>CM028129.1:895787812-897025000 GCA_016271365.2 Neoceratodus forsteri | reverse complement strand
TGGACACTGACATTGCGGCATCACGGGTCGTCAAGACAGTGCCTCCATGGCAACAGCCAGGGAAACCTGCTTAAAAAAGGGTGGACACTCGCGTAACAAAGAAATAGACCCACATGCCTTGATAAATGTAATTTATTTTCACAAATATCATTACAAAAATAGAGACACAAAGTCCAGCCCTATTGCATAAAGAAATATGCAGTGGGGGACCTTGTGCGATACGGGATTTATGCACACTCGTGCAATTTGCCTTGGGCCACCTCACTTGTAGCTTACGCCCTTGTGAGGTTACCCCAAGGTGAAACATCACTTGTGTGTATAAATCACATATCATACAGGTTACAACTGCAACATATATATATATATATATATATATATATATATATATATATATATATATATATATATATATATATATATATATATATATATTTTATTTTATTCCTAACAAGCTGGGTTGGGCCCTGGACTCATCAGGTAACGTTTCACTGCTCTTTTTCTGTCTGATAAGAAAAAAATGACTCTAGCTGAGACTGAGACCAGCCCATAACTTCTTGCACTGGCAGTTTTAAGTGTAGTAGTGCGGGCATAATGGTCCGTCTGAAAATGTAAGCATGTGTCCACAGCCTGAGCATAAACTTTCAGATGGCTTTTTAATGTGGTTGCAGTGCTGTTTACCTTTTTTTTTTTTTTTTTCATGAGAACCAGATCTATACCTTAGTCTACGATCACTCTTTCTTTACATGTATTTTGAAGACTGTTTATTTTTCACAGTAAAATGTATAATACTGCCTCGAATGTGAGGGACAGGCACCTTTTTAATGCCCATGCTTGCTCTTGCTTTTCCATGTACAAGAGTGCAAGCTTCCAGGATTTATGGAGTAAGTAATATAAGTATAGGTAGGAGAGACCTGCTCTTAATTAGGTTTTTGATCAATAATGTAACAAAAAGCCTTTCTAGATATTGCCATTATTGAATACTGTTAACTGAAATATTGGGGGGGGGGGGAATATATTTAATTTCATGTATTTATTTAACCCGGAAAAGGCTCCATTGAGCAAGCTCATTTACAAAGGGGGGTCCTAGGACAGCATACATTAGTCAGGAGGCAGTGATATAGAATACAAAGGTATACAAAGGCTTGAAGCAATATACACAATTAGAAGTAGATTCACTAATTGCAAACAGCTGTCAGATATACTCGGGAACAATGCCACAGTAACCAAACTAGTGCAAGACATGAAGAAATTAAGCGCAATGTACCCACAAGAGCAGGTAAGTGCCTTAAAGGTACTAAGTCTGACCAGTGAGGAGAGTTGGTTTGCAGCAAGTTCCATACTGTGGGAATAGCACAACTGATTTTCCGAGTCGCGTAGCATGTCTTGGGTGTTCAGGAGGATGATGTTTTTTCTGAGAGAACAGCTGCTGTAGGAAAAGGTGGAAGTGTTCAGTAATATATCCTAACATACTAACATACTAAAATGCCAGCAGAATAGGCCTAATGGTCTTTCGTGTCTGCTCGTTTGGTCAGCCCCCACCCTGGGTGCTGACCTTGCTGTCCCCCTCGCCTTCTCTGGCTTCTCCCTTCCCAGTTCCGGATATTCTTGCTGCATTGGATTTTGCTTCCTGAACCTTCCCTGTACCTGTCCCACCCTCTTGAACCCTCCACTGTCTCTGCCTCCACCAGCCCCTAGGTAGTGCATTCCATGGCTCTACCACCCTCTCAGTGAAGTGGCACCTCCTCATTTCTCCCCTGAATCTTCCCCCCTCCAGCTTCCACCCATGCCCTCTAGTGGCCCCCTCCTCCTTCCTTCGAAGCACCCTCACTGTTCCTCCCCTATTTACCCTGTTCATGTACCTGAAGACCTCTATCGTGTCCCCCCGGTCCCTTCTCTGGGAGATCATCTAATAGTAACTTGTATGCCCATATATACAGGTTTATTAATCTTCTGGTAGTTAAAGAAGACCAGTCAACTGTGGCATACAGTACACAATGGTGAGTCCTGGGTGCTGACTCTGTTACATTAGGCTACTGGAGGGGGTACAGCGCAGGGCAACAAAGATGATCCAGGGACTAGGGGTCTTACCCTACAAGAGCAGGCTGAGGGAGCCGAACATGTACTCCTTGGAGAAGAGGAGGGATGGGGGGGACATTATTGAAACCTTCAAGTACATGAAAGGAATCAATTTAAGACTGGCACAAAGGGCTGCTCAAATTGAGGGGGAGGGACACTTGAGGGAATGATCTGAGATTGGGGGAGAAGGTTCAGGAGGGAAATGAGGAGTTTTTTTTTTTTTTTTTTGCGGTGAGAGTGATGTCTGGGTGGAACGCTTGCCAAAAAGGAAGTGGTATCCTGTAGAATAGTGGGGTTGCCTAAAAGGGATGGGACAGGTAAGGGGGAGGCAGGGAGGGGCAGCTGCAGAATAAGGGCTGCTAGCTGCACAATCTAGCAGACACAATAGACCATAGGGCCTTTATCTGCTGGCAATTTTGTGTGTACCTAAGTGCCCTATGATAGAGCACATCTAACTTGGACAGAGAAGTAGCAGAGCAATGGCATCAGGTCTGGAATTGGCCTGGCTCTCTCCGTAAGGGGTTGCGGAGGTCGATGGGAGGTAGTGAGCACCCGGTCTGTCTGAATGGATTTCAGCTGACCAGAATTCATGGACATTGTGAAGATTGTCCACACTTTGCGCCCAACCTGTTGTAGTTTGGATCCGGGCCCTACTCCTCTTTTACTGGGATATGTAGATGTTATCTGCCTGATCCTAGCTGAAATTGTATGGAGGTTCTTGGAGAGGGGAATCTTTCCAGATCCCCTAAAGGAGCTGGTCATTAGACCGTTCCTTAAAAAACCCTCCTTGGATCCCGTCAATCCAGCCAACTACCGACCCTTCGCTAACCTTCCCTTTGTGGGGAAGGTTATTGAGAAGGTGGTTGCACTGCAACTGGATGATCACTTTGTGACTCACAATGTATATGAAGCTCTCCAGTCTGGTTTCAGGAAGAGGCATAGCACGGAGACTGCCCTTGTTCGGGTACTAAATGATCTAATGGCGAGAGATCAAAAGGCTTGTACCATCTTTGTCCTTCTTGATCTCTCAGCAGCTTTTGACACTGTGGACCATGAGGTGCTTTTGGAGACCCTGCGGTTCCTTTGTGGACTGTCTGGTACAGCCCTCAAATGGTTTAGATTGTTCTTTGTAGGCAGGTCTCAGAGGGTGGTCACTGGAATTTATTCCTCTGATGCCCTTCCCCTGTCCTGCGGGGTGCTGCAGAGCTCCTAATTGGAGCCCATGTTGTTCACAGTGTATATACTGCCATTGGGAGATATCGGGTGATATGGCTTGAGTTTTCACTGCTATGCAGATGATATTCAGCTGTATATGTCCTTTGTGCCCGGACACGTTGATGTGATCTCTATGCTAAACAGCTGCCTCTTTGAGATCAAAGACTGGATGAGCTCGAGTTGTTTGAGACTGAATCCATATAAGACTGAGGTGTTGGTTGTGGATTCGGGTCATCCGGGGGCAGGTTCTGGGGCTGGGCACATGTCGGGCCTAAGGCGTGATGGTGTCCAGCTCATTACCTCAGATCGGGTGCATAACCTAGTCGCTATTTTTGACAGCTTGACCCTGAAGTCTCTGGTGTCAGCTGTGGTTAAATCCTCATTTTACTATCTGAGGAATATCGCCCAGGTGAAACACATGATTCCACCGGGTGACCTTCCAGCATTGGTCCATGCCTTCATTACCACCCATCTTGACTACTGCAGTGCCCTCTACCTGGGGCTGTCTGGGGTTGATACCCGCTGCTTGCAGCTAGTGCAGAACGCTGTAGCCAGGCTGCTGACTGGTATCTCCAGGACCAGTCACATTACGCCTGCACTACATGAACTGCACTGGCTGCCAGTTCAATGGCGGATCACTTACAAGGTAGGCTTGCTTACCTTTAAAGCCCTACATGAGCAGGGACCCAATTACCTGAAAGATCTCCTGACTCCCTACTCCCCCAGTCACTTTCTCCGATTCACCGACGAAGGATTGGTAGAGATACCCAGGGTTCATCTTAAAACATCTGGAGCTTGTGCTTTTTCATTTGCAGCACCAACCCTGTGGAATTCTCTACCTTGCGGGTTAAGAGAATGCCTGACCATCAGTAGTTTTAAATCTATGCTGAAAACGTATATATTTTCTTTGGCTTTCTCTGATTGATTTTAAATAATTTATTAAGTCATTTGTTTTAATATGGTAATTTGTATTATGTACAGCGCCTTGATTTTGAAAGGCACTATATAAATAAAGTTTGTTTGCTTACAGTGGGTAGGAAGGTTACCTGGACCAGACATTTCTGGACATTGGGTGGAAAGCAGTGCTTGTTTCTGTAATAAAAGCTAAGTCTAGCTCGTAGATTTTTTTTTTTATACATACTGCCTCAACATGGGTAGAAAAGGATAGTCTGGTGTCAGTCCATACTCATAGATATTTATATTTATTATATTTATCTGCTACTTTGAGGGTGTCTCCTAGTAATGTAGTGATGGGTGGGGCTGAGGCACATTGTGAGGCAGCATCGTATGAGGTAAAGAACATTACCTTTGTTTTGCAGGCATTTAGTAACGGCTTAAGAGCGGAAAAGGTTGTCAGTCAAAAATCTTTATTTTACCAGGCAAAACACCTTTGAGTAAACTCATTTACAAGATGGACCTGGACAGGTACATGATCAAACACAGAGTAATATTACAAAAATTAAAATAAATGCATTGCACACAACAGAGTAAGATATATATTTGTAAATATGTACACTAAGAGAAGACTTTTATAAATAGCTGTCACATAGCAATATATGCATTGAACATACCAGCATAACAAAGGCGGTGTGGGCAACCATGCAGGGAAGGACAATAGTTACATGGAACAACTAAGGTTGAGTTGTAGTTTTTTATCTATTCATAACTAGGATTACAAGTACCTTTGAACCAGGGGTTCTTTTACAAAGGTTCCACGTCAAGTAGTTTACGCAAAGCAGTTTGAAGGTCTGAGCAAATGGTGCTGATATTAGGCCTTGAGATGTATAAGGCAGCATCAGCTGCATAAAATGTAATTTGGCATCAGTGAACTCACCTAAGTCATTGAGATATAGATATATAGATATATAGATAGAGATATATAGATAGAGATATATAGATATATAGATATATATATATATATATATATATATATATATATATATATATATATATAATATCTATATATATCATAAAAGTAACGGGCCAAGGACAGACCTTTGGGGGGATACTCCTAAGGGGGAGGGGTGCAGACAGAATAGAGACCTTTCTCTCTCCTAAAGCTGGTCTCCGGGCTCCTCACTTCTGGGAGGTCCTTCCTGGAACCATGTGACAGGCAGGATGTAAGCTGATCTCTACAGGTAGGAGATGACCTCCCACCCACTTCCTCTGGACATCAGTTTACTGCCTGTCTGGTGGCAGGAGCTCTACAGGATGCTCTGTCTCAGAAGTGGCAACCTAGGAGAACTGTGAGTTGTGTTTTTTTTTTCTTTTTCTTTTTGGTGGCTAATTTAGGCATTCCTTTAACCCTCCGGTCTGTTTCAGGGACCCCAGTCTCAGCCTTGCAAGCTGGACAGACAGGGCTCCCGGTGCTCCCTCTCACCACGTTCTTCCCGCGCTTCGGCTGTGGAGGATAGCGGACCCCCCACTCTCGGAGACCTTGGACCGAGCAGCACCACAAATGCTTTCCTCGAGCTGAACAGCGCTCCTTCTTAGACCGAGCAGCACCGCAAACACTTTCCCCGAGCTAGACCGCGCTCCTTCTTAGACCGAGCAGCACCACAAATGCTTTCCCTGAGTTGGACAGCACTCCTTCATCGGAAGATCCAAGCAGCACCTCCAACTGTTTCCCGTGCTGGGCAGCGCGATCCTCACTCAGCCGCAAAGAGCTTCAGACAGCGCCATTTTTTCGTCTACTACGTCGGCGAGCACTAGGAGGGTTACAGCTAATCGACTGGCTCTTGAAGCTACGAGTTTGGTCGGCAGCCATGGATCAGACAGGCCATTGACTCGACTACCGGTCGGAGAGCCAGGGGGTACTTTAGGCTCTCTGACAGTGGTGATACAGCACGCGAGAGGTGGCGCTTTGTTGGCAGTCCCTCCAAGGGCATTAGAGAGCACAGCCCCCTCATTCCTTCAGGTGACCACAGGGTTAAAGCTCAACTGCCTCCGGGGGGGGGGGCATTTTTCTCAGTCCAGAGCCATCAAGGGCCTTAGCTGCAGTTCTTAAAGGGACAGCCTGTTTCTGAGGCTAGGGGGTCAAGTGTTTTTGGCCCTCTATTCAAGTTGGGACGCAAGGGGGTATGGCTCCCACCAAGGACAGGACAGGCCTGGGGGAAGAAAGTGCCACAAATGTAGAACCCTGATGCTGGCCACCTTTGCTGGGTCACTCTGCATCAAATGCAACACAGCTGCGCCTCCTGCTGAGGATGAAGCAGAGGAAGTTTCCGCATCAGAACTTCAGGACCCACAGGATCAGCCCGGGAGTCACTCGCCCACCCTAGGCCAGCACCACCTAGCCGGGTCATTAGGAGGAAGAGATCCAGACACAGGTCCAGGAGTTCTTCCGGTCATAGGGACACAACACATGGATAATCCAAGCAAGACAGATCCCACTCCGGATCAGACTATTCGCCCTTAGAAGAAGGCAAGCTCCCCAACTTGGATTCAGACACTGAATCCTCACCAGCCCGGAACTGCGATCTGGAGGATCTGGATTTTTTTCATTAAAAAGTTGTCTGAAGAGATCCATCTAAGCTCACCACCCCTACCAGAGCCTAGGCGAACGAAGCCGGCATTCAGACTAGTGTTCTCCACAGAGACCCCGACTGCCTTCCCTTTGCCTTAGGCTATTGAGGACCTCTTAAAGAAAGAATGGCAGGGGCCGGAACGGTCCTTCCCTGTCCCCGCCGCCTAACTAAACTCCTAAGATTTGACGACAAACCTACAGATAAGTGGCTAGACTGCCCTAGGATAGATCCGCTCATTTCAAGCCTCACGAAGAGGACGGTCATCCCAGCAGAGGGGGGGCCTCCCTAAGAGACCCGGTGGACAGGAAAGTGGACGCCTCTCTAAAGAAGGCTTTTCAATCCTCGGCAGCTTCTCTCAAAGCAGCAACGGCAAACCTATATTCTGCAAGAGCTGCGCTCTCCTGTTCCACCGACCTGGCTTTCCAGCTCGCTGATGACCCAGACAAGAACCAGCCCATCTTACAACAGCTACAGCTCATGGGTCTAGCATCAGCTTATTCGGCCGACGTATCAGAGGAGGCAGTCGGATGCGCAGCTCAAGCTATGTTCTGCCAGACCTCAGCAAGACGCAACTTATGGCTTCGAGCTTGGCAGGTCGATGCCTCATCGAAGATGCACTTGGTCAATGCTCCATACAAAGGAGGCCTTTTATTTGGCTTAGCTCTAAAAGAAGCAGTCAAAGAATCTGGCGAAATGGTGAAAGTGTGCATGCCGTAAGCCCGTGGAAGGACAAGACCCTGGAATTTTGGTTCAAGACAGAATTTTCTGACCCAAAACTACCCCAGGGACCAGAACAGATCGGCCCCAGTCAGACGCTCTTGGTTCAACCGTGTTGGTAACGGAGGTTGAACCAAGGTAGAAGAAAAGGTGGGTCAAAATTAAAAACTGTGTACCAATTGTCCCAATCCCCCACCAAAAAACGAACCCTGCTACTGTTGACAATAAAAACAAATTACTCAATTTGGTGATTGTGAAGATCTAAGGCCGGTTGCTGTGCTTTTTTGATTACTCTGTGTTTTATGGTGCTGACGCCGAAACATACCTGAACCTGGAAAATCAATAGATTGTAGAATGTTGTAAGGTCCATAAACACATTTTCACTTTGAGTGAAAGCAAATCGAAAAAGCAACACGTTTCTCTCCCCCCCCCGACATAAATACAATTTCTTCTGTGCACCCGGTGTGTGTGTGTGGGGGAGAGAGAGTAGTGCCCCCCCACAGAAAGAATAATATCTATGATTATTTAAAAAGGGTTAAAAACACATTTCAGTTCAAGTGACAGCAAACAGAAAAAGTAACATATTCTGTAATATTATTTCTGTAGAAGTCCCCGAGCATAAACACAACTTCATGTGGGGCCAGATTTTCCTCATTCTCTTTTGCCAACTTCGCTGCCTGGAACATGGTGATTAAACTTAGAGCAGCTTTACCGAATTCACCTAGTAGGTGCAACACTGCTTTAGATCTTCACAATTGCCCTCAATCCTTTCAAACCCCTAACAGCTGCAGAAATGGATCTGACTGGTGACAAACATCAGGTTTTCAAAGTAAAAGCACACCAACTGCTGCACACACTCCCTCCCACTCCAATCCTAGAAGAATCAAGGCACCAAACAAAGTGATGCAAAGTGCTGGTCTTCTTTACTGCTAACAATTCAGCATCAACATGCACCACACCAGGAACTGACTCAGCAGGTAGCCCTCAATGTTTCGCGCATGCAAACTTTGTCAAGCTTTTGACAAAGTGCACATGCACAAAATATTGAGGGCTACCTGCTGAGTCGGTTCCTGGTCTGGAGCGTGTATGCTGACTCTTAAGCAATAAAGAAGACCAGCACTTTGCATCACTTTGTTTGGTGCCGTGATTCTTCTAGGAGTGGAGTGGGAGGGAGTGTGTGCAGCAGTTGGTCTGCTTTTACTTTGTTCATTCTTACTGCTGGCACCACACGCCAGTGTAGTGGCCCTGGACTTCCTTTGATATCACATTTTCAGTAGGCTGTTTAGTTAGGTCTTCTTCTTTTATGATTATGTTCAGGCTGTCTGGGTATACCAGGTATATACCTGTGTGTGCCTGTCGGCAGCTTCAATGGCTTGCTCAGTTTACTTTCACTTTTTGCCAAAACCCCCTATGACAGTACGGAAAGATTACTGTACTTTTGGCACTGCTGTAGAGAATTTTTTTTGTGAAAGGTGAAATTAAATGCCCGAAGAGAGCCTTGTTTTACTGGGTCTGTTCAGAAAGTCACTGTGAAAGAGGACATTGCTGTAACAAATAGATCTTCCCTTGTCAATCTTCACCATTCATTACTGCTTGGGTGTAAGCTGGAGGCGCGCACCCGCCACGGGAGCTTTTTTTTTTTTATAGAGTTGGCTCTAAAGCCACCCTCGAGGCGGCGCATTGCGTCATCTTGACGCCATTAACAGCCACGGACTCCTCCTCCATCTCAGTTCTGTTTCTCTCCGCCGTTGAGGCTGCACCTGCTACTGGCGGTTAGCGAGAAATGTCGATACATAAAACTTTCTTGACTCCTCGTTGTCCTCTCAGTCTGCATTCGACGCCATACTCTGGTAAGACCGTTCTTTTTATTGTTTTCTACGGCTCTGTGTTTTTTCCTACTGTTTTTCTTAATTGTTTCGCATTATGTCCGGTTCTGGAGCAAAGCGTTATTACGGCGGGCCCCTATCGTCGGTGCTCCTGTGGCGGCATTTTTCCGTCTCGGACCGGCATGATGTATGTCTCCGCTTGCTGGGACCCAACCATGACATGGGCGTGCGACGCTTGTTTCTCATGGACCGTCGTGTCCTCCAGTCCAGCAACGTTCAAGATCGGCAAGGCCCGCCGACTTCGAGGCGGCGTCGCTCAGGTATTCCCAGGTAAGGTCTCTAGGCCCTTCCTGAGTCCCCTCCGGGCCTATCCGGTCCAGCGGAGGAGGGTGCTTCCTCCTCTTCTCTTGCCAAGAGGCTTCTTTCAGGGTGTCGGGGAACGCCGTGGTCCCTCCCAGGGCTGCGGCAGGTGACAACGCCTCGGCAGTCACCTCCTGAGGTGCAGGCTCCCCAGTGTCAAGGCCCATGATTTCTGGGCCGGACACGTGGACCCTCGGCCCCGCCTTCGGCGCCATTTCAGATCGCGCCGATGATCGAGAGCAGGCGCCCGTGGCGGCGCCCTGCTCTGGCGCCGCGTTCTGGCGCCGTGGGCCAATTTCTTCTTCCTGTGGTGCCGGGTCGGTTCTGGCGCCGGGAGCGGCGCCGTGAGCCTCGCTGGTGCGCGGGAGGGGTAGGGCGGGTCTGGCTGTCAGCGGGTGTGCGGGGTGCGTCCGGCGCCGCTTCTGGCACCGGCGCTAGTTCAGTAGTGCCGTTGCCCGGGACCCCGGGTTGCCAATGTCGAGGTCCTGCTGGTCTGCCTCTTCTTGGAAGCCGATGACTGGATGTGGACCCATCCTGGCACCCTCACTCGGAGTCAGGGTCTCGGTGGCACGGAGTGCCAGGCGGCGCGGGCCCCTCCCACTGTCCCCTCCTGTCCTCCCTGAGGGCTCTCTGGCTAGGGGTGGCCCTGAGTCCCAGAGGGGTGATGGTGGGGACTAAGGAAGAGCTCCCCTCCGGGGACCGTGACAGCAGCTCTCCGGGTGCTGTTGCTCCCTCTGGGGGTGGGACGCTGCAGTCGAGGAGGGGCTCTCTGAGTCCGAGGGTTGAGGGGCAGGGGCGGGGCCCGGTCTCTTCGGCCACCTCTGGTGGGGTGGCTAGGAGCGTGAGCTGAACCCCGCCTCCTCCTGGGCTCTAGGGTGCCCTCTGGTGGCGTTGCTGTGGACTGCCCTTCTGGAACCATGCAGTCCGGGTTGCGTCACAGGGAGGTCTCCCTGGGCTCTTCCAGGCATCGCTTCCTCAGGGTTCCGTCTTGCGGCCTGGTTTGCTGTCCGGCATCCCGCCAGCTCGGGCTCCGTTCCCGGATTTCAGAGTCCTGGCAGAGGTCATTTGCCTCTTCGTGGGTGCCCTTCTCCTATATCTCTGCCTCCACCCCCGCTTCGGGCCATGTCGGTCCCTACGGGTCCGTTATCCTGGGAGCAGTTCAGGGTTCTGCGCCTTCCTCATACGTTAGATGTATGCATGAGGGTCTTCGACTCTCCCACTGCCGAGGAATCCTCTGGCATTCGAGCTCTCCATCATCCTCGCCTCCCTCCTCTGAGGAGAGGAACCTGCTCACCTTTCTTCCGATGCTGATTTCACTGAATATCAGCGATTCCCTTTCGAGGATGGTGAGGGACCTTCGGATCTTTTATGTAAGGAGAGACAATACCGAACGGGAGACGCGTGAATTCCTTGGAGAATTCAGTGCCCAGCACTAGGTGGTACCTTCCTGGCCTATCCCCTTCCAGGAGGCGTCTGTCCGTTCCTGGCAGTCGCCAGCTGCCCTTCTCAGCCCAGCTGACTGCCGTCGTAGGTATTGTGCCCCCTCAGAATCCTGGGTATACTTCCCAACCGCCCTCCCAGGCTTGGTGTACCTAGAGACTCCTTCCGGGCGCCACTGCCTGGCGCATGCGACTAAGCCCACCGGATCGGTTCTCTACAGTTCGACGGTGGGGAGGCGTATTCTCTTCTTCTCATGCGGTGGCTTGTATGCGCATCTCATCAGGCTCACCACGCTGCCTATAATCGGCATCTGTGGTCGATGCTCTCTCAGCTCCTAGTATTAATGCCTGATACGGAGCAAACCAGACAAGCTGTTGCCTCTCCACTATAGGCCTGGAGCTGGCAAGACACCAAGCAAGGGCATCTTCTGACGCCAATGAGGGTGGCTTCCAGGCTTGCCGAGGACAGCATCTGCATTAGGCGGACGGCATGGCCTACGTCTATCCGGTTGTCACCCTGGCCCGGCGTGAGGGTGATGCGCTCGCGCTTCGGGGACCGTCTCTTTCCTCCAGAGCTAGGAGACTTTGCAGGGGCTTCCTCCGTCTCCCGTCCTCGGGGGCACCTTCTAGCTCATCTCCCACAGGCTTTTCTCTGCTAGCCAGGTCTTCCCTTCTGTTTCTCACCAACAGGAGGCTGGGGTCTTGTTCCCTCAGGGTTCTACCCTTCCCCTTCTAAGGGAAGGGGCAATATCACCCAAGCAGTAATGAATGGTGAATTGACAAGGAAGATATGAAAATTACGTACCTACCGTAATTCTTGATCTTCTCTTGTATCTTCACCATTCATTACAGATACCCACCCACCTTCCCCTCAGTGGCCTCCTTCTGTGGAGGCTCCCCCTCCCGTCTCGTTCCTCTCACTTCTTGGCCTTTATGCCAAAAAAAAACCACATTTTTCCATTTTCCCATTCTTATTGAATGGATCCCAGGGATTACTTTACTCTAAGATTCATTGGCATTTGCTTGTAGAAGTGCTGGGTCGTGAGGGGGATGCACGACTCTTGCACCGCCGTGTTGACAGGCGAGGCACTTCTAGGGACTCTGTGTAATACTGTCTGTGCAGTTAGTATAGTCCCAAGAAACAACTGCTAATTAATTACTAAACCCTGGAACCCCTCTTTCTTTTTTCTCAAGGTGAAGAGGAACGAGTATGGTTACAAAAATTTTCCTTAATTCTTAGGGAACTCTTTCGGACTGCTCTATAGTGCAATCCCTTGCCTTCTCAGGTCATGTTGCCTCACAGCCTGGTGGCCATGCTCTGCCTTGACACCTTTTGCTAGGATCCTTGGCAGGCATTACTGCAAGAAAAGCCCTTACAGCTGCTGGCTAGCCTTGTCAGCTTCAAGTCTCTATCTGCCTTGACATAGCAAGTCCGATTGAGTCCCCTCTATTTTCTTACAAACTGCCTTGAGAAGGCTCAGTTTTCTTCCTGTACTCTTCTAGAGTAGCTTTATCAAGCTTGCTTGAAACTTAGTCCTCTTCCTAGATGGGCGCTCTTCCGGAACAGGTTCTGCTCAATCAGTCCAGGAGCCCTCAACTAGGATGAAGAGACTTGGCATGTTGAGAGTCCAGAGGCTCTGCCCTCCTTTGGTCTGTCTAGCGGGTTCGGTGAACCTTCTCTTCAGCTCTACCAACGGGGATTCTTGCCCCATCATTAATTCGAGCCTTAAGCCTCTCAACCAGCAATGCTCGGTGGGCACTATTGCCTCCTCAACATGCCACTCTTTTCTTTCTCTCTGCTTCCTTCATTCCTTTCTTTCTCCTTCCCTTTTTTCTCTCTCTCTCTCTTCCTCCCTAGAGCCGCCCCGGAAAGGAGGCCCTGCGATCCCTTAGGGCAGGAATTCTCTCTCCTCTGTCTATTCTCCATCGGCTTATTCCTTTTCAGTTTATTTCCTTCCTTTGCTATCCTTGGCTAGCTTGCCTCGCTTTCTCTTTTTCTACACTTTATTTTGCCTCTCCGCTAACAGAACTGAGATGGAGGAGGAGTCCGTGGCTGCTAACGGCCTCCCTCGCGCATGGCCTGTCGTAGCCTCGGCCGGCGCCGTTAGAGCTAACTCTAAAAAAAAAAAAAAAAATTCCGGCATGGTGCGCACTCCCGCTTGCTATACCCCAAGCAGTAATGAATGGTGAAGATACAAGAGAAGATCAAGAATTACGGTAGGTACGTAATTTTCATATGTTTCATATAGCAAGGTTACAAGTCTAGAAAGGAGAGATTCCTATAACAGAACCCTGGCCATGTTGTCATTCTAAAAGATTATTGAGCGACTTGTTTACTTTCATTGGGAACGTTTGGAACTTTATATACCCTGATTTCAGAATATAAATGAGGAGATCCGCTATAATAAAGAACGAGAGAGTTGCTGTGGAGTCCTCAAATAAGGAATCTGATGTGGTTACAGTGAATAAACGACCTGAAAAGTTCTAGTCTGTGTGAAAAATCATGTAGGAGAGCTAACAGATTACTTTAGTGCAATGGTTCTTAGACTTTGTCACAGTGAGCCTCCCCAAATCCATAGAAAAGATTCTGAGCCTCCCCCCAAAACTGAAATAATCTTGGGCCTCCCCAAGGAAAAATAACATGCTGTACTTTGCGCAGCACACCATGAATAAATTGAAACCCCTTTGAGTACTTGGCTCACATTCAGTCCTTTGTCTTATACTGATGTGGAACCTTTGAAAAAGAGTTCTTGTGCTCAAAGGTGTTATCTGAATAACAAATAAATAAAATTAACAAATATTATTATTCAGTTTATTGTACCCCCCCCCGGCCAGCCTACTTGCTCACTATTTTCATTCTTGAACCATTGTTACCCCTTGTTGCAGTACCTTCATGGTTCAGACTACTTTCTGTTTCCTCTTATGAAATTACCTTCATATACATTCTTGCCTCTCCCTTCATTCCCTGCTGCTCAGCAACTTCTCTGGGATTACTTTGTTCTTCCTGCTGTTGCTCTTAGCACTCTATGCTCAACTCTTGTATTTGGGCTGTTTTCCATCAGTTTACAAATTGATCAATGACCACCACTCATTATCAATTTATTGTTCATATTTGTTTGCACTATTGTTCATTGTGTATTTCTTGATTGTTTTGCAGTTACCTTTTTGAAATATATTCACTACCTACCCTTCCCAGGGTACACCCGAAATGAACTTTGGCTCATTCACCTTCCCTTGTCACCTATTAGTAAATAAATACATAAAATTCACCTACTATTGGCCTCTTTCAGTTTGCTTCATCTCTTCACACAAAATACATAAAACTCAAAATTTAAATACTGTACTTTTTCAGACTCGCTTGAGCCTCCCCTGGAACAGGTTGGGGCCTCACCATTTGAGAACCGCTGCTTTAGTGTCACTGGCTCTGTAGGTAGCACACTCTCCTCTGAGGCTGGGAGATCAGAGGACTGTGGGTTCAGTTCCCACATCTGGCACTTAGGTTAATATCCCAATACTGACACTGTAGTGCAGCATGAGGGGGGTGCTGCACTTCTGAGGTGACATCTTTTGGATGAGACCTTAAACTGAGGTCTCATCTGCCTGGATTGGAGGTAGTTCAGGTGGATGTTAAAGATCCCATGGCACTTATTGAAAAGAGTAGGGGATTTCCTCAGTGTCCTGGACAAATTTCCCCCATTCTCTAAAAAATACCACCAACAGCTTGATCTGGTTCAATTTTAGTTGCTTACCTTCTGTATCCCCCCCCCGGTCGCCCCTGAAAAAGGGACTTCTAATCCAAGTGAGCCTACCGGGACAAAAACAATTCAATAAATAAATAAATTACTTGACTATCGGGCATGAATTTAGGATCTGCAGTGAAAAGATAATCATGCCACTGTACAGGTAACTGGTCAGGCTGTATCTGTATGCAGTTTTGGAACCCTTATCAAACAAGCATTTGTCAATGCCGAACATTGTCTTGCTGGCATTGGTAGTTCAGGAGTTGGAGAGATGCATAATAGAAATGGCAGTGAAGTATTGAACTGGCGCCAACCCCACCCACCCTGCAGAAACTGACGGGCATTTGGGTGTGCCTTTGGGTCATCTGCTATAACGCTCACACCATTTCACCTCACCCTACCGTGCAGACACCAAGTGTTGCGGTGTGCCTTGGAGTCTTTGGGCCTTACACTCACACCAATCCTTAAGGAAATATGCTGAGATGGATGCAATATGGGAGAATTGGGTGAACTTTGGGGCCGAAGAGTCCAAGGCACACCTCGATGCCTGTCACTGGCTGCAGGGTGGGGGTGGAATGGCATGAGCATTACAGCCAACAATCCCAAGTCACACCCCTGACGTTTGTCAGTGTCTACAAAGTGTGGCATTACAGTTGGAAACCGTAACGCCCCAGGTGTTTGTTGGTATTTTCACTCCAGATTTTCAAAATGGGCTTTTTGTGACCCCACCTCATGAACAATGGCACTATCAGTTCATTAGCGGAAAGGTGATTTTGCACAGCGACTGTGCCATTTGGTGCCACAGGTGCGAAAACGCGTTTCAGGCAGGATGTGAAAAATGACAACTTTACTGTTCATGTAGAGGTGTTAAAAAAAAAAAAAAAAAAAAAAAAAATTGTTGAAAATCTGGAGTGACAATATAAAAAATTGGTAAAGTCATGAGCGTGTGTAGAAACTGCACAACGCATGCCCGTAATGTAATTATTTGGGGGATTTTTTTTTTTAACCAGATTTTCAACATAGGCATTTTGGGATCTCCGCTCATGAACAGTGGCACTGTAATTTTGTTACTCTGTCCCGAACATTGATTTCCCACAGCAACTGCGCCATTGGGTGCCAGATGTGCGAAAACACATTTCGGGCAGGATGTGAAAAATGACAGCTATACTGTTCATAAGAAGGTGTGGAAAAAATGGCAATGTCGAAAATCTGGAGTGAAAATATTAAAAGTTCTCTTAAGTTTCGAGCGTGCATGGAAACTGCGCAACACACGCTCATAACACAGCCATTTTTTGAAATTTTTTCACCAAATTTGCAACATAGGCTTTTTGGGAGCCCATCTCATGAACAGTGGCACTGTTTTGTTAATCGGTCCTGAAAGGTGATTCCACGCAGTGACAGCAAAATGATCTTTCGGGACCGAATAGAGAAATGACAGTGACTGTGTTCATGAGGTGGGGCCCCAAGAACTCCATTGTTGAACATTTGGGGCCCAAACTCCCAAAAATGGCTGGGATATTAACCTAAATTGATCCCCCCCCTTCAGTGTCATTGTAGGACTTACCGTCATTTCTTCAGTTTGTAGTCTGCTTTTGAAGAGTGCAGACGTGTTCTGGTCCACTGAAGATCGTTGCTGCTGACTTCCGTAGATAAGTATGGGTAGGGGGTGGGGGAGGTGGGTGTGCAGAGGGTGGGTGGGAGTTGGGGAGGGGCCGTGGCAGCGACTAGGGACTGTTATCTTTTTCAGGGTAAATTAAAAAAAAAAAAAAGACATCAAGGGTCCTTTTTCTGTTTTTACAGGGAAAACTATGGATTTCGGCACACTGGGGTGGGCTCCCAGTGTGCCACAGTACTGGGGATCATTACCGACCCGGGGATTGGGCACCCCGAGGTCGGAGGGTATTTGGGGGGCGCATCCAACACCGGGAGTGAGCATCTCGTTATCTGTAACACCACAGCAGGTTTTGGCACACTGGGGTGGGCTCCCAGTGTGCCACATTAAAGGATGGTTGGGGGGATTAAGCACCCCCAATGTCGCCAGGCGGGGTCCACCAGCACCACTGACTGCCATTAGAGTACAAGTGCCTTCAGGTCGATCATCCGAGCCCATAAGGAGCTTAGGCTGTGGCTTGCCCGCAGGGCTGGGAGAAACTTTGCGCCCAGAGACAGTGGGAGGTGGAGGGGCAGGTGGAGGAAAGCGCGTCCTCCCACCTTTCAGGCAGGGACCGGTGGGGTTCGAGAGATGGAGACACAATGCAAACAGCTGTTTGCTCTCCTGCCGCCATGTTTATTGAAATGTGTCATCAGGAAAGGCACGTATGAGGTGTCATCTGTGCCGCTGCATGACGAGCTTGTCTCTGATTGCAGTGGCACGTTTGTTTCAGGTTGGTGGTATGTTGCATAAACTTGTGTCAGCACTAGCATGTTCGCTAATTTGAGAATGAGGGACACACCTTCTGAAGCGTGCTGTGCATTCGACAACGCTGACTCACCTCTGCATGTCTTATACTACCACAATATGTTTGCGCACGCGCAAGACAACATAAAAAAGATATGAAGAAACTTGAAACAATACAGCAGTGGGCGACTAAACTCATACACGAGCTACAGTACCAGGAGAGGTGGACTAACCTTATGTACTCATTGGAGGAGAGGGACATGACAGAGATCAGCAAATACATAGGAGAATATAATAGGGTTGACTTTCGTGAACTATTAAGATTTAAGGACTGACAAAACCCAGGGGTGACAACAGTTCAAAAAGATTCAGGAAATTGTTGTTCTTTTTTTATTTTTGTGCTGCGAGGGTGGTGGACCTGTGGAACAGACTACCCTGGGGAGGTGGTAAATGCTGGTTCTGTAGTGTTCTTTGAGATCAGATGTGATGGACACAAAAAAGGTACTTGGGGACAAGTGAAATTATGAGAGGTTAGTGGAGCAGAAGTAGTTAAACCAGGTAACATTACAGGGTGGACGAGGCCTCTCAGGGAAGTGGGGCCCTGGGTCTTTGACACTCCTGCAGCCCATTGAGACACTTGTCCATCAGTATGCAGAGGGCCCCAGAATGAAATGCTGGCTTTTCAGGATGCAGTTTGCCACCTTCTTTCCACCTGCACTGTAGTGGAACACACCAAAGCAGCCCCTAAGCAACACTGCAGAACTTACAGAATTTGGTCCGGAACATTCGATTTTATATTTGGGAATTCTGGCCCCCCTTCAAATAGCAAGATACAGAGAGCCCTAGCAGACTAGATGGTTGAAAGTACTTATTTGTCTGTCCTAAACCCTCTATGTATCTGTTGAGTGCAGTTAAAGTTCTTGATTGTGGCAAAACAGTTGAGCTGTTTTTGATTCAGTAAGTGATTGATATGCTCGCTTACTGAATCACAGTACTGTAAAGGTAAAGTAACTTTGAGTTTTTAATTTTTGGCTTATTTTTTGAAGATCTGGAGAAAAGATGGCTCTAGCGTATCCCTGCCAACTCTATATAACGTTCATAATAGAAATCTGAAATGGATGCTTATCATCATTATGCCAGTTGAAGTAATTTTCAAATCAGTCAGTCAATCAGTCAATAAACATCATGATCTAGAGTCAGAGTGGCCAAACCAGAACCATCGTACTTTGGATTTTGGGGGTGGGGGGGGTGGGAATAGGAATAATCTTCTTTACCAAAACTCTATTTAGTTTTCAGTATTTTATTTATTTATTTTTTATTTAAGTCTTTGATAACTGGGTAAGTGCACTGATCCGGAGGACTGTTTTCAGGCACAACCCGGGCTGCAACATGCGGCTAACAGAGAGGAAAAACATCTATACAATGGATAACAAATTGAGTAGTACAGTAGTCATTACCATTAGGTGGTACAGAATTCAAGGTAAGAGTAGGCAGGCGGGAAATATACAATTCAATAAACTCACAGTTCCGCCACAGGAGTTAGAAATAACTGTACAGTATATTACAACAGCATAAAAGACGGGACAAAGTGGTGCATAAAAACATATAAAGAGACAGTGACGTGGTCAAGGAACCCACATAGACAGAGCAGGGATGAGTACGGGGAGGGTGAGATTAGACAGGACACAGTGAAATGGGAGAAAGTGCTTTTGGAGATCAGGCAGCAGAGCAAGGAAGGTGGCTGGTGAGGGGGAGGGGGGAATAACTAGAGGAGCATACTGTAGGCTCTTGGCCTCATCTAGCAGCCAGGATTTGAGACATACCTTGAAATTGTTATGGGTATCCAGGGAGCGAACGTGTGCAGGGAGACTGTTCCACAAAGTGGGAGCAGTGACAGATAACTCTTCCCCCCAACCAATAGCAGTAGAGACTACAGGGATTTCCAAGGGGTGGGTACCAAGGATGCACGCAAACATCTCGTAGGAGCGTGGGCCTTGAGTAGAGACGCATACAGGGAGGCATCACCGCATCTAATAGTGTCAGTAATACATCCCAGCGCATAGTCAAATCTATGGGGGAGTGGGAGCCAGCCAAGTGACTGGTAGAGGTGGCAGTGATGGGTGGAGTAAGGTACCAGGAGAGTGAAGCGACAGATATTGTTATATGTCGATCAGAGGCACGCACGCAGGGCCGAGGACATGCGTGAGTAAATAGGGGAGCAGTAATCAATAATGGGTAATAAGTTGCCTTGGGTAATGGCTAATTGGGCTTCCCGGGTCAGGTACAGCTTTTGTCGGTAGGCCGCCCCAAGTTTCTGGTTCACCCGACATAGGACAGCGTGACTTGGTCTGCGTAAGAGACGGAGGGGTTTAGGGTTACACCCAGATATTTCAAAATTAGCACATTTTCAAGTGCAGTGCCATCCGGAGTTAGTACTGAGAGGGTAGAACCCAACTTGGTAACCTTTGTTTGGAAGGATTTAGATCCAAAGAGCATGGCTTTGTTTTTCTGTACATTGACAAGTAGGCGATGCGACTCGAACCAGGATTGCACATAAACGTAGTTTTGGGTTAAGACTGGGGATATATTCTCTGGAGTCTTGTCACTGGAGTAGGGGATGAGGTCGTCTGCATACAGCAGGCCATCACAAGTAAGACCATCAGAGGGGAGCGAGTTGATAGGGAGAATAGAAGCGGGCCAAGGATGGAGCCCTGTGGTACACTTGTGACTGGGAGGGCAGGTGAGGTGGTGGAACCTATACATACAGATTGGGATCTATCAGAGAGGTAATTTTGGAACCACTGTATGGTCTCTGAGGAACAGCCAAGGTAGCAAAGGGGGGAGAGTAACAAGGGATGGTCGATCAAGTCAAAATCTTTGGACAGGTCAACAAAGACGGCACCTGCTGCTCTCCCTAGGTCCATGTTCCTGTGAATGTGGTTAGTAAACAGTACCAGTGCAGATGACGTAGAGTGGTACTTACGGAAGCCATGTTGATGTCTGGACATAAGATTCTGCTTGTTGAAGTGGTCGGACAGTTGTCGGTGGACAGTCCTTTCCAGGAGCTTGCTGAGGTGGGGGGGGGAGCAAGCAGATGGGTCGGTAGTTGTCTGTGGATAGGGGGTCACCAGATTTAAAAAATTGGAACCACCCTGGCATGCTCCAGGTGCTAGGCACTGAGGAGGTGGTCAATGCCAGGTTAAAGAGGAAGGTGAATGGTTTTAGGATGGCAGGGGAAATAAGTTTGAGCATCGCTGGAAAGAGACCATCACTGTCCGGGCTTCCCCAGTTTAGCAGGCTCTTAAGTAGTTTGGCAGTGTTCTTGGTGGTATGGTTACGTAAGGGAGCCTAGTCTCTCCCTTACTAGATTGAAAACTAGTCATTTTTTATTTACAGCCAGCATGGACTGCTGATTTTAAAATAGTGTTGTAACACTTTTTCACTAATCTTTGTTGGTATGTCTCATCAGATCTAAACTGAAATGGCAGCTGTACAGAGTTTAAATCTGTTTTAATTTTTTACCTGCCTATGTCAGAAGTATAAAAATGTTCTGCCTACCCCCTTTCTGAATTATTAGTGGCATTTATCAACCTAAGTGCATATTCTGTTGCAACACATGCACAAATGTAAGAAGTTTCTTAAAACAGAACTATACTGAACAGCTAAAAAAAAAAAAAAAAAATTCCTGCATATTGTCATTATGATTTAGACTTAATTCTTTCACTGTTGCTGCTTTGAAGAGACAATTTCTTTATGAAGTCAGAACCTACCTTCATATGTTCGAGATGAGACATAAAATTACTTGATACAATATTGACAAAACTATCGGGGATGCTTCTTCTGTGGTGTGATTTCAAATTTCTTATTAACCCATCCCTAGGCACTAGTAACCTCAACCCATTTCCATCCACAGTGGGGCTGCACCACCTGCGATTCTTAATAAAAGACCTCGGCCATCTTGATGTCTGGCACTTCGGACACCGAATGGATCGATGCTGCACATTGTTTTCCACTTCCATCACCGATAGTCCAGATTAGACCATTTTTTTTTTATCACAGCAGAGGATGTGGAATGGGTAAACTACTTCCAGATAGATCCCATACTGTTATCAGACCACTCTCAAATCTCTATAACTTTTGACAACTCTGAAGGAACAAAAGCGTTCCCAGTGGAGATTCAGCCCCTTCCTCCTTCAAGACCCAGAGTTTAAAAAACTGCTGGAAGAGCATATTGACAAATTATTCAGGGAAAATGAGAATATAGAAATTGCAACAGCAAGTACTCAGGGACATTGTTGAAACAGTGATTCGGGGAGACATAATCACTTTTGCATCCTGAAAGAAAAAAGCAGAGGGAGGAGTAATTAAAGAACCTTCAGGAGGAACTCAATTTTTTCCAAATGGTGAATATGCAGGGGAGTGATTTCCTCCCAAGTCAAATAAAATTGACACAAAATTAAATCCAAAATATCTTGTACAAAATGGAGCAAGCATTGCTTTGGCTACGTCTGTTGTTTTATGGGGGGCAAGGGCAGCTAAAATTCTCACACACAGACTATGACATGAGATGGACCTCCACCATCACTAAGTTGTTAAACCCTACAGCAGGGCTAACCTCCAGTAAGACTGCAGAGATTCTACGGAATTGCTGTGAGAACCTGTACAGACTGACCGACATGTCCCCAACCCGAAGAGACCATACAGGCTTTTCTGACAGGCATTGACCTTCCAAAGCTGACAGATGAACACTAAGATGCATTTATCTGTCTAGTCACATTGCAAGAGCTTATCGGGGTATAAAATCCCTTATAAATGGGAAAAACCCAGGCTCAGACAGCTATAGCCTCTTCTAAGCATTTCAGTCTTTTGTCGAAGCAGTACCCCCTGGCGACTGCAGTCTCCCCCTGCTCCATTCTGCTCCCCCCCACCCTACCATTAGACCTCACTCCTTCTTCTGCCTCCCTTTACCTCTCATCTCCCCCTACCAGTTAGCCCCTTCCCCCTTCCTCCACTCCCCTGACAAAGCCTTTTCCAGGCTGCCTTTCTTCGCCTCCTAATATCACTTCGGGTACTCCTGACCCACTGTCGAGTCACTAAGGCATTCTGCTGCCCTATTCTTTGTAGTGTTGCTGCATTGAATTGTAAAATCTATCATTTTCACTGTAAATTGTACCTCACCTAATGTATTTGAGTATTTACTGTGTCACTGTAATGTTCTGCTATGTTTGGTCTTGTCTTTCATTGACTTGGAACCTTTGTAAATGAGCATTGGCTCAAAGGTATTGATCCCAAACTAAAATAAATAAATAAATAAATAAAAATCAATAAAATTCTACAAAGCCATGCTGGAGCCCTTTCATGGCATCCTTCTTTAAACTTTCCAGGAGTGTCTCAGCTCTGCTCAGTGCCCGGACACCTGGAGATATGCCATTGTCTCAGCTGTACTTTAAACCATGCAAAGAACATACTGACTACGACCAATGCTGCTCTATATAGGTCCTTAACATGGACTATACACTGTTCCCAAGTATTCTGGCCCATAGATTAGACTCTGTCCTCTCCACTGTAGTAGACCAGGGCCAGTCAAGATTTTTTGGAAACAGATGGACCATAATATTAAGTGAACATTATTACTGATAGCTGGAGCCATCAAGACATCATCCTTCACTATTATTTAAAGCCTTGATGCACAAAAAGTGTTTAACAGGGTCTCTTGGCCCTTTCTTCAACAAACCCTAGACAGTTTTCATTTTCTCCTGTCTTCCTACACATTCTCCAGGGACTATACTGCGCCCCAAGCGACAGTCCAAGCCAGTGGGTCCATTCCTGACAGTTTCCTCTCTCCAGGGGCACCAGGCCACTCTACATACAGAACTGTTGATTCAATTTATACATCAGATGGCAGTGATACAGAAGATTGAGGTAAACTGGCACATACATAAATTCTCATACTATGCCAATGACCTGCTCTTATACATAACAGAACCAGAACTGTCCCTATAAGCGCTAACCACTTGCCTTAAAACTATATAAACTCTTAAGTGGGATATAAAATTAATGAAGATGAAACAGTAGTACTGCAGCTTCATTACCACTTAACTCCAGAGATTAACCTTAAATGCCCATTCAGGAGGGATAAGTCACACATTAAATATATGTGGGTTCAAACTGGAGCAGAGATGCAGAATTTATACTAGCTTAATTACCTGACTTTAGAGAGGGTCTGCAGATTTGGGCTTTAATGCCCCTTACATTACTGAATAGAATGCATGCAGTCCACATGAACATACTGCCTAGATATCGCTATCTTTTTCAAGCCCTGCCCATTATTCCAAGACGAGATGACTTTCAGAAATGGAACAAATGGGTCTTTATATTTGTGTGGGGAGGTGGTGACGCATGCATTGCATTTCACAAACTCCAACTTCCTAAAAACGAGGGAGGCCTTTTATTGTGCACTCAAACTGCCCATCTGAAACGCATCCTAGCGTGGAAATGTACAGCTATACATCCTAGCTGGGTAGAGTTAGGAACTGATGGAAGGGCCCCATGGTAGAAGCAGAGATATTTGGATCTAGAGACCAGACTGATTCCTCCACAATATCTTCCTCCCTCACTGTATTGCATCTTAAAATGTGGAACCACTAACTTTCCCAGAAAAACCTAAAATGAAGTTCTTAATGGCTGGTTATTCCAGCCTTTGAATTCACATTTTACCCTGGCATGCCTGGATCATAAATTTTGGACCTGGGGAGAGTGAGAACTTGCATACGCCTACCAGTTCTACAAAAAAAGCCAACTTTAATCCTTCGCATAATTGGTTAGTGAGCTCGGCCTTGATAAGGATCACTATAGATTTTTACAGATTCCACACTACTCTAACGTGGAACTGGGGCTTACAGTAGATGAGCCCAAATTCCTTCCTCTAATATATCTGATAATATCAGTCTTGAGAGGAGCACAGCTGGATCATTTCATTTCAGTGTGCTAAGAAGCCCTACAGGTTAGTCAACGGGTAGCTATCTTCCAAACCCAGGATTACCTGGGAGGCATAGCTATCTATTACCTTGCATACTGGACCCTTCCATGGTTCTGACGACATAAAATCACAGGCTCATATCAGTGGAGAGAGTATAGCTGGAATACAGGGCTCCAGTACTTCACACTCCCCAGATCACAGCCAAATTCCTTACCACCCATTACTAAATGTTGGAGGGGATGTGAAGTGACCATGCACACCCACGTCCTGTGGTCCTGTCCAGTATTAATTTCCTACTAGTCACCAAGGAAATCATATCATCACTTATCATAGATTTGGGTAAATTGACCCCACAAATGGCCTTCCTACTACATTACCCTCCACACATTAAAGCGGCACTGTCAGCCTTGACCCTTGTTTTTGTGCAGAATTCTCAGTGTGCCTCTATGCACACACTGATTCCCTACGATGCACAGAATAGACATAGATATACTTTAGAGTGGTATTCTTACCAATATTCATTATTTTTAAGAATGTCCACTTTCATTCGGGTCTGTCTGCAAGTCCCCTGTCCCCCGGAAGCATAAGGCAGCCAAGCGAGTACATCTGACACTGAGCGCCGGCATGGAGACTGATTTTACACATGCCCGTGCTGACAAGCTGAATATAGCATGTATCTTTTACTGATGTACAGACCTGCCCATTTTAAATAAAACAGAGTGCTGAGAAAGTTTTAAAAAAAAAAAAAAAGCTTTTGAAAGAGGTTGCCGAAATCTCTCGCATGTGCGAAAGTAGAATGAAGCACACATTCCGCACATGCGTGGGAGCGTCCACTTTTGCGCATGCGTGAGATTTCGGCGACCTCTTTCAAAAGCTATTTTTTTAACTTTCTCACCGCTCTGTTTTATTTAAAAATGGGCAGGTCTGTACATCAGTAAAAGATGTATGCTGTATTCAGCTCGTCAGCATGGACATGTGTAAAATCAGTCTCCATGCCGGCGCTCAGGGTCGGACGTACTTGCTTGGCTGCCTTATGCTTCCGGGGGACAGGGTACTTGCAGACAGACCCGAATGAAAGTGGACATTCTTAAAAATAACGAATATTGGTAAGAATACTACTCTAAAGTATATCTATGTTTATTCTGTGCATCGTAGGGGATCAGTGTTTGCATAGAGGCACACTGATGGAATTCTCCACAAAAACAAGGGTCAAGGCTGACAGTGCTCCTTTAAAAATTAAAAAAAAAAGGAAAAGTTCATATTTACCTGTTGGGTATCTTCCTTAGTGCAGCTAAAAAGACCATTATTAGTGGCTGAAACCTGCCCCCACCCTTCCGCAGTTACACAGTAGGAGGATACCATATGGAATATATACAGAATGGAAAAGCTCGCATCACATTTACAAACAACAAAGGGCAAACCTCAAAATAGATGAAACCCTTGACTTGTACATATGACTGCTAGGAAGCATATCATACCCTAATGTTAGCAAGTAGAAGATGGAGAAGAAGCAGGTCAAAGGAGGTAGATAGGAGGAGGGACAACTGCTGTGTCTTGGGGCTTCACCGGGGCAAGGCACCAGAGAGTAACCGTAATGTTAGGGGAATTAAAATGTTCTGTTTAACTTCGGTAATTTATTATTTGCCACTGCACATAATGCTCATCGTAACTGTATACCATTTGCACAAAGAACACTGATATCTGAATGGCTGCCTGCAAAAGCATAATAAAATATAAGTTCTAAAATGAGAGGGATTGGCTGTGAATTGTTTCTAAATGTGCAGGATGCCTACCAACACATAAAAATGTGGAGATGCCACAGGAAGTTCCTCGGATTTTGCCTAGAGGAAGAACATTACCATTTCCAGTTTGTGCCCTTTTGGTTGTCCTTGAAAACCTAAATGACTTGCTGTGGGGATTGCAGCAGTACACTGAAAGAAGCTTTGTACCTTCTCATACCTGGATGACTAGCTCCAGTCTGGAGCTTCAGCAACCAAGGTGAAGTACACTTTCCCACCATGTTTTGGTTCCTTGTCACAGACTTCAGTACATAGAGCAGTCCTGGACACAGCCCAGGTGAAAGCCCTCACCTGCATAAGAGGAGTCCTCTGTGGTCACTCTACGCACAGTGTTGTAGGCCTTGCAGCTGCTGGACCCCTAATTACTGGTGACTGCTGGTAGGTTTTCCATTATTTTCCTTTAGTGAGAATGATGGATCTTACTTCGAGAGGGCTCTTGCAGTAGATATTCACAGATAGGACTAAGCCGCCAGACGTCAGGACCCCACGGAAAAATTTTAGCTGGCAGTCTCTGGCGGGGGATTGCCCCCATGTCAGGTGACCGGCATTAGACGACGTCCGTATAAAGGGGAGGTCCCCTACGCCCGCCTTCCAGTTCTTTCCCACCGTTGGCTGTGTGAAAGTTCCTCGTGGTCTGTCAGCACTTTTCATCGGCCTAAAGTTTTTGACTTTCAGCTAATTATTTCGATTTGTTTCAGAATTTTTCCAGATCCATCTGCTGTGTATGTTGTCCCCGACGTACTCTGGATCGCATAAAAACAAGTGCAACTTGTGTGGTTCTCAGCTTCCACACAAGAACGGGCACTCCTTGTGCCTTTTCTGCCTAGGCCCAGACTACCACGTGGAGGACAGTCAGCACTGCCAAAAGTTCAACTCAGCTACCCGCAAAAGAAGGCAGCAGTCCCTGGAAGCCCATCTCCTAAAAAAGAAAATGGCATCCATGGAGAAGGAGTTTAAAGAAACTTTGGCAGGCATCTACCTCCCCCAGAAGACCATAGAAAGAAACAAACATGAGAAGAAGCACCAGGACCAGGATTCCTAGCAGCCGCGACTTTGGCTGGAGTTGCGGCCCTCCAGGTATCTGCCCCTCCGGGGGATCGCTCCTCAATGGCCATCTTGGTGGCTACCAAAGAAGTTTTACCTCCCATCAGGCTCATGCTCGGGCTCCTTGGGAACCTCTTGGGTAAAGGAGGCTTCCGCTCCCACCAAGGCCGCTCCTCCATCGCGGCCTTCCAGTCCGAGCAGGTCCAGTAAGCCAGACGCCGGTTCCACTGACGTCCACACGGACAGGGCTGATGAGCTGCTCACCGCCTCGGGTGAATGCCCCGCCTGCCACCCTTCTGCCAAGGGCGCCTCTCCTTCATGGTCTTCCACAGACAGGGAGTCCGATAAGTCAGACGCCGGCTCGCCTGACATCAGCCTGGACGCTGTTGATAAGTTGGCCGTCGGCTCCTCTGACGACCACTCAGCAGATCTGTCTGCGTCAGACCCTGTCATCACGTCTGACGCTCCAGGCTCCCCGCAGCGGATAAACCCGTTGCCCTCTGAGGTCCCAGCATCCCCTCTGGCCCTGCCCCAGGGATTCTGATCCTCTTTCCTTGGCTGGGATTGAGGACCTAGGGGCGCCCCCCCCCCAACGTTGGACCCTCAGATGCTGGACCTGACACTAGCCGACCCGATGCAGCCGTCCAGCATACCTCTGCCTGACGGAGGACCTGCTCTTCTGCCAGGACCGTCTGACCCTCCCGGAGGTCTCCCCATGCCGGGCCCGACATCCGCCGGACTGGCGTCCCACCATCTGGTCCACCAGCAGGGCCTATGCCAGGACCTTCTGCTCCATCAGAGCCCCGGTGCCAGGGTACATGACGCCGCAATACCCAGCTCCGCAGTACCCGGCTCCACAGTATCTGGCGCGCAGTAACAGATGCCAGGTTTCCCGCCATCGGGTTACGGATACTCCTATTTCAGGTACCCCAACTATCCATACCTGAGCCCCCCTCCTCCTCTTCCTCCATCTCTGCAGCTGCCGGAAACCTGAAGGAGGTCTTGGCTTCCTGGTGGGCCAAGGCTCGGCTCACCAGGGAGGTCGAGAGTTGTCTTCTGACATCGGCCCCTACGCCGGACTCCCTACATCGGAGACCCCTCCCCCGTTACCCGATGCCAGAGGAGCTCCATCTGGCTCCCAGGGCAGAGAGGACACACACCTCCCCCCGGGTGGTCTCCAGAGGGGTCGTTCCTCCCCCTCCTAGGGAGGAGTCTTCTATTTCAGAGCCATCAGACTCAGATTCCGACACCGATCACTCTGAACCTGGAGACGAGCCTCGTACTCCAGAAAACCCAAGGCCGAGGGACCCTCCAAAGTCCACTCCGAAGGATCCTTCTTTTCTGGAGCTCTTGAGAAAGATCCAGGAGACATGTCAGTGGCAATCAGTAGATCCAGACCCACAGCATAAGAAACTCGCTGCACATTTGGTTTTGCCAGAGACCGTTCCCCACACTGATTCCATCATGGATCAAGCCTCATGCGGATCTTGTCTTCACTATTTGGAAGCAACCATCCGCGCTAGCCCCTCTTCCGAGGAAGGCGGATAGGTTATATCAGGCTCCGGAGGGTGAAGACTTTCTCAGTCTCCACCCCAAGGTGGATTCGGTTGTGATCAGCGCCGCCCACAGCCGCTCCACCAATCCAAAACACCTGAGCTCATCACCACCTGACACAAAATTCCGACTTCTGGATCAGTACGGGAAGAAGATCTACTCATCTTTGACCGTACGCATCAGGGCCCTCAACTACATTGGCCACATAGGGGACTTCCAAAAGTCCGTTCTTAGCCAGGTAGAATCCAAGCTGGACTCCCTTTCTGATTCACAGGCCAAACAGGAACTGGGAGACCTGGTCTGATTTGGCCTGTCAGCTCATGCTCCTTGCCACCTATGATGCGGTGGACACAGATAGCAGAAGCTCGGCTTTCACCATTGGCTTACGGTGTCACGCCTGGCTCTGTGTGTCAGGATTGGTCCATGAAGTGCAGACTGCCATACAGGATGCTCCCTTCAGGGGTTCGATGCTGTTCAGGGGTGATGTCAAGGACATCGTAACCGAACTGCAGGAGAAGGGCACTGCACTTAAGTCAGTTCAGACTTTGTACAGGACCCCTCAAAGGCAGTGACGTCCTTTTCGTCTCCAAAACCTACCCAAGGAAAGCGCGCCAACAAACTGGCCCCTCCAGCACCCAAGACTCCCCCACCCCCCCAAAGCAAAAAACCCACGGGAGCCTCGGCTACTGCACTGCCCACCACCTCCTGACTCCCTGCCTCTCCCTCTCCCTCTGGCCATTTGAGAAGAACTGTTGGGGGGGGGGGGAGAGTCTCTTCCCATCTGCCAGGCTGGGAGAGGATAACATCAGATGCTTGGGTGCTCCAGCTAATATCAGCTGCACACTCGATAGAATTTCTACATAAACCTCCTTGAAAACTCCCTCCTCAGTAGTCTTACTCCCCACAACATCTTCCTCTGGTTCTAGAAGAAATTCTATCCCTCCTATTGAAGGCGGCGATAGAGCCTGTCCCCACTCATCTTAGGGGGACAGGTTACTATTCACATTTCTTTCTAGTTCCAAAAAAGATGGGAGACTTGAGGCCTATCCTAGATCTCAGCTCCCTGAACATGTTCGTAGAGTACAGATGCGTCAGAATGCTTTCCTTACAGAGTCTTCTTCCCTTACTTTGGCCAGGACCGTGGATATGCGCTCTGGATATGCAGGATGCATACCTGCATATCCCCATATGCCCTTCTCACCACAAATACCCCCATTTTCTGCTTTCAGGGGAACCACTACCAGTTCAAGGCCCTCCCATTTGGTCTTTCCTTAGCCCCCAAAGTATTTACCAAATGCCTGTCAGTGGTAGCGGCCCACCTGCGTACTCAAGGTATGCAGGTCTTACTGTACCTGGACGATTGGATCCTGGTTGCCCCTTCCAGGGAGGAACTCCTGCACTCCCTTTCCCTTACCCTGCAGGTTTTTACCAGCCTGGGTATTACTGTCAACCAGGCCAAGTCCCACCTGGTCCCTTGTCAACGCCTCCAATTTATAGGGGCAATAGTGGACACGGCCCTAGGCAAAGCCTTTTTTCCTCCAGACAGGGTCGAGACCCTTCAAATTCAGGCTCGTCTCCTGTCTGGTCGCAGACGGGTCGGGGCCAGGTCAGTTCTCCGTCTTCTCAGGTTTATGGCAGCTGCCATTCCAACAGTTCCGTTCGCTTGGCTCCATATGAGGATCTCTCAGTGGACACTTTGGTCACAGTGAGACCAAACTCTAGACGAACTAGACCAAGAGGTGCTAGCGTCGGATCCCATGATCAGGGAATTGCACTGGTGGATGGTTCAGGAGAACCTGTGTCTGGGAGTTCTGTTTTGCATCACCCCTCCATCCCAAATGCTGACAGCAATTGCATCGGGAGGACTGGGGTGCCCACCTGGGGTCTCACTGGGCAGCTGGTCCCTTTTCGAGCAGAAACCACACATAAACATGCTCGAACTGAGAGCAGTCCTATATGCCCTAAAGGCTCTTCTCCCCTTTATTCTTCACAGTCATCTTCTGATCCAGTCGGACAACATGTGTGTAATCTGGTACTTCAGCAAACGGGGAGGAACATGTTCTTATCCCCTGTGCCAGGAGGCAATGAGAGTCTGGTGTTGGGCAGCTCAGCACAATCGTCACCTGACCACAGTTAACATTCTGGGGGTGGAAAATACACTGGCAGATGAGCTCAATCACTTCTTAGCCAGGGCTCACTAATGGGAGTTAAACCAGCAAGTCGAAAACAACATTTTTTGGCAGTGGTGGAACGCCTCAGGTGGATCTTTTTGCCTTCCCCTAAAACGCCAAACTTCCCACCTTTTGCTCGCACGCTCCAGGGTGAGACATTTTCTGGTGGGATGCTCTGTCTCTGTGCTGGAGGGACAGATTTGTTTATGCCTTCCCTCCCATTCTCTTGATTCTGAGAGTCTTGAACAAACTCAGAACACAAGGGGCTCGAATGATTGTCATCGTCCCCTTCTGGCCCAGGCAAGTTTAGTTCTCTCTTCCGCAACAGTTTTCCAAGGAACCTCCTCTTCTTCTGTCGCAGCAATTGTTGACCCAGGATCAGGGAACCTTAGTTCACCCAGGCCTCAAATCCCTTCATCTCCATGTGTGGCTCCTTCAGAGTGGCTAAGGCACGCTTCGGAGTTTCTCCGTTAGTAGCGGACATTTTGGTGGAGGCGAGTAAACCTTCCACCAGGTCCACCTATACGATGAAGTGGAAATGGTTTTCCATCTGGGTGAGCTCTGAAGACTTGGAGCCTTTGTTGTGCCCAGCTAACAAAGTCCTGGATTACATGTGTCACCTCTTCGACCTGAATCTTAGCCATTTTTCTTTGAAAGTCCATATGGCAGCTATCTCAGCCTACCATATTCCCTTCGGAGACTGGTTTTTTGCTCAACTGGAAGTCTCTAAGACCTTCCTTAAAGGGGTTCTCCACCTGAGACCCCCCATCCACAATCCCGCCCCTCCATGGGACTTGAATTTTATCCTGGAAAAGCTCACACTGCCCCCCTTCGAACCGGCAGCGGAAGCAGACTTAAAGTTCCTTTCCTGGAAGACTCTTCCTAGTGGCCATTACCTCTGCTCAACCTATTTCCAAGCTCCAAGCCTTGATGTGTAAAGTCCCGTATTTGATTTTCCACATGGAATGGGTGGCCATGCGCACCAGGAACGGGTTGTCATGCGCACCAGTCCGAAGTTTCTTCCTAAGGTGGTGGCTGAGTCTATGCTGAATCAATCCATTGAGTTACCAGCTTTTTTTACACAACACTCCAATCATGGGGAGTACCTCTTACATACTCTGGATGTTCACAGAATCCTGAGATACTAGACCAATCGGATTAAGGATCTCAGGGAAATCTGATCAGCTTTTCGTTTCTTTCGCTCACAAACGGGAAGGCAATGCTGTTTCCAAGCAATGCCTGTCTAAGTGGTTGGTGAATTGTATGACTTTCTGCTACCACAAGTACAACAAGACGCTCCCGGGTCAGGTCAGAGGTCACTCCACTAGAGGAGTAGCTGCCTGTGCGGCTTGTTTCAAGAATGTGTCCGTGGCAGATATCATCTGTACAGCCGCAACTTGGACGTCTTGCATACCTTCACAAAACACTATAGTTTGGACATTGCCTCTCGCCATAGAGCAGGCTTCGGGTTGTCTGTTCTGCAGGGTTTCCTTTCATGAGACCTGTCCAGCCTTGAGATTTATGTTGTGGATGACAGTCCTCCTCCCGAGTTTTCTTCTTTGTTCCAGACTGCTTGGGACTCCATCATATCTGTGAATACCTACTGCAAGAGCCCTCTAGAAGTAAGATAGTACAGTTACATAAGAACCTACCATAACAGTAGATCCTCGAGAGGCGCTCTTGCAGTAGGTATTACCTTCTCGCCCACCGTCCCCCTAGGTTTCTTCTCTTTTTCTTCCATGGGGGCATGTCCTCATCTCTGTCGTCTTGCCTCTTTAGGCCTTTGGCGGGAAAGAACTGGAAGGCGGGGGTGGGGGACCGTTCTTTTGTACGGATGTCATCTGATGCCGGTCATCTGACATGGGGACGGTCCCCCGCCAGAGACTGCTAGCTAGAAGTTTTTCCGTGGGGTCCTGATGGCTGGCGGCTTAGTCCTATCTGTGAATACCTACTGCAAGAGCCTCTCTCGAACATCTGTTACGGTAAGTTCTTATGTAACTGTACTTTCAGCGCCATTGGTACTTTACTCAGATACTTGTAGTGTGAATAGCAACATTTACATTTATATGGTCCTTTTATATGCTGAGTGTAACCCAAAGTAATTTACAAAAGATTTATTTACGCAGGATAGTTTGGCTGAGAGGCCACATCTCCTTTCCTGTTGGGGTCCTGCTTCTGCTTGGAACAGTTTTACTGCTCTCAGGATCATTGGTAATTTGACTATTTTTGTGTATGCAAATGTTGGGTATGGAGAGATTGGCTTTCTTTCCACCATTTGTTTTCTCACAGTGGCCTTTAGCTCTGTTATCTTTGTATCTAAACATCTTCTGTTGTGTAGCAACAAGTTTAACAAGAAAAGAGAAACAAGCCTGGATTATTCAGTTTATTTGGAGTTATTCAAAAATGCAAGAAACTGCTGTCTTGAATGTGAAATAGTAATGTTATAATGCTCACGTGTGGGAATTGGAAAGAATCTTGTAAAAGTACTTGAGGCTGTTGTCAGAAACATTTTGTTTTTAATAGGCCTTCCAGTCTGGTGTAGTTTGAGGCTTTATATTTGAAAAGATGCATTACATCCCAGTCTATTGTAAATTAAAAGGGGTGATGACATCCTGTCACACATCCATTAAACCAAAGGGAAAATAATTACATTGCCACTAAAATGAGGCGATGGTTCTAAAAAGTCAATTATTTTAACTGAAACCAGTTGTAGTTACTAATGTACTTAGTAAATCTAATATGATTATAATCCAAGGCATGCCGCTGACCGTGATTATATTTAACCATTGAAGGCTTTAGTGATGCATTTTCAGTATGCTGATTCTGTCTTACATTTGAATACATTCGACTGATAGCAAGGGTAAAACAACTGCTGGAATAAAACGTACTATATTACTAATAAATTACATCCTAGAGTGCTGAAGGAACTTGCAGATGTCCTGGCGAAACCCCTGGCAGAGCTTTTCACCATCTCTCTGAGGACAGGGTGGGTGCCCCAAGACTGGAAGGTGGCACATGTAGTGCCTATCCACAAGGGGGGATCAAGGGAGGTGGCAGGGAACTACAGGCCTGTCAGCCTGACATCAGTGGTGGGCAAGGTGATGGAGGGCATTGTCAAGGAGAGGCTAGGGGGGGACCTGGATAAGTCAGGGTGCCTGGACGATAGACAGCATGGATTCATCCCGGAAATCGTGTCAGACAAACCTGGTGGAGTTCTATGACTGGGTGACAAGTGCCTTGGACCTGGGTAGACCAGTGGATGTCCTCTTTCTAGACTTCAGCAAGGCATTTGACTCTGTTCCTCATGTGGGCCTGTTGGATAAACTAGAGAAATGGGGTGGAAACCAGATGATCCGATGGATAGGCAATTGGCTCCAGGACCGGACCCAGAGGGTCGTAGTTGGTGGGATAGTCTCTTCCCCAAGGAGGGTCATTAGTGGGGTCCCACAGGGATCAGTCCTTGGGCCCCTTCTGTTCAACGCCTACGTATCTGACATAAGGACAGGAATCAGGAGTGAGATGAGTCTCTTTGCAGATGACTCGAAACTGGGGGCTGTGGTGGATGGGGAGGAGGGGAGGGTGGCCCTGCAGGGGGACCTGGAGGCTCTGGAAAGATGGTCTAGAAAGTGGAAGCTGAGGTTTAATGCAGGAAATGCAAGGTACTCCACCTAGCTCGAAACCCAGGCCAAGTGTACACCTGGGGAAATACTACAAGTCTCAATGGCTGAGAGGGACCTGGGGGTGGTGGTGGATGTCAAGATGAACAACTCTGAGACTTGTAGGAGGGCAGCAGCCAAGGCCAACAGGATGCTGGGATGCATCGCTAGGGGGATCACCTCCAGAAGGAGGGAAGTGATACTCCCTCTGTATAACTGCTTGGTGAGGCCGCACCTGGAGTACTGCGTGCAGTTTTGGAGGCCGACTTGAAGAGGGATATTAACCTCCTGGAGAGGGTCCAGAGGAGGGCAACCAAAATGATTTGGGGCTTGGGGGAGAGGACCTATGAGGAGAGGCTCGAGAGCTAAATATGTACACTTTGGAAGAGAGAAGAGACCAGGGGACATGATAGAGGTCTTCAGGTACATGAAGAGGTAAATAGGGAGGAACAGTGAGGGTGCTTCAAGGAAGGAGGAGGGGCCACTAGAGGGCATGGGTGGAAGCTGGAGGGGAAGATTCAGGGGAGAAAGGAGGAGGTGCTACTTCACTGAGAGGGTGGTAGAGCCATGGAATGCACTACCTAGGGGGCTGGTGGAGGCAGAGACAGTGGAGGGGTTCAAGAGGGGGTGGGACAGGTACAGGGGAAGGGTTCAGGAAGCAAAATCCAATGCAGCAAGAATATCCGGAACTGGGAAGGGAGAAGCCAGAGAAGGCGAGGGGGACAGAAAGGTCAGCACCCAGGGTGGGGGCGGACCAAACGAGCAGACACGAAAGACCATTGGGCCTATTCTGCTGGCATTTTAGTATGTTAGTATGTATATTACTCAGCGAGGCAAGAAAACTATTAAATACATGATAGAAGTGGGCCACTAATGTAAGAAACCAGTACGATGCTATAGAAACATACATAAAATTTGATGGCAGATAAGGACCGCTTGGCCCACCTAGTCTGCCCATTTCCCTACCTAATGGATAAGCTGCAGAACTTAGTTAACCAACAGCCTACTTCTTCCTACTAGAATTGCCTTATGTCTGTCCCATGCATTCTTGAATTTCCCCACTGTTTTTGACTCCACGACCTGCTCAGGAAGGCCATTCCATGCATCCACAACCCTCTCCCTGAAAAAATACTTCCTCGCATTACCTCTGAGCCATGCCCCCTTGTTCTTGCATACCTCTTTTTCTAAAAGATGCTACTCTATTGGACTTTGTTATTCCCTTGAGGTACTTGAAAGTTTCTGTCATGCCTCCCCCCTTCCTTGAGGGTATACATATTAAGCTCCTTTAGTCTCTTTTTGTATTTCGTCTGGTATAGACTCTGCACTGTTTTAGTTGCCCTCCTCTGGGCAGCCTCTGTCCTGCCTATGCCCTTGCAGAGATGAGGTCTCTAGAACTGCACGCAGTACTCCAGATGGGGTCTCACCAGCTGTCTGTTCAGAGGGGAGGGATAACAACTTCCTGTTTTCTACTGGTGATGCCTCTTCCTGTGCATCCCGGTATCCCCCCAGCCCTTCTTACTGCATTCTCACATTGCTCGCCCACCTTTCGGTCATCTGATATGACTACCCCCAGGTCCCTTTCCATTTTTGTTGTTGTCAGTATCTCACTCCCCATTGTGTACTCTTCCCCTGGGTTTTTGTTTCCCAGGTGCATTACTTTGCACTTCTTTGAATTTAATCTAAGCTGCCATACATTTGACCATTCCTCCAACCTTGCCAAGTCCCTTCTCATCCTTTCCACCTCACCTTGTGTATCAACGCTGTTGCAGATCTTTGTGTCGTCTGCAAAGAGACATTTTTCCTTCCAGTCCCTCTGCTGTGTCACTTATAAAGACATTGAAGAGGACCGGTCCCAGTACTGAACCCTGCGGTACCCCGCTAGTAACCCCCCTTTCTTCAGAGTGGACTCCATTTACAATTACCTTCTGTGTCCTGTTGTCCAGCCAATTTTTACCCAGGCTGCCATCTTGGGACCGACTCCAAGGCTGGCTAACTTGTATATTAATCTTTTGTGTGGGACTGTGTCAAATGCCTTGCTAAAGTCTAGGAAGGCCATGTCCACAGCCCCTCCCTGGTCTACTACTTTGGTCACCCAGTCAAAGAAATCTATTAGATTCGTCTGACATGGCCTTCCTGCTGTGAATCCATGCTGTCTTGGGTCCTGTACCCCACTGGCCTCTAGGTACTCAACAATTCCTTCTTTCAGAAGTTATTCCATCATTTTCCCCATCACTGAGGTCAAACTAACAGGTCTCTAGTTTCCTGCCTCTGCCCTGCTCCCTGTTTTGTGAAGTGGAATAACATCTGCCGTCCTTCAGTCCTCTGGTACTACCCCATCCTCCCCTGATTTGTTCAAGAGGGTAGTCAGTGGTGTCACTAGTTCTACCCTTAGTCCTTTTAGAATTCTGAGATTAATCCTGTCCGGCCCTATCACTTTGTCCACCTTCCGTTTTGAGAGTTCTTTCAGAACTCTTTCTTCTTTGAATGGACTGGTATTGAGCCTCCTATCCAGAGGGTTTCTATTGTTTGGTTTAAGTACCTCCCCCTCTTCTTTTGTGAATACTGAGCAAAAATATTTGTTTAGTATCTCTGTATTTTCATAGTCGCCCTCTGCCACCCCCCCCCCCTTTTATTAAGCCTCACTATCCCTCCCTTGGTCTTCCTTCGCTCCTGATATACCTATAAAGGTTTTATCCCCTTCGACTGAGTTGGCCATCTTTTCTCGGTTTGGGCCTTAGCTATTCTGACTGCCTTCCCTGCTTTCTTCTGCTTTAACTGATACAGTTCTCTGTCCTGCTCCTTCTATGATTCCTTGTACTTCCTGAATGCTATCTTTTTCTCCCTAACCTTCCCTACCACCTCCTTTGAGAACCATAGTGTTTTTTTTACTTCGTTTTGTTTTATTTGCTTCACGCAAAGGCTTGTTGCCTCTGTGATGATGGTTTTGATTATTTCTTCATTGTTCTTCCACCACTTCTTCCTGCCCATTTGCTAGTGCATTCCTTAGGCACTCACCCATTTTGGCAAAGTCAGTCCTCTTAAAGTCCAGGACCTTTGCGTTTTGTATGGCTTGACTCTACTGCTGTGTTTATCGTAAACCATATGTTTGGTGGTCACTAGTTCCCAGATGGCTACCCACTTCTAAATATGCGATCCTCTCTCCATCTCCATTTGAGAGTACCAGATCTAAGATTGCTCCCTCACGAGTGGGTTCCAGTACAAGCTGTCTAAGGCTTGTCCCTTGCAGGGCATCTAGAATGACCTCGCCCTTGGATGTGGCTGCAGCAAATGCACTCCAGTTAACATCTGGCATAGTCAGGACCCCCATCAACAATATCTCCCCTTTTTCTGACATTCTAAGGATACCTTCTACCATTTCCTTGTCCATTTCCTCCCCCTGAAATGGAGGTCTGTATACAACCCCTGTGCGGATCGTGGTGCCATTGCCGGTCTCCAAGTTGACCCATGGTGCCCTCTCTCCTCCCTGTGTACCCTTTTGTTCCGTTGCTTTGATTCCTTCCCTTATGTAGAGAGCTACTCCTTCTTTCAAACAACATGAAGTCTTGCTGTATTCTGACATTATGTAATTAGCCCCAGCACTTGAACTACTCTGGAGAGGAAAGAGTTAACTCTATGCCAGAGCATAGAACATTGAGCTTGAGCTCGGTTCAAACCTCTGTCTGCTGCACTTTGAAGTATAACTGTTAGATTCTTTACTTTGCCTAACTGAACAGTCGCTCCGGAGAAATCTCCTTCGCTTGTCGGTTTGGTCTCAGTAAAACGTTGGTTTTAAACTGTAAAGTTTATTATTTTTCAGTTCAGATCCCTGTCTATGGTACAGTAAGTGTTGTAGGTAGTGGACATTAGTTTATTTTTCTGTGTGTGGAAATTGTAAAAACTTTTCTTTCGGTCCCGCTGGAACCGATTGATTTTTAGTTTTAGTTGTGAATTCTTTGGCTATATTTGTAGTGTGAGGTACTGGTCCTTATCGGTTGAAAAAAATAAAAAAAATAAAAAAAATGATTTTAAATGTTCTTTTTCACAGCCCGTAACACGGTTGGTAACCGATAAGGGGGGTCTTGCCTGGCTTTAAAGCTGCTAAAGGGTAAGTGGATAGGATGGCTACATCTGAGAAACCCAAAAGAAAAACCGGGCCCACTGGGTTTCAGCACTGTTGTGAGGGTGGGGATGCCTTTGCCAAAGCAGACCCTCACACCACCTGTGTGTATTGTCTGGGATTTGACCAGCTCAATTCAGACTACCAAATTTGTAAGAATTTCCCGAAGGCCAGCTTGGACAAGAGATTGGGTAGGCTTAGGGAAAAAGAGTCTGAGAAATCCGCTAATCTGGATGGCCGGCCCGGTTCGGTTCCGACCGAACCTGAGGGAGCGCCCAATGACCTGGGCAGTACTCCCTCAGGAAAAGGAGAGCCGATCCCGAGGGTTCGGTTCCGTCAAAAAGGAAAAAGAAATCGGCCGGTTCGGATCCAGAACCATCACGACCCAACCGCTGAAGAGATTGCCAGGGCAATTAGTATTGTGGAATCGCTCTATTCGGTTCTGGCTGATCCGGCGCCACTGGGTAGGTGCTCCGTTCGGTCACTTCCTCCAGTTCTGGAATATTGTCTGGATGATTACTTTGAACCGGATTTGGAGGGGGAAGAAGGTTTTGGTGGTGGTGGTAGTAGTATGGAAGGCCTGGATGAGCCCATTGAACAGGACCTCTCCCCAGACAGTCCTTCCAATGCTTCCCCTCCTAGACTTTCTGAGTCCCCCTTCCCACTATTTGTTTTACAGAAAAGTGGCAGAGACCCTCCAGCTCACTCTGGTCAAAGCTGTTAAGGAACAAGAAGAGCCTGACTATGTAGAGATGATGGACATCCCAGAGTCCAAAAGGCTATCTATTCCTCTCCATAAATCTTTTGGGAAACGAACACAAAAAATACTTCAGACACTAAACTAATTTCCTCCTGTGGACAAGAGAATGGACAGAAGGTATATGCTGTCAGGCTCAGGTACAGAGTACTTGTTCCAACAATGCAGCCATGTTGGGGTCGTGCAGGTTGCAGCCGGTGATAAGGCTAATATACCTTTGGCTTCACCCCCCCCCCCAGATAAAGACTCTAGGAAGGTGGATGCTATGGCCAAGGAATAGTATTTGGCATCTTCCTTGGGACTCAGGCAGGTGAACTACATGGCCTACACAGCCAGATACCAGAAGTCCAGGTGGGATACTGTTCTGGAGCTGGCTAAACAGGCTTTCCCCCAGCTAGCCAGAGAGCTGGAGGAGGTGGCTGCTGATGGGATTGAGGCTTCCAAAGTGCAATTTCATGCTGCTGTGGACTCTAATGATGTTTCATCACGAGTCATGGCTACATCTGTGTCTCTTAGATTTGCTTGGCTCAGATGTACTAGCCTCTTGCAGGACACTCAGGCTAAGGCCATGAATTTCCCTGTGGTAGGTAATTCTCTGTTTGGGGAGCAGATAGAGAATTACATGAAAAGATGGACGAGTATAGGACCACCTACAGAAATGCACAGGCCAAGGAAAGGCAGGCAACTCCTCAGAAGCAGCAATCTATGGGCAGGGGCAGGCCTTTTCACATGCCTTTCTACCAGGCACAGGCCTCCTCTTCTTTTCCTCAGAGAGGGTTCTTCAGAGGGAGAGGCAGAAATGGGATGAGCAGGGCTGCATCCTCTTCTCAGTCCAAGGCTCATGCCAAGCAGACACCCTGATGTGTCAGCCCACGTCGACTTCCCCCTTTCCAGTAGGAAGCAGGCTGGCTTACTACTTCCAGGCCTGGAAGTTTGTTACCTCAGACAAGTGGGTCCTGGAGGTAGTGACCAAGGGACTGGCTCTCAGCTTCAGAAAATTTCCAAAGCTGAGGGTCAGGTCTTTTCCAGCTGCAAACATCTCCAAAACCATTGCCCTAGAGGCAGAGGTTTCCTCTCTGCTGGCTCTGAGCCATAGCGAGAGTTCCTACTACACACGGGGCAAAGATCTGTATTCCAGATACTTCATTACCCAAAAAAGACAGGGGAGTGGCGGCCTATCCTAGATCTAAGATACTTAAACAAGCACCTAGTCAAGCTAAAATTCAAAATGGTGACTCTGGGAATAATTCTTCTCTCTCTAAGGCCAGGGGGTAGGTTAGCCTCCCTGGACCTCAAGGATGCCTACTTTCACATTCCCATCAGGTGCTCCCACAGAAAGTACCTCAGGTTCGAACTGCCTTCAGGTCATATCGGTTCAGAGCAATGCCCTCCGGACTAACATCAGCACCAAGAGTGTTCACAAAATGCCTAGCAGTAGCAGTGGCCTTTCCAAGGAGACGGAACATTTCCATATTTCCACACCTGGACGACTGTCTCATTGTGGGGCAGTCTCCAGACCAAGTCAAGTCTGCAAGTTACCCAGCAATTGCTCACTTCTCTAGGATTTCTCCTCAATCTTCCGAAGTCAGTTCTTGAACCAGTGTGACTCCTGACCTTCATAGGGGTAGAGCTGGACACTGTCCAAGCAAGCATCTTTCTTCCTCTGCCCTTTATAGACCTGGCTTCTTCCTTTCGCCTTCTGGTGTCTCGACCAGCAAGGCATTTTCTTCAACTCCTGGGCCACATGGCAGCTTCCACTGCAGTGGTACAGGGGGCCAGATTTCAGATGAGGGACATCCAGTTCCACTTGAGGGCTTTTTGGTCTCTGAAAAAAAGATTCTCTAACCAAACTAATTCCAGTGACTGAGACTCTGATCCAAGCTCTCCAGTAGTGGTTGGATCAGGACAACCTCAGACAAGAAGTTCCATTCATCACCCAGTCTCATTCTGTGGTACTAATCACAGATGCATCTCTCTTTGGGTGGGGAGCTCACTTGGGAGTCCTCACAGCACGGGAGATGTGGTCCCCTCAGGAGTGTCTACTTCATTTCAGTCTTTTAGAGCTCAGGGCAGTGTACCTGGCTGTATAAGCTTTCTCGGACTCTGTACAGAAGAAGGTGGTCCAGGTCAGAACAGACAACACCGCCACCATGTGGTACATCAGGAAGCAGGGAGGCACTCGGTCTATGGCCTTGTGCACGGAAGCCATGAAACTATGGTCCCTAGCTTATTCCCTTCAGACATCTCTGGTAGCAGTCCACCTTTCAGGGAAGGACAGTGTGCTAGCAGATGCCCCAAGCAGGATTTCTCAGGGCCATCACGAATGGTCCCTGGATCCCCAGTGTTAAAAGTGATTTTCTCAAGGTGGGGCACTCCAGAGATGGATCTCTTTGCAGACCCAGACAATCATCAACTTCCTCTCTTCTGCTGCAGACCCCCAGTATTGGGCTCAGTCCCCCTGGATGCTCTACTTCTGGATTGGGAGGGGAAATTTCTGTATGCCTTTCCCCCATTTCCTCTACTATTCAAGGTTCTGGCCAAGATAATGCCACAATCTTGCAAAGTGATCCTGATTGCTCCAGACTGGGCCAGGCAGCCTTGGTATCCTCTATTGCTATCCCTAGCAGTCCATCTTCCCCCATCTCTTCCCAAGAATCACAATCTGACCTCCTCTAAGGGGAGGATTTGGTACCCAAAACATCAGTCTCTCAACCTCAAGGCATGGCTCTTGAAGAGTTCGAATATGCAAGCCTGCATCTGTCTCAGGGGGTTCTGGATATTCTCAAAGCCTCTCGAAAACCTGCCACCAGAAAAATGTATAATTCCAAATGGAAAAGATTCAGCATTATTTGGTGTTCCAATAAGCAGATTTCTCCAGATACTGCTGATTTACAGTGCAGCCCCTGAGTCCACCCTATCTAAACTGGACACACTTTATAATGCCTTCTGCCGCTTTGCTCCCGATGCCTCACCCACCCGTGCGATCTCTACCGAGCCTTGGCACTACCGTCCCTTGAAAACCGCTGCATCTCTCACTGTGCTAAATTTGTCTCCAACCTATGGCTCAGGTCCATCCCCTCCTACCTTGCCACCTTGCTCACAGATGCCCCCCTCATCCCATCATCTTAGATCCAGTGACTCTCGCCAACTTTCAGTCCATGGCGGAAAACCTCTGCCGGTCAAGCTGCCTTATCACACCGGCTGCCCAAGCTCTGGAATGCCCTCCCACTGCAAATTTGGCACTCCTCCTCTTCCTACTCTCTGTCTACCACCCTAGCAAACTTCCTTACTACAAATTGCTCCTGTCCCTGAACCTGCCATGCCCCACCTTCCCCTCCCCAATGCCTGGCCAGCGGCCTTAGCCTTGCTACAGAAGCTGGCATATAACCAGGAAACGGGTCGTGAGGGCTCTCTGGACTGAAGCCTAGCGCTCCCCTGCAGCTTTTGACTGTGGGTCCCCACCCCCTGAAGCACCCAGAATCTGGGAAATGCGTCATGAGGGCTTCCTGGACTGAAGCTCAGCCCTCCCCTGCAGCTTTCAACCGTGGGCCCCAAGCACCCAGGTACGCACGATTACTCCTCGAAGAAAGGAAGCAGAGCACGGTTTTGGCACCATTTTTAAAATGGACCAACTGCCTCAATAAGCCAGCACAGTGCTTCCCTGTGCCTGTGTGCTTCTGCCCCGCTGGCACAGCATGCTGGCTCCCCACCACCGCCCTTGGTGAGCTCCTCCTTTTATAGGCTGAAGTCACATGACTCTCAGCCTATCAGCTGCCACCACCAGAGGTCACCAAATCTGTTTTTCGGTCTACTCAACAAACCTGGCCAGGATGCTGCTTCTCCTTTCATTAGCCACTCTATCCTCCCTGCCCCCCTGCCGACCTCCCAACCAGCGAACTCCCGCCGTGCCTGCCCCATGTCTAATCCCACAGCCTTGCTACGCTGCCTCCTCACACACACCTGCTCAAGACTTGGCTCACAACCATTATGGGTATATTAATGCCGCTATCCTACCACCTTCCTTTCACCAGAGGCTCTGGGTTCCACACACCCCAGCCCGCTGATAACCCCCAATTTCCTCTACTTCTCGTACCCCTACCTCCTGTCCAAACCCCATCCAGGTCAAAAATAAAGCATCTCATCTCTGTGCTCCTGTTCCTGTCCAGGGACATAGAGGCAAACCCCGGCCCCAACACCACAAATACCCACACCCCTTTCTCTTTCCCCAAAGGCCTCCGTATCCTGCACCTTAACACGTGCAGCTTATTATCTAAAATCTCTCTGCTGCAACCAATTGCCCTAACACAGTGCTCTGACATCCTGGTCATTTCTGAAACCTGGTTAAAACCACATCATACTGATGCAGAAGTCTCCATACCAGGGTACACAATCATCAGACATGACCGGCCAGGTAAAAAGAGAGGCGGAGGCACGGCCTTGTATATCGCCAATAGTCGACAGTTCACAATAGTGGATATCCCCTCATTCCCTGCCAACATCGACTTGATACTCATTAAACTCTCACTCCCATGTTCCACCCCATGATCACGTGGCAGGCTAATACTGCTCCCCCCCCCCCCCACCGTACGCCCTCTGAGGACATCCTTTCCCACCTGATCACCTTACAGTCCCTAGCAGTTGGGGGCGAGCTCCACGCCACCGGTGATTTTAACACCAACTGGTTGGCTAACGATAAAGCTCACCTGAAGACCAAAATTAAGGCCCTGAACCTCACTCAACTCATTGCTATCCCACCAGACTCAATCACAAGACACAAAACCACTCATTACTGGATTGGGCTCTCACCTCCCACCCACACAGGATTCTAAGCGCTGGCCTGCTTCCTGATGCCATAAGTGATCATCACATGATCTTCCTGATCAGGAAGGTGCATGGCCCCACTGCCCCCCATTAAGACGCTGCGCACCAGGTCCTATAACTCCCTTGACCTAGCATCTCTCCTGTCGGACCTGGGACATGTAAACTGGTCTTTTATCCCCGAGGCATCCTCCATTGATACAGCCTTTGATGCGTTGAAAACCAGATTCCTTAAAGTCTGGGACAAACACGCCCCCCTGCGAACAAAAAGAGTTAGAGGGGCCCACCTCCCCTGGATCAGGGCAGATATAATCAGAAAATGCCACTCCAGGGACCGCGCCTGGAAAGCACATAAGAAATTGGGCACACAGGCTTCCCTCATTACCTACAGAGCCCTTCGAAATGCATGCATAAACATCATCCGCCAGGCCAAAAAGAACTATTTTCTACCGGCTTTTAGTAAAAACATTAACCACCCGACGGATTTCTGGAAATCACTCAAATCCCTGCTGCCCCTCCCCCACTCAACCCCCACCCCGACACTATCGGATCAGGGCACCCTCATCTCTGACACCATCTGCGTAGCTGAAGCCTTTAATACCCATTTCTCCAGCTGTGCAAACAAGCTCCTATCCTCCCTCCCTGCATATGCCTCCTCAAACTGCCCCCCAGTCCTGCCATTCTCATTCCGCCCAGTATCCCAAACAGAAGTCTTCAGCTCCCTATGGGCCCGGAACCCAAACCAAGGCAAATGCCCTACGTCCCTGGATGCCAAGATGCTTTTTCTGTCAGCCCCAGCCATAGCCGCCCCTCTTGCCGCCCTCTTCAACCTCTCTTTCTCTCTGGGCAAGTTACCAACGGCCTGGAAAAAGGCCACTGTTATACCCCTGCCAAAAGGGGGGGTGACCCCTCCTTCCCAGGCAACTATTGACCCATCTCCCTACTCCCTGTCCTGGCCAAATTACAGGAACGACTTGTCCTGTCCCAACTGACTCCGTACCTAGATGCCTTCTCCTTCTTCACTCCCTTCCAATCGGGCTTCCGCAAATCCCACTCAACCATCACCTCCCTACTACGAGTCACTGATGACATTCTCACCGGTATGGACAATGGACACATCACCTCGGCCATCTTTATTGACCTAGCCAAGGCCTTCGATACCGTGTCTCATTCCCTGCTCCTTTCCAAACTCACAGACGCAGGGCTCTCCAATCCAGCCACTGCGTGGTTCCATGACTACCTAGTGGGCAGGAAACGGTCAAAATTGCCTCACACATCTCAAACCCCCAGCCAGTTACTGCCGGTGTCCCCCAAGGATCAGTCCTAGGACCACTGCTCTTTTCCATCTTTCTAAATGACCTCCCATCAGCATGCTCCCACTCATCCATCCAGATGTATGCAGATGACACTGTCCTGTATGCCTCTGGTCCCACAACATGCAGCGTGGCAACTCTCCTACAGGAGGACTTCTATGCCATCCAGGAATGGTTCAGGTCAAACCAGTTATTTCGAAACCCTAAAAAAACCTTGTCACTAACATTCGGCTCCCAACAAAGACTCTCCCGCCAAGCCCCCTGCCCCCCTTTCAAAACCCTGGACGGGACTCCCCTGGAGCAGTGCACTAGCTTCAGATATCTAGGTGTCTGGCTAGACCAGCACCTAGATTTTACCACTCACATCGACTCTTTACGCAAGAGGCTGCTCCCCAAACTTGGAGCACTATACAGAAACAAAAGCTGCCTCACCTCAGAAACAAGGCACGCCATTGTCCAAAAAACGATTCTTCCCGTACTAGACTATGGCGACATAGTATACACTATCGCCCCCGCGTCCGCCCTGGCCAGCCTAGACACCCTGTTCCACTCTTTCTGTTGCTTCATCCTCGACTGCCCACAATCCACACACCATTGCACTTTATACAGCTCCCTAATCCTGCCGTCCCTCCATGATCGTAGATTAATTAGCTGCGGTAGGTTCGCTGCTAAATTTTGGTCCCTCTTCCCCCCCCCCACCACCACCACCACCTGGCCTCTACCCTCTCCCAACAACCTCCACCTGCTTACTCCCTCAGAAGCACGGACCCCAGACTACTCCACGTCCCATTTATGCGCACAACCAAAGGCCAAGCTGCTTTTAACTAGTGAATTCCACAGATATGGAATGCCCTATCTGCCCCCATAAGACACACACCAAATCCCTACCATTGCAACCTACTACTCAGAGCACATTTCTCCTCCAGCTGCTCCTGTTTCAGCTAACAATTTTACTATTATGATGACGAAGCCTAGTTGCATATTAAATGTACTCTACCCTCCAATCTTTCCCACTATATGTATCTACCCCGTCTGTAACTTCCTGCCAAATGTCTGCCAGGCAGTAAGCCATTGCATTCCAATATTGAACTGTCTATGTATTAAATTCCATGTTATGTATTGGGTCTCGGCCCCCAGGTCGCATCTGGAATTGAGCATGTTGCTCAGTATGCCTTCCTGGTAAAACTCGTAAATAAATAAATAAACGCCAACCTTGCACTTATGTCCTGGGCCTATTTTGCCCTATGTACTGTGTATAACTGTGATATACGTCTTCTGTTGTTTACAGCTGTTACTGCTGTGTTAATTTACCTTGTCTGCTGCTTATTGTCACAAAAATTATTTGATACTTTAATATCCTAAGCATTCAATGTGCGCTGCTTGTATATTCATGCAGTCGTGTATCCTTATGCTGCTTTTTATTTGCTTCTGTTAACTGTTCACTTGATAACCTGCGTGTTCTCATATCCATGTTTACCCCCCCTCCCCTGGTCGCACCGGGAGACCAGCATCTTGTTGCTCAGTGTGCCTTTCCTGGTGAAACAATTGCAATAAATAAAGCAAAAATAAAATTTGGCTACAGTTCTGGATTATATGGTTCATTTTAATGGTTGAGGCCCCAGACCAGCTACTCTGAAAGTACACTTGGCAGCTGTTTCTGCATTTCTTTCAGTGGGGAAGGCTTCCTCACTGGCATCTCATCCTGTTTTCTGTCAATTTTTTTTTTTTTAAAGGATTGCTCCATACTAATCCTCCCTTTAAGGATCCTACTCCTGCTTGGGATCTTAATGTTTGCATTGCTCAGCTTATGCAACCACCTTTTGAGCCTTTGGCCTCAGCAGAACTTAAGTACTTGACTTGGAAAGCTGTGTTCCTGGTAGCTGTTACCTCTGCCAGGCGTATCAGTGAGTTGCAAGCCCTGTCAGTGGAGCCTGATTTTATCTCGTTCCATAGAGATAAGGTGGTCCTTAGAACTAACAGGAGGTTCTTACCCAAAGTGGTTTCGGATTTTCATCTGAACCAGTCCATGTCTCTTCTGTCTTCTTCACTGATCATTCTTCTTCAGGGGAAAGGAGGTTACACAGCTTGGATGTTAAGAGGGCACTTGGTTACTACATTGAGTGGACTAAGGCACTCCGGTTTGACTGTCATCAGTTGTTTCTCAATTATGGTGAAGTGGGAAAGGGCAAACCTGCTACTAAGAGGACTATTGCCAGGTAGATTGTCTCTTGTATACAATTCTGCGATGAGAAGCTAGGCAAAATACCCCTTTCAGGCCTGAGGGCTCATTCGACTAGAGGTACAGCTGCTTCTCTGGCTGCTGCCAGAGATATACCATTATTAGAAATATGCAAAACAGCCACCTGGAAAACAGTCCATACATTCACCAAGCATTACTCCCTGGATATCCAGGCTAGGAGTGATGCTAGGTTTGGTACAGCAGTACTGCAAATCCTATTCCCAAAATGGGTTTGGTCCCTCCTCCATGGAGGTACTGCTTGATAGTCTGCATATTGTCAGAATACAGCAAGACTTCATGTTCTGGCAGTATAGCCTAGAGGTTAGAGCAACGAGCTTGGTACATCCAGCAGACCAGACCTGGGTTTGATTCTCACAACCTCCACTTGCATACTGTGCGACTCTGAGCAAGTCACTTAACTGCCCAGTGCTCCCAGGTCACACCTGAAAACAGGCACTTGTGCCTAGTGGGCCTTACCCGGTTACCAAAGACTAAAATAAAAAAAAAAAAAAAAGTTTGAAAAAAATTACTCACCTTAGTAATTGTGTTTCTTCTAATGGAGTCTTGCTGTATTCTGACCTCCATGCCTCCCCTCTCAGAACCTGGTTTTTGGGAAGTGGGCTGGCAGGTACAGTGCTGCACCTCAGGGGTGCATCTAGCACTCCAGTCTGTATAGAAAGGAGTGGGTTGTGTTTGTTGTTCACTACCTAGTTTTTGTTTTGGCGGTCTCGACTTGAGTCTTTTGGGACCCAAAACATTTGGTTGCCTTTTTGGCTAGTTAATTTACAATTTCCACCTAGCAGGTGTAGTTAGTATTAGCTCGTAAGAATCTGACGGTTATACTTCAAAGTGCAGCAGACAGAGGTTTGAACTGAGCTCGAGCTCAGTGTTCTATGCTCTGGCATAGAGTTAATTCTTTCCTCTCCAGAGCAGTTCAAGTGCTGGGGCCAATTGCATATTGTCAGAATACAGCAAGATTCCATTAGAAGAAACACAATTACTAAGGTGAGTAATTTTTTCCTTTTACCCTCCCTGTCCCTCCTGTAGATAGTGTACTGTGGTATGAACTTGCAGTACAGACTGATATAGTATGACTTAACTTCATTTACATTTTTTGTCTTTATTTGCTGCTGCTTTTCTCGGGCTCCCTCCCCCAACATCCTGATGTCCGTGTGGATCCTAGCACCTGTCACATCCTTAGATTGCCCTCTGTATTCCCAAGGATGTTGCCTAGCTCCTCTGTCTTCCCTACTGCAGTCTGATATCTGCCATTCAGGTGTACTGCAGATTAGGTCAGAATGAAGGATGGAACCAAGTGCTGCTTGGCAACAGACCTGGAATGACCCCCCACCAGACTTGGACCATGCAACTGCAGCACTGCATGGTGTCATAGATGCCCACTGGCACTGTGACCAGTATGTTCAGCGGTGGGCAAGCCCTGGTGTTGGAGCCTGCCCACCCTACGACTAATAGATACCTTTTTTGCTGTGAGGGGTGGAGGATAAAAGGTCACTTGAGTGCGGATTGAGGCAGCTGTTTCAAAACTGCGTGCGAGAGACTCATCCCCAGGAGAGGGCATCTAAAACTCTATTTCCTAGTAGGTCAGATTTTGTGTGTGAATTTTTTTTTTTTATCCTTTAGATTAAGGATACCATATCCATATGTTCAGGCTCAGATATTAAGCAGGCTGTTTTTACTGCTGCTAGTGTGTGCGCCTGAGCCTGAGCAATTTTCTCTCTCACCCTGTTGCTACTAGACCATATCCAGAAGAGCAAGTCCAATAATTTTTTTTATTTATTTATTAATATATTGGAATTACAATACCTTTGAGCCAGGGACTCGTTTACAAAGGTTCCACGTCATGAATGACACACAACAAAATGAACATTACATAGTACAGGATCAAGAACAAATTAGGCAGTTACAACCACATGAGCTTTAAAAGTGCAGCTGCTGCCTCATTGAGCTGGCATTAGCAAAGTGAACTGGCTCGACAGTTGCAAGACAAGTCTAGCTTCTGTGTGCGGCACCTAATTCAGTGTAAAACATGGCACCTACCCTTTAGTGAAATGCTGGTAGATTTTTTTTATTGGCCAGTCAGTTTTTTCCTTTTATTAGCCCTGCTGGCCTATAGTGGAGAAGAACCTTTCAATAAGTAAACCAGTTGAGCTATCAGAATATCTGTGGGGTTTAGGGATTTTAGAAGTCACTGCCCTGTTGGCTAGTGACTGCAAAACCTTATTGTGACCCCCGCAGTGCTATGTTTAACTGGGTGTTGGGCCATTGGCTAGTTGTGGTAGCGCACAATGCTGTTTCCCACCCTTCTCTGCCAGTTGATCCCCATGTATATTATGTGCCCCAGTCCCTAGTCTGCATACCCATAGCCTCCCAGTTCCCGTGTTCACATAAGCATCATCTGCTTGATCCTTCCAGTCTAGTATGGAAACAACAAAACATTTTTTTTTTTAATTAAATATGTAACTGAAGAAAATAGTTTCCCCCTGGTTCTGACTCAGTGGTTTTACCCCGAACTTGATGGATGAAAGTTTCAGACCTCCATTGTGATTGGTATAGTGTTGATTTGGGGGGGGGGAGGGGTCTTAAGACCCAGAAGATTTTTTTTTTTTCTTCAGATCTGTACTTATTTATTGCTAAATATAATTTTTTCAGAGTTATGTTTAAAACAGAAGCACTGCGATTCATAATCCTAAACTGCTGGTGTCATTTTTGTAAGTGCAGCTGTCCATGCTGAGTTTTTTCCCCTCACTTCTCTGATAACATTAGCTGATATTTTTAAAGCATCACCAGAAATCTGTGAAGACACAATGTCACACATTTCTTTCTAAACTTGAAACGTCACAGGGGTCGAAATTAAGTTTTGCAGTCACTAGCCAGCAGGGCTGGTGACTGGGAAACCCACCTGCCCAGCAGACCTTTCCAGTGGCTCAGTTGGTGTACATACTGAAGTGCTGCCTTCTCCAGTACAAGCCCGCAGGACTAGTTAAATGAAATCCTACTAGCCCAATACAAAATGTACCAGTAGTGGGCTGGTGCCAGTTCCAACCCCTGCGTCATTAGTATTGAAAAGTACTTAAAGTGTGCCTTCAGTTTGTGTTTATACACTTCATTGTTCATAGTAAGGGGTTACTGTATTAAGTTGGAGGGGGCATGGCTCAAGGGTAATGAGAGAAAGTACTTTTTCAGGGATAGGGTGGTGGTTGCATGGAATAGCCTCCCAGAGAAGGTGGTAGAGACTCATACAGTTACAGGATTTAAAGGGACACTGTCAGGTTTTGTAAGCAGTTTTATGACCCCTCTGTTTTCTGGGTCTATAAATAGTACTCCGGAAGCCATTTCTTACCCTGAGCTTCCAGATGTACCGGTTGTAGAGGAAAAGTTTCATTTTGACAGAACATGAATTTCTGTTGGTCCGCCCCGTTCTATGCTACACGCTACTCCGCGCACGTCCCTAACTGTGACGGGTTGAAAGTAGCCAAACTCGTGCATGAACGAGTTTGGCAGATTTTGTGGCACTTGGAAAAAAATATCTGGTAAGATCACTTGGTGTGAATTGATTTCTACACTATGTGTACTTTTGTAAGCCGAGGAGTATTTCATAACTAAATAACAGTTTGAAAAGTAAAAGCTGGACTCCGTGCTGGCTCTGGGTGGGCATAGGGCAGACTGGGTGGGCCAAGAGGTCTTATCTGCCAACAATATGTATGTATGTATGATGTACAGTACATTTTCACCATTGCTAAAATGGCATAAAAAAAGCATTATTTTTACCAGAGAGTCTGCTAGAGAATTGCATGAAAGCGTCTGGGTCTCTGCCTTGTGTCTCTTCAGGGGTCCCATTACATTTTCAAGAGTCTCACTCAGGAAAATATTTATATGAAAATATTGCAATGGAATGTTATTGAATTGATTGATTTGGCCAACGATTTGGCTAGCTCCTTGGTGCTGTCAGCATGCAGCTGCCTGGCACCCTGGCAACCCTAGGAGTGTAGGCTGGCAGGGAGAGCAGGTGAGAATCCTTAAGGGTGCCCTTCTCCCGGGAGTGAGTTAAAGTGGTGCACCACTCTTGTGGCTTCACATTTGTGAACTAGGCAGTATTGTTCACCATGTCCTACTAAGCACGCCTTCAAGGACGCCACAGCATGCGCTCTTGCAGGGATATAGAAAGAGGGAGAAATAAGAAATTGCCAAACCAAGCACTGGATGATGGCACCTACGCGCCCCAAAAGCCATCCAACCTCCCTGGTGCATTGCAGGTATTACCCTGCCAAGGTTTCAGCTACATGGTGTTCCCTTCTGTGGTGGCTGCAGGAGGACCCCAAAATAGATATGCCAGAGAACCGAGCACTGGGGGAGCCTACCGATGACCAGCTTGCCCAATCAGGAGTCTAAAGCAACAATAATGGAGCCAGGGACCCTTATGTATCAAGTTAGAATATGTTCTGCTGTACTGCAAATGTCAGTGTATACTGTGAGTGAGATTAAAAAAAAAAATCAGCACGTTAAAGAGGAGGAGTAGCTCTGTATGTAAGGGAAGGGATCAAAGCAACAGAACCAAAGAGTAAACAGGGTTGAGAGGAGGCACTGTGGGTCGCCCTGGAGACTGGAAATGGCTCCACAATCCGCACAGGGGTTGTATACAGACCCCCATCTCGGGGAGGAAATGAACAAGGAAATGATAGAAGGCATCTTTAGGATGGCAGAGAAAGGGGAGATATTGCTGATGGGGGACCTGAATATGCCAGATGTTTACTGAGGCACCTTTACTGCAGCCACATACAAGAGCAGGGCTATTCTCGATGTCCTACAGGGGGCATGCCTCAGACAGCTAGTTTTGGAACCCACTTGGGAGGGAGCAATCTTAGACCTGGTACTCTCAAATGGGGAAGGAGAGAGGATCTCTGATCTTGAAGTGGGTAGCCATCTGGGAACAAGCGACCACCAAACAGTGTGGTTCACGATAAACTTAGCTGTAGAGTCAAGCTACACAAAAGTGAAGGTACTGGACTTCAGGTGGGCTTATTTTGTAAAAATTGGAGAGTGCCTCAGAAAAGCACTAGCAAACGGGCAAGAAGGTGGGGGTGAAGCAACAATGGGGAAACATCAAAACTGTCATCACAGAGGCAACAAGCCTTTGTGTGAAGCAAATAAACAAATCAAAATGAAAGAAAAACCCACTATGATTTTCAAAAGAAGTGGCGGGGAAGGTAAGGGAGAAAAATATAGCATTCAGGAAGTATAAGGAAACACAGAAGGAGCAGGACAGAGAACTCTACCAATTAAAGCAGAAGGAAGCGGGAAAGGCAGTCAGAATAGCAAAGGCCCAAACTGAGGGAAATATATCAAACTATGTTAAGTAGGGGGATAAAACCTTTTATAGTTGCATTAGGGAGCAAAGAAAGACGAAGGCAGGGATACTAAGGCTGAATAAAGAGGAAAGTGGTTGGGCAGAGAGTGACAGTGAAAAAGCAGGGATACTGAACAAATATTTCTGCTCAGTATTCACAGTGGAAAAGTGGGGGGGGGGGACCTAATTCCAGTAAATAGAGGCACTCTGGATAGGGGGTTGATATTAGTCCTTTCACAGAAGAAAGGATTCTGAATGAACTCTTAAAACTGAAGGTGTATAAAGCAATGGGGCCTGATGGGATTCACCCCAGAATTCTAAAATAACTAAGGGAAGAACTAGTAACACCTGAGTACCCTTTTTAATAAATCGTGAGAGGATGGTGTGGTACCTGAGGACTGGGGAAGTGCGGATGTGATTTCTCTTCACAAAAGTGGGAGCAAGACAGAGACAGAAAATGACAGACCTGTCAGTTTGACCTCAGTGGTAGGGACAATGATGGAATCACTTCTGAAGGAAAGAATTGTTGAGTACCTAGAGGCCAGTGGGACACAGGACCCAAGGCAGCATGGATTCACAGCAGGAAGTTCATGTCAAACAAATCTAATTTATTTCTTTGATTGGGTGACCGGTAGTAGATCAGGGAGGGGCTATGGACATAGTCTACCTAGACTTTAGCAAGGCATTTGACACAGTCCCACACAAAAGATTAATAAACAAATTAGCCATCCTGGGAGTGGGTCCCAGGGTGGTAGCCTGGGTAAAACACTGGCTGGACAACAGGACACAGCGGGTAATAGTAAATGGAGTCCGCAGTAAAAAAAGGAGGATTACTAGTGGGGTACCGCGGGGTTCAGTACTGGGGCCGGTCCTTTTTAATGTCTTTATAAGTGACATTGCGGAGGGACTGGAGGGGAAGGTATGTCTCTCTGCAGATGACACAAAGATCTGCAACAGGGTTGATACTCAAGGTGGAGTGGAAAGGATGAAAAGGGACTTGGCAAGGTTGGAGAAATGGTCAAATGTATGGCAGCTTAGATTAAATGCAAAGAAGTGCATAGTAATGCAACTGGGAAACAGAAACCCTGGGCAAGAGTACACAATGGGGGGTGAGATACTGACAACAACAAAAATGGAAAGGGACCTGGGGGTAGTCATATCAGACGACCTAAAGGTGGGCCAGTAATGTGAGAAGGCAGTAAGGAGGGCAGGGGGGGATACTGAGATGCATAGGGAGAGGCATCACCAGTAGAAAACAGAAAGTTGTTATCCCTCTGTACAGACAGCTGGTGAGACCCCATCTGGAGTACTGTGTGCAGTTCTGGAGACCCCATCTCCGCAAAGACACAGACGGGGTGGAGGCTGTCCAGAGGAGGGCAACCAAAATGGTGCAGGGTCTTCACCAGAAGACATATGAAGAAAGACTAAAGGAGCTTAAGATGTATAGCCTCGAGGAAAGGAGGGATGTGGGAACATGATAGAAACTTTCAAATACCTCAAGGGAATCAACAAAGTCCAAGAGAGTAGCATCTCTCAAAAAAAGAGATGTACAAGAACAAGGAGACACAATTTGAAGATAGAGGGGGAACGGCTCGGAGGTAACGTGAGGAAGTATTTCTTCACAGAGAGGGTTGTAGATGCATGGAACAGCCTTCCTGAGGAGGTCATAGAGTCAAAAACAGTGGGGGAATTCAAGAATGCATGGGACAGACATAAGGCAATTCTAGTCTGGGGTAGGAGGAAGCAGGCTGTTGGTTAAGTAGGATCTGCAGCTTATCCGTTGGGTAGGGAAATGGGCAGACTAGGTGGGCCAAGCAGTCCTTATCTGCTGTCAAATTCTGCGTTTCTAATATAGTTTTATACCTGCTGCAGTGTAATAATTGTCAACCTCTCCAAAACTGACAATGAAGAATAAAACATTTGAAAGTAAAAATAAATTTTTCTCTTCATCGTTATACATTGATGGTTCATTTGAGGTGAGGTCCCTCAACAGAGCACTGCTTACATTACAGATAAGAGCATTGCTTTAAGCATTGTAGCCAAGAAGGGACTTATAATTATTTAGAGGAGCTTCAGAACTGAAAAGCTAAATCATGCATAGTTTCCCTGTCAGTTTGGCTAAGCTCTTGTGGAAAATCCTTACGTAGTCCAGGGTGCTGTAAAACTTGATCTGACTGATAACACACTCCAAGGTACCTAAATGAATTGACATCATGTCTTACAGCAGACTGTAAGTTCCCTTTAAAGGCGGTTTCACATTTTAGGGACCTTCTGGCCATGGGTATGTTTATAGGGGTTATGTCAGTGAGAATCCATTATCTTTGATTAGCTCCCCGGAGAACACTGGAGAAGAGTGTGGAAGAAAAACGAACTGTGTGATGTAGACACACGTTTCTTAAATGGCAGTCTGTGGCACAATTTTGAGTAGCGAGAGGTTTTTAGAACTTGAAATTTTATGCCTTAACTTGCAGGACAAATAAATGGAGAAGCCAACAGATTAGGATTGTAAAGAAAAAATTTTTTTTTTTTTTTATCAGGAATTTTGAATGAAAAATAGAGCACAGATGGCACACAGTTAGTGATCACTTTGATATGCTGGCATTTCTGAAGTCTGTGTTAATATTATGTTGCAAAAACAGTCAGCCTCATGGTGGGGGATGCTGTTGGATCTCAAATAGTTCAGATATGCTTGTGTGAACTTCTGACTTAAATCGTTTAAAATAAAACTACTTAAACATGGAAATATTTTCCATCTCTCTGTACTGATAATTTTTTGGGGTAAATCAGGGTGGATATGGGGTGAAAAATGAACCAGCAGACTGAAACTCCAACTAGAGGCCTTCCTGAATACTTTGCAGCCAGCACCCCATGCTCAGTTGGGAGGGACAGACCCTTCTAACTTGAAAACTGATCACCAGTGGTGGCTGTATAATAGGGCACACCAAGGCACGTGCCCTGGTAATAAAAAAATGCTCTGCCATTGTTGGTGCGCAGTGTGATACAGAGCTACCACCATAGCAACAGTATGTGCACTTTGATCTAAGTGCCTTGACTTTCAACTGTTGTGACCCTCCATACCCTGGTAGCCAGTAAAGTCTGGAGCCATCACTGCTGATGGCAGTTTTACAGAAAATGGATTCCACAGATTAAAAATTGTCTGCCTTAGAATCCTGTTTTTTCTGTATGGGGATCTCATTACTACAACCGTGTCTGACGCTGCACACTACAAGTAACTGGGTTGCGACCATGCTGAATTTGATGCAGGCATGGCAAACACATTGAAACTGTTGGCATTAAAAACTGAAACTTTAGAAAATCACGTTAGGCTTTCTAAGCATTGTGGGCCTTCCTGATATGTTCCCGCGCTCAGAGTTGAAGTGAGGTGTAGTGTCCAATTTTGTTATTTGACCATATATTTGATTGGGTGGAAGGGGCAGAGCTGGGCCATATGTATCCCTCAGCAACTTGGAGAGCTAGTGTAATGAACCCGACTCATTATACCAACTGGAGTACTGAGCTAAGTAAGCACTAAGCCACAATGAAGGTGGCATCTAATGCTGGATTAATGCATGGTTGGGAGGGTTGTGGCCGAGGCCAGAGGCAGAGGGCGAACAACAACCCAACCATGCGTGTGCGTGGGCCTCACCTCGCGGAGTAACTAATGCGCTGTAACATGGGCAGCACTTTCGGCGACGATAGCCAGAGCCTGTTTTGTGTGCGTTCAACAACAGAACACAGGGAGTCAGTGTTCTGAACACACATTTTTACTGCTGTTTCAACTCTTGTAACAAACCAACAGTAAGATGCTGATGCGGTGAAAACATTCAGTGGGCGTAATTAACGCAAATACTGCGGCTCACATGCCAGTCCTGTAAATGTGCTGATGTGCTTGGGTATTTCTTTCATGCCAGGCACTGGAGGTCTCCAGTGGGCTGCTGACTCGCCATGGTGTGCGATCGCTCACAAATTTGCATGCAGCCCAGGTCACTTCCCCTTGCCTCTCGCAGACTCGTCCAATGTCGACTGCAACCGTGTGCCTCTTGCCTGCATACTGTGTGTGTGTGACTGCCCTATTTATCCCCGCTGTACGACCCTGCTTCTTGTCTCCCCCTTTCAGTGTGCGTGTAGCTGGTCTCGTTGTCGCTGTGCCAGATTTGCCTAACACTCGCTCCCCACCTGTGCCCAGTGCTGCTAACCTAGCTGTCTGGCTCACATTGGAAGTGCAATTTTGAACACGGCATCTATCGTGGATTAATACCCACTCCAACTTCGCCCCCCGTGATGCCATTTGACCAATCGAGGGTCCCTATTCCACCATTCATATTATTGCCATGTTACAGGCTGTTTTGTTCTTCAGTGTAAATATGCAAAGTTAATACATGAATGTTGTCTGTATTTCAGAATATGCCTGTGAGGGATTTCTGACCTGATACAGCTTGGCTCTGGACAATGCGTGCATCCCCTGTTGTAGAACGAAGTGGCGCTGTGGAAGGAAAGCTACACTATCCTGCCTTATGTGTGTTAGCTGACAGGACCGGTGTTAGTTATATTTGTAAATTCATTGTATGGGCTTACTGTGGTATAACAACTGAACTGTTGAATGTTTATACTGTAGTCTCCCCACCCCACCCCACCCAATAAGCATAGCAACATTTGAAAATGCACACAAATCAGATGAGAGCTGGTAAAACAATGCACTTTGTTTACTGCTTTTGTACCATGTGCAAAAACATGCACGCTGAATATGCATATTCTTGTCATCCTTAACATCCACTTGCCGTTCTCCAGACGCATTAAAGAGCTGGTGTACTGCCTAAAACTAATATTAGATTTTAAAAGCAGCCAACCATCACCTTTTATATCTTTGGTAATTTTCTTCTCCCTTTGTTTAATGAGAAGATTTGTTTACCTGTTAGTAGGTGTGATGTGTGAAACACTCTGCCTGGAAGCTGACATATCTAGCTCTACTGCCTCCCACTGCATCACCAGCATTGTGACCTCACAGACTGTGACATCTCTGCTGCTTAGGAACAGCAGTTCAGTGACTGCCAGGCATGGCTCCAGATAAAATTTTTTGGGATGAGTACTGTACTTCTCATTTTGAAAGTGAGGTGAGTAAAACCAAATTCAGATGTCTGGACAGAGTAGAGTAAGGAGTACATCTTTAAAAGCCATGTCGTTTTTTTCTAGATAAGAATTCATAAAGTGCCAGCAATGCTCCACATAATGTTGGCAGGCAGGAGTACTTTACTCACCAGTCTTAAAACGTAGTGTGTAAAACAAAATTGGGATGGATACAGATACTGTAAATCTTTTTTTTTTTTTTTTGAATGTGCCTTTTGAATCACCAGTTACATTATGAAATGCTATTCTTTGGTGTGGAGTATTTACATATCTTGGGTGAGTATTGGTACTCGTTAAAATTTTTCTGAAAAGTATTTCCTAAAATGAGGTGAGTAAAACATGACGGTACTCCCCTTATCTGGAGCCCTGCTGCCAGGTCATTCACCTCCGATATCACTGTCCAATCACAATACTGATGATGTAGTTTTGGGGCAGTAGAGCTAAGATATGTCAGCTGCCAGGTTAAGAGCTGTTCCATACATCCATTACAATATTATCACATAGAAGACTTTCTAATGAACAAAAGGAAAAATAAATACTTCAGAAATAAAAAGTTAAAACTGACTACATCTTACAATTTGCATTGTTTTCCTGTCTGCCTGTTTTGGCTTCACTAGCTCTTTAAACCGTGTGGTACAACAGTCCGGGCATCCCTCTATTTATTTATTTATTTTTTTTAAGTAGACAAGTTCTTGTTATTAGGGGGCTGGCAAATGGTTTGCAATAAAATGTAATGTAGAATGTATAATAATTGGGCAGTGAAATAATGCCCTATGTACTATGGAACGCATAATGCAAGGGAAGTCTTCTTTTTATTAGCAATGTGTGTACATCACTGCCCGCCCGATAGCCGCGATGATGTCTCAGGCTCAGCACACTCCCTCAGTACACACACACAACCTGATATTTCCTCCTTTAGCGATCCTCAGTTTCCTTTTCCTTGATCCTTCACTGACTGTTGTTGACCTCATTTATGTGCCTCAACATTTTTGTCGTGTGTGTGTGTGTATATATATGTGTGGCAGTAGTACATCCCGGTGTCATTCAGTAAGTGGAAAACGTGAAAATTCACAAAGCTCAGACTCTGTTGCTATGGTGGTTATTTATTTGGGGGGGGATCACTCATCCCAGATATCAATTATTGCTGCATCTATGATTGCCACAACATTTTGTCATAATTGATACAGATGAAAAGATAATCACACTTAGTAGATGATATGTTGGAACAAACCATGTAAAAACGAGTAGGCAGTGGACCAGACACTGAAACACGATGCAGTGGAACAGACACTGAAACACCATTTCTTGTGAAGTCAGTTAGAAGCAGTAAATGACTTAAGATTTTTTTATCAGTATATTGAGAGCACAGAAGGAAATGCTTGTAAATGTGACTGAAGTGAGGTAAATCGGGTGTTTTTCAAACTGTAGCTGCATTGGCATAAGTCTCAACTAGGAGGAGGGTACAGCAGATTGACACTGATCTAACTTCGAGTGGGAGCTCTTGCAGCAGGCTATTACAGTCAGGACTATGCCGCAGGCACTAGGACCTTTTGGTGAAAACTTCTGCCAGCAATACCAGCGGGGACCTCCCCCGACACCGGCCCCGACGACGTCGGTCAGGGTATAAGAGGGGGGCGGACCCAGCTCCACCTCAGTTCTTTCCGCCGTGTACCCATGCGTGAAGCCGTGTTACCTTTGCTTCTGTCTGCGATTCAGCGAAAAGAACAACTTCTAGGAAGATTCCTGCTGCTTTTCGGCGGTTTTACCATTGCGTTGATGCGTCAGTTCACTGCCGTCGTCTTATACCTTTCGCTTGGGCGCTGTTTTTTCCTTGCTCCTGCCGCTTCCCAGTACCGGCGTCAGCCTCTTCTTACCGGCGGTTTGATGTCTTCGAGCGTCGGCGTCGCAGGCTGTAAATAAGTACGACTGCGGGCGGCAGATCCCTGCCAAGGATGGACATCGGCGGTGCATCTTCTGCCTGGGCCCCGACCACGACACCGCCAACTGTGCAGACTGCCAGTCCTTCACCAGTCGGACCCGCATCTGCCGCCTGAAGGCCCACCTGCTGGAGCAGTAGATGGATCTGCACTCCCTGGAGGGGAAGAGGAAGGAGAACAAGCGCCACAGCAAGGACTGTAGTAGGTCCCGTCACCAGTCCCGGTCTCTGTCCCGTTCGCATTCGCGGCCTTCTCCGCCTTCTCCCAAAAAGGCCCGTCCTTCAGGGTCTGGACTCCACAGGCTAAGGCCGGCCGGTCGGGGAGAAGCCGCCAGCCAAAGGTGGTCTAAGGGGTCATTGCTGTCCCAGAGGTGCCTGCTCGCCCCACCTGCAAGGCACCAACGCCGCCTGCCAAAGGCACGCCCGGGAGACCAAGGACTCTCCGCGCCTTCTGGCGTACTCCATCATCTGTCCCTATACCGGCGCGGTCGAAGGACACGTGGTCGGTCGTGGAGATACCGGCGTCCCGTCGCCCAGTCCTCCTCCCCCTGGGCCTCAGGAAGCTCTCGCCCGGCATCACAGGCGTTCGGAGACTTCATTTCTGAAGCGGCGGCTGAAATTTTCTCCAAGGACGAGCTCAAGGAGCTTTTCTCCTTTTGGTGGGGGCAGGTCCACAAGCGGTCCTCCCCGTCGCTGGCCCAGACACCGGTACCGGACCCTGCGGGAGAACCACAGTCGGGGGGAGTGAGACTTCCATGCAGAAGTCACCGGAGCACCAGCCTTCACCCCCCTCCAGGGCTCGTTCCTGCTCTAGGTCCGAGGACCACTGACGTTGCTCCAGGATTTCTAGTGACTGACGTCGGTCTAGGTCTCGCTCCAGGAGCCTTTCTCGCACTAGGCGGGAATGCTCCTGACGTCGGTCATTGCTCCGTTGCCGGTCCAAGGACCAGAGTCGGTCTTCGGACTGATGTCGGTCCCCTAGTTACCGACGTCAGCGAAGGCATGGTCGTAGGACGGGGTCAGACTATTCCAAATTGGATAGTCGATCCTCCTCTTCATCCTCTCTCAGCCTCAAGTGCTCCCCAGGAGAGAAGGACCAGCCTCGCTCGCCTCCGGATGATCCTACTTTTATGGACGTCATGAGGCACATCCAGGCTTCCAACGAGTAGGACATGGAGGACCTGGATCCAGAATGCCAGAGACTGGCTATGTACCGGAGGCAAAAGGAGCTGAAGCCTCTGGTTATTCCTCCTTTGGTGGATACTTTCCAGGATCTGACTAGGACCACCTGGATGCATCCGGCCTCGATCCCGGCAGTCCCTAAGAAGTCGGATAGGCTGTATAAGGCCCCGAGGGTGGAACCTTTCCTGGCGGAACACCCTCAGGCTGACTCATCGGTGATCACGGCTGCCCATGACAAATCTCTGCAACCGAAATGCCTCAGCTCACAGCCTTCCGACCCGGAGTCCCGATACCTGGACCAGGTGGGTAAGAAAGTTTTATGCGGCCTCCACCTGTTCCATCCGCTCCCTTAATTTCCTAACGCACATGGTACAGTATCAGAATGCGCTATGGGAAAGGGGACATGAGCTGACACAGGCCATGCCAGACTCTGACAAGAAGACAGAGCTCCTGGCCCTTTTGCAGTTGGGCTCAGACGTAGGCTCCCACGTACTGAGAGCCTCATATGACACTGCAGACACGGCAGCCAGGGCAGCCGCCTCTGGGGTGTGCCTCCGGCGCCATGCCTGGTTGAGAGTCTCGGGCTTTCATCAGGATCTGCAGTCCGGTATCTGGGATTTGCTCTTCCAGGGTACCGTGTTGTTTGGGCAGGAGATGGAGGCCTTGATCTCCCGCCTCCAGGAGTCTGTCAAGTCGATCTGGTCAGTCCGCCAGATGTACCGTGGTGACCAGCGATGTCAGCACCGTAGACGGCCCTTTTAGAGTTCAGAGTTTCCTCCGCATACTCTGCCAAAGCTCTCCCGTTATCCTCCTTCTCACATCCCACTGATGGAAGGAGAAATTCAGACTCTCCTGCAGAAGAGAGCAATAGAGAGGGTCCCCTTGGAACAGCGGGGTCAGGGGTTCTACTCCCACTTTTTTCTGGTCCCCAAAAAAGGCTGGGGACCTTCATCCCATTCTAGATCTCAGTCCTCTAAACCTCTTTATCGAGTACAAAAGGTTCAGAATGGTGACTCTTCAGGGACTCCTCCCCTTGCTGCACCAAGCGGACTGGCTCTGTTCTCTCTACATGCAGGATGCATACATGCATATAGGAGTCTATCCTCCTCACAGGAAGTTTCTGAGGTTCCACTTCCAAGGGGAGCATTTTCAGTTTCGAGTGCTTCCGTTCGGCCTCTCTTCCACTCCGCGAGTCTTCACAAAATGCCTAGCAGTGGTGGTTGCGGCTCTGAGGTGGATGGGACACTGTGTTTCCCTACCTCGACGATTGGCTACTTACGGCCCCGTCAAGAGGCAGCCTCTTACACGCTGTCAGAGACACTTACTCTATTCCGAGAACTGGGGATCACCTGAACTTACAAAAGTCATCCCCGGAGCCCAGCCAAAAGCTACGCCTTCATAAGAGTGATCCTGGATTCCGTCCAGGGGCATAGCTTTCTCCACAAGGCAGGCGGGGGGTTACGCGTCGAGTGGCAGAAACGGATCTCTATAGCTCGAGTTCCAGCTCGAACTTCCTCAGTTTACTGGGGCATATGGCAGCGGCCATTCCAGTTACTCCCTTGGACCGCCTCCACATGAGAGTCCCACAGTGGATGCTCAGGGTGCAGTGGGACCAAAGCTACGACGACCTAGACTCTCTGGTCAGGATCTCGGAGCCAGTCAGGAGGACATTGCTTTGGTGGATGGACCCCAGCAATCTGAGAAAGGGGTCAGCTTTTGTCCAGAGCCATCAGGTCAGACTCTGACAACAGACGCATTGGACCTGGGTAGGGGGCACACCTGGGTGTACATCGAACGCAAGGGGTTTGGTCTCCCGAGGAGCAGTCCCTCCTCATCAATGTACTGGAAATGCCAGCGGTCCTCTACGCTCTTCAGGCTTTTTGAGAGGATCTGGTACCAGGCTCTCTTCTGATTCAGATGGACAACATGGTGGTCATCTTTTACATCAACAAGCAAGGAGGCACTCATTCATATCCTCTTTGCAGGGAGTCGATGAGAGTCTGGTACTGGGCACTGGAGCGGGGCATTCTACTGTCCGCGATGCACGTTCCAGGAGTCCTAAACGATCTGGCCGACAGCCTCAGCAGGTCGCGTGCCAAAGCACATGAGTGGGAGCTGCTACAATCTGTAGCGGACCAGCTCTTCGACAGGTGGGGTCTTCCAGAGCTGGACCTCTTTGCGTCACCACGCAATGCCAAACTGCCAACGTTTTGCTTGCGAGAGCACGCGCCTGGAGTTTTTTGGCCAGACGCGTTATCCCTTTGCTGGGCAGGGAGGTTTCTATGCCTTTCCGCCCTTCCCTCTCATCCAGAGGGTACTGCTCATGTTGCAGGCAGAAGGGGCCCGGATGATCCTAGTGGCCCCCAAATGGCCTCGACAGATTTGGTTCCCACTTCTGCAGTGGTTATCCATGGAACCTCCAGTTCCGCTGCCCATATGCTCGCAGTTGCTGTCCCAGGACCAAGGGTCTCTGGTCCATCCGGATCTTCGATCCTTGCGCCTACATGCTTTGCTCCTTCAGACATAGCTCAAAACAGATACGGGGTTTCCCCGGACGTGGCGGCAGTCTTAGCATCAGCAAGAAAGCCCTCTACTCGCTCCACCTACGCTATGAAGTGGAAGCGTTTCTGTCTTTGGGCGTTGCTGCAGCATTTCGATCCCGTCACCTGCCCTGTGAAATAAACTTTATAGTACCTCCTCTCCTTGTACGTGAAGGGCCTGAGTTACTACTCTATCAAGGTGCACATGTGGGCAATCTCCACCTACCATGGTCTCATAGGAGAGAGAGAGAGCATTAGCACATTTGGAGGTGGTCCGCACCTTTCTTAGGGGAATTCTGCACATGAGACCTCCCATTCGGGATCCTGTCCCACCCTGGGGCCTCCTTTTTGTGTTGGAGAAACTCACCCTCCCTCCTTTTGAGCCAGCAGCGGATTGTGAGCTGCGTTACCTTTCTTGGAAGGTTTGCTTTTTGGTTGCTGTTACTTCAGCTCGAAGGGTTTCCGAGCTTCAGGCTGTGATGTGTAAAGAGCCCTATTTGGTTTTCTACAAGGAAAGGGTTTCCCTCAGAACAAATCCTAAGTTTCTTCCGAAAGTGGTCTCAGAATTGACCCTCAACCAGTCAGTTGATCTTCCTGTTTATTTTCCTTCCCCTTCCAATAGAGGGGAGGCTCTCCTCCACACATTGGATGTCCGCAGGACTCTGAGGTATTACCTCAAGAGGACGGTTCAGCACCGTAAATCAGAGCAGCTATTTGTGGCCTTTGTGCCACACTGCTTGGGTCAACCGGTGTCCAAGCAAACTATCTCTAAATGGATAATTCGCTGTGTCTCGTTTTGCTACAAGCATCACAATAAACCCCTGCCGGGCCCGGTTAGGGGTCATTCCACCAGAGGAGTGTCAGCTTCTTTCACCGCCCTGCGAAATGTCGCTATACAGGACATTTGTGCGGCTGCAACCTGGAACTCGGTGCATACTTTTATCAAGCATTACAGCTTGGATATCGTCTCCAGATGCCGTGCTGGCTTCGGCCTAACAGTTTTACAAGAGCCTTTTGTCCTAAGGCCTCTGGAGTCAGTATATTCCTCCTCCTGGGGTCGCTACCTCCTTGCTGTGGGACTGCTTGGGACTCAGTCCTGACTGTAATAGCCTGCTGCAAGAGCTCCTCTCGAAGATCTACTGTTACAGTAAGTTCTTACGTAACTGTACTTTCCTTCTGCAGCGTCACTGTTGGAACGCGAGTCCGATAAATTTTGTTGTGTGTTTTTATTCTTTTGGTAACCGGGTAATGCCCACTAGGCACAAGTGCCTATTTTCAGGAGTGACCCGGGAGCACTGGGTTGGTTAACTGACATGCTCAGAGTCGCACAGTATGCAAGTGGAGGTTGTGAGAATCACACCCAGGTCTGCTGGATGTAACAAGCTTATTCACAGCTCATTACTCTAAACTCTAGGCTATACTGCCAGCCCTGTCAGGCAACGTGAGCAATCCCACTATTTCAAATAAGTGGAAAAAAAAATACTATAGGGTTGATTTATTGCCAGAATGAATGTGCAGCCCCATAAGGAACCGATTTTACAGCTGGTGAATGAAAGTCTTTTTGTCTAGGGTAGTTCTGATACACTAGCATGTAAAAGAGCTAGTAGTGCAAAAAAGCCTAACTTTTTTTAGAAATTTTTAAAAGTAGTTAATATTATTTTGTTTATTTCTGAAGTTTTTTTTTCTCTGTGTGAACGGATGGTTTTCTACCTAATAGTATTGGGCGTGATGTGAAAAGTAGTGCTTTATCTGTAAGTAGACATACAATATCTAGCTCTGTTCTTCCTACTACATTAGCCGCGTGTGACCTCACTCTTTGTTGCATCACAAGCCCTGCTGCCTGATAAGTAATATGTGCCATAAGTTACCAGTTAAGTAGCAGGAGGTTGCCACTTCTTGGTGATGTCAGAATCAGTGAGGTCGCAATGCTGATGATGACTAGGGAGGAATAGAACTGACTATGTCCGCCTCCAGGTAGACTGCTGTTCCATACATCACATCTAGTACTGTCAGGTAGTAAATCTTCTAATTAGCAAAACAGAAAAAAATATATACTTCAGATGTAAGAAGTGTTACCTGATTATTTTAAACATGTTTTACCAGGTAAGCTCACAGAGCCCAGGGCTGACTTCCAGTAGCAACCTGGGGGAGGGGAGGAATGGGACAGTGAGGACTCTTACAGCATTCATACATCTCACACATTGCACATTCCAAAAACAAATGAAATGAGTGCATGGTAAGCTGCATGTCCTGGTGCAGTAAATTATAGCAACATGACAGGATAGTCGCAGGGAAAGAAAATGAAGGGTAGAACCACGGCTTCCCACTGTGGAGCATAGCAGTTAGCACAGTGTACATCACAGAGTTACCTTGATGTGCATTAGCTAGATGGGTTAGTACAGTTAACTTCTTGAAGTCACTATTAACTCTGGACAGTACAATAGCTCTTTCACATTCCACTAGTGATTATTAATGTCTTCTACTGTTATAGCAACACCCCTTCACTTGATGACCAACTTTAGAGTCTTGTAAGCTGCCAATCTGACAAACCCTCTCCATCTGAAAAAAATTCCAGTGTCTAGGTATCATGATTTAGCGCAACAAACTCAGGATAGATGAAAACATTTGACTGCTGTGAGAAATCACCTGCAAGACAGAGGACGTCAGGAGTATTAATTGTTTCCTGGTTGGCTGTGGGTGATGGCTTTTGGCATATGGCACTTATTCACTGATCCCAAACCCGATGAAACTTTTGTTAGGTCCCTTTAGGTGGCTCAGGGAACAGAAGATCAATCAGAAAAAGAAAGACCCTACTGGGAAGATCGTGTCAGACGAACCTTGTAAAGTTTTATGACTAGGTGACGAGGGGTAGACTGGTGGACGTCGTCCTTCTAGACTTCAGCAAGGCGTTTGATTTGGTACCCCACAGTGGCCTGCTGGCTAAGTGGAAGGAAATGAGGGTAGGGAGGCAGTTGATAGGATGGATAGGGAATTGGCTCTCTGAGTGAACTTGGAGGGTGGTGGTTTGGGGGTTAGCCTCATCTCCAAGGTGGGTTACGAGTGGAGTGCTCCAGGATTCAGTGATGGGGCCACTCCTGTTTAGTGCCTATGTCTCAGACATAAGGAAGGGGATCAGGAGTGAAATGAGTCTGTTTGCAGACGACTCAAAGTTGGGTGCCATGGGGAATGAGGAGGAGGGGAGGGTGGCCCTGCAGGAGGACCTGGAGGCTCTAGAAAGGTGGCTGAGAAAATGGAAATTAAATTTCAGTGTGGGGAAATGCAAGGTGCTGCACCTGGGAGTCAGAAATCCAGGCCAGGGGTATACCCTAGGAGTGGGAGGAGACATAATACAGGTCACATAGGGTGAGAGGGATCTGGGGGTAGTGGTAGATGTCAAAATGAACAAGTCGAAGACCTGTAGGAGGGCAGCGGCAAGGGCAAATAGGATGCTGGGGTGCATCACCAGGGGGATTACCTCCAGAAAGACAGAAGCGATCCTTCCCCTGTACAACTGCTTGGTCAGTCCACACCTCAAGTATTGTGTACAGTTTTGGAGACCACACTTAAAGAGGGATATTGCACTCCTAGGGAGGGTCCAAAGGAGGGCAACCAAAGTGGCTGGGGGAGAGGACCCATGAGGCCTCTGGCTCAAGGAGCTCAACATGTATACCCTGGAGGAGAGGAGGGACAGGGGGGATATGATAGAGGTCTTCAAGTACATACAAGGGATTAATAAAGGGGGTCCAGTCAGGGTCTCCAAAAGAAGGAGGTGGGCGTAACAAGAGGACGCAGGTGTAAGCTGGAAAGGGGCAGGCTCAGAGGGGAGAGGAGGAGGTGATATTTCACTGAAAGGTGGTGGAGCCATTGAATGTGCTGCCTAGGGAGCTGGTGGAGGTGGAGACTGTGGACAGATTTAAGAGGGGATGGGACAGGTACAGGGGGAGGGTAGATCTGACCATGCACAATACAGGTGGACCACCTGAGACTGGGGACAAGGGGGGGGGGACACCGAAATCGTCCCCCAGTGCGGGTGCTGAAAAATCGAGCAGACTCGAAAGACCATTAGGCCTATTCTGCTGGCTTTTTAGTATGTTAGAATTTGTTCAAAGTCCTTGTAATTTGTCTGCTATCTCCGATCTACTTACTGAGATATATGTTCTTTTCCAGCTTTCCATGCGAACATTGGCTTTGTGCATTATTTATTTTACTGTTTTTTTTTTTTTATGTAGGAATTTTGTAGTATAAATCATGTGCTTACATAAATACTATAAATAGAATAATGTATAGTTCAGTAGGTATTACTGGTCAGTAATACCATCGAGAGGTTCTGGACATGTATGAACCTCGAGAGCGAAGCTCGAGAGGTTCCTACATGTCCGGAACCGCAAGATGGTATTGCTGACTGGTAAAACCCACTGAACCATACATTGTTTTTTTTTTAATATGTGGGTGAGAGTGCGTTTTGTGGTCTTCTGAGACAGGCAGTTCGCCAGTTCAGTTCAGGACTGTCTGGGTGATGGCGAACCGCCGCACTGTTTCGCACTGTCATTCCCCGTCTCGCTCGTTCTGTTACTTGACTCCTCCCCGACACCTTCCGTTAAGCACAAGCACGGCATAACATTATTAGTAGCCATTCCTTCCTTTTTCCTGCTGTTGTGGAACAAAGAATTACATAGATAAATCCATTTGGGGCACAGTCTAAAAAAACAAAATGGCAAAATACGGAGGACTCCCTAGTGTCTCGCTAAGCAAGGGATGGCCGCCATGTTTTGAGATTTCTTCTGACCGCTCACTAAGGAAAAGCGGCCAATCAAAAGGCATGCATCAGAAGACGTGGGTAGGACATACTAGCGCATGCGCTGATGTCTTTTGGTGATAATACTATCGTTCATGAGAGAACGATAGTATTATCACTTTGGAACGATGCTATTATCGGTGCTCAACTGTACTATTACCACTTTCTGTGCAGTGCTATTACCGGGATTTTTTTGTATGCTATTAAATCGCATATCCATATATAAAAAATATTTAAGCCCTTACTTTTGGAGAATGTTTGGTTCCCATTACTGTATTGGTGTACAAGGGGAGTGGGTGGAGGCATTTTTCTGTGTTTAAAGAACTAGTGTACTGCCTGGAATCAATAGTAACTTTGAGATGTAGTTAGCTATCACTTCTTGTATCTTAAGTATTTCTAGGGACATGGATATGTTGTTCATCCACACTCATTGGCAGGTATTCTTGCCGCTTTAAATCTTGCCGGAAGGTCTTCAAGCTTGCTCCTCCCACCCACCCGGGTGGTATAACTCTCGGCTCCGCCCCATGACGCCAGATCTTCCTTACCGCTTGGAAGCTCAGATTCCCTCCTTAACGCTCTGCGTTTGAGACTGGTTCCTATTTCTCCGTTTGCGGTTTTAAAAATAAAATTTTGCAAAAAGACTTCTGTCTTCTATCCCTCGCGGCTGCGATGGACAAATCGACTCCCGGGTTTCGGAGATGCCCATGCGGGCCAGAAGATGTCTCGACGGATCCACACCCACGTGTGTCTACTGTTAGGCCTTGAGCACGACCCGCAGGCTTGCGACCTGTGCTCATCCTTCTCGGCCTCACGTCCCACCGAAGACCGTCTGCCCAATTACATCTGGGCCGTCCCGAGCGCTTCCTCTCGGTGAAGTCCAAGGAGGCCCAGTTGGCGGTGTCCGTCGGCGCGGTTCGGCAGATCAGCTCGGCGGATGGTGGCGCCTCGAAGAGGAGGCGGCGGCGCGTCGATTTCCTCGGCGCATTTATCCCGCCTCTGGGCTCTTCTTACACGGCTTCTTTTAAGGAGCTTTGTTCGTCCTCTCCACTAAAGGAGAAGGGCCTACGTTGGGGACCTTATTCTCGGTCCAAAAGAGGACAAGGGTAAGTCCCTCCGCCGCCGTCTTGGGAGCGGAAAGGTCCCTCTCCACGGTGCCGACCGTCGGCTTGGGTCGATCGCCGGCTTCGGCCACTGGCCTCACGGTGTCCCCGTCAGGTCAGTTGACCGAGACTCCCACCGATGAAGTCGAGATTTTTCTCGACCCGTTAGACGGGCTGTCGCCTTTAGCAGCCGAGATTCCCCTCTCCCCGGTTCCCTCGGGAGGAGTTGAGGATCCCGTGGGCTCGCCTGTGCCTCCGTTCGGAGCCCTCGGATGCACCATCCGAGCCGAAGGGAGTGCCGGTTCCGGCCGACACCTCCCCACACCGACCTCGGAAATTCCGGGACTCTCGGTCTCGGTCTCGGACCTTCGCGGTCCAGCCGATCCCACGCATAGGCGGGTCTCGGCACCGCGTAAGCGCGCCGGGCCGTCTCCGCTCCTCCTCGGATGAGGGAGGCTTCGCGAAATTACGCCGACGGTACGAGGGCCTTATGTTGCAACAGCTCCTGGCCGGGAATAAGCCGACCCCGCCGCCTTCCCCGCCATTAAGTGCTGTCACCGATCGGCCGACCAACCCCCGACTTATCCGAGGAGCTCATACCCAGGCGGTTGTTCGGCCAAACCAGCTGCTCCACCGATTCCGTGGAACCTCCGCTCCACAGCCACCATTGGGGCTCCGACCAAGGATTCTCGGTCGGCTAAGGGTCTACCCCATCGGCTGTCAGTTACCCTCACTCCGATCGACCTCGGCAGGTGAAGGGTGGCTCAGGCCAGAGGCAGCTTTTCGAGGACTCTTCCGAGTCCGAAGATGATTCCTCCTTTTCTCCAGCGACTGGACTTGGAGTCTTCAGGAGGTCAGTCAATGGACGATAGCCCGTCGTCCTTCCTAGGACTACTTCGGCTCATCTCGAGTCCACGGGATGGAGCTCGAACCCGTTCCAAGCGGGCAGTATCCCTCACGGAGATTCTGGACCGAGGATTCTCCGAGCGGAGGCCTTTCCGGTGGCCGAGGCCATAGTGGGTCCGGCACTGGAGCTTTGGCAGCGCCCTGCTTCCTGCCCTGCGCCTTCGGCCAGGATGGCCAGGAAGTATGCGGTCCCTACTGGTTCCTTGTCCGGTTTTTCGGAACACCCCTCTGCTGAGGGGTTGGTTACCGACAGCGTTTTCCGGCGCGCCGGCAACGCCAGGGATGTGGACAAACCTCCTGACAAGGAGTCCAAGAAATTGGACTATGTCGGGCGAAAAGTCTACGCTGCGTCCTCTCTCGGCCTTCGTCAGGCCAGTTCGGCCGTCCTCCTGGCACATTTCTCTCATGCCCTGTTGGGCTCCCTGGATGAGGTCATCCCTCATCTTCCCGCCGATCTGCAGACTACGGTCAAGCAGGTGCGGGACCAGGGCAGGGCAGTGGCCAAACAGCAGCTCCAGACTGCTTTGGATTTAGGGGACTCATGTGCCAGATCGGTGGCGGCCGCAGTGGCTATGCGTCGGCGGGCTTGGCTGAGGATATCCACCTTACTCGGATACCCAGCACAAGTTGGCGGATGTCCCCTTTTGGGACTGACCTCTTCGCCCTGGGGTGGAAGGTCACCTGCAGAGGATCGAGAGGTCCAATGCTACCTTGGACTCGGGTCTCTTCCGCTCAGAAGGACAAAGGCGCAAACCACAGCCTAAGCCCTTTAGTCCTTCTGTGCCCCCGAGCCTGCCCAGCAACGCCAGGGGCCAGCAGGCTCGGCCTTGGCATCCCAAACCTGTCACGCTTCTCTAACAGGAGGCAGGAGTGAAAAGGCCCAGGAGGTCCTCGGCCGTCCCTCCTCCAAGCCTGCCCAGTGACGGGCTGAGGGGTGTCGCCCCATTCCCGCCACCTTATCCCTGGTCCTCTGGGGACGGCCCGCACTCTGCTCCGCCTGGTCCGCTGTTTCCACGGACAGGTGGGTCTTGGAGGTGGTGGGAAGAGGCCTGCCTCTGGAATTCGAGCAGGCACCACCTTCAGAGCCGCGCCTCGGGGGCTTCGGGATCCCTAGCTCACTGGCGGCCTGCCGAGCCGACATCGCCTCCTCCTCCAGAAGGAGGTGATAAGAGAGGTGGTGGACCCTCCTTCAGACCCAGGGTTTGTGTCCAGGTACTTCCTGGTCGAAGGACGGGGGTTGGCGCCCATTCTCGACTCCAAACAAGTTCCTAAGGTCTCGAACCTTCAGGATGGTCACTCTGGCTCAGATAATACCATCCTTGGAACGAGCGTGTGGTTCTGCTCTCTGGACTTGCAGGGCCGCGTTTTTCCGTCCCTATCGTCCGTCTCACCAGAGATTCTTCCGCTTCGGCGGAAGGATCCTCTTCGAGTTCCAAGCCATGCCCTTCGGCTTGTCTCCAGCTCCCAGGGTCTTCACCAAATGCATGGCAGTGGTGACAGCATTCTCTGGCGCTCGAGGGTCCGGTGTACTCTTACCTGGACGACTGGCTGATAGCAGCTCCTCCAGGAAGGAGGCAGAGTGGTCCAGAAATCTGGCCTCCAGGTCTGCTCCCTCAACTGGGCCTCCTTATCAACGAGGCCAAGTCGAACTCGAGCTCAAGCAGGTGATTCTATTCATCGGGCGCAGCTCGACTCTCTTCGAGCCAGAGCGGCTCCCCGGCGGACAGGGCCGAGGTTCTTTCCTCCTTTGCCCGATCATTTCTGGTTGGGCAATTGCGCCCTGCCCGGGACTTCCTGCGCCTCCTGGGTCTCATGGCGGCCTGCACCAGCGCGGTCCGTTGGGCCCGCTGGAACATGCGTCCCCTTCAGTGGGGACTGGCCAGCCAGTGGTCACAACGCTGCGATCCTTTGGACCAGCTTGTGTCGGTGACACAGGGGATGTGGAACGCTCTCCAGTGGTGGACCGTTCCAGATCATTTGCAGGAGGGCATCCCGTTCGTCCGCCCCGAGCCGACGGTCTCTCCATCGACCGATGCCTCTCTGATGGGTTGGGGTGCCCATCTGGGGGAACACCGGGCTCATGGCCTCTGGTCCCCGCGGGAGTCCCGATGCCACATCAACCTGCTGGAGCTCCGAGCGGTCCGCCTAGCTCTCACCGCCTTTGCTCCGTTCCTCCGGGGTCAAGTGGTCCGAGTCCAGACGGACAATACCACGACCATGTACTATCTAAACCGCCAGGGCGGGACGCGCTCCATGCTTCTATGCAAGGAAGCTCCGCATTTGGTCACTCGTGGCGCAGCCTGGAGGTGGATCTCCTAGCCATTCACGTGGCAGGAGCCTCCAACACCCTGGCCGATGCCCTGAGCTGATAGGGGCTGCATCCCACGAGTGGTCTCTCCTGCCGAGGTAGTACAGCATCTGTTCTCCCATTGGGGCACACCTCAGGTGGACCTGTTTGCCTCCAGGAGAACGCAAGCTGAGCCTGTTCCATGCCCGCCCCTCAGCAGGGCTCGCTGCAGGGGATGCCTTCTCGAGGCAGTGGACCCCGGGCCTCTTCTCAGCCTTTCCCCATTTCCCTTGATCCACAAGGTGCTTCTGCCGAGGAGGGACAAGGCGAGGTGATTCTGATAGCCCCAGACTGGCCTCGCCAGTTCTGGTACCCAGATCTCCTCAGTCTCAGCTCCAGGACTCATGCAGCTTCCAGCTCGCCCGGACCTGCTCTCAGTCAATCAGGGAAGGTGTTCCATCCGGACCTTCAATCCCTGCACCTGACGGCCTGGTTCCTGAGCGGCTAGAGTTCCAGGCCTTGGGTCTTTCCGACGAGGTCCTCAATGTAGTTGAGGCGTCCCGTATGAGTCGACCAGAAAATGTTATGCCTTCAAATGGAAAAGGTTTTCCATTTGGTGTCAGGGCAAGGGCTTGGACCCTTCCTCCTGTTCCTTGGCAAGCATCTTGGACTATTTATGGTCCCTTTCTAGTCAAGGGCTTGGATCAGCGACCTAAGGGTGCACCTGGCAGCCATCTCTGCTTGCAGTGTGGGCCGGGAAGCAGTCGGTGCGCAGGAGAAGGTGGTCTGGCGCTTTCAGAGGCCTTGATCACATTTCCTCAGTGCGGGAACCCCCACCTCCGTGGGATCTACTGCTGGTACTGGCAAAGCTCATGGGCAAACCATTCGAACCTATGCACAGGTGTGCTCTCTCTCACCTGTCGTGGAAGACCGCCTTCTTGGTGGCTATCACGTCAGCCAGAAGGATGGGAGAGCTCCAGGCGCTTTCCATCGAGTCTCCTTACCTGGTCTTCCACAGGGACAAGGTTGTCCTGCGCCCCCACCCGAAATTCCTTCCGAAGGTGTGTCGGAGTTTCACCTTAACCAGGTGTTGACTCTGCCGGTGTTCTACCCCAATCACACCTCGGAGGCCGAATATAGGCTCCATACTCTGGACCCTGGAAGGGCGCTCGCTTATTATAAGGAGCGCACGGCTGAAATTCGGGGAGAGGTTCGCCAGCTGTTTGTCACCTACGCTGAAGCCGCATCTGGCAGACCTGCAGCCAAGCGGACGATAAGCAGGTGGGTAACCTCCTGCATAGATCTCTCTATAAGTTGGCGGGCATGGAGCCTCCCAGAGGATAAGAGCTCATTCTACCGCCATACTGCTGCAACGGTGGCTGCTTCCAGAGACGCCCCTATCCAGGAAATCTGCAGGGCTGCTACCTGGAAGTCAGCAAACACCTTTATTACCCATTACCACTCGACCTTGAGTCACGCCGGGATGCTGGTTTTGGGGCCTCGGTTCTCAGTCTCTCTTTCCCAAGTAAGTATTGGGGTGTGCGTCTTGCCTCCCTCCTCCCGGAGAACTGCTAGAGTCTGCCAATGAGTGTGGATGAACAACATATCCATGTCCCTAGAAATACAGGTTACTCACCTGTAACAGGAGTTCTAGGAATGGTATGTTGTTCATCCACACACCCACCGACCTCCCGGCTTCGACGCAGACAACCTGAGCTTCCAGCGGCCAGATCTGGCGTCATGGGGCGGAGCCGAGAGTTATACCACCCGGGTTGGTGGGAGGAGCAAGCTTGAAGACCTTCCGGCAAGATTTAAAGCGGCAAGGATACCTGCCAATGAGTGTGGATGAACAACATATACCATTCCTAGAACTCCTGTTACAGGTGAGTAACCTGTATTTTTTGTTTTGTGTTTGCTAATTAGATGATTTTCCACCTGGTGGCACTAGGGTGCTGTGTGAAGCAGAACTCTGGAGGCTTAAAAAGTCAGTTCTGTTCCTCTCACTATGTCATCAACACTGAGACCACACTGACTGTAACATCACTAGTAACCAAGAGAACCATTTTTTACTGCCAGATTATTCTTTCACATGAAGCAGCAGGGACTGGATCTTGGTTACTAGTGATGTCGGGTTCCTGTATTTTGATTGGTAACTTGTGAAAGTCACTGCTCAGGCTGCAAGGGTTGTGGTGCCTCAGTGTATTTGGTCACATTTCTAATGACTTAGTGGGAGGAACAGAACTGACTTTTTCTTTTATTTTAGCCTCTAGACACAGAGCTGCTCCACAGATCACCTCAGTACTGCCAGGTGGAAAAGCTTCTAGTTAGCAAACAGAAAAGAAACGCTTCAGATATGAGGTGATAGCTGACTGCATCTGAAAATTACTATTAATTCCAGGATGTACACTAGTTCTTCAAAGGGGAACAGCCAGCACTAAGAGCTCCAAACCCATGTATGGGGCTGGTCCCAATTTGCACTTTGTGTGCAAAATATTTTTCTCTACTTGTCAACTGCAGTATAGTAGACTGTATTGGGTTGAGTCTGCTGACTTGCAAGCTGCCATAACTAGAAATCACAGAATCCAGAGCAACTGACATCAGAGCAGGGCTGCAGTGTGTATTAGAGATTTTATAAGCTCAGATCAGATGTTTTCTGATCATGCTGTTCCTCTAGGGCTAAGTGGAGCCCTGTGTTACTGTACTTAACCTCTGCTCTTTTGTTTACTGGTCTCACTATCCTCCCAGGGCTATCAAAACTTAACATAGGAGCGTACATAAGTAAAAACAAAATAACAGTAGAAATACATTGAAAACTAATGCAAGTTAGTGCAGGTGGAAAACAGAACCTTAAAGGATGAACAGCAATGGGACCTTGCTACCTAATGATAACCTATGCGAGGAACAAGGCCAGCTAGAGTGATCTGGGTAGCCAAAGAAGGGGTGCACAACCCAACAACCCCTAAGCAGAACACTGGGTGGCCAGCAAGGAACAAGGAGCAGGAACATGAGGGATTAGGGAACAGGGAGGTGGTGTTCCACCTGGTTAAATAAAGATTGATTGAGTGATAAAATGACCTGTTGGGAGCCATTTGAGTGAGCAGTAAGAGGAGGAGCGACCAAGCTGAGGGGGTAGATTATTCCAGAGGGAGGGAAGATGGAAAGAGAAGTCAGTTTGCCCCATAGTAGTTTTGCAGTGAGAGCGAGCGAAAGATAGTTGGTCAGCTGATCAGAGTTGGTAAGTGGATGGGAAAGAGGGGCAGAGAGTGGAGGATAGATATGGAGGGTGAGAGGAGAACCAGAATTTGGAGAGAGAGAAGAGGAGCAATGAGTGAGGTGAATGGTCACAAGTGGATGGAGAAAGCAGTTGGTGTAGAGTGAGCAGTAGTGGACGGAGGGAGGAATGTTGGTAACAAAAGGCCAGGAAGTATGGAAAAGTGGGTCCGGTCTTATAGCGTGGGAATTCAGAGTAGCCCTGTAGATGTCATCTGTGTAGTCAGATACCAGAATTATCCTGTTAAGGAGGCTCTCACAGTTAACAGGTAGGGGTAATCAAGACTTGTTGCAGTATAGAGCACCAAGTATTTGGTGGGGGGGGGGATTTATGTGGATGTCAGCAATGTGGACAGAGAAGTCTAAGTGCCAGTCCAACCTCAGACGGTGGTACTTGAAATGAGAAATCTCATTGCATGGGAAACCATCGAGGATTTTAACAATTAGGAGAGAACCAAGTCTTAGAATTTTTTTTGTTTAGTACCAAAGGGGAAGGGAAACTTTTGGCGTTAACAGTTTGGGTTGCTTTTGGTTGTAGGCAGTGCTCCAGATATGGTGAGCACCAGCCTACTTTATGCACCATATTTTGGGACATATACTTCAGATGTTTTTTATTGAGTATAAATACTTGTCCTACACACACATGAAAATGCACCATTCCCAGTAAAAGAGCACTTCAAAGGGTTAGATTTCAGACACTTTTACTCACCAAAATGTAATTTTACTCCCCTAATTTAACAAACGGGGCCAAAATTATTCTTGTCTATCAAAATTATCTGGAGCATTGGTTGTAGGGGTTTATTACCTGGTAGGATTTCCTGTTCACCACCAACCACGTGGTAGTGTGTGTAAGTTCAAGTTTCAGAGGCCAGGATAAAAAGTGACTCTATTCTCCCCTTTCATGCATGCAGATTCCTGGCTCCATTCTCTCCTTGTGTGTATGCATATTCATCTCCCATAGTAGCTCATATAGGGTGCCAACTGCACTAGTAAATTTTATTCAGAGATATGTAGGTTAGGTGATTATACTGCATTGTACCTTTTGCTGACTATTCTGGCCGAGATCTAGTATGTATGTCAAATTCTGTGGCTTTGTTTATTGATGAGATATACGCTTGTTGGCATATATTTTATGTTTTGGTCTTTCTGCATTTTTAGTTGAAAACTAATAAATAGAAAGTTTAGGAAATGTGAAAACAAAACATTCTTTCATTTTTGGTATTATTTTAAAATACAGGTTTAGACTAAGCTTTTATGGGAGGTGTCTAACATATTTTAATACATGCTACGGCTTCTGTTATGAAGCAGTAAATCCTGTCTGAGTTTTCCAGGTGGTTGTTAACGGATGACAATATAGGTAAACATGTGGGTTGATATCTGTAGGCTTGATCAGTTGGAAGGGCAATATAGAATAAGGTTAATCTTGGAAGGACTTATATTTTTTCTGAGATGCTCAAACTAGAATTGGGTGCCTGTTTTTTTGTAGTATTATGTCCCTTCTCCATGTGTACAGGCTTTCTCTCTCTTCTGGTTCCAGCTCTGGTTTCCATCAAGTGATCCAGTAGTGTGTAGTCCTCTTATAATTGCCTATCCTCCATTTAAATCTTTGAAAATTCTTTACTGAGTCAAATCAGCACATTTCTGATCTTGGATTCTTGCCAAGCAAGGGGTACTGTGAATTCTGTTTCTTAAAGCGGTTTTGCTCTGTCTAGTCTGCAAAAGGCAGTGTGCGCATGTGTGTGTCTGTCTGTCTGCCTCTCTGTATACATATACAGTACACAGACCGATATCCCGGTAGATAGCTATAGAGGCAGAGGAATAGATATTTATAGAAACAGAGATGCAGATATCTGTAGAGATAGAGATGTGGATATCTTTAGAGATACATAGCTATCCTTCCTGGCTATTTCTGAGGTGCTAATACATGACAGTTATGCAATGCAGGGAGATGTGTGCGATCCAGAGATCAAATGCACGCTCCTGATTGTAAGAAGGCAGGCGGCATTAGCCGAGTGCCTTTGCATCCTAGAGTGTGCATTCAATCCCTGGGAGAGCAGCATCTCTGCTGTGCACAGCTTGTGTGTTAAACTCGCTGGAAAAGGTTTTTGTGTGTTTTTTTTTTGCAATTAAAAACTAATTTGAAATTGCAGACTGCTTTGTATAGGGATAATTTGTTCAGAGAAAGGGTTGCTAATAGGTAGTATTTCGGGGGTTGACTGAAGCTTTCAGTCAGGAACTGCAGCTTTTTCCCGCTGTCTCTCAAGGTCAGAATTAGTGTTTACAGCATTTTCAAACTCTGGGTTTTCCTGCTGTGATTCTGTGTTTGTTTTGGGAGCAGCAGTTATATTTCTCTGCTGTAGCAGTGTTCTAAATTTTTGATTCTGTTATAGCTGCATTTTCATTTTTATTGTAACAGTGGTACTGCGTATATTGTAGGAACAGTTGAACGTTCGTTTTATTTGGTGCCCTTATCTCGAATTTGTCCCTGATCAAAGTATGGGGTTGATTGGGGTTCAAATGCAGTCTTTTGGAGTGCTAGAGAGCCATCTTCCCAGCAGGTTGTATCCTGCATTTGCTCTACCTTGAACTGTAGCATTTACTAATATAACTATAAGAAAAGTGATTTAAAGACTGTTTGAATTGCAGACATCTGCTGTACTAACCATAAGGAACAGCTCCATTTAAGTTTTGTTTTATTTATGTGTTTTTCATCCTCTGTGGTGGCACTGGGTGGCTACTCCCGTGCTGCCCCTCCACAGGCCCACTGCCCCCGGGTTCCTCCACAGATTCCCCCACACCCCCTGTGGTGGGGCATGGGAGGTCTATCCTTCCCCCACCCAGAGCACAGTCCAGAATAGGGACCTCGACTGGTGGCAGAAGTGCGGCAGAGTGCGGCAGCTGGGAGCTCATGGAGCACAGGGCCGCCGTACTATTTTCTGTTTTTGCCCTGCTCCCTTCCCCTGCTGCGTGAGCATGCGCATGTGGTGGCACATGCATGCCACATCCCCTTGCTGCTATGACTTACTAACTCTGGTGCTGCCCCTGATCTCCACCAGGGATCAGCCACGGAGTGGGACGACAACCCTCCCTCATCCCTACTAGGAGAGGCGAAGCGGTCCATCGGATGCTCGATCCTCTTCCTCCCGTGCCGACCCCCGGCAACCCAAAGTTGCTTCTGACCCTGGGTCGCCGGTGTGGCGCGAGGTATTGAGTTCAGCACCTCAACCCTCAATACCACCAGGCCGGCAGCTCCATACAACTTTTAATGATGACGTGCCTGAAAGGACAGCAAGTGAGAGCAGCTAAATAGACTCCCATGCAGCAAAGCAAGGCTGCAGATAGCGCGGGAGCTGACAGCCCAATTCAGACTGAAGAACCACCATGACAGGCCTTACTTGAGTCCGTGTGGGCCAAAATGGAGTGAACGTTGGAACCTCTGAAAGCTCAGGGCACCAAAACTAAACTCCTTAAGGGTTGCAGAGGTCAATCAGTGGTCCACCACGGTGCATGCTTTGGTTGTAAGCCTCACACAGGAAAACGGCCAGCTGAGAGGCCGTTTTAAAAGCATGAGAAAATGAAGTGCTTGCTGGCAATTTGAGAGTGGTCGAGATGCTGGAGGGGGTTTGAAGGCCTTAACTTGCTGGGGTTTGTTACTAACTGGCTGTCAGAAACTTTACCTGAATCTTTAAACTGGCATCCTTCAGACACTGGTGCTCAGAACTATGGGAGTGGAGGTCCGAGGTGTGGGTTTTGTGTTGGTGCAGTGAGGCTGCCTTTATTAAAAGGCCAGTGCACTAAATGAAGTCTGGCCAGTAGAGATGTGGCAAAGTTTTAATTTCCCTGCGAAGCTGGGGCAAAGTGGCCGAACATTGCATTTGCGGAGTTTTCGAAGTTTTCCCTTCACTCAGCAATTTTGACTACACCCGAATCGCAAAGTTTTTTCACTATGAAGTGTGGAATTTTGCCAGCGAACTGTCGACTTCTGCACTTTGTGCTTAACGGATCAATCCGCACTCTGCGAATTGCTCTAAATTTGCACATTAATTCATGGAGTGAATTTTACCAACTTTGCCTGTCCCTACTGGCCAGAGCATTTGCAGAGATGCAGTTGACATGGAAAGATCTTCATTTATCCACTACCAGGTTTCCTCTTTAATATGGTAGACTGTGGGGTCTTGCTGTTCTGTGTGGAGACTAAAGTAATCTCCAAACAAGGGGACAAGATAATGCATGCAGGATCTAATGTTCTGCATTGAAAGTTTCTTTGACATTACTGCCTGTGGTTCCTTTAGGACATAAATTCATGAGAACTGCTGAGCTTCATTCATGTGAGTCTTTAAAAAATTAACTCTCGCTATTCCAGTTAAACGGAACAAGTTGGAAGTTAAACTGTAAACCCTCTGTGGAAATCTGCTCCAGGGTTGAATTGCAGTGAGAAGAAAAAATGAGAGCACAAATGTAAATCCCCGCATGTTTCTCATTGCTGACTTTAGATTATAAACTAAAATCACAGTGTCTGAATTGTATGGTATTTTACTGAAACACAAGCCAAGATGGTGTACAAGATTAAAAAAAAAAAAAAAAAAGCCCTACTTTAGGACACATGGCTATTCTGTGCATAAATGTATCGGAAGAGCTGGATTAAAAAAAAGTCTCATACAAGAAGAGGATATTTTTTCTGATCTGTGAACTTTTAGGCGTGAGTATAAGCTATATTCCGGAAACTCGTCCTTAATATGGTGTAAGTCCTGATAGAGAGGCCAGACTAACCCAAGTCCTAACCTGGGAAAGGCATGCTATCCATCCCCTTCTGTGATTCAGTGCTTACATGCTTAATGGGTTTTTCTTTTTTATTTATTTTTTTATTTCTATTTTTTGCTCCTCCCCAAGCCCCCGGTCTACCACTCCTTCGGGCGCCAAGGCCCACCGCCGCCGCATGCCCTGTCACCATCCACCAGACCTACATTGCAGTGACCCCGGGTAACCCAACATAACCGTTTGTCAGGTGGGCTCCTTCATCGTGGGAGTGGGAACGAGAGGAGGAGAAATGCCTGCAGGTGTCTAATATGTATCCTGGGCACGGTGGGGTTGACATAGACATTTCTGGGCCACCCTGGCGATGGGGACCGGTGGCAATCAGCCTGGTTGGCCAAGGGCGGATTTTCGGCTTTTCTCCTTACCCACCCACCCTCCTTCTACAACGGGCCGGCTGTGGCCGTGTCCTGGGTCGGGGCATTTGACGGCATGTTGAGGCCACATGCACCAAGAACGCCACCCCATGCCACCTCCAGGGGCTGATAAACAGCATTCCAAATTCTCCCTACCCCACCAGGAGGGAAGCATCCAAAAGGATGCTTTAAACTCCCTCCCTGCCGGACTCCGCTCTTGACACGGGACTTGGGACACAAACCCGGGTTGCCAGCATGCTGAATGAGCACCTTTGCTCGGCACCACGGAGTCAGTATACTTTTTTTTTTTTTTTTTCCTAAGTGCTTTTTGCCACCGGAGCCCTGGCAGGTGACTACGGCCCTCCGATTGGAGGGACTCTCCTTCTCTGGTCCCGCCTCTCCCATGCTAGGCGACCCTGGTAGTTCCCTCATGGGTTTTCCCCTGTGGCGGGGCCAGTAAGAGGTTGCCGGCTTCTCCTCCCCTCTCCCGGAGACCCAATCCGGGGGACCGCTCCCAGAAGTGGCGGACCATTATCAAGCCTGCAAGGCTGTTTTTTTTTCCTTTTTCACCTGCCCGCCCCTTCCGACATAAGGATGTCATCTTCAAGCCTCACGACCCATACTGCCCTCCTGCCACCGCCAGAGGGCAGTCATCGAGCAGGACGAGTAGTCCCCCTCCCCCAGGACAGGAGAGCAGTCCTCTGGACGCTCAAGCCTCTCTTCCCCCACCCCCGCTGACCCAGGCCTGTTCCCAAACCTGGGTCACTGGCGTTGCGTGAGTTGTGGCTTATAGCGCCTCAACCCTCGGCGGCACCAGACCAGCCCTGGAGCTGACATACTTAAAAGTTTTCAAAACTCTTTGAGTTGCTTTATTGGAAGAGAACCCAATTTTCACAGTACTCCGCTACCTCAAATTGTCTTACCCAACATACAAAAAAAAAAAAAAGGGAAAGGAGTGGAGGCTGCCATTGCCCTAGATGGAATTCAGAGTGCCTTGATGTCTAGGCGCATGTCATGCCCCCCCCAAAAGAACATGGAAAATCAGCTCTCTGAGCACCAGGGAGATGGAGCGCCTGGTGCAGACCCCATATCTCCCACCTGCCTATCCTATCTAGGTGCCCGACGACAACAAGGAAGACTTCAGGGTGTCCGGGCCCCACCTCGTACCTGCCTGAGGGGTATAGCCATGGCTCCATGGGGGTTCACCCACAGCCTCGGGTAGGTGGAGAGGGGCAGACACTATAGGCGACTACCGATGGTACAAGGCTCCAAGAAGCGGAGGATAAATAGGAAGTACTAAATATATATATATATATATATATCTAGTATCCCGCTGTGTGTCTCTTGTTTCCGACCCCAAGCAATTCCATAAGTCATGGTTGATCAAGGCCCCATAGACCAGACATTACCATTAATAATAATATTACTTCCCTTCTCAACCTCTTCTTCTCCTTAGCCTCTGTCTCTGATTCTTGGAAACAGGCAAAAGTCATCCCTTTTTTCAAAGGGCACAGTTCTATCTCTCTTGGCAGCTAGCACACACACTCTCTCCTCCACACCGTAGCCAAGCTCCAGAAACACCTTGTGCTAGCCCAGCTTTCCCCTTTCCGTGATTCATCCTTCTTCTTTACTCCTTTCCCATCTGGCTTCCGGAAGCCCTGCTGCACCTTCAGCTCCACCTCCACCTCCCTTCTCCAGCTTACTGACTCCATTCTATCAGGTGTGGATCAGGGCCTGGTCACCTCAACTATCTTTGTCGACTTGGCCAAAGCCTTCAGCACTGGTGCCCACCCTTTTCTCCTGGAAAAGGTCAATGTTGTTTGGCTCTCTGACTTCTCAGTTGGGTGGTTCTGCTTCTGTCTTGAGGGCAGGTCTCAAACTGTCTGAATTAGAGAATCCACCACCCCTACTCCCTTTCAGCTTCGGCATGCCTCCGTGATCCGCCCTTGGACTTGTACTCTTCTCCATTTTCCTGAATGACCTCTGTACTTTATGCTCCTCTGTGTCCTGCATGCATCTCTGAATCCATCCATGTGAGAGCAGTTGACACTGTACTCTTTGCCTTCAGCTCTTGTACTCCTAACCTCACAGTGAGGCTCCAAATGGACTTTACTGACATCCAGCAGTGGTTCCTGGCAAATCAGCTGTCTCAATGCCAAGAAAACTGACTTTGTTACCTTTGGCAGTAGGCAGAGGCTCCCTAAGCACACCCCTCCACCCTCCTTCCATACCATTGATGGTGCAGCGATTGAGGATGTCTCCTCATTCAAGTACCTCGGGTCTGGCTGGATGAGCACTTAAGTTTCTCTGCGTATGTGGATACTATACACCAGAAGCTCCACCCCAAACTTGTTGTGCTTAGAAGGAATAAAGGGAGTATCATGCTTCCTGCCAGAAGAGAGAGATCATCTCAAAAATGATACCCCCCATCTTTGACTATGGTGACAGAGTATACAGTGCTGCTTCCAAGTCCACCTTATCCAGACTGGATCCCCTTTTTTACTTCTCTTGCTCCTTTGCCCTGCCCCCTTCACCTGCACCTACTACTGCTGCCTATACTTCTTTTCCTTCCCCTCCCTTGTGTCCAGGCATCTTGGTTATTGTGCTTCCTTTATTCCAAAATACTGGCTTGACTTCCTCTCCTCCTACCATGCTTCCATCCTCACCCCCACCACCACCACCACTATTTCCTACCCGCTTAGCAGCTCTGCTTAGTAATCCCTCTTCATATGAATCCCAGCATATTGTTAGATCTCCCATATGCCTTACTGCACTAAGAAGATGGATTTTATAGTATTTATTATCCTGTCCAGGTCTCTTTCCTCCATGCTGTATAAAAGCATCCCATCATAAGCCATTTCAGAATTTTTCACCTCTGTAAGCATCACTTTGCACTTTTTTGGAATTGAATTTCAACTGCTGAATACTGGACCATTTTCTCACATTCTATCTCATTAACTCCTTCTTCACGGTCAACTCTACCACAGTGTGATCTCTGTGAATAGATTTAACCGTTATCCTGAATAATCTCACATATTAGAGATATACGTATTGAACAGTAGTGGCCCCAGCACAGAACCCTGGTGTACTCCACTTGTCACTGTCCTATCTTCAGAGAATTTACCATTTAGGACCACCCTCTGGTTTCTAGTAGTCAACCAGTGTTGATCCAACCAGTTATTCCATCCCCTAGCCCTAGTTGGCTCATCTTCCTTACTTGCATCCTACATGGTACTACATGCTACAAGTCTCGATGGCTGAGGGGGACCTGTGGGTGATGATGAATGTCAAGATGAACAACTCAGAGTTGTAGGAGGGCAGTGGCCAAGGCCAACAGGATGCTGGGATGCATCACTAGGGGGATTACCTCCAGAAGGAGGGAAGTGATGCTTCCTCTGTATAACTGCTTGGTGAGGCCGCACCTCGAGTACTGTGTGCAGTTTTGGAGGCCGCATTTAAAAAGGGACATTGCATTCCTGGAAAGGGTCCAGAGAAGGGCAACCAAAATGATCTGGGGCTTGGGGGGAAAGGACCTATGGGGAGAGGCTCGAGGAGCTAAATATGTACACGGAAGAGAGAAGGGACAGGGGGGACATGATGGAGGTCTTCAAGTACATAAAGGGGGTAAATAGGGGAGACTTAGTCGGGGTGCTCCGAAAGGGGGGGGGGTAACTAGAGGGCATGGGTGGAAGCTGAGGAGGGGAGAAGGAGGAGGTGCTACTTTTCTGAGAGGATGGTAGAACCATGGAATGTGCTGCCCACGGGACTAGTGGGGGAGAGACTGTGGAAGGGTTCAAGAGGGGTTGGGACAGGTACAAGTGAAGGGTTGTAAAGGCAGAGTCCAATGCAAGGGGAATACCCTGGACTGGAAATGGAGAATCCCAAGAGGGTGAGGGGAAGGGAGAGACAGCAAGGTCCGCTTCCAGGGTGGGGGCTGACCAAATGAGCAGACACGAAAGACACGTTAGGCCTACTCTGCTGGCATTTTATTTATTTATTTGCTTTTGTTAACCGGGTGAACACACTAGACAACCAAGTGCCTATTTTCAGGTGCGACCCGGGAGATTACAAGGACATTCATGAACAACAGGCAAGACAGATTAAATATAAAGTGCATCAAACAACAAGGTCAGTACAAGGATACAACAGGGTTTTAAAATACAGGCAGCATGTAGGATAGCAATTATGGTAGTCTCAGGATAGGCAGAGACTGCCATGTCAGGCAACAGCTCAATAAAACTTGTAGATAGGCAAAGAAGAAACAATCTAGGGTGGAGGAGGCCCAGTGCAGAGCCCGGAAGTAGGGCATTATCTGTGCACACACTGATTTGAGCAGCTGGGCCTAAGGTGGATTAAACAGACTAGTAGATCTCTAGCTCGGCAGTGGAATAAAGGTGCAGCGGACCGACTGCCAGAGCCAGATAAGTTTGATAGTGCCTCAACCAGTTGGAGCGGCAGAGGTCGAGTGGGTTCGTCTATTGCAGAGGCAGGTAGAGGCCGTTTTGAGAAACCCCCAGAGGGAGACTTTAAAGCTGCGGTGGGAGGGGGAGGAGCGAGTGCTTGAGGGAAGGGGGTTCCACAACCTGGGAGCGTACGCCGCGAAGGCCCGGTCGCCCATTTGGGTGCGAGTCTTGGGCACCAGGAGGGCATGAGAGTCGCTCGATCTCAGATGACAGGAGGGGTTAGCCAGAATGAGAGATTCAGCGAGGGCTAAGGGGGTGGCAGACCTGACAAAATTGTCTATGAAGTTGCCCATGACAACACTGTCTATGAAGTTGCCCATGATTTTAGTATGTTAGTATGTACCGAGTCAAAATGCCTTCTTAAAATCTAGGTATAGCACATCCACTGCCTCGCCCCTGTCTGCCATTTGTGTCACTACATTAAAAAAAAGTGTGTTAAAGTGGTGCGCTACAACCGACCTCTGAATCTATGCTGCTTCCTGTCTAAGTAATTTCCCTCCAAATCTCTCTCTTCCTTGATAAATGTCTCAAGTTTTCCCACTACTGATGTCGGGCTCAGCAAACCAACAGTTATCCAGATTTTCCTTGTCACTCCTTTTGTACAGTGGAACCACATTAGCCATCTGCCAATCTCCTATTTCTCCGCAGTCTACAGGCACTACACCTATTGCTATTGATTTCCCCATAGAGGATTTATAGCAGTTCAGTCAGCACCTGCCCCGTTTCTTAACACTTTAGGATGAATCCCATCTGAACCTACTGAATTATTGATTTTTAAATTTTCTAGTCACTTTAGTATCCATTCCCTTGTCATTCCTCCCATCTCAAATGTATCCCATGCATCACCCATGAATTTCCTCTTGCTCTCTGGGACTGGGCCTGCTTTCTTGCCTGCGAAATGTGAACAAACAAAAATGTTCATTTAATATTCTTGCCTTCCCATTATCAGACTTTTCTAACCCATTCTTTCCTTACCCTTTCTGTGCCGTTGTCTTCCTTTTTCATCCATTAATCTAAAGAAGGATTTGTCGTTTTCCTTTTATTGGTTTGTGATGTTTCTTGACTTCAGCGAACACGTGATCCGAGGCAGCATGGATTCACAGCAGAAAGGTCTTGTCAAACAAATCTGATAGAACTTTTGGACTGGGTGATCAAGGAGGTGGATCAGGGAGGGGCAGTGGATGTAGCTAACCTAGATTTCAGCAAGGCCATCAACACTGTCCCACATAGGAGGTTGGTAAATAAGTTGCGCATCCGGGGAGTGGGGCCCAAGGTGGTAAACTGGGTCAGAAATTGGTTGAGTGATAGGACACAGTGGGTGGTGGTAAATGGAGTTTAATCCGAGGAGAGGGGGGGGTGACCAGTGGGGTCCAACAGGGATTGGTCTTGGGGCTAGTCCTCTTTAGTATCTTCATAAGCAACATTGCAGAGGGGCTAGAGGGGAAAGTATGCCTCTTTGCCTCTTTGCAGACAACACTAAGATCTGTAACAGGGCTCTACACTGGGGTTGGAGAAAATGAAGAGGCCTAAGCATGCTTGAGGAGTGGTCGAGAGTGTAGCAGCCACGATTCAATGCAAAGAAGTGCAAAATTATGCATCTGGAGCACAGAAATTCAAGGGACACCGTTCTTTTTTGGGTGGAGAATTGGGACAATTGGCACACAGTTTTTAATTTTGACCCACCTTTTCTTCTACCTTGGGGACGACCTGCTCGCTGTTATAGAGGTTTTAAACAGCTGTTTCTCTCCTAAGCTGTTTTGAGGGCTTCCTTACACATGGTCTGCACCTCCTGATGCTAGTTGGAAGACAGGAATTAAACCTCTGCAGCAGGGGAGAGCTAGCCCTCCACATCCGTTTTTCCTCAGTTTACTTCCTGCCTTCAGTAGAGCAGGTACTCTGCAGCAGAGCTCTGTCATACGTCGCAGAGCTTAAGACAGCAGACTATAGGTCTAAATATTCTTTACTTGTTAACTTTCTTGGACGAGAGAAACTGTATTCAAGTGCTCCAGGGTGGGTTCCAGTCTCAGCCTTGCAAGCTGCACAGACTGGCCCCAGTTTACAGCGGCACATTTTCCAGCGATTTTGGTCCGAGGTGGAATGAGAATCCTCAAGTGCCTATTTTTGGCTAGTGGGAAAGAAAAAAACGGCACCAGAGTGCTTCATAGGAGCTTCCCTCACCGCCGATGGCTCCGTGGATTTCCGTTGACAGCTGGCTTTTTTGGCGGTCTCAGCAGCTCATCGATGGTGCAGCTTGTCGAAGGTGGACCTGAAGCATTACCACACCGCTTGTCAGTGTTCAGTTCTCTCATTGACGAGCGCTCTGGAGCAATAGGAGTGCCAACCAGGGCCATCCTTCAATTCATCTACCTCAGCGCCGACAGGCATCCCCCACCCACCCCCCAGCAGCTACTGAAAAGTTTGATAGATTCAGGGGAATTGGAAGAATTTTCAGCAATTAATAAGGAATTGTTCTCAGAGAAAGCAGGGAGCGCTCTCTAAGCTGCTGTTAAAGGGCCAGCACGACAATTCATCCTAGCATCTGACTCCTCTGGGGGGTATGCTGAATAAAGGAACATTTTTTGGGGTCATGGCCTCGGAAAAACCTACCGGGGCAGAAAATGGCAGCGCTGCAAATTCCTGCTTCTGATAACCGTTGCTGGCTCACCTTGCCTAACCTGTGAAAAGGCAGAATCTGCAAACGGGGAGGACTCTATGGATGCAGTCCCTCCCTCAGTGCAGATTGATAGCCAAGACAGGTCTGAGCGAGTGGCTGCCTCCAGGTCAGAGAGCAACAGCCACCAGGGATACCCAGCAGGCCGCATCCCCCTCTCTGGCCCCAGACCTTATTGACAAGTTAAACAGGGCCTTTGCTCTGGACCCTGCATGCTTCGACTGGCAACCTTCAGGGTTACCAGATATGAGACCCAAAAAAAGAGGCAAAAAGAAAAAGGCCCCCCTCCCCATCCTCATCCGATGAGGGGCAGTTATCCTCACATTGCTATGATAAAAAGAAAAAAATCCAGATACAGGTACAGATCATCATAGGAGGACTTTCACCATTCATCATGCCACAAGAGGAAGAAAAGATCTTGTTCCTGAAGTAGATCTAGGGGCATCCACAGGGGAAAAGGTCACAGGGGACATTCCCCGGACTCCTCAGATGCCAGCTCCTCCTGCCAAGAGGGGGAGATGGTGGGCTCATCATCGGACTCTGACAACTCTCAATCCAGAAACTTTGACCTGGAGGACCTAGATTTTTTCATTAAAAAGGTCGTATCCAAGATTCACTTAGGTTCTTTCCCAGCGGCTCCTTCCCAGCTGAAACCAACTTTTCACCTGGCATCTGCCTCCAAACCAACTACAGATTCCCTATCCCACCCGTCATAGAGGACTTGCTAAAAGAGGAATGGCAAGGTCCAGAATGCACATACCTGGTCCCCCAGTGGATCTCTGAACTTCTGAAGTTTGACCAGAAGCAATCCAAAAAGTGGTTAGACTGCCCCAGAATCGACCCTCTGATTTCTAACCTGACCAAGAAGTCAGTCATTGCACCTGAAAGAGGGGCATCACTAGGGGACCCAGTAGACAGAAAAGTGGATGCCTTGCTCAAAAAGGCCTTCCAAGCTTCCGTGACTTCTCTTGAGGTGACAACCGCATATCTCTCTCTGGCTAGAGCTGCCCTGTCCTGAGCCTCAGATCTAACCGTTCAATTAATCGAGGACCCAGAAAAGAACTCTCCGATTATTCATCAGCTGCACTTAATGGGGCTAGCCTCGGCTTATGCAGCAGATGTGTCTGAGGAGGCAGTCTGGTGTGCTGCATGGACCATATTCTATCAAACCTTGACTCACCACAACCTCTGGCTTTGGGCCTGGCAAGCAGACGCCTCTTCAAAGAGCCACTTGGTGAGCACGCCCTAAGAAGCAAATCTCCTTTTTGGTTCAACCCTGAAGGAGGCGGTGAAGGAATATGGGGAAACGGCCGTGGTGCACATGCCCCAGTCCAAGGGCAGGGACAAATTATGGTCCTCAAGCTCCAGGTGCAGTTCTTATGACAGACTCGAGGTTACAAGGGTCAAAACTCTAACTTTTCTGGGAAAAGAACATGGTTTTCCTCATGTAACTAGCGTAACTTTGGGGGGGATCTGGTGGCAGTGGGAGCACCAGAGACACCGGAAACAACAAGAAGTCGCAATGAAGCCATCTGGGCCCATCCTCGAGTTTGGGGCAGACTTTCAGTTTTCCTCAAGGAATGGGTCCAAACTACGTCGGACCGATGGATACTAGACATTATCAGGAAGGGTTACCTGATAGAATTCTAGTCCAAGCCCCCACTACCTCATATGGTTCCCTCCCCTATCTCAAGCAACCCATCCAAAAGACAGGCGATGTTACAGGCCATCACAGACCTTCTGCAAGCAGGAGCTATCTAGCAAGTTTCCCTCGCAGAGTTCAGTCGGGGGGGGTACTCCCTATTCTTCATCGTGCCCAAATGAACAGGGGGTTTCAGGCCAGTCCTAGACCTCAAATTCCTGAATAGTTTTGTGCACAACAAACCCTTCAAGGTGGGAACCTTGTCATCAGTCATCGGGGAACTGCAGCAAGGAGACCTTCTAGCATCCATCGACCTGCAAGATGCCTACCTTCATAGTCCCATTCAGAGGCTACACAGGCAATATCTCGGATTCAAGGTGGGGAAACAACACTTCCAATTCAAAACTCTTCCTTTCGGCCTTTCGGCAGCCCCAAGGACATTCTCGAAGGCACTGGTAGCGGTCATAGCCCACCGTCAGAACTGAGGGACCTAGCTTTTCCCTTACCTGGACGATATCCTCATCAAAGCCTTAAAACTCAACCAAGCAGTACAGGCAGTGGCAGAAGTAGTCTGGTGCCTCTCGGCACACGGATTTGTCATCAACTGGAAGAAGAGTTCCCTAACTCCAAGCCAGAACTTGAGCCACCTGGGGGCAGACTTCAGGCACAGGCCAACAAGGTTTTTCCCCCATAAACAAAATTCAGGGACCTGATTAAGCTCATCAAGAAATTTCACAGAGCCACTCAGCTGCCAGCCCAGTCCTTCATGCAACTAATTGGGACTCTAGTGTCACTGGTGGATTCGGTCCCCTGGGCTCTAGTGCACGTGGCCCATTCAAACCCATCTGCTCAGGCTGTGGTCCCAGTCTAGACAAAGCCAGCACCAGTCTCGTCGGGCGAGAGGGACCTGGGGGTGGTGGTGGATGTCAAAATGAATAACTCTGAGAACTGTCGAAGAGCAGCAGCAAAGGCAAACAGGATGCTGGGCTGCATCACCAGGGGGATTACCTCCAAGGAAGAGGGAGGTGATCCTCTCTCTGTATAATGCTCTGGTGAGGCCGCACCACGTGTACTGTATGCAGTTCTGGAGACCGCACCTAAAGAGGAACATTGTACTGCTGGAGAGGGTCCAGAGGAGAATGACCAGGATGATCTGGGGCATGGGGAGTAGACCCTATGTGGTGAGACTGGAGGAGCTCAACCTGTACACACTGGAGGAGAGGAGAGATGGGGAACATGATAGAGGTCTTTAAGTATATAAAGGGGATCAGCAAAGGGGGAGCCGAGGAGGTGTTCAAGTTTAAGAAGGGGGGGTCAACCAGGGGGCACGGGTGGAAGCTGGAGGGGGAGTTACAGGGGAGCCGAAGGAGGCGCTACTTCACTGAAAGGGTGGTGGATCCATGGAATGCGCTGCCCAGAAGCCTGGTGGAGGGATTCAGGAGGGGGTGGCACTGGTACAGGGGTTAGCTGAAGCCATGGAAGTCCCTCTCCAGGGAGGGGCGCTGGATGGTTTTTTGGTGGAGCCCATGGGGGAGGGGGGCAGCAAATCGAGCACCCAGTAGGGGTGCTGGCTACTGAGCAGACACGACAGACCATGGGGCCTATTCTGCTGGCTTTTAGTATGTTAGTATGTTGGCTCATTCAAATTTCTCAGCAGATACAAACCACCCTTCGGTGGTGGTCTTGGAGTGCTAATGTCATGGGGGGGGGCGAAAGTTGAGCCATCTGCACCAAATCAGAATCACGGCCGATGCAAGCTTCAGGGGATGGGGGGCCCACCTGCATCAGCTGTCGGCACAGAGCAAGTGATCACTGGTAGAATCAAGGTAGAGCATAAATGTCCTCGAAATGAGGCAGTACGCCTAGCCCTGATAAACTTCCATCAGGGAGTACACAATCAGGATGTGTTGATTCTAACAGGTAATCGAACAACGATGTCCTACATCAACCATCAGGGAGGCACACAAAGCTCAAAAATGCTTTGGGAGTCACTTCGTCCCTTTCAATGGGCAGAACAACACCTGGCAAGTATAAGAGCCATGTACATCCCAGGACAGGAAAATGTCGCAGCAGACTAGCTAAGTCACCAAGATGTCCTGCCAGGGGAGTGGGAGCTGAAGGACAGCACCTTCCACCTCCTAACAGAGCAGTGGGGCAATCCCCAGGTAGATCTGTTTGCATGCTGGCGAAACTTCCAAGGCAGACCAATTCTGCTCCCTGGCCAGGGATGAGCTAGCAGTAGCTCAGGACACCTTTTCCCTAGACTGGGGTCAGTTCGGCCTCCTGTATGCCTTTTCTCAGATACCACTGCTATCCAGGGTCCTGCACAAAGTGGCATGGGACAGAGCAGAGATGATCCTAGTCTGTCCCTGATGGCCTTGCCCTCCATGGTTCCCACTTCTCATTCTCCTGTCAAAGGGACCACCTTTAACTTTCCAGATCAGCCCAGACCACCTTAATCAGGGTCCGGTTCTGCACCCCAGTTTGAACAACCTGTCCCTCTCATCCTGGAGAATGAGCGGGAAACTTTCAAAGAGCTAGGCCACACAGCTCCAGTTATTGAAATGGTGAACTCACACTGGCCCTCCTCCTCGAAAGTGTATTATAGAATCTGGAGGAAATTCTTGTTCTGGCTTCAATCCAAAGATATACAGGACCACCCAATATCATTACCTGTGCTATTGCAGTTTCTTCAAGAAGGGTTTGACAAAGGACTACAGCCAGCCACCTTATGAGTTCAGGTCACTGCACTGGGGACACTTTTGTTGGTAGACTCGAGGGACTCGCTGGGATCACACCCTCAAGTCAGGAGGTTTCTAAGGGCAGCAACGTTAAAACACCCTCCAATCAAGTCAACCGCACCACCTTGGAGACTTAATCTGGTTCTCAAGGCTTTAACCAAAGCATCTTTTGAGCCCCTTAAGGAGACTTCCCTCATGCATCTTACAATGAATGTGTTTTTTCTCATAGCTGTTACTTCAGCAAGGAGAATCAGTGAACTGGGAGTATTGTCCACCAAAGAGCCGTATACTGTTTTTCATCAGGACTCTGTGGTGCTTCTTACAGATCCAGGATTTTTACCCAAAGTTATGCCTACCTTCCATTGCAACCAAGAGCTAATTCTTTCTTCCTTCCTTCTGCCCACACCCCAAAAACGAAAAGTAAAGGGAATATCATATGCTAGACCTGAGGAGAGCTCTCAAAATATATATAAAGAGAACAGAGGCTAGTCGCAAAACGTCAAGTTTATTCATTTTAACTACAGGCCAGAATGTGGGTAAAAAAAGCTTCAAAAGACTATAGCCAGAGGGATTAGATTGGTAATCACCACGGCTTACGATCAGGCTGGAGTAACTCTACCTGGTCCAGTGAGAGCCCATTCCATCAGAGCTATGGCCACTTCGTGAGCAAACTTCAGAGAAGCATCTCCTGCAGACTTATGCAGAGCAGCCACTTGGTCATCCATTCACACATTTACAAAATTTTACAAACTGGATGTGATGTCCTCAGTGGAGGCATCCTTTGGCCACTGAGTGCTTCAGGTGGTGGTGGACCCTTAAGGGCACTTGACATTCTTCCCACCTGGGACATCTGGGGATATACTGCTTTTGTATATCCCATTTGTAAGGAAGCCCGGAGACCAGCATAGGGGAGAGAAATAGAAATTTAAATACCTGTGAATTTTCTTTCTCTGACGGCTGGTCTCCGGGCTTCAGATTCTTTCCCAGAATGTATATGGTTGTCTGGCCTCACTCACGGCCATTTATGCCTTAACTTTCTTGTGTTTTGTTTCTAAGTTCTTGTAGTATTGCCACATTGGGACTGCTTTGGAACAACTGAGGAAAACTGGATGTGGAGGGCTAGATGTCCCCTGCTGCAGAGGTTTAATTCCTGCCTTCCAACCAGCATCAGGAGGTGCAGCCCATGTATAAGGAAGCCTAGAGACTAGCCGTCATAGAAAGAACATTTTACAGGTATTTCAATTTTGATTTTATGAATCTGAGCTTAGTTGAACAATATGACCCATTATTTCTTTCAGTTGACCTTTACTTTTTTATACTCAGTTGGTCAGTGTCTCATAAATAAGTATCTAAAATGAACCCTGACGGGAGGAGTACAAGATGGGGAGGGGGGTACTGATGGCATCAATCAAGAAAGGGACCTGGGGTAATCATATCTGATAACCTAAAGGTAACTAAATAACAATGGGAGAGGCAGTGGGATGCTAGGGTGCATAGGGAGAGTTATCACCAGCAGGAAAAAGGAGGTGGTCATGGCATCGTACAGATCACTGGTGATACCTCACCTGGAGTACTGTGTCCAGTTCTGGCGGTTGCACCTCCGGAATGACAGACAAAATAGAGGCAGTTTAGAGAAGGGCAACAAAAATGGTGCAAGGACTGCAGCAGAAGTCATATGAGGAAAGAGTAGAGGACCTCAGTGTGTACTCCTGTTTTTTCTTTTTTTTGGGGGGGGTGGAATATGATAGAGGTGTTCAAGTACCTTAAAGGTATAAATAAGGTACAGGTGGGTTGCATCTTTCAGAAAAGATGTACAAGAACAAGGGGGCATGATATGAGGCTGGAAGAGGGTAGGCTTAGGGGCAACATGAGGAATTACTTTTTCACAGAAAGAGTGGTGGATGCTTGGAACAGCCTCCCTGTAGAGGTGGTCGGGGCAAAAACAATAGGGGAGTTCAAGAATGCATGGGATAGACCTAACAATACCCTAGTGACAGGGAAGAGAGGGTAAGCCGTGGATCAGTTAGGGTCTGTGGTATTGCATTAGGTATGGAAAATGGGCAGACTAGGTAGGCCAAGGGGTCTTTATCTGCCGTCAAATTCTACGTTTCTGTTTCCTTTATGTTGCTGTAGTCCTTTATTCTTCCTTTGCCTGCCTGATCATCTTTTTGGTTATACTCGGTTTCTTTTTATACATCTGTTTTATTTATTTATTGATTGTGATCTCTGATTACAACCTTTGAGCTAAGAGCTCATTTACAAAGTTTCCACGTCATAAAAGAAACAAACATACATACAGTTACAGGTTACACAAGTGAACACGTAAACGATGATGGCTAAATAACACTACATTCAGATTGAACTGACAGAAAAATGAACAAAATAGTAATTAACAGTTACCAAGAAAGAGCATATCAAATACATCAAACAGAGGATAATAGGCTAAGCAGCAATAATACTTGAGAGAAGGAGAACAATTGAGAGTGGGTGCAGTAAACCAGAAGTTGGTTAACTTTGTCAGATGGCAGGCAGCGATATGGGGGAGGGGGGACATCGCACTGTACTCTTTCTTATAATTCTGAATGTTTGTTTTTCCTCTAATAACTTGCTTTACCCGATTGTCAAACTATATCGGTTTCCTGTATTTCTTAGACTTTCTTGTGATCTTGAACATTCATGGAATGCATTTGAAATAGCCTTATTTAATGCTGCTTGAGCCTGACTCTATCAGTCCTTATAAAGTCTGTTAGTCTTTTCTGTGTTTTCCCCTCCACTGTTTAAAAAAATATTTTTTTCTTTATGTAAATCCAGAACCCTTGTGTCAGTGGTCACTTGTGCCTTTGCCTAATGCTGAATCTCACTATGGATTGGTTACCCTGACCAACTGGGGCCTCCATCCTAACATCTCCAAACAGTATCCTAATTGGACAACACGAAGTCAAGTATAGCCTTCCTCCTTGTGGTCTCACTTAACTGCTGTGTACGGAAGCGGTCCTGTGTGGCATCTGCAAATCCTTATTCCTTCTGGCTCCTAGTTACCTATGACCACCAATCTGTGTGGAAGGTTGAAGTCGTTCACTAACACCACCATTCCTTCCAATCCTGTAGATGTCCTTATTTCCCTCTTCAGGACTTCATCCATTGTCACCGATTGATCTGGTGGTCTATACACAACCCAGGTCCTGTGTTCCCTTCCCCCTCCTTCCACAACTTGAAGCCACAGTAAGTCTGCTTCTTTATCCTCCTTGATTAATGCCTTCTCCATCACTCTAATACATACGCTCACATACACTGCTACCCCTCCCTTTTTCATAAAGGATTTTCTCTCACTTGAGTCAGACCGGGTGGCTACTCAGCCACGTCCCTGGACACCTCTGACTATCCCTGCCCTCCCTCCACATTGGGGGTAGTTCCTTTTTTGGATTCCTCCCTGTAGTGGGGCCAGAGAGGGGAAGGCTGTCCTCCATCCCCCCCCCCCGGAGTACTCTCATCCAGAATGCCTTACCAGTTGGAGTGGAAGGGTGGATTCAGGTGTCTGGGCAGGGCTTCACAAAGCCTGATCTGCTCATTTTCCTTCTTGTTTTTTTCCCTCTAGGTTCTAAAGCTCTGGTGGCACAGAGCATGCATGTGCATGGAGGTGCGCATGCGTTGCACAACCACGGCTCCCTCCACTCCCCACCCACCTACATCTGCTTGAAGTACTTTGGTGCTGCCACAAGACCTCCACCTGCTGGCAGCCAAGAGACAGAAAGACCCATCATGCCATTATGAGAGAAGAACTGCCAGGTGGCTGCTCGAACCTCTCTTGGCCCTCCTCCCCCTCCACCGACCCTCAGTGACCCAAGCTTATTCCCGAAGTTGGGTCGCTGGTGTGAGAGCTAAGGCACATGCAGCGCCTCAGTCCTATGTACCAGCAGGCTGGCCCCCTCCACCTTTGTGTTTTCTCTGTCCTTCCTGAAGAGCTTGTACCCTGGAACATTTAGGTCCCTGAAGTTGTTTCGATTAGCCCAAGTTTGAATAATGGCCGCTGTCTCTATTTTCTCTGCAGCCAATCCATCACCGCCGTCTTGTTGCCCATACTAATAGCATTTGTGTACAACCCCTTTTGTTTGTCGTCCCTTCCAGTTTTAGGATTTCTTTTTCTGGTTTCTACTGCTTCATTTCTTGCCTTTCTTCTTTTCCCCCTACCATACTGCTTGTTTTTTGGGGGGAGATGAAGGTGGGAGGGGAATTTGTCTCCAGTGGGAAATAGTTCTATATTTGTAGATTATAAGATGAATCGGTACTATTGCTGGTTGTAATTTTACTTAGCAGTGCTACATAATGTGTGGAGTCCAAGCTTGTATTAAAGGTGTATCTTTTTATTTATTTATTTTTTTGAGAAATGGACCAGTTACGTTTAAAATGATCTTTACCATGAGTGAAAAGGAAATTTTTTATATAAATAGTTTGGAGCTAAAGACCTTGGTTTTTGAATTGAGAACATGAATTTTAAGAAAGATTTATTCCTGCTTGACCGTAAAGGTTTTAAATAGCTTGTGTAAAACTAACTACATAAATAAATGCAGCGGCCCATGATAGCCAGGAAAAAAAAAGGCATAATGAGCTGCACTTACCTGCACAATGACGGTTTCTTGCATAGTTGAATCACAGCTCTGATTAAAAACATTTTTTTTGCAGAACCTTATTTTTCTTTAAATTCAATCTGAGATATTGCATATCTGAAGAAAATAACACTCCTCCTGGTCTCTATGCCTACGCTGCTACCTCCACACCAATATTGAAAGATTTCCAAAACTGATTGTTAGGATTGTTGTAGCAGCCACAGGGCAGGTATAGGGACCAGGAAGAGTCTGAGTTTCTTCGAATCTGTAATAATTCTGATTTGAATTAAAAAGGAAAAAAGCTTTAGCAAAGGTTTTTTTTTTTTTTCTTTTTTAATCCACTCTTATTCGTCTGTGAACACATCCAGTGCGGTGCAGTTAAGTGTGGTTTATTGTACAGACTTCCTTCTAGATTTTATATGAATGGCTACTTGAAATTTCTGTGCAAGACGTTATGTACCCCCAGTTGTTCAAGTATTTTTTTGTTGCTTGTGACTTAGCAGAAATAAACTAGTTCAAAGATGACTTGCAAGTGATTGCTGAAATCTCCAACTACAAACAGGATATTTTCTACAGGTTCTAAAAGGGTTAAATGCATAAATGGATGGTAAACCCATTCAAGTGGTCAACATTGATTATTCAGCGATTTAAGCCTTTGGGAGAATATATAATGGTCTAATTGCATCAAGGAATTTAGCACATTGTTCCCCAAAGAACTCCAAATCTGGAACTCCATGCTAACCTGAATTAATTTCTTGCTTGAGTGAGCTGACAGCAAGTAAGTGACCTAGCATTTTCCCACAGTTGCTTTTTCACAAGGATTTCAGCATGTTAACACTATAGTGCTTATGAATGCATTAAGTGGATATGAATGAGCTTAGCAAATTTTAAAGGTATTTGAATTTTTGCTTAGTTCATTATTTTTCACAAAATGCCAAAGGGTAAAACTAATTACTAATTTGGGGCTGATGCCTGAGATAAAGCCTTGACTTGTTTCATGTTAAGTAATGGTGTTTTACATCAAAAGCCATGTAATCTTTAAAGCTGAAGGCTGTGTGTGTGTGTGTGTGTGTGTGTGTGTGTGTGTGTGGTGGTCGTCTTATATTTTGCAATAAAGATTTTTCTAAAATACTGTTAGATAATTTAGGGGCCACACAGTGGCCCATGCCGGTGACGCAGGTTTGTGTGTTGACTCTGGGAGCTTGGATAGTGGTGCCAGGGCTGGGGACTGTTGCCAACAGCAGCACTAGCCAGTCTGAGGAGGGAGGGTGTTGTGGTCCACTGAGGTAGTGTCCTCTTGTGATGTGCCTGAAGCCTACCCTCTTACAAGAGGTTGGGCAAGTGCACAAGTGTGCTTTGGGCAAGGCTAGCAGTAGGCTGTACCTAATGCCAGGGAGCAGTGAAAAGCACGTGTATGGCATACAAAAAAAAAAAAAACAGTGGCTCCCACTCCCATCACAGTGACAAGCTCCAGTACTCTTGGTCCCCATGCAGTGAGGTCAGGTTGCTTGCCTGCCAGATACCAGATCTAAAGAAGCACGGAAGGGGGGGGGGGATGGCAGTCCACCAAACCTCCACAATGGGGGACTGATGACAGCTGATGCAAGTACACTAGTGGGTGATGAGACTGGGTGGCTGCTGGGCAGGGTGGATGAGATGCTGGAGGGCATAAAGTATCTATACAGATATAAGAAATGAAGAAAGATGATTTAAATGTGCACTTTCATCCCGCCACCAGCCAGGATCTTCTAATTAAGTCACTCATGGGAATGGCAGTGAATCCAATGTTTAATGAGTACTAGTTTTAATTTTAAATAATATTCGATATGGTAATGCTGCAGCAGACCACCAGCATGATTTAGTGTAGAAAGAGAATGCTCAGTGCAGCTATAATCACGCCCATCCTGAAGGGTGGAGACCCCACCAACACCAGCAACTACAGACCCATCTCAATACTTCCACCTCTCTCCAAAGCCCTTGAAAGAATAGTGTCTGACCAGTTAACCGAACACCTATCTAAGCATAAGCTCCTCAGCCAGGAGCAGCATGGTTTCCGCTCAGGTCATAGTACCATCACCGCTCTCACAGAGCTCACCTCATTCCTTCATGAAGCCCTCGACCATGGCTCAGTGCGGGGGCCATATATGTGGACCTAACCAAGGCCTCGACACGGTTAGTCACGAGCTTCTGCTTCACGTCCTCCCTAAACTAAATGTGGTCCCGAGACTTTGACCTGGTTCAAGGATTACCTCACAGGCCGCTGCAACAAGTCAGGATATGCTCCACCCTCTCCACCCCTAAAACAGTTTCCTCAGGGGTCCCTCAGGGGTCAATCCTAGGCCCACTGCTGTTCACCCTCTTCCTAAACTCCTCCCAAGGCTTGCAGTGGTCAGTTGCTCCTCTATGCCGATGATGTGGTTCTGTTCTGGAAACACCCCCACCCTACCGCCCTCCAGCAGGCCGTTCAAAGGCACTTCCGGGAACTTGAGACCTGGTTCTCTGAACACCGCCTAACTATCAACTATAATAAAACTAAGTCCATGATTTTTGCCCACCGCCAAAGTCCTCATAGTCAGTCTGCTCTCCTCATCAAGAACGCCAAGGTGCCCTCTGGAACAAGTTTCCAATTCAAATACCTAGGTGTCAGTCTAGACACCTCCTCTCGTACCAGAGGCACACCCAAATTCTCTCCTCCTCTATCAGCTCTAGGGTAGGCATCCTGTATCGGCTCAAGCACTGCCTACCCCCGCAGGCGATGCGGCTCGCAGTCACCTCCTCCATCCTCTCCCTGGTGGACTACGGGATCACTATATACGGCTCTGCTGAACCCACCTCCCTGAACAGGATAAACATTGTCCTGAACAAAGCCTGCCGCCTAGTCACTGGTTGTGATCGGCTAACCCACACCTGTGATCTCTATGCGTTATCTGGTTGGTTAAACTTCCAACATCGATTTACAGTTCCACACCTGCATCCTTGTAAAAAAAAATACACCTTCACCTAGCCCCCGTCGGACTTTTCCCCTTAATCAGTTCAGCACCTCACACGTGCAATACAAGACTCGCCGCAAGCTCCCCCTTCCTTGTACCTCAATGTAGAACTTCCCTAGGGCAAAGATCCTTCCGATACCGAGCCCCTCTGGCTCAATGCATTACCACACTCACTCTCACAGACCCACAGCATCTCTCAATTTAAAACAGGCCTCAAAGCTCACCTCCTTGAGAGAGCCATATGTGGCTGCGGCTAACTCTGCTCACCCAGTTAACTGCCCTCCCCCCCCACTCTCGACTCAGGGCCACACAAGGCCCCACGTATCTCACCAAGAATCCCCGCCTGGGTATCCCAAGATTGCTGCCTAACTTCCTCAACAGTCATTAAGTTTTGACTGGACTGCTCCTTTGATTTTTTTTATGTATATTCTGCCTGTTACATGTATGTTCTCTACTGTATTTGTCTACCCTCCACCCTTGTAACCGAAGTGGAGCCTTTGCAAAAGAGTCTGTGACTCAAAGGGTTGTAATTCTGATTGTTTCCAATAAATAAATAAAAAAATAAATAAAATAAATATAGTATGATCACACCAATATGTAAAACTTAGTCGACAGGTCTGTAACAGTTCTGTGTTTAAGCCAGTGTCAGACCTCACTATCGAGGCCTATTTATATTTACCTCTGTGCATTGTTCTGAGTGGTTCAGAATTGATTTGAGGTGATCAGTGTGGAACTGTCTGGGAACGCTGCGCAGGTGAGATGGTGTGGCATTTTCAGTCGCTGTGGTGGTGGGGCGGTCCCAACTAAAAGCAGTGATGCATGCCAGGGTTATGGGCGGAAGCCACCAGCATAGGCAGAAGTGGGAACGAAATAAAAATAAAGCTGCAGAGTCATGTTGGTTTGCTGCGCGGGGGGGCTCCCCCCCCCCACAATTGATATCTTAATTGAGTTGGTTGGAGGGCAAAATTGACCAGGAGGGAGGGTTATTTAAAAAAAAAAAAAAAAAACTGAGTAAAAGAATAGAGTCCGACAGACCACAAGTAATGCCCCACAGCTGCCATGGTTTGTAATCTGTACTTTGTCCCCTTACTTATTCCTGACCACTGATTCCTTCTGGAGCCCCATGACACCCTCCTGGACCCTGTAACTCCATTACTGACCCGCCATGAAACTTTAGTTTACTCACCAGGTGGGGCCTGGGATGTACCCCCAACAGTGACTGTTCATCAGGTGGCTTGGATATACTGCGGTCTGTCATCTGTTTCCACCGAGGCTATTTTCCACTCTCTCTGCCCCTCTTGATACACTGACGCTAATGATGTCATGTGCAGACATACCTGCTGAGGCGTGCCGCTGCATGGTGTCAGCCAACCAGCCTCTTTACTTTTCCGTTTTCAAAGCGGAATTTTTTTTTGTGTGGCCACTAACTCTCTTGAAGTCTATTACAAAACCTGTTTTAACTGACAAACCGAAAAAAATTGTAAAAATTTGCTTCTCTTTAGAATGTTCATTTTTACTATTGCGTATGCATGGAAACAGAAGTTATTTTTATTAACTTCAAAAACTGAAAAAAGTTACTAAAAGGACTAATTACCAAATCATTCTTGGACAAAACCCTGTCAAACCTGATAGTTTCATATTGCAACTGTTTCTATGCTATCAGTGAGTGAAAAAAATGTATGCATTGTCAACTTTCTAGAACTTTGCAACCACTGAAACGATTGTTACCAAATTTACAGAATCTGGATATCCTGACACCAGCTCAGTGCATTCCAAATGTTAGGCAATTCAGATGAATGATGGTTGAGTTATTTAGGTGCAGAAATCTGAGATTAACATTAAACTGCCTACTCAACCCTAATATGCATAATAATGGTGTGCAGAACCTCTGCATTGAAAACCAAGCTGTCCCAAACTTTGATGCCAGGTTTTACAAAACCCGAGCTGAACATCATCAGTTTCGTTTACAATAGGCAGTGGAGGAGATTCTCCCCCACCCCCGCTTGTTCTCATCCCCACTCTTGCTTTCCTGTCATGTGAGCCCCTTCCTGGAGTTCCAGGTCACATGACAGGTTCAGGGCAGGGTGGTAGCATGCCACAAACACCATGCCATTCTTCTGTGCTGGGGATCATGCAACTGTGCATATGCCCGGAGGAGTATACCTGTTGCCCTTCACAGATGCCCAACACCATTTCTTTCAGCAGCCAAGCAGCTTCGAGCTCTGACTGAGCTAGTTGGAATCAGGAGGGAGGACTGTAGTGACACATTAGGACTCTGAGAAAAAGACAGAGAGAGGACAGGAGAGAAAGGGAATGGGGGAAAAGTATTAAGTATTTTTTTTTTTTTTTTTTCCTTTGTGAGTTAGGTAACTGCCATAGCAAGGCAGCCATGAACAGCCACACATTGTGTAATGGAAGTTGGACCGAGGGGGGGGGGGGGCTACAGATTAGGAAATTGCACTGGGGAGGATAGCAACATAGGGTTTGGCCTGAGCCTTTTAAAAAAGAAAGAAAAACGGGAGAAAGTAAAGGAATAAAACAAAGGTGGATGACTGTGTTAGGACTGGACCAGCCAGCACCTAGTAGTTTTGAACTGCAGCTGACTTAGCCTAAGAAAATCAAAACATTTTTATTCTGATACAGTGGTTGTGTGTTGTACCTGTTTGCCATAGACTGTGTGCAGGCAGATTTTTAAGGGCTGCTTGCAACAGAAATATTTTTATAGGCTTAGTTGCATCACATGTGAAACCTTTTGGGGAGGGGGAGGGTGAGCAGCATTCATGGCAGTTGAGTAGCCCATCTTGCCATTGCAGTCATTAATCAGTTACCTGCATTCAAGAAGAAATATTTTTCTTCCATATCCCAATTAAAAAAAAAAAAAATGGTGTAGGCTTGGGTGATATGAGAAGCATTTCTGGGGGAGTGGACAGTGCTTTGGCAGTTAAGTAGCCCCTGTCTTGCTTTAGCCACTACCCAGTTACCTGTGTGCAAGCAGGAATAGTTTTCTTATTTTGCCTGATGGAAATAAATTTTACCAGGCTTGGTAGGAGCCTACATCAAGTATGAAGCCTTTCTGGGGAAGAGGCAGTATAACGCAGTGGTCTAAGGCTCTGAGCTGCAAATCTGGTGACATCCAGCAGACCAGACGTGGGTTTGAATCCCACAGCTTCCACTTGCATACTGTGTGACCCTGAGCAAGTCACTTAACCTCCTTGTGCTCTCAGGTCGCTCCTGTAAAATAGCGTTCAGCTTAGTGTGCTATACCTGGTTAAATAACTAAAAAAAAAAAAAAAAAAAAAGAGGAGTATATACCCTTTTGGCACACACACACAGAGAAAGCCCAAGCACTACAGTTTCAAATGGGTGCCTGACCACATGAACTTTGCTTCCTGATATGTGGCAGTGTTACTGTTTGCTTTATTGTATTATGCGCTTTATTAAATTAGGACTTTTGGTGCTGTATGTTCTGGTGTGCCGTGTTCTTCCTTCCACTTCTAATATATCCCTTTGGCAGTAGAGTAGCCTAGAGCACGTAGTCTTGCTTGCAGGTTACTGCGTGCAAGCAGAAATTTGTTTTTCCTTATTACACTAAAATACATTCCACCAGACTTTATTTTATTTATTTTATTTTGCAATCAGTTTACAACCTTTGAGCCAGAGGCTCATTTCCAAAGGTACCTCGTCAAGTGTGGTAGAAAGAGAACATAATACATAAAGATGCAGGCATACATGGATCCAGGGTCTAGATTGCACAGTTTGCATTACAAGGTGCAGATTCAGGTATTGTAGACAAAAAGGAAGGTTACAGAGTTTAGCAGCATAAGTGAATGATACTTGCAAAAGAAAACATGCGTAACAAGTTCCATGGTGCAGGTTACAGAGTTAGCAGAGCATGCGACCAGGCCAACACAGCAGATAGTTTGATTTGGATACAGTAGAGCATTCTAGTAGGACAATTTAGCAAGCAGTATATTAGGGATTCTAGCATACATGGTACATTCATGAAAACTGAGAGAAGGTAGGCAGTCGGCTATGGTAGTAATGTCGAGGAGGTAGGATTAAGGTGGTACGGTGAGGGTGCAGCCCAGTGGGCCTTGTCACGGCAAAGGGTGTTGTACACCCGTTATGCACAGGTGCAGCAGTGCGTGTTGATTAGCTCACTTTTGAGTGCAGTTTTGAACCTGGAGATAGTGGGGATTTCCCGAGATGGAGAGAGGGAGCGTGTTTGTACCAAGAAGAGGCTCTGTGGTGGAAAGACCTCTGTCCATGCGAGGTCCTAGATTGAGGAACCAGGAAGGTGGCCTTGCAGGAGGTCCGAGTACTGACTAGGGGTTGGGCTGGGAGGAGGCTGTCAGCCCGGTGGTGACAGTCCTAGCAGGGTTTTTTTTAGCTATAAGGCAAGTTTGATAATGCAGCCGTTCGAGGTTTAATACTGTTGCCATGTCATAAAGCTGACACGTATGTGTGAGCCTAGGGGCCCCTGTGATAAGCCTGCATGCCTTATTTAGGACGAGGTGGATTTTGTTTAGGGCAGTCGTGTTGGCAGCACCGTAGACAGGTAGCCCATAGTCAACTAGAGATAATATGGAGGATGTAACTGCAAGCCGAAGGTCATCGAGGGGGAGACAGTTTTTGTAGTGGTATAAGATACCGAGCCGTATATTGGTAGCAGAGACAAGTGCATCGATGTGGGTGTGATAGGTGAGGGCTGAGTCAAAGGAGATCCCTAGGTACTTATAGGAGTGGACTTGCTCCAGTTTCTGTTTGGAGTAGGAGAGGATACGGAGAGGGGATTTGAATGCTTTGTTTTAGGGGTGGGCAAAGAGCATGGTTTTAGTTTTTTTAAGATTTACGACCAGTCTATGCTCTTTAAACCAGGTTTCAGCGTCATTATAGGAACGTTGCAGGGAATCCTGGAGGGGGAAGGGTTACGGTCGGTGACGAAGATGACAGCGTCATCTGCATACAGCAGAATTTTCCCCGTGCATGCACTGGGCAGGGTATTAATACAACGAGAAGAGTAGGGGTCCCAGGATGGAGCCCTGTGGAACCCCAGAGAGGACAGGACATGGATTGGAAAGTGTCCCACCAATATTGACACGTTGGGAGCGTGCAGATAGGTAGCTGGAGCACCATGCAAGTGGCCCAGTGGCGAAGCCTGAGTGACAGAGGGCTTCCAGAAGGAGGGGGTGTGAGACCGTGTCGAAGGCCTTTGATAGGTCGAGGAATACGGCCCCGGCTAGGGAGCCTGTGTCCATGGAGGAGTGTAGGAATGATGAGAATTCAACAAGAGCTATGCTAGTACTGTGTCCTGCACGGAATCCATGCTGTTCAGGGCAGAGGATGTTGTGTTTGGTCAGGTATTCAGTGATTTGCGTGGCAACCAGTTTTTCAAGGGCTTTGGAGAGGGGTGGGAGTATGGAGATAGGTCGGTAGTTCCCAGCTAAGGACCTGTCACCCCCTTTATGGATAGGAGTAACGGTGGCGGTTTTCCAAGTAGTGGGGAATTGTCTCAGGCAGAGGGATTTGTTGAGAAGGCTGGTGAGTGGGTAAGGACCTGATCCAGTACCAGCCTGAGAATTCTGTGGTCCAGGGAGTTGTCACGGGACTGTTGCCTTTAGTGCACGGGTCAGGTGTGGTCTGACTTTCTGGGCAGTAACCCTACACAGGTAGAAGCTAGGGCGTTGGAGGGCAGGGGCAGGTTTGGAGGGTGGTTGGTCAAAGAAGTTGCTGGGGAGGATAGGGCTAAGATCAGTAAAGGAGGTGTTTAGGAGGTTTGCAATGTCTGCAGGGTCCGTTATGGTGGTGGTGTCAGTAATAATCTGGGATGGGGGAAGGGAGCGAGTGTTCCCACTCAATTGTTTGACGTTATCCCAGAAAGTACGGGAGCACTTAATGTATGCTTGTGACTTGTCATACGCTAAAAGCATTTTTTTCAGAGGGGTGTCTCACTCTGTTTTGTAGCCCCTAGTTTGTTGTCCCGTTAACCATTTACCTGCATACAAAAAGGAATATTTTTCTTTTGTTGCCCAATGCAAATAAATTGTACCAGTCTTGCATCATTTGTGAAGTATTTTGGGGGAAAACAGTATAGCCTTTTGGCAGTTGAGGCACTCAGAGCTTGTTGTTTCATTGCTAGTCAGTTACCTGTGTTTAGGCAGGAATATTATTGTACAAATATAGAATAAATGATGGGGAAGTATGAATTACAAGGTGATAATTCAATCAAGGGGTTTATGGAACATATTTCACAAGGCCGAAGACTGAATGGATTGTGATGTTCCATAAACCCCAAGATTGAGTTGTCACCTTGTAACTCGCACTTCCCCATCATGTTAGTTTTTTTTTTTTTTTTTTATATTATAGGGATAATCCAAGACCACCATTGAAATGGCTTGTTTCAGAGATACTGTACAGCTGCACTGGAGTCTTTGCAGTAGCCTGTTCAAGAAATAATCTATGCAGTATCAATAGGATCTGTTCAGTGGGTTTAACAAAGTGTTTTATACTGTACGTGGAACTAAGTTTTTGAATACAATACAAAAGAGCGAAGACTGAAGATTCAGGCAGCTGCAAGTCTCGATTAGACACCGTGTGGGAACATGGCAGTGTGGGAGCATGAGTGAAAATGAAATAGTAAAATTTGCGGTTCAGTTTCTCACAGCAGCAGCAGTTGTTTTGTGTGTCAGCTGTGGAGCAGAAGGCAGGGACAGCATGGAACAGAGAGCGGGAAATAGGGAAAAAAATTGGGGAAAATAAGCAAAAGAAGCAGGAGTGAACACAGGAGAGCCAGTGGTGATTTAAAGTAAAACTGTGGGTCATGGGAGGAGAATTGGGAATGTGAAGAAAAGAAGTGGAGACTGCAGAAAGGAGAGCTAGTGGTAGAGAAAGTGTAAGTAGAGAGCGGGGAATGGGGAAGGGGAGGTCAATCGGGGAAGTGGAGGACCTGGCAGTGTAGATAAAAAATCAGTGAGGTGTCTAACACCATAACAAGAATGTCCTGAATCTCCGGCAGTCAGTGAAGTGTGGCTGCTGCAGTCCCAGAGGAAGTGTTTCAATTGGAAGCAGTGGCGTGAGCGTGGCTTTCTGTGGCTTTGTGACAATCCACTGGTGATGACTGACAGGTGGCAATAATCCACACTTTACTGTGGATTATCGCCAGCTGTCAATCACAAACTGTGGATTATCATGTTTGAAAAAGTCTTGTCCATCAGTTATTGGTGTTAATCATATGATATAAATAAATAAATGACACCAAACTTGCATTGCGAGTTTTATATCTTGTGTAGCTTCCTGGTAGTCCAGTAGCCTATATCTTGTAATTTTGCTAGCCAGTTTGATTCTTGGCTTGCGTTTAGTCTTCCCTACAAAATTGACCCCAGGATGACTAACCATACTTGAGGCTTTCTTGGATGAAAAACCAAGATTCCAAGCATGCGCACTAGTGGATGGCACTGGTGCAGATTCTCGGGATCTTAGTCCATTTTTTTTTTTTCAAACCAGTCTAATTAGTAGTTACAGTACTCATTTTCTAGTTCAACAAACATCCCCCTTGCTCAGAATATCATATACTTTCAGCCCCTGGTCACTCTTGCATATAAAATACAAAACTCGTGCATGCATAAGTTTACCAGCTATGGAGGTGCCATCATTATTAGATGCTTTTCACATAGAGGAGTGGCGTCCAGTGACAGAAGTTCAGCTGAGCAGTAAGGTAATGTGCTTGGTCTAAGGTAAATAATAAATATGGGTTAATTTCAGTAAAATGCCTATTTTCCCTTCTTGTGCTGGTCACAGGACTCTAGGACCAGTGGGGTTCCCATCTGATGCTTCTCTGGAGGCAGGTAAGGTAAAGGCTCTTGGTCCGAGTTAATAATATATGGGTTCATTTCAGTAAAAATGCTTATTATTAGCCATACGTATTGGGGTACATAAATGAGATACTTATTCAAATACTGTATCTTGTTGGAGGCAAACTGGTCACACAAGACAAAAATTTGCAGTAAAAAAAAAGTGTCCCTTAAATGGCATAAGTACATTCAAAGGTATAGTATTGCATAATATTCTTCAAATAATGTAAGAATTAAAAGTGCATTTATGGAGGAGATATCCAGTTAGTGAAGACCTGACCTTAGTAAAGGTTTTCAAACTAGTCCAAGGAAAAAAAAGGTATATAAAGTATAGAAAAGACAATTTAAAAAAAGAAGGGGACTGAAAATTGTGAAAACCAAAAAAAAGTTGGGAAAGATAATCAAAACACAAAACGTTTAAAATTACTGGAGACTAAGTAGTGGGGGGGGGGGGGAGGAATTCTGAAAAATGTAAACAAGAAAAAGGCTGAGGGAGGAAAATGGATGAGAAAGGGAGAAACCGAAAGAGAACAAGAATGAGGAGGTTTATAATGCATGTTAATGGTATACACAGGGGTCGAAATTAACTTTTACAGTCACTAGCTGGCAGGGCTAGTGGCTTGGAAAATCCACTAGTCCCACAGACTTTTCTACTGACCCAGCTGGTGCACCTAATGAAATGTTACCTTCTCTAGTACTAGCCCACTGGATTAGTTAAAGGAAAATTTTACTAGCCCAGCATCAAATCTACCAGCATTTGGCTAATGGGCCACTGCCAATTTCGACCCCGATACAGGTATGTATGTACCAACTGGCAAACTCCATGCCTAAGCAGCGTATTTAATTGGTTGGAGGTGACAAATGAATCATTCATAAGCATCATCTTACAGCTCCTATACAATCGCAGGAGTGGTCTTTCAGGGTATTAAGTCCAAAAAATTGATAAGCAGTTTTACATGTGAAAGTGCTTATCAGCTATAAAATTTGTTTATTTACAGTAGTTTTTGTTGACCGGGTAAGTGCAGTAGACAAATTCTGCCTATTTTCAGGCAGGACCCGGGGGAAGGGGATACAGATGAATGCCAACCATACCTCTCAACTGCTATGAATTTCACATAGTGCTATGATTTTCACACTCAAATTTACCCTTGCGTCGCATAGGTTTACTGATGTTCCTCATAATGTTAGAGCTATTTTTGGACACACAAATTATGAAACCATTGAACTAAGTTGATAGAAACGTCATCTCTAACTATATGGAACCCACTATCTGTAGACATATTATTGTTTAAAATACGAAACTGCTCACATTCTGGCCTTTTGCTATGATTTTTGAAGGCCAGTGCTATGATTTGTAATGCTGAGAGGCTGAGCGGTATGATGCCAACTGACATTGAACCAGATTAAGCTGTTGGTGGTATTTTTAGTGAATGGGGGGGGAATTTGGCCAGGACACCAGGGAAATACCCCTACCTTCCTGCCTGGAGCATGACCAGGGAGAATCAAATATATATGCTAAAAACGTTTATTGTACTTGTATTTTTACATATAGCTTACATATTTCCTATAGCACAGAAGATGCAGACAAATATTTTAGGTTTGTTTTTTTTCAAATGTTGTGGGGTTCGAGGTTAAACCCTATTAAAAGAGGGCATATGTACCATGCAGTGAAAGGGGGGGGGGGTTAAATATGATCCATCCAATAGTGCTTTTTCGGAGTATATTTTTTTATGCAAATTTGGTGCCCTTCATTAAGGGTGAGGGGGTGATATGGAGAAGCCTGGCCCAAAGGTGGAGCCAAATAAAGCTTAAAAACATAAGGGTAAAAGGGAACATAAAGGGGGAAGCAAGAAGTCCCATCTTACATGAAAACATGTAGAAAATACATGACACAATGGGGGATTACTGTGAACTTTCTTTTAAGGAAAAACAGGAAACAAGCATATAGGGGAATAGTAGAGAAAAACTGCTATGTAGAACTAGTCTTTCAAGTAGAAGAGGGAAATGACATAAGGAAAATTTTGGACACCACCCTGGAAAAAGGTTGAAATGGTTACTACTTTCAACTACTTACTAGAGAATCAGACCTTACCCGATGACATGTATGATGTCCTCATTTTTTTCCTTTTTAGCGGTGGTAATAAGGCACTTCTAGACAATTAGAGACCCATTACTCTGTTAAATACTGATAGTAAAATCTTAGCAAAACTTTTAAACAATTGTTTTGCACTTGTTTTAGGTATTATAATCCACCCTACTCAGTTCTGTGCAGTCCCTGGTAGGGAGATGGGAGATGCGCTAATATTGCTTGGGGAAATTATGGAAAAGGGTAATGCTAGAGAACTGAGTAGTTACCTAGTAGGTCTGGATAAGGCCAAGGCCTTTAATAAGGTTAGCCATAACTACTTAGGGCCGGTATTACAAGCCTATGGTTTTCCTGCAGAATTTGTGGCCTGGATTAAGTTGTATTATCAAAAAGCTTTGGTAACACCTTGTGTTAACGGTTGGGTGGGACAGGGATGCCTGGTTCATAGAGGGGTGAGACAGGGCTGCTCCTTGAGTCCTGCCTTGTATATTTTGCCTTTGAACCCCCTATTGATTAAACTGCAGTTGAATGATACAGTAAGGGGTGTATTGGTGCACAGTGAAGACCAGGAGATAAAAAATATTAATTATGCTGATGATGTGTGTCTACTAGTAGGGGACCAAACATCAGGCAGAGTGGCACCTATGGAGATTCTGTCTTTTTCTAAGCTTACTGGCACAACAATTAATAATGGGACAAGTGTCCGTCTCCCGATAGGTCAGAGTGTCAAACTCTGTCCGGTATGTTTGGACATACCAGTTCAATTACAACTACAAAAAAATGTTGGGAGTGTATTTTGGACCAGGTGATATGTCCACTTTCAGTTGAGCTTTATTAATAGAAGAAGGTAGAGGAAAGGTTAAAAAATGGAATACATGGCATATGTCAAAACAGAAGAGAATTTATATGGTCAAAACATTTTTCCTAACAGTGTTTTTACACCTATGTATGGTTTTTCCTCCCATGAAAGAATTGGAAACTGCTCTTTATAGTATTTTTTCAGTGCATCTGGGGTAGCAGACTTAACCCTGTTAAACGGGATGTCACGTATCGATCCCTCAAAGATGGAGGCCTGAAAATAACACTCCCTTTTTTTTAAATAATAATCTAAAACCAGTGTTACTTAAAGTTGGTACAGTATGGGGCCCTTGGGTGTTGCAACAGACTGAACTCTGGCTGGAGTCATGGGAATTGGGATCAGTTATTCCAAAGCAAAAATCTCTCCCAAGGTTTGTCCCCCTGTATGCAATATATTTTTGGAGAAAATAAAACTTTGGTCCCTCAAGAAATATATCAGCTTTTGGATTTCACTAGGACAGAAATGGACATACACATAGTGAGGACGTTTTTGATAGAACAAACCCAGATATTGGGTTAAAACACAGAGGGAAACCCAACATATCGGGACAATGTTGACAAACCCTAGACTACGAGGGAAAATGTGGGATGTTTTATGGCTTTGCGTTCATGAAAAGCTTAATGTTCGTTATAACTTAAAGCCTAAACAGATTAAAGAAAGGGACTGTCCCCGGGAAGGTACTTGCAGTGGAATATTGGAAACCATGAAGCATTTGTTTCTTGGATGTCCCTTTATTCTTTCCTTTTGGACGATGCTCTTTTCAAAATGATATAATTTCCCCTTTAAACTGATAGAGATCATTTGATTCTCGGTCTTTTGCCTCAAGCATGGGCCAGGTATGATATAGGGACAATTCATTTGATTCTTTTAATGCTCAAATATCATATTTGGCATACTAGGTGCCAGTTAACCCTTTATAAGCGACGTGTCTGCAGAACAATTGTTTTGGACAATACAGAATTCACTTGTAAGTACTAGACGACCGGAGAAACAGAAGTATCAGGCCTCTCTATTTCCACTCCTGTTGGAATAATATGGACTAGATATTGGAGGTCAGTTAATTGGCCTATGGCATTGGACTCAAATTTATACCCTCTTGTTCCCCACTCCTTTTAAGGGGAAGGAGTCTTGGGTATCTGAATCGGTGTCTGCTTAACAATACTCCCCCACCTTTTTTTTCCCATTTAGAGATTTTGACGGGGAGAAGTATACATTCATATTTTTTTGTTTGCTAGTTCCTTTTCTTTTTTTGAATTTTGGGGAATTTTGTTTTTGTTTTAAATAGTATGATTGTAATACCTTTAGGATTTGTTTATTTGCTTATTTTTTACTGGCTGCTGTGACTTAACATTGCTGATTATTGTTTGCTTTGTAGTTATGCATAAATCATTCCCCTATTCTTTTTTTTTTTTTTTTTGGGGGGGGGTAGTGGGTTGTTTCATGATTTTACTTAGCATGTTAATTTACTTTGACTAACAGTTGACAGAAGTATGGTTGAAATACGCATTTATCATTTTATGACTTGTGAAAGGGGATAAGTATGAATTACAATTTTTTTGTCATTTAGTTCTTTTTTCTTTTAAACAGTTTGAGAATTTTTAGTTTGAATAGCATGATTATAATATATTTTTTGAATTATTGCTATGTTTACGTAATACTTGATGTGAATTAACATTGTTTATTATTTGTTTTGAAGTTGTGAATAAAAAATTCCCCCTATTTTTTTCAAGAAGTGCCATGGGATCTTTAACATCCACCTGAACTACCACCAGAACACGCAGATGGGACCTCGGTTTAATGTCTCATCCAAAAGACGTTGCATAGCAGTTAGCACAGAATGGTTAGCAAAATTTAAAAATAATATATAATTTTATCTACTGTGCCATAGACCCACTGAAAAAAAAATGGTCAGCAGTCTACTGCTATGCATTTTTGAAAATGGTTAGCATTACCCCGTTTTGCGTAGCGTTTTGCTATGCTATACCAGCTATTTAAAACCCTGTCTTTGCATCTGTATTAATATATTGAATGGATAGATCAATAATATATTAAAACATTTCCCTGAATGTGCCCATTTCCAGGGTATCTGTGCATGAGACGCTCCATACTGAGTAAGAGTGTGGGAAGTGGAAGGGACCAGGCTGTTTGCTCCATGGAGCAAAAATACGATTCCTTCCCTCCCTAATTACAGTCTTCAAAGAATCAAAAGTTCTGCATCAACAAACTTTAGGTCAGTAAGAACATAAGAATTTGCCAACAGATGCGGTCCATCTAGTCTGGCAGAGATATCTAGCCCCCCTCCCCATCTACTGTTTTTGTGGAGATGACTACAGTTACTGACCCATTCCCGTTCGAATTCGGTGACTGACTTAGCTGCCACCACCTCCGTTGGCAGGCTGTTCTATGGGTCCACGACCCACTCTGGGGAAAAAAAAAAAAATACTTTCAACATTGATTCTGAACTTCCCACTTACCAGGCATAAGTTATGCCCCCTTGTGCGTGCAGTCCTATTTTCATGGAAGAGGTTTTCAGTTTGTGCTGCATTTATCCCTTTGACGTACTTAAGTTTATACATGTGTAATGTCCCCTCTATTTCTTCTGTGCTCAAGGGAAAATAGATTCAATTGACTGAGCCTATTTTTATAAGGTTCGAGGTGCAGACTCTGCACCATCTTGGTGGCTCTCTGCACGGATTCCAGATGCTCTGTCCTTTTTTTAGGTGAGGCCAACAGAACTGCACACAGTACTCCAAGTGTGGCCTCACCAAGGACATGTACAGTGGGATGATCACCTTGCGTTTTCTGCTGGTTATACCCCTACCTATGCGTCCAAAGATGCTGCTTGCTTTTAGCACTGCTTTTTCGCACTGATTTCCTACCTTTAAATCTTCAGATACGAGAACTTCTAGATCCCGGTTTAACTTTTTCTCCTCTAGTTGCTGCCCTTCCAAGACATATTTATTTCCTGGGTTCCTCTTACCCAAGTGCATTGCCCTGCACTTTTTGGCGTAGAATCTCAGCTGCCAGATCTTACTTCGAGAGGGCTCTTGCAGTAGGTAATCACTCTGAGGACCGTGCCCCCTGGCATTAGGACCCATGGAAAGCTTTAGCCAGCAGTATCTGAAGGGGAACCACCTACCCGATGTCACGTGACTGATGTCATCGTGACCCTATATAGTGGGTGGTCCCCACACCTGCCTTCCAGTTCTTTCCCGCCGTCGACCTGATCCGTTAGACCTCGCGGAGATTGTACACTGCAGTTTGACCACTTTTCGGATGAGTGTCCATTTATTTTTCAAATTTACAGTCTTTGATTTTCTTTTGTGTATGTTGTCATTGTCTTCCGTCGAGCACAAAAATGTGAGCTTCATGCAGCACGCAACTACTGCACAAGGATTCGCACTCCCTCTGTCTCTTCTGCTTAGGCCTGGGCCACAAAGTTGAGGACTGTGAGGCCTGCACCCGCTTTAATCTGGTCACACGGAAGTGCCACCAGCAGGTTCTTGAGGCTCATATGCTCAAGAAACGAATGGCCACCATGGAGAAAGAGCTCCAAAAGTTGAGAAGCGCTTCCACCTCTCCCACGCGAGCCCAGGCACGAGAAGAAGCAGCAGCAGCAATGGGACCAGGAGTGGTCCCCTTCTCGTCTGAGGCTGCCCGTGGGCTCCTCAAACAAAATGCATTCTTCTTCTTCCTCCGGGAAGTCAGCTGCCACAACCCAGCCTGCCCCGCGTCAGGAGCAGTCTTCAGGCCCCCTGCCACCAGTAGTAATAGTGACCGTATGATCCTCTGCTTTGGTTGAGGACTCTGCTGCACTCAGACCCATCTCCATGTGGGTCTGCCACGCTGAAAGGAGCCACTAAGTCACTCGTTGATTCGTCTGGGCGCCCGGCTCAGGCTGTTGTGTCGGGCTCTGGGACCTCTGGAGCCCTCCCGGTTTTGACAAATAGGTTAGGCGTCGGCAAGTCTGATGCTTGGATAGTCATTTTGGCCAATAAGTCGATGTACTATCCTGTACCGGTGTTCCTGTCACTGGGATTAGTCACTGGCTACACCCTGGTCTACCAGCCTCCGCAGCCACAGCCTCCATCGTATTTTAGAGCCGTCCTGCAGTTGTGGTGGTCAGAGACCAAGGCTCAACTGATTTCAGAGTTAGGCAGTCGCCAGCCTCCCAGGGAGTCCCGATGCACAACCGGCAAGACAAGTTCTGTCTCCGGTTCCTTCGAAGGATCCAACATCAGCCTGGCCTATAGATAAGCTGATACCAGTCCCATGGGATTCAGCTCATCCTGATTTTGGCTCTTCTGACTTTGATCAGGATTTCGATTCTGGTGATTCCTCTTCAGCAGAATCTAGTTTCCTAACCCCACCCATAGAGGAGCCACAACCCAAAGAATCCCCGAAGTCCCCCCTCGGAGGATCCCTCCTTTACAGACCTCTTATGAAAAATCACAGAGGTTTATTATTGGAAATCAGATGAGCAGGACCCAAAAAGGCAGCACCTGACAAAACACCTGAACGTGCAGGTGTCTTCACCGGTCCTTATTCCGCCCTGGTTGGAGCCTCATGAGGACCTGGCATCGACAGTATGGATGATGCTGTCCTCTGTTCCAGCAGTGGCTTAGAAAGCAGACCGCACCTACTGCAGTCCAGAAAGGAAGGATCATCTCAGCGTGCACCCTAAGGCAGACTCTGTCATTATTGCAGCTGCTCATGACAGATCTTCTAAACCTCATCACGTGAGCACCTCTCCTCCTGATAAGGAGTCTAGTCAGCTGGACCAGTTTGGGAGGAAGTTTTATTCCTCTTCTGCACTGGCCATGAGGGCTCTTAACTACGCAGGCTACATGCTGGTCTACCAAAAGTCATTGTTTGCCCAGCTGGAACTGGCCATTGAAGCCCTTCTGGATTCTGAGTCGAAATTCATCTAGGTGGAATCGATTTGGTCAGCTAAGGTGGCCTGCAGGCATTCCCTTAGGGCAACTTATGATGCTGTCGACTCCTCTGCTAGGGGAGCTGCCACGGCAATCAGCTTCCGGTACTTTTCCTGGTTGAGGGTATCTGGTTTGGCCCAGGATGTGCAGTCTGCCATACAAGACACCCTTCAGGATCCATTCTGTTGGGGCGTCGAGGGACATCATAACTACCCTGCAGGACAAAGGCAGGCCCTTTGTTCGGTACAAAACATGTACCAACCAAAGTATCAGGCAAAGCCTTTTCGCTGTCAAGGAAAAGGCATCTGAAACAACAGATGGTCTGATGTCAGACCAAACGTCCAGGCACAGCAAACCTCAGCCCCGGCTAAATCCTAGAGAGCTCCAGGTGCAGCTCCCCCAACCCTCCTCCCTCGCGTGAGACTCTGTCCATCCTCTCTCCTCTGTATCTTTCAGGGGAGTAGGTGGGCTGAAGAGATGCTTGTCATCTGCTAGGGTGGCGGGCAGTAACAACGGACTCTTGGGTTCTTCAGCTCATAGAGCAGGGCCACACTCTGGTGTTTGTAGAAAAGCCTCCAGACAGGCCTCCAGCCCAGCCACACTACCTGAAGGTGCGCATCTCTCTTCTCAGAGGGGAAATACAGGCTTTGCTATGAAAGAACGCAATAGATTCTGTTCCAGTGCAACAGGAAGGAAAGGGGTATTACACTCACTCCTTTCTGGTCCCCAAAAAGACAGAGGATCTGCATCCCATTCTGGACCTCAGCACTCTAAACCTGTACATAGAGTACAAGAGGTTTTGGATGCTGACCCTCCCATGTTTGCTGCCCCTCCTGCACAAAGGTCAGTGACTCTGTGCTCTGGATATGCAGGATGCTTACCTGCACATCCCTATTTTCAGGGCTCACCATCACTACTTTTGGTTCTCCTTCCAGGGGAACTTTACCAGTTCAAGGCCCTACCTTTCGGCCTATCCTCAGCACCTCTGCTTTTCATGAACTGCCCGGTGGTAGTGGCGGCAGCCCTGAGGCGTCAGGACTATTGTGTGTTCTCTAACCTTGACGACTAGCTCCTGTCAGCCCAGTCGAGGGAACAGTTGGAACTCTCCCTTTCTGCAACCCTGGACCTCTTCCATCAAGTGGGGATCACTGTAAATTTTTCGAAGTCTCAGCTTGTTCCTTCTCAGCACCTGCTATTCATTGGGGCGATGTTGGACACAGTTCATGGTATGGTTTTCCTCCCTCTCAACAGGATGCAAACCTTGCAGAGGCAGGCCCGTATGGTGGCCTCCAGCAGGAAGGTCTCAGCCAGGTCGGTTCTTTGACTGTTAGGCCTGGTGGCGGCGGCCATTCCCACAGTGCCTCTAGCCAAGCTCCACATGTGTATTTCGCAGTGGAAGCTCAGAGCACAGTGGGATCAGAGGTTGGACTACCTGGACCAGATGGTTATGGTCTCCCATTTCCATGCAGAGGGATCTCTTGTGGTGGTGGGATCTTTCCAGTTTTCACCAAAGGGGTCTTCTTTCAGTCTCCTCCTCCCACCCAGACTGACTACAGATGCATCAGTGATGGGTTAGGGTGAGCATCTGAGAGACCACAAAACTCAAGGCAGGTGGTCCTAGATGGAGATTTCTCTACACATCAGTGTGTTAGAGATGAGAACAGTGTTGTATGCTCTTCAAGCTTTTCAGCACTTGCTCCTCCAGAACACTCTGTTAGTCCAGTCAGACAACGTGTGTGGTGTGCTATCTTAACAAGCAAGGAAGCATCTGTCCGTATCCCCCTTTGCAGGGAGGCAGTGCGGGTGTGGAATTGGGCTGTTCTGCATCGGATTCACCTCTCAGCTGTTTACATTCTGGGCATGCAGAATATCTTAGCAGACTGTCTCCGTCGCACCACAGTAAGATCCCACAAGTGGGAGCTCAAGCAAGAGGTGGTCGACCACATATTCGACCTATGGGGCCGGCTGGAACTGGATCTGTATACCTCCCCATACAATTCAAAATGACGCAAGTTTTGCTCGCTCGCTCCAGGGCATGGTGCTTTCTGGCGAGATGCGCTTTCTGGTTCTGCAGAGGGTGCTGATCAAGCTACGGTCGGAGTGAGCTTACATTGTTCTGATTGCTCTCTTTTGGCCTCATCAAGTTTGGTTCCCACTGCTGAAGCAGCTGGTGGTGGAGCCTCCGGTTCCCCTGCCTCTCTGCAATGACCTCCTAACCCAGGAGGAAGGCACGCTGGTTCATCCAGGGCTGAAATCCCCTTCATCTTCATGCATGGCACCTCAGGACATAGCCGCTTCATGCTTTGGCATATTCTCTAGAGTGGCACAAATCCTCATTGAGGCCAGAAAGCCATCTACGAGGACCACATATGCCATGAAGTGGAAGCATTTTTCCATTTGGGCCACTGTGAAGGATTGGGACCTGTTCTCATGCCCTGCTCCATCAATCATGGAGTATCTTCTGCACCACTATGATTTGGGCCTGGGGTATTCCTCACTGAAGGTCTGTTTGTTGGCTATTTCTGTGTACCATACCCTCGTGGATGGCAGGATAGTAGCACAGTTGGAAGTTTCCAAAATTTTCTTCAAGGGGATTCTGCATCTCAAGCCACCGGGTGTGCAGCCCTGTGCCAACATGGGATTTGAATTTCATTTTGAACCAGCTGGTTCTTGTGACATGTGCGGTTTGTCTTGGAAAGCGCTGTTTTTAGTTGCAGTTACTTCAATTTGAAGGATTTCTGAGCTTCAGGCCCTGATTTGTAAGGAACCTTATTTAATTTTTCATAAAGACCATGTGGCTCTTCATACCAACCCTAAGTTCTTACCCAAAGTGGTTTCTGAACTTCCAGTGTATTACTCCGAGCATTCTAACCGTGGAGAGGCAATTCTTCATACCTTTGATGTTCAAAGAATCTTGCGTTATTACACTAACAGGACAAAGTCTGTCCGAAAGTCGGATCAGCTTTTCTTTTGCACCCAAAAGGGAGGGTGTGGCAGTTAACAGTGTTTATCCAAATGGTTGACAAATTGCATCATTTTCTGTTACCAGAAGCATGGTAAGTCCCTTCTGGGGGAGGTTAAGGGGCATTCCACCAGGAGTATGGCTACCTCTGCTGCTTGTTTCAGGAATGTGTTAGCCACTGACAATTGCGCCGCAGCTACCTGGAGTTCAGTCCACACTTTCAGTAAGCATTACAGTCTGGATATTGCTTCTAGATGCAGAGCAGGTTTTGGCTTAGCTGTGCTTCAGGGACTCCTGTCCTGAACTGCCTGCAGTTAGCAGTTATTTTTTCCTGCTTCCCGTGTTTCTGTTGTCTTCTGATTCACACTGTTTGGGACTCTGTCCTCAGAGTGATTACCTACTGAAAGAGCCCTCTCGAAGTAAGATAGTACAGTTACGTAAGAACTTACTGTAACAGATCTTTGAGAGAGGCTCTTGCAGTAGGTAACCTTATTCCCTCCGTCCATCCCCCAAATTTGTTTGTTTTTTCAGCTCTTTCTTCATGAGCTCATTCTGAGATCCAGGAGCCTCTATTTCCTTTCTCCTGTCGCTCCTCTTCTGAGGTCTCCGGCAGGAGAACTGGAAGGCGGGCATGGGGACCACCCACTATATAGGGTCACGCTGACGTCCGTCACGTGACATCGAGTGGGTGGTCCCCTGTCAGATACTGCTGGCTAAAGCTTTCCATGGGTCCTGTTGCCAGGGGGTGCAGTCCTCAGAGTGATTATCTACTGCAAGAGCCTCTCCTGAAGATCTGCTCTTAGAGTAAGTTCTTATGTAACTGTACTTTTCTGAGCCATTTTCTAGCTTTCTGAGATCTTCCTCCATTCCTGAGACACCTTCTTGAGTGTCCACCCTGTTGCAGAACTTTGTGTAGTCTGCGAACAGGCATACCTTCCCATTCAGTCCATCAGTGGTGTCGCTGATAAATGTGTTGAAAAGGATTGGACCGGCATCAAATAATGATTGACATTTACAAAATGGAGAAAATTATAGCTACTCTGAATAAATCTCAAACTGCTTTTGAGATTATGTGGAGAAAATGGGTAATGTATATCACACCGATAAGAACAGAGTTTATACCATGAAATTGGGAGGTTTCTCTGCTATTCTGTGGGTGTTGGTTGTTTCCCCCCACCAACCCTGATGTATTGGGTTGGCAGCATTTAAAGCTTAATGAAATATTGAAATGAGTGCACTGTATGTTACCTTTTAAGTACTTTTTTAATTATTTATGTCTTGTACTTTGTTTCTTATGTCTGCGTCCTTTTTATGTACTGTTGATATATACTTTTGCTTTAAGTAATGTATGTTCTTTACTACAAAATAAAGAACGAAAGTTTAAAAAAAAGAAAAGGATTGGACCAAGCACTGAACCCTGTGGAATGCCACTGGTCAGTCTTCCCTTCTTCGACAAGGCACCATTTACCATAACTCTTGTGTCCTATCCTGAAGCCAGCTTTTAACCCAGTTGACTGCTTTCTAACTCGCGCCTGTTTGCGTCAGCTTATTTGCTAGCCTTCTGTGTGGAACTGTATCAAAGGCTTTGCTGAAGTCCAGATACACTACATCCACAGCTGAACCTTGGTCCACCACTCTCGTAACCTAGTAAAAGAATTCTATCATATTTGTTTGGCACGACCGTCCTGCAGTGAAGCCACGTTGCCATGGGTCAAGTTTTCCACTTTCAGGTATTCCACTACCCTTTCTTTAAGCAGTGTCTCCATTATTTTACCCACCACTGAGGTCAGGCTGACTAGATGATAATTTCCCACTACCACTCTTGTGTAATGGCACTATTGTCTTTCTCCAGTCGTGTGGCACGGAGCCATGTTCCAGTGACTTGTTAAATAACTTGGCTAGTAGGGCGGCAAGTTCCTCTGTTCCTTTAGAACTCTAGGGTGTATACCATTCAGCCTTATTGCCTTGTCTACTCTTGATTTAGACAGTTCCTCAAGTACCCTTTTGTTTTGTAAAGGGGCTGGTGTCAACTCCCCTTGTGTGGTGATGCATCTTGGTTATTGTTGGACCATTACCAGCATTTTCGTGAGTGAAGACTGAGCAGAAGAATTTATTGAGGACTTCCACCGTGTCCTCGTCATTCTCCACCAGCTGACCCTTCTTGGTTGCCAGTCGGAATATTCCTCCCTTATTCTTTTTTTCCTGTATATATCTATAAAATGTTTTGTCCCCCCCTCTTCATGCCCTGCGTGACTTTTTCTTCTGTCTGGGCCTTGGCTACCCTAATTGCTTTCCTGACTTCCTTGAGTTTAGCTCTGTATTCTTCTCTGTCTTTCTCTAATTTGGTCTCTTTGTATTTTTCTTTTCTCTAATTACAGTTGCCACCGCTTTGGAAAACCAGTTACCAAAACAGTAAGGCACCTTTGGTGTGTATGGGGGAGGGGGGTAGAATTTATAAAACAGAAGAAAAGGACATAGGATTGTATGAAAATTAATGTAGGGACTTAGAGGGTTGAGTGAAAATCTGTAATGAAGTGTCCATTATTTTCAACAGGGACTGCTACTATAACTGTCTTTATAGATAATGGTTCCTTAAGCTGACGAAAAGGTGATCAGTAATAGTATCTGTCTGTCCTGTCTATCTGTCATGTATTAACACCAGTTAAGCAATTTGGGATTGTACCCAGTAAATTTATTTTTCAGTTGGGATGTGGATTGGGTAGAGTGGCGACACTGGGTATTGGGATGGCAACAATTACACTAACCATTTACAGGAAATAAATCCATAATTATTTGTTATCCATTATTACTGTATGTTGGTAAAGTCTGGTAGAACTGCTGACCAGCAGGATAGGATGGGTACAGTGGAACTCTACAAAAGATGTTGGGGGTGAGGACGGGATTCAGGGGTATGTCCTATACCATGTTTACACCACTCGCTTTGCAGTGCATCAACAGATACACTCTGGTTGATGCGCTGCAAAGTCTGTATTGTGGACACTCACTGCATTGCTGTAAGTGTTCCACAGTGCCAGTTTTAAAGCCAATGAAATTGTGGGGACACGTACAGGATTGAACGCATTACCCCACAGTGTAAACGACCGATGTGCTCGATCCGCTCTGATCTCCTGTGTCCAGGCTGAGGATGTCATTATTTTGAACCCTGCCTATGTGTCTAAAGACTCTCCCTTCGGCATGATCTGCAGGGCATCGGGCTGGGGAGATTAAACATAATTCTTCCAGAGCAAGTCTCAGCACAGTAGGAAGGCAATGGAGTAAAAGTGAAGCGCTGCTGCTGTGTAAACAGGGTAAAAGTTGCAGTATGATTTTCATCAGCATCCCAGTATCTCTGTTCTTGCTATATGCAAATCGGTCAGAGTGGGGAAACAGCAGACAGAGGACTTAAACAGTTGATTCTGCTTTTCATGTCTGTTGGTGCTGACAGAAGCATCATTTATGCTCTGATCAAAAAATGTGAAGTGTCCGTTGCCAGTTTTTCTTTACCAGAATAACTTCTAAGCCTTGAAAGTAGAAGTACATCATTTTTTTTATTTAGTATTATTGGCCAAGAAAGTACACTGAGCTGAAAAGAGCTTGTTTCCAGGTATGTCCTGAAAGAGAGGAAATGGAGTAGGATAGCATGCCAGATAGAATGTGGTGACGTAGACTGCTGTCAGATAATCTGCTCTTCATTCTACCCTACCACGTAAAACAAGGAATGACTATAACCATGTAAACTCTGGGAGAGTGAGTGGCAGTGTTATTCTCTATATAGGAGTTTACAGTTTGTTGGAGCATGTGATGTTGTAGGAACTTTATGAGCAGTAAACATTTTAGTTGATCAAAAAAACAAAACTGGTCAGGTTACTGCATGGTATTGGCTTTAGGAAATGTACTCGAGTTTAAGTTTTAATCACATTATGTCATGGGTAGTTTGACTTCTAACTTCTTTGACAAAGTAAGAACTCTGCTGAGTCAGATGAATAAAATGTTGATAGATGCACTGTACAGTGGCAAAACAGGTAAAATAATTCAGTTGTTCCTTAGGCACTAGTCTTGGTGGTATTCTGAAAAGGCAGCATGGATTCTGCAATACCTCTGCTGTCCGGGAGCCCGAAGTATCTCTGATAGTGAATAATTACTGCAGGTCTGCAGTATAGTGCCATAAAAAGTCCAGTTAATTGGGGGTTTCCTGTAGTTTGCTCTTAGCTGGAGTGTTTGATCTTCCTCTGGAGCTGATTGAAACCTTTCCTGGATGATTAGATACAGATGGCTTCTTGCTTGCCTTTTTTTCACCTTATTCCACATCCACTATACAACTTGCAAATAAATGCTATGATTCTCAAACATTTGTACACAAACAGTATAATCATAAGGCACTTTTACACACAGGTTTTTAAAACGAAATGAGCGTTACCTATGGTGCCATTGTTCTCTGTTGCGTTTTTAGGATCCCTTTACAGGCTGCGAGTTTTCCAGCAGCTCCCACCTCCATTTGTATTTCGGCACCCCCACAGAGGTTGCTGCTCTGTTGCTGTTTGTGCACCGCTTCGGAATGGCCGTTTTACACAGCCCGATGAAACGGAACACAACGGTGCAAACCGCGAAAAGCAGATAATGCGGTTTGGACGAATGTTCGCCTGTGGAACGAAACAGATGCACTTTATACACAAGGGATGTAACAGAATACTGTTTCCATAACAGTTATTCCGTTACATAAACCTGTGTGTAAAAGCGCCTATAGACTATGGTACTTAGTGGGGTTTTGTTTGCCGCATGAATAATTACCTCCACAGAGCTTTCATGTCAGCACCATTTACCTGAGGAAGGTCTCATAATTTTGACCACTAAAATCAGCAGGAGTTTCACTGTGATCTAGTTTATATGCCTAACTGTGTGTACAGGACAGTGGAAATACATTGGTTGACCCATGTAAAGGCAAGAGGAACTGCTTCTTTATTGATAATGATGATTTTGGGGGTACTAGGAGGTGTTATAACAAGCAGGGGAATTGTTTAAAAAAAAATGACTAAAATCAGGGGACCTCCTTGAAAATGGGGAGACTTGGCCCTCCAGACTGGGTTAGTATGAGATGAAAAACGTTCTTGTCCTACTGTCCGTATCTACAGCTGCATACTCAGCCAAATGTGTAGCATTCACCAGCTTAATTTGAAGAGCATGAAAAACAGCAACATTTGTGAACAGTGAGTATGCATTGGACATTGGGCCTCGGACGTTTTATATTAGATTGTACCAAATGTAGTTTGGGGATTGTTTTAATTAATATAATCTGTGGATTTTACACAGTGTATTGTGGACTCAGAGTTATTCTGTGTCAGGCCGTGGTGATTGTCTTGTTGCACATTTTCACATATTTCTGCACAGACATATAATTTAGCTGATCCCCAAGCTGTCAAGTTCCAGCAGCTGTTTGCTGCGTTGTATAAGAAAAGAATCTTCTCATATCTGTAAGAATAACATTGTTTAGATATCTGATATATTCTTATTTTCTCCTCCCCTTTATTTTACTAGTGGTTAGGTCTGTGTGCCAAAGATTTAAATTTTTCACCTTTGCTGTTTAAACTAGGTTTAGGACACCTGCATCCTGGTTTGTGATCAGTTTAGGACGAGTAGTATTTTTGGTGTACACCATCTAAAGAGGCAGACACATTTTGTGAAACTCCTGTAGGCAATCTGTAGTTTGTATGGGCTGTCCTACCTTGCTGGCTGGGACAGGATGAAACATTGGGAGGTGCGAAGCCTTAGCACCCCTCCCTTCCTAGTGTCCTTTACTTTGTTCTAATCTAGTCTGTTCTAGCTGGTAGACTGCTCGCTGCTCTGCAGGCAGATATTTCTCTCAAGCAGTCGATGTTTCTTTACTATTTCTGCAAGCGCTCTTCTCTGGTGCTGTTTTTGACTACATTATGCAATTTGTTGGTTGGCTTATTATTTCTCTTATGCTTCTGGTATGGCATATTCTAAGTCGCAGTGTTTCCTTCTGTATATTCCTAATGCTTTCCTGAACTGTTTGTTTAGTTAGTTTTTGTTGACCAGGTAAGGGTGCTAGACAGTACAATGCCTATTTTCAGGCACGACCCGGGAGATTACAAAGTGATGAGGAAAAGACAAAACAGCAGGGTTACAGCAAATTCAGTGAACAAAATGGACATTTGAACTAGGATGGACAGGTATCAGCAAAACAACAAGCAGGAAAAATAGCAAGGATAGTACATCATATATCACCAAGTAGGGTCAGTGGCCACTGATGCAGACAGAGAATACGGGCAGACTAGGTGGGCCTAGCAGTCTTTATCTGCCATCAACTACTATGTTACTGTGAACAAGCGGACATAATAAAAGTGAAATATGACCACTAGTAGATTAAAGAAGACTCCTGTATATTATTGATTTGGATATGTCTGATGTATTTATTATACATTACATCAATTACTGTACATATGTCAATAAGAGACCAGTCATTTCTTCTGTTGGAGCATGTATCTAGAGTTGGAGGCTCTGACACAAGGTATTAGTGTCAAGCAAGCCTCCATTTACATGCAAATGAGTCACTTGTAATACAGCCCCTCCCAATTCCTTGATGTCACTGCAGCAACAATGCAGAAGAAAACATAAGGGTATCAATGCTGTCTATCCTGATTTTAGTTTGTTTGCAATGACTAAAGACAGTTCTGTCAGGCAACTCACACAGGGAGTAGTACTTGTAGCCTTAATACTGAATGTGTAGAGCAAATACTATAATAGCATTTCATTCACAGGAAACAAAATCTGTTTCTTTGTACTGCTCATTTCTCTCTGTGAGACAGTTGTAACATGTTGTAGAGAGCAGTAGACTGAATCAATCTGTATTGAACCAGGTGAACACCCTTGAGAAGATTCATTTACAAGGTGGGCCTGGGCAGTTTCCCCAAAGGATCACACATGACTGAATTCCTCCTTTGCACAAATGATAAACACCCCCGTTCAGCAGCCTGAAAGTGGACAGCCAGATCACTTACTTTATAAAGTGTATTGTTTTACATTTCAAATGCTCCTTAAATCTGAGTTTCTGACTGGAAATACCAAGACACAGAATGCATATGACATGGGAGGAATGAGCTAAGCAAATACAGAGCACTACAAACACTGAGATTAATTAGTTTCTTCAGCTGTTGTAGATAAAGTATAGCATCTGATTTGTGAGGGACATCCTACTTCAAATGCTGACATTACAAAGCGGAGGGGCGGGGCTGCCACAGCTTGTCCTCAGTACCTTCAAAGTGAAGTGCTGTAGCTCTCAGATCACTGCTGATGATTTATAATGGGCATGGTGGCACTTTTAAAGTCATGGACCTGAGGGGCAATCACAGTTACCAAGGAGGTTAGGGGAACTTAAGGGTTAGAGAGTAAGAGGCTCTAGTAGAATTTAAATCAGTCTCCCAGTTCTTGTGCCTGTCCTTTAACCACTAGATTACCCTTCTTCCAAATGCTGCAGCTGATACTTTCCTGGTAACCTATTCCTTGTTCTAGCTGAACTCTTTATTGCCTTACAGCAGCCACCCAATCACTGACTGCCTAGTTACAAAGGGATGGGGGCATATTTGCAAGATTGTTTATCACTGTTGGTGTCAATCAAAACAGAGAGTGCTAACACACAAAGATCATAATACAACAGCTATATAATACCACTTAAACCTCTTGCTGTACCCAGAGTCATTTATTGGGTAAATTGTTTTTGCTAACAGAAACAGTAACACGACACATACAGGCACTTCCTTGTAGGAATACTGTATATACCTCAAATCAGTGCTGCATCACACTCCCATGGTCCTAGTCCCTATTAGACCTGCACTGCAGGATGTGCACAACACTTAAAGGGTTCCTCCATCACTCACGATGGGAATCAAACATTGTGGGTTTGGTTTACTGGTGGAACTGCATTTAGTGCAGCACCATTATCTGTTGCTCTGATATCGTCTTTCAGCAACATTGATGGTAAAATGGAGGACAAACGCATTGGTAACTTCTGGGGGCTGTATATTTGTATTTATAATTTAGATGTGGACAGCAATAGGACTGTTGGCAACTGGAGGAGGCACACAACAGTTACACATAAGGAGCTGGGAAAATATTGGTGTGAAACTATGGGAAACGTCCCCTTAAGGAGCAACAGCAAATGTCTGGGTACAATGTAGATATTATAATTCAGCAGGCAATCAGCAAGTCACCAACAGCAAGACAAATCCTGGATAGTAACATAAATTATGAGTATCTCCAAAAACAAAGTAGCTAAGGATCAAAGCATAAGAGCAACAATCAAAATGGACATCATTTGAGTAGTGAAATAACCACCAGCTGTTTCAGGTGCAGGAGAGTATGTCTGAGGAACTCAAATAGCTGAGTAGCCCTCTCTTTTGAAGGTGAAGTGGGACTGGAAGACCTGTAGTTGAGGTTGTAGAGAATTTCATATACTGGGGCGAAATGGGTGAAGGCATACACACCTATTTTGGAGGAGCCCTTGAGTAGGACCTAGAAGGCCTGATCATTGAAATGCAGGTAGTAGGCATGATTGGCAGGAATTAACATGGAGGCCAGTGAGGCAGGTTTGGATGGCCTTAAGATTTTGTCACTTGTACAGCTTAGGGTATAGAGGCACCGGGGTGGAGAGCCAGTCCAGAATGGAATATAGCGTGCAGTAGTGGTAGGTCAGTCAAGGAGCCGATAGGGCAAAACAGCAAACATTATTATAGAAGACATTCCATTTGTGTAAGTTACATGCAATTACCTGATAAAAAGAGGTGAGCTCATACAAAAAGGCTGGGAAGCAGGACACAAATTGCAATGCTAGCTGCAGGAGTCGAGGCATAACTGACCTCATAGGTGAACCCAGGTTTGGCATTTATGGCCTTGCAGATCTATGAGATATGCTGCGAAAAATCCAGAGCAGGATCAAGGATGATGCCTAGATATTTGAAGTGGTCAGCTGCAGAGACAGGAGAGTTATCAAGGCAGTGGATATCTAGGCCAGTTGCTCAAGACCGACCCTTTTGAGAGGCCCCAGAGAGCATGGCCTGTCTCTTGTTGACGTTCAGAACCAGGCGATTTTGAACCAAACAGTTTTAAATTCTGTGGAGATCAGAGTTGAGCCTAGTGTTGATACCACTCAGGCACCTGGAACTAGAGTAAAGCACCAAGTTGTCAGTGTATTGAAGGATATTACAGTGGGAAGGCATGTTTGGGATGTCATTAATAAATATGGAAATAAAAGTGGGCATAGGATAGACCCTTAGGGATAAGCATGACAAATTGCTGGCGATTGCAGTGGTAGCTAAAGAACTGACCAGAGGCTGTAGTGGAGAATCTTAGGGATGCCAGTTTATTTATCAGAAGAGTGTGATTCACCAAGTCGAACTCTTTTGTAAGGTCGATGAAAATGGCCCCAATAAGCGTGCCCTTATCCATGCAAGATTTTACATCACTGGTGAGCTGAACAAGAGCAGTAGTAATGCTGTGAGCCGGCCTAAATCCACGTTGGGCTGGGGTTAGCAGGTTATATTTTTGTAGGTGGTCCGAGACATGGGCGGAAACAAGTTTTTCCAGAAGTTTGCTTAGAGAGAGCAAGGCTGCAATTGGATTGTAGTTTTCAATGGATCTGGTGTTGCCCTTTTTGAACAACAGTATAATCTTTGCCACTTTTCAACCTTTGGGAGTGGTGGCAGTAGTGAGTGAGAGGTTAAAAAATTGAGTGACCAGGAAGGCAAGAAGAGGGGCAGCCAGCCTAAGTATTTTTGGTTCAGTCACATCAGGGCCGACACTTTCAAAGGGAGAGATAAATTTTAGAAGTTGTATAATCTCTCTGCGAGACACTGCACAGAAGTGCAGTGGTGGGATGGGAGGGCAGTTGGGAGGAGAGTGGACTTCGACAGCACAGGAGGGTCTCAAACAGAGAAAAGTTCAGACTGCGCTCATAAAAGGAGAGGGGTCGGACTCGCAACAAAGGGGTGGCTAACCCAAAAATTAGACAAAAGTTCAGTGTTGCTGCGCTCCATACAGAAGAGAACCACAGAAACGAAAATAAATCAACTAAATAGTTGTATTTAATCCACCATGTGAGAGCCCATAGCGCCTCGACATAGTGCCTTCCAGAAGGCATTTACCTGGTATCCATCAGATCCTTTAAATCTAATACAGGATAGTGACATCATAAAAAGTGACTGATCGCCTACGTACAATGTTTATATAAAAAAAAACCAAAAACATTTAGACATCTTGATGTCACAACCTAATGTGTTATTTGTTAACCAAACATCACTGCTACATATCAGGCTACAGAAGCTAACGAGTTGCTTCTTTGGAAGAGGTAGATGTAGTGTGAATTATTACACTTATTTGTGAATACACATTAAATATCTCCTTTACTTTTAGCATAATTTACAGTTTTTATGATCTCCTTAAAGGGATACACTAACTGTATTTACCATGTATTAAAATGGATAATGTGTCACATCAATACATTTTTACAGGTTTCACTTACAACCTATTTTCAGAGAACAGAAAAGGAGGGTCTCACACCTGATAAGGTGAGAGAAGTGGTAGATGGAAACATTAGCAATGGTGACAGGGTTATTACAGTTGGCATTATCAGGGCTTAAAATTTGATTCGTCTCGATCCCGGTGTACCAGATTGAGGGGAGGAGGCATTTGGGAGGATTACCTAAAAAAAAAAATAAAAAAAAAAAACCCTGATATTTCCTAATTTCCTCTAATTGTTGCAGAAAACTAACATACCTTAAAATAAAAAAGACGAACAACTAAAAAACTACAGCATTTAGTCTTAATTCTGATTATTTTCAGAAAATTCTGTTGCTTTGGTCAAGGTTACATATTGTCCTGTGAAAAAAACCTGTTTCAGTAAGAAATGTCCCACTTTGGGTTCTTATAAGGTGGTAACCCTAGTTTGTGTCCTGCCAAAAAACATGAAAATGCTAAATGTCCTGATCATTTTTTTTTTCTGATGGTCATAACTTTCTTACCTTTTAATATTTTTTTTTTATACTTTTTGCTGTCAGTGTCTTATTTAGGTCCCCTCTCACAAATGCAGGTGTTATTTTTCACATCACCCTGTAAATGGGGAGTTTGCGGGCTGTGTTGGTATAGTCCACAAACACACATTTATAGGGTGATGTGAGAAATTACAACTCCTGTGCTTGTGAGAGCAGACATAAATAAGACTGCAACAGGAAAAAGTAGAAAAAAATATCCAAAGGTAAGAAAGTTATGACCATGAGAAAAAAATGCCATTGAAATGAATTGGCCCATTAATTTCAGTGGCATTTTTTCCTGATCTTTATGAGAGCATGTGAGTGGGATTGTCCCACGTGGGGGGGGGCAGAATTTGCGAGGGAGCTAAATAGCCCCGAATTGTATGCCCTGGTTTTATATATATATATATATATATAATATAAACCACTTTGGGGGTTGGTTCTAGTGTTACCCAAGAGCCCCTTGATTTGAGACCAGATACCCTTGGATTGTCTGACAGAAGCCTGTAGGAGCTCCCTGCAGAAATAGTCTTTTGCCAATTTGATTTCCTTTTTGTAGGCATTCCTCGAGGCCTGATATGCAAGCTAGTCAAAGTATAGGGATGTGGATTTAAATTTGGATCGTTTGTCCCTTGCCTTTTGCATGGAGGGCAGGGTACTGTGCTTACTGCGAACCCAGAACCTGGTTATGGTGATGTGTTTTTCTTGGAGGGATAGAAGGGCGGAGGTGACATAATCAAGGGCTGAGTCCACATCACAACAGGAATAAAGTGGTGACCAGTCAGCAGAGCTGAGATTAGCGAGGAAGGCATCAGGGTTAAGAGCCGGGAAATCTCTCAGAATGAACTCTGTTTGGGGGCAAGAGGAAGGGTGGGCATTCCACACGCAGAATACAGGAGAGTGATCACTGATAGCAAGTGTTCCTGCTGCAGCAATCCTGTTGTTCCTATTAGAACCCAATCTATGAGTGAATGGTTGTTCCCTTTTGAGGAATATCTGGTAGGGTTGGTTATTAACTGGGAGAGGTGAGCTTTGCTTAGGAGTGACTCTTAAGGATTTGGGGTTAGCACCATGCCAGTCCAGGTTAAAGTCGCCCATAAGCATAACCTCGTTTTTCCCGAAGGCAGGGAGCAGATGGTCAATTAGGTTAGCTAGGCCTGCTCTCCTGCCTCCTGGGAGGTTTATAAGCGCAAACAGTATGAAGTGTCTTGGTCTCCTCTATGACTAGTAGGGAGTAAAGGAACTCACAAGAGGATGGGGAGGCTTCAGGCTGGGTAGATAGATTCAGGTCAGCCTTATAGTACAAACAATGCCCCCCCACCCCTTTTTGTGGAAGGGCAGTTGGCTTGAAGCATCTTTTATCCTGTGAGCTCATGGAGTCTGGAACCAAGGGTTTGAACCAAGTTTCAGTGATCCTGAGGATGTCAGGACCAGGCTTCTAATTCAGGAAGGTTGGGCGTAAGGCTCTTTACATTAAAGGAAAAGTCCACCCAAAACTTGAAAAAATATATGTGTGCACAAGGTTTTAATTTATATGTAAAGTTCTAGTGTTCCCTTCCCTCTGACTGGTATTAGGAGTTTTTCCTAAATTAGCCTGCTAGCTTTATGCTAGTTTTACTACCCCTGGGGATCTTCATCCCTGACAGCGTGATTGTATTTCTTGTTCCTACAGTGCATCTTGTCTCATGTGACAGTGATGTAAGAGAGACCCAACATTCAGCACACACATGCCAAACAAACTAAATATCTTGGAAGCTTTACAAGCTGCACAAAAATTACCAGCAGCAAAGTTTTTCAGGACAGTAAGACCTTTACGATGAGGGTTGTCACCAAGCTGAATTCTAGATTTTAAAATATAGCCATCTCTATTGTTGTGAACTGATTGTAAAGCAATGCTTTCTGCTGGATTTATGGTCTCTGCTACATCATCATCACATGAAACAAGGTGCATTGTAGGACAAAGAAATACAATTAAGCTGTTTGATATGGAGCTCTCCAGGGGTCGTAAAACTACCCTGAAGCTAGCAGGCTCATTTAGGAAAAACTCCTAATACCAGTCAGAACACTAGAACTTCACATACAAATTAAAACACACTGCACAACATATATTTTTTCAAGTTTTGGGTGGACTTCTCCTTTAAGGTACGCCTTAATTCCCTTCATGTGAGACCATGGGGATGGGCTAGTGGCGTTAATCTTACGTGGGAGAAAAGGGTTAGTTTCTACATCACTAGCTAGAGTTAAGGAGAGCGCTATATACCAGAGGTGAGATAGGTCAGGAGCAATGGTCTTTTGAAGATGGTAATGCAGTTTCAGTTTAACTAGATATCTTATGGTCATGCCTAAATACTTGGGTCTGAAGCACCACATTAGAGTAGGATGAGGAGCAGTCGCAGCCATCATATTAGAAAATATGAACTCCTGATGTTTAGTTTCAGGGGGGTGCAGGAGAGAGGCAAGAGGCTGGGACTAGGTAGTCTCTAAAAAAAACAAAACAAAACAAAAAAAAATTATGGCACCAAGGGCAAGGTATGTTGTGAAAACATAAGGGCAGGCATCATTCTGGTTTAAAATATAAAAAATTAACAATAGCAGTTGGACTGCAACTTATTTGTTTTTGTTGACTGCGTAGCTGCACTAGACATGAGATTTGTAAATAATTGTATAATAATTGTTGCTTATCATGATGTACTGATTTTTTTTTTTTTTTAGGCTCTCATTAATTTTCTTTCCTATGTTACTTTCTTTGTTCACCAATTTTGTCTGCATTCCACTTCATTCACCAGTGATGTCTATCCACATGGCTTGTACTCATTGTATAACTTGTCACTACCTCTGTAACTGCTGCCTGTGTGGCCCGGGTCGTACCTGAAAACGGTCCCCTGGATCAGTGCACTTACCTGGTTACCAAAGACTTAAATAAAGTAAATAAATAAAAATGATTGACCAGTAGTAAGGAAATAATCTGCACAATATGTTGTGAACAAGGCAGTTGAAGTTGCATAGGTAATCAGACATAGTAAAAGCAGAAAAAAATGAACCAGGGTACAATGTATAATAATTTGTGTAAATAGTAGGCAAAATTACAAATGTAACTGAGGATTTCAACTTATACCAGACAGGCATAAAAACCCTGACAGAAAGGTAAGTAAAACAGATCTGTTGTGAGGCCAAGTCAGTACCCAAACGCAATGAAACAGCCAAACTGGAAAGTAGCATGAAACCCAAGAGTTAACTAGAACACCTGCGTATCAAACTTGCTAGGGGTCAACAAGGCATTAATGTAGCGGATAGATAAATGTGCAATTTTTTAGGCAGAAAACAACAATACAAACAGAGAGATTAAATAACTCTCCAGGGTCCAGCAAAGTTGAGGTGAGAAATGGAACCAACCGTGGTTCTCAAAGTACAGAGAGCAGAATGTGGCCATTCGGCAGTAATCCAAAATAGCACTGAAGCAATGACTTGAAGCAGCAGGCAAATGGATCAGCACTGGGGCAGCATGACTGGCCATTGGCAGACTCCCACAGTTTGACACCCTTTGTGCTGTGGACCGCAAGTGTAGAGTGCCTGTTATAGGTGTCAGGTGGTTCCCTATGATTGCACCGGATTGGACGGCTTGATCGGCGGGTAGGAGTGCCATGCGCACCATTGGGACCTGCTTGGTGCTCTCCAGTGCGACTCTCTGTGTGGACTGGTTGGAGGGAGGAGCCTGGGTTTTAAGTGACATGAGGACAAAAGACAATGGCTGCAGATTCAGAGTTGTGGTGGTGTTTTCAAAAACCCACCTCGAGTCTCGAGGAAAGCTCTCCTGGATTGGTGGCTTGTGCAGGAAGGTGGAATGAAGGTCCCCTCTGCAAGTATTACTGCGGCTTTATTGGTAATCATTGGTGGGTAGGGTTAGCAGAGCTGCCATGTGCACCCATGTGACCTGCTCACTGCTCTCTTTGTGGACTGGCAGCAAGGAGGAGCCGGGGTTTTAAGCAACTTGAGGACAAAAGACAATAGCTGCAGATTGAGAGTTCTTTTGGGCTTTTCAAAAATCCGACTCGAGTCCCGAGGAAAGCTCCTGGATTGGCAGCTTGTGCAGGAAGACAGATTAAAGGTCCCCTCCGTGCATGTTACTGAGGCTTGATTGGTGATCGGTGGAGGGTGGGTAGACTATAATTTTATAATTTAGCCAGTGTTTGGTAGTGATTCTTGTTTTCTCTTTAGGTACTGTATTATGCGTGGCACCAGATATCCCTTGAGAGGGCTGGGAAGATTTTTCTGATTTTATTTTATCTGAACATTAGTCATGTTTATAGAAAAACAGACTGTGTTGGCAGATAAAGGCCACTGGGCCCAGCCAGTCTGCTCATTTTTTTTTCCATCTTTCATTCTTTTGCTGCAGACCCAATTTGATCTATGGTGCCATCTCTTCCCCTTCCCTCTTTACCCCTGTGATTCCCATATGCATGTCTTATGCGTTTTTGAACCCCAGCTTGTGCTGGGCTCACTTCACACAGCTACTTCTTCCTTGTTTACTACTCATAAAGGGTATGATTCCATCTTTGTGATATACATAACTTTGGGTGATGTATTTATATAGTTAGTGGTACATGACTGACGGTCTTAGTGGTGTTTGCCCACTGACGAAGACCAACAGTGGTCAAAGCGCTGGGGCTAGCAGAGTCCTCTGACAATGATGCAGTAAATGTGTTACAGTATGAGAACCTAGTCCCTGTGAATTTTTGTCTCCTAAGTGCAGACTTTGTTCTTATTGTGTTCACCTTGTATACCTTTGTTTCTGTCTGGGGATATATGATTTTTTTTTGCAAGACAAAATACAAGTTAAAAACAGAGAAAACTCAGTAGCTTTAAATGGCCATGTAATTCTGAATACAGAATTATTTAAGTAAGTATTCTGAATGCTGTATTTACATGAAGAGAAATATATATTCCAGTTATTCTATGTTTATATGTAACATCTACAGTAAGCAGCATCAGCGCATGCTCTGTGTACTTATTTGAGTGACAGAAAGTTTTCCTTGGTCATTCAGGACTAGGGCGTGGCTTGAGTCACTATTTTGTGTGGTTCTTATTAAATTTAGCTTAGGGTTTCTAGCATGCATTTCAAAATAAATGCAAAAAGCTAAGTTAAGAGGTTTGTAGCACAAAGCTGTACATGAAGGGAAATGCGACATTAGAGTAGAAATACTCATGCTTTGTGATTGTGTAATGTTCCTAGGGTTTGAATGATTGCCCAAAGCAATGTTCGTGTTACCAAACTTCAGCAAAGAAATGCACTCGCTTACGAACAAATCCTTATGTTTTTAGAGAGGGTGTCGGAGGCAGGATAACACCAACACTGCTTTAAGCAATCACTGGCAAAAACCTTAGCATTCAAGCACAGTGTGTGCAAGTCAAACCAAGATCTTGGCAGAGAACACTGTTTGTTTTGTCCATCAGATTCTGTTTCACACCTTGTTCTTAAGTATGTTGAAGGATTATGCTTTGATTTAATACAGTGACACACAATACAAATTAGATGCAGTGTGTTGCTAGTCAGCCAGGGCTAGACATCGCTTCAGATGTGTATTTTCAGATGAAATGGAAAAGTTCAAATTTGGTATTCTGTCTTAAAATTGGTTTTCATACCATTTTTATACACTTGTTTTCTAGTGAATAAATGTTTGCAAGCATACAAAAGATGACTTGAGCCATACCTGAATGCCCTAGTGTACTAGTCTCCTACCATCTCTAGTCACAGTACCTTTCCAATTATTTCAGTGGTTTGAAAGACAACCATTCCTTACTCATTCTCCCTCCTTCTATTTATTCTTTGCTCTTTTCAGTCTGGATCCTTTTCTGTCCCTCCTTTGCCACTTTTTATTCTGACTTATGGTGTTTTTTTGTCTGCCTTCTGGTAATATTTTGACCTCCAGTCAAGAACAAGAAAAGCTACACCACTTGCATGATGCGCTACTCTTAAAACTAAACCAACAAAGCAGAAAAAAAGTACCACCACTACCTATGAAAAAGAACAGATGGGCTACAAAAATAGCTATTGGTAAAACAGCTTAATTTTATTTAAACAAACAAGAAAAAAACACATAACCATTAGCCTGTAAGTGTGGTCGCCTCTCATGGAGATGCTGGCAAGGTGAATGCAAAACTTTGACTTGTTTCGTCCATTAGAATGTCATCAGGGAGTGCAGCAACAATGGAAACATACATACTTATGCAAGGGAATTAAAGTGACAGAGTGCAATAAATATCATTCAACATTTAAAAACAGCAACAGCCAAGGTTGTGAACAGGGTGTGAAATTCAGAAAAAAAATTACCTGCCCAGTGGGACACCCAAGTCCGACAAATACATGCCCATAACCTGATTTATGTGCCACCTCATATTTATTTATTTATTTTTTTACACAGTGCTTCTCTTTTATCAGCTTTAGTGAAATCATCGCTATTAGACCTCCCAGTAGTCCCATTTCCTTTTCCAGAGCCATTAGATTTTATTCTAGGCCCTCTTTTGCATTTTCCTATTTTTGGTAGAGATAGCTAATATCAGTATTGTCAATAAACACACATATGAACAACAACTGAGTGTGGTTGGATTATTTCAGGGAGGTAGTAGGTAGTGGAGTCTTTAGTGTTATACTGGCCTTCCTCTGCCCTGTAGTCACTTTCCCCTTCTTATACCTTGAAAGGGTTTTGGGATATTTTGATTTTCTTCTCTGCTGGCCCACCAAGTCCTTATAAGGACTTACTGATCTGCCCCTGCCCTGCCTCAGCCAAATTCATGCTCCTCGATATAACCCTTAAAAAGGATTTCAAAATTAATATTTAGATTTTCAATCCTTGTTCCTTAAAAGGATTTGGGGATATTTCGATTGTTTGCTCTGCTGCCCCACCAAGTCCTTAAAGGGACGTATTGATCTGCCTCCTGCCTCAGCCAGGTTCACTCTCTCCTCCTAACCCTTACTGCACTATTAAAAGGCCTGTACTGTGAAAAAATGGCCTGCACCACGTTCTGTAGCTCAAACACCGCTGGTGCTGCTGTTCCTGCATCCAACTACCATGAGCTGTGTTTCTGGCATGAGCAAGAGTTCACATGGGGGCAGGACCCAGCAGGCAGCCAGCAACTTGCAACGGCAGACCGAGTGCATCATTATGCGACCGTGGCTGTGACCCCATTAGCACACATGTTATGCAGATGTCATGGTCACATAATACTAACATACTAAAATGGCAGCAGAATAGGCCTAACGGTCTTTTGTGTCTGCTCGTTTGGTCAGTCCCCACCCTGGGAGCTGACCTTACTGCCCCCCTCGCCCTCTCTGGCTTCTCCTTTCCCAGTCCTGGATATTCCTGCTGCACAGGTCTTTGCTTCCAGAACCCATCCCCTGTACGTGTCCCACCCCATCTTGAACCCCTCCACAGTCTCTGCCTCCACCAGCCCCCTAGGCAGCACATTCCATGGCTCCACCACCCTCTCAGTGAAGTAGTACCTACTCCTTTCTCCCCTCAATCTCCGCCCCCTTCAGCTTCCACCCATGCCTTCTAGTTGCCCCCCCTTCCTTCAGAGCACCCTGACTGCTCCTCCCCCATTTAACCCCTTCATGTACCTGAAGACCTCTGTCATGTCCCCCCGGTCCCTTCTCTTCTAATGTGTACATATTTAGCTTTTGAGCCTTTCTCCCATAGGGCCTGTCTCCCAGGCCCCAGATCATTTTGGTTGCCCTCCTCTGGACCCTCTCCACAAGTTCAGTGTTCCTTTTTAAGTGTGGCCTCCAAAACTGCACGCAGTACTCTAGGTGCGTCCTCACCAAGCAGTTATACAGAGGGAGTATCGCTTCCCTCCTTCTGGACGTGATCCCTCTAGTGATGCATCCCAGCATCCTGTTGGCTTTGGCCACTGCCCTCCTACAAGTCTCAGAGTAGTTCATCTTGACATCCACCACCACCCCTAGGTCCCTCTCAGCCATTGAGACTTGTAGCATTTCCTCCCCCAGGGTGTACACTTGGCCGGGTTTCTGGCTCCCAGATGTGAGTACCTTGCATTTCCCTGCATTGAACCTCAGCTTCCACTTTCTAAACCACTTTTCCAGAGCTTCCAGGTCTCCCTGTGGGCCACCCTCCCTCCTCCCCATCCACCACTGCCCCAGTTTTGAGTCATCCGCAAAGAGACTCATCTCACTCTGATACCCTTCCTTATATCAGAGACGTAGGTGTTGAACAGGAGGGGCCCAAGGAAGGATCCCTGAGGGACCCCACTCATGACCGTCCTTGGGGATGAGACTGTCCTTTCAACCACGACCCTCTTGGTCAGGTCCTAGAGCCAATTGCCTATCCATCTGATCCTCTGGTTCTTCACCCCCATTTCTCCCAGCTTATTCAACAGGCCCCCGTGAGGAACAATCAGACGCCTTGCTGAAGTCAAGATGGATGACGTCCACCGGTCTACCCAGGTCCAAGGCACTCATCACCCAGTCATAGAATTCCACAAGGTTTGTCTGACACAGTTTCCCCGGGATGAATCCATGCTGTCTGTTGTCCAGGCACCCCGACTTTTCCAGGTCCCCCCAGCCTCTCCTTGACAATGCCTTCCATCACCTTGCCCACCACCAATGTCAGGCTGACGGGCCTGTAGTTCCCTGCCACTTCCCTTGATTCCCCCCCCCTTGTGGATAGGCACTATATTCGCCACCTTCCAGTCCTGGGGCACCCACTCTGTCCTCAGAGAGATGCTGAAAAGCTTCGCCAGGGCATCTGCCAGTTCCTTCAGCACTCTGGGATGTAATTTATCTGGCCCCGGTGCTTTCTCTGTCTTAAGGGACCTGAGGGCTTTCCTCACTCTCTGCCATGACTTTCACCTCCGCTACCTCGTCCCCCTGCTTTGCCTCCCCGCCCTTCCTGCCAGTGATGGCCCCTATCTCCCCAGACCTGCCAATTGGTAGGGTCCCCCCTCCTCAGTTTCACCATCTTCTCCCATGTTGTGCAGCCCCCATCTTCCTTGGTGAAAACTGAGGTGAAGCCACTCATTAGTACTTCAGTCTGCTCCCCAGGTCTTGTGCCCATCCCTCCCTGTTTTAATCCTGCTAATCTGCCCTTCACCCTTCATTTTCCCCAATGTATCTAAAGAACCCTTGTTCCTCTCCTAATTTCCTGGCCAGGTTCTGCTCCTTCCTTGCCTTAGCCGCCCTCACCATCCTAGTGGCCCTTCTGGCCATCAGCTCGTACTCCCCTCGATCCCTTTCACTCCTTGAGCACTCTGTTACTGAGGTATTGGCTTTCCTGTATTTGGCAGCAGTCTGTAGATACCTATGTTACTCCTGCTCGCGCTCAGGGGAAGGAGGAGGACTGGAACAATGATCGCAATTCGTTCTCGTCTGAGAGGGCGTGGACTGGAGCCTACTGGGGAAAAAATCAACCCGACTGTCTGAGGAGATAAAAAGGTAGGCCACAGCTAGGTGCCCCAGAGGGCAGGCAGCCAGGAGAATTAGGTGTCCCCAATAAAAAATGCCTGCCCTGGGGCACCTAAAGTATGGGAATTTTGCACCCTGGTTGTGAACACCTAAATATGAATACATATAAGTATGTGAAACAAAGTTAATAACCTTTCTGAAAGGAGTATTCTGCTCAGTGGGTATATTGTCAAATAGCACAAAATAATATTTTATATACTGTGCACAAATTATTTTATATGGTATGCTGTAGCACCACTGACGGTGCAACCTTCCCAAGACAAAAATTGAGGAGCAGTTAATTTTAATGTTGAAAATTTATTGCACTCTGCTTAAACTGAGTTTCTCAGTGAGGGTCAACCACATCTGTGGTCTAATGGTATATTTTTTGAATAAAACTCTGACAACGATGTCACACCATGTTTCCTGGCCTGGTTATTTTCAGCTGTTAACTGGACAGATGCTAGTCTGTGACTACTGATGTGCCTCGTTGCTACCAGTTTAAAAACAAAAATCACACTTAACCTCATGATTTATACATGATCAAAAGATACATTTACACTTCACACAGTGCTACTCGCATATCAAATGATCCTGTTGTTCCCTTTCATTAAACCTACATTTAGTGTTATGGGTTTTTTCAAATAGGAACCATTGTAGTTACTCCAGATACAGTAACTTGCCTGATAGCAACTGATGCAACAACAATAGAGGCTTGTGAACAGCATCTCTCATAGTTGAAAATCCCACAGAAAGCTCTGTTACTGAGGTATTGGCTTTCCTGTATTTGGCAACAGTCTGTAGATACCTATGACTAAGTATGTTGTGTAATGATATGGGTTTGACACCATTTTACAGAATCTTGTGAATGTCACACATGGTGAAGTTGTGCCAAAGTACAATAGTTAGGCACAGCTTCCCCCTGCATGACATCACAAGGTTCAAAAAAATACATAAATACAGAGGTTGTGATGAAGAGGGGTGGGAGGGTCGGGCAGCTGCAAGTTGAGGGGCTAGCTGCACAATTGAGCAGACTCAATAGACCGTAAGGCCTGCTTCTGTTGGCATTTTCATATGTTTGTATGTAGAACTTGCCAGCAGATAGAGACCCAGTGGTCCATCCACTTTACCAAATGGCAGCAGCGTAATATCAGTGTAGGATATATAAGGGATATGCATTTGGGACCTGTGGCAGAACTGATTTATTTGCACTTGTTAAGTTTGCTCTCCAGTAACTTCACGAGTGGCATAAGCCACCAGTGATGTGCCTGAGGTGAAACTGCATGAATGCAAATAAATCCGTTATCCCACAAGTGTCCTCATTTCACATTCGATTTATGCAATAGGCTCATACATTTTTCTGTTTTGTTTTGTTTTTTGGTTTTTTGTTTATGTTGTTAGTGTTTTAATTTAAATTTGTAAGGGATTTTTTGGTCATCTGCTGAGTGTGACAGGGCCCTGGCCCATTTGTTATGCTGAAAGTTTAAAGCAAGTATCTGTTCTGTCCTCTCCTTTTCTGTCTCTTCTTTGTCTGTGCAACCATATTTTCTTGCGAGACCTAGGAACTGATCACTCCGGTTCTCGATCTCGCTATCTCTCTGCCCTCCCTTGCTGTTCTATCCTTTCTTCCCCCTTGCATAGCTGCAGTTATAAAAAAAAAAAAATATATATGTGAATCTCTGTAAAACTGCATGTGATACTGGGATCCCTTTGTTTAAAACTGTATATAGTTATACTGTTGAAATGATTGAAAAACTCTATTTGGAACTCAAGGAGTTAACCCGAGATGCAGTTTTAAGCCTTTTGAAGAGCTGTAAATAAGAGATCAGTTCTGGGTCGTTATGTTCTTTTTGCTGTACCTGCATCAAAACTGACAACATTCTGTAAACTTACAATAACATTCTGCGAGAAACAGGATGTCGACGAGACAGACTTGTTATAAAAAGAGCAGCAATGCTTTTGATAGACAAGGAGAGTGGGAGACTGAAACTTGGAATGACGAGATACTCTCAGAAGGACAACTTGGTTTCCTCTGTTTGTACTGCCTTTGTAAATAGTTATACTAAATAATTTGTATTTTTTAATTTGCTGTTATTGAGAAAAATAAAATGTTATTTGCAAATTTTGACACTACTCCTGGTTTTCTTATGCTTCCTGACCTGTGCATCGATGACACTTGGTATGGCTCCACATTGTACAGCAGGTTAGTAGGCATGCTGAACTGGTTGCAGGCGAGGAAGGTGGCTTAGGATCCACTAAAATGGAGCCAAATAAACACTCAGGGATTTTATCATTTAGTATGCTTTGTTTTGTCTAGCCATGCACCGAGCTCAGCCTTGGTCTTGACCCCTGCTGCCTCCTGTTCCCACGTGAGCCGCTTATTGCCCCATGCCACCTGGCATACCCCCTAGGGCAGGGTCGCGGCACTTGCTGATGTTGCGAATGTTGGGTTGGGTATTTGGGGGGAGCCTGCCTGGGAGCACATCAGAGGCGGCGAGGAGGGCATCATAGAGGTGCTTGGCTGGGGCTTTTCTGTCTCCAAGAGGATGTTTTTTCCTCTGGGTGGGGACGTGAAATGACAACCCGCATCCGCCCTGCCCCCCTGGATGTCCAAACGTCGGCTGTGGTGGAACCCCCGGCCTCTGCTAGGGGTCTGTAGTGCACCGGATGTTCGTTTTCTCTCCCCCCCACCCCCGAGAAGGAGAGCAGTCCAGAGGATGCTCCATCCATCTCTCTCGGCTGGCCCTCCAGCGACCCAGGTCCGTTCCAGACCCAGGTAGCAGCGTTGCGGCGGAAATCCAACCGCTGCACCGACTGGCCACACTCAAGGATTTTATTAACACTAAAACAGGTAGCACCCCACCCCGGGTAATGTCAGTGTTTCATGTCCCTCTGATGCTTTTTCAACATGTCTTGGAAAAAATGTCAGAGTGATGTGAAACAATGTTATCTGGGGTGTGCTACCAGTTTGAGTGTTAATAATATCATAAGCTTTTATTGTCTTCTATCAGTGGAGTGCTTACTGCACCTTAACGTGTAGCCATTTTCTGATTTACTTTACGCTGAACTGGTTGCTAGAGTGTGATGTTACATTTTCAGCACATGATTTAATTGGATGGGATAAAGCAAGTGCGTGGTACTGAGCAGGCTGAACGAAGGGGAAAATGTGGCGGTTGGTTTTCAATTTGCCAAGAGCTGTGTCTGATTGGTAGATTAATCAAAATGAATGCTTTTATATAGTTGATCCTGCTTTGCTCTGTACGAGGAATGGATTGGGTGACTGGCGGTTTTTCAAGGTGAATGTCACAATCGCTCAGGTCCTCAGCATTGCGCTGCAGCACTTTTTTTATTTAAAATAATTAGGAAGTAATGTAGTTTGTGGAACTGAACAGCCACACATTTAAGAACAATAAATAGCTTTCAAAAAAGTAAGAAAAATGCAGTTTATTGTTTTGTCTGCTTGTAGAGCTGGAAGTCAGTTGTAGTGCTGGAGGTCAAGAGGAGGCAGCATGTTGAGAGAAGTGAGCGAGGACTGGGAGAGTGGAAGGAAACGCTGTTGTGCTGGATGGCTGGGGAGTAAAAGGGTATGATTTACTCACGTTTATCAACATGTGTTACGAGTCTGTTTTTTGTTTTTTTTAAATTGTGGCAGTTTGGGCACGAGTATGTTTGTCAGTACAGTAAGTCAGCTACTGTTGGGAAACTGAAGGTAAGTAGTGCCAGCCATGGGAGTAGGGGTGGGCTGGGTTGGGGAGCAGTGACGTGTCTACTATATACATAAATGCTGATAATGTGTCTACTATGTGTATAAACAAAATTTATGTACATAGCTCAGATTGCAGTAGTTATGTAATGGCTTTTGGGATCATGTCTATTGCATAAATTTTGTTATGGATTTCTGGACATCTTAATTTATAAGCAAGCCCAGTACCTCGTGTACAATGGCTTTCCATGGGCTTTCAAACTGTGTGGAGCACTGTTGTCAAATATTCCTATCACAAGCAACAGAAATGGCTAAGGAATCCATGTTTGGTGCCCATGTAAGAAAGTCAGATATCATACTGCAGAGGAACGGGGCTACTCGATCACTGGTCTCAGACGACAAAAAAAAAAAAAAGGTTTTTAGAGTTAATGTAGAATGTTTAAGTTGTTTGCTGTCACTCCGCATGTGCGTCCACAGCCAGCATTTCACGCACCATTCACTTGCGCCTTCTCAAGCCGTGGCTTCCCAGTGCATAATACTCCCATTTTAACTTGCAAACTTAGTGATACATACACAGTTCATACAGTACATGTTAAAACAGTAAATTAATGAAATGCAGGCTGTAAGTTAAAATGGGGAGCATTATGCACTGGAGCTCACCAAGCGCGTAGTGATGAGTGAAACATTGATGAGTGGATGCTAAAAGGGTGAATGATTGCTGCTTTAAAAAAAATGAAGGTTTTGCATGAACTCTAAAAGCATCAAGCTGTGTGTTTTTTCTTTTCTGTGTAACAAGTGTTCGAGTAGCTCCCTTAGTTTCCAGTGTGGTGTTTGACAAATATTCCTCTTAAATCTTCTTTTTTTTTTTAAATGTTTATTTAGCACTACATGGTACATGTACATATACATATACATCCACAGATCCACCTGTGTTTTACAAGGTCATACCATTGTACTATATGTGTAACACATCATTTCCTAGTTGAGATACAGCATTTCCTCTTAAATCTTTTGACTACTGTTTATACTAACAGCAGCATTTTAATAAACCAGATTCCCAAAATCATTGCTTTTTTAAATTAACCATAACTACAGATTTGTTAACAAAAGTGAGGCCTAGCTGGCAGTGAAAACTGTGCCAGGGTTGAATTTGGCATCCTCGATTGGCCACAGGTTTTGCAGTTTGGCAGAAAAGGGAAAACATCATAGTGCACCACAAAAGAACTAGATGCTGTAAAATATTTTTGTAGTCATTTAACATTTCGCCTTCTCTGGCTAGCCCCCATCAGGCCGACCGACCCCCTGCCAAGCCCCAGCCCCCGGAATTACTGGGGCTTACCTTACGCCTGGCCTGGGAGAGTCGGTCGCCATCCTGCTGCCGGCGATGTTACCCCACCATTTTTCTCCCAAGGGCCCTGGGAATGGGTACGCATGCGTGTGGAGGCACGCATCAGTACCACGGCCCCAGTAACAACATCTTTCCTTCCACCCCTTTGGCCTAGTGTTTGGCTCCTCTCCTTGCCCGTGCTGTCCTCAGCCTCCACCAGGTGGCAGCCATCAGCCGAGAGGAGCCATCCCACCTCTCCGGAGAGAAGAGCGTGCCTGTCGGCAGCTCCATCCAGCTCCGCGGCCCCCCCTTCCTCTCCTCTGTTGCCGACCTCTGGCAGCCCGGGCTCATTCCCGAACCCAGGTCGCCGGCGTGACGTAAGGTTAGGCATCCAGCGCCTTAGCCCTCAGTGCCACTGGACCGGCCAGGAGTTGTAAAATATAAACAAACTTGACTGTACTGTGAATGGCTGTTAAGATCAGGATTACTAAACACGAGAGGTAGGAATCTGCTGGAGCCATTACAGTAATATCCAAGACTAGCTGGTTCAGGTCCTCAGAAGCGCCCTTGGAGAGAAATCGGGATTAGAGAAAAAGTCAGTTTCTTAAATCAACGACCATACAGTCCATAGTGGATAAGAGGCTCACATAAAATGAACTGGTGGTAAAGAAACATTTTTTGTTCCGGGCAGTATAGGTCCCCATCCTTCTGCAAAACACTGTAAACTGTAATTTACACATTGGTCTAATATGAGGTATACCGTACAGCATGATCTGCTTATTCATAGTGGGATTAAAATGGCTGTAAATATTTTTGTGCACCTTAAAATTAGTTCAGAAATTCCAGCCAGTTATATGATTAAGGTGGCTTCGGTAGCTGCTCCGGACTCGTCCTGGACTGGAAAACAAGTGTTTTATCACCTTCCCAAAGCAGGCTGAGACAGGAGTACTGATGCTTTGAACCTGGACAAAATTACCTGTCATGCTGCAGTCTTCCTCTCTTTTGGCCGTGGGGACGATCATTCACTTTTCGTGTGGATTTCAGCTTATCTTGGACGTTATTAAAGGGACACTATCAACCTTTTTGCATCATACTACGTTTAGGTAAAAACCCACATTTTATGATTGATTACTTTCTCTAAAATTCATTGATGTTACTGGTTGTTTCATCTGCCTCCTTGCTTATTAGAACTGAAATGCATGGTAATGTATAGTTATGCTTAGCTTTGTTTGGATTCATATTATACTACTCTTAGTGCACACTTCTTGAACATTATAAACACCCTCAAACAGTGCAGCCACTCATGATACAATAGTCTCCTCTACTCCCACTGCATGAGTGGCTAGATTGTGTTGGGGGTTTATCCCGAGTCCAGGAAAGATGTACTGGGAGCTGGTCAGCAAAATGTAAACAAGCATGTTTTGGTGTGGTAATACCAATATTGTGGGCAGTCAGTTTTTCACTTTTTAAAAGAAAAAATTCCTCTGAATCAAACTACCAGCTGCATCAACTGTGTCTGTAGAATGTGAACAATCATAGAATGTGTTTTTTAAACTATGGACACTTATAGGCCTAAGGGGGTTGACAGTGTCCCTTTAATGTTACTGGATTGCTGCATGGCTCTCCTGTCATCCTGAATAAGTGGTTGGACAGGGCATGGCTCGTCAAATAAACGTATAGTGCCATCTCCGAGCAACAGAAGACAGCTGCCAGATGACTGCTCACGTGGCTCAGCCACGCATGTGGGTTACTCCTGTATGGCATTTTCACCCACAGTACTTGACTGCATCAGTACTGCAGATTGACTGTGTTGTCAGATGTAATGGTAGAACAGAAGGGCCTGGTTGGGGGATGCGTATTCACTGCATGAAGTTTTCGCTGTGTTTTCCTACAGACAAAGACTGTTCATCACTGCTCAGCCACACTAGTTGGCCCTCGTTTTTTGTACCTCTAGAGTCAACATGGCAGATGGGGGCGCCAGGGCTTTAATCAGCAGCCACAAGGAACTCCCCAACATCTCTGGCTCAGAAAAGCCAACACTGCTGGGAGCTACTGTATATCTCTGTAGCAGGCTTCTTCTATACCAATTATGATGCTGTTGCTTGGAGGCCACTACAGTACTGTACATGTGCGCTGTCTCTCTCTCTCTGCCTCTTTCCCCGCTGGTGGTGAATTTCATTGGTGACACTGCCTTGAACCTGGTATGCTTGGCAGCGTGCCCCATGTTCACTTCAGTCTCAGCCAGATGAGCTCACCCTGTAACTCTAGTAACCTGGGTGGTGGACATGTCATCTGTGGTCCACCTTATGACTGCCTTTCCAAGAGGACCTCCTCTTTGGCCAAAGGTTGGAAAAAGGTCTCAAGCAGTTGGTGGACCACAAACTTAGAATTTTCCAAACAAGTAAACCACAAACACAAAAAGTAGCCCACTAATATTGTCCTGTAAAAATTTCGAACTTCCAAGTCAATTGTTTTTTCTGTTTTGCACAGCTAAGCTCCTATTGTCCCATTAGTGGCAGACAGAGGATATATGCCTTAATTATACTGTACTTTTTTTTTTCTAAAGTATTTATGTATGTTATGCTCCTCTGCTGTATTCCCCATTCCCCAGGTATGACTAAAAATCGGATCTTAGGATCCAGTCCATCTTTTGATGAAACGAAAAAAAAATGAATTTGCAACACTCTTTCATAACTGTCTGCACCTGGACTCGAGCTGTTTGCCCAGGCGTTCATAGCCTGCATACTAGCTTTTTTTGTTTGTTTCTGGCTAACAGTATTTCTGATCGGCTGTTGTAGTGGATTGACTTAGGAGAACCTCACAGTGTGGCTGGTTTCCTCAGACTCAGTCTGGAGCTTTGCTAGGGTAGGTCAATAAAACAGCAGTGTATGCCAAGCTTGATCAGTATGTAATTGTTCCCACCCTCAGGAGAGTAAGACTGTGCATAAATGGAAAGAACCTCACGTTTTATGATTGCCCACTTGACCCAGCAGCATTGGAAACTGAACACATAAATATGGGAAACACTGTGTTAAGAAACGACAACTGCAGTGAACTTCTACAGTGGCTTGTGGAGGGGTTTGTGCGATGGGCATGCTTGTTCACTTTGGGGGAGGGGGTGTCAAACAGAGCCTGCCAAACCAGTTGGTTTCACTTGTGGCCTGCTTTTGGCATTGTGCACAAAACTAACCAGAATATGCCACATAACCCAACATACTGTAAATAGTAATGTAACCTATTAAAAGAAAAGTTTTTTTTTTCATAAAGCAGACTTGTATTAAATAAACTACTCTCAGTGATTGTTAATGTCAACATGAAGAGCTTCTGATTTCTCAGAGAACACTTAACGGATATTTAGACAAAAAAATCAGCTTAAAGTTCAGATACTTCATGGATTTACCTTTCCCCTGTTCTTTACTGCATTTGTATAACCAAAGAATTCTGTCATTTGTCTTCAGTTGCTTTAGCTATTTGTCTACACGTGGTGTCCTAATCATCTGCTTGTAACACAAGTGGAGGAAGACTGTGACAGCAATCCTATCTTCATGAATATGACATGAGTAATTAAGTATGAGATAAGTATTACGAAATATAAACAAAATGTTGTGTAGTTATGTATTTGATCATACTGTAGTTGTTCCTATGGTGTCAGAGGTCATTTTTAGTCTGTAATTGGTAGAGTGGCCTAGGGTAACAAATCTTCATGATCTGTGAGTGATAATTTGGATAAGACTTAGTGCATTACAAAGGAATATTTATATTCTCCTGTACACTTGCATATTATCAGATTTAGAATTATTTGGCAAACATGGCTTTTTCTTGTAAACTTATCATAGTCACCATCCCCAACAAATATCCTGGTAATTTGGCCCAGCGAATAGGTGGCAGTTCTGAAAACCTCAGGCTGTTGCTAAGCAGTCAGCATGAGCTCTGCTTGGGCTTGAAACTCTCCAGATGACATATTGTGTTAGTCTGACAATTCCACATGCGTTGAGGGTCAGGCACTCTGCCAAGTGCTGTGCATTTAGCCAGCAGGGAAAAAAGTGTCAGGAATCCCAGTAATCCATACATCATTCTCTGTATACTCGTCCTACATAGACCAAACTAGTGAAAAGAGAGAGAAAACGCACAATTGTGCGTATTGGGTGGGATGGGTAATGAAATGTGGCCTGGCAGTGATGTGAGACTGTTTAAATGGACAATGACTTTTTAAATGATGGTGCCAGTATGGCTGCAGTGATTCACAATTGGCGCAACTTTGCAGTTCAACTGGATGGCACTGCATAAAAAAAAAAATATCTTGACGGTGCAGCTTTACAGTGGTACTTGAGAAATACACCTTTGGCACAGAATTGGAGCACTTAGATGAAGAGTAGATTTTTGGTTTTTATCTGAAAAGGTGATTAAAGTTGTGCATGTAGTAAAGTACAGTTCATTCTGTTGGTGACTAAAGTGAATTTCCAACTTATTTCAAACTCTGTTTGAGCTTCATAGCCCAGTACCTTATGGCAGCGTTGGCCAATTGCTGCCACTTCCCGGTCTGCTGGCCCAGTCCCCACGCTCAGAGGTTTTGTGACATCTATGCAGGGAGAGCGTGGGGGTGTGCCCAATACAAGTCTATGTGGACATTTATTCAATGCCTTTTTACGTAAGTTTAAACAATCTTAGAAGAAAATGAAAGCCCCCGCTCATTAGTTGAGCGATGGCTTTCATTTCCCTCTAAGATTTATTTATTTAAGTCTTGGGTAACCTGGTAAGTGCAGTGATCTGATGGACCGTTTTCAGGCATTAGACCTGACAATGGGGGGGGCCCAATCCCCGTGTCGGTGCTAGCCTCCCAATCCCAGTACTTTGGGGCACCGGGGTGCCCACTCCCAGTGTCCCAAATTGTTCCAGTAATCCCCTCTCTATGTAAGAAAAGAAAATTGTCCCCAAAGTCTTTTTTTCCCTGCAAAAAAAGAAAACGGTCCTTCGTTGTCTCCCCTGTCCCCCTCCCTATCCCAACCCTCCCACTGATCAACCCACCACCCCACCCCCCTTGCCCTGTACTTACCATCTGAGGTCAGCGGTTGTCATATTCTGTGGACCGGGACACTTCTGCTCCCTTCAAAGCCGAACTGTGAACTGAAAAATCAAGCTAAATGCCATATAATGGCTGTCAATGGCATTTTCAGCTTGTGTTGATCTCGTCCATTTTTCAATATTTTTGCACCACATTTTCAGCATGGGTTTTTTTGGCTCCACACCTCATGAACACTGGCACTGTTGTTTTGTTATACTGTCCCAAAAGGTGATTTTTGCAGTCGCTGCACGGGATCACCTTTCAGGACTGAATAATGAAATGCAGTGCCAGTGTTCATGAGGAGGGGTCCCAAAAAGCCCATGTTAAATATTTGACGCAAAAAGATTAAAAAATGGTTGCTATATGCATGGTCATTGAAATTTTTTTATGCACATTCATAACATTGACAATTCTTTATATTTTCACTCCAAATTCACACCATTACCATTTCTTTACAGCCCCTCATGAACAGTACAACTGTCATTCTTCACATCCTGCCTGAAATGTGTTTTCACACCTGTGGCACAGAATGGCATCATCATTCTGCAAAATCACCTTTCGGGACCAATGAAAGAAATGACAGTGGCACTCTTCATGAGGTTGGGTCCCAAAAAGGCCATGTTAAAAATCTGGTGAAAAAACTCCTAAAAAGGGCTGATTTACATGCAGGTGTTCAAACCTTTCTTCACACTCGTGTAACCTAAAAACTCATTGGGCCGGCCCGGTGGCGCAGAGGCTGAGGCGCTGGCTATACAGCAGACCACGCCCGGCAACCCGGGTTTGAGAACAGACTTGGGGGGCGGGCGTGGGGAAGGAGGATTGAGTGTCTGTAAGACTGCTTTCCTCTCCTGAGGTGGGCTGTGGGAGTGAGTCGCTCTGCACTGACCTCCGGTGGAGACTGGGGGTAATGCAGACGCAGTGCAAAGGAGGGAACGTCACCAGAAAAACGGAAAATGGCTCTGCACTCAGCTAGATGATGGCCACCCGGCTGTCCGATGCCGTCAATGTCCCGAGCCATCCGTCCTTCAGCAGTACCCCAGGGCCAAGTATTGCGCTTGCCCTGCCTCAGGTTCCTCTCCCCTAGGAGGAGGGGGGCCCGCCCGGCAAAGGGTTACGTCCGGGTTATCCTGGGTATGTCTGCAATGTGAGGGACGGGGGCCGGGAACAGGATGGATTGGGTGTAGCCTTGGCACAGCCTGAAGGAGTGGCTGAGAGAGGCAGCACGTGGGGGGGGGGAAGATGATACAAAAACCCCCCAAAAACATTGAATTTAGGCGGAATACCAGATTTCTGGGTGGGATACCAAAATTCTGAATCTGGTAGTCCGCCAAGAATACTCCGTTTTTCCTTAAATTCTACCCCTACTTCCCTACCTCAAAGGACATTGTTAAAAATGATACTTTTAGCAGCAATTGGCTAATGCTGTCATAAGGTATTGGGCTTTGAAGCCCAGGTATGTAGATTGAAAAATTCCTTTAAAGAGATATTACCTATTATTGTTTTTAGGTGTTGAATCTTAAAGCAGCAGTATTTGTTAGTCAGAAAAAAATTTGATCATAGAGTTTCTGTAGCAAAAATGTATTTGATTTCCTTAGATTCATCCTTAGTGTATTTTTTGTTTTCTCATATATTATTTAAACAGTTTTTATAGTTAATTTTATAATAATGAGACATTACTAAAGATGGCTGCCACTGGCAGTTTTTAAAACTCTTCTACTGAGGTTGCCTGTTAAGGGTACATACTAGCTTCATACTGTGGATGCATTAGGATGGTGGTACCACATGTTTCTAATGGTAAACAGCACAGCACTGTAGCAAGATATTATTTTTTTTTCCATTGGGCATGGCACAGGACTGGAAATGTTCAAAATGTGAAAATCCTGCGTCTTGGTTAAGGAACAAAAGAAAACGAAAAGAAAGATGCATTATGTTGATAATTTTTGCCCAAAAAACATTACTGCTGAAAAAACCTATATAGTGACTAACAAATACTACTGCTTTGAGTCAGCTATATAGGGGATCATCTCCATGAAGTGGTCAGTGACCTCTTAACCTTCACGAGTGGTGAAGCCACAAGTGAGGTCAGAAGAGGTCACTGACCATGAGTGAAGATAAATGTCATATCTCTTAAGCACCCATTATGTCTGGTTTATATGCTATACATTAACATTTCTAAGCTAGTTTTATTTCATTTAAAAGTGAAAGTTTCCCCTAGCGTAGGAGATTTGAAGCACTAGCAGGTGCCAGACACTGTTTTTTTAGAGGTAGCTAGTGCTGGCTGGAGTGTGCGAATCAATCAGTGATTAGGCACAAGTGGCAGAAAAAGGTTCTTTGTGACGTACCAGCCAGCTAGATAAATTTTATGATGTAATCTACTGTGAAGATAAAAAATGTATCTAGCTATTTGGTGTTCTCTGCTACAGATGGTGTTTTTTATTTAGCCTAAAAATGCCAATTTATATTATATAAACTATTTTATTACTACTGTGTGAAGCAGTACGACTACCTTTTCACTTCAGTATTGTTCACAATAATAGGTTCAAAAAAAGTTTCCTGTGGATTGGTAACAACCAGTTATTCATTACATTTGCTTTGCATCTTAGTAGTAGCGCTACTGCTTACCACCCAGGGGATCTGAGTTTATGCCCAAGATCGGGGTGCCAGGTGCTGACCTGTGAGGTGGGATTCTGGCATCTGCCTTGGACATCTCCTGCCTAAGGCAGAGAGGGCTTCTCCTTCCACTGCACAACTGGTGCCTTGGTCCAGGGGAGGGCATGCTGTGCGGGAAGGAAAGCATCCGTCCCTTTTGAGTGGCCTAATGTCATCACACCCACGTTTACCTGGCAAGTGACTTGAAGGCATCATATGCCAAGAACAGTGCCAGGAGGGGAAATCTGAAAGAAGGGTGGGGCTCATGTGCCTTTCCAATTACCCTGATGGGTTTATTGACCAGATTGCACCTTGGGAGCATGCTCTAGTGGAAGGAAGAAGTAGGGGTTAGAGAGACAGAGAAGAGAGAAAAACTACCCAGGAGCTATAGACAAATGAGGTAGCTCTGCTGCTTATATGACAGTATGACCCAACAGACTCTTCCCTCTGCTCGCTGACTCTTGGTTTTGGCCCTCCACCTTCAAACTGATGGGGGGGGGGGGGGCACTCATGGAGGATAAACTGGGTTTTACTGTTGGATCATACCTCTCAACTGTACCACATTACGAGGAACGTTCCTCATTTTACTTCAAAAAAACTCCACATTCCACATTGTGAGGACTTGTTCCACATTCAAAGTCAACATTTTAAAGCAAAAATCTATAGTAAATTATGGAAAAATAAATTATTCAATTAATAACAGACTTTCTGAACATAAATGCAACATTTTAACAATGTTTTGAGCTCCTTAGGTAAAGTTTTGATTAAGTGTTCCACATTTTGCCCATTTGTTCCACATTTTGACAGGCAATGTTCCACATTTGGGGGACAAAATGTTGAGAGGTATGTGTTGGATGTTTTGAAGAGGGACACCCAGCAGAGGCTGGCAGTCATCTTTAATTTTTGGCTCTGGGAATAAAGGCTTAGACTGGTGAAAGGAGAACCTGGTGGCAGACGAGGAGAAAATTGTGGTAAAAAGCATGAAAGGTGATCATTTGATGACTTAACCCTATTTTATTTGTTTAGATATTTTCAAATGATTATGCCATGATATAGATAACAAAAATAACTAGACCCGGTTCAAGAGGCATTGTATGTTTTTTATCCCCATCTTTTGTCTGCCTTTGACTGCTCAGCCACCCAGTCTTATCGTGCTCCCCCCCATGCCCTGTCACCTGGCTTTTCCAGGGCTTACCTTGATCCTTCTCGCCCTCTGCCAGGGGGCCTCCCTGGAGGTGCCTGGTCACCATTGTGGAGCCTGTGGATGGTTGGACGTCATCCTGCGGCTGGTTTGTTTCCCACTTTTTCACCCCAGGGATCGCTGTCCGTGCCATAGACGCAATGTGCGTACCCCACCTCTGTGGAGATATCAGAAGCGTTCAGCATGTGGCCCCTCTACCTATGTGACCCTGCTGTACTACCGTCCAAATTCCTCCAGGTGGAAGACTAGCAGAGTGATACTGTAACCCTCCTCTCTGAGGGAGGAGAGCCATCTGTGGATGTTCAGTCGTCCCAGCCCTGGTCTGGCTTCAGAGTGACTCGTGTCCATTTCTGAACTTCGGTTACCAGCATGGCAGGAGGTGAGGTGCTCAGCACCTGTGCCCTCAGTGCCACTGGGCCAGCTGAAGGGGCATTATATTTGTCTGTCGTGTTGCCTAGATCCATATTCTTGCCTGGAAATGTGTTGAATTTCCTTAGCTATGTCCAATATTGCTGATTTTCTGCATTTTATCTACCACTGCTCCCTTGCCGTGTGTCTCTGCTGTCTGCCTCCCCCTTCTTTTCTTTTTCTTTCCTTCCTTCCTTCCTTTCATCTATCTCTCGTATACAGAACATGTGTGCATTGCTTTAAATGTGTTCCAGTGCTATCAGTAGGAAGACATAAATGCCACCATGCTGTGATATGACAGGACCCAGACAGAGTTTTTATGGACTGGCCAAGTGCTGATCATTAATTAAGTAAATGAAGTGGAAGGATTTTTTTCCAGCTCCTTGCACAGTTAAAACAATGGACCAGATTTTCAAAGAGCCATGAGTAACGCAAGATGCATCCAACAGCCTGTGAACAGCGCAACGCACCACTGTCCCTGCACCCCAGATTTTGCTACAACACCAGTTCCGGTGGCAGAGTCCCTGATGCCAGTGCAAGGGGCCCCCTGCGTCAAACACATGACGCAATGGATGGGTTTGATGGAAGCTGCAGCACAAGTGACAGAGGTAGAAATGGCCAGTGCGTGTAGGCTGTCTAGTATGTAATACAAACACTAAATTAATATTTAAACAAAGAAAGGTGTGTGTGTGTGTGTGTGTGTGTGTGTGTGTGTGTGTAATAAATCAGGACTTCTGATTAAAAAAAAAATTGCTTCCATCACCACCATATCATTCACACAAATTCAGTGTAGTATAGAGCACTCTTTAGATAGCTGTTGGGAGGACTTCTTGAGCTGTCTTCATTGTTTTCCATAGGTATATCATCAGGCTCATCATCAGTTGTATTTACTGGATAATCATGGACTGATGTTACAAACCATTGAGCCAAGGTTTATTTTCAGTCATGTCCTTTGTGGGCTCAGTTATTTAGGTACAAAAGGTTTCAAAAAACTTATAAAATATTTGTAAAGTTTACAAAGTATCAATAATATATTGCTATAACTACTTCAAGGTATCGCACATATAAGTCAGTCTGACAGAACATTTGCCATTTGCAAAATGATAGCATTCAGGAAGTATAAGGAATCACAGAAGGAACAGGGCAGGGAACTGTATCAGTTAAAGCAGAAGGATGTGGGGAAGGCAGTCAGAATGGGGAAGGCACAAACTGAGCAAAAGATGGCCAACTCGGTTAAGGAGCAGCATAAAACCTTTTATAGGTACATTAGGGAGCAAAGAAAGGTCAAGGGAGGGATAGTGAAGCTTAATAAAGGGGAAGGGAGGTGGGCAGAGGGAGTTGGTGAAAAGGCAAAGATACTGAACTAATACGTTTGCTCAGTATTCACAGAAGAAAATGAAGAGGAGTTACCTAAACCAAATAATAGAAGCACTCTGGGCAGGGGGTTCAACACCAGTCCATTCACAGAAGAAAGGGTTCTGAAAGAACTCCTAAAACTCAAGGTGGACAAAGCAGTGGGCCTGATGGGGATTCACCCCAGAATTCTAAAAGAACTAAGGGGAGACCTAGTAACACCACTGACTATCCTTTTTAACAAATCATGGGAAGATGGGGTGGTACCTGAGGACTAGAGGAGGACGGATGTGATTCCACCTCACAAAAGTGGGAGCAAGGCAGAGGCAGGAAACTACAGACCTGTTAGTTTGACCTCAGTGGTAGGGAAAATGATGGAATCACTTCTGAAAGAAAGAATTGTTGAGTACCTAGAGGCCAGAGGGGCACAGGACCAAAGGCAGCATGGATTCACAGCAGGAAGGTAATGTCGGGCAAACCTAATAGATTTCTTTGACTGGGTGACCAAAGTAGTAGACCAGCGAGGGGCTATGGATATGGCCTACCTAGACTTTAGCAAGGCATTTGACACAGTCCCACACAAAAGATTAATAAACAAGTTAGCCAGTCTGGGAGTGGGTCCCAAGGTGGTAGCCTGGGTAACAAATTGGCTGCACAACAAGACACACAGGGTAATGGTAAATGGAATTCACTCCGAAGAAAGGGGGGTTACTAGTGGGGTACCGCAGGGTTCAGTACTGGGACCAGTCCTCTCTAATGTCTTTATAGGCGACATTGCAGAGAGTCTGGAAAGAAAAGTATGCCTCTTTGCAGATGACATAAAGATCTGCAACAGAGTTGATGCACAAGGGGGTGTATGGAAAGGATGAGAAGGGACTTGGCAAGATTGGAGGAATGGTCAAAAGTATGGCAGCTTAGAGTCAGTGCAAAGTAATGCACCTAGGAAACAAAAACCCATGTGAAGAGCACACAATGGGGGGGGGGGAGATACTAACAGCAGCAAAAATGGAAAGGGACCTGGGGGTAGTCATATCAGATGATCTTAAGGTAGGCAAGCAATGTGAGAAGGCAGTAAGTAGAGCAAGGGGGACACTGGGATGCATAGGGGGAGAGAGAGGCATCACCAGTAGAAAACGGGAAGTTGTTATCCCTCTGTACAGACAGTTGGTGAGACCCCCATCTGGAGTACTGCGTCCAGTTTTGGAGATCCCATCTCTGCAAGGACATAGACAGGATAGAGGCAGTCCAGGGGAGGGCAGCTAAAAGAATGCAGGGTCTGCATCAGAAACCATATGAAGAGACTAAGAGAGCTTAATATATACCCTTGAGGAAAGGCGGGAGAGGGGGGACATGATAGAAACTTTCAAGTACCTCAAGAGAATCAACAAAATCCAAGAAGGTAGCATCTTTCAGAAAAAAAAGATGCATAAGAACAAGGGGCACAATTTAAAGATAGAGGGGGACAGCTCAGGGGCAACATGAGGAAATGTTTTTTCATGGACAGAGTGATGGATGCATGGAACCGCCTTCCTGAGGAGGTTGTGGGGTCAAAAACAGTGGGGGAATTCAAGAATGCATGGGACAGCCATAAGGCAATTATAGTGGGTGGTAGGAGGAAGTAGGCTGTTGGTAAACTAGAAGCTGTAGCTTATCAAATAGGTAGGGAATTGGGCAGACTGGGTGGGCCCAAGCGGTCCTTATCTGTCATCAAAGTCCGTTTCGTTCTCAGACCCCATTGTGCTTAGTCAGACCATGTTTCTTTAGATGTAGTCTTTGCCGTATTGTTCCTTGTAAGAACAGATCCAGAAGCAAATGATATACCTTTTATTGGACCAACACAGATGTAACAAAAAGAACAAAGTGCTTTAGCTTTCAGACCAACAAGTCCTTCCTCAGAAGCTTAGTGACAGTTATTTAGAAAATCCCATGCTTTTAACACCCAGATTGTGCAGGGAAAAAAAAAGAAAAAATTACCATTGGTTAAAGATACTCATTTAAAAAAATGCAGAAGAAAATTTCAGAGAACTTGAATAGTACCAGTTCACCTTCAGCTGAAAGGGCCTTAAGGTCAGATATGCTTGGGGCATAACGTGTAAGGAGTACACTTCATATAAATTAAAATGACGAGATACTTTCAGAATAAGATGACTACTCGAGCAGAGAACTCCTAAACCTAATTATGAGTGTCACAGTGTGTATAAGAATGCATTAAATGAAAAGCACATTCCACCTGGATTAAAGACGTACTAAAATTGTAAGTAAAAAAATAAGCCCCCCAAAATATCACTACAGAAAGTAGCTATATATGGCATACAAAGAGTAAACAGTAAAGTTTACCTAAAGTGAGCAATAGTTACACACTGTATGGAAATTAAAACTTAGCTGGAACCATTAACCAACTATACTCCCAAACTAGTTATTATGCTCCATAAACCTTAAGGTCTATAGTGTAGTAACAGGAGTTTATAAATAATACAAATTGGCAGTATAAGTGTCAAACAAAAAACTGTATGTCAAGGACCACCAAGAAATTAAGTCCATGTAGCCTGATATGTACAGATTTCAATAAATTCTCAGTGTATCATGTAACAACTTGATGTACTGAAAATGTCTAAGGAATCTGAATAAAAAATCATAGGGATTAAATCCTCCCCATCCCTAAGGAGAAGATGACTAGTTTTAAGGAGATATATACATATACACACACACATGTCCTAATGCACCATCATTCACATCCATCAATCCAATTGTTAACCAAAGGAATTAAAGCAGCAGTGCAACAAAAAATGTTTTTCTAAAAAAGCTAGTTTCAGCTACAGTTCAGAAAAATATTAGCATACCTGTCAAATGTACTTGTCTAGGTACCTCCTATGCGCGCTGTACCATGAGACTTTATTTTTTCGATTCTAACCCTTGCCATGTCTACAATGCTATTTCTGTGCAAAATGTGGTGCCCATCTTTTTTTCTTGAAAAAACTCAATTAAAACATTTATAAAATACTCACATTTTGGTGGAATTAGAAAAGTGTACTACCAAATTAAACTGGAAGATGCCTGGAATCTTTTATAGTGAAAAAGTGGGGTCAAATGTTTTGCCCAATTTCATTGCACTGTTGCTTTAAACGTGTCATGAAATTCCAAGTAAAAGGAATCATGTATCGTAATATGTACAGAGCTCAAAAATGCGACACTATGTGCTACTCTCTGAAGTAACAGTCCAAGGATTCTGAATAGAACCACAATGAACACTTCCACCCTCCCCCAGGGTAAGGTAACTAACTAGAAGTAAATGTACAGTATGTATGTAAGACAAGTTTCTTTAGGTTACAGCAGCTTCAACAAGGAAAGCTCTGAATGAAATATATTTAATATTTGTAAATTTCATATATAATGACATACTTTTATACCAAAACTTTCTCTGGAAGAGTACACGATTGTTCTGATAAAATGTCCATGTCCTATGTGTTTGATTTTTGGCTCTGAAGGAGGTTTTAGACGAGTGTCGTAATCAGAAAACAGAAGTATCCTGCCTCGGATATGTTGTCTGCTGCAGTCCTGTCCCCACCCCCCTCTGCAAGAGAAACAGAACATATGAGGATCATTCATGTTTTGAAAAAGATACTGGTGCAACATTTGTTGGTGCTAAAAAAACAAAAAATACCAATGAGAAAATAATACAGGGTGATTATATTTAAAAGGCCTATTTTGCAGTTGCACAATGATTCCTTATACGGAACAGAACATGAAAGGATATCATATCTTGACCAGGTGATATTATTATTATTGCCTCATAATTCCATTTTAGAAATAAGGAACACCTAGTTGTGTTTTGTATATTTTTTCTTTTACTCTGTAACGATACACAGATCGTGCCAAAGCCTTAGCAAATTCTTATGAGTATTTGGGAGAGCGTGGAAGTCCATGCACAACAAACCTTAACCATATACTTTATTTTAATGAAGAGTGAATTATTCCTGAACCCTTTTCATTCAACTAGAAATCAGGTGTCAGCTTGTTTGTAAACAAATAACTCTACATTGACTGGGTGACCAACATGGTCAATGGTGGTCATATAGTATATGGCACTTAATATTATGTTACAGTTACTGAAAATTGATGCGAAACTCATCTAACTAGTTACATACCATTATGACATGAAATTCCCACATGGGAGCAACATTTGTTCGTATTCAAATAGTTAATACCCACATTTGCCCATAAAATTATGCATTAGGCAACCCTGTGTGTGTGTGAGTGTTCACTCTTTATACTGTTTAGTCATTTCCCTTTTCCTAAATGTGTGAGACATTTTGGATCAACAATGTAAACTTTAACTTTTTTGCTTGAATGTCATGCTCTGAAGATAAGCCTATGCTCATAATCATACATCCAGGGGATTATGCTAAATTATACAATGGCAAGAAAAAATCCTGGACTCTGATTGGTCAGTCTTGGGCTGGACCCGTGATGTTATCCCAGCCCATCATCACGGGTCTAGTCTTAGCCTCACTGTGAACCTGTAGATGATCATTTGCTTGATTGTTTAATCTTTTCTTAAAAAAACCAAAATATTTGTCCACACAAAAACATCTTTAAAATTATTTTTTTTATTCTGTATAACAACGAGCCATTGTATAATAGCAGTAATGCCCTCCAGGGTATGTCTCGTTTGGAATAACGTCACGCCTCAGTTATTGGACGCACTTGGCCTGCAGCCTCGTGCCCAACCACCTGAGGCGTGACGTTATCCCAGCACGACACACACCCTGTCGGGCATTGGTGGTAGTTCAGGTGGATGTTAAAGATCTCATGACACTAATCGAAAAGAGCAGGGGAACTTCCCCGGTGTCCTGGCCAAATTTCCCTTATTCACTAAAAATACCACCAACAGCTTAATCTGGTTCAAGGTCAGTTGGCATTCGTCTGTACCCCCCCAGCCCCGGGTTGTGCCTGAAAATAGGCAGGATTTGTCTAGTGTACTTGCCCGGTCAGCAAAAACTAAATAAATAAATTATTGCTTAATTATTTTCCCAATATGATTTCAGTACAGAATGTACACTCATCCAGAACTTTTTTGCACCCTTTTCCAGATAAAATGTGCGATGTGTACAGTATTTCAATTTGGACCAATGCCTAATCTACACAAAATTTTATTTAAAAAAAAAAAAAGGCCTAATCTACATTAAATTTTAATTAAAAAAAAAAAAAAAAAAAAAAGTTCACTATAGAAAGGTGAAATAGCCATGAGTAAATACACTTAGCACAATATGCTTTCTTAAACATGTTCAAAAAGGCACTGAAGAATCCTACAGGTACAGTAAGTCATATTTTGGTATGCTTTTGCCAAGACGGATCTCACACTATGAAAACAATACAGTAGTTATTTGCAGAGAAGATTTTCCTCAAAGTTGTAGCTTTCTGTGTGCAGTATTTGGACCAAATAAATGACTGAATTTAAGGAGTGAGCTGTGATATGTATGTGTCTAAGTACAAACACACACACCTCATTTTAGTATAATCATTTTAGTAAAACAGAATATTTGTCTGTCTGGTTTGGAGAGATACACAAATACTAAACCATTAAAAATAGAGTGCGTCTATAGTTTTGCACATCTTAAAGGGAATGTCTGATATACAGCAATGGACTTTTTAATACCATAGCCAATAACTTAAAGACCAGCTTTATGTTGATAAGTGAACTTTTAAAAGTGTTCCTCTTTGGAAGGGAAGGGACCGTAAATTGAACTAAACAGCCAGCCAGTCGATCCCTTTCACTTCCCGATCTGTTGGTCACACCTCCGCGGTCAGATGCTTTGTGACATCTTACCAGGAAGAGCGCGGAGGTGCACCCCATTGATGTCTATGGGGCTGATTTTGAAAATCGACCCCATAGACTTCAATGGGGCGTGCCTCCGTGCTCTCCCTGGTTAGACATCACAAAACTTCTGAGCGTGGGGGAGTGGCCGGCAGATCAGAAAGTGGAAAGGATTGGCTGACTGTGTTCAGTTCAATTTACAATCCCTTCCCTTCGGAAGAGGAACACTTTTAAAAGTTCACTTATTATTCAAAAGACTTTTGACAGCTTTAAGTTATGGACTATGGTATTAAAAAGCCCATTGCTGTATATCTGGGTTTATACAATAGGGGTGAACTGATATCTAGAAAATTAAAACACATATCTCCACTCTGGAGCACTGATATTTACACTGTAAGGAAAGTTTAGATTCTAGGGACATGGATATGTTGTTCATCCACACTCATTGGCAGTATCCTTGCCGCTTTAAATCTTGCCGGAAGGTCTTCAAGCTTGCTCCTCCCACCCACCCGGGTGGTATAACTCTCGGCTCCGCCCCATGACGCCAGATCTTCCTTACCGCTTGGAAGCTCAGGTTCCCTCCTTAACGCTCTGCGTTTGCGACTGGTTCCTATTTCTCCGTTTGCGGATTTAAAAGTAATATTTTGCAAAAAGACTTCAGTCTTCGATCCCTCGCGGCTGCGATGGACAAATCGACTCCCGGATTTCGGAGATGCCCATGCGGGCAGAAGATGTCTCGGACGGATCCACACTCCACGTGTGTCTACTGCTTAGGCCTTGAGCACGACCCGCAGGCTTGCGACCTGTGCTCATCTTTCTCGGCCTACGTCCTCGAAGACCGTGCTGCCCGATTGCAACTGGGCCGTCCCGAGAAGCGTTTCCCTCGGTGAAGTCAAGGAGGCCGGTTGGCGGTGTCCGGCGGCGGTTCGGCGGATCCTTTCGGCGGATGGTCGCCCTCGAAGAGGAGGCGGCGCATGGAGCGTATCTTCCTCGGCAGCGGCATTTATCCGCTCTCTCTGGGTTCTTCCTACGGCTTCCTTTAAGGAGCTTTGTCTGTCCCTCTCCACTAAGGAGAAGGGCCTCGTCTGCTGGACCTTTTCTCGGTCCAAAAGAGGACAAGGGTAAGTCCCTCCGTCGGCGCTCTTGGGAGGCGGGAAGGTCCCTCTCCCGGGCCGTCGACCGTCGGCTCGATCGACCGCTCGGCTTGACCACTGGCCTCACGGTGTCCCGTCGGGTCAGTTGGCCGAGACTCCACTGATGAAGTCGAAGTTTTTCTCGACCCATTGGAGCGAGCTGTCGCCTTTTAGCAATTCCCCTCTCCCAGGTTCCCCGGGAGAGTTGAGATCCGTGGGCTCGCCTGTGCCTCGGTTCCGGAGCCCTCGGATGGACCTTCGAGGCGAAGGAGTGCGGTTCCGGCCGACACCTCCCGCGCGACCCGGAAATTCCGGGACTCTGGTCTCGGTCTCGGACCTCTTAGCGGTCCAGCCGTTCCCACCGTCATAAGGCGGTCTCGGTCTCGGCACAGCGATAAGCGGCGTCGCCGCCTCGTCCTCGTCCTCCTCCTCGGATGAGGAAGCCCGGCGTAAGTCGTCGGCGATGCGAGGACCTTATGTTACAACAGCTCCTCCTGGCAGGGAGAATAAGCCGACTCCGGCGCCTTCCCGGCCATTAAGTGGCTGTCACGGGCGGCAAACCACAACCCCTCGACTTGTCCGAGGCCTACACCAGGCGGTTGTTCGGCCAAAACCAGCTGCTCCACGATTCCGGTGGAACCTCCGCCTCACAGCCACCAATTGGGGCTCCGACCAAGTTCTCGGTCGGCTAAGGGTTCACCCATCGGCTGTCAGTTACCCTCACTCCCGACCGACCTCGGCAGGTGAAGAGGTGGCTCAGGCCAGGCAGCTCTTTGAGGACTCTTCCGAGTCCGAAGGCGATTCCTCCTTCTTCTCCAGCGACTGGACTTGGAGTCTTCGGAAGGTCAGCCAATGGGCGATAGCCCGTCGTCCTTCCTAGGACTGCTTGGCTCATCTCGGAGTCTACGGGATGGAGCTCGAACCCGTTCCAAAGCAGGCCAGGTATCCCCTCACGGAGATTCTGGACCGAGGGATTCTCCGACGGAGGCCTTTCCGGTGGCGAGGCCATAGTGGGTCCGGCACTGGAACTTTGGCAGCGCCCTGCTTCCTGCCCTCGCCTCTGACCAGGATGGCCAGGAAGTATCACGGTCTCGATTTCCTTGTCGGTTTTGGAACACCCTCTGCTGAGGGTTGGTTACCGACAGCGTTTTCCGGCGCCCGGCTAGCGCCAGGGATGTGGACAAACCTCTGACAAGGTCAAGAAGTGGACTATGTCGGGCGAAAAGTCTCGCTGCGTCCTCTCGACGCCTGTCAGGCCAGTTCGCCGTCCCATGGCACATTTTCTCATGCCTGTTGGGCTCCCTGGATGAGGTCATCCCTCATCTTCCGCCGATCTGCAGACTACGGTTAAGCAGGTGCGGGACCAGGGCAGGAGCAGTGGCCAAACAGCAGCTCCAGACTGCTTTGGATGTAGGGGACTCATGTGCCAGATGGGTGGCGACCGCAGTGGCTATCTGTCGGCGGGCTTAGCTGAGGATATCCACCTTTACTTCGGATACCCAGCACAAGTTGGCGGATGTTCCTTTGTGGGACTGACCTCTTGACCCTGGGGTGGAAGGTCACCTGCAGAGGATCGAGAAGTCAATGCCACCTTGGACTCGGTCTCTTCGCTCAGAGGACAAGGCACTTGAGCCACAGCCTAAGCCCTTTGGTCCTTCTGTGCCCCGGCAGCCCGGCCCAGCGTCAGGGCCCAGCAGGCTCGACCTTGGCATCCCAAACCCAAGCCGCCGGCTTCCTCTAACAGGAGGCAGGGAGGAAAGGGCCCAGGAGGTCCCTCGGCCGGTCCCTCCTCCAAGCCTGCCCAGTGACGGGCTGAGGGGTGTCGCCCCCATCCCCGTCACCTTACCCCTGGGTCCCCCCGTGGGGGGACGGCTCCGGCACTTCCGTTCCGCTTGGTCCGCTGTTACCACGGACAGGTGGGTCTTGGAGGTGGTGGGAAGAGGCCTGCCTCTGGAATTCGAGCAGGCACCACCCTTCAGAGCCGTCGCCCCTCGGGGGGCTTCGGGATCCCCAGCCTCACTGGCGGCTCGTCGAGCCGACATCACTCTCCTCCTCCAGAAGGAGGTGGTAAGAGAGGTGGTGGACCCTCCTTCAGACCCAGGGTTTGTGTCCAGGTACTTCCTGGTTCGAAGCAGACGGGGGCTGGCGCCCCATTCTCGAACCTACGACCTAAACAAGTTCCTAAGGTCCTCGAACCTTCAGGATGGTCACTCTGGCTCAGATTATACCATCCCTTGGGCAGCGGCGTGTGGTTCTGCTCTCTGGACTTGCAGGGCGCGTTTTCTCGTCCTATCCGTCCGTCTCACGCAGAGATTCCTTAAGCTTCCGCGGAAGGATCCCTCTTGAGTTCAAGCCATGCCCTTGGCTTGTCTCCAGCTCCCAGGGTCTTCACCAAATGCATGGCAGTGGTGACAGCATTCCTCTGGCCGAGGGTCGGGTGTACCCTTACCTGGGCGACTGGCTGATAGCAGCTCCCTCCAGGAAGGAGGCGGAGTGGTCAGAGATCTGGCCCTCAGGTCTGCTCTCAACTGGGCCTCCTTATCAGCGAGGCCAAGTCGAACTCGAGCGAAGCAGGTGATTTTATTCATCGGGCGCAGCTCGACTCTCTTGAGCCAGGCGCGGCTCCGGCGGACAGGGCCGAGTTCTTTCCTCCTTTGCCCGATCATTTCTGGTTGGGCAATTCGCCCTGCCGGGACTTCCTCGCCTCCTGGGTCTCATGGCGGCCCTGTACCAGCGTGGTCCGTTGGGCCCGCTGGAACATCGTCCCCTTCAGTGGGGACTGGCCAGCCAGTGGTCCAGCCGCTCGATCCCTTGGACCAGCTTGTGTCGGTGACACAGGGGATGTGGAATGCTCTCCAGTGGTGGACCGTTCCAGATCATTTGCAGGAGGGCATCCCGTTCGTCCGCCCGAGCCGGCGGTCTCTCTGTCGAGCCGATGCCTCTCTGATGGGTTGGGGTGCCCATCTGGGGAACCACCGGGCTCATGGCCTCTGGTCCCAGCCCAGAGTCCCGATGCCACATCAACCTGCTGGAGCTCCAGGCGGTCCGCCCTAGCTCTCACCGCCTTTGCTCCGTTCCTCCGGGGTCAAGTGGTCCGAGTCCAGGCGGACAATACCACGACCATGTACTATCTAAACCGCCAGGCGGGGCCAGCTCCATGCTTCTATGCAAGGAAGCTCTCCGCATTTGGTCACTCGTCGCGCAGCCTGGGCGGATCTCCTAGCCATTCACGTGGCAGGGCCTCCAACACCCTGGCCGATGCCCTGAGCCGGATAGGGGCTGCATCCCACAGTGGTCTCTCCTGCCGGTAGTACAGCATCTGTTCTCCTTTGGGGCACACCTCAGGTGGACCTGTTTGCCTCCATGGAGAGCGAAGCTGAGTCTGTTCCATGCCGCCCCCCCTCAGCAGGGCTCGCTACGGGGATGCCTTCTCGAGGCAATGGACCCGGGCCTCTTTCGCCTTTCCCCATTTCCCTTGATCCACAAGGTGCTTCTCAAGGCGGGGAGGGACAAGGTGCAGGTGATTCTGATAGCCCCAGACTGGCCTCGCCAGTTCTGGTACCCAGATCTCCTCAGTCTCAGCTCCAGGACTCGCGGCAGCTTCCAGCTCGCCCGGACCTGCTCTCAGTCAATCAGGGGAAGGTGTTCCATCCGGACCTTCAATCCCTGCACCTGACGGCCTGGTTCCTGAGCGGCTAGAGTTCCAGGCTTTGGGTCTTTCCGACGAGGTCCTCAATGTAGTTGAGGCGTCCCGTAAGGAGTCGACCAGAAAATGCTATGCCTTCAAATGGAAAAGGTTTTCCATTTGGTGTCAGAACAAGGCTTGGACCCTTCCTCCTGTTCCTTGGCAAGCATCTTGGACTATTTATGGTCCCTTTCTAGTCAAGGGCTTAGGTCGGCGACCCTAAGGGTGCACCTGGCAGCCATCTCTGCTTACGAGCGGGCTGGGGAAGCAGTCGGTCAGCATAGGAGAAGGTGGTCTGGCGCTTTTTCAAGGCCTTGATCACATTTCCCTCCAGTCAGGAACCCCCACCTCCGTGGGATCTACTGCTGGTACTGGCAAAGCTCATGGGCAAGCCATTGAACCTATGCACAGGTGTGCTCTCTCTCACCTGTCGTGGAAGACCGCCTTCTTGGTGGCTATCCACGTCAGCCAGAAGGATGGGAGAGCTCCAGGCTTTCCATCGAGTCTCCTTACCTGGTCTTCCACAGGGACAAGGTTGTCCTGCGCCCCACCGAAATTCCTTCCGAAGGTGGTGTCGGAGTTTCACCTTAACCAGGTGTTGACTCTGCGGTGTTCTACCCCAATCACACCTCGGAGGCGAATATAGGCTCCATACTCTGGATCCTAGAAGGCGCTCGCTTATTATAAGGACGCCACGGCTGATATTCGGGAGAGGTTCGCCATCTGTTTGTCACCTACGCTGAAGCCGCATCTGGCAGACCTGCAGCTAAGCGGACGATATAAGCAGGTGGGTAACCTCTGCATAGATCTCTGCTATAAGTTAGCGGGCATGGAGCCTCCCAGAGGGATAAGGCTCATTCTACCCGCCATACTGCTGCAGGTGGCTGGCTGCTTCCAGGGGCGTCCCTATCCAGGAAATCTGCAGGGCTGCTACTGGAAGTCAGCAAACACCTTCATTACCCACTACCACATCGACCTTGAGTCACTTGGGATACTAGTTTTGGGGCCTCAGTTCCTCAGTCTCTCTTTCCCAAGTAAGTATATGGGGGTGTCGTCTTGCCTCCCTCCTCCCGGAGAACTGCTAGGAGTCTGCCAATGAGTGTGGATGAACAACATATCCATGTCCCTAGAAATACAGGTTACTCACCTGTAACAGGAGTTCTAGGAATGGTATGTATTGTTCATCCCTGTTTCCGACCTCCCGGCTTGACGCACAACCTGAGCTTCAGCGGGCAGATCTGGTGTCATGGGGCGGAGCCGAGAGTTATACCACCCGGGTGGGTGGGAGGAGCAAGCTTGAAGACCTTCCGGCAAGATTTAAAGCGGCAAGGATACTGCCAATGAGTGTGGATGAACAACATATACCATTCCTAGAACTCCTGTTACAGGTGAGTAACCTGTATTTTATACACAGTGCAAAGGTCACTGCAGCCCTATTGTAGAAACCGGATACATGATGTGCACTCATTTGATATGGAAAATAGTTGTACTCCTGCAGAGTGGCCTCTGGATACTGAATATCCAGAGGTCACTCTGAAGGAGTGAAAATATTTTCCATATCACACTCATGCCCATCATGTATCCCCTGTATATTGTAACACACATATAACTACTACAATAAAAAAGGTAAGCGAGAAACTGGGAACCCTAAGACAAACTACTAAATGCCTATGAACCAGATAGGAAAAAAGTAGCTGAACAATTGATCATGCCCAACTTGATCTACAGGGAACTTATCTATAGAACAGCAAATAAGCATTTGCTGTGTAGTTTAGACAGGGTACAATACAGAATAGCTAGATATGTTTTGCAATGTAACCACAGAACTCACCATTGTAATGTGCTCATAAAATTAAACTGGCAGTCATTGGAAATAGGTTGTACTAAAAACTGGTTAAAACTTATACATAAGTATTTAACATTTTATGCAGACCACTACATAACCCAAATTCTCTGTCTCCAAAGATAAGGGTGAACGGGAACTAACAAGATCGTGCATAAATACAGAATCTATCCTTTAAAAAGTGACAAATAAGGTAACCGTGCCCTTTCTTCCCAAGCAGCCGAGGCCTAGAGACTGGAACATCTTAACACCGCCCCTCCAATAAGATCTTTAAAGAATCATGGGGCCTTTATTACTGAAGTTTCAAAACTCTACCAGATGAGTTGTAGTTGTATATAATCTAATCTATGATTAGCCAGTGGTTTGCATATAATAACTGTGCGTTCTATATTGTTTGGCTTGTTTGTAGTTTTGAGATCTATTCGATATCTGTAACTGCATTTGTTGTAAGATGTACTATTTTGGTTATATTTTATGTTTTAGAGTAACTTAAGTATACTTACAGACAAACAGGACTGTCTTGTGAACAGGATTGCATCAATCCTAATTACTGGTATTCCTGTATAAAAACAAAGTTTTTATCTATCTAATCACTTTTATATAATGTGAGGAAATATATTTTTTTGATATAATTTAGTAACATCTTTTAGTGAAGTACCGGCAGTGTCTCAGACTAATAAATAATGCCCTGAAATGAATCAGAACTCACTGGCAGGCCCAGTATGGGAGCAGCATGCCATGTGGAGTTCTAGTCCAGTCTGCCTGCCTGCCGTAGATGTCAGTGTAGGCGGGCACGTCTTTTAGATCAGCTTTGGCTAGCCTAAGCACTAGCAGGACCTGCAGGCTTTGGGAATACAGTGGAAGGGGCCTGTCCAGTACATGCTGGCCTCTTTCTGCCACAAGCACCGTTCGAAAATTGGACTTGCGCGAGTTCCGATGCAGTGTGCCCCGTGCATCATATCTTAACGGCGCAAGCACTGTGTGTCATTCCTGACCTTTGAAAATCTGGTCCCACAATTTTTCTAGTTTAGCTAAAGATAATAAATTAAATGTAATCTTGTTTTTCTTTTGGAGACGTTAAAATAGTGGATTAAAAAAAACTCTTAACCAGCATTCTGGTACAGGTATTATTGTTACTGCAGTGAATTATTGTATTTTTAGAAGGAAGTGGGAAAGCTGACAAAGAATGTTAATCTCCTCAGTCTTCATCAAAAGGCATAACATATCTTTGAATAGAAATTAAAAACAGATATTAACTTTCTCATTCTTGTGTTTATCACAGTACATAGATTTGCGGAGGTTGGTTGCATGACGTTAAAAATAGTACATATATGTATTTACAGCCACCACTAAAGTTCTTGCATCTCTCTCTCCCTTTCATTTCACTCTCCATGACAGAATAGCACATGTAAATTATCTGCATGTCAGGTCATCAGAATTATCCATGATTACACCTGTTAGGAGTACTTGAGCAGTATGGCAGCAGAGCTGAAGTAAAAATGTATTTTCTGCCAGGACTGTTAATTTAGAGAAGGTGAATGACATCTTCAGTATAAAAGGAATGCATCAAGTGCATATTAATTGTGGTCTCCTCAACTACTATTACAAGAAGTGTTGGCCTTAAACCTTGTAGCGTTGCCATGATTACCTGTGACCCTACCAGTTCGTGATTGTGAATATTAGACTACTGAGGCTATAGGTTCAAGCAGGATGATACTGATTTGAAAGTGATATGGGATAAATAAGACTCGTTCTGAAATGCACATCTGTGTCCTCATTCATCGCTTTCTGCCTCATTTGGCCATTTGCCAGACTAGCAGTAGGGTTAACATACTAACATACAGTACTAAAAGCTAGCAGAATAGGCCAAATGGTCTGTCTTGTTTGCTCGAAAGCCAGCAACCTAGTGGCTGCTTGCCTTACCAACCCACCCCAGCCCCCAAGAGGGTCTTTTTTTTTTTCCAGATTTCCCTTGTACCTGTCCCACCCCTTCTTGAAGCCGTCCATTGTGCCCTCTTCCACCAGCCTCCCAGGCAGCGCATTCCACGGCTCCACCACCCTCTGTGAAAAAATGCTTCCTATGCTCCCCCCTGTAATTTCTGCCCTCCAGCTTTCACTCATGACCCCTGGTAGTCCCCCTTCTTTAACCTAGAAACAGCTCTTTGGTTCCACTCCTGGTTATTCCTTTTACATACATGAAAACCTCCATCATGTCTCCCTTATCCCTTCTCTCCTCCAGTAAGTAAAGCCCAAGCTCTCTGTCTCTCCTCATAAGGCCTCACCCCATGCCCTGAATCATCCTGGTCACTCTCCTCTGAACTCTCTTCAGCAGCACTATGTCCTTCTTCAAATGAGGTCTCCAGAACTGTACACAATAGTCCAGCTGCGGCCTGACCAAGGCATTTTACAGAGGGAGGATCACCTCCCTTCCTCTGGACATAATACCCCTGGCTATACAGCCCAGTATCCTGTTTGCTTTGACTGCTGTTCTTCTACAGTTTTCAGAGTTATTCATTTTGATGTCTGCCACCACCCCTTAATCCCTTTCTCCCAGTGTGGTTTGCAGTGTGACCCCCGCAGGGTGTATACATGTCCCGGGTTTCTTAGCCCCAAATGAAGTACCTTACATTTCCCGGCATTAAATTTCAATCCCCACCTCCTTGACCACCCCTCCAGGGTATCCAGATCCCCCTGGACTGTCTCCCTCGCTTCTTCACAATCCACCAGTGCTCCCAGCTTTGAATCGTCCGCAAAGAGACTCGACCTATTTTTAACACCCCTCCCTATATCCGAGACTTAGGCATTGAACAAGAGTGGCCCCAATACTGAACCTTGAGGGACCCCACTGATTACCTTTCTGGGGGAGGAGAGTATCCCACTCACCATTACCCTCTGTAGACACCCAAAAAGCCAATTTTTTATGCAATTGAGCTCCTGTCCTCCCACCCCATCTCCCTCATTTTTGCTATCAATCCGCTATGGGGCACTGAATCAAACGCCTTGCTGAAATCTAGGTATAGGACATCCACCGGGCTATGTCTAGCCAAGGCTCCCATCACCCAGTTATAAAATTCTACAAGGTTGGTCTGACACAATCTCCCCGAGGACAAGCCATATTGTTTATCATCCTGGTGTCCTAACCTTTCCAACTGCCTCCCAAGCCTCTCCTTGGTAAAGCCTCCATTACTTTGCCTACCACAGACGTCAGACTGACAGGCCTATAATTACCCATCTCCTCCCGAGACCCCCCTTATGAATAGGCACTACATAAGCCACCCTCCAATCCCATGGCACCCATCCCGTCTGCAAAGAGGCATTAGAGTACAGCCAGTGGAGCTGCCAGTACCTCCGCCAGTTCCTTCATAACCCTCAGATGTAATCCATCCTGCCCCGGGGCCTTATCTGTTTTTGGTTTCTGAAGGGCCTCCCTTACCCTATCCTCTGATTTCTCCTCCCCCAACCCCAATCCACTCCCTCATGCAACCTTTCTACTCCTCCTTTATTTATTTATTTAGCTTTTGTTGACTGGGTAAGTGCACTAGACAAATCCTGCCTATTTTCAGGCACGACCCGGGGGAGGGGGATACAGATGAATGCCAACTGACCTTGAACCAGATTAAGCTGTTGGTGGTATTTTTAGTGAATGAGGGAAATTTGGCCAGGACATCGGGGAAATTCCCCTACTCTTTTCGATAAGTGCCATGGGATCTTTAACATCCACCTGAACTACCACCAATCCAGGCAGATGGGACCTCGGTTTAACGTCTCATCCGAAAGACGGATCTTGGTCTGGCCCAGCCTGTACCCTAGCCTCTTTCCATCTTCTGGTCTCAGACTGAGACTGACCTCTCTCTGTCTCTCTCTCTTGCTGTCTCCTCATCACTCCCGTCAGGCTGTAGGGATCCCTTGTCACCCTCTGCAAAGACTGAGGCAAAGTACTCATTTAGCACCTTTGCCTGATCCCCTGCTTCCTGGGCCCATCCCCCCCACAATTTCAATCTTATTGATCTGTGTCCTCACTTTTCTCTTCTCTCTTTTGTATCTATAGAATCCCTTCCCCGAATATCCCTAGCCAGATTTTTCTCCATCCCTGCCTTGGCACCCCTCACCAGTCTGGTGACCTTTCTGGCCAATAATTCATACTCCCCCCTCTCCTTATCCCCCCTATAACGTTTGAAACGTTTGTAGGCAGCCTTTTTATCTCTCACTTCCTGCATTCCCTGGTCCACCAACATGGCCTGCTAGTTCCACCATGCTTGCCTTACTTTAGTACAGGACCTAGTAGCCTCTTGCACCCCTTGTTTAATGGTCTCCCACAAACTTTCATCATCCATATCCGGCCTAATCATGTCCAACCTCTCCCTTGGGATCTTACCTATACCCACGAAGTCCGCTCTCCTGAAATCAACCACTTCTGTATGAGTGCGGTTTTCCTCCCCCCTAGATACAATAGGAACTAAACCGTAGCATGATCACCACCCGCCAGTGGACTGCACATCTCCAGGCCACTTATTTGTTCACTATCCGCAAGAACAATGTCCAATATCCACCCCTCTCTAGTAGGTTCCCCTACCTGTTGGACCAGGAAGGCATTCTGAAAGACGTTCATCATTCTCTGTTCCCTAGTTAGAGAGGATGTCATAGTATCCCAGTCCACCCCCGGCATATTAAGATCACCCATAACCACCACCCTACCCTTTCCAAGGTCACCGTGACCCTTGATGTTCTTGAACAACTTATGATCCAGATCCTCCTCTATTGCCGGGGGCCTGTATACCACCCCTATCTTCACTTTCTTCCCACCCCTCATTTGCAGAGTTACCCAAATCGCCTCCACACCCTCTCCAGCCTCCTCAACTCCACAAACCATTATATAATTTCTGACTATCAGCACAACCCCCCCCCCACATCCCTGTCTTTCCTGAATATCTTGTAGCCCTCCAAGTTTAGGTCCCAGTCATTTCTCTTGAGTGGCCCATCTGTAATTACTGCCACATCCACTGTTCCCTCAGCCAACATAGCCTGGAGCTCAGGCATTTTATTGCTCATACTCCTGGCATTGATCAGGACTGTCCTCCACCCTGACTTTTCTCCTCTCTTCCACCCCCCCCAACCCTGTGCAATCCCATTTTCTGCCCAGTTGTCCTTGAAGTTTCAACATATTCCCTCTCATCCCCCACATGCCCTAGACCTGGACCCTCAAACAGCCCTCCTGGGGTCATTTTATTATTAGACCCCCCCACACACACTTTACAGGTTTAAACCCCATCTCTCACTTATAAATCCAGGAAGTTATTGAGAGGCTTACATGAAAACAGATGACTAGATGCATGTTTACAGTGTTGTGCGCGTAGGTTGATGCATTGCAAAGTTGGCAGTGTGGATCCTCACTGAAGTGTGCTAGGGGGTGCTTCAGATCCATTTTCTGCACCAGCGCGAGTGGGTATGTTTATGGGAGCGAGTGTATTATGTGGTAGTGTAAATGCGCTAGAACTCTCATTCTGATAAAAAGCAGCCACTCCTAGACTCCTCAACTGCTCCCAGACAAGCCCCATAGCCCCTCTCCAGTGCATCCTGCATCAGCACGAATGAGTGCTGTGTGAACAGTGAATTGGCCTGGCTGATGAGCTCACAGCAGGTGCGCAATGGCATAAATGTTGTAACCCTGCAGCCCTGTAAACACAGCTTGGGACAGAAAAAGACTGAGTCCATCAAATCTGCCCTGATATCCTACATTGATATTGTTCTGCCCTTCCAGAGCTCTAACCACCCACTGCTTTCCTCTTGCTTGCATGACAAATGCTTTTTTGTGGATATGAAACAAATGTTCCTTCATATAGGTGTTAAAAGCCTATTATTGTACACAGTGTTATGTTAATATTTATTCATAATAAAATATTTCAAACCAATATTCTCATCCCCCTTCTGAGCCTAGGGGAATTTCCAGCTGGTGTGGACTCCAAGTGTGTTATAACATAAATATAAACTAACAGATCTAAAATGTGACCATAGCTCCTCTGGCTTACAAAGACAATGCATTCAACAACTGGATTGTTTGTACTCCATTTAGCCACAGCGCCTAGTACTGGTATTGTCTCTTCTCTACTGACTTTTGAGTCTAGTGTTGATCTAATCTGTATTTAGAGAGCCAGGCGAGTCCAACAAAATTATTTATTCAGCTAATGTGCTTATAGATCATCGACTCTTGGCATTACATTTGCAACACAGTAAGTAGGCTTGTGCCATCAGCCTTTCCTCTCTGCTCTGACCAGTCTACATTCGAGCCAATGGAGTGGTAAAAAGTAATCTGAGAAAATAATTTAGGGATCAGTAGCAGAGCTGTCTCTCGGCAGGCTGTTTTGACTAGTGTCTGGACACAAGTAGTAAACAAAATGTTGGCTGAAGATGTGCACTAAAAAATGGCTGGTCATTTCTTTAAAACGTCTCCACTTCACAATTTAATCCTTTTTCTATCTTTTTTTTTTTTTATGTTTACAACCTCCTTTTTTTTTTTTTTTTTTTTTAAACTACCCTTCATTCTCATGTAAATGTTGTGTCTTATAGAACCAAACAGGTTGCCGTTACACAAGCATTTCTTAATAAAGATGATTTTGGTAAGATTTCATGTTAAATTTTGTACTAGCAGATTTATAGCAGTGTTAGCCTAAAAGTGAGCCCTGTTACAAAGGTGAAAGTACATACATGGCTAAACATTAGCTTGCTGTGCAGGCACTGATCCAGAAAGGTTAAAGTGCAGTAATCATTTTACCCGACTAACAAGCACTACTGTTTACTATTGGGGGATGGGGAGTAAGGACTGAATGTATTTTACAAAATAAAAAAAAAACTTGATAGTCAAATATGAGATGGTGACAATCTACTAACAGCATATGAACATAGCACCAAAGCAGTCAAAGTAGTACTATACTGTAGTAACATAGTATTGTAATAACATGGCTTTAAGATTCATCTTGTAATTTTGAGCATGTATAGACTCCGAGCTTATCGGCCAGAATGTTACCAGTACTTGAGGGGTGTAGTCCTTAATGCCGTTTTTACTTCAAGAATGTGCCCAGTTTAGATATGAAACCCTAGCTTCCACAGCCACACTGGGTTGGCTGGCTGTTCTACGTGATAACCACCTTCTGTGTGAAGTAATGCATTCTCATGTGTACCCTTATTCTGCCCCCTCAGTTTGAGGGCATATCCAGTAATCCTGTTTACACGCACCACCACAATCATCTATGTGTACTCCACTCTGTCTATCCACTTTAGTATTTAAAAAATGTTGATCATGTTCCCTGTTTTCACTTTTCTAGGCTGAATAATTTGCATATATGTCCAACCTCTCCTGATAGTTCTTGCTTCATAAACCAGTAATCTGCTTAGTGGCACTGTGCTGGACCCTTTTAATCTGTGCAGTGTTCTTATTTATTTATTGATTAATTGATTTCAAAAGTTATAGCAGGGAAGACATACAGCTCGTTTCCGGATGTGTCCTGGGTTGAGTGGTATGGAAGATGATTCAAGAGGAGAAAAAAATAAATGGCAGTTACCAGCATTACAAAAGAGCAAAATCATTATAAATATTGTAAGGCAAATCAGTAGAAATTTGTATTGCTGTGACCAGAACTGGTTACAGTACTTCAGGTGTGGTCAAAGCATGGCCATGTAAAGGGGGAAAGTAGACTCTTTCACATTGCGTTTTGCCCTCATCTTAATGCGTCTAAGTATTGTGTTTGCCTACTTGATTGTGGCAGCACACTATCAATCTGGCTTTAGCTTAGTATCCTCATTACCTCTAGGTCATTAGTTCTCACACTTTGTGATAGTAAATCTCCCTCAAGCCATGGAACAGATTTTGAGCCTCCCTCAAACTTGGAAAAAATCTTGGGCCTTCCATAGAAAAAAAACCAAAACTTTTGCACAGTACACCAGGAATCAAGCAGGGCTAATAATGCTGATGGAGTATATTCTCTTTTTATTTGACTTACTGTTCTCAACCCCAACCCCACACCCCAGGTTAACCTTGTCACTCCACTATTCTTACTCTTGGACCATTATTACTCTACTTCTCTATTTGGAATAACTAACCTAGCCACATCATTTCTCCCCCTCTTACCCTGTTAAGCAACTTCTTGTACCCTTACTGAGGTCGCACCTAAAACATGCATTGGCTCAGTGTGCCTTTTCCAGACACCATTTTACATATAAATAAATGCCTACTGTAGAAACAAGCCGCAACTCAGTGTGCGTTCTTAGTCACCAATTTATATGTAAATATACATCTACAGTATAAACAAGCTTTGGCTCAGGGCCTTTCCTGGTCACCAATTTGTGCATAGGTAAAGAAATTCACATGCCATTATCCATATTTAGTTTGCTTTATCCCTTCACACAAAACATCATTAACATTTAAATACTGCACATTATCAGACTTGACTGGGCTTCCCCTGGAACAGTATGAGGCCTCCCTTGGGAGGCTGGCCTCACCATTTGAGAACCACTGCTCTAGGTCTTTCCTCAGTCGTGCTGTCAGTTGTCTCCTCGTACAGGGTATATGTGTAACATGGATATCTCTCCTCTTGGTGTAGTAACTTGCACTTCCATATGAAATCTATGCCCTCATTTCTCAGCCCAGATCCCTAACGTGCAGAACCCCACCCCCCCCAATGCATCTTCCTTCTCTGTTTGTAGATAACGCTACTGGGAACACAAAGTGGACAAAGTTCAGCATCCTGCTGCTGAACCCCTACTCAAGGTCATTAATAAATATGTGTGAGTAATGGACTAAGTATCAATATCTGGGGGTACTCTACTCAATACATAACTCCATTCTGAATGGTGACCATCCACCATCATGACTCATCCTTCCTGTGAGCTAGTTGTCTGCCTACCTCCTAGACATTTGTGGACTCTATGTTGTGCTACTTTGTGCCATGTGGAAAATGTATGGGTGGTGTCAAAAGCCTTGCTATGGTGCAGGTTGACTACATCTACTGCAAGAGCCCCTGTGCACCTTCCTAGTCACCTCCCTGAAGAATGCAGTAAGGTTGATTTGGCAGGATCTATCTGTTGTGAAAGTGAAGACATTATTTTCTTTCTCTCTCCTTTTTACATCTACCAGGCTTCATACTGCAGGGCTCTTCCCTTACAGACTTCAGATGATAAGCAGACTTTTGGCACAGGTGCAGGGGCTCAGCTCTCTGCAAAATAGTAGTCTATTTATTTTTTTTTGGGTAACTATTACCGGTCTTTATGACATTGTAGACCAAACATACACTATAACATTTAAATTACTTTTTACTGTAGTACAGTTTAATTTTATATTTCAGCAGGTTCAGTTTGATTTGCAGTTGGGTACAGTGTGGTTGTGGATCTACGACATTCCTGTGAGTGACATAACTTTCAGTCTATGCAGTTTCCCAAGGACTAATTTTATATCTCTAGTTGGATTGTATTTTGTTTATTTTGGGCCTTCCTGATAAGGGCTAGACAAGCATAGGTAGTTCACGTTTGATTGTTAGTGAGTTAACTGCATAGAAACATAGAATGTGATGGTAGATAAGGGACGCTGGGCCTGCCCAATCTGCCCTTTTTTTTTTTTTTTTTAATTAACCTTCATTTTCTTTTGCTGCAGATGGTACTTGATGTACAGCGCAGCCCCCCTCATGATTCCCTAGTGTTCGTCCCAGACATTTTTAAACCCCGCCATTATTTTCACCTCCACTACCTCTGTTGGAAGGCTGTTCCAGGTATCCACCACCCTTTTTGTGAAGAACTAACTTGCATCCTTCTTGAGTTTACCCCCTGCCGCTTCCTAGAGCACCTTTTTTTCTCAGAACAATATACCCTTACCTTATTAACACCAGTGTTGTATTTATCCCCTCTTCCTCCTCTCCTCTCCAATGTGTACACATTTAGCTCCTTTAGCCTTTCCTTGTAAGGCTTTTGATGCAGATGCTGCACCAGTCATTTTGCACTTTTTTACATTAAACCCCAGCTGCCATACCATTGACCACTCGGTGTTTTCAGATCCCTGCCCATCCTCCCAGAGTGTCCACTCTATTGCAGATCTTGGTGTGATATGCAAAGAGGCAGACCTGCCCTTCCAGTTCCTCTGCTGTGTCACTTAGAAAGACATTGAAGAGGACTGGTCCCAGCACTGATCTTGAGGTACTTTGCTGGTCACCCTCCTTTCCTTGGAGTGAACTCCATTTACCACTACCGCCTGTGTCCTATCCCCTAGTCAGTTCCTTACCTAGGTTAGTACCTTTTTACCCACCCCCAAGTTACCCAACTTGCATGCCAGTCTCCTATGTGGCATGATGTCGAAGGCCTTGCTGAGATCCATGTAGTTCCTCCCTTATGTCCAACTCCTTGATCACCCAGTCAAAGAAATGCATCAGATTTGTTTGACATGACATTGTGAACCCATTTATTTAAAAGTTTAACCAGGAAAGACATACTGAGCTGATGTTTCCAGATGTGTCCTGGGGGAAGGGGGAGAGGGAGATAGCTAAACAATAAAACTACTAAAAAAATAAGAAGTCAAATACAATAATATAGTACTGTGAGAAAGATAGCGATAAATAGTTACCCTGAGTAACCATGCTGCCTTGGATCCTGTAATCCATTGAATACAAGATATTCCACAATCCTTTCCTTTAGTAGTGTTTTCATTAACTTACCTGCCACTCATGTCAGGCTGACAGGCCTATAGTTGCCGCCTCTTCCTTGCTACCATTTCTGTGGAGTAGGACTACATCTGCCCTTCTTCAGTCCTCCAGGACCTCACTGATCTTCATTGAACTGTTAAACAGATCTGTCAGAGATGCAGATAGTACTTCCCTGAGCTCCCTCAGCACCCTTTGTATACGTACCCCTCCCCCGGTCATCTCCTCTGTCAGGTCATTTCTGAGGCATTCACCCATCTTTGTAAAATCAATCCTAGTGAAGTCCAGGACTCTTGCCATTGTGTGGTTGGATTCCACAGCTGTTCTTATGTTAAACCACACTGTACGATGATCATTGTTCTCAGATGGCTTCCCACCTTGATGTCTGCAGCACTCTCTCTGTTAGTAAGCACCAGGTCCAGTATGGCCCTCACAAGTGGGTTCACTGACTAGTTGCCTGAGGAATGCCCCTGCAAGGAGTCCAATGTATCCTTGCTTCTAGCTGAAGCTGCAGCTGGGAGACACCAGTCTATATCTGGCAGTTTGGAGTCCCCCACCAGTAATACCTCCCTCTTTCCAACCATTTTGCCAGTTGCATCTAACATTTCCTTATCTAAGTCCTTCTGCTGTTCTGGAGGATTGTAGATCACACCTGCTCAAATACTGGCTGTCTCCCGACTTGAGGGTGACTTGCAGCACCTCTGCCCCCTCCCGAATTCCCTGCATTTCTGTTGCTTTTATGCTTTCCTTCACCTAAAGCATCACTCCCCCTTCCTTCCTTCCTACGCTGTCCCTTCTGAACATCATATGTTATATGTGTTTTCAAATGGAGGAACTTTTATTCATTTATCAATATTCCCCACACATTTTTACACAGCTGATTTGCAACATGTGTTACTGACAGTGGAGATGTTGTCAGGATCATTGTTTGTCTGTGATTAAACAGAGTTGGTTTGACCCTGCTGATATGCTTGGATGTGTCCTGATGTTCTCTTGCTGCATGAGCAGAGCTTGGAGCCTGTTAAATGACTGGATCTTGACTTGGTCTGAAACAGTAGTGTATGCCCAAATATGCATGATGAAAATGAGGGACAATAAAGCAGCAGTGCATGACAGCAATGAAATATGTGACCTATACTTTTTATTCTATTTTAGATTGCCTCTTATCTTTGGACTTGTATGATATCCTTTTTTGGCCATATTGAGTCTGCTGTACCACTTAATTGTACAGTTGAAATAATAAAAGGAGTGCTTCTTTTAATGTGGCTCGGACCAGTTTTCATCACTCTTCTGTGTTGCTTTTTAATACCCATGGTTTAAGATCACTTTGTGACCATCGTGAACTAGCATGTGGTAGACACTGCTCCCTGACCTTATGTAGGACAGTACGTATACAAATACAGCTGAGGGTGCTGATGAAAATTCAAGCCATATTAAAAGGAGCATTCCTTTATTTCAAATGTTAGAAAGTGATAAAGCAGACTCAACTTGGGGAAAGGAGATAATGGGCAATCTAAAATAGAATAAAAGTGAAAGTCAAAATTCTTGTCACTGTCGGGCACTGCTTGCTTAAAATGCTGGGAACAAGAGGAGCTATAGAACAGGAGCGTGACAAACAGTATAATAGAAATCTCTTAGTGAATTATATCCTAATTCCATAAGGAGACGGTGTTTTTTCAGAATGCACCACCCAGTGCATTTTAATAAGCAGACGTGGTAAACAGCAACTGCACAAGGAGCAGAATCACACTTAGAAATACTGTACATACAGCAGTGATTGGCAGAGTTGACTGTTGTAGCATTTGAAGTTTGCATGCCTCAGAGAAGAGGCAAACTTTTGCCTTGATGTGCATTCAAAACTGTTGTTACTAGTGGCACAACGTAGCAGTTGCAGTTATTGTTTTCCAGTTTAAATACTGAAGATGACTTCTGGTGACGTCACACCAGCAATGGCAGCATAGTTTGATAGCCTCCTGACCCTCCTCGGAACAATCTCCTCAAAAACAGCGATTTTATAAAAAAAATTCTACAAGTTCAGCCAGGAGAAATCTATAACATGCTGAAAAGAGGGGGAAAAAAATGTTTACCCCAGAAGGCGACAAGGATTTGTGCAGATTGTCTGACAGCGACTCGGGCAGCGAGTGCTCACAGGCCTCTACCTCATCGCATCACAGTTGCTTGAGTAACAAACAACTCCCACTAAGTTCTATCCAAGGGCAGATGACCCTGGTCCTTTCTGAGATTCGGGAGTTCAGGAAAGAAATGCGTTCTACGTCGGCAGCCCTACGCACCGACCTCATTAAAATTGAAAACCGGCAGGAGGCCATGGAGGGGCAGGCCATGGAGACTGACGGAAGGGTCAACTGTGCAGAAAGGGCTATTGCACAGCTACACCAGGACATTCAAGGCTTGCAAGCTAGAGCAGAAGATGCCGAGGGCCGAAGCAGATGTAACAACGTCCGTATCTCTGGGGTGCCAGAGGGCGCGGAGGGACCGGACATGCTAAAATTCGTAGGAAATCTCCTACGAGAAGCACTGCAACTCCCAGAGCCCCTGACACTCGAGCTGGAGCGTGCCCATCGCACCCTGGGACCCAAGCCCACCCAAGGAGCCCGCCTCCGAACCATCCTGGTATGGTTCCTTCGCTTCCAAGAGAAATGAGCAATTTTACATGCAGCTTGGAAGCAGAAAGAGGTCTTTTTTTCAGCAGCAATGCCTATACTTTGAAAACTGTTACTCCCCAGACATAATGAACCGAAGAAAGCAGTACATCCCTGTTAGTAGGGCCCTTAAACAGGCAGGGCTACGATTCCGCACACCATACCTGGCTAAAATCATAATTCATTTTCCAGAAGGGCACCTGACCTTTGAGAATGCTACAGACACTGTCGCTGAACTCTGAAACAGGAATGTTGAAGTGCAACAGGTCCCCCCAGGCCAGAAGCAATCTCTATACTCCAAATTATCACGGCGGCTCTGGAATTGGGGAACTAAGGAGGCATGCAGACTACAAGGGCAGGCAACCATTAAACAAATCGCGAGTTCCCTATGCCAACTGCCTCAGAACTCTCCTCCCAAGGACTTCACTCCTACGAGCCAGTGAAGCAAGGAGCCATTGAGCTGAACCACCAAATGGAAGGAATTCTATGGAGTGAAGTTGAGAAAGCCTTGATTCGCTCGAACCTTATGTTTTCAGGGACATATGGACCTCTGGGGAAGGGAATGGAAAGGAAGGAAGGCCGACATGCAGAAACTATTTATCCCAATCGAGAACAGACTCCTGGTTGGAACTTCACCCCATCGGAAGGCAGAATCAATGCTTCTTCAAACCCTCAGATAAGTCCCAGTCTACTAATTATTATTTCTTCCTTTCATACTAACCTTTTCAAGTTTAGGATTCGAGGGGTGACCTGGCTAAGATAAATGGCTACTGCGTATCCCTCCCTCTCCCCCCCCCCGCCAATTAACCTTACTATCTAAACCGTCATATGGTAAGGTGCTGTGAAACCAGGCTTACTGCCTAGTCCTGGTCAATTAGGGCCTCATTAAGCGAAGGCCAGATTTTTACTCCTACCCCTTTCAAAACCCCTCCCCGTTCTCTCCCCCACTTAATAGTCCCCTCCCCAATTACTCTGCCTTACAATCTTTCGTATAATTCTAACTGGACTGGGACCACTTACTTATTTACTAACTTTTAACTAGAGGAGGGATGACAAATGGGTTTATATTTTTTACGATTACGAACCTGTGAAAGGCCACGAATCACATGGGAAGGTCTGGGCATAGAGGGACCAATGAGCGATGTTTTACCTCATCACACCCTGGTACCATTTGAACCTATCAACTCTTGGGAGACGTTTTTAGCCCTTTCACTCCACCTCCTACACCTCTTGTGTCCCTCCTGGCTTCCTGTTTACCCTCCCCACTTGGGGTTAAAAACTACAGGCAAGCTGGGACCCTGGACTAAACTGGGACTGGGATCCCTCTTTCCCTCCCCCATCTAATCGGTAAAGAGACCCTCCCGCCTGTCCCGAACCTACAAATCCCTCCTCCCTTCAACACATAAACAATCGAGGAGGAGGATCAGGGATGGTAGTGACGTCCCAACACCCCCAACCCCCTCCATAGACACCGGTGGTGTCAAACGCTCTTACCGACATCGTAGAGCAAAGGTGAGTGTCTTGAACACACACTATGGTCAGTATATCTGCCCAGTATGATGGAAGTATCACTTCTCGATGGCTGACCGGACTAGTTTTGTTGGCCCAGTTGGCCCAAATAGTTTTCTGGCCCCACTGAATTTGAGAATTGTTCCCCTGGTTAGTTTATCTAAATGTTCATAAGGTTGCAGGCCAATTTTTTTTCACAGTTTTAGTTTTAAACGAGGTCTGTCAAATGGATTTGCTATGATCAATGTTGATTTTGTGTTCACTAGAGAATCGGCAGAATGTCACAGTTTCCTATTGTGCGAGATAGAGATGGCACATATTGCTGAACCACCTGAAGGAGATAGAAATACATACAGTTTAAGTAAGGTTTAAAATGTCTTAACAAGGTATAAATGTTTACTCTTTGAATGTCAACAGCCTGGGTAGTCCCATTAAATGCACTAGGGTTCTGGGACTTCTGAGAAAAACCAAAGCTGAAGTGGTACATATTCAAGAAACTCGCATGACCCAAGCAGAGCATAATAAACTAAAGGGAAGGGGCTTTTCCCAAGTATTCTCCTCGGCTATGTGGTCTAAGGGAGGAAGAAGGGGCATTGCCATTCTGATCTCAACCCACACTCCTTTCAGGCTGATCAAGGAATGGGCGGACCCAGAAGGGAGGCTGATTGTCGCCCAGAGGTGGTTACAAGAACAAGAGGTCACACTGGCAAACATGTACCTCCGCCCAGGGGCAAACACGGCAGCTATTAGGTTTTTACTAGATAAAGTGGTCACTATGACTAGGGGCATTTTGTTCCTGGCAGGAGATTTCAGTATAGCTCCCTCCCCGTCCCTGGACACCACGAGGGTTGGGGGAGACAGGCAGCCTGCTGCCCATAAGTTCTTCAAACAATTTATCCAGGAGATGGGCTGGCTGGATGTGTGGCATTCCCTGCACCCCGGAACCCGGGGCTATATGTTTTATTCTGCCGCGCACGGCACATACTCGTATAGACCACTGTTATACCCAAAAAGAAAACTTAGACAAAGTAATCGATGCCAAGCTGGGCATAATAGCACATGTAGACCACGCCCCAGTAATTTCCACCTGGTTCTGGGGGACAGAGAGACGCCACACCCGATGGAGGTTTAACCCGATTCATTTAAAGAATGAACCATTTAGGGAATTCCTCAGGGAGAAAATTGAGGAGATAACTAACGACAACTCTCACCCTGATAGCACAGCATGCATCCAGTGGGACACCTTGAAAGCTGTCCTTAGGGGACACTTAAAAAAACACATGACACAACTAGCTAAAGCAAGAATGGAGAGACAAAGGTCCCTGGAACAGGTGCTGCAGTTCCTTCAGATGGTACACCAGCAGGGAGACACCTCAATCCTAGACCAACTTAAGCAGACAAGAAGTGAACTAGATGACATGTGTATTTAACAGACTGAAGTGGCCCTATCCTATCTGAAACAGAAATATGGAGAGATAGGCCCTAGAGCCACTCAACTATTAGCATATAGACTCCGCAGTCAACGTAAGGCGTCTACGATCTCAGTTATAAAAGACCTCACAATAGGCCAACTTGTTTCTAAACTTAAGGGAATCATATAGTCCTTCACAAAATACTTTGAAGATTTATATACCCTAGAACAACACACACCTGACCCCCAAATTCACAGCTTTTTAAACAAACTGGGGCTTCCCAGTCTCAGTGAGGACCAGAGGACCTCGCTGGTAGCCCCAATCTCCCCAACAGAATTGGCAGCAGTGAATTCTCATTCAAAAACATAAAAGGCGCCAGGCCCCGATGGTTACTGTGCTGAGTTCTATAAAAGCTCTGCTCAATCTGTAGTTCCTTTGCTGTTGAAGGCATTTAATGAGGTGATGCAGGGTGACCCCCCCTCCCCCCAGCTGGGCGTATGCCACCATTTCCCTTATACCAAAACCTGACCGGGACCCTCTCAATTGTAGCTCCTACAGGCCTATATCGGTTTTAAATGTAGATTATAAATACTTTACATCTGTATTAGCACGGAGACTTGATACTATGCTGCCAACGCTGATCAATCTTGATCAAACGGGTTTTGTGAGCGAAAGATCCACTGCAGACAACACACGTAGGGCTCTACATCTGGTCCAGGAACTTCAAACTAAAAACACACTTCTCAGTTTAGACGCCGAGAAGGCATTTGACAGTGTGTCCTGGACTTTTCTCTTCACAACCATGAATAAGATTGGCTTTCCCCTAGACTTCACTAGTATCATCCGGTCCCTCTACACCTCCCCCCGAGCATGTATTAGAGTTTCCGGACACCACTCGGACTACTTTCCCCTTCAAAGAGGCACGAGGCAGGGTGGCCCATTGTCACCTGGCCTTTTTGCCATCTTTATTGAACAGCTGGCGCAGGCCATAAGAATAGACCCTGGTATTAGAGGGGCTGAGATGGGTGACACGGAACACCGGATTGCTTTGTATGCTGATGATGTCGTCCTGTTTCTTTCCAACCCTGTAGAATCCATTCCAGTGGTGTATGGCATTTTAGAAGAGTTCGGAATATGTTCAGGGTATAGACTTAATGTGAACAAAACTGATGCTCTGACATTTCACTTTGAACCCCCGGGATGGTTCAAGCAAAAATACCCATTCATATGGAAACTAGACAAACTAAAGTATCTCGGTATGTACTTAACCCGTCAGGTGGAGGATACATTTTGCCAGAATTATGTCCCATTTCTGACCCAGATGAGGTGTGACCTGGAGAAATGGGATCTCCTTCCCCTAAACTTGATTCAAAGGATAGAGGTTGTTCGGATGGTCCTACTTCCGAGGGCTCTGTACCTCTTCCAGAATGTCCCGGTCAGCCTTCCATCAAAGTTGTTCCACAAATGGAATGTAGTAATTTCCAAATTTATATGGGCTAGGAGGCAGCCTAGAGTCAGGATTACGACCTTAATGCTATCTAAGGTTCAGGGTGGCCTGGCCCTTCCAAATCTTCAATTATATAATTGGGCATCCCATATAACTTTCCTGTTCCGACGAGTCATAGACTCCACCAAAGCCAAACGGAAGGAGATGAAAGAGGTCATCCTCCCTGATTCTGAAAGGGAACAGGCATTGCATTATCGCCCCCCCCCCCAAAAGGTTCATGTTAAAAGCCCCTGGATCCGATACGAACTCCAAACCTGGCACACTATACGTGAAACCCTGCAACTTACCCCATATTTAGTTCTACTAACTCTGATAAGTTTGCTAGAAAACTTTCAGCCTAGCCGGATGGATCGCACCTTTAGGGACTGGAGGCACCTGCACTTAAACAACCTTGCACAGTTTCTCAATGGTGCACATTTTAAAACATTTGCAGAGATTCAGCAAAAGTTCAAATTAAGACACTCAGACTTCTACTGATACCTGCAAATAAGGCATTATTTTACTTTACTCCCTCCTGGGATTCACAACCCAGAGGGCTATCCATAATTGATAAAACTGATGCTGCAGGTGCTTCGGACCGGTGGTCTGGCGCACACCATATCGGTCATATATAAATCCTTGAGGGACACCCTGGGAGATGACACATATCTTACTATGGAAAAATGGAACACAGAGATGGGTTCCAATCTAACCAAGGAAGACTGGGATGCAGTTTGCTGTACCACCTCTAGACTGACTTGCATGCATTCCTGGTGCCTTTTTTCCTGGCAGCTCATTGCGAGGTTCTTTTGAAACCCCTCTTATTACGGCACGCTTCAGTGGGAAATCGTCAGCAGATTGCTGGCTATGTGGAGAAAACGAACTCCATCATTCCCATGTGTTCTGGTTTTGCCCCAAACTACAACCTGCTCAAGGACTCCTTTTAAAGAGCTGGAGGAGATCTGGGGCCCTGGGGATCCCAAAGTCAGGGGAGTTTTTTCTTCTTCACATCTCCCGCTTCCAAGAGTTCAGGGTCCCTTATAATGCACTACTTCTGGGAATCCTGTTACTTGGCCGCCAAAAAAGCTATAACTAAATGTTGGCTTACCAACATTATTCCCACCACAGAATCCTGGAGGGGTATAGTGAATGTCATTTATAGAGCTGAAAAAATTACTTACTCACTGAATAGCAGAACGGAAGCCTGTACACTAAAATGGAACAGATGGCTTATGTATATAATGACTAAGGATCCAAACTTGGCCCCATAAAGTGTGTAATCTCTGCCTAGTAAACCCATTGTGTTGGGGCTATACCCCTATTTGGGGACCCCAATAAGGATCATGATAACATGACTTATAGAATGAAATGGTCCTATACTTACTAATGGCTGGACTGAATAATAATGTATTATCTAATACCTTCAGTGATGAAATGCCATGTAATGTATCTCTTTGTCAATATAAACTGAATTGATTATCCATGTATTTACTAAGGAACTGTGACTGTAAAATGAAGAAAATTTTAATAAAAATTATATTTAAAAAAAAAAAAAATTAAAATACTGAAGATAATCAGCAACTGAGAACACTTGGTGGCGCTTTCTAAGACATTGCTCCAAGAAAGAACTAGTAGTGCATTTCTGGGCATTGAAAAGGTAAAATTTGCATTTATATTCATACCTTCCTTTAACCATAGGGGAATAGCTATATCGGCCCACAGAATGGAGGCATGCCCTGAACTAAGACTGACAGGCAGGTTGGGCTCTCCTTGTATATAGCCTGCTGTTCCCACCTAAACCACTAGTTACTTGCCTCTGTAAGGAACAGCATTCTGCCAATAGGGCGCTGTGAAGAGGGCTTTGGAATATGGGTGTCTGGATGAGGGCGAGTGTGATATGGGCGATCCGGATTTCTGACCATTGCCTACACTGAGCATGGGGAGGATGGGGCCGTACCTGTGGTCCTATTCTTCTCTACAGTGTGTGGTGCCTGGGGGTGTTTATATAAATCTATTTGAGGGGGTATGGATGAAGCCTCTGCAATGGAGGTGCAGGGGCAGAGATCCTCATTAAATTACGGTGACACTGGAGGGTGTGATCTCAACATGCAGTATGCGATCTTGAAAGGTGGTGGGGCGGAAGTGCGACTCAATTGCTGGTCGTGCATCTTGCTTGCGACCTTTTGCTTGCGCTCTTTTTTATTTTACCTAGGACGGTTTGTGTTCGCCCTAAAGGGGTTGAACCATAAGGAACAGCAGGTATGCCAGGAAAATGCCCTGTGTACAGGTTTGCTGCTTCACTGTTCCTGCCTGCAAGTTATTTGTTACAGATTTTTTTTTCCTTTTTGTAGCAGTAGTTGAGCTGTTTCTCCATCCAACCTAACTAATGCTGAGTAAACCGAAGTAAAAAGTGTCTTATCTAAACATCAGCAACAGATGAGACACTACTGGCGTGCCTGGTTTTCCTTATGGAGGCAACAGCAGGCTGTGTAAGAGCCCCACAAACCTGTCCATCTTAGCATAAAGGGGAACATTCATGAACCCTTACCAGATCTTTTAAATGAGGCACTCTACTCCTCTGTAGCTAGCAGTAGTCCAGAGATACTGATGATCAAGTCTGCGCTATATTGATACTACATTGCCACCATTTAAGAACCTTTTGTTCTTTGGGGATAACTCTTTTATAGGGTCACTCACACTTCTGAAAGTATTGTCAGGCACCAGAATCGCATGGAAGCTTTTTCTGTCTGTCTACTGGGGGCTGCCACTCAGATGTCATATGCCAACATCATCTGGATGTATGTGTGGGTGGCCCCCACTCCCGCCTCAGTTCTTTCCCACCATTGACGTTACACGCACGGACTCTGTGGAAGCTTTGTCGTTCAGTCAACCGCCAAGATTTACTTGCCTTCTATTTTTCCTTTGCCTAACCTCCTCCCTCTACTGTAACAGGGAGATTGGTTAGGCTTCTTGGACATGCAGGATGCCTACCTGCATTTCAAGGTATGCCCCCCACACAGGCGGTTCGGTTCTTCAAGTTCTTGTTCTAGGGGGAACACTACCAGTTCAGTGTATTGCCTTTTGTCTTATCCTCTGAACCATGGGTCTTCACCAGATGATTAGCGGCAGTAGCAGCGGCTCTCTGAGGCGATGGCCTGTATGTTTTTCTGTACCTGGACGACTGGTTGCTGAAGGCACAGTCCAGGGTCAAGCTATTGCTGACCCTGGAACATACCCTGCAGTTATTTCATTCTCTAGGAATAACTGTCAACTTGCCCAAGTCTGTCCTGACCCTGTTCCAACGGCTGCAGTACATGGGAGCAGTTCTGAATTCTGCTCAGGGAAAGGCTTTCCTCCCTCAGGACAGGGTGGACTGTCTTAATAGCTCAGGCCCACTTTGTGGCCCAGAGCTGGTGTGTCACAGCCAAGGCGTTTGAGACTGCTGGGCCTGATGGCTGCAGCCAGTTGTGACTGTACCTTTGGCCAGGCTGCACATGAGGATCCCACAGTGGACATTGAAGGTCCAGTGGGATTCATGCACCAATGATCTGGATCAGCAAATCCTTGTCTCCTCCCTGGTGCACAAGGTGCTTCAGTGGTGGATGGACCCCAGCAACCTTCTAAAATGGGTCCCCTTCCTCATCCCATCCCCCCAGCAGATCCTCACTGTGGACACCTCAGGTCTAGGTTGTGGTACACACTTGGGTGCTTTTCAGACCCAGGGGACCTGGTCTGTGATGGAGGCTTACCTCCATATAAACGTCTCGGAGATGCAGGCAGTGCTGTATGCCCTACAGGCCTTCCAGAACCACCTCTCTTAGAGTCCCCTGCTGGTGCAGTCAGATAACCTCAGTGTGGTCTATTACATCAACAAGCGGGGGGGGGGGACTACTAACCCCCTGTGCAGTTAGGCGATGAGAGTCTGGTACTGGGCTCTAGAGCATGGTCTAGAACTGTCAGCTGTTCGTGTTCCAGGTGACCAAAACGCCTTGGCAGACAGCCTCAGCCAGCTGCAGTCCAGAATATGAGTGGAAGCTGCTGAACTCAGTCTTGGAAGACCTGTTCATCAGACTAGTCATCCAGAGTTGGACCTTTTTGCTTCCCCGCTCAATGCAAAACTGCAGTGTGTTTGCTCACTAGATCCAAGGCCTGGAGTTTTCTGGTGAGACGTGTTGTCCCTCTCCTTGAAAGGGAGGTTTCTCTATGCCCCCATTCAGAGGGCGCTCATCAAGCTCCAAATGGAAGGGGCCACTCTGATTCTGGCAGTGCCATTCTGGCCACATCAGATTGGTTTCCATTACTGCAACAATTAGCTGTGGCACCTCCAGTTCTGTTGCCCCTTTGCAGGGACCTGTTCACACAGGCACAGGGAACACTGGTCCATCCAGACCTCAAGTCCCTCCGGCTGCATGCATGGCTGTTGAAGATGTAGCCATTGCTCAGTTTGGGGTCTCTCAGAAGGTGGTTAGTGTAATGGTGGCTGCTAGGAGACCCTCCACCAGGGCCACTTACTTGATGAAATGGAAGAGATTTTCCATCTGTGCCATGTTTCGTCACCTGGACCCTTTCACCTGTCTCGTGAACCAGATTCTGGAGTACCTTCTGTCCCTGTCTGATGCAGGCCTTCAATACTCCTCTATTAAAGTGCACCTGTCTGCTATCTGTGCCTTACATGCGCCCATCGAAAGCTGCACTGTAGCTCAGTTAGACGAGACCCGTACTTTTCTGCGAGGCTTTCTCCATCTGAAACCTATTTGCAATCCGGTCCCAGCTTCAGACCTAAATTTTGTCCTAGAAAAATTGACACTGCCTCTTTTTGAGCCAGCCATGTCTTGTGAGCTGTGCTTTCTGTTGTGGGAAGTGTTATTTTTAGTTGCTATTACTTGTGCTCGAAGGAGTTCTGAGCAACAGGCTGTCGTGTGAGCAGCCTTAATTGATTTTCCTCAAAGACAGGGTGTCTTTGCATACTAAGCCCAAGTTTCTCCCTAAGGTGGTGTCTGAGTTTACTTTAAATCAGTCAGTCTACCTGCCTGTTTATTTCTTGGAGCATGCCATTCCAAGGGCAGCACTGCTCCATACTGTAGATGTGCATAGAATCCTCCGGTACTATACCCACTGTACCAAGGATTGCAGAAAGTCCTTTCAGTTGTTTGTGTCTTTCACCCCTGGGAAAGAGGGCGCTCCAGTTTCTAAACCATGTTTGTCCAAATGGTTGGCCAACTGTATTACTTTTTGTTATAAGTAGATGATAAGAAACTCCCTGGTGTGGTTCATGGCCATTCCACCAGAGGCATGGCCACTTTGGTTGCTTGTTGCAGCTGAGATCTTCGCTGCTGCCACTTGGACTACTGTCTACACTTCCACAAAGCACTACAGTCTGGGCATTGCCTCTAGAAGGAGGACAGGCTTTGACCTAGCTGTACTCCAAGGCCTTCTTTCTTAGGCCTTTGGCCTCCTGCCACCTGGACTGTTTTGCTTACTGGCACTGCTTGTAACTTGTTCCAGAGGTGTGACCTGATGAAGGATATATCCCCAAAGAAGATGGAACAAATCTTCTTTGAAGGTATCTCTTGCAGCAGGTCATGCATGTAGGAACTTCCCAGCCACAGGCGCTGAATCCAGTCAGAGGATTTTACCAGCAGTCGACCTAGGACTGTCCACGACGACTACATGTGCCGTGCCATAGGGTATATAAGCGTGGGTGGTCTCAGATGCTCCTCAGTTCTTTTTCCGCCACCGACCTGCACGCTACACCTCCCGAAGGAGTATAGCCACAGTTGACAAACAATTTTACCGGAGTTGAAACTGCCGGTGTATTACACGGAGCATGCCACTCCAAGGGAAGCATTGCTCCACACCTTAGCCATACACAGAATATTGAGATACTGTTTCTCCTGCACCTGAGCTACGCGCAAGACGGTGCAGTTTTTTCATTTCATTTGCCTCGGGTAATCAGGCACCCACTTTCTAGGCAGTGCCTGTTCATATGGCTGGCCAATTGCATTATATTTTGTTACAAAATGTATGGTAAGGACCTTCCCAGAGTCGTGAAATCTCACTCCACTAGGGGACTGGCTACTTCAGTAGCTTGCTTTAAAGAAATCTTGGCTGCGGAGATTTGTGAGTCGGCTACCTGGTCAAAAGTCCATATTTTTAATAAACATTACAGCCTGGACATAATTTCCCAAAGACGGGCCACCACTGGCCGTGCAGTTCTGCAGGGTCTATTATCATGAGTCCACCGCACTTGTCCGACAAGCTGCTAGGGACTTGTTCCTACATATGTGATCTTCTGCAAGAGATATCCTTGAAGAAGATAGTACAGTTATGTACTTACCATAACAGTAGATCTTCAAGAGACTCTCTTGCAGCAGGTCACGCCGTCCCTCTTTCCTTCTCCCCCATAACACATAGGGAAACTCCTGCTTTAGGGAGACACTGGCTTCTGCTCCCATTGATACAGTGCACTCCTACTGCCTCCTCGGTCCCCCTCAGAGGCCTGCCATGAAGCCTAAGTGGCACTCTGTCGCCGACGGGAAAAGAACAGAGGAGCACCTGTGACCTCCCGTGCTTATATACCCTATGGCATGGCACATGATGTCATCATGGGCGGTCCCAGCTCAACTGCTGGTAAAACCCTCCGGCTGGATTCAGTGCATGCAGCTGGGAAGTTCTTGCATGTATGACCTCCTGCAAAAGATTCTCTCGAGGATCTACTGTTATGGTAAGTACGAAAATGTACTTGACATAAGAACTTACTGTAACAGTAGATCTTCGAGGGAATCTTTCTTCAGATCATGCCACCCCACCCTCCATCCCTCTTCTATCTCTGTCTCCATATTGGCTTTTTTGTTGCTCCAGCCTTTTCATAGCTGGGCACCTCTTCTCTCTCTCGTCTGTTCCCTAGTGGGAGGCCTAGCTTTGTATGGTCCCCAGCAGGGAAAGAACTAAGGAGGGAGCGGGACCACCCATGCTTATATATCCATGCAACAACGGTGTATGACGGAGTGGGCAGCCCCTAGTAGACTTCTACAGAAAAAGCTTCTGTATGATCCTGGCACCTGATGGTGGTAGTTCCAGAGGAGTGACCTGGTGAGAGATTCCCTTAAAGATGTACTGTTACAGTAAGTTATTACGTAACTATTCTATGTCACTGAAGCTCAAGCCTTGCTTGCTTACAGTGTTGATAGCCACAGCTGGATCGTCCATGACATCCTAAGGTTCAAAAAAATGGTGGCAGTGTAGTATCAGTATGCATGGTGCAGACTTAATCATTGATACCTCTGGACTGCTGCTAGCTACAGGTATACCCAATATCTAATGTAAGACAGCTTTTCACTTGCTGTCAAACTGTGATGGGCATTACTCAGAAATGTTACCCTTTATGGTGTGCCTCCACTCTGTGGGCTGGCACAGCAATCAGAATGGAAGGATATTGAATATTGAAAACAAATGCCAAGGTATGGCATTCGGTAACATTTTATCAAAATTCAGTGTGACCTCTGGACCTTTTAAGGTTTAAAAAGATACTGGGAGGAGTTCTGTCCAAACAGGAGCAGTCACATACATAAATCAGTAAAGTTTGGACAGAAAGAGCCACTTGCCAGATTACTTAACTTTTCTAGAAAATTAAGTGCATTTCATAACAAACCCCTGCTTAAGCCAGTTGGAGTTTGCCAGCCTCTGATGAGATAGTGTGTGTGTGAGCCTGTGTTTTGCAGGTAGCATTTGATACTTCTGTTGCTTGTCTTAAGGCAGGAGGAGTGCCAAGGTAGGTGACCCAGACTCTCCTGCACAGCCAAACCACTTGGTTTTCTTGGCAGGGCATTGTGGGACTCTGGAGGTCTGTCCCTGCCCCCGATTTTAACACACATTAAGTGGAGGTCAGAGCCCTTGGGCAGCATTACAGCAATCACCTGCTGGCCACTGGTGTCAAATCCACCGCATGAGGTGGTGTTTTTATTCGTACTTTAAGGTTATTTGCATTGTGCTTGGTGTCGCCGAACCAGAAGTAAGACACTTATCACTTCTGGTTGCGGTGCTATATCTGGACCCCTGTAACGAGTGGGGCAAGCGTGCACAGGGATGCGCGTGGAGACGAGTGTTTCTGCACATGTCTGCTGTATCTGCTGGGGACAACTGGGACACTGGCACAAGACTCTTCCCATCTTAGGCAAATTCACCAGATTTAATTTATCTGGAGCTATAAATATGTTAAGATGGATATTTTTTTTTGTATTATATATTTATTGATTTTTGCAAGTCGGTTAACTTGCATCACGATACACATGGTGAAGGAGTAACATCCATAATATACAGTGTCAGTTATATGGGATACACAGAGCAGTTTACCCCTTCTTATTTGTTACATCAAGGGCGGATATCTCAAAATCGGTTATACATAATACAAATCCACCAGCATATAGCCTAATCTGAAAGCTTAAGGGGCACCATTCTGTCAGGCCCTAAGGACCCAACGGTGCTCATAATATATCCCAAAACATAATTACAGCCCCATTATACACAATCCCCATTTGCTATCCGAATCCTTCCTTTAGTAATATATGAGATGGGCATTAACACTGGTCCAAATAACAGGTCCCAGATAAAGAAGCCACCCCCGTAAGGATATACAAAACACATTAGGTAAAAGTCCCGAAGTGAATTATCAGTCTCAAAATATCTAGTTTAGTTTTTCCCCAACAAAAAAAGAATATGCCATCTTCTCTCTCCTAAGCTGGTCTCCGGGCTTCCTTACTCCTGTGCTGTATTTCCTGATACCAATAGGCAGGCAGGAATCGGACCTCGGCAGCAGGGGAAATCCATCCCTCCACTTCCTGTCTCCCTCAGTTTACTTCCTGCCTTCAGTGAAGCAGGTACTCTGCAGCAGAGCCTTGTCACACGTGGCAGGGCTGAAGAGACTGTAAATTATAGATTTTTATTCTACATGTGCAGCAGGTGTATTTCTTGGATGACTAGGAGCAATTTGGAAATGCTCCATGGAGGGACCCAGTCTCGGCTATGCAAGCTGCACAGACTGGCCCCACCTATCAGCATATCACTAGTTTTCCCCATGATTTTGGGCTACCCCACAATGGAAGTTTGTAAGCCTCAAGGCTAGGGCGACCTCTAATTTAAGCGCTGGAGTGCTTTCGTTTATTTACCCTCTGGGCTAGGGGAAGCCCTAATTTAAGCACTGAAGTGTTTTCTGGGGTCGAGTGGCTGTTTAGCGACGAGCGGCTTGGGGAAATTATCAGCCACTCATCGCTGTGCAGCTCCGCGACGCGGATTCAGTCAGCGAGTCACAAGGCTAGGGGGGACCCTAAGTTAAGCACTGGAGTGCTTCCTGAGGACAAGTGCCTGCCTAGCGATGAGCGGCTTGGGGAAAATATCAGCTGCTTGTTGATGCGCAGCTCCTCCATGCGGATTCAGGCAGTGTGTCAAATTGCTCCTGGGCGGTCAGCTCTCTCATCGAGCGTGGGGGAGAGCGCATGGCCTCTTGTCAGCAAGCTCTGAGGAGAGCGCCAGGCTGTAGCATGACGAAGGGCACTGAGGGGAGTGCCAGGCCGCGTCTAGGCGCTGAGGTCCACCGCTCGACGCTCAGCAGTCGACCCAGTCGTCGAATGGGCTGTAACACTGGAAGGATTCCCTCATCGAGGAGCTCTTAGGATAGCCAGTAGCACTGTAGGGGCATTCCTGCAGATCGCAGAGCAAAGTGCTTAGGGCTACAAAATAAGCAGGCATCCCTACTGAATGAAGGGCACAGCACTTGGGGATCCCCCCCTCCCTTAAAGGGACCAATGGAGCTCAGGCCCCCCCAAAACAACATCAAGAGACGAGATGTATCTTTTTCAGTATAAGTACTGGTTAGCAGCAATCCATGCAGCTCAGAGTTTTGCCCTTAAAGGGCCAACGGCAATTTCAATGCCACTTCAACCTCCAGGGGGAGGGGGTACGCTGTTTAAAAGGGGAATGGGTCCGTCAGACCTTCCAGGGGCAAAAACATGCCAGCGAGGATTCGTCCCCACTTCTAATCTTTTGCTGGGTCGCCTTGGCTAAGAAGTAAGAAGGCAGCATCTGCGAATGTCAAGGGCTCAATTTAGGTGACCCCTTCCTCAACTCAGACTGATCCTCTCTGGCTCTAGGCCTCTTTGACAGATAAATCAGGGCCTTTGCCCTGGACCCAGCATTCCTCGTGGGCAACCTCCAGGGTCACCAGATGGAAGACTGCACAAGAAGGCAAAAAAGCTCTGTCCTCATTCAAAGAGGAGCAGTAGTCCTCTCGTTAGTGTCGCAGGGAACGTCCACCATGGATTCCTGTCTTCAGTTCATGGCGTTTATTTTCAGACTATCGAGGAGAAAGAGTTCTCTAATGCTAACTGCTCAGACTCTTTGGCCTGGAGGCCCTCAGTCCTTTTCGTAATGTGTTTTAAAAAAAAAAAAAAAAAAAAAAAAGGGTTGTAGCTGGGATTCACCTCGGACATTCCTCGGAGGCTCCCACCCAGCCGAAATAGGCTTTCACCTTACAGCTGCAACCAAACCGTCCTCAACCTTCCATATTCCCTCAGCCATTGGGGACTTGCTATGGAGGAATGGCAAAGTCCAGAATGCACCTATACAGTGGCCTGGCAGGTTTCTAAGCTTCTCAAGTCTGACCAGAAGCAATCTAAAAAGTGGTTAGACTGCCCCAGCATCGACCCTTCAATTTCAAACCTGACCAAGAAGTCGGTCATCCCAGCCAAAGGAGGAGCTTCTCTCGGAGACCCAGTGCATAAGGATGTGGATGCCTCTCTCAACTGGGTCCTCCAAGCATCAACAACGTCTCAGGCTGACAACCAGAGAAAGCTCTGCTGGGATCCCAATTTTAGCCTTTTATTTACCTGTAAGTGATCCAGAGAGGAACAGACCTATTCTTCATCAGCTACTGTTCTTGGGGAGGTTGTCAGGTGCGGACCACGTATCCAGCTTCGGCTCGATGCAGCCCCTGGCCTTTGGTCTGGCAAGCAACCGCCTCTACAAGAGCCAGTCAGTTAACTCACCCAGTGTAGGTAATCTCCTGTTTGGCTCAGCCCTCAAGGAGGTAGTGAGGGATTACGAGGAGATGCCAAGGTGCACATCCTACATCAAGAGGCAGGGGCCAGTCTTCATCCTCAGGCCCCAGATGCTTTTTGCATTACCTAGGTTACAATAAGGATCAAAATACTAATTTTTCTGAGAAAAAGAACATGCTATCTGGGCACATCCCCCAGTAGGGGGCAGGTTTCTAAAAATTCCCGAGGAATGTGCCTAAACTAAGTCAGACAGAGGGGTCATAGACATTATCGGCACCTAATAAAAGCCCCCACTACCTCATGCGGTGCCCTCCACCACCACTGGCAACCCATCTGAAAGACCAGCAATGCTACTGGCCTTTACGGGATTACTGCAAATAGGCTAGTTCCCATTTCTCATCGTGCCAAAACACACAGGTGATTCAGGCCAGTTCTAGTTCTCAAATTCTTGAATAGGTTTGTCCATAGCGAACCCTACAAGGTGGAAACCTTGTCATCAATCAGGGAATCGCAAAAAGGTTTTTTTCTGGCATCCATAGATCTGCAAGATGCCTGTTTACCTTTCCCACTCAGTAATGTCACACGCATGATCTTAGGTTCAGAGTAGCAGAGCAGTACTTCAATTCAGACTCTGTCATTGGGGTCTTCCTCAGACCCACGGACAGAATTGAAGGTGCTAGTACTGGTCATAGTCCACATAAAGGCCACACAGCTCAAACGAACATTACAAGCAGTGGCAGAGGTGGTCTGGTACCTGCCTGCACATGTTTTTCTCATCAACTGGAGAAAGAGTTCCCTAATTCCAAACCAGACCTTGATCCTTCTGAGGGCAGATATCATGACCCAAGGGTTTTTCCCCCGGAAAACTAAATTTCGGATTCGGCTAAAGCTCATCAAGGAGTTTAACTCCTCAGCTGCTTGCTTTATCTTTTTTCATAAAGCTCATTGAGACAGAGTAAACCCTCCCTCCAGTGACCCTCTTGGAGGACAGAGGTCATGAAGGGTCGCAAGTTAGGCCATCCTCACCAAATCCGAATCACGGCCGATGCAAGCCTCAGGAGCTGGGGACGGCTCACCTGCATCGGCTGTTGGCACTGGGCAGGTGGTCGCTGTTAGAGGCACAAGGTACATTATAAATGTTCCCGACATGCGAACAGTAGGCCATGCCCTGAGGCACTGTAAACAGCAATTCCCCAATCAGGATAGTCTGGTTCCAGCCGACAATCTGTCAATGCTGGCATACACCAACCATCAAGGCGGCACAAGAAGCTCAAAGTGCTAAGGGAATCCCTTCTCTTTCAGTGGGCTGAGCACCACTGAACGATGTATATACCAGGACAGGTAAACAACATGGCAGACTAGCGTAGTTGCAAGGTTGGTTGACCAGGGGAATGGGAGCTGAAGGATAGTGCCTCCTACATCTGACATGGGGCAATCCTCACAGATCTTTTCGCCTGCTGGCGGTACTCCAGGGTAAAGCAATTCTGCTCCCTGGCCAAGGATGAACCAGCGGTAGCTCAGGACACCTTTTCCCCTAAATTGGGATAAATTCGGTGTCCTATATGCCTTTCCTCCAATACCGCTTCTATCAAGAGTCCTTCACAAAGTGGTTTGGGACAGGACAGTCATGATTCTAGTCTGTCCCTTATGGCTTTTCCGCACATAGTTCCCGATTATCATTCGTCTGTCAAGGTGACCACGTCTAACATTCAAGTTCAGCCTGGGCATTCTCCATCAAGGTCTGGCTTGGCATCCCATTTCAACAACTTCTCTCTCTAGGCCTGGAGATTGAGAGGGAAAAACTTTCAAGGAGCTCTGCTACACAGCTCCTGTTATTGACATGATGGGGAACTTGTCTCTCTTCTTCCTCCAAAGTGTACTATTGAATCTGGAGAAAATGTTGGTTCTGGCTTCATTCAAAACACACATAGAACTATCCAGTATAATTGCCTGTTCTACTGCAGAGGGGGGACAAGAGGAACTCTGGGTCACCTTGGAGACAGGAAATGGCATCATAATCCGTACAGGGGTTGTATACAGACCCCCGTCTTAAGGGGAGGAAATGGACAAGAAAATGATAGAGGGCATTCTCAAAATGGCTGAAAAAGGGGAGATACTGTTGATGGGGGACCTGAATATGTCAGATGTTAACTGGGCGACATAGACTGCAGCCACATCCATGAGCAGGGTCATTCTCGATGCCCTACAGGGGCATGCCTTAGACAGCTAGTGGTGGAACCCACTGGAGGAGCAATATTAGACCTGGTACTCTCAAATGGAGAGGGATCACAAATTTAGAAGTCCAGGACATCTGGAGAACAAGTGACCACTGCACAGTGTGCTTCACAATAAACACAACCATGGAGACAAGCCATACAGAGACAAGGATACTGGACTTTGAAGGGCTGACTTTGGCATAATGGGTGAATGCCTGAGGAATGCATTAGCAAATGGCCAGAAAGGAGGGTGGAAGAACAATGGAGAAAATCAAAACTGCCATCATGGAGGCAGCAAGCCTTTGTGAAACAAATAAAGAAAACAAAGCAGAATAAAAACCACTATGGTTCTCAAAAGAGGTGTCAGGAAGGTTAAGGAGAAAAGGCTGCATTCAAAAAGTATAAGGAATCACAGACGGAGCACAACAGGGAACTGTATCAATTAAAGCAGAAAGAAGTGGGGAAGGCAGTCAGAAAAGCAAAGGCCCAAACCGAGGAAAAGATAGCCAACTCAGTTAAGAAGTGGGATAAAACCTTTTATAGGTACATTAGGTAGCATAGAAAGGTTAAGGGAGGGATAGTGAAGATTAATAAAGGAGAGGGGAGGTGGGCAGAGGGAGACAGTGAAAAGGCAGAGATACTCAATGAATACTTTTGCTCAGTATTCACAAAAGAAGATGAGGAGGAGTTACCTAAACCATACAGTAGAAGCATTCTGGATAGTGGGGTTAACGCCAGTCCATTTACAGAAGAAAGAGTACTGAAAGAACTCTTAGAACTCAAGGTGGACAAAGCAATGGGGCCTGACGGGATTCACCCTAGAATCCTAAAAGAGCTAAGGGAGGACCTAGTTACACCACTAACCACACTTTTTAACAAATCATGGGAAGATGGGGTGGTACCTGAGGACTGGAGGAGGGCAGATGTGATTCCCCTTCACAAAAGTGGGAGCAAGGCAGAAGCAGGAAACTACGGACCTGTTAGTTTGACCTCAGTGGTGGGGAAAATGATGGAATCACTTGAAAGAAAGAATTGTTGAGTACCTAGAGGCCAGCGGGCACAGGACCCAAAGCAGCATGGATTCACAGCAGGAAGGTCATGTCAGACAAATCTAATCGATTTCTTTGACTGGGTGACCAAAGTAATAGACCAGGGAAGGGCTATGGATATAGCCTACCTAGACTTTAGCAAGGCATTTGACACAGTCCCGCACAAAAGATTAATAATCAAGTTAGCCAGCCTGGGAGTGGGTCCATGGTGGTAGCCTGGGTAGCAAACTGGCTGCACAACAGGACACAGAAGGTAGTAGTGAATGGAACGGATTCCGAAGAAAAGGGGGTTACTAGTGGAGTACCTCAGGGCTCAGTACTGGGTCCAGTCCTCTTTAACGTCTTTATAGGTGACATTGCAGAGGGTTTGGAAGGAAAGGTATGCCTCTTTGCAGATGACACAAAGATCTGTAACAGAGTTGATACACAAGGGGGGGTAGAAAGGTGAGAAGGGACTTGGCAAGGTTGGAGGAATGGTCAGACATATGGCAACTTAGATTCAATTCAAAGAAGTGCAAAGTAATGCACCTGGGAAATAAAAATCCAGGAGAAGAGTACACAGTAGCAGGGGAGGTACTAACGACAACAATAATGGAAAGGGATCTGGGTTTAGTCATATCAGATGACCTAAAGGTGGGTAAGCAATGTGAGAAGTCAGTAAGGAGAGCCAGGGGATACTGGGATGCATAGGAGGGCATCACAAGTAGAAAAAGGGAAGTGGTTATCCTCTATACAGACAGTTGGTGAGACCCTATCTGAGTACAGCGTGCAGTTTTGGAGACCTCATCTACGCAAGGACATAGACAGGATTGAAGCAGTCCAAATGAGGGCAACTAAAATGGTGCAGGGTCTACATCAGAAACCATATGAAGAGAGACTGAGAGAGCTTAATATGTATACCCTTGATGAAAGGGGGGACATGATAGAAACTTTTAAGTACCTCAAGGGAATCAACAAAGTCCAGGAGGGTAGCATCTTTCAGAAAAAGAGATGTGTAAGAACAAGGGGGCACAATTTAAAGTTAGAGGGGGGACGGCTCAGGGGTAATGTGAGGAAATTATTTTTCACGGAGAGAGTGGTGGACGCATGGAACCGCCTTCCTGGAGAGGTTGTGGGGTCTAAAACAGTGGGGGAATTCAAACATGCATGGGACAGACATAAGGCAATTATAGTGGGGGGTTGCAGGAAGTAGGCTGTTGGTTAACTAGAATCTGCAGCTTATCCAATAGGTAGGGAAATGGGCAGACTGGGTGAGCCAAGTGGTCCTTATCTGCTGTCAAAGTCTATGTTTCTAACCAGCCACCTTACAAGTTCAGTTTTTTACACTGTGGGCACTCTTGTTGACGGATTCAGGGGAATCATTGATTCATATACCCATGTCTGTAGGTTTCTAAAGACAGCAACATTAAGATGCCTTCCAACCCACCAAAGCTGCCGGTTCTCAAGGCTGTGGCCAAGGCCCTCATTAGGGCCTATCAAGGAGATATCCATCAAGTGTTTCAAAATAAAGGTCACCTTTTTTCTCATAGCTATTGCTTCAGCCAGGAGGATCAACAAACTGAAAGAATTGCTTACCCAAGAGCCATACACTGTTTTTCATCAGGCTCGAACAGTTTCAGGTTTTTTGCCAAAGTTATGCTTCCCTTCCATTACAATCAAGGGTTCATTCTTCCTTCCTTCCTTCTGCCCACTCTCTAAAAGCAATAAGGAAAGGGAATTGCATCCTCTAGTCCTAGGAGGTGTGATGGAAACGTAAAGACATGGAGGTTGAGGATGGGGACCTTGAGGCCCATCCAGTCTGCCCCTGATGAAAATGTATATTAAGAGAGTGGAAGCTATTTGAAAAAACTTCAGGTTTGTTCATGTCGGCTATGGGCCCAAATTATGGGCAACAAGAGTTCAAAAGGCTCTATAGCCAGACAGATTCTATCAGCCACTTCCATGGCTTATGATCAGGCTGGAGTAACTTGCCTGGCCCAGGGAGAGCCCATTCCACCAGAGCTATGGCACCTTCGTGGGCGTATTTCAGAGAAGCATCAACAGCACACTTATGCAGAGCGGCCACTTGATAATTCATTCACACATTTTCAAAATTTTATTTGCTGGAAGCGATGCCCTCGGATGAAGCATCCTTTGGCTGCAGAGTGATTCAAGCGGTGGTGGATCCTTAAGGGCTCCTGACATTCTTCCCACCCGGGATATCTGGGGACCTATTGCTTTTGTATATACCAGAAGTAAGGAAGCCCGGAGACCAGCTTAGGAGAGAGAAATCAAAATTTAAATACCTATAAATTTTCTTTCTCCGACTGCTGCTTTCCGGGCTTCGGATTCCCTCCCAGAATGTATATAGTTGGTTGGCCTCACGGCCATATATGCCTTAAAATTCTTGTTTTCTGTTTCCAAGTTCTTGTAGTATAGCCACATTGGACTGCTTTAGGAAGAACTGAGGGAGACAGGAAGTGGAGGGCTAGATGTCCCCTGCTGCAGAGGTCTGATTCCTGCTTGCCTGTTGGTATCAGGAGGTACAGCCCAGGAGTAAGGATGCCCAGAGACCAGCCGTCAGAGAAAGAAAATTTGCAGGTATTTAAATTTCAGTATTTCAAGCATTTGGCCCCAGGACAGAATAAAGTTCACAGAATCAATCCGGTGAGAATACTGTCCATATAGTCCCCATGAGGCCCGAGGCCCACTACTACCACCAAGCCCACTTTATACAAAATTTAAGGTAAAACCTACCTTCAGTCCTCTTCCGATGAGGGGTCCACATCATCCGCCAGTTACTCCAGGTTTGGTTCCATTGGGTGCAATATTTTCTTTACATACTCAGGATCATTGAAGGTGTAAGTTTTTCCCTTCCACAACAGCCACAGTTGAGCTGGATATAGCAATTGATGCTCCACCTGCAGAAGACACAGCCTACCCCGAACACCATCAAACGGCTTGCGTTTTTGCCTGGTACTGTACGCAAGGTCGGGGTAAAGGCTGATCTTAGCCTGGCCATATTATATGTGCTCTCCTAGTCCGGACGATCTGCAAGGCCCTATCTTGATTCCCACACCTCGGCATACCACCATTACAGTTCTCGGGGTTGAGATGTCATACGATGGCCTTCTGGGGTTGATACGGTACGCCCTCTCGATCGCTATTGAGGGAAGGTCCTCTTCATTAAGTTTTAAAATCGCTGGCAAAATAGTTTTAATAAATTCCAAGCAGTCCTCCCCTTCAGCTTTCTTGGGTAGCCCCAACAGATGCAAATTCTTTTCCCTGGCCTGATTTTCAAGGAGCTCAAGTCACTGACGTAGTAGGCCATTTTCTTTTCATGAGCTGGGTAGATGTATCACAGGCCCTCAAGACCGCAGCTTCATTCTGCTGCATTGTCCTTTCACAGGCATCCATCCTGGATTCCAGGGCCGAGACCCTGGATGTAAGCACGTCCAGTTTCTTATCGATGTCTTGCACCGATTTGACCAGCTGATTGAGAGTGTTGTTGACTGGTTCTGTTCGTACCTCTTGGACTGTCTGCAGTCAGTATAGGTTGGTAATGCCCAGTCACCTCCACTTCCCAACCAGGTGAGGGTCCCACAGGGCTCCATCTTGGGGCCCGTCCTGTTCTCTATCTTCCTTAACAACCTCCCCTCGGCTTGTGCCAACTCCCATATGCACATGTATGCAGATGACAGTCTTCTACACCTCTGGTCCCTCTACCCAGCCGTAGAAGGTCTGCTCCAGCATAATTTCCACAAGACTTCCACAATGTCCTGCACTGGTTACAATTGGACCAGCTCCAGGTTGACACAGATACAACTGTGTCTATCACCTTTAGCACCAGCAAAAAATTGGTGAGACTCCCAATTCCGTCTTGCATGGCACCCCTCTAGAAGTGGTTCAGTTCTTTAAGTACCTTGGTGTGTGGCTAGACAGCAAACTTGAGTTTTCTGCTCACTTAGGCCCTGGACACACTGTTGAACTTAAAACTGTTTAAGTGCCTTAAAACAGTTTAAATCCCCCTAGCACTGTTTGCAGACACACTACAAGCCCCTTAAAACATTTTAATAAAAGTGTTTTTAAACCCTGCTAGATACCTAGTCTTAAAACCATTTTTAAAAACGTTTTAGAGCTAGCATGGTTTTACTTACAGGTCTGTCCAGGAGTAAAAGTGTTTTAAGCTGTAATGGTTTAACTAAAACAGTTCTAGATACAGTGTGTCCAGGCAAGCACAGTTCTGTGTGTTAGACTTAACACAAAATAGTTACAAGGAGAACAGGTTTAACACTAGCAGCGTGGCCCCACTAAACCATTTTCAAAAATGGTTACTGAGTAGTGTGGCTGCACTGAAATGGTTTAGCTAAACTGGTTTTAAAAATGTTTTTTAAACACAGTTCTGTAGTGTGTCCAGGGCCTTAGGCACCATCCATGCTGATGTCTGCCCTAAACTTGGTGCCTTGTACCACAATAAAGATTGTCTATCTCTGCTTGCTGGCCGTGAGCTTGTCGCCAAAAAGGCGCTCAGTCTTTGACTATGTGGACATGGTCTATGGTATTGCTTCCTCAACCAGTGTTTAAGACGCCACTAGCCAAATAGCATTTTGCTAAGCATGGCTGAATTTGGCTATAAATAAGTGTTTGTGTGACCAAATTGCTTCTGCTGTCCCACAGGCTACAGATCAAGACTCGGTGAAGTTAAGGTTTGACTAACAGCTTTGACGTTTCAATCAATCAAAATCTTTATTTAACCAGGTGAACATCATTGAGCAAGCTCATTTTCAAGGTGGACCTGGAAAGAAGAGGTTAACAATACATACAAAGGAATACTTAGTTACATCATAATTGGGTAAACAATATATACAAAATGAATTCACACTTACACAGTATTTACATAGAGCAGTAATTATACACAGAAGGTTTATAATACACATGAAATAGAGTATTAAAAAGAGCCATTAAGCTAAGAGTATGCAGCTAAAAAGTATAGCAACTGCAGTACAGTATATACAGGTTAGCCGTATGCAGCTGTAATTACAGTGTGTATTTGAAGCATCCTTGAACACAATTATTGATTGAAGGAGCTTGGTGGGGCATGGGAGGGATGGGGAGGGGGACGCAAGAGGGTGAGTAAGGAGAGGGGGGCATGTAGTGATTGCAGGGGGGAGGGTGGCAACAGTTAGGGAGTGGAAAGCAAAACACCACGATAGTGTCAAGGGGGTAAGCAAGGAGTGTAAGTGGGAGCCAGGGGGACATGGAAAAGGAACGAAGGGTAAGGGAAAAAAAACACAGGGTCAGGATAGAAGGAGCAGTTAGGTAAGTTCTTAGAGGCTGTAGCATTGCCCAAAAGGGTTGGGAAAGAAGTAACCGTAAAGGGATGCACTGGAGCAGATGGAGCCGAGGCTAGGGGAAGGTGACATCGGGGAAGCAGTTACAGGATTCCTTCATAGAGCAAGAATAAAGTGCTTTGAAGGCTTATAGTTTGATTGGGTAAGCCAACTTCAGGGTTTTTTGCAAGTTGTTCCAGAGCGAAGGTAAAGTGTGAGATATGGCAGACCTGCCGAAGGGCGACTTGAACTTCGGTACTGCAAGGGAGATAATGGAGGAACTCCTTAAGGCATGTTTACCTATCACACCTAAGGGAAGACAATCCGAGGTGTACTGAGGCAACATCTTCGTGATGGCCCTAAATGTCCAGAGAGCTGCATTCCTCTGTCTTCTGTGGTTAAGGGATGACCAACCTACTGTGGCATAAAGGGAGCAGTTATGTGTGGAGTATGGGAGACCAGTTATGAACTTCAAGGCTCGATGGTAGAGTGTGTTTAATTTAGCCAGGGCAGATATGGGGCCTTGGCTGTAAAGGAAATCTGCGTAGTCGAATAAGGTAAGGAATGTGTTTTGGACCAGTCTCTTCCTGGTATCCAGTGTTAGAAAATGTTTGATCCTATAGAAGAGGCCAAGCCTCTGCCTAAGCTTCTTTAAGAGATCCTCAACGTGATTGCAAAAGGAAAACTTTTGCTCTATCCACACCCCCAGTTATTTGAATTTAGTGACCTATTCCAGCAATTCTCCAAGAAGAGTGTGGGTCTGGGGAATATTACCTTGGGTTGTGGGTTTATTGACGTATGAAAAGGGAGAAAAAAAGCATTGTCTTTGTGTTTTTGGCATTCAGGAGCAGTTTCTGGTGCAGTAGTTGTAGAAGATTAAATTTCCATTGCAGATCCCTACAAGATGCTTCTGGAGAGAGTCTTCCAATATAAAGTACCGTGTCATCGGCAAATAGGTAGATGTTAGCAGATTTGATGTCAGAGTCAATATCGTTGATGTAAATTGCAAAAAGCAACGGACCCAGTATAGAGCCTTGCAGTACACCCCTCAGTAGAGATTTCAGGGATGAGAATTTCCCTTCAGCCTTGACCTGCTGCTGTCGCCCTGTTAGTTTGAGAACCACCTCAGCGATGTGGGGTCGCAGCTGATGTTTCTGAGGGAGACAAGGAGCAGCTCGTGGTCAGCTGTATCGAATGCCTTGCTTAAAGTCTAGAAATACTGCGCAAAGTTCTTCGAATCCAAGGCACACTGGCAGTCGTTGGTGACCTTTGCAAGGGCTGAAATAGTACTGTGATGAGGCCTAAATCCCAACTGATAAGGACTGAGTAGGTTCCCACTTTTGAGGTAGTTCCTAAGCTGCACACTCACTATTTTCTCCAACAGTTTGGAAAGGGTGGGACGTAGGGAGTTTGGTCTATAGTTATTCAGGTCGCTGGGGTCTCCAGATTTAAAAAAGGGGATTACGTGAGCCGTTTTCCATATGGGAGGAATATTGCCCTGCAAAAGGGAGAGGTTAAAAATGTGCATTATGGGCACAGCCAGGATGTAAAGACAGCTTCAGGAAGAATGGGTCCATTTGGTCTGCCCCCTGCATTCTTCCTGGTATCTGATTGTAGGAGGAGATCCTCAACTTCTCTCAGGGTGGTAGGCTGGAAGGAGAAGGCCACACCTGTGACTGGATCTGGGAAGTCCGGTGCTCCAAGACTAGGCCGGAGGTTATTGTCAGGGGAGGCATTGAAAGCGAGACCTGCAGTTGCAAAATGGTTAAGTGTCGAGGATAGTCGATTTATCTGACACCGAAGTTGTGCCAGTGGTGATTTTTGTGGATAAGTTGTTTATAGCCGTGTGCCCTTGAATATCCTTGATGGTTTTCCTGAAGTTTGCTGAGCACTTGGTGGAAGCGTGCAGTTCTTTGCTGAAATAGCTAGCCTTAGCCTCCCTAACCAGATTGGTACAGTGGTTTCTAACCTTCCTGAATGATGTTCAGTCATCTGGAAGTTTTGATTTTCGAGCTTTTTTCTAAAGCCAGTCTCTGTTCAACAGGGAGGCATTTAATTGGGCCGTAAACCAAGGACGTGATTTATTTTTAGAACGAATCTGGACCAATGATGCATGTTTATCCAGAGCCCCTAACATGATTTCCTGGAAGATATCATAGGCCGCAGGCACTAAGTTGGCCAAGTAAAAATCCTGCCATCTCAAGGAATCTCGCAATTCGGAGAGGAATGCGGCTAAAAGGTTCAGATGACAATTAACCAAAATGCATTAGAGGTTCAGACTTGCGCCTTAAACACTGCTCATCTTCCCTGGCCAGACTGGACACTCCTCCCGTCACTTTGTGAACAACTCCCCCTCTCATACTCATCGTTGCTCAACTTTATTCCTGTTTAGCAATTTTTCCTCTACCCTCATGTCACTAGATTCACTGTGCCTGATTCCTGTCCAATACTGGTTTGGTTCTCTTCCCTATTACCCCTCGTCAGTCCTCTGTCACGTTCCCTCTGCTCTGAGGGAGCATCACACCTTCGCCATTTCACATTCCTGCTCATATCATTTCCTATCACTTTGGAACTAGCTACCCTCTTCCTTCTGCTTCAGTGCTTTCCCTGGCTCCCTCAGGTATCAACTGAAACTCCTTCCCTCTCCCCCGCTCCTGTTTTCCTTCTACTTGACTGTTTCCCCTGCATTTACCTCCTATCCCAGTATAGTGGTGACTGAAATGCCTTATTTTGTTGTTTCTACACTCCTATAATTAGTTTGTGTTCTTTGATTGCTGTTTATTGTAACTGTGAATTGTGTCTTTGCTATGTATTTTGTATCTCCTATTCCCTTCTCTCTGGTAAATTAGGCAGTATTATACAAGCAAATAGTGCAGCATTTACAGTGGTGCGCTAGCATAGGAGTGAGACATGAAACAGCGCATGACACCATAAGATTAGTAAAAGGTTGGTACGAGGAGTGGCATTTAAGAGTATTATAAGCTAGAAATTGCTTTTTGTATAACAGAAAAAAATCAATCTGCTGTACAAATGCAATTTTTGTCAGCACTATTCATGGTCCAGCTTTGCTTTCCACAAGGCTTATAATTGTGCATTGTTCATTAGAAATAAAGGTACATTTTCATAGCTGTGTTAATATGTAGATTTTATTAACCTCCTTCCGAAATATGAATATTTTTGTTAGATGATTTTACTTTAAATGTATACTTACAAGCCATGTTCCATCAGGCATTTGTGTCCTGCTAATTCCTTGTGTGTCTGGCAAGTTAGCTCAGTGTGGTGCTTGACTAGATGCATTTCCGTTTGCTCTGTTGTCAATTTCCCTTTGAACCGTTATGCTTGCTCAGCTGTCCTTTTTGTATCTAGCCAACTTTCAGGTAGACATTGCCTTTGTGAGAGGTGGCGCAGGAAATCTCTCATTCCTGCATTATTTTTTTATACCCACAATCTGTTCTTGACATAGCCATACTGCATTATTGCAGAGCTCCTTTCTGTGTGCATTCTGCTTTCCATCCAATCTTTTTATCAGGCTCTTTTTTTCTTCTAATTTGTTTCAGCTGCATGCATTACAATCCCTCTGTTTTCCTGAACTGAACTACTCCGATCCAGAAACACATTCCCCTGATCAGGCACTGATAAATCTTGGACTGGTGTTATTTGTTGTTCATTCATTCCTGCAGCATTTATTTATCAATCAAATTATCCCTCCTTTATTCAGTACATGGCATCAGTTCATCATTCAGACATTAAGCAGTCAATTTCCTTATTCCCTCCTGCTGAGCTGTCCATTGTGTCTGACTGTTGTTCACCTTTGCTTGCCTTCTGCTGGACTGGGTATTTAACCTGATGCTTCATCCCTGTACTTCACCACCAGCCTTCTCAGGCAGTCATCCATGCCCACCCCTAGAGGCTCAGCACTCCTACTATATGGGCCATGCCCCCTTATCCATATCATATTTCATATTGAGCACAGCCTTTACTATTATCCTTCATATTCATTCATTTTTTCATGCAGTCACATCAGTGTCCTATCATGTTCACTCCTGCCACTCAAGGGCCCATCAATCTACTGACTGACTTCCTTGTCCCTCAAGGGCTTGGTTCAGGCTTGCCCCCTCAGAGGCGGAGCTCCACAGTTAATGAGCCTTGTTATAGGAAGAGATTATCTGGGTAGCCTAGTCTGAAGCAGCTGTCATCTTCCTTCTCCTTGGGATTTTTCAGAAACCCTGGCATTTTCCTGGTTTGGCTTTGGCCTCAGCACTTCTCAGGGGATGTAAAATCCTTCAAAGTGGGGATACCTTCTTTTATATAGCCAGTTCTACAACACCTTCAAGAGGGCAGAAGTCATCCGACAGAAGAATCATCTCCTCATTCCTGTTTTTTTAAGTGGCATATCTGAGATACTCTTAATACCCAGCCTGGAGGGATATCAACCTAGGTCTTGGTTTCCCAGAGGTTTCCTCCACAAGGTGTTTTATTTCTTTCCTGTATGCTGAAGGTGAACATATTTAATTATTCCACTAAGAGGTGTAGTCATATGTTGATTATACTTTTTAACACTTAAATTCGTGGCTACATCTGAAGTCTTAAGAGCTGTATCTGTTTTATTCATTGTGTGTTTTGGGGCTTTTCCCTAAGGGGTACCTTCGGTTAAAATGTGGCCTTGTCAATGTGGCATATATACATGGGGCACCTTCCTCAAAAGAGTTTGTGTCTTCAAGGCACTCCAAACGGGAAGTCCCTTTAGCAGTGATAGAACATACGCCAAAGTTACATCTGAGGTGCAAATTACAGATCTACCTCTTGAACCAATAATACATTCTTATCCATCTTTTTTTTTCTACTTTATCTTTTTATTGAAAATCGAGTATATAAGAAAGCACACATTTTATACAATAGAAGACTGTCCTCCATGTAAGGTATAAAATATCACTTAAAACACAGTATTTAGGGTAAACATATTGGAGAAGCCTTATACATGTATTGATAATAAAACACAAACCTAGACAGCATGTAAGTGGAGATTCTTATCAATCTTTGGTTATCATTTCATTCATATCAGGAGCCTAGTGGTCCATTGAAACATGAGACAGTGTGGTCTTGTGGCTTGAGCACTGGCTTGGGAACTGGGGGATCTCCGGTTCCTTCCCCACTAGAACCCAGTACTCACTGTGACCTTGGGCAAGTCACTTAACTTCTCAGTGCTCTAATCCACCCAGCTGCAAAATGGGTTAAAGCAGGACCCCATAGGGAACGAGATGTTGCATCTTAGATGGGCTATACTGTGCAAACATATTGTAAAATAGTAAATAAACCAAGAATACAGTTTCTTGTGGGTTCTGTAAAAATAAAATGTTTATACAATTCATGTCTGCATTATGAGAAGTGGCTTGATAAAAAGAAGAAAGTTCTGCTTTGTATCTTAGAAAATAGCTGAACATAGCATGGAAATTGCAGAGCACAGATTGCCAAAATTACACCCATGAGTGCATTTCTGAGAGGCTTAGTCTGGAAACTGAAGTGAAGCCTCCTTTCCCTTAGTTGCCAGGCATCTTGTTTATGCCTTTTTTCCAGTATGCTGGTAACAAACCATTTTTTGGGAGGTGATGCATGGTTCTTAACTAAGGAAACTTGTCTCATCTTTGTGTTATTTACCATCTAGGTACCATTGCTGAGATCATTCCAATTCACATGCCCAGAGTCACGGATGGAATTTTCAAAGTGTAAAATAAGTGGGCTAGAGCGCTTGTTTTTAATGAAAAGATATATTGCCAAAATCGGAAGAGGAGTCGGTATCAGGCAAAGGGTTCCATGTCATAATAGTGACAGGAAAAGGGCGACCATACAAATACGCAACTGCACATCGCCGGAAACTGAGACGCTGATGTGTAGTATAGCGCTTGTTAAAAACGGCTACCGGTCTCAATTCCAAGACAACGAACAATACATATTTATGTTTTATTTATGTCCTACTGTTACAAAAATGTGAAGCTTGTTCATGAGTGAGTTTATACGTTGCTTGGTGCTGCATCGCACTCTGGGATGTACGGGAGCGTCAGCCAGTGGCTTTCAAGGCAGGTCACTCTAGTTTTAATTTTTCAACCAAAAAATAATAACTTGCATTGTTATCTAAATTTTGTGGCATGAAGACATTTTGTTGTATTATTAATGCCAACAGGGCACATGATACAGTGCGTTATGAAAATGATAGAAAAGCTGACAGTGTCTCTTTAACAATATGCAGTGCTTTTTAAAAACAAGTATTTGCCAAATCAAATGATAGACCCATCTGTTGGTGTGGGATGGCAGAGGAAACACATTGCTTATCAAAGGTATGTTGAACTAAGACTTGTTCAGTCTCAAGTCTCTTGAGAGCTGTCACTTACTTAATTCAGTTAACTCAAGTTGCTGTGCCACAGCTACTGCCTGTGAAATATGCATTCCTGTGTAATGGCAACAGAACAAATCAGCAGCGTGGTAGCTTTAACAGTAGCGGTCAGCCTAATTTTGAACTTTTAGGGTAGTGGCTTTCAATTTTCTTTTTTTTATAATTGTTCTGTATGACACTAAACTTGGTGTCATTTTTAATGCTTTTATGTATTTGGAAAGAGAAAATTGTGCTGCTGTGTTAGTGAAATTGATTGGAAAAACAGAAAACATAAAAAAAAGTGTAATACCTTTTACTTGACTGACAGAAACTTATTTTACAAGCTTTCAGGGCCACATAGGCCCCTTCATCAGGTAGGCATTGTGGGTCACAGCTCTGGAGAAGATACGCAGAGAACTCATTGTTTAAAAACATAATAAATTCCAGCACTTTAGGTATAAATAAGCTTTTTACACATGTGTGACCGCGAGGAGCACCAAATAAATTGGTGTATGCATAGGCCAAGAGCAGTCTTTGAAGTACTGCTGTATATTATAAATCCACTTGAGATGCAGACCCTTTTCCCAGGATGGAATGTGACAGCAGGATGCCTATAAATTGTTAAATGCCTATTTTGCAAGTACCTTCTTAAAAGCAGTCTTTTAAAACAACAGTATTTGTTAGTCACTGTTTATTTAGTTATTTGCAATTAGTCCAGTTGGGATAATCCCTTGTAGCGTCTTGTTTTCGTGGAAGTCTCGGGAAGGATAGCAGCAGTCAGCAGGCCAGCATAGTCCAGCAGGTTACAAACAGGCTAAAATATACACAGGAAAAACAAACTTACTATGAAGTGTTTTCAGCAACACTGTTTCTCTGGCAAAACCTTCAATATACCCATCTTACTCCTCCTTTTCCTTCATTCAGATTAGCCATAACATCTGTTTTAAAAATAGTCCAGGAAATCAAAAAAAAGAAACATAGAATTTGTCAGCAGAGAAGGGCCGTTCAGCCACCCAGTCTGCCCATTTTATCCCTGGCTATACTGTCACCGCAGACCCTCCCTGATCTGTGGCTAATTCCACCCCCCCCACCTGCTTTCCTACCAAGATTCTACTGTGCCTATCCCATGCATGCTTGAAGACCACCACTTTTTTTGCTCCCACCATCTCTGCTAAAAGACTGTTCCAGGCATCCACCACTCTTTCGGTGAAGAAGTTCTTCCTTACATCCTTCTTAAATTTCCCCTTTCTAACTTACTTGCATGCCCCATTGTTCTTGTGCACCTTCTCTTCTCAGAAATACTCGCCTCTTGTAACTTATTCACCACCCCACATGGTACTTACAGGTCCCGATTATGTCCCCCTTCCCCTCTCTTCCAGGGTGTACATATGGAGATCCCTCAATCTCTGCTTGTGCAACTTATGATGCAGCCCCTGCACCATTTTAGTTGCCCTCTTCTGGACAGCCTCTACCTGTCTATGTCCTTCCTGAGATGTGGTCTCCAGAAATGGACACAGTGTTCTGGGCAGGATCTCACCAATGATTGATACAGTGGGAATATCACCTTTCTCCTGCCGGTGATTCCTCTCCCTGTACCCCAGCATCCTGCTGGCCCTGCCTACTGCCATGTCACACTCCCTTTCCACCTTGAGGCTATCGGATATGACAATCCCAAGATTCTTTCCTGTTTAGTGGCCATCAATACCTCTTTTCCCATTTTATGTACCGCCTCTGGGTGTCTGTGTCCTAATAATTTTGTGCTTTTTCACACTGAAACCCAGCTGCCATACCCTCGATCACTCCTCATATTTTCTTAGGTCTCTACTCATTCTCTCCACCCCCTCCAGAGTATCTACCCTGTTGCAGATTTTGATGTCATCAGCAAAGGGGTATACCTTGCTTCCCTTCCAGATCCTCTGCAATGTCGCTTATAAACACAGTGAAGAGGACTGGTTCCGGTACTGAATCCTGAGGCACTTCACTCGTCACACTCCCCTCACTAGAGTGAATGCCATTTATCACCACCCTTTGTCACCTGTCCATCAGCCGGTTCCATACCCAGTTTATTATCTTGGGTCCACACCCCCAAACTGCACAGTTTCCTTATCGGCCTCCTGTGTGGTACGGTGTCAAAGGCCTTGCTGAAGTCTAAGTAGGCCACATCCACTGCCACACCCTGATCCATTTCCCTGGTCACCTAGATGAAGAAATCGATCTGATTCATCTGACATAACCCTTCCTTGAATCCATGCTGCTTCAGGTCTTGTGACCTGCTGGATTAAAGATACTCCACTAGCCTTTCTTTTAAATGCGTCTCCATAACTTCCCCACCACCAACGTCAGACTGACCAGTCTATAGTTGCCAGCCTCTTCCCTGCTGCTGCTTTTATGAAGCAGGACTACATCTGCCCTCCGCCAGTCCTCTAGAACCACTTCTGTTTCCAGTGAGTTGTTGGATAGAGTTGTCAGAGGTGCAGCCAGTACCTCCCTGAGCTCCTTCAGCACCCTTGTGTGTACCCCGTCTGACCCCTTAGCCTTATCCACTCTCAGATTTGCAAGTCCTCTCAGGACTCTCCCCTGTGAATGGGCCTGTGTCTACGCCCCCCAGTGTTCCTGCAGCTTCTATGTGGTCTGTTCCACGCTTCCTCCGCTGTGAAGACTGAGCAGAAATATCTGTTAAGGATATCTTTTTTTTTTTTTTTTCTGATCTTCCTCTGCACAGTCTCCCCCTGCCCTTCTTAACCTCACAATCCCTTCCCTTGTCTTCTCTTTTTGCTTATGTATCTAAAAATGTCTTGTCCCCTTTAATTACCCTTTTGGCTGTCCCTTCCTCAGTTTGTGTCTTTATTCCTATAACTACCTTCCCTGCTTCCCTCTACTTTTCCTGGTCTATATCCCTATCCTCTTCTCTCTGTGTCTCCTTGTACCTTCTGAATGCCACCCTTTTAGCCTTTGCCTTTGTAGCCACTTATCTCGAAAACCATAGTGGTTTCTTTTTTCTCCTCTTTTTGCTCACTTCTTTTGTGCAGAGGTTTGTTGCCTTCACTGTGCCATTTCTTAATTTGGCTCACTGTTCCTTCACCCCACCCAGGCATTCTCTCCCCCACCACCACACTGGGTTGTCTCTGAGGCATTCACACATTTTTTTCCTTTTTCTTTCTGTTTTTTTTTTTTTAATCTGCCCTCCTGAAGTCCAGGACCCTCATCCTTGTGTGTTTTTTTTGTGTGTGACTGTCCTTGTGTTGAACCACACAGTACAGTGATCACTGGTACCCAAAAGGCATCCCACTTGGAAGTCTACAATGCTGTCCCTGTTTGTGAGCACCAAGTCCAGTATTACCCCATCTCAAGCGGGCTGTCTCAGTAGTTGCCTGAGAAACACCCCCATCTAGGATTGCCCTGGTTCTAGCCGAGACGACTACTGGGAGGCTGCAATCTATATCTGATAGATTGATGTCCCCCACCAGCAGCACCTCCCCCTTTTCTGCCATTGTGTTAATGGCTTCCCCCAGTGCCTTATCCAGTTCTTTGAGGTCTCTATATCACCCCATTGCAAACAGTGACTCTGAATCCTGTCTTCAGGGTGATCCACAACACCTCCAACCCATCCTTTACCCCAGGTTCTTTTGCATTAACTTTGCTGTAATACCCTTCCCTACATACAGCACAACCCCTCCACCCTTCCTCCCCTAATTGAGTGTAGCATGGTATGGTCATGTCCCAGTCGTGGTTCCCTATATAGCAGTGCAATGGTCACAGGCTCTAGGTCTGCCTCTGCCATGATGGCCTCCAGATCTGGAATTTTATTTCCAAGACTCCTTGCATTGGCACACATGGCTCTCCAAACGTTGCTCCCACTCTGCCTGTAACCTCCCTTCTTGCCTTTGTTGCCACTTGAAACTTCCCTCTCCCACTCCCCCAGCCTCCTCAACACCTCTGTTTCCACCTCTTCTGTTCTTGTCTCCCTTGTCGCCTACTGTGCTTCTGCCTCCTGTAAGGTGTGTCCTTGGGGACTTTTCCTCCTCTTGGCCCCTCTGTTGATGTTGCTTCAGTCAGTTTGGGGGGAAGGGGTGGCAGTTTATGCCTCCCTTTGTATTTCTGCCTCCCCTCATCTAGTTTAATTGTTCATGAAAGCGACATCTAAACCAACCTTTCACTGAGGACTGTGTTCCCCATCCCAGACGGATGCAGGCCATCACCTCTGTATAGACCCATATCCTTCCAGGTTGGCCCCCATTCTCCAGTGAAGATGAACCCCTTCTCCTTGCACAGTTATTTCAACAAAATGTTGAAGTTTCTGGTGTGGAGTGCCCTATCCTCCCCACTTCCATAGACAAGTGGCACTTCACCAAATGCTAACTTGCCCTAGGCCCTCTCCCCAGTTCCCTGAACTCTCCCAGCCCCATTCCTCGCAAGGTCATTTGTTCCCAGGTGGACAGTGACATCAAGTTCTTATCTCTTCATGCCTCTGTAGCGATCCTTAAGATCCACGGTCCATCCCTTCCAGGCATGGCACCAGCTATGCACCAAACCTCCCTCTCACCACCTATTCCTGCTCCCATATCTAGCCCCCCTGGCAGTTGAGTCCCCACCAGAAGCTGCTTTCTCATCTCTTGAGGTCTTCTTCCTCCCACTTTGTGGTCTCCCCTTCAGAGGATCCCCATATTCTCCCTTGCCACCAGTATGGGTGCCTCCTTACGGCAGGCCAGTCCCACCAGAACAGTGAAGGAATTTTGTAGTGGCACAGGCTGAGGAATATGCCTCTTACCAACCACCCCCACCCTTCCGGAGCTCACCAAGATCCTGCCAGCTGTCTCTTAATGGTCAATCTCTGGGGCAGCAGCAGCAGACTTTGGTGGCTCCTTGGTTGGGCAAGAGGTCCGCTGGATCCTAGTAAGCTTGGCATGGAGACCAGCGACCTCTGTCCTCAACCCAGAGAGGTGTGTGCAGATGGAGTAGCACCTCAGTCTCCAGAAAAAACTGCAGCTCTGCAACTGTTGCACTAGCACCACTCCCCTATCTGCTAATATCGGCCACTCTCTTCGGTTTTCTGAATGGAACTTGCCCCTACTGTCCCATCCCTTTGTTTGCTCCATTCCAGATACATCTTCTGTCAGGATCTAGTTTAACACCTTACCCTATCCCTGATGCTGAGGGTGTGTCTCAGAATTTGAGAAACAAATTCTTGCCAAAAATCTACACAAATAATTTTTTTGCTGACTAACACACTGTGCTGCTTCAAGTAATATAGAAAATTTTGTTGAAGTTATCGTTTTCTGAGTAGTCCTGTAAATATGTAGTTCTAGATATTTGACAGTCAGATGCCCAGTTTATTCCTAATTCTACTATTTCTCTTTTATTACAAAACTTGTTTAATGGTAGAAAGCTTGTTTTCTCCAAGTTGACTTTGTATCCTGAGAGTTCCATACTGTTTTAGTATCTCTAGAATTAAGTTTATAATTTTGAGGGGATTTGAAATAGACAAGAGCATATCATCTGCATACAGAGTATGCAAGTATTCTTTCCCCATATATTTAATTCCCTTTATCTCTTTTAGATTCTAACTTCCGGACTAGTGGATCCAAAGGGGACGACTTTGTCGTAGTCTTTCCAGTTTAAAAGATGTTGAAATGAAACCATTTGTGAACACCAAGTGCTGATCCATTTAACATATTCAGATGGGAAACCATAGATTGATAGAATTTTAAAGAGATAAGGCCAGTGTACATGATCAAATGCCCTTTCGGTATCGAGTGATAAATGGCTTATTGGAGTCTTGGCCCTACCTGTGTGTGTCCTCGGGTGGAAGATCTTTCTTGAATTATCTCCTGCTAATCTCCTTTCATGAGGGGAATATTACTTCTAATCTTGCAGCTATTTCTTTAACTCAAATTTTGACATCCATATTAATAAGAGAAATGGGCCTATAATTGTGACATAGAAATGGGTCTTTGTCCTGTTTAGGTATTAGTGTTATTAGGCCTTGTCTGGTAGAGACTGGGGGAAGTTCTTTACTATAGGAGTCATTATATATCTTAGCCAGAACTTAAGACAGAACCTCACTGAAGCTGTCATAAAAATTTGAGGAAATCCCTCAGAACCAGGAGCCTTATTTTTCTTTAATTTCTTAATTGCTGTTTGTATTTCAGCTGTAGTGATCGTTATTTTTAAATTATCACGGCTATTCTTATCAGTTCTATTAATTCACTGCTATTCTTGCTGTTGTCTCTTAGATAAGTCTATTTTCTATTTCAGATTTATAGTTATAGTTAACCTCTGTTGCCAGACAACCTTCTCTTGTTTTCTTCTTCTCTCTGCTCTTTCCATTTTTTCTTTCTTACTTTTCTATCTTCCCTTGTAGGTACCCTTTAACTGACACAGGACCTAAACATGGAACACAGATTTGAGATTGTATCTAATAATTTTATAGAGGATATTCCTTATGCTTTGCAGTTACCTGAATGTCTGTTTAGAAGATTTGAAGTGTCCTATGAAAGAATTTACACATGTTGAAGCTTTATTGTATTTATTTCTATCTAAATTATTATTTTTTTGGTTGAGTGAGAAATCTTTGTTTATGTATTCTAGATAGCTATATTTCTCTTGTTTTACTGAATATTTTTAAATAAGAATTCATTCTCAGGATAGTAATCTAGGAAATTTGAATGCTTCAACCCTGGGGGAAAAATGCAAGTGCAGGTTGTAGCGGGTAACAAACCCCACATCTCTGTTCATATTCATGAGTTTTGAACATTATGAATTTTATTTCACATAGTCTCCTTTCTTGACTGTCTTTAAAGAGCTGGTGACACACTCGGGTGAACTTTAATAAAACTTAATATTGTGAGACAGTCCAGCTTGTATTTCCCATTAGTTCTGTATTTCTCCTCCCCATTTATTACTGAGGTCATTAGTATGAAAACAGAATTTCTGCTCCTGGAGAGTTCTTCCATTCCTGCTGCTTTCTCCCTACCTGAAGTCATAGAGCACTGCTTGTGACCTCACAGTTACTACCGTGGCAACAGACTGTGATGTCACAACAGAGGATTATGACTTGGAGAAGGGAGAAAGCTATAGAGGCAGATTAACTCAGAATAAACTCTTAAGGGACAACAATCATGTATTCATACACATTTCCTTAGTAATAAATTATGGGAGGAGAAATATATAAAATGTAAATGGAATGCAAGCAGAATCGTACCTAATTATGTGTTTTAAAGTTTTCTATGAGGCGTCAGTAGCTCTTTAAATGTGTCCATTAGTACTGGCTGTCAAATCCTTCAGTGTGTGTGTGGTTCTGGATAGAAATGGTCTCCCCCACGGGGCATGGCCTAGCGCAGGAGCAAGATGGCAGCTTGAGAGGGGAGCTCCGAGACCATCCCTTGCAATCCTCCTTCTCTTCTAATGTTAACGGACCATCAGCAGCCAAACTTGATAGCATTTTTTTTTTTTTGAACTTACTATTTATTCTCCTTCTCCCCAAGCTCTTGTCTTCTCGGGATCACCTAGGAGTCATCCCTCTGCAGTTCGCCTAACCTGATCAACCCTCCTTCGCCCATGTAGCCACGGTTTTACCGCGCCCCCCCCCTGGGTGGGGACGGGGTGGGCCCCAACACCCCAAACCTCTTGTCGGGAAGGTGCCAGGATGGCGGCCGCAAATCGAGGGCAAGTTCCGGTGATCCGTCTCCACCAGAGCTGGAAGAGCTTTTTCCCTCCTGTACTAGGGAGTGGCTAGCACCCTGAAGTCAAGGGGTTGCCACCGATGTCTGCCGTTCCCAACCCCTTTTTCTATGCTCTGGCATGTTTGCTGTGCCTCTGGCTTCTGCCAGAGGCCAGCCAAACACCGAACAGGAACCCACCTCCCTCCCGGGAGAGGAGAGTTGTCCTCCGGACGCTCGATCTTATCCCTCCCCTGACGACTCCCGACAACCCAGGCTCATTCCCGTACCCAGGTCGCCAGCATGGTGCAAGGTGTGGCGTCCAGTGCCTCAACCCTCAGCGCCACTGGGCCGGCCCTGATTGATAGCATTGCTCAAATGCCAGCTACTTTGAAATCAGGGAAGAAACAAGCCAAACTCCCCTTCAAATCGCCGCATCAAAGTGAAGAAGCGAGAGGCCTACCCAAGCCCGGGCAGCAAGCAGACACTTCACCAAGACACTCAGACTCCCGAGAGAAGCAAGTACACCCAAACCCTCACTATCCACATCCTACGGAGCCCTACCCCTGTGTGACCATGGCAGAAAAATATCAAAACCTAAAACGCTTGATAAAAGATTTAAAATGCGATTTAGGTACCAGAATGGAGGCAGATTTGATAATGTGACTGCCCAAATCCAGCATCTGCAACAGACAGTAGAAGCACATGAGGTTTGTCTGGCGGAGTTAGAAAACAGGCTGGGTGACCAAGAGGACAAAGTGAACAGAAATACAGCAGATCTGGCCAAGGCGCTCAGAGAGATTGAGTTTTTAAAACAAAGTATTGACGATCACGAAAATCCTGAACGTCGCTGCAATGTCAGTTATTAGCCTACCTGAGGGTCTGTGGGGTAGAGACTGTCCCAGCTTTATGCAGGCATGGTTGAAGAAAACTCCAACTCCTGCAAGATTCGACCCTCAAAATTGAGTGCTCACTGGTCCCCCGCCCAAAGCCTGCTCCAGACCAGAAGCCAAGATACATCATTAGCAAATTTCTTCACTACCAAGATAGGTTGCAGATCTTGAATGTAGCACAGAAAAAAGGAATTTTTATTTATTTAGTTTTTGTTGACCGGGTAAGTGCACTAGACAAATCCTGCCTATTTTCAGGCACGACCCGGAGGAGGGGGATACAGATGAATGCCAACTGACCTTGAACCAGATTAAGCTGTTGGTGGTATTTTTTTAGTGAATGAGGGAAATTTGGCCAGGACACGGGGGAAATTCCCCTACTCTTTTCGATAAGTGCCATGGGATCTTTAACATCCACCTGAACTACCACCAGTCCAGGCAGATGGGACCTCGGTTTAACGTCTCATCCGAAAGACTGCACCTCAGAAGCGCAGCACCCCTCTCATGCTGCACTACAGTGTCAGTACTGGGATATTAACCCAAGTGCCAGATGTGGGAACTGAACCCACAGCCTTCTGATCTCCCGGCCTCAGAGGAGAGTGTGCTACCTACTGAGCCACTGACACTGCAGAATGATTATGGTGCAACAAAATAGAGTGAGCCGGTTTCCCAATTACTCACGTCAACTGCAGCTTCAGAGGCAAGCCTTCGCCGAAGCTAAAAGACTTCTACATTCAGTCTCCTGACATTTACTCTTGCCTACCCAGCTCGGCTGATAAGAAGACCTCCGGGAAGCAACCAGAAGGCCTTCACCAACCCGGAGGCAGCACTGGAGTTTGCCAGAGAATTGGAGCGCCAGAAGAGAGGTCATCCCAACAGTTAAAAGCAGAATGGATGTTTATTTGGTTGCAGGTACTGTGCCTTAAGAGTTTCAGGAGTGGAAGGGTTGGGGGGACGAGTTTTCCCTGATCCGCAACTCCTTTAGGGGGCCTATCAAGGCAGGGTCGGTGGGCTCCCCCTTCCCCTCCACACTAGTTGGCAGCAGGCCTTAATTCTGCGATGGTCAGGGAAATGACTCTTGAGATAGCCTAATACACAGCATCACGCTGCAGAACTGAGACTTTCGGGTTGCAAACCAAGGCCACACATTGGGAAGGGAAACCTCGCTGTAATAGTTCACATGGAGAGGAGTTTCCTAATATGAGGTGGCTCTTGGTTAGTCGCACAGGAAGGAATGCACTACTTTCAGACTTTAACTGGCATTTCACTACCACATCTAAGTTTAGCCCATTTAAGATTACACTACTAGACTCAAGTAGCTGTGAATTAACAGGTTTGGCTCTAGCCATTACATGTTTTTCTTTCTTGTATTTGGGGGAAGGGGAATTGGGCCAAGTGACATTTAATTCTTTCATATAATTGGAGAGGGCATGCCCTGGGGATCCTTGGGTACTAAATAAGTTGCGGAAGAGCAAATTGGATAAAGCTGAAAAATCCATTGGGGCGAGGAGGGTTGGTCTCCAGTTCTCAGTAGGAGGCAGACCCTCTCGCGGAGACCCCCCCGGGGGCACGGGAACCATGATTTGAACATTAGCCTGGCAGGGGTTGGGGAGGTGGAGTTAACCTTCCTTACCCTCGTCCCCTCCCAGAGGGTTTTGTTATGAAGGAGGGGCATTATTATTTTCCTATGACATTTTTTTGCTTGTTTAATCTATTGCAAGGGATGGGCGCTAAAGCCACGAAAGTAGTGGATGGACATGATATTAGGTCCTAACGACAAAGGGGTGGGTAGGGTAATTGTTTGGTGGTTGCTGTTAAGTTTTGCAATAATGTTTGGGGAGTTGGGGAACGAAAAGAGGCAAGTTTGTTGATGTTTGGAGCGTGATTGCCAGGGGTTGGGTTGGGGGAGAGAAATATTTGTTGGGGAAAGTTGTTATATCAAAAAAAAAAGTCAAACTGAGTCTTTAATAAGTGCTATGTTAACCTGAGAACAGACAATACCATGTCCATTAGTTGTTTTATCAATCAGTCAAAATCTTTATTTTGCCAGGTGGAACATCATTGAGACAAGCTCATTTACAAGATGGACCTGGGGCAAAACAATTGCCAACAGGGTTAAGACAGAACAGGTTCAGTGAACGTACATAACTACATAGTAGTAATAATAACACATAACCATTACATGTAACAAAATACTTCCACCAGAACACAGCAGTAGGTTCAACAAGAGGTAGTGCCATTCAAATACAATTGCATAGATACAGATATATGGACGTAAGGTAATGAGCTAGAGTTTATACAGTAAACATCATTGGAGGAGTCATAGTAAGCAGGAGTGGCAGTTCCTCTAGTGTCACAGTGCGAAGAAGATTGAGATGTAAGAGTCCTTTGATAAGTACTGTAGGCATGGCCTGGCTAGTGGGGTGGGAAGGGGAGGGGGGTATAGGCAGTGTGGGGAGGGAAGGTCAGATGAGATAGGAGAGGGTTTGACATGAGGGCCTAGGGAGGAAGGAAGGACTGTTCTAAGGGAGAAACACGACAGATGCCACAGGCAGTGGTTGGGGTTTAAGTCCAATATTTGAAGCAAAGACAGATCATGTTGTTGGGACCTTGATTTGGACAGTGACAGAAGGGAGGACTCGGGTAATGCCTCAGGCAGTGATTGAGGTTTAAGTACAGAATTTAAAGCAGTAACAAATTGTGCTAAGATCTTGACTTGATTGGTTTTAGAACCAATGGATAGTGTTGCGTTGCTTTCATGGAACATTAATGGGTTAAGGACAGTAGTAAAAAAGAAATGAATATTGTCCCAGATAAAAAAGATGAAAGGGGACATAATCTTCCTGCAAGAAATTCATTCAACAAAGGAGGAAGTTGAACGTTTAAAATCATCATGGGGAAGCTCCCTGGTGGCTGCTCCCTTCACCTCTAAAGCCTGAGGGGGTGGTAATCTGGTTTAGGCCTGGTTTCCCCCATAGGGTTCTCTCTTCAGTGGCTGATCCACAGGGAAGGTATGGCATCGCAGTAGTTGATATTGTGGGTAACATTTTTATTTATTTATTTATTTAAGTCTCGGATTACATATATCTTTGAGCTAAGAGCTCTTTTACAAAGGTTCCACGTCAGTAGAAAGGACAACAGATTAAACAGGACAGTAAAGTACGGTACAATAAAGTGTAAATAGGAGGTACAAAACTCATAATGGACAGTCAGCGTAAAACAACAGAGACACATTATGGTAATACGTTTCACGCACAGGAAAATGCATACAATACATTGATATCGGCCAGCAGGATTTGTCAAGACAAACAGGGCACAGGTGTAGGAAGAGATGGGGGGTGGCTGGGAAGAGTAAGAGGGGATGGAATGGAGGACGTGAGAAGAGGTGGAGGAAGGGTGGAGAAGGGGGTAGGGGGGATACAGGGGGAGGGGTAGGAGGCAAGAGTGCTAAGTTACTATGAAAGAGGTTGAGTGCTAAGGTTGACGTTTGGGAAGACCGGGTTAAGGGAGACAGTCACAGGTGCTAGCTATAGAAAGTAGTGACCGAAGCTCGACTTTGAACAGACTCCGCTTAGTTTCGGAGGTGATATCACTGTTGAGAGCATTCATCCAGAGAGGGGCCCTGTGGGCGAATGATCGTTGACCCTGGGTGGTTTGGCAAAGAGGAACCTGTAGGAGCTGAGAATTAGAACCTTGGGTGCAGCGTGGATTACAGTGTGGGCTTAGAAGATGATGTACTCCAGCTGGCACGAGGCCTAAGGTTATTTTCTTAGCCATCAGGCAAGTTTGATATTTGATGTGATTTTTAAGCTGTAGCAAAATAAATTAACATTAGTTTCAATATATGGTCCCAATTTCGACTCCCCCTGATTTGTTTATGCATTTAGAGATCATATCATCTATACCGGATGACATGATCCTGGGGTGACCTAAACACCTACTGGGACCCGGGTTAGATAATTCAGGCATGAGATATGGCCCTGTGCCATGTGAGGTACAGTAGTGTAGTGGAGGGCAGGGCCTTGCAGGAGGCCTGGAGGTTTTGTCATCATACCTCCAAAGAATTTTCTTTTTACTCGCATGCCCATAAAGTATACACCAGATTGGACTACGTGTTTATTCCTTCAACTACATTGGGCAGTATTAGGGAGGCAGAGTATGATCCTTTACTAATATCTCACCGTGCTCCTGTCAGGGTGGTGATGGGGAGCTATATCTACACAGCAATGGTGTATGGATCCCTCATTCTTGGTGGACCAACAATTTCTCAAACAATTAAAAGACCATGTGTCCGAATTTATTGCCCTAACCCCCCTGTGGGAAACCAACAGCAGGATGATTTGGGATACACTGAAGGTTTTCATTCAAGGGGAGGTAATCTCTTAGTCCTCTTTCAAGAAAAAGTCTAACACCAGGCAGGAAGCCTCCCTTGAAAGGTAAATCAAGAGGCTGGAAGGGGAGACAATGGCCTCCCACAGTATGAAAAGAGTGTCAGAGCTTAAAATATTGAAAAGTAAGCTATACCAGCTCTCAATTAAGAAAATAGAAAGGGATCTTATTGTTACAAAATCTAACACTTACTTTGAGGGGGACAGATCCGGTAAGTGGCTGTCAGGGTTAGTAAAGCGCACCATCATAGGAGTGGCGGGGGATAACTTATGACCAAAACACAATTAATGAGACGTTTAAAGCTTTCAACTCCCACCTGTACACTTCAGAATTTCCAGTGGGAGCAGACCCAGCCGTTTTTCTGGACAAGGTCTCCCTTCCCACCATAGGATCTCAAAAAGAGTGGACGTAGACTCCCCTATAACACTGGAGGAACTGAGAAGAGCTATATGGAGTGCAAAAAAAGGGAAAGCACCTGGCCCTGACGGGATCTCAGTAGAGCTATATACGAACATATGAAATTTGCCAGCAGATAAAGGCCTAGAGGTCTATCAAGTCTGCTCGAATGTGCAGCTAGCACCCCTTATTCTGCAGCTGCCCCTCCCTTCCACCCTTCCCCTTCATTAACCCTCCCCCTTGTCCTGTCCCATCCCCTTTTGAAGCAGTCCACTGTTCTACTGGATACCACTTCTGCAGGTAACGCATTCCACCCAGCCACCACCCTCTCTGTAAGAAAGTGTCTCCTCATCTCCCTCCTGAACCTTCCTCCCTCCAGTCTCATATCATGGCCCCTGGTGGCCCTCCCCTCTCTTACTTTGAACAGCCCCTCTGTACCCGTCTTGTTTATTCCTTTCATGTATTTAAAGGTTTCAATCATGTCACCCCTGTCCCTCCTCTCCTCCAGTGAGTATATGTTCAACTCCTTCAACCTCTTCTCATATAAGTCCCCCAGCCCCTTGATCATCTTTTTTGCCCTGTGCTGCACCCCCTCCAGTAACTTAATGTCCCTCTTCAGATACGGGTGCCAGTACTGCACGCAGTACTCCAGGTGTGGTCTAACTAATGACCTATACAGTGGCAGAATCACCTCCTCCTCCTCGAGGATATACCCCTTGCAATACAACCCAGCATTTTGTTGGCCTTTGCAGCTGCCTTCCTACATTGTGCCGAGTTGTTCATTGACCTTGTAATGAGCACCCCCAGATCCTTCTCCTCCTCCTCCTCTGTCTGGGCTAGCTGCACTCCCCCCAGCTGGTAACTCCTCCTTGGGTTCTTCATCCCAAAATTCAGCACCTTGCACTTTTTGGCATAAACCCCAGTTGCCAGGTGTCTGACCAGGTTCCAAGCTTTGCCAGATCATCCTGCAACCCCTGCCATCTCCCTAGGTCATCCACCACCGCACCTACCTTGGTATCATCAGCAAACAGACTGATCTTGCTCTTGATGTCCAATGATATGTCTGCAATGAATATCCCAAAAAACACTGGTCCCAACACCGAGCCCTGTGGAACACCGTCACTGCCCTTGGGTGTGAGAGCTCCCACCCACCACCACCACCCTCTGTTGCCTTCCCTGAAGCCAGTTTCCTACCCATCTCACCAGCTTTGCACCCGCCCCTGTGCCTACTAACTTCCTTCCCAGCCTTCCATGCGGATAGAGCTCGAATGCCTTACTGAAGTCCAGATACAGGACATCCACTGCATGGCCCCTGTCCAGTTGCCTAGTTACCCAGTCATAGAACTCGACCAGGTTGGTTTGGCAGGATCTGCCACGTATGAAGCCATGCTGTCTGCTGTCCTGTAGTCCTTTGGCCTCTAGGAGGGCCACCAGCCTCTCCTTCAGATAGTCTCCATTAGCTTACCCACGATGGATGTGAGGCTCACTGGTCTGTAGTTTCCCGGTTCATCCTTGGGGCCACTCTTGTGGAGGGGCACCACATGAGCCATCCTCCAGTCCTGAGGTACACACCCCAAATGTAGTGAGGCATTAAATAGGTCTGCCAAAGGTCCTGCAAGGACCTCTGCCAACTCCTTCAGTACCCTGGGGTGGATGCCATCTGGGCCTGGCACCTTGTCCACCCTCAGTGCCTTCAAACCCTCTCGAACTCTGCCCTCCATGATTTCCCATCTGTCACCCCCGCTTTCTGCCATTTCTCCCACCTTGGGTGTCACCCCTCTTTCTTTAGTAAATACTGAGCAGAAGTACTCATTTAGTGCTTCTGCCTTATCGCACCCTGCTTCCACCCAACCCCTCCTTCCTAATCCTTACTATGTGGTCCTTACAGCTCCTTTTCTCCCTGATGTACTTAAAGAAGTCCTTCTCCCCCTTCTTAATGCCTTGTGCCAGCCTGAGTTCCATAGATGCTTTGGCTCTCCTTACTGCCCTTGTCACCTCCTTCTATTCTGTCAAGTACCTCCCTGTTTTCTTGTACTTCCTAAAGGCAGCTCTTTCCTCCTTACCTTTCCATGACCTCCTTGCTCAACCAGCTCGGGTTTCTAGCCCTAGCCTTCTTGCTCTGGGCTTTGCAGCAGGTTTTGGTTGCCTCCACTATCCCCAGCTTTATGAGCTCCCACCTCTGGTTAGTGTCCATACTAGATTGAATTCTGGCCAGGTACCCTTTTACCACTTCCCCCATCCTCCCAAAGTCGGCCCCTGAAGTCCAGCACTCTTGTGCCAGATTCCACTCCTTCCTTGCCCATATCCAATGTGAGCCATACTGAGTGGTGGTCACTCCCTGACAGCGGTTCCTCCACTGTAAGTTCTCTCATAAAGTCCCCATTTGCCAGCACAAGGTCAAGGGTATTCCCTAACCTGGTTGGTTCACTGCCCATTTGCAGCAGGAAGCTGTCCTGGAAGGCATCCAGCAGTACCTGCTTCCTTCTGTTCCTGGTTGTTGGGGTACTCCAGTCCACTCCTGGCATGTTGAAGTCCCCCACAATCACCACATACCCTTCTCGCAGTCCTCCTGATCTGTCCCGCTAGTTCCCTGTCTAACTCCTCCATCTGAGATGGTGGCCTGTACACCACTCCTATTCTAAGAATCCTATTCTTGGAATCCTGGATTTGCATCCAAAGTGACTCCGTACTACCCTCCTCCCCTTCCTCCCTTACACACTTCAGTCCTTCCTTCACATATAGTGCCACCCCCCTTCCCAATCACCCTGTCCCTACGAAATAACCTGTACCCTGGTACAGACAGGTCCCAGTCATTGTATTGGGTGGCCCATGTTTCTGTGATGGCTGCAATGTCCACCTCTCCCTCTGCCATGAGAACCTGTAACTCTGCAGTTTTCCTCCCAAGGCTCCTAGCATTAAGGGTAACCACCTTCCACCCTGCCCGCCTTTCCTAGCATCACCAATAGTACTTGCCATTTGTCCTTTGTCACTGTTATGGGGGGTAAGCTCATATGGTTTCCCAGCCTGTGGTCTCTGCATATCTCTTCTCCAATTGCCACCCCCCACTCCTAGTTTAAATTCCCAACTTCCTCTATGTACTCCTCCATCCTCTGTTTCAACACTTTCTTTCCCTCCTTACTCAAGTGTAGTCTGTCCTTGCATAGAGACTACTGTCCTCCCAGGTCCCTCCCACCCCCCCAACAGCCCATACCCTTTAGCACAACACCAGGTTCTTAGCCATCCGTTAAATTCCTCTATTCTCAGCTTTCTTGTTGTGCTTGCCTTTGGCACCAGAAGTATCTCTGAAAAAGTTACTGATCTTCCTGCCCCCTCACATAATTGTGCTAGTTCCTCAAACCTCCTCTGGACTATATCTACTGTCTTGTCGGCCAGGTCATTTGTCCCAAGATGTATAATTAAATGAGGCTTGTCCCTACCCCTTCTAGCATATTTCAGAACAGATTGTCCCACCCTTTCCGCTGTCATTCCTGGCATGGCCTCCACCCAAATGCGACTATACCTCTCCCCCTTGCTATCCCACCTGACTCCTCTTAGTATTGTGTCCCCCAGCACTAAGATTCCACCCCTCTTACTCCCTGCTTGCTTCCATTCCTCTCCCTCTCTCATTTCCAGCTCCTCTTCTTCCTCCTGCACATTATTTCCCCTTTTACCCTGTTGCAATTCTCCCAGCAATTTCCCCTGCTCCAGTTTGGTCCAGGCATTTATCAATTACTCCTCATTTCATCATTTCCTCGTCCACCTTCTTCCTCTCTTAGCAGTGCAAACTATTTTCTGAAGACCCTTCACAAATGCCCGCCTCTCTCTTCATAGTAACCTGTTCTCTCCTTTCCACTCCATGACTTTTGCCACTTTGCCTCCCTCACAAGTCCCTATCTCCTCCTCCCATTTGTCTTTTGTCTCCTGACCTGGTTTCCCGGCAATCGTTCTTCCTGGCCTGGGTCCCTTTGTCTCTGCTTCCTTCTTCCAACCCTCTCTCACCACTGTTGGCTTAAATCGCCTCCCTCATCTCCCTTCTTCTTCCTCCTCCAGTATTGGGCTAAACCCACCCCAATCTGCCTTGCCTGTCTTAGTTCCTCCTGCAGACCCTCAATCTCCTTTCTAAGTTTTCTATGTGGTTGCACACTAAACATCCTCCCACACTCCAGGCAATTTTAGAAAGATTGGTGCACCACAGTTGTTGCAGCCTCCACCCTACCCATTGCTGTCGTTGCTCACCAACAACCCCCACCCTTCCAGATGCAGGATACCAAACACTCCCCCAAGTCTCCCCTCTCTCCCCTCTATCAGTGCAAAACATTCTTTTCTTTATTTCCCTTACCTCCTTTGTTGTACACATTTAGATATATTGAGCAACTTTTTATATTCCTATCCTTCCTATCCACACTCAAACAGACTTTAAGTAGCCATTGCACAACCTTCTTCAAACTCCTACTCCTCCTTTCCCCAGTGCAATATAAATGCGAAGAAGTAATAATGAAAGCTCCTAGATTTGCATTTACTTCCCTTCCACTGAGATAGCAGTCACCTCTTCACTTGCTGCTGTTCCTTTCCTGGATGTCTGCTTCTGCTATGACAGGTGCATATCCTTTGCCCGTTTGAGGAAGTGATGTCAGAACCCCTGATATAAAGGAAATGTGGGACCAGCCCAAGTCTTCCAGAAACAATCAGGTAGCTGAGGCTTCTGGCCAGACCATTAGCACCCTTCCCCCACTCTGCACTAAAACTTTGCAGCTAGTGAAGCCAGCAACAATGAATCATAGTTCTACTCAAAGCCCCCCAAATAGGTTTGCTACCCAAAGAAACAGGACTCCAATTCAAACAGCGTCACCAACAACACATCAAATAGGATTGGAATTAGAAGATATAGGTCTCCATTTCAAAGAAACAGATCCAGTTAAATCACACCAATTATATTTTAAAACAGAAGAAATAGGCCTGTACAAATGCAGCCTGCCACACAGTGCATCATCAAACAAATGAGCCCACTTATAGCTACCAAAACAGGTTTCAAAATTCCAACAGCCCCAAACAATACCCTGTTAGCCCCTTAGTAGTAAGAAAGGAAAGAAATAACCTTCTACCAAGTAGAATCCACAAGAAACAATGTAAAAACAACAACAAGAAGCTACTGTACTGTAGATCTGATCCTGTCCCCCTTCTAGTTCCTTCTATAAACTAATGTGGGAGGTTGTGGGCCCCACAATGCTCCAGATGGTGGTGGAATCCCTGAAAATGGTAATTTTACCCCCATCTCAGTGTTTAGCCCCTACAACTGTTCTCCCAAAACCGGGAAAAAAAAACTAAGTGCTCCTCTTACCGCCCTATATCCCTTTTGAACTCGGACTGTAAGATCCTGGCCAAATTACTGGCATCCAGATTGGAGAAGCTTCTTCCCAAGCTTAATCACCTTGGCCAGGGGGTTTTGTTAAAAGAAGACAGGCTAAACATGTCAGAAGATCTATTAACATCATACATAAGTGGCCTAAGGGTATGGAGTGGGGTCTCTTAGTGCTAGACGCTGAAAAGGCCTTTGATAGGGTTGAATGACCCTTCATGATGGCTGTTTTAAGAAAATTTGGCCTAGGACCTCATATGATGCGATGGATAGGTGCCCTGTATAAATCTTCAAAAGCCCAAATCCTCACCAACAATGTTCTTTTGTCTCCTTTCGCCCTGTCAGTGGGGACAAGGCAGGGCTGCCCACTCTCGCCATTATTGTACGTCCTCACGATTGAGGCTGTAGCGCAGAGTATCGGGTCTCACAAAAGCATAAAGGGATTCAACTGGAGGGCGGGGACTAACCATGTGATATCCCTTTTTGCAGACGAGACGTCCTGCTGTTTCTTCGTTTCCTTCGGGAATAACTCCCAGCCCTGTCACAAATATTTGAAATATATGGACCCCTCTCAGGCCATAAAATTAATTGGGGGCGAATGGATGCCACTGGGTGGGGAGAGATAACAAATGACCATTGCTCAATCTCAGATGTCTCCAGTTAATCAGCTAAAGTACTTGGACATACTAATTCCAGCTAAATTGTTCACTTAAGTAAAAAAAACAATATGAAGGGAATTGTAACTAAAGTTAAAGACAACTGCACGTTTTGGAGGGCTTTGCCATTGACTCTTATAGGAAGAGTGAACTTGGTAAAGATGTCAGTGCTACCCTAATTTCTTTATTTTTTCAAACAGTTCCTATGAGTATTCCGCAAAAATATATTAAGGCCCTAGAGGGAGTTATTACACAGCTGCTTTGGGATAATAAAAGGCCCAGAATTAAAAAAGAGCTTCTTTGGTTGCCCCAGAGGAAGGGGGGCTTGGGCTTACCAAGTGTGAAGCACTACTATGTGGCTGCCCAAGTAGCCCACGTGTAGGATATGTTGCAAGAGGACAGTAAACGACTGACCTGGGTGGAAATAGAGAACACATCTTGTTATACCCCTGTATTATGCTGCCCTGACAAAAGTGGGAGGGATAGAACCTTTAGACAGCATAGTTAATCCTTGTACCAGAGCTATGGCTAAGGCATGGAAATTAGCCCTCGACATGATTGGTTACAAGCAGGGGATTTCTCCCGGCTGTCCTCTCCGGAGACTTCTGGAGGGGAAAAGGAGGTTGACTCCCTGTGAGAGACTCACTTTGCAGAGCTGGTTCCATGGGGGCATGTACCTAGTCCAACACCTAGTAAGGGAAGGGGAAGTTCACTCCTTTAGCAAACTTGCCAAAGAATATAATAAACTGCTCATCTCCCCCTTTATGAGAGGCTAAAGAGTTCATTTTACAGAATGAAAAACCAGGAAGGAAGAGGACAGGCAGTGGCCCGTTCTCCTTTTGAGGAGCTGTTCTGTGGTTAGTCTGGGGATCCTTCCTTTAGACCCCTTAGAAGAATTTACAGGCTTATGATGGGCGCTCTTCGTGACCCCCTGGAGATGAGGGCTAGGTGGGAATCGGATCTCTATCCAGAGGGGTTAACGGGAGGGGACTGGATGGTGGTACTGAAAAATATCACCAGGTGCTCTGTCAAAAGGGTGAGAGCCATTCAATATAACGTTCTTCTGAGAGTTTATCATACCCCCATCTTGGCTCATAAAATAGATCCTGAGGCTTCCCCGTCGTGTCCAAAATATCAGATCCATGAGGGAACTTTCTATCACATGTTATGGGAGTGCCACTGTGTGCAAAGATTTTGGAAGGGAATATACGGATTAGTGGCCTCTATCCTGGGTGTACCCCTCCAACTAGACCCAACAGAAGTAGGAGACTGGGAAATCGGATTGCGTGTGCCTGCCACTCACTGGAGACTCTCTGAAACCCCAACAGTGGCAGAATGCATCAGTTCCCTCATGGACTGTATGAACTTTGAGAAGATTCAGTACACAGGGGTCAACCTGGGAGATACTAGGAGTTGTGGGCCCCACTAGAGGAAGCCATGAAGCAAGAATGGTTTCCCATATTTTAAATGTGTGGCACATATCATCTTTGACTATGAAGCAACTAGGGAAACATCAGATGCCTTTTTAGAATGATATATATATACTACCTGTGCTTGTGTACTTTAGGCACTGCCCCAGTTTACAGAAACCCTGTTCTGTTTTTTTGGTTTTAAATCTAGACCTTAAACCGTGTTCCACAACTGAATGGACTCAAATGAACTAGTTGTCATAACTATCCAGTGTAACACCATTTTCTCGCGATGTAACAAATATGTAAGGCATGGTATGTAAATTTTGCACTCTGTCTTGTTAACTTAAATAAAGTTTACAAAAAAAAAAAAAGGAAATGATCTCCCACCGGGGCCTGCATGTTTGCATGTTGTATTGTGAATCTGTGTAAGTTCACTCCAGCACTTAGGGTCTGGCTGATTTCACCTATATACCAGGCATTTGTGCACTTTGTACACCTGATCGAATATATCTGGTACTTGGAGCATCAGCTATGCACACCCTCAAAGTCATTGTCATTATTTTTTTCGTAATATTTGGGGAATATACACTGTTAAATTCTACAGTATGTGTGCAGGTTTTACATCTTGGACCATGGCATCTTCTTGTACCTAGTTCCTCAGTGTTAGTTTTACATAACTTGCTGCTATAAGTTCCTACTGTAGGTTTGAAGGCTGTCTGAATGCCAACACTGGTGATTCAGGAAAGACTTCAGATAGATAGATTGAGGGTTGGGGTGCTGGGTGCCACGTCTCGCGACACGCTGGGGACCCATGTTTGGGAATGAGCACGGGTCATCGGTTGTGGGGATGAGGAAGGATAGAGTGTCCTGTGGACTGCTCTCCTCCCTCGGAGGGGGGCTTAGTCCTTGCCAGAGCAGCAGCAGCCCCTGGTGGTAGCTGGGGGATTTCACTGCCTGGCCGGCAGATGCAGGGGATTGGGGCTGTGGCGGATGCCTTTTGAGTGCGCACGGGAGTGTGCACACGTCGAGCAGGGCGTCATTGCATGTCTGAGCTCCAGGGCAACACTCAAGGACAAAATCCCTCAGCATGGATAGGCGAAGGCGCTTGCTCTGTCGGTCCACACTCCCGCCGTCGGACCTGCCTGCAGGACGCCCCTCCCCTCGGACTTCAGTGCATTAGTTTGTTAAATAGAGTGACAGGGTGGGTGGCCCTACCCTAGGGGGCTCAGTCAGGGGATCCACCGGATTGGAGTGCCTGTCAGGTAAGGTTTCAGACTGGGAGGTAGAGACCGGCACAGGGGTAGCCAGAGAGAGTTCCACGACTGGGAGCATAAAGAAAGTTGGAAAAAAAAAAAAAAAAGATAGGTCATCATTCAGAAGGGGTTGCAGATCTCTCAAGATAGTCCGGTAAAGGGGAAGGGTTTTATGTGACAGTAGTGGTACCCGAGTGTTCTTTTTTGTTCTTTGTATGTTAAGAGGTTCTGTTGTGGAACGCGAGTGCCCTGCCCTATGCAATCTGTTGTTTGATAATGCAGGGGGGGATACTGTATAGTAGGTTATATTAGCATCCGATAATTTTAGCGTTATTAGTTGACCCACCAACATGTGATAAATTTAACTGACCGCTAATACTGTAGTCGTACTGTACCATCCTAAATAGAAGAATGACAGAACTGACCACTACTTTGATCAGCAATACGTCCAGGTACTGCACCAGATGAAGTAAAAGAATGACAACGTACTCTAATTTGGTAGTGCGTGTAGTCATTTTATTTAATTTAATGTGAAAGTAAAGAGAACATAAACAGCACGCTTCAACCCTGAGACAGCACTGGCGTCCATTGGGTATTTTTGTTTCACTTGTGAGGACTGGGATGATTGCATTCACTTCAAGAGCGACATCCTCCTGTAAGTACAGCACCTTCAAACGGGCAATAGGTGCGCAGTCAGAGGAGACAGGCATTTAAGTAAGACGTGTGATTGAAATCAGCCGCGGCTTAGTATCACCATGAGGTTCATTACATATACAGCAGGGTTTTATTTAATTCTAAAAATTGATTAGCGTTTTGCTCATAAAAGTGCTAAATCTTTATGAAAATGCATAGCTCTTGCCTCACTGTATTTAACAAACACAGCACTTCTAGAAAATCTATATAAATACTTTCTGTACAGTTAGTATCATCCCAAGAAAAAAACTGCTAATCAATTATTTAAAACCCTGTACAGTACTGTACTAGACCGTAACTACAGGTACCGCAAGCGCTAAACATATTGAGTGCCAATATATGTACCAGGTCTGCATCCACTAAATATATCGGATGCCAATATAACCTGCTGTACAGTAGTTTTGTTTTCAGAGGCACTACATAGTGTATCCAGGTTACTGTCATGGACTCTTTTCAGAGCAGATCCTCTAGTACCATAGGGCCTGGCTACAGATACTCCCTTTTGTGTGGTAATCATGGAAACTGGAGGAGTGGAGGTATCTGAAGCAGTCTGAGGGTTTTCTGTTAAGTTACATGTCATTCTACCTTGTTTCACTGTGATGGTGGTGCCTAAGAAGTTAATTTTCTTCTGAATATTCCATTTTTAGATTAATGGTGGGGTACAAGTTGTTAAATCTTCAGCTGTATTTTCAAATAATTTACTAAACAGAACATGGTCTTCAAAGTCTTAAGTGTGAACTTCTCTGGCTGGAAAACAGTGTTTAAATTGATTTAGCAGATTGTTTCAAAGTGTCCTGTAAAGCAGCAGGTTTTGGTTCTGTGTGTATAGCTGAGAGGGAGAGACAAAAATGTAGTCTGCTTTTGTTACACCATTGCAAGCCAGTGCCAGATGTTTCCCATCAATTTCAGGAAACGTGAGTTGGCAGCATGACAGAACAGTGCTCTAGACACACTTTCTCAGCAGTAAATATAACTAGGGAAGTTAACACTTTCCAAACCAAATATCACTTGCAGCGTTAACATTTTAATTGCTAAAATAATCATGGATACAAACAGGAAGAACCTGTCCCTTTGCAAAATATTGCCATGTTGTAGCAAAGTAGAAAAAAGGTATTTATATCGAGTATTTTTAACAAAGCAGAAAACCCAGAAAATCTACTTTTTAGAACACAGTGAAATGCTAGATGAAAAAAGAACCAGGGGTACATAGTGTTCATCTCTTGCCCTTTAGGATGCTGCTGTAGAATAAGTAACTGAAGTACTAGTGGTACTGAGAGGCAACGAGGTGTCTTCTGCAGAAGCAAGACCACACTAGAAACAAGCTGTAGCATCTCAGCAATGCTGCTGTTCTGTGTCAATAAATTGCTTGTAAAACACTTTCTGATGCAGTGCCAGAACAGTGCTACATTAAATGTAAATTCTATACTGTGTTCAGTCATTGGCACTGCCAGTAGTTTATGTAGTTAGAAACTGGTAACGAGGAGAGGCCCACTGAGCAAGAGCTATGTTTCAGGTGCCTTTGGGGTGGAATTCCCAATGGAGAGGAGCACAAGACATAGCAGTTAAAAGTACCAATGGTATAAGATGTGCCAAGGACCATACACTATGCAGACTGCACCATAACTGGGCCATGCACACAAAAAGGTAACAGTATTCCTTATATTTACAAGGGCAGCTTCAAGGAAAAGGTGAAATTTAGCGATGGTGAAGGCAGCCCCCAACTACAGCAAACATCTAGGAAACCAGGTTAGACTTTTATGAAAAATTACTCACCAACTACTACTGACAGTTTCTCTTCATTGTAACGTAAATTCCGTAATGAGGGTTAGTTAATGGTGCCAACAGAGGAGTAAGTAAAAGAAGAGGTGTAGTAATTTATTTTATTTATTTATTTAGACAGCAGTTTGGAGAACCTTTGAGCCATAGGCTCATTTACAAAGGTACCTTGTCACAGTAAGACAAACGAAAATACACAGTATAACAGTATAACACAGTATAACAGTAACTTAAGATGTAGATACAAACAAGCTGGTAAAAGAAAGAAAGAAACCAGAAAGAATAATAAAAATATGTACTGTAGAATACATAAATGCTAAAAAAAAAACCAGAAATCTAGACCATGTCAACAGAAAAAGACCCTTGGTCCATACAGTCTGCCCTGCTATACCTTATCTTACTTCGAGACCTACTGTCTTGACATGAATTTTAAACCCCCCTTACTGCTACCCCTGCGCCCGAGTAACTATTAAGCCCTTGATTCTGTCCCAGCTGTGCTTGAAACCACTGATGTTTTTTGCACCCACCGCCTCTATTGCAGACTGTTCCACAGCTCAACCACTCTCTTTGTAGAATAAAACTTTCTCGCATCCCTCCTGAATCTCTGTCTGCCTGCCAACTTCCACTCATGTCCCCATGTTTTGACTTGCTATTCCTGCTGAATAGTTTCTCTGTTCTTTCTTTTCAGAAACGTGAAGGTCTCTATCATAGTGCCCATTTGCCCCTCTCCCTTCTGGCCTCCAGCAAGTACACGTTCAGTACCCTAAGCCGATCCAAGTAGAATCTGCCTCGTTGGCCCCAAATCATTTTTGTTACCCTATGCTGTACCATCTCCAGCTTGTCTTTCTTTGTCTTTCCTTCCCATCTGGTCCTGTATTTTCAGGGCTGTAGAAGGAGATATTTTCCAATGCGGTGGTTTCTGAAAACAAAAATCAAAAGCCCAGCACAGTACACAGTGCATCATGGGTATGCAAATCTTTTTTTTTTTGGGGGGGGGGGATTAAATTGACCAGAAAATGATTTGAATGGTTCTACATTCTGTTTTCCATGTCACTGCTCAGGCTTCTTCATCACAGCCAACTTGCACACACTAAACATAACAATAATGTTTAAAAGCTGCACAATAGAGTGTGCACGACAGCAACAAGTAGTAGACATCCCTTACCACATAAAAAAAAAAAAACAATGTAAACCTTGGGTAGCCCTTCTGTTCCTAATGGGAAGGCAAGATGACTGCTGCTTTTGTCAGCTGAGAAGTTTAGCAGTTCAGTTTTTGTTGTGTTCTGAGCGGGGGAAGAAACTGGAGAAACCTTTTGAAAAGTCTAAATCACCAATTAAAAGAACATCACCCCCAAAGAAATGGGAGAGTGTTCCTTAAATTTTTAGTTCTGAGGTTTCAACCCCTGGTTCAGTCGAACAGTAGGCCAGACAGTTCTGGTTGATGCACAGAATGCAGTACATGTCGTGGGCATGGTTCTTCCTGCATTATTGACTAACCTCGAATCTGCAACTGTTTATACGCAGCCTCGGCAATAGAGAGGATTAACTCCACTGGAAGGCAAATGCCAGAAAATCAGGAGTGCTTTCAGCAAGAGTCATAGTGTCCCACTCTTAGAGTCATTGCGTTCTACAAAGCGGAAATCACAACCAGAAATCACCTCTATGAAAGAGGTAAATAACTGCTAGACTTTTAATGGAAATAAACAAATCTGGAGAACCTTGAAATAATCTAACAATGTTTCTGATAATGGCAAGTGAGTTACATAAACTTAAAAAGCACTTACAGCAGTCTTGGAATCAAAGGGTAGAGGCTTTCCAGGGCTTGTTCCTGTAGCTCTGAGAGTGAGCCCCTATAATTCTCACATAACTGCCATTGGCTTATTTTTCATTTCATTTATTGATTACTAGGATTACAAGGACCTTTGAACCAGAGGTTCTTTTACAAAGGTTCCGCATCAAATACAAATTATGGACAAGAATAAAGAGAAGAGAAGGAACTGGAAGGGGACAGGATCAGTTGTGTTCCAGGACAGTAGCTGCTTCGTGTTGTTTTCACAGGGTTCTTGTGGATTTTACTTGGTAGAAGGTTATTTCTTTTCTTTCTTACTTCTAAGGGGCTAGCAGAGTATTGTTTTGGGGGCTGTTGGAAGTTTGAAAACTGCTTTGGTGGCTGTAAGTGGGCTCATTTGTTGGATGTTTCACTGTGTAACAGGCTGCGCTGGTGGAGGCCTATTTCTTCTGATTTAAGAAATATTTGGTGGGATTTGCTTGGGCCTGGGTATTTGGCTGCTGGGCTTGGAGGGAGACACAAGGACTGATACACTCTCTCTGGTCGGTGTCTGCCCAAGACCCCAGTTCTGCTAATTTATAGGGAACACCTGCCTTACATTGGAGGAAAAGGCTGCAGGTGCAGCTCATGTACTTCTAGCCGCTGGGAGAGAGGAGCTTAGGGAGTTGTTCATTTCCCTTATAAGTTTACTGTGTTGTACTGCACCTAGTAACGGGGTTACAGGTGTACTGTGGGACTGTATCTAAGATTAGTGGGTGACCTGATTAGGCTGTAGGGGTGTATCTTGGACTGGGGGGAACCTGGTGGCTCACCCAAGGAAACCTACTTGGAAGGGGATGGAACCACACGGCATTAGGGCCGGCATCTTTGGGAGGGTGGTGGGGTGCACAGGGTGTGGAGCAGCCATGATACTGGACTGGGCTTGGAAGTTTGGTGGTTGCCCAGTGTGCTACCAGCTGGCACAGCTGAGGGAGGAGGTTCTGAGGTTAGGAGACAGCTGGGGAAGGGGAGGTATGGTTGGGGAAGGGGCAGGGGATCTCCACAGGGTTGCACCAAGCACTGAGGGCAGCGGCATAGGGAAAGGAGTGCAGGAGAATACTCAGGGTCATATAGGGACCCTGGCAGAGGGTCCAAGGACACTACCAAGGAAGCAGGCAGGTAACTGGGGACCCTCACAAAGGAGGGACAGAGGACAACATTCTCAGGAAGTAGGCAGATGGCCAGGGCTGGACAGAAGGAAGCAAAGGCGGGAGGTGGATCAGACCTTACACCCAGTAACCGCTTCAATTCTCTTCTTCTGCTCGAGAGGATGAGGGGTGATGTAGCCATGACAGGGGTGGTTAGAGGCGGAAAGGAATGGGGGGCAGGAAGCAGGGCCAGATAGCAGGAAGAAGAGGGGTAACCTGGAATGCAGGAAAATGGGGGAGCAGTGAATCAGAGCAGGAGGGCAGGGAAAGGGAGGAAGGCAAGGAGAAGGACCAGTTGGGAGAAAAGGTAAAGAAGGACCAGAAGTACAAGGAGGATTCAGTAAAGGGAGCTGAGGGTTTAGGCCAGGGGAGCACAACAAGCAAGGAGGGACTAAATGGAGACAGCAAGGAAGGGAGGACGAGCCAGGCTAGTTTAGCAGATGGGGGAGAAGGACCAGTTGAGAGCAGTGAGGAGGGAGTTAGCAAGGTACAGAAGGATACTCAGGAGGAGGAGAGGCATAGGATTGGAGGGGGGGTGGCCAGGGTAAATAAGGAGGGGGTGGCATGTGGCACCCAGATGAGGGAGGAACAAGGAGCCGGCTGGGTGGAGGGCCGGTAGAAAGGATGAGGGACATGGGAAGGGGGAATGGAGGAAAGGAGGCGGTCAAGTGCTCCTGTTGGGGATTCTATGATCAGGGGTGTCAAATGGGATAGGGAGGGAGAAGCTGGCCAGTTAGAACAAAATGCTTTCCTGGACTAACGGTGCACAGGGCTAAGCACAAGGTGTATCAGCTGGCAAAGGCTTGTGGGGGTTCCCCGGACATACTGGTCCACCTGGGTACAAATGACATTGAGGGAAATAGCGAGCTAGAGATATAGGCAAGATTCAGGGAGCTTGCCAGGGTCTGTCATGACATAGGATGCACAGTTTCCTTCTCAGAAATCCTGCCGGTGCCAAGGGCTGGTGGGGAGCACAAAAGGAAGATTAGGAGATAAACCAGTGGCTCAGGAGTGGTGTGAGGCCAGAGGGTGTGGGTTGATGGGGATTGGGGGAGACCTGGGAGGATAAGGAGCTGTATGCTAGAGATAGACTCCATCTCAATTTGGAGGGAGAGATCCTTAAGTTGAAAATAGAGGGTTCATTGGTGAAAGTGGGGTTTAAACTTGTGAAGGGGAGGATGGGAGAAAAGGCTGTCAAGGGGTGCCGATAAAGGAAGGACTCTGTCTCCACCCCTGGGGAGCTGGAGGATTGCGGAAAAGGCCGACTGGTAAAGTGCAGACCAGGGAAACAGAATCCTATGGGAACACGAGCAGGGAAATGGAAGTATAGGAAAGGGTGGAAGGTAGTCCTGCTAAATGCCAGGAGCTTGGGAAATAAAATGCCTGAGCTCCAGGCGATGCTAACTGAGGAGCAGTGGATGTGGCAGTGGTCACTGAGACCTGGGCCACTGCAGGACACGACTGGGACCTGAACCTGGAGGGTTACTCTATATTCAGGAAGGACAGGGGGGAGGGAAGGGGAGGAGGGGCAGCAATGATAGTCAAAAACTGCATTGGCATAGGGAGAGTAGAGGAGGTGGAGGGAACCGTGGAAGCGATTTGGGTCACCTTGATAACAAGGGGGGGCAAGAGAGTAAAAATAGGAGTGGTGTATAGACCTCCTGCCCTCGCGGAGGAGCTGGTGGAGGGTCTGGTGGCAGATGTTGGGAGACACTGCAGACTGGGCAGAGGAACGGTGGTGGTGTTGGGGGACTTAAACATGCCAGGAACAGACTGGGAGACTATGACATCTTCTGTGACCAGGGAACAGAGGTTGTTGGATGTCTTTCAAGACGCGTTCCTAACTCAGCTGGTGGGGGAACCGACCAGGGATGCGCGGGTACTGGATGTGGTCTTGGCAGACAGTGACCAGGTTAGGGGCCTGGAGGTAAGGGACCCGTTGGCGGGGAGTGACCATGCCACGGTCTGGTTCTGCCTGGACCTAGGAGGGCTAGAAGGCTGCACAAAGACTGAGGTAACTGACTTCAGGGAGCAGATTTAAGAAATGGGAAGGATCCTTAAGAGCATTTGGATGTGATTGGTCAGACATGGATGCTGATAGTAAGTGGGAAATCATCAGGAGAGGGTGCAAGATGCTACCAGCACCTGTGCAAGAGTAAAGCTAAAATGCGGTGGGGCCGAAAACCCTGCTGGTGGACCAGGAGGTCCAGGAGGTGGTGCGGGAAAGAAGGCAGCCTATAGGCAATTCCAAGTGCTCAAGGAGTGAAAGGGATTGAGGGTATGAGCTGATGGCTAGAAGGGCCACTAGGGTGGTGAGGGCTAAGGCAAGGAAGGAGCAGAACCTGGCCAGGAAATTAGAAGAGGAACAAGGGGTTCTTTAGATACATTGGGAAAAAGCAGAGGGTGAAGGGCAGATTAGCAGGATTAAATCAGAGAGAGATGGGCAGAAGACCGGGGAGCAGGCTGAGGTACTAAATGAGTACTTCACCTCAGTTTTCACCAAGGAAAATGGGGTGCTGCATCATACATGGGAGAGACAGAGATACTGAGAGAGGACCCTTACCGATCAGGCGGGTCTGGGGAGAGGGAGGCACAACAGGCAGGAGGGAGGGGCTAAGCAGGAGAGAGGTACTGGAAGTGGGAATCACAGCAGAGAGAGTGAGGGGAAGCCCTCAAGCGCCTTAAGACAGAGAAAGCACCGGGGCGGATAAATTACATCCCAGAGTGCTGAAGGAACTTGACGGATGTCCTGGAGAAACCCCTGGAGCTTTTCACCATCTCTCTGAGGACAGGGTGGGTGCCCAGGACTGGAAGGTGGCGCATATGGTGCCTATCCACAAGGGGATCAAGGGAGGTGGCAGGGAACTACAGGCCTGTCAGCCTGACATCGGTGGTGGGCAAGGTGATAGAGGGCATTGTTAAGGAGGCTGGGGGACCTGGAAAAGTCAGGGTGCCTGGACGATGAACAGCATGGATTAGTCCCGGAAATCGTGTCAGACAAACCTTGTGGAGTTCTATGACTGGGTGATGAGTGCCTTGGACCTGGGTAGACCAGTGGACGTCCTCTTTCTAGACTTCAGCAAGGCATTTGATTCTGTTCCTCACGTGGGCCTGTTGGATAAGCTGGAAGAAATGGGGTGGGAACCAGATGATCAGATGGATAGGCAATTGGCTCCAGGACGGACCCAGAGGGTCGTGGTGTGAGGATAGTCTCATCCCCAAAGAGGGTCATCAGTGGGGTCCCACAGGATCAGTCCTTGGCCCCTCCTGTTCAACGCCTCACGTCTCTGACATAGGACAGGAATCAGGAGTGAGATGAGTCTCTTCGCGGATGACTCAAAACTGAGCGGTGGTGGATGGGGAGGAGGGAGGGTGGCCTACGGGGGACCTGGGAGGCTCTGGAAGATGGTCTAGAAGTGGAAGCTCAGGTTCAATGCAGGAAATGCAAGGTACTGCACCTGGGGCCAGAAACCTGGGCCAAGTGTACACCCTGGGGAAATGCTACAAGTCTCGATGGCTGAGAGGGACCTGGGGGTGGTGGTGGATGTCAAGATGAACAACTCGGAGACTTGTGGGAGGAAGCAGCCAAGGCCAACAGGATGCTTGGATGCATCGCTAGGGGATCACCTCCAGAAGGAGGGAAGTGATACTCCCTCTGTATAACTGCTTGGTGAGGCCACACCTTGAGTACTGTGTGCAGTTCTGGAGGCCACACTTAAAGAGGGACATTAAACTCCTGGAGAGGGTCCAGAAGAGGCAACCAAAATGATTTGGGGCTTGGGGGACAGGACCTATGAGGAGAGGCTCAAAGAGCTAAATATGTACACATTGGAAGAGAAGGGACGGGGGACATGATAGAGGTCTTCAAGTACATGAAGAGGGTAAATGGGGAAGAACAGTCAGGGTGCTTGAAGGAAGGAGGAGGGGCCACTAGGGGCATGGGTGGAAGCTGGAGGGGAAGATTCAGGGAGAAAGGAGGAGTGCTACTTCACTGAGAGGGTGGGTGGAGCCACGGAATGCACTGCCTAGGGGGCTGGTGGAGGCAGAGACGGTGGAGGGGTTCAAGAGGGGCTGGGACAGGTACAGGGGAAGGGTTCTGGAAGCAAAATCCAATGCAGCAAGAATATCCGGAACTGGGAAGGGAGAAGGCGAGGGGGGCAGCAAGGTCAGCACCCAGGGTGGGGGCTGACCAATCGAGCAGACTCGAAAGACCGTTAGGCCTATTCTGCTGGCATTTTAGTATGTTAGTATGTAAGATGACACTGTGCAGTACATAGCAACATCATATAACATACTATAACATCATGGTAGATTCATCAGACAGTGGGTTCAGAGGTGTGGTGATACAGTGCGCTAATACAAGTTACAGAAAAGAAAGAGAAAAGAGAAAACTGGTATTCGCGCAATGTAAAGAGTTAGCAGGGAGTAATAAAAAAGGAGCAGAAGGGACGTGAGTTAGTCTGGGGCTATGGGACAGTCAGAATGACTTTGTCGTTAAGTGCTAAGAGCCATGAAGTGCATGGGAGGGGAAAAGGCATTACAGGGAAAGGTGGGAGGTGGTAATGGGGAGGGGGAGGAATCGGGGTGGAGTAAGGGAGTGAGAAGAGGTAAGGTAGGGAGGGGGGCAGTGTAGAGGGAAGAGCGGGCCATAAAATGGGAGGGAAGCAGGAGGGCTGACAAGGATAGAGAAGTCGGGGAGAAGGAAGGAAGGAACACCCATGTCTCTGACATAAGGAAGGGTATCAGGAGTGAATGAGTCACTTTGCAGATGACTCAAAACTGGGGGCGGTGCTGGATGGGAGGGTGTCCCTACAGGGGGACCTGGAGGCTCTGGAAAGGTGGTCTAGAAAGTGGAAGCTGAGGTTCCATGCAGGAAATGCAATTACAGCACCTGGAGCCAGAAACCCAGGCCGTGTACACCGGGGGGGCGGAATGCTACAAGTCTCGATGGCTAAGAGGAACCCGGGGGGTGGTGGATGTCAAGATGAATAACTTGGAGACTTGTAGGAGGGCAGGCAAGGCCAACAGGATGCTTGGATGCATCGCTAGGGGGATCACCTCCAGAAGGAGGAAAGTGATACTCCCACTGCTTAAAGGAAAAGTCCACCCAAAACTTGAAAAAATATATGTTGTGCAGAGTGTTTTAATTTGTATGTGAAGTTCTAGTGTTTCCTTCCCTCTGACTGGTATTAGGAGTTTTTCCTAAATTAGCCTGCTAGCTTTATGCTAGTTTTACGACCCCTGGGGATCTTCATCCCTGACAGCTTAATTGCATTTCTTGTTCCCACAGTGCATCGTGTCTCATGTGACTGTGATGTCAGAGACACCCAACATTCAGCACACACATGCTAAACAAGCTAAATATCTTGGAAGCTTTACATGCTGCACAAAAATTACCAGCAGCAAAGTTTTTCAGGACATTAAGACCTTTACGATGAGGGTGGTCACCAAGCTGAATTCTACAGATTTTAAATTTTAGCCATCTCTACTGTTGTGAACTGATTGTAAAGCAGTGCTTTCTGCTGGATTTATGGTCTCTGCTGCATCATCGTATATGAAACAAGGTGCATTGTAGGACAAAGAAATACAATTAAGATGTTTCATATGGAGATCTCCAGGGTCGTAAAACTACCCTAAAGCTATCAGGCTAATTTAGGAAAAACTCTTCTTAGCAGACGGAGGGAAGGACACAAAACAACTTAACATACAAATCAAAACACTCTGCATAACATATGTTTTTGCAAGTTTTGGGTGGACTTTTCCTTTAACTGCTTGGTGAGACTGCACCTTGAGTACTGCATGCAGTTTTGGAGGCCACATTTAAAGAGGGACATTGAACTCCTGGCGAGGGTTCAGAGGAGGGCAACCAAAATGATTTGGGGCTTGGGGGATAGGACTTATGGGGAGAGGCTCGAAGAGCTAAATTCGTACACATTGGAAGAGAGAAGGGACCGGTGGGACATGATAGAGGTCTTCGGGTACATGAAGGGGGTAAATAGGGGAGGAGCAGTCAGGGTGCTTCGAAGGAAGGAAGGGGGGGGGCAACTGGAGGCCATGGGTGGAAGCTGGAGGGGGGAGATTCAGGAGAGAAAGGAGGAGGTGATACTTTACTGAGAGGGTGGTGGAGCCATGGAATGCGCTGCCCATGGGGCTGCTGGAGGCAGAGACGGTGGAGGAGTTCAAGAGGGGTGGGACAGATTCAGGGGAAGGGTTCTGGAAGCAAAAACCAGTGCAGCGAGAATATCTGGGCTGAGAAGGGAGAAGCCGGAGAGGGGGCAGCAAAGTCAGCTGCCAGGGTGGGGGCTGACCACAGGAGCAGACACGAGAGACCGTTAGGCCTATTCTGCTGCCATTTTAGTATGTAAGGAGTGAGCTGGCACGGTGGCACTGAGGGTTGAGGGGTTGGTCGCCACATTTCGCGTCACATTGGTGACCCTGGTTCGGGGATGAGCTCTGGTCGTTGGGGGTTGGCCAGGAGGGAGGAAGATTTGAGCATCCCAGGGACTGCTTTCCTCCTCTGGGGAGGGTGGGGTGGGATAACCGTGGCTCTGGTAGTGACTGGGGGTTGGTGCAAGTGGCGGTTTGCAGTGGGGACGGCACAGACGGCTTCAGACCTGTGGTGCGTGAAAGCACGTACGGCAGCGTCATTAATGCTATTGCATGTTCGTGCCAGGGTTTGGGGAACCTACACACAAGAAAATCGTCCGCGTGCTACATGAAGTCTGGTCCACCAAGTGCTGTGCCAATCCCATTCGAGATGCTCCTTCCCGGATCCTGACCCCCGACTTTTGCGGTGGTGGGGTAATTAACCTCCATGATGCAGCTGGTGTGAGGAACGGAGGAGGGGGGTTGAGTATAGGTACTGTGAGTGGCGCAGGGGCGGTGGAACCAGATGGATAATGGGGGACCATAGGTAACACCCCTAGCCAAGGAGGGCATAAAATACATAACCAAAAAAAAAGGGAAGGAAGGAGCGGGAGGGGACTAATTATTGTAGGGGAACCAGAGGAAAAGCATCCAGTAGGCTGAAAGGCTACAGCCACACTTGCTGAGTTTAGTGAGGTGCTGATGCAGTATGTGCTTATGTGGGCCTAGTTTATTTACAGCTGTTACTTCAGGAGGGAGACCATTTACCAAGGTTGGGGCCCTATAATCGAAGGCATGTTGAGCCTGGGAGGACCTGCAGAAAGGCACCAGATAAGAGGATTTGAGTAAACTGTGCATGAATAATGTGCTATGGGAAGACTGCATCAGGGCAAAGACTGCTGGTGGGGTAAGGCAAAGGCAAATTTTCTTGGCTGGGAGGCATGTCTGATATGCTAGTCTCCCATGTAGATTGAGCCAGGTTGTGCATTTGTAGAGGTCACAAGTATGTGTACTCCTCCCAGCTTCTATGACAAGCCTACATCACTTATTCAAAGCAATACTGATCTTTTTTAGTGTAGTATCCATGGCAGACCCATAGAAGGCTAACCCATAACCGATTATGGACAGTATAGAGCTAGTTACAGCGGTGCGCATGGCTTCAGGGGTCAAACAGTGGCGGTGGCAGTACAGGATCCCCAGCCTTGAGTTAATGGCTTTTGAGATGTGGTGAACATGCAAGTTATAGGAGAGAGAACAATCGAGGGTAATGCCTAGATATTTGTACTCTTAAACTTGATCAAGTGGTTGTTGCTGTTTGTTGCGGATTGTTAAGTTGGCAGTTCTGAGCTTGCTGCTGGAGTTATAAAACAACATAGCCTTTTTTTTTTTTTAAATTCATCAGCAGTTTGTGCTGATCAAACTATGATTTGGCAAGGCTGAAGTGAGTCTGGAGGTCATGGGAGAGAGACACGGATAGGGTCAATGTGGGTTGAGAAAAGAACAGCATCATCTGCGTAAAGTATTATTTTATAGTCACAGGCTGCTGGGAGGTTATTAATTAAGAGGCTGAATAGGAGTGGGCCAAGGATGGATTTCTGGGGAACTCCAGAGCAAACAGGGAGGCTACAGGATAGTGTGTTAGTGATCTTAACTCATTGGCTCCTATTCATAAGGTAGCTACCAAACCATTCTGTGACCTCGCACGAGGGAGCACAGGAGAAGCTGGTGGTTTACGGTATCAAATGCCTTTGTCAGGTTGATGTAAACCACACCTAGAAATTGTCCCTTGTCCAGGGCCATATATATATATGGGTGGTAAATTCAAGCAGGGTAGTGGCAGTACTGTGAGCTTTATGGAAGCCATGTTGCTGCGGACACTGTAGAGTATACTTTTCCAGGTGTTCTGACAATTGATCCGCAACAATTCGCTCAAGCGCCTTGGAGAGTGAAGGTAGAATAGAGATGGGGTGGTAATTCATATGGAGAGACCTATCCCCACTTTTGTGAACTGGTGTAACAATGGCAGATTTCCAAAGGTGGGGGAACTGTTTGGTGGATAGTGAGAGGTTTAGGAGTTTATTGAGTGGGCGCAGGACAATCTCAAGGGAGAGAGAAGTTTAAGATCAAAAGTATCACTGCTGGAACTGGGTTTTCCTAAGACTTTTTGAAGGTACTTTCTGGCTTCAGCAATGGATGCTCTCCTAAAATAGAAGGGAGGGGGTATATCTTGAGGAAGTGGTTTTACCCTTGGGATTCGGCAAGGTGGCATCACCGAAGAAGTTAGGAGGAAAGACACTAAGATCTGTGAATGCGACATTAAAGGTGTCAGCAATTACTTTGTGGTCTTGAATAACCTTGCCTTTGACTTAAAGCGTGGGGTGGGGGGGGGGATTTATTAGGTTTCCCTGTGAGGCTTTTGATATTGTCCCAGAACAATTTGCTATTTCCACAAGAGTTTGTAAGTTCTTGCTTGTAGTAATCACGTTTGGCCATACGGTACTGCCTGGGTACACTGGTTCCTAGCAGCTTTGTAGCGCTACAGGTCACATTGACTTACAATGGGAAGGAGGGGCACTTTGAAAGACCTGGACCCCAGGGGCTCCCACAGCTCCCAATGTTCAACAAATGTAATTCCGCCACTGACTTAGAGATTAAAACAAGTTTGTGTCTGCTGTCATGGGCAGTCTGATGGAACGGGCTGTCCTCCCCTGTTAGCTGGGACAAAGCGACTGGCACAGCATAGCTAGCTTGGTCAGTACATCAAGAACAGAGGAAGAAATTAAGGAAAATATCTCGTGTGGTAGATGGAACACACAACTCCCCAAGTTCGGTGTTCCATCTCAATACCTGATATTCTGCCTGTCCAAAAGAGCTGTGCTACAGATTAAACTGTAGAGTGGAGCCATAGAGAAGTGGTATTCCAGATGGATTACTAGTGTAATGAAAATTGTGTTCTGCTTTTAAAACTGGTATGCAAAAATAGGGCAGAATGCCATTAATTTCTAGACCTGGAGTGGAACTGTTTCATCAAAATAAAACCTGTTTTACTACTAAAACATATAAAACAGCTTATTTTATTAAAAACGACTTTTCAGATTAAAAATAAAGTTATTCACAGTATTGTAATTTGTGACTATAAGATGCCCCTCTTTAAGAATCGGAGAGGACAAGATTAATTGACTTGTTACATGGTTTGTCAGATTTAACCTTTGTAAACAAAACAGCTATAGTAATTGAAACTCCCGTTCTGGAATGACTGTAAAATGTCAGCTGATGTTATACTGGACAAAATCAACAGAGGGAAAGTGCTCCAGCTGTATTTACTCTATCCTTACAGTACAGTGTAGTTATTTATATCCTATTTGATTTGTGTAGTTAGTCATAAAAAGCTATGTTTAGCATATGTATTATACTCTAAAACACACAATACGAAGTATAGCTTTTCATGATTAGTTATGTGGACAGGACAGTAGGATGTAAGTAACTGCACTGTACCACAGGGTAGAGTAATACAGCTTGAGTGCTCTCGCTTTATTGATGTTGCACATGATGTCATAGTTAAACATCTGCAGACATCCAGGTTCTGTCTTCTTCTCCAAATCCACAGAATTGGTAACCCTGGATGCCTTATTGTGTCTGCCTGTTCCAGCCTCGCATCTCAGCATTTCTGGACAGCCTTGTGAGAACACTCGTTGAATTCCTGCCCTCCTACATTAAAGACTCTAGCTATGCTCTCCAGTCAGGGGTGTTCAAACCAAAAATTTAAGACTTGCCCAGCCATGACTGTAGCTGAATTTTCACCTGCCCTATTCATTACAATGAAATTAGCTCTCTTTTGCACTTGCCCTTCATGAAATTTACTTGTCCCAGGCAGGCGCAATAGGATATGCATCCCTGTCTCCCAGTGAAACAGGTTCAATTCAGTAAACCCATTAACTCACCTTTGCCATGGATGTCAAATCTCTTTACACAGTGATCCCCCACAATGATGGCTTGGCAGCTCTGTGGCATTTTTTGAATAAGTGGGAAGTCCAGCAGCCACCCACAAACATGTTAACCCGATTGGCTGCACTTGTACTTAATGCTTTTTCCTTCCATAAGTTTTTTTTTTTTTTTTTAAGCAGATCAGTAGAGTTACCATGGGTACTAGCTTTGCCACTCTGTTTGTTGGTTGGGTTGAGGGACAGCTCCTTTCTCTCCTTCACGGGGAGTGTGCCTGACCTCTACAAATGGTACATAGATGATTGTGTGGGGGCCACCTCCTGCTCAGGGAAATCCTCCAAATCTTGGTCAAGTTTACCATGGCTCATCCTTCAGTGCACTGTTGAAGTATCATCCTCCACACTTTCTTTTAGATATCAGATTGTTGGTGCATAACACAGTTCTGAAGGTATCAGTTTCTCTGTCCTTGCTGGTCTCCGGGCTTCATAACTACTGGGAGGTACCTCCTCTTGTCACGTGACAGGCAGGAACACAAAGGTCTGCAGCCTGGACATCCTCCCTTCCACTTCCTGTGACCACCAGTTTACTTCCTGCCTCGCAAAAAGCAGGTACTCTGCAGCAGAGCTCTTGTCACTGAGGTGACAGGGCTGAAGACTTAAGGACTGTAAGTTTCAAAATCTTTTATTACATGGACATCCACAGAGAGCATGTATAGGTGGATCAAGAGGCAAAGCTCCCTCTCTGCTCTTAGCGGGCCCCAGTCTCAGCCGTGCATGCTGCACAGACTGGCCCCTCTGCCCATAATTTTGCTCTCTCTCTGAGGACTTCACTTCAGCTGCCCATACTAACGCTCTCTCAGCATTCAGGGGGTACCGGTTTCAGCCATGCTTGCTGGTCAGACCGGCCCCTCTCAGCATTTCTCCTCACGCCACCACAGTCTCAGCACGCATTCCCAGCAGACTGACATGCCATTTCCTTTCTCCCATGCTAAAGGCCTCCTGCGCTATCGGACTTGGTGGCGCTGCTCGACCCCAGAGACACAAGTCAGGTCAGAGGATAAAACTGGATTATATGCCTAAAAAGGGGCTTGCAGGCAGCGGAGGGGGCGTTACACTTGGAGAGTCGCGATTGAATCCAGGGCACATATTGAATCCAGGGCATGGTAGCACTTTCCTGGCGGCAGTATCAAGGCCCTTGGGCTCCCAGCAGCTGGTGACACTACTAGTAGGCAGGTGCACAGTTGGCTCCTAGCAATTGGTGATGCTACTAGCAGGCAGTGCACAGTTGTCTATGAGCCCCCGGGTGACTTGGGACTCATCAACGGAGGCCATCACTGCTGCTCAGGCCATCAGATCCACCACTCTGGCAGCAGCGTGATCAGGCCATCGGCGAGCTCGTGGGATTCTCAACTTATCGACGGAGGCATCATTAAGGGAGCGGCTCGGCTTTCCGGCCACCCAGATGCACAGTTTCTTATGATTTTTCTACCAGGGGCAAAGGCACCTTAAGGGAGCATTTCTTCCTGTCGATGAGCGCTTTTAAGGGATCAGCTCGTCGACGGAGGCCGCGTAGAACACTGCTAGTCTGGTGGCAGTCTGCCCAGGCCATCAACGAGTTCCTTGACCTATCAGCTCGTTGATGGGGACCTCATTCAACTCGCGCCTCTACTAACAGGTCCCTTAGTGGCACAGCATGTCGAGGAGCACTGGTGTCAAAGGCTCATCCCCGGAGACCTCTACCAGGAGCCAATAGAGCAGACTCCCATAGGCGATTGATGATAGGCACTCCCTACATTTTCAAGGGCGATGGCTACGGGATAGAACCTAGGGGCCCCCCCCCAGTAAAGGAACCACCTTCCTGGGCAATACGGCATACAAAGGCCTGCAAGCCAGGAGTCCTGGTGACCTCTCACTGGAGTTAAATTTTCCACTCCCAACCTTTTTTTGGATCTGAGAACCAGACCACGATTAGAAATCAGTTTCGAGATGCGGGTCCTATCCCCTAACACATGGATTACTGGATCCTCATGGATTACAGGGCTGGCATGTGGTGCACGGCTGTACCCGCCAGCAACAGGGGACCACCCCCAAGTGTATCGTAGGATAAGCCTGGCAGCATTCTCCCTATACCCACCTCAGTTGCACTCCAGCGCTGCTCTCTATGTTTATAATCTAGATAGCACGTCTCTAAGTTCACCAGAGTTCGGCAAAAACATTCAGAAACTGGGCCAGACCACCACAGAATGGGCTGTCTGGTTTCGAACCCAGAGCCCCTCGGGACCCAGTGGTCAGGCAAGTGGAGGTATCTATCATACAGACTGTTCAGGTGACTGCAACATCATTCATGACTATGACAGCCAGTTCTTTCGCATTTACCCTTTAGATTATATATAGATAGATATATAGCCTGGCAGCTACTTCAGCTCTTACACCTGGACTATACTTGCTCAGTCGTCATGTCACAGTACAGCAGCCAGCCGCACAGCAGATTCCAGGTCTTACAAATCCTGTGCCCTGTGCACCTCAGCAAGCAGACGTGCCTTTAGCAGTCCACCTGGTTAACGCACCATATGAAGGAAACCTGCAGTGGGGAGTCACCCTCAAAGAGGTGATCACGGAATTGGAGGAAACCGAGAAGGTATACATGCTGCTTCACGGGAAAGAAACAAATCCTGGTCACCAGGCTCCTGAAAGCATTTTCGTGCCCACAGCTACAGCAAAGGTAGAATAAGACTCTTTCAGGAAAACTTGCATGGTTCTCCTCCCGTAACCAGTATAACTACAGGGGAGGATGTGGTAGCACCTGAGGGGGTGGCAACAAAAAGTCACATTGAAGATCTCTGGCCCATCCTCGAGTGAAGGGAAAATGGGTCCTTACCAAAACGCAAAAGGAGATTCGGAGCATAGTACATCACCGATTTCCAAACAAATTAAACTCAAAGCCACCTATGACCTCACGTGGTTCACTGGCCAATTTCTACCAGTAGATTAGCAATGTCCCAAGCAATTAGTCTTGGCAAAGCTCAAGCAATTACTAGTCTCCTTCCAGTAGGGGCTAATGAGCAGGTTTCCCCTCAGACTGGAGTAGGGACGTTTCCGCCCTCATTTTCATAATCCTCGAAGGCATGGCAGGATTCAGACCAGTCTTGGACCTAGAATTTGGGCACCGCTTCATGCGCAACAGCTCAGTCAAGATGAAAACGCTATCACCCGCCATCAGGAAACTCTCTCCCTGGGGGATGGTCCTGGCATCTGTAGATTGACAAGAATCCTATCTACTTATACCCATCCGGGAGTAGTACAGTATATCAGGTCCAAGGTGGGGGAAACTCACTTTCCATTAAAAACGCTTCCCTTTGGGCCCAGAGGGTTGGTCAAGGCCATATCATAGGGGCGGTATTGGCTCCTAGGAATGGAATCGCTCACCTCTCAACTAAGATGCAGCTCTCCCCCTACCTGGTCAACATCCTCCAAGGCCCTACAGTTCGGTCAACATCCTCCAAAGCCCCTCAGTTTGTTCAGGCAATGCCAACAGTAGCGGAAGTCGTCCAGTGCTTCCCTAGGTACAGATTCATCTTGAACTGTAACAAGGGCCCTTTATTTCCATCCCAGTCCCTTCCCTATGTGGAAGCAGACCTCCCAGTCAGGGGTTTCACACACATGGGAAATCCATGGACCTCGAGAGCCACTTCAGCGTTTTCAATCTGCTTCCGAACCGCTCACCGTTACATAAAGTTCATTGGGGACGTGCTCTCCCTTTTAGGACATGTTCTCCTTCATAGACATCCTCTCCTTGACACTAATTCACAGGCAGCCCATTCAGGCAAGCCCTATCAACCCGTGATCTCAATCTAGAAATCCAGGGAAGGCAAGAAACAAAAGTTCCTAATCCCTCGCCAGGGGGAGCATTTCTTCCTTTGTGGGTTCAGAGGGACCAATATTATGAGAGTTCACAATTGGGGCTTCCTCGCATAGCAAGGATTTCTCAAATTGACTGCCTCGGGGGATGAGGAGATCTAGGTTAGGTCTCCGCACCAGATAAGTGGCCTCTGGCAGAGTCCAGATCCAGCATAACGGACAACTGAGCAACGATATCTTATATTGACACCGGGGTTGAACAAGGAGCTCATGGATACACAAGGATTTCCTTCTGCTCTTTCAGTGAGCTGTACGGCACCTATCAAGCTGGCCGGCAGTATACCTTCCAGCTCTGAATAACATCCTGGCAAACTAGCTGAGTCGCAAGGACTTCCTTCTAGGGGAATGGGAGCTGAAGGTTGAGGCCTTCAGCACACCTCAGGTGGATCTCTTCGCCTGTCGACTAACCTCCCAGATACCTTTTTCCCAATTCGGCTGTTCTACAGGGTCCTGCATAATAGGTAACCGTGGATCCGGCAGAACTGTTTTCGACCTGCCCATTCCGGCCCAGAGGTCCATAGTTCTTATGTCTGATTCATATGTCAAGGCAACCTCCAACAATATCCTGCTCAGTCCGGACCTTCTACACAGGCCCGGTGCTGCATTTTAATCTGTGCAGGCTTTCTCTCTCGCAGGGAGATCGATCGGTAATCTTTCAAGGAGCTAGAATTTTTCGCTTCTGGTATCGTAGTGATGCTTCCTTTTTATCTTACGTCTAATACAGACTATGGCACAGAGTCCTTGTCTGGTTTCAGTGGCATCAAATGTCGACTAGACTGTACCCTACTCCTCATTCTTCAGTCCCTCCAAAGAATTCGAGAAAGAGCTACAACCCGCCTCCTGGTGGGTCCAAATTCTGCATTGGGAGCAATCTTGTTGATGGTCCTTGTGGTCTCATCCCTGTGTGAGAGGATAGATGACTCCTGAGGGCTGCAACTTTAAAATGCCCTTCAATCCAGCTGGAGACTCAATTTGGTCAAAGAGGCATCCCTCATACACCTGACTACAAAAGTCACCTTTTCTCATAGCTACCTCTAGCCAGTCGCATCAGCGCGCTGGGAGATATCTTCCACAAGGATCCTCTTATAGTACTTTTGTATAGTCATTTGTAACGACTCGGTGTTCCTATGATTAGAACCAGATTTCCTTTTCCAGAGGTAATGGTTCCTTTTTCGGCAGCCAGGGTCTGAGCCCTACTTTTCTGCTCGCTTCCTCCAGATATGACAAGGAGAAGGAATTTCATGCTCTAGATCCTAAAAGAGTAGTGAACCACTGCCTTAAAAGTGCCGAGTCCATTTGTAAAGCTTCCAGCTTATTTGTCCTCCCAAGGACCAAACCATTAAAGGAGAGGCTTTTTTTTTTTTTTTTTTTACATCATCTATTTTCTCTCCTGCCGTACTCTGGTGACCCCCACTCCTTCGGAGCTCTGCAGGTTCCCCGCAACACCTACTGGTCTATCCGAGCCTTCCGACTCTCACATACAGCGGTCCCAGGATATCCCGGACGTAACCCTTTGCGGGCGGGTCCCCCTCCTCAGGGGAAGGCACTGGGTAGAGGCGACTAGCACTCATGATAGGGCCCAGGGATGCTGCTGAGGGGATGGGGGCTCGCTGAAGCACCGGAGGTGTCTGGGAGACAAGAGCCGTCATCCCGGTGGCCACCTGGCGGCATTTCCGCTCCTGGTTCCCCTTTCATGGCAGCTTGTGTAGTGCCTCAGTCTCCACTGGGGGCCACTACTGAGCTAAGAGCCTTCCCAAACCCACCCAGGATAGGAGAGCAGTCCATTGGATGTTCAATCCTATCCGACTCCTGCCATCGAGTCCGTTCAGAACTTGGGTCGCCATGGTTCAAGTGTGGGCGCCCAGCACATCAACCCTCTGCCACTGGGCCAGCAAAGGAGAGACTTCTAAACTCTATTCCAGATGTCTTTATTCATCCATAACCACTACCTTCAAACAAGCGAGGAAGCCTTTACTTGGACCAATTAAGGCACCCTCAGCCAGGGCCATGGACACCTTGGGGGTGGACTTTAATGAACCTTCTCTGGCTGACTTGGGTAGGGCGGCTACTTGGCCACCTATTCCCACCATATCCAATCTCTGTCAGCTGGATTTGTCCACCTCGGCTGAGGCTTCTTGGTTCCTCAGATGGGGGTGGTGATCCCTTAAGGGGTATTTACATTCTTCCCAACCGGGAAGCCCGGGGATGTACTGCTTTAGTATATCCCAGTAGTTATGAAGCCCGGAGACCAGCAAGAAGAGAGAAATTTAAATTTAAATACCTGTTAATTTTCTTTCTCCGACTGCTGGTCTCTGGGCTTCTTCCCTTCCAGAATGTAACAAGCTGGCGGCCAGCTGGTGGAATGTTTGAGACGATGTTGTCTTTCTCTTTCCTAGTTTATTTGATACTACCAGGTTGGATATGTTTTGGGAAGAACTGGTGGTCACAGGAAGTGGGAGGGAGGATGTCCAGGCTGCAGAGCTTTGTGTTCCTGCCTGTCATGTGACACGAGGAGGGGCCTCCCAGTAGCTATGAAGCCCGGAGACCAACAGTCGGAGAAAGAATTTACAGGTATTTAAATTTCAATTTATTATAAACCCACTGACTTGAACAGCTTTCCTTCTGATGAACAGCTCCTTCCATCCCAAACGTATAAAGAATGGTTTGCCATATTCATAATTTTAGTCTTCACAGGTTATGCAGTGAAGATGATTTTGCTGCACAGTCTCAGATAATGCACCATTTTTGTTTAAACAGAGGTTACGTAGGAAGCATAGTGGATAGAACTCAGTAATATGCCCCATAGTTTTCAGGAGGGATAGTCTTACGCAGCAATGATGATGCATTCCACTGCTGTTTTTCTTCCTTTCTAGGGTCCTTTCTCTTCATAGGACCATCACTAGGAGCCATCCTATTCTGCAAACTGACAATATCAGTTTCCTTTACAGAACCACCAATTGCCTCCTCCTGCGGATCACCCAGCCTTCTGAATCTCCTGGTACATAACAGCCTCCATACACCCAACAGTTTCTTCCTACCAGTTACCAAAGCTTTCAACAGAGCCTGCTGTTATACCTGAAGATTTTTTTCTAGTGTTACTTAAATTCAAGATCCAGCGGGTGGTTTTCACATCATCAGAGTTCTCGTACATTTGTAGCATTGTGATATGTTGTATTCTTTGCAGGAAGTGTACAGCTGTCTACTATCAGAGAAACTGGCAGACACCTGGCTGACAGATTCAGGATACGTTACAGGGCAGACTGGAATGGAGACTCTAAATCCCAATTTTCCTCCAGAAATCATAATGTCAGTGATCTTTCTGTTCTGTCCTTCAGCAAGGTTTCTGGGTTGCTGACCAAATAAAGAACACAGAAAGTAGACTTAGTAGGTCCCTAGGCTCCCAGCAGCCCTCTGGTTTAAAGCAGCAGTACCACATAACCAGGAAGTGATCAGTTTCCAGTGTTGTAGCGCCACAGTAAATATAGCGGCTGCTATCTAGTACTGCTGCTTTCAACATGGCGGGTGGCAGAAATGTAAACAAAAACAAAGGAAAAATGAGCACATTACAGGGTGATAATACTGTGCCGGAGAGAAAGATTACCAGGTACACTACTGGCCGAAAGTTTTAGAACACCCCCATTTTTCCAGTTTTATTGAAATTTACGCAGGTTAATGTCTCAATGTACTCTGAAATTAAAGCATGGAACAAATAAACAATTGGAGATAAAAAAGAAATCATAGAATCATTTTGTTTAACAAAATTTAATCTACATTTTGACTCATCAAAGTAGCCACCTTTTGCAGATATACTGTAACCGTCGAACACACTCGTGGCATTCTTCCTACAATGGACATCAAATATTGTTCGGGAAGTTCTTCCCAACACTGTTGCAGAAATTCCCACAAATGTGTTGCACCTGTAGGTTGCTTTGCTTTCACCCTTCTGTCCAGTTCATCCCAAACCAGCTCGATGGGGTTTAAGTCTGGAGACTGTGCTGGCCATTCCATGATTTGAAGCCTACCGTCTTGTTCTATTCCTCGAAGGTAGTTCTGACATAGCCTGGAGGTATGTTTTGGGTCATTATCTTGCTGTAGGATGAACCCTGACCAACTAGGCGTACACCAGAGGGTATTGGTAGGCTGCAAAATGCCTTGGTAGCCCATTTGGTTCAGAGGTGCCAGTCACTCTGTGCTGTTGTCCTGTGAGCCGCCTATCACATGAAGCTGTTGACTCTCAGAAACTTGTCTTCTGATTCTGTTGTGGCTTTGGGTCTGCCAGACCTCTTCCTGTCAGAGTTTCCTCCAGTTTCCAAGTGCCTTTTGATGGTGTAGGAAACTGTACTCACTGACACCTTGGCTTTCTTTGCAATTTCTCTACAGCAGTTTTTGCTAACCTAAACTTTTTTTTTTAACCTCTAACAGTTTACCGCTTACCTTTGTACCATTTCAGGTTATTCACTGGACTTGAATTGCTTAAATTTCAATAAAAACTGGAAAATGGGGGTGTTCTAAAACTTTTGACCGGTAGTGTACATGTTTAAGAGTACAGGGAATAAACTGTTGAAAAAGCGCAGATTTTTTTTTTATCTTGCAGTGCTGCTTTAAATGACCGACTTATTTTCTACTGATATCTTTCAGCCACCTTGTAGTTTACTGTAGTCTAACCTTTTAACCCCCACACTGTCATATATTTGCTTGCATGCATGCATGGTAGGTTTGCATGTGTGGGTATGCCAGCGCTCACTTTAATCCTGTGTGCGTTTGGGGTGGGCACATATTCACATGGGCATTCCAGTTCTATGTGCATATCAACTTTCATTTTCTCCAGATGTCCCTGTCTCCTTTTTCCACCTTTGTCACCTTTCAGCCATCTTTCTATGCCCCGTTAATCGGTTTCCACTTGAGGACTCCTCTACCTACTATACCTCTCCATTCCCATCATCACCTTTTTGTTTTCCAGCTTCTATTCTTGCCTTGCATATTATAACTTTTTCTCCTAGATCCTCCTCTATTTTCTTTCCTCACACATGTACATCATTTTTATCCCCCTTACCTCTCCACTAACTTTACTTTTCTTCTCTCTTAGATAATTCCTGAAGAACACCTATGGTCAAAACGTCAATTCTAAGTTTTCTATTTCCAGTATGCTTTTAATATTACCTTTGTTTTCTGTTTTAACATGTTAGTGTCACATGCATTAATGTACTTGCACATACATTCATCTTGCCGAAAGTTTTAACTCTTGTAATTTAGACTTCTTAATTACAATGTATTTTAATAAATGAAATAATTAACATGAACTGCATTACAGTTTAGAATGATCTAACTTAATAAAATGCAAACTCAGATTTCATATAATGGACAGTGTCAATGTTACATACATTAAAGATTATCACGTGTTTATCTTTTTAAAAGTTATTTAAAGGTTGTAATTATGATGGCTTAATTATATTGCATAACAATACATAACATAAACTGCATTACAGTTAAGGACTACTGTATAACAGCAAATATTCATAGTCATTTTATTTTCACTATATTCGCTGGTTCCATATTAGAGTGATAATAAAAAGACAGTGAATATTAGGAAGATCACTATATATGGCAGCACTAGTGTTCCACCAGTGAAAATAAGAGGAAGTGAATATTGGGGTGGGGGGCATGCTTGGAACGCTAAATATAAAAGGTGTAACTATAAGCTACTATACAGTATTTCAGGTAATGAAATGCAAAACAGGAGTTTATACTGTGGACAGTGTCACATGTTTTATAGAATGGCAGGTATTTTAATATCTAATTATGAATTTAATTATACTGCTTTATGATAAATACCATCATTAGCACAAAGTGCACTACAGCTTTGAACTGTTGAAGCTAATAATAAAACTCAAAATAGGAGTTCATACAGCAGACAGTGTCAATGTCACATGCGTTGGCGACTATCATGTTCACATTTCAAAAATATTTTTCAAGAATGATGACTTATGATTTAGATTATATTTTAGTAAATAAGCACATAAAGAACTGCATTGCTGTTTATATGGTGTTTAAAACTAAGTATTAAAAAAGAAAATTAGAATTCATACGGTGGACAATGTCAGATGTACAAATAACAGCTGAAAATTGTAGGTGTAAGATACCGCAGAGACAAGTAATATGCTATATTACGTTTTGCAGAAATACATTAAACACGAAAGAAATGCAGTTCACAAAAAGAAGCACACTGCTATATCCAGTTTATACCGCTTGTGATATTTCTTAGCAATGCTGGACTTCTCGTTTTTGGCTTCCCCTGACCCTCTCAGCTCCATTTCCTGCAGTCAAGTTTATATACATCCCATTGTTTTACCTCTGCACTATATTTGTTGTACCCATTACATCAGCACTGTGGCATTCTGTTGAATGAACAGTACTTTTGGACGGATGCTAAATCACATTTCAGATGGAAATGAACTCAGAAAATAAGGTTCAAGCAAACACATTTGTGTTGGTATTTTATGCCTTTGATATTAAGCTAAATATGAAAAATGATGCTCTCTAATTTCTCTGCATTTTTAAAGGCCACTTTTTATCTTTTTTCATTGAAGCTTGGGAATAAGGGTAATAAAAGCCTTAAGAAAAGGAGGGAAAGTATTTGATTGGTAACAATAATTATAAAATTCAGCAAGATGGGGTGCCAGTTCTGATTTTAGAACAATATAAAAATTAGGGAAAACCCATCCGGTCCAGGATATTTATCTGGGGTAGGGGAGGAGATAGCTTGCTCAGCATCTTGGATTGTAATTGGGGCTGTATGCTTCTGTGCCACAGAGGGAGCTAAATGGGCGAGGTGGGTCTGCTGGGGGAATTCAGTGATCAAATGGTCCTGAGGCTGTAAAAGTGTGTCTTCACCGAACAAGTATTCATAATAGGATTTAAATTCCACACTCCAGCTCACATCCCTACTCCCGATTGTCACCTGCCCCATACTCGCCTCACATTTTGTTTGTGGACCAGAGTCTGAGTTGGAGACTGTGACCCACCCCACCCGCCAGCCAGCATGGGTCCATCCTGTTCCCAACTGTCACTCAACTTGAAGGTGGGTGGGTGCATTTTGTTTATATAGGCTGCCCAAGGGGAGAGAGTGAAAAAGAATACCTCCCTTCCGACCCAGAGAACTGAGTCAGTGTTATCTGCCCGACTTTACCAGTGGGATAGATAGGCCACTGGGTTGGGAGGTCATGGGGCTCCTGTAATCCTTTGTTTGGGTGCATCATACTGCAGTTGCAAAAAAACATAGTTTTTGCTTTGTCTGGGAATTGGGTTAAAAAACAGAATTAAATGCAACATACATGTTTTAAACTCTTAACTCCCAGACACTGTAAGAATCTTGTTTGTGAATGCAAAATGATGCACCAAAACGAAGGACTAAATGTACTGCCCCAAGCCTTCATGTTTATTTTTCTTTAGTTTACCCTGGCATGCTAAGGGAAATTGGTGTTATCTAATGGTTAGGGACACATTGGCAATCTGGAGATAACATGTTTGAGTCCCACCACAGCCATTGACTAACTCTGGGACATGGAGCACGTCAGCTGACCTGCCCTGTGCTTCAGCCCTCCATATTAGTACTGTCCATTAGTTGTCACAATAGCACTTACTGTAAAATGCAACTGATTTGCTTTATCTCTTGTATCCATTTTGTAGTTGCTCACACTTTTGTGTACAAACTGCTCTTGATGGTTCATTTGTGAAGTGATGTGCTATAATTTTCATGTTTGCTGAATTTCTGACACCGTCACTATTGCATTTTTCTTTATTGTATGTATGCCTGTTTAATTGTTACAATCGCCCGGGTCATGCCTGAAAATAGTCACTCTCGTGTCTAGTGTGCCTACCTGGTAAACAAAAACTAACTAAATGAAATGAATATTTCTGTCCCACTACAGCCACTGTCCCTGCAGCAAAAATTGATTGAACGTAGAACCATTTCAACATAAAGGTCTAAGGGGTCAGTACGTTGCAGAGTTTATAGGGGTAGGTAATAATGACCAATGGATATAATTATTTATTTATTTTATTCTTTGGTAACCAGGTAAGGCCCACTAGGTACAAGTACCTGTTTTCAGGGGCAACCCAGGAGCACTGGGGAAGTTGTGACTTGCTCAGTCACACAGTATATGCAAGTGGAGGTTGTGGGAGTCAAACCCAGGTCTGTCATTCACAGTTCGTTACTCTAACTTCTAGGCTGTACAGCCAGCGATGATGCTGTCTTCTGACAAGAAAACATCAAACTGTGGGTACCTGTAAATTTTCTTTCTCCGACGGCTGGTCTCCGGGCTTCATTACGCCAGGGCTCCACCTCCTGATGACAGTTGTAGGCAGGACTAACGTTGTGCAGCAGGGGTGGATAAGGAGCCCTCCACATCCGGTCGTTTCCAGTTTACTTCCTGTCTTCACTGAAGCAGGTAATGTGCAGTAGAGGCCCTGTCACTCGTGGCAGGGCTGAAGAGACCGTAAGTTTTTCTTTGGACATTATTCTTTGAGATCTGTGGTTCCGATTGTAATTTTCAGTGGTGGGATCCAGTCTCAGCCTTGCAAGCTGCACAGACTGGCCCCACATCACATGGCACCTCGCTGCCTTTTCCAGCATGAGAGCCCGCTCCAGTCTGCATCCCTAGCACTCGCTCAAGGGAATGACAGAGGAAATTGGAACTTTCTCGATCGCTTCAATGCCTTTTTAGTGCCGATGAGGCGGTTATTTGGAAAGCTTTAGACCGCTCGTTGCGGCTTCCTGACAATAGCGATTCTCCGCACAGGAAGGCCAGGCGACACCTCAACTGCCAGTCTGCTCCTCGCCTCATCATAACTCGTTTTAAAAAGAGTGAGAGGGCTTTCCTCTAGAGGGCAGCGCTGGGCTGGCTCGACCCCCCCCCCCGAGACATGTAAGCCAAGGTGGCTTAGAGCCAGAGGGCAGTTCTTTCTGCCAGGATTCTGTTGATGGCAAGGAAGCAGTGCTTCACGAGGATCAGGATAATCAGTGCTAAGGGGTTGGCACTCTCTGACTTGGGGGGGGGGGTATCATAGTGTCTAGAGAAGCAAGGGGCACTGACAGTGGCCTCAGAAAAATCAAGTAGGGGAAAAAAATGTCAGCACTCTAAGTCCCCACTCTTAATCACTTTTTCTGGCGCTCTCTGCCTTACCTGTGAAAAGGCAGCGGCCGCTAGTGGGGAGGGCTCAGTGGACACAACCTCTCTCTCATCACAGGCAAATACCCAAGAGAGGTCTGACCAGACGGCTACTTCCAGGTTGGAGCGAGCACAGTCAAATGTCCCAGAAAGATCTGAATGACTGTCTGCCTCTAGGGGAACAGCAACGTCCAGAGATACCCCCACCCTAGACCCCGAACTGATAGGCTGAATAGGACCTTTGCTATGGACCCTTCTTCCTTTGAATGGCAGCCTTCAGGATCACTGGACAGGAGACCCCACAAAAAGGCTAAAAGAAAAAGGACCCCTCCCCATGTTCTCATTTACCATTATACCCAGATCCATTTCACATGAGGTAGTCTGCAAGGTGTTGCCACATAGTTTGTATTTTTGTTGTGGATACTGTGCTCCAAGGTGCATAACTTTACATTTTTCGAGACTGAAATTCATGTCCCACTTTCCTCCCCAATCCGATAAAGGTCTGTTTCAGTGGTATGATGTTCCTTGGTTGCATACGGACCACTCAGTTTATTATTGTCTGCGTACCCAGCAACTTAAAGTAAATGTTGAAGGTTCCCATAGCAAATGGGAGTAGTAACCTGTAGGTGTTGTGAACCAGTCTCCCACCATTCAAACTGCCAAACAGTGATGTTTCCATGAAAAAAATCCTTTTATTTTGGTGCTCTGCTTTATTTGCAAAACCCGCTCCTTTTATTCTCAGTGTTGCAACATCATACCAGGGAAACAGTTACTGTACCCACAATGCCTCACTATGTAAATTAGTATACAGGGTGTTATATTTATGTGTTTAATGAAGAAATAGGTGTCAGCATCTCTCAGTATAGAAGTTTTGTAGCTAGATATGGTATGTACAATGCATTGTTTTGAAAATAAACAAGCTTATATTGTTGACACCACCACAAATATAGGACAGCATCTCTGAGTAAGGAAATTGTAGCAGGTTCGTATTTTAGCCATAATGCCTTGCTAGTTATTTACATATTACTGCTCACCACCAGCAACATAAGGGACTGTGTGTCTGAGTAAGGCACATTTAAGGCAACATTATAAATTACCCAGAATTCCTTGTTGCTGTATGTAAAACAATGACAGCTCCCTGGTATGACATCATTTTGGGGGTGTGGCCACACACAGAAAACTGGAAGACAAAATTGTGATAAAACATAATATAAAATGACAGATTTTTTTACAAAACAAATTGCAGCATCAGCATCTGAAGCATGTCTGGCAATGGCATACTATGTGTAAAAGGCATTTGGGGAACCTTACACATTTACTTTAAAGGACAACTGACCAGGCCCAATACAGGTGGAACATCTGGGACTGGGGATAGTATAACCCAAGGGGGAAGGAGAGGACACCAAAATCGGCCCTCAGTGCAGGTGCTGAAAATTGCGCAGACTCGAGAGACCGTTAGGCTTATTCTGCTGGCATTTTAGTATGTTAGTATGCTAACCTGTTCTAGGCCTCAAACAGTCTTTATTTAAAAAAAAAAAAAAAAAGGCATTATGATTGGTCACATTCTGTAGAGATTGCTGATATAGCTGGTAGTTTGCTCTAATTCCTTTTTTCTTAAAAGAGAAAAACAGATTGCCTATTGATTATCTCCTACTGCATCTTTCCTGGAGCTGGGAGCACCCTCAACACAGTTTAACCACTCATGGTGCAGTGGGAGGAGAGATGGCTAATTCATCATGAGTGACTGCATTGATTGGGGTGCTCCTAATGTTCAGGAAGTATGCAGTAAGAGTACATCAAGAACTTGAAAGAGCTGGGTATATTTACACCATTAGCATGCATTTCAGATCTACAGTTGAAGCCACTTAATTGGGAACACCTCAGTGGATGCCCTTTCATCCTGCCATCCCAAGCAGCCATCCTGTTGAAGAGAAGCCAGTGTGTTCTGTTTGTACTGGTCCTACCTCACTGCACTGTACTGCACCTCCAGCCGATAGACTCTTGGAAGTGGCAGTATTGCAACCCTTACTCAAGATTTATGAACATACGAAACTGCCAGCAGAAAAAGGCCATATGGTCTATTGTCTGCTCGATTTTGCAGCTAGCACCCCTACTCTGCAGCTGCCTCTCCTACCCTACCTCCTCTCCCATGACCCTCTCTTTTACCCTATCCCAGCCCCTCTTGAAGCATCCCATTGTTTTACAGGCCTCCTCATTTCCCTTCTAAACCCTCCAACCTCCAATCTCATGTCATGATCCCAAGTGTCTCTCCCCACCCTCCCCTTGAACAGTCCCTCAGTGCCTATCCTGTTTATTCCTCTCATGTACTTAAAGGTCTGGCATATCCCCCCGTCCTGCCTCTCCTCCAGAGAGTACATGTTCAGCTCCCTCAGTCTAACCTCACATTGTAACGCTGCCAGACCCTGGATCATGTTTGTTGCTCTGCGTTGCACCCCTTCCAGCAATTTAATGTCCCCCTTTAAGTAAGGGCACCAAAACTGAATGCAGTACTCCAGGTAGGGTCTGACCAGTGATCTGTAGAATGGCTGAATCACCTCCCTTCTCCTAGAGGTCATACCCCTTGCAATACAACCCAGCATCTTGTTGGCCACTACTGCTTCTCTTTGCTCCCTTTATGAGCACGCCCAAATCTTTCTCCTCCTCAGTTACAGATAGCTGTACCCCTCCCAGATGGTAGCTCCTCTTTGGATTCTTTGCCCTGGAATGCAGCACCTTGCAATTTATTGGCGTTGAAACCAAGCTGCCAGGTGTTGGACCATGTCTCCAGCCTTGTTAGATCTTTCTGCAATCCCTGCCACCCCCTTGGTCATCCACCACTGCTCCCATCTTGGTGTTGTCCGCAAATAGACTAATATTGCTATTTATGCCTACCGAGATGTCTGCAATAAATACCCCAAATAACACAGGCCTCAGCACTGGGTTTAAGACCTCTTTCTCAAAGTACATTACAGAAGCCTGCAACTGCTTCCAACGATCCTAGCTCTGGAATGTACTACAGAAATCACTGAAACTGAGGACTCCTGTTAGTCTCACTGTGTTTAAGACCTTATACTCAAAATACATTAGAGTCCTGCAACTACTTCCAATGATCCTAGCTTACTTACACCCCCCTTCCACATCTTCCCTGCTTTTCCCATCCTCCTTCCTTCTTGTATCAGTGCATAACTTGTCCCTGAGCCACCTACTTGTCTACCGGCCTAAATCTCACCCTCCCTCAACCACCTATTCCTTGTATACCCACAACATCTTATTCCTTCGCTCCTAGTATTCTCCCAGTTCCAGACCCCCCCCCACTGGCTGCCCACTTCTCCCGACACATGTCTCCCCTTTGATACGCCTGGGTCTTTTTAAACTGACTATGTCTCTTTGCTTGTAGCATCCACTTCAACTAATCTCTTCTCTGGACTATAATGCCTTTACCTTACAGGAATATTAAACCATGTATGTTGTATCTGGTATAAATTTTTACTGACTTGCTACCCTATTGTTGTGTATACCCTTACCACCTGTCTTTTACCTGAACCCAAATCTATTTTTACTTATCCTGTCTATTGCAAGCCTACCTGTACTGTTGTACTCTTGCATCTACTGTCTATTTGTCTGTATATAAATGCATTGTTACTTGACTTGTGTACTGCAGGTCCACCTTGTAAATGAGCTTGCTCGATGGTGTTCGCCTGGATAAAATAATTTGATTGATTGATTGACTCTGAGCCCTGTGGGATCCCACTCTTCACTGCCCTTGTGGATAATTCTCCTCCCACCACCACCACCCTCTGCTGCCAGTTCTCCACCCATCCTACCAATTTTGCCCCCTCCATGTGCTACTAAGCTTACATGCTAGTCTTCCATGTGGCACAGAGTCAAATGCCTTGCTGAAGTCTAGGTACAGGACATCAACCACATGCCCTTTGTCCATTTCCCTAGTCACCCAGTCATAGTAATCCACTAGGTTGGTCTGGCAGGATCTGCTCTTGACGGAGCCATGCTGCTGACTGTCCTGCCCCTCAGTGCACTCCTGCAGGGTCACCAGCCTCTCCTTCAGGACTGTTTCCTTCGGTTTCCCCACTATGGACATGAGACTCACTGGTCTGTAGTTCCCTGGTTTGTCTTTGGGACTGCTCTTACGGAGTGGAACCACATGAGCCATCCTCCAATCCGGAGGTACACACCCTGAGTCCAGAGAGGCATTAAAAAGGCCTGCCAATGGGCCTGCCAGGACCTCTGCCAACTCTTTCAGTACCGTGGGGTGTAATGCCATCCGGTCCCGGTGCCTTGTCCACCCTCAGTGCCCTTATCCCCTCTAGTACTCTACCTTCTGTGATTTCCCTGTCCATCACCCCCCCATCCTATCCTCCCCAAACTTAGGTATTTCCCCATCTTTCTCTTTAGTAAAAAACGAGCAGAAGCAGTCATTAAGCACTTCTGCCTTTTCACCACCTGTTTCTACACAGTCCCCCTCCTTAATCGGTCCTTACAACCCCTTTTCTCCCTGATGTACCTCAAGAAGTCTTTTATTTCCCCCCTTCTTAATTCCCTTCGCTAGTCTGAGCTCCCCTGATGCCTTTGCTACCCTTACTTCCCTGGTCAACTCTTTTGCTTCCTTCATTTACTCCTCCCTGTCCTCCCCCCTCCTCCCAGATCTCCTGTATCTCCTATAGGCGACTCTTTTCCTCCTCACCCTGTCTGACACCCTTGCTCATCCAGCTAGGTTTCTTCGCCCTAGCCTTTTTACTTTGGGCCTTGCTGTAGAAATTTGTTGCCTCCACTATCTGTAGCTTAATGAGTTCCCACCTCTGATTCGTGTCCATATTAGGCTGAATTTGTCCAGGAACCCTTGCACCACTTCACCCATCTTTTTGAAGTCATCCTTTCTAAAGTCTAGCACCTTTGTGCCAGATGTCTCCCTCTCCGTGCCCAGCTGCAACTGGAACCATGCTGTCCGGTGGTCATTCCCCGCCAGTGGTTCCTCCACCCACAGATCCCTCACCCACTCCCTGTTAGACAGTATGAGGTCAAGGGTATTCCCTTCTCTAGTTGGTTCGCTGACCAGCTGCATCAGGAAGCTATCCTGGAAGGCGTCTAGCATTATCTGTTCCCTTCTACACTTGGTGGCAGGTGTCACCCACTCCACTCCTGGCAGGTTGAAGTCACCTACTATCACTATCCCACCCTTTCCACAGTTTCTCTAGATCTGTTCCATCAATACCGTACCTGTTTCTTTAGATTGGGAGGGCGGCTTGTACACCACCCCCAACCGTAGTGTCCTATTTTTTGGATCTTGGATTTGCATCCATAGAGCCTCTGTATCTCCCTTCTCCCCCTCTTCCCTAACACACTTTAGGCCCTCCCTCACGTAGAGTGCTACGCCCCTCCTTTCCCCTTAACTCTGTCCTTGCGGAATAGTCTGTAACCAGGAACTGCCAGGTCCCAGTAATTTTTTCTCTCTATGCTATGAGCTCATGGCAGATGTCTTTTTTTATCTAGTTTACTAGCGTCATTAGTACCAACTGGATGAAAGCTGTAGTATTTTTTGAAGTAATTTGTCTATGGAGTATGTTAGAATGTTATGGATAGAAATCCATAACTAGAATAGGAATTGTTATGCTGCAGTAGCTATGTCATCACAGCTGTTACGCTACACTAGCTATGTCACTACTGCAGCATAATAACTTGGAATGCTGCCACATAGCTGCTTTCCTCAATCCAGTTAAACTGGAAGTTGCTGTTTTTTTTTAATTTGAACTTGCAGAAACATCTGCAGCATACTGTCAGTATAAAAAAAAAAAAAGAAAAATGTTACAATTTCTTTTCTCTGTTGTCTTCTCCAGCTGGTTTTGTGTGATTTTCTATGCTGTGACTGCCCATACACTATAATATATTGTGTATGAGCAGTCATACACAAACAAGGAAATTCTTATGTCTTGAGGTTCCCTTGGTAGCAAGAGTACCTCTCGAGCTGCGTTCTCGAGGTCATCTGTTACCAAGGAAACCTCTCGATACAAGAATATCCTTGTTTTGTATGACTGCTCATACACAATCCTCTATATCAGAAATTCTATCACCTGGTAGGCAGGAGACAGTAGTATTCCATTTGTCTCATTCACAGATGCTTGAGTAAGAGAAACATGATTGAAATCTCCCAGGATGCATTTTTGTTTGACTGGGTGCCGGGGGTGGGGGGGAGGTCAAAGTAGGCTCTACTGAGTCTACTTCTGTTTCAAGTGGACTAAATGTGTTTGCTAAATGAATGTTTTTAGAGGGCATTGTTGTCATTGCTGTCCTACCCTTTTTGAGGAATTTTGCATCCCTTACAAGGCACCATTCCTCACTGTTTTCCTCTCTACCTCTTTTTTGGAAGGTTTTTAAATGAGTTTCGGTAAGTTGCCTCATCTGCTTCTTCCCTGACCTTTTTTTATTTTATTTTTTTATTTTGGTAGTAATGGTTTAAAGGGTTTTCTGCTAATATAGCTTGCACAAAACTTTCAGTTCTGTTCATCTCTTGTGTAGTTATAAGTAATTCAGATAGGGATTTTTATAGTTCAGTCTGTAGTGCTTGAAATATTACAACATCCAGAGAGATCTAATTCAGCTCTTATTCCCCCAACCCCAACATAAATGTGACATGGAACAGGTGTACCTGCTGCCAAGATAATCCTGAATCTCCACATTATGGTCATGTTCTCCACTGTGACCTGTATTTGTGTACCTCACTGTTGCACTGCACTTTGTATTCTGCTTGTATCAAGTGGGCCCCAATAAAAACAAGATATTGCATCTCATGTCTTAGATGCTACTTTCAAATAAATACAGTTTCAATTTAATATCTATCCCCAGGCTGCCATGCCTGACCTTGTAATGCTTTTATTACATTAATAATAAATGGTTATTTTTTTTCTGCATCTAAACTTTATCTGCAGTGGTTCTGCCGTTAATTTACTGGTGTGTTGCTTTCTGGGGCTTTGAAGTTATTTTTTTGTCTCCCGTTTCCTTTGTCAGTGAATTAGTTTATCATTGTACTGGAATTTCTACTCTTCTTAGGATGAATAGCCTTGTCTTTACTGGCACTATTCTTTCCACACGTCACGGCTCATTAATGGTGAAAGGATGCGTGAACTGTAAACATAGCACACAGATTCAGCTGGGAGTATAACTGCTGTCTTCATTCTTAAACTGGCCAGTCAAATGAAGTATCATGAAGCCTTTTTACAGTATTGCTACCTACTCATTTCAAGTGTGAATCATTAAGGTAAACACAGGCTATGTGGTGATAAAACCCCAAGGGGAAAAACATCATCTGTGATGTAGTTGTACCAAAGAGTATGGGAGCTGAGCAAAAAAAAAAAAAAAATATATATATTTACTTTCTTACAAACCAATATTGTAGATCTATAAAGGAGTTAAATGTTATCAATAATCACCGAGCATATAATTCATGATTTAAAATTAAACTGATGTGTGAATGTCACATACATTTTTTAAAGCATATTTTTTAACTTCTAATAATGCTAATCAGATTGCATGTGAAAAATATGTATTATATATGTATGTATATAAGTGTATGTTTATATGTGTGTGTATATATAGATGTCTGTATCCGTATATATGTATTCTTTGCCAAAAGAAAAAAACCTTGGTAATGCACCAGTTAGGGTTCAACTCACCACAAAAGTAGGGAAATGTGGCATTAGGGTTTCCTACCTTTAACTTCCATTCCCACCCCCAAAGCAGCAAAAGGAAAAAAGATTAGGGTTTTGGGTCTCCGGAGTCGTGTCGAATCACTACTGTGGTTTTCCTTGGGGTTGTCAGCCCTAATGCCCCCCTCCCCCAACCACACCAGCACATAGTCTCCTGTCCAGAGCACATGGTACAGCTGCAAGCCACTGCCTCTTACTGACACAGTCTTCAGTGGTAGAGCGGTATGTCTCACCACGTGTTGCCAACAAAATCTATTGTAGCTTTCTTCAAGCTGGGCCAGAAAAAAGTCTGACAATGTTTGCCTAGGGAACAGGGGGCATTAGGGTTGACAACCCCAAGGAAGAACCCACCAGTGATTTGCCAAGGCTACAGAGACCCAAAAACCTAATGTTTTTTTTCTTTTACTGCTTGGGTGGGTGGGGATGGGGAGTTAGGGTAGGAAGAAACTCTTGTGTTGAACCCTAACTGGTGCATTAACAGTTTTTTTTGCAAAGAGTTTCCTTTCTTTTTGAGATAGTGGGATCGTATCCTCATTCATGCAGCTCTCTTCGAACAGATTCAAACATATGCAGATGCGCAGGGGCCTTTTGGCCTGCACCAAGGGAAGACTGCATCCACCTACAGAAGTGCAGGGCCCTTGTAGGCCCTGTTGTTTTGTGCAGCGACAAATGTAGAGAATTCATGGGTTGTCTGATGGGGTGCAGAAGCGCAGGACCCCCCGGCTCTCTGCACTTCAGTGTGACTGCAGATACAGACACACAGGGCAAAGAGTCTGTTAGCCAATGCACAGGGCCCTCTGCCACCCACAGGTGCAGAGATGCAAGGCCCTATGCCAAGAGGGCAGTTGTTTTCACTATACGGTACCCTGGGCATGTGCGGACAACCCTGCAGCATTCATTACTTGGCTGGGGGGGGGTTGCATAACAGCACTATCCCCCCAACCTCAAGCCCTCCACCTGGGTCACTGAAGTTGCCCCCAAACTCTGCTCACTAGCACAGGATCACACAGCATACCTACTGGGAGGAAAGTCAGAGTTAAAACAAGAGGTCATACTTTAAGATTAGAAGGAGGAAGATTTAAAGGTAATGTAAGGGAGTGTTATTTCACTGAGAGGGTGGTTGAACCCTGGAACAGATTACATGAGGAGGTGGTAGGTGTCACAACAGAGGAGGGATTCAAGAGAGCGTGGGATAGACATATGGGGTTGGTTAGAGGACAGAGGTTAGACTCCTTGTGTACCGGTGACAAGTAGGGGAGGGAGGAGATGGGCAGACTGGATGGGCCAGGATAGTCCTTTTCTGTTGATACATTACTATGATACTATGACCGGGCTTGAATTTAGTGATATTCTGGTACATTTTGGGTAGCAAATCTAATGCTGGAATACCATCATTCGAGCCCTGGTATCCCGCTTGAAGTACCAGATTTTTTTTTTTGTTACTGTCATGCAGTACTGGCTCTTGACCATGTGGTGGTACTTTTGTGACCAGAAAATGTGCACATTTCTCCTAGAAAAAGCGCTTCTGGCTCTATGAATGCAGCCATGTCAGCTCCATTAGGTGCACAGTCTAGTCAGCGGGATTTTTCTATTGGTGGACCAGAAGTTATTCCCCTCCCACCAAATCAAGCTGCCTGGCATGTTATTTCGGCAGCAGGTCAGAGTGGAGCAAAAGGACGACACTGATTGATTGGTCCAGAGTTGCAAGGAAAATAAAAACAGGTACACAAGTGTAACATTGATTTTTTTTTTCCAGGGAGATTGCCTTCAGAGCACTGACTTGCAGTGTAGTTTTTTGTACCAGCGGCTGTTCTGTCTCCGAGGAAGCAATGCTAAAGTTGTTTTATGGCCCAGTAGTAGTGCACAATAGTCTGAGAACCAAGGTATATCTTTATTTATTAATTTAAAGGTGGTTGGCGTACAACTGAAAAAAGACAGACTGCGGTGTTCTGCAATCCCTCTAACAAGGAGAGATCTGTCGGGGGAGTTAGGAAAGGGACGCGCGAATTGATCGAGAGTCCTAATTCTGAGAGTCTTGGGAGAATCTCAGTACTTAAGTACTTGCGGCGTCCCTTGCCCAACTTTCCTGACTGACATCTCCTTGTTAGCGGTATTGCAGAAAACCCCAGTCTCTTTTTTTTTTTTTTTCTTTTCCAACCTTACGCCAGCCACCTTTAAATTAATAAATACTAGGACTCTCCGGAGGAACTGCCACACTGTGTTATCACCTTCTCAGCACCTTTATGGCATGATGGATGTCTCTCAGCAGCAGTATGGTGGTACGGATTCACTTGCTCTGGCTCTGTCCTCCATGACTGATGGCAGTGTCTTGTGGATGCAACACAGCGCTTGGTTGCAGTCTGTCCCACTCTTTGTTGTCGTCTGAGGCTTGCCCAGGATGTTGTGGAGCTATATGGGAGTTTGTGTACTGTGCTAAATAAACTTTTATAGGTGCAACTCCGTGTGGTTGAGTTTAAGGGTAGCAGGCTATGAGGTCTTTAGGTTTTCATGATGCACTGCTTGGTCTCGAGCCCCAATGTTTCTCTCATGGCCCTGTGCACTGATGCTCCTGCTCAGTAATGAAAGCACCTGCAGGTCTTGCATTAATTGTTTGGTGGGTGGGGTTGCAACTAGTGCGGGGGTGGGGGGGAGCAACTTTGCCTGTACCCTGTTCACACTGGGCCATGCAGTGTACACCCACACTAGTGGATCTTTGCCAGACCAGGACAGGACAAGGCACTGCTGTCAGGGATTATGCATGACTCGGACTCCCACTTCTAGCGATGGACACTTTTTATTTAAGATGTTTGACCAGCATGTGGCGTGGAGAGACTGGGTGCAGTGTGCTCAGCTGTGAGTGAATACTTGAGCACTTTTTCTTCCAAGCTGTTTTTAAGTTAATTCCTGTGACACGGTGTGTTTATTTTTGGGTTTTTCATAAAGAGATTTGGTGCATTTCAAATATTCTAGCTTCAAACATATAAAAAGCTATGGATATTGGGAGGGATGCCAAATTTCTAGGTGGAATACCAAAATTCTGAATCTGGCATTCCGCCAAGAATGCCACCTTTTTTCCCTTAAATTCTACCCCTGTGTATTTTTTTTTTCGTATTTTAACCCCAAATGTTCAAGATAACATTTTAGGATTCCCCTTATAAACATGACATGTAGCATTTATAGTATATTGGCCAAAATGTCATTTTGCAACAGAAGTGCGAAAACGTGTCTTATCCACTATTTAAAAAATTACACCTGTCACTATTATGAGGTGGAGTGGAAAAATTGCTATATTGAAAGTTTGGAGCCAAAATATTGAAAAGTAGCAAAGTTGTGAGTGAAAGTTGAAGTAGTGCAACATTCAGTCATAACATGGGCATTTTACCGTATTTGTACACCAGATTTTCAGCATAGCCTTCTTACTACCCCACCTCATGAACCTAGTAGGTAAAATGTTCAAATCTCTGCCGAAATATCATTCTGCGTCACAGGTGTGAAAACACATTTTGGCCAGGATTTGAAAAATGACAGCTGTCATGTTCATGAGGTAGTGTGGAAAAAATGGCTATGTTGAAAATTTGGGATCCGAATATTTAAAATTACCAAAGTTATGAGCGAGCATAGAAAACGTTCAACATGCGCTCCTGACTTTGCCATTTTTAACCCAAATTTTCAACATAGCCTTCTTACCCCACTTCGTGAAGAAGTGCGGTGACATTTTTGAAATCCCGACCAAAAGGTGATTTTGCAGTGTGAGTGTGAAATCAGCTTTTCCAGACAGATTTGCATAATTGCACTGCCATTGGTCATGAGGTGGGGTCCCAGAAAAGCCATGTTGAAAATTTGGGGTCAACATATGCTAAAATGGCAAAGCTATGCATCAGAGTTGAAAACTCCATTGAAATACATTGAGCTGCACTCACCTTAGTTTCTCATATTGCTGTCTCTGATTCCAGCAACAAGACGTGTCTTAGTTCAGAAGGTGGATCTTCACGGTGGGACATGTTCTGATGAGTGAGGGTCTGAGGGGGTGCGGGTTGGTGGATGCTGAGTGAGAGGTCAGAGTGCGTGGGTGGGTGGGTCAGATCGGTGAGTGACCATTTTCTATTTTTGCAGGTAACCAAAACAAATAAGGGATGGTTTTCTTTTTTCATGGATAATGACATGCATTCTAACGCTGGGGATTGGGCACCCCAGTGTCGAGCTAGTGTTTGGCACGTGCGGTGGGCACCCTGGTGCGGCTATATGTATAGTGGGAAGTTGGGGACAGATTCATGTCCACGTCCACCCTCAGCACCCAATAACATTTTGGTTAGCCAGTCCTTAATAAACATGTGAAGGTGACCCCTCACACACTTCTTTAAGCAAGCCCAACGCTCCAATATTCTGCCCCTACAGCATACCCAAAGCTCTGCTGGTTCGGAGCATGGGAGTCTGGATTCGTTATTAATCCCATGTTTTTCTGTGTGGCAGTGGGATACACTACCAGTAATCTTCACGGAGCCGCAACTTTTAATTTTTGCCTCTTTGTTACACTATCACAGGTGCAAAAACACATTCCGAACAGGATGTGAATAATGACAGCGGTACTGTTAATGGGAGTTGTGTAAAAAAAAAAAAAAAATGGCAATGTTGAAAATCTGCTGTGAAAATCTTAAAAAAACTGGTGAAGTCACGAGCGTGCATAGAAACTGTGCAACACACACCCGTAATGTAACTAGTTTGGGGATATTTTTACAGCAGATTGTTAACACAGGCATTTTGGGACCTCCGATCATGAACAGTGTCAGTGTGATTTTCTTTATTTGTCCCGAACAATGATTTCCCACAGCAACCACGCATTTCTGTGCTGAAAGTGTGAACACATTTCGGCCATGTTGTGGAAAATGACAGCTGTACTGTTCATAAGGTGGTGTGGAAAAATGCCACTGGTGAAAATCTAGACTGAAAATATTACAAATTCATGAACTTACGAGGGTGCCTGGAAACTGCGCAATGCTCACTCGTAACAGTCATTTTGTGGAGTTTTGTCACCAAATTTTCAACATAGCCATTTTAAGACCTCTACTCATGACCAGTGTCACTGTGATTTTCTTAATCTGTCCCAAACATTGTTTTCGCACACCGACTGTACCGTTGTGCGCTACATGTGTGGAAACACATTTTGGGCGAGATGTGAAAAATGGTTGCTGTCCTGCTCATAAGGAAGTGCGGTAAATGGCACTGTTGAAAATCTGGTGTCAAATAATACAAATTAGCAAACACTTGCGCGCGTAGGAACTGCGAGCGTCGTCTTCCTAAAACAGCGTCACTTTGGGATTCTTTTTCACCAAATTTTCAACATAGCCATTTTACCACCTCTGCTCATGACCAGTGTCACTGTGACTTTCTTAACATGTCCCATACATTGATTTCGCACACCGACTGCGCCATTGTGCGCTACATGGGCGGAAACACGTTTGAGTGAGATGTGAAAATGACAGCTGTACTGCTCATAAGGAGGTGTGGTAAAATGGCAATGTTGAAAATCTGGAGTAAAAATATTGAAAATTCGCGAACTTCACAGCGTCGCGTAGGAACTGCATAGCATAGCTAAATAAAACAGTCATTTTAGGAATTTTCACCAAATTTTCAAAATAGGCTTTTGAGAGCCCACCTTATGAACACTGGCAGTGTCGTTTCATTAATCATTCGGAAAGGTGATTTGTAGCAGTGTGCGAAATCACCCTTGAGCCGAAATACTTGCATGACAGTGACAGCATTCATGAGAAGGGGTCCTAAAACCTCATATTGAAAATTTGGTGCAAAAATTCCAAAAGTGCCTGAGAGATGCAATAAAGTTGAAAAACCCTATCCATCCCATTATACAGTTTACGGCATTTCCTCAGTTCAGGTCGGCTTTGAAGAGTGCTACGTGTTCCTGGTCCGTGAAGGCGTCGTGCCAAGCTCCGGAGGTAAGTATGGGGTGAGGGAAGGGTGTGGGAGGCAGGGTGCACAGTGGGTGGGCGGGTGGGGCAGACACAGCGAGGGACCGCTTTTGATTGTTAGGTTGTTTTTTGTTTTTTGTAGGCAGCGGGAGTGTTTGCCACGCTGGGGTGGGCTCCCAGCATGGCAGAAGGGCGGCTGGGCGTGGAGCCGACAGAGGATTGGGCACCCCGTCGGCTATGGCATCTGTTGCCACGCTGGGGTGGGCTCCCTGCGTGGCACCCTGTACTGGGGGCACAGTGGAGACGATGGGGATTGGGCAATCCTTGTCGGGTTATATAACGAGCCATGCTGGAGTAGGTATCCAGCGTGCATATGAAACTGTGTTTTTGGTGGGGGCACAGCACACGCTGGCTATACAGTGTGCATTAGGGGGCAGCATCGAGCATACATATATATATATATATATATATGTGTGTGTAGGGGAGTACGATGAGCAGGCGATATCTGATCGCTGCTACTGGAGCGTAGGCCCTTCAACTGTATGCCACTGCATTTTGGAGCTGTCATAGACAGCTCCAGCAGGCATTGGAGAACTGCGGCCGCCCCTGCAAACACACTGACTGAATTGGAAGAGGGCTGACACACAGCTGAAAACTCTGAAGATGGCACTATGTTTCTTGCACATGCGTGCAAGCAAACATAAAAAGGCTCATGGCTTTATGACTTTATGCACTGCCTCGATTAATTATTTCCTAGCATACCACACTTTCCATGTATTTATTTTCTCTCTGTCTTTTCCGTGCTGTCTCTCTTTGTCCAAGGGGGCCGCTTGGGGCATTTCCTCTGGTGAGGGCATTGGTGGTTTCCATCCAGTGACCGGTTCATTCTTCTTTGAGCTTCTTGTGTATGGGAACTAGTAGGCAGTCAGCAGTGGTGTAACCAGAGAGCCCCGGTGTCATGCTGCTGCTCCTTGAGGTGTTTCCTCCTTCAAGTTACACCCCATATACTGTATATACTCACGTATAAGTCGGGGAGTATTAAAGTATGTGACCAGACCATCTTGTCATTAACCTACGTATAAGTCGGTACTGTAGCTTCTGGCTGACGAGGGTTGAAAAGGAGTCAGTTAGGTGCAAAAGAGTTGGGCATTAAAAAAAAAAAAAAAATTAAAGCAGTGTGGCCACAGCTAGCTAGAGCTACAGAGGTGTGAGGTACTTTTCTTGGGTACTGCCAAGAACAGATGCGGCTGCTGAGAGACAGGCTGACAAGGGGTCAGTTAGGTGCGAACAGTCAGAAATTAAAACAATTGAAGCAGTGTGGCTGCAGTTAGAGCTACAGAGATGCGTTACTTTTCTAAAGTGTGTGTTAAGCATTGAATTGGCAGGCATTAATGGTAGTATTCTTTCTATTTTTGACTCCCGAGGTGAATGTTGGTTTTATACTACAATCTGTGTGACTCGCGTATAAGTTGGAACCCCATTTTTAGCACTGAAATCTGGTCCCAAAAATCTGACTTACACGTGAGTATATATGGTGGATGTTTGGTAAGAGCTTCTATGCACATATGCATCCCACATCCATGGCGCGCATGCAGGAGCCACACATTGTGCCGCCCTTCTCTGTCGCTCCCCAGCTGCAACACCACATGAGGTTACCCAGGTGGCAGTGTGATTTGGGGGGGGACTGAATACAACCCTCCCTGCCCAGAGAAAGGCAGTGTTCTCTGCGACTTATAATCCTTCTCCACCCAGCAGCCCCCAGTGACCTTGATTTATTCTGAATCTGGGCCACTGGCATTGCAAGTGATAAGGCTAGCACAAGTGTTTTGTTTTCCATGAAAGCATCATGTGTTCCGCAGAGCAGTTCTTTTTGCTGAAAACGAGTTTGCGGATAGTTACTGACACCATGTTGGTGCTGTCGGACAGAATGTTCACATCATGTGACTCCCTAGGTGCCTTGCAGTTTTACAGAACTCTTGAGGTATTTAAGAGAGAAAGATCTCTGGACCCACTAACCCCAAATCCTGCTATAAAACATGCTCATTCCTGCAAACTTTTAAACTTTTACTACAGATTTGTAGTTAAAATGCCCCGAGAAATCTTTAGTGTTTTTTTTTGGGGGGGGTGAACTCTTGTACTTTTTTTGGTCTGATGTAGCAGGCTGTAGTTGCTGTTGTTTGTATGTGTTGGGGCAGAGAGTTCAGAGCTCTGCACACTCCACAGTACAGTGAGCATCCAGAGAAAGCATACGTAAATTAAAGTGCAGATGCAAATTTATTTAATCAAGTGTACAAACAAGCCAGTGTACTAAAGCCAAATTCCCCAACGCTTCGAGGTGCACTGCCTCTTTGTTGGGGGGGCACACACCCCAGATGAAGTGGGGGCACCTTGAAGCGGTGGGGAATATGGCTTTAGTGCACCTGCTTGTTTGTATGCTGGATTAAATCAATTTGCACTTGTACTTTAATTTGCTTTGTGTGTGCTGGAAATATTTTTTTAAGTCGCTCTTGTTTGCCTTTTTTCCAAGCGGCAGATTTCACACTCCCTTGAGTGCACTGCTCCTGTTTTTTTGTTCAAGCATCCAGAGGAAAACACAAAACGTCCGATTGTAAAAGGACTTTAATGCAGTTTAATTTCTCATTTGTATTGCAGTCTTGGTGGTTAATGTTATTTGTAGTGCTGCTAGTTGCTGTATTGTTGCAGTACTGTTAGGGTGATTAGGCTGTCTAGAAATAGCCCAATAATAGCTAGCACAGGAGAGAGAAGCTGATGCAGCTGGGTGAGTGTGAGAAATAGTTTGTGTGCTGCTCACTGCTGCAACAAAATGTATTTTGTCTGGTGTATAATGCGTATCAGGAGAGAACAGTTCAGGCCATGGGCATGGTTAGGGGCACAGTAATACATAGTTAAAAAATGCTGGCAAAGATAAAGGAAGGGGTGCCCCGCTGCATGTGGGCATCTAGTATATCTGCTATGTAACCTTCAGTTCATCATATGCTGCTACTTCCACCACCAGTAGTAGTAATGGTGCCACCGGAGGCTGGACGACGGGGTCACTGGTGGGTCAAGTAGCAGTGTTGCATTCACCAGATTACAAAATTTGCTGCTGATGTTGCAGCAGTCCTAATATCTGAATCCTAGGGTTTGTCAGCACTGTAACCAGAGTTGCAAGACACAGTGGAGGAGGAGGAGTCCCAGCAGTAGATGTTAGTGGAGGAGATGGTACAGGTGGAGGAATCTCAGTAGGAGATGGAGGATGAGTATTCCCAGGAGGAGGTACTGGAAATGTAAGAGTAAAATGAGAAGATTGTTGTTTTTTTTTTTTTTTTGGGGGAGTTGTACATGCTGGTAGCTATATGCTGCACTAGATGGGAAAAAAAGACAAGGAGATGGAATTTGATGAGGCCAGCAGGGATTTTGAGGAACTAGTGCTTTATGTAGATTAGGAGCTAGCGCACCAGCGAAGTAATCCACAACACACAAGATCACATTTTCTACCCAGAGTAAGTATAATTGAAGAGTGTAAGTTGTAGTGATTTTTGGGTTGCCTTTTATGTCCCCTTCTATATGATCATCAGCTTGTTGCATTGCCTTCTTTTCTCTACCACTGCGGGTGGTTATTATATAATATTTAAAGCAGTATAAACACCAGTGTAAAAAGATGCAAATAAATAGTTTTCCAAAAATATTATCTTATTAGAGTTATTATTAATTGTAGACAATGGCTTGCTCCAGGGCAAATAAACAATAAATACATAGTAACTGGTAGTCTTCTGTCTCTCTATGAATAAAGTGCAGAGATTAAATAATCTCTAGTTTCTTATCTCTTTATGTTAAAGTGCATACTAACCTATGCCAGATATACCATATACTGTATGCATCATTTCTGTTTTCTTAACTCTATATGTTGTAGTGCCTACAAGTGCATACTCATACTGTCACCTAAAACAGGGCTACGTTTTAGTTCTAAATTGTCCCATCTTCTCGGTGTGTTTTAAAAACTGTCTGCAATTATTTAAGTGTCGACACTGTTTATATTTTGTTATGGGTTTGTCCCACCAGATCGTTGTCTTTAATGAAATCCTTCCTGTGGGCTTTGCTAACTTTGTTGCACCCTTCAGACAGTTCTCATTGACTGTATCAGGCTGAGTTTCATTTGGTCAGAGGAAATGCAAACAATCTGCCATGAGAATGTCCTGGTTGATTTACCAGAGTTAATCTTGTTCAACCCTCCAAGTCTGCCTTGAGTTTCAGCAAACATAGAAGGCCGTGGAACCAGTTACAAGTCGATTTAGTGCCTGGTTAGCTAAACAAAAACATCAGTATTGTATATGGGACCAGGATTTGTAGGGTTGACCTACAGATATCACCAATTGCTGGCAGTGGTACATTTGATCACTAGTTAGTACACTGATATTTCTAGAGAGAGAGAGAATGTTGCATGTGGTGTCGTTCACTAACTCTGCATTTTCAGTTTAACCAAATTACGTTTAGTAAGATATTCAGCAAAAAGGTAAAAATTTATTTTATATCAGGAACTTGTTTTATCCGAATGTTCTGTGCAAAAAATGGTCTTGGTTAATTAGTTTTTTCCTAATGTGGATGAGCTCTTAATTCTCTGTTTGTGCATTGCTATCTCTAATAGTGCTCTGTCTGTCGGGGCACTGGCGCATGCACTCTTCTGTCCTCAGTAACCACCTAACCCAGCTGGCACAAAAAGTAAAACGCACTATCATTTTTAAAATAAATATTGCCACTAAATATTCCTAGTTGGCCTGTAAAGTCCTAAATATTCAAAACCAGGCACATCATCTGCCACTAACCATGGGCCGGTATCCGTACTGGATCACCCTCTACCTTTTCCACTGAACTCCATCCATCACCAAGTGATTTATATGGTGAATACTTTCTATAAGGGTACTGTAGGTGGTGTGACAAGGCGCAACCTCGCCACAGGATTCAGGATCAGCTTTGTGGTGGTTAAGGAGTATCAGGAAGACCAGATTAACATCAAACCAACCAGGTATATTTTTATTTTCTTAATATGGTTGGTGACACAGAACTTTGGGCTTATGCCCTTTTCCTTTTCAAGCCCCACTGGGGAAAATAAAACAGAAATAGAGGCCTAGCTCCGGGTGGGAGCGTTGACTAAACAGTCCTGACCCCAACTAGAAACCCCCCTTTTCCAGAAGGCTAGACCTTCTGGAAGAACACAAACAGTAAAACTGAAAACTCACAATGGAAATAATTTTTCTTTTTGGCCTAATTCAGGAGACCAATCTCCTGAGTGTTGCTTAAGTGGCTCCTGTTCTGGAACACATCCAAGCAGCTTGTCAGCCCTCTACCCCTGCAGCAACTGCCTGCTGGCTTTTCCTTCCTGTTTTTAAAGCTCTCCTTTCTGTGCAGCTGCAGCCAATCGGCCAACTCAGCTGCAGCTGTAAACTGACTATCTTACTCTGGGAACCCCGCACTCCTCCAATACCTGAGTTTATCACACATCCCCCTCCCCAGCTCAACACTATAGGTTGGGCGGCCTGTGCTGAGAGGTAGGGTCTTGGGGAAAGTCCATCCGCATTTCCGTTCAGTGTCCCAGCTCTGTGGTGGACTACGAAGTGGTACGGTTGTAGAGCAAGGAACCATCTCGTCACTCTGCCATATTTTCCCCTTGTTTGTTTGCATACACTTGAGTGGAGCATGCTTCGTCACCAGAGTGAACTTGCGACCTAGTAAGTAATATCTGAGGGATTCAGTCACCCACTTTACTGCAAGGCACTCCTTTTCCACTACGGCATACCGCTGTTCCCGTGGTAACAACTTTTTACTTGGGTGCAGGATGGGGTGCTCTTCACCTGCTACCATCTGGGAGAGTACTGCCCCCAATCCAGCATCCGAGGCGTCTGTTTGTAGAATTAATTCATTATCGAAATCTGGGGAGACCGGTACCGGATCAGAGCAGAGGGCCATCTTGAGGTCAGTGAATGCCCCATCTGCTGCCTCTGACCACCTCACGATGTCCGGTGCTGTCGCCCTGGTTAACTCTCTTAATGGAGTGGCCCGAGTGGCAAAGTGAGGGATGAACCTTCGGTAGTAACCAACCAACCCTAGGAAAGCCCTCACTTGCTTTTTCTTGTTTGGTTGAGGCCACTTTTGGATTGCCTCTACCTTCTCCACCTGGGGTTTCACCAGTCCCTGTCCAACCACATAGCCCAAGTATTTTGCTTCTGACAAGCCGATCTTACATTTGGTGGGGTTTGCTGTCAACCCGGCTTCTCATAACATATCTAGTACGACCTCGACCTTCTGAAGGTCAGTTTCCCAGTCTGTACTATGGATGACGACGTCATCAATATAGGCGGCAGCATAGTGAAAGTGTGGGTGCAACAGTCGGTCCATCATGCGTTGAAAGGTCGTAGGTGCTCCATGCAGACCGAATGGGAGGATTTTGTAGTGGTATAAAGCCCCCGGGGTGATGAAGGCGGTCTTCTCCTGGGCTGCCCTTGTGAGTGGGATCTGCCAGTATCCTTTCGTAAGGTCCAAGGTGGAGAGGTATCTGGCCTTCCCCAACTGGTCGATCAGTTCATCGACCCTAGGTAGGGGGTATGCATCAAACTGCGATACCTCGTTTAGTTTCCCGAAATCATTACAGAACCTCCAAGTATTATCCGGTTTTGGCACGAGGACGATCGGGCTTGACCATTCACTATGGGACTCTTCTATGACATCGAGCTTCAACATCCTCTCGACTTCGGCTCAAATTTTTTTCCTCTTGGCCTCTGGGATACGGTAGGGTCTTTCTCTTATCCTTATGCCTGGAGCTGTCACAATGTCATGGTAGGCTGCGTCCGTCCGACCAGGTCGTTCGGAGAACACATCTCCGTTTCACTGAACCATTTCCACTGCTTCTTTGTACTGTGTAGGAGACAGCTCGGGTGAGATATGGACTTGCCCCTCTGTTTTACCTTCTGCCGGGGTTACGGCCAACGAGACACAGCAGGCCTCCCGGTCTTGCCATGCCTTCAGGAGGTTAATATGGTATATTTGGAACTTCTTCCTGCGTTTGGGTTGGCTTACTTTATAGTTCACATCACCAACAGCTTCCACGACCTCATATGGACCCTGCCACCTGGCGAGCAGTTTGCTTTCTACTGTGGGAACCAGGACCATCACCCGATCTCCCGGCTGGAACTTCCGGATCCTCGCCTGACGGTCATAAGTCTGTTGCGTCTCGTAGGCCTTTTCTAAGTGTTAAGAGCGACAGTTAACCTTTTGAGGGTAGTATTGGTGGCAAAGCCATATACTGTTAACCCAAAGTCAATAATTGATAGGCTGGAGCTAGTAATGGCAAGATGAAAAACTTCTTGGGACATGCCTGTGCCTGTACAGAAGCCCTTGCCTGATGCTTACAGCTCTGGAGATTGTATTACGTGATCACTATAGGAAAGGTGACTGTCTAGTGTTATGCCAAGATAGTTGAAGTTGCAGACCTGTTCAAGGAGTGTGTTAAGGTTGATAGTAATACACAGTTGGGCATTTTTATGCTTGTTGTAAGGGCTGGTGAAGAGCATCACTTTTGTTTTTTTTACATTTCAAAATTAGTTTCTGTTGGGAAAATCAGGACTCCAGTGAAACTTTCTTGCAGACTGCTGATAAGAGGTAGAGGATCAGGCTGGCTGGTGAAGAGCACCGCATCGTCCGCATAGAGAAGAAGGTTGGTAGGGCAGATTAGGGAGAGGGTATTGAGGTAGAGGCTGGAGAGGAGAGGACCTAGGATTGAGCCTTGTGAAACATCAGAGCATACTGGGTGGCTGGCTGAGAGTGTGTCCAGTATTTTCACTCTTTGGGTTCTGCCCTCCAGGTAACTTTTAAACCATTCAGTAATGTCATGAGAGAGCCCAAGGGTGGGTAAAGACCCGAGTAGTAGGGTGTGGCTAACAATATCGAACACCTTGGTGAGGTCAGTGTAGATTGACCCCACAAGGTGTCCATGATCTAGAGACTTGTGGATGAAATCGGTATATTCTAGTAGGGCAGTGGTGGTGGTGCTGTGGCCCTTTCTGAAGCCGTGCTGTTGGGCACACTGTATATTGTAGGTGGCAAGGTAGGCAGTCAGCTGATCAGCAAAAGGGGAGGCAGGATGGAGATCGGGAGATTGGACAATAGTTTGAGTGTGTTTTTTTTATACACACACATGCTCATATACCCATAGTAAGCTCTACAAGAAATTTAAACAATTTTATGTCGCTTTCCTGCTGTCTTCACATTTTTATGTGAACACTCGGTAGACAAACCACCACTCAGGCCTCAGGACAGCAGCACTCTTCTGGTCTGGGCTGAGAGTGTCTGTCTTGTTTTGGGTAACTGCAGTCCCTTTTCCATTTATTTGGCTCATTATTCTGGCTGACCTGCTAAGTAAATGGCATTTACAGTCACTCCCTTGTGAAGCTTTGGGGGGGTGGAGGATACCATCCAGGAGCACATAGCTCCCTTTCATTTTCTCTTCCAGCTGCCCTACACCATGCTCTGGCTTAGACAGTTTGAGGAGAACAGATTCCTATTTTTATATGTATATTTATTGTATGCATCAGTCCCTTTTTGGCTAATGTAATGGCCCCAGTAAGTGGAGCACAATCCCTGCAGTGTTTCACCTGCCTGCTGCTGATTTGTGTCAGGCAGCATGGACAGCTTAGGACCCCGAAGTTAAACAGCTACTGATGCCTTTAAAAAATAAAATAATTAGCTACAATTCTGCTTGCATTACATATATATTCAGTATATTTCTCCTCCCCGTTATTTAGTACTGAGGAAAGTTGCATGAATACATGATCTTTAGCTCAGAGTTCCTTTAGAGTTCATCTGCCTGTATAGCTTACTCCCTACCTCATGTCATAATTCTTTGTTGTGACATCACAGTCTGTTGCCATGGGAGTAACTGTAATGTCACAAGCAGTGCATTATGAGCTCAAGTAGGGAGAAAGCAACAGAAATAAACTCTTCAGAAGCAAAGATTCTGTTTCCATGTAAATGACCACAGTAATAAATAATGGGGAGGAGAAATACAGAACTAATGTGAGATACAAGCTTGACTGTCTATTATGTTTAAAGTTCTCTTGAAGGTGTCAGCTGCTCTTTAAGGTCCATTCCCATTCTCGTGCCCTATCGGCTATCTGGAATTGGGTGTGCACCAAGCTGGTAGACCAATGGGACACCTCTGTTTTCAAATTTTAAATTAAGTCTGTGAGGCATATTGTATGCATCACCTTCTGTCTGTCTGTCTGTCTCTGTCGACTCACTCCTGCCACTAGCAGTGTAGGTGGGGAGTAGGAGAGAGCACAGTGTACCATATATTATTTTATTCTCCCAGTAGGGAGACCATATTTAAATAATCCAGTCACTCCTGCCAGACCATTTCAGTGGCCAACATGGCAGGAGCTGCCCAGATCACTTGTCTGTTCAGGGGTGGGGGAGGGGACTCAAAAAGGAAAGAAGACCGACAACAAGAGAGGACAGGAAAGCGAAATGGAAGACCAGTAAGGGGGAGGGATCCAGATACAGGACAGAACAGAATATTTTTTACTTTTACTTGGCATCACGGTGGGGGCCTTTTCATGGTGATCCCATTTATCACCAACCACTCCCAATTCATAACCTGTGATAGGTGCATCCTCACTCTATCACATACCCCCTCTTTAAGAGGGAACTTGTTTTCCTTTTCTTTAAACAGGTTTCCTAACCTCTTAATACTCCTTCCAGCTTATTTCAAGTGTAAGGATCTACAGTAGTTCACTACCTGCCTGTAGACTCCTGGCCAATAAAAATGTGGCAAAAGACTGGCCAAGGTTTCCCCTCTTACCCAGATGCCTTCCATTGTTATCAGTGTGGACCCACTGAATCACTTGCATCTGACACAAAAGAAACAACCACCTGTTCTACTACTTTCATCCTGTGGTTAGGATGTAACCTAAAGAGTAGTACCCCTTGCTTAATTATATAATGGGGACAGGATCTGTTTACCACCCCAGGACCAATAGTTACCCCATCAATCAGTGTTACATGTTGGTATCATTTGAAAACATGTTTATCATCATTTTGCAGCTTACCCCAGTCCCAGAGTCTCTAGGGAATACCTGGTTTAGCCACAAAACCAGTCCCTTCAGCCATGTCACAGGCTTCTTCCTCTGTGCTGCTTGACTGCTCCGCTAAAGAGACCACACCTCCGTCTTGTATCAGACGATCTGCATGCAGAATTGGCATCTCTTCTCTGCCATGATCAGGCACCCCATTATCTGCAGATTCTGCAGCACGCTCACCTGATCCTTCACAGCCCAAAACCAAATGTTTCTCCACCTCTGATTCGGGGTCAGTGAGGTAATACCCAGGAAACACTGGAAGCTCCAACATCTCTGTGTCCATCACTGGCATCACCTATGTGGACAGGTTCTCTTTGCTCAGGCTGGAATTTCTTTGGCCTCTATCTGTGCTGGATGGGTCCTTTCCTTGCCTCTTAACCTTTTTCAGGGGCTCACCTTTCCAGGGCATACAGTGCTGCCTCTGGTGGACTACTTGCTCCACTTCATGAAATTTTTTCTCCACCTCTAGGCATCTCTGTTCTTCATTCATCCATCTTTCAATGAGGATGTTTGCCAGATCTGTTAAGATTCTCACCGTCTGCTTCACTTCTGTCACTGCAAAAAGGTTGCATCTCAGCCACTTCATTGCATCTCTGGTTTGCATACTGCTGCCACCCATCTGCTTGGTGGTCACACCTACTCTGAACATACTTCTGCCGGACACTCCGCTTGCCATTCTAGCACCTTTCTGCTGACTTCTTTTACTGCCATCTGCTGACCCCCTGCTCTACCAAGGGTTGGCACATCTCTAAAATGCTCCCCCTGTCAGAGCAAGAAGGGCTGATTCCACCGCTAACACCCTATGTGGTGGGAATGTGGGTCACAGAGAGTCAGACAAGCACAAAAGTCGGGTTAAACACCTTTGGCATGGCATGTGTGTATTGCATCTGTTGAAAATATGAATAGTTCAGGCCACAGTTCAATTTATTTCAGGATGATTGAGGCTGTGTTAACTGTCTGACAGTCTTTCATCAAGCAACTTTATTTAAATGGCAGGCAAACTTGTAGAGCATTAGGACTGCTTCCAAAAAGATAGTCTTACCTTTTTAAAGCATAAGGCCTTTTCAGGGTTTCAAGGCCTCTTCGTCTGTTATTTCAGAAAGCTTTGGTCCTTCTCTCTGGTCAGAGCATAACTCTAAGCACCTCTCAGCCCTTCACTTCAAGCTGACTTCTCCAACTAAAAAAACACTCCTTGTTTTATATCCATCTAAAATGCTCCCCCAGGAGAACACCTGTCACACTGTAAACAGAAGAACTCTGGAGATGGCTGTTCTTGGCCTACAGGCCTTTGCTGTTCTTGTCCACGGTCAACCCTATTGGTTTGGACTACAAATGTGTCAGTGATGCATTATGTCAAGAAGTAAGGAAGTTGAAACACTGAGGACCTGGAATTGGACCATAGAACAGAAGGTGTTTCTCACAGCGTGTTTCTGCCTAGCTCTCTCAACGTCCTGGTCGATCACTTCAGTCGGTCAAAGACTTTGTCCCACAAATGGGAACTTCTGGACTCTGTCTTAGATGACCTGTTTGACAGATGGAGTCGTCCAGAGCTAGACCTTTTTGCTTCCCCATACAACACAAAACTTTTGCTCATTCACTCCAGGGTCTGAAATTTTCTGATTAGATACTTTGTCCCTCTCCTGGGAAGGGAGGTTCCTTTATTCATTGTCTCCATTCTCTCTGATTACGAGAGTGCTGGTACAACTCTGGGTGTTGCTATCAACACTGATTCTGGTGTCCCTGTTTTGGCCCAGACAAGTTGGGTTTCATCTGCTTCAGCAGCAACACTGGAACTGCTAATTCTGTTTCTTCTTTCAGCAGGACTCCTGTTACAGGAGCAGGGCTCTCTGATGCATCTGTATCTTCGAACCCTGTGCCTCCATTCCTGGCTCGTGAGAACATAGACCGCCCCACTTTGGGTTTTACCCTGCTTCTAGCAGTTAATAAGCCATCTAGTAGGAATGCCTATTCCCAGAAATGGAAATGTTTCATGATATGACATATCGCCTGTAGCCTGGACCTTTTTTTTTTTTTTTCTGTCCAGTAGGTCATGTTGTGGAGTACCTCCTCACCATGTTGGAATCTAATCTCCAGTACTCCTCTGTGAAAGTTCAATTGGCTGCTGTCAGCTTTTCATGCCCTCACAGATTGTAAGTTGGTTGCCAAGACTGAGGTTTCCCATATGTTTCTTACAGGTATCCTGCATATTCATCCCACAGTCATTAGGCTGGTTCTAGTGTGGGACCGCAACATGGTCCTGGAGATTCTTAGGCACCTCCATTTGGTACCTGTGAAATGCAGTTCCTATCTTCGTAGATACTGTTTCTGGTGGCCATTACTTCTGCACAGAGTGTTCAAACTGCAAGCTGTGCTTGCTGAACTCTTGTCTCATTTTCTGCAAGGATCAGGTCTGTCTAAGGACCAGTCCTCCATTTCTCCTGTAGGTTGTCTCTGTTGTCATACTGAATTAGGCTAGTCAACTTTGGGTTTATTTTTCTTCCCTTGCTGATGGAAGGGAATGGTTGTTGCATATGGTGGATGTCTGTAGGACTCTGCATGACTACCTGGATCATACCAATACCTCTTTTTATTTATTTACTGAAGTCTAGGAATTACAACCCTTTGAGTCAGGGACTCTCTTTCAAAGGCTCCACATCAGTACAAAGTGTGGCAGGCAAGTATTACAGACATCATGAACAATGACAGTAATTGAACACAAAGAGAACAATTATATAATAGGAGCTATTACAAAGGCTGCATATCAGTGTAAAGTGTGGCAGGCAAGTGTTACAGACCTCATGATCAATGACAGTAATTGTATACAGAGAGAAAATTATGCAATAGGAGTTATCTAATAACGCTGCACTACAATAAGCGACGTCAGTTGACATGGGAGTAACCAAAATTGTTGAAATAAGTCGGAGGAGAAAAATAAATATTGGAGACGGGAGCAATGGAGCTGTGGAGGAGAAAGTGAGAAACAGGCCCAGGAAGCGGACCAAATGAGAGCTGGAAATATAGCAGAGACCAGAAAGCTGCCCAGTGGGCGTTGTTGTGGGGCTAAGGTGCAGGAAAGGAAATAGTTGGAGGGTTATGACAGTGTTAGGGACAGTCACAGTTTGATGAAACCAGAATGTGGTTCCGCAGTTCTTTTTTGAAAGGGCCCAACCTAGGTATGGATAGGAGGGAACCGGGGATGGATTTCGTCAATAAAGGGATGCTCTTGCTGATGTCCATTCCATGGCCCTCTTGAGATGTAGATGTTGCCCTCAAATATACGTTAAATGTTTTTGCTAGGTGGCTTAGTTGGCAACCAGTCAGAATTCTTACTAGTCGACCCTGGCTTCCAGGGGCCAGACAAATACCCAGGCAGAAACAGGCTAGGCCCTCCCAGATATCTGCCAGGAGAAAATAATCTTATACGCTGATGATGCTGTAATTCTCTCTTCCCACAAGGATCCAAATTCTCTACGAAAAAGCCTGCAACTTGCTTTCTCTAGTGTTGAAAGGTCGTTCCTTTATAGTAAACTTGTGCTAAACCACAATAAAACAAAAGCCATGCTCTTCTCCAATCACCAAAACAAAAATAGGCATACTCCACTCACCATACAAACCTCTCGGGAATTACACTGGACCAAGTAAATACTTTCAAATACCTTGGCATCACTTTTGACCAAGGGCTCACCTTTTGCAACCCACATTGACAACACTGCTAAAACAGTGAACCAACGCCTTGGAATACTATTCCGTAACCATCAATTTCTAAATCAAGCGGCATTGAGAATAGCTATACAGAGTTCCATAATCTCAGTCATTGACTATGGCCTTATTATTTATGCTCGGCTTCCTCCACTGCTCTAAGGCGTATCTCAATCACTCTAAATAAGGCCTGCCGGCTCCTCACGGGGGCTCAAAGACTGATTCATCACGCAGGATCTGTACTATGAATCAGGCTGGTTGAACCCATCAAATCGCCTTATTTATCTCACCTGCACAATGGCAAAAAATCTATCTTGGGACTGACTCCATTATGTATTCAAACCTACTCCGACTGAATCCTGGCACACGACCCTCCACCAGATCTGAACGCCAACCTTTCCTGGTTCCGAGATGCCGGACTGCACAGGGACAAAGATCTTTCACATACAGGACCCGACATGGTTCAATGCGCTTAGTCCACCTAATCTATCCTCAACCTCGCTTGAAGCTTTCAATCCATGCTCTATGCCCACCTCACCACCACTAGCAACTGTGATTGCGCTTAGATAAAGACTACTCCTCATGTCCATCCTCACATCTGAGGCCTCTTCCTCCTTGTTTAATGAACCTCTGGTACCTCTACTACTTCCTGTCTCCCACCCAAACTCACCCCCTTTTCCCTGTCCCTCTCACTTACTCTCCCGCCACCTTTCCCTCCTCTCTAGCCTCCTTTGGCGCCTAATGATCACCCTCTCCTGGAAGTTTCCTTAACCTCGAAATTGTCTACTCGCTTGAACCTGTTATAGCTTGTTTTTCTATGAAACTTAAAAACGTTACTGCCTTAAACTGTTAATAGCAAATTTATGATGTAACTTTCCTCTCTGGTTTTACCTGTAATGTGTATCGTGCTTTGTTAAATGTTCTTTGTGACGTGGAACCTTTGTAAAAGAGCCCTGGCTCAAAGGTATTAATTCCTAGATTAATAAACTAAACTAGGCCTACTGTTAAATCTATCCATTAGACAGCCTCCCCAGTAATGCATCTGCTGTAATGTATAAACTGGCAGGCTTGGTGACAAAGTCTAACTGCTAGGCTGCTTAGCTATTACAATGTCTAGTAACATGCCTTTGTAATTATTTGCTTAGCTAACATCCTGTATAGGCCCTACATAGGCACATCGCCTCCTGTGTACTTGTTGTTATATGCTGTGCAATCAGTGATAGTGAGTTTCACACCTCTGAAACTGTGGTATCATATTGTAAGTAAGTAACTAACTGCTAATCCTACTGTATTATATGTTATGTATTACTGTGCTTTATGTTATGTATTGTGTTATATGACGTGGCGCCTTTGGAAATGAGTATGACTCAAAGGATTGTAATTCCGATATCTAATAAATAAATCAAAACCTCCGGTAACCCAGTTATCTGGGTCTGTTTTAATGCAGCAGCCCTCGTCCCCAGGCTGCAGAAAGAATTCTGCAATTTGGGAACAGACTGAATTGTGGAATTCTTTTTCCTACAGTTGATACTGGGGAAGGGGGAGAGGGGGCAGGAATCGCTTGACATATCCCTGACCAAAATAAGACCAGGTTGCTATGGTGATCATGTAAAGTACAGCCCAGAATGAGTCTGTCTATGTTGAACTGTGTAATGTATACATAAACAGAAATGCTGTTCTGCTATTCCAGTGCTGAAGGTATGTTTTAAAAAAGGTTATGCCCTGATTCACCCCACCCCATATTAAAACCATAGAGGGATATATTCTGTGCTGATAGCCTTGTTTTGGCTTCTAGCTGTACAGCAGTGGATTTTAGCACACTGCATCTGACAATGAGCGCATTGTTGCTGACCAACTGGTGAACTACCTTGAAAAATACTCTATCCAATTCCCGCAGCAACATAGGTTCCGGAAGGGGCACAGCACCACCTCGGCCCTGATGGAATTCACTGGCTTTATTCATCAATCTCTGGATCAGGGCACCTTAGTAGGAGCTGCCTTCATAGACCTCACTAAGGCGTTCGATAATGTCCATCACTCACTACTCCTCCAACAGCTTACCATTACTGGCCTCTCCTTTGACACAACACTTTAGTTCAAAAGCTGTCTTGAAGACCTCTCTCAATGGGTGAAAATAGCCAACGTCGTATCTTACTGACAAGCCCGTCCGCTCTGGCGTGCTACAGGGCTCAATCCTGGGGCCACTCCTATTTAGCATCTTCCTTAATAACTTTCCTCGTTTCTGCCACCAAAGGATCCTCTTCTATGCAGATGATGCAGTCATCTACTCCAGCAGCCACGACCCCAAGCAACTGGAACTTCACGTTCATAGTGGGTTTGCGGAAGTGGAGGACTGGTTCTCTAAACATAAACTGATCCTAAACTACAAGAAAACCAAAGTAATGATGTTAAGCAGCACCTGAAACAAGCACAAATCCCATACACTTGCCATCAGAAACTGTCTTGGAGTCCCTCTTCAACAAATACCACATTTCAGATACCTAGGGATCACCTTAGACAGCTGTCTATCTTATGCCAAACATATCGATAATGTAGCCAGGGCTGTCAACGTCAAGATTGGTCTCCTACATAGTCATAAACACTGCCTTGATCCAGAAGCCCTCCGACTTGCTATTTATAGTTCCGACATATCCATTGTAGACTATGGTCTGGTAATCTATGGAGCAGCCCCCATGTCTTCATTGCGCAGGATATTCATTGCTCTGAACAAGGCATGCAGACTACTCACGGGGTCCACACGTTTCACCCACACCTGTGATCTTTACCCTGAGACTGGTTGGCTACAGCTCTCCGGGAGGATCCAATACCAAACCTGTCTTTCAGCCAAAAAGGTACTTCTCAGCCTCCTGCCACCAGGCACCGCAAACCTGCAGTGCCCCCATTGTAGTTGACAGCATACGCGAAGTTCGAACAGCCATCATCTCCATGTTCCTAGATGTCGGATAGCCCAGGGGTAACGCTTATTTGCCTATAGAGCACCTCACTGGTTTAATACTCTTCATAGTGGTACAACTACCCTACCTAAATTGGGACCATTCAAATTGAAGTTACGCCAGCATCTCACTGCGAGCAGTTCTTGTGACTGCTTCACCTGAGACTCCCATCTACTAGCATTCAGTCTTCTCCTCACAACTGGGTAGCCCTGCATCTCTGCTGTTACTTCTATAATTCCGAAGCTACCCTCCTTCTCGCACTTCGACAAGGCCCCTGTCTACCCCTGTCCACCTCACCCTATCCCTCCCACACTAGCTTGACAAGGCCTGTGCCTGCCAGTTAATTTCTTACCACCCCATCCACCTCACCCCCCTGCCACCCCCCGCACCAGCTTGACAAGGCCTATGGCTGCCACCTCCCACCTTTCTTACCCCCTATCCCTACCTCCCTGACGCACCAGCTTGACAACGCCTGTGGCTGCCACTTCCTACCTTTCTTTCTCCCATCTTTATCCTTCCCCTCTCATCTACGCTTTCCTCCTATTAGAACAATAAAGCTGCGTATAGATACATATATATTTGCTCACTTTATTTTACTGTTTTGGAAACACTGTACTTTTACCTCCTTTGTATGTTTTGTCTCCCCTTCCCACTGACGTGGAACCTTTGTAAATGAGCTTTCTATGCCCAGAGGTATTGTAATCCAAGAAAGAATAAATAAAATACATCTGACGCAATTATCAGGTCAGCCATTGGCTGGGTTAAAAACCCTTCTAACATTTCCTCGAGTTCCCGTAGTAGTGAAAAGGGGTTGATGACTGATTTGCTTTCTGTTCAAGTCTTCTCCAGTCAGATGTGTGGATGCTACTCTAATATTTCGTCTGCAGTATAAGTTAAGAAAGTTAAAACAACAAGAAAGTACCCTAAGTGTTTTCTGTTTCTTGCCTTTTGTATTTTCTAGTAAATACCCTTAACTGAGTTGCAGTGTGTTTGATCTCGTCTATAATCAGTTTATTTTAGAAAGGATATGCAAATCTTAAGAAACAGTAGAAAAGAGAGACCATGAAAACCAGTCACTTGCCCTTATGGTTCTGAAAGCCAGCATTTAAGTGTCATTTATTTCTAACATGCTGTCCAAATCTCTGTAGCTTTCATCAAGTGATCTCTTTCAGCACAGTGTCCCACTGAGCTGATTTGTCTTTCACACTGAGCAAAGTAATCCTTGGAGGATTAAAGCAGAAGTAAGTGATTTACCCTCCTTCCAGAGGTGGACACAGGAGACTTTTTAGAATAAGAAAAACAAAAGTGGTGATAAATAGTAGTTTTTATTTCCCGGAAAACGGGTATTTTTCCGAAGCCTTAGTCTTTCACAATATGTCAAATATAATAAAATGAGCAATGTTCTAAATTTATTTTTAACCCCGTTTATTAATTCTCAAGACAATTTTATATTTTAATTCTATATTTAAAATAAATGTTACTTACCAGAGACAAAGTACACAAACTCAGTAACAAACATTATAATAATTATATTTTATTTAGGCTGAGTACTAACTAACCACCCATAATGTATCTCTGGCCTGAAAGTGCTCCCAGACTCCCTAAGTGACCATTCACTCGTCATCTTCGCCTGGTTCAACAAGGCCCCTAAACCACCCGCCAAGGTGATGATATCCTGCATACTAAAAAAGGGCATGTTAGGGCTCTTTAAGCAACACCTCCTGCAACTGAGCTGTGCACCTATCCTAAATGCCAAAGACGTTGACACAGCTCTGAGTAAATTTATAGCTGTTTTCAATGCTGTTTGCGATATATTTGCCCCCATATCAAAAAGGAAAATCAGTGGCTCACACAAAATGTGGATAACTCCTCACCTCCTTGCCCTGATGAGCTCCAGGGACCGCCTGTGGTATAAGTACAAAAATACTCTCTCTGACCAGGATATGCAAAACTACAAGGCTGCACGGAATAAATGTACCATCGCAATCTGTCAGGCTAAAGCTAACTTCCACAGACTCGAGCTTACCTCCACCTGGGGAGATGGCTGGTGTTTCTGGGATAACATTAATGCAGTCGTTGGGAAACGGGGATACCTCAGGACCCACAATGCTGAGCCACAATGGATCCTTACACAAGACCCCAAATCCTTTGCAGACATCTTCAACAAAGCCTTTACTGTCCTCAGTACAGTGCTCCCCCCCAGTTTCCAAGACCACGCCAGCACCAACCAGCCCAGCCCCCAAAGTCCCCCCCCAGCGTACCGCGCCCCTCCCCATTCTACCTCAGATTACTGTCTAAAGGTGAGGTAAAAAAAATCTCTCTCCAAAGTCCGTGGGAAGTCCAGGCACAGCTCAGAGGGCCTTGACCTAAAACTAATCTCTTACCCTTGATGAACTGCCAACCCCACTGTCCTGTATCGTAAATCTGTCCCTCACCACAGATACCTTCCCAAAACTCTGGAAAGCCGTAATTGTAACCCCAGTTCACAAAGCAGGAAGTAAGACTGACCATGCCAACTACCAACCAATTTCAATTCTCCCACTGATCTCAAAAGCCCTTGAGCGTATAGTCTACGATCAGTTGGTGGAACACCTTGACAAATACCAGCTACGATGCCAGCAGCAGCATGGCTTCCGTCAACACCACAGCACTACCACAGCGCTTCTCGAGTTCATGGGTTACATTCACAGCACCTTCGACCAGGGGCAGTTGGTGGGGGCAACCTTTATCGACCTCACCAAGGCCTTTGATACTGTCAACCATGACCTCCTCATGGCCCAATTAGAGGTAACTGGGCTCTCCTCTGACTCACTGTGCTGGTTCCGGAGCTACCTCTCTGGACATGTACAACAGGTAAAATATGCAGTGTACTTTCTGACCCCCTACAAGTGTCTGTCGGAGTCCCCCAAGGATCCATCCTGGGCCCTCTCCTCTTTAGCCTCTTTCTAAACAACCTACCACTAGCCTGTCAACAAAAAATCCTTCTCTACACTGATGATGCGGTCATCTTCTCCAGTCATTCTGACCCTATCACACTGGAGCAGCATCTTCAACAGGACTTTTACAATGTGGAAGACTGGTTTAACAAAGCTAAACTCCTAGTCAACCACAAAAAGACGAAATCCATGCTCTTTGCCCCTGCGCACAGCTACTACAGGGCTGCAACCCTGAACATCCAGAACTTGCAAAAGATCACCACTGAAATGGTCCCCAAATTCAAATACCTGGGCCTCACCGTAGACGGCTCCCTCTCATTCACCACACATATCGATCATGTGGCCACTACAGCTAACAGGAAGCTCGGCCCGCTATATAAGCACCGAAGCTGCCTCTCTGATAAAGCCCTCCAGCTTGCCATAACCATCTCTGTCTTCTTAACTATTGATTATGGCCTTGCTGTCTACAGTGGTGACTCGCCACCACGCTCAACAAAGCTTGCAGACTTGCACTTGGAGTCCCACTCCTGACCCATACCTGCCACCACTACCAGCAAACCAGTTGGCTAAATCTGAATGACAGACAGGGCCAGCTACCAAACCTGTTTCCTTGCCAGAATAGCAGCTCTGGGCCTACTGCCTCTGGAGGCCAGCTCCCTCATACACCAGGTCGCACCAAGGACTACAAGGACATCCAGTAAGATCTCCATCAAGATCCCCTACCGTCACACTACCCAAGGTCAGCGATCCTTTGAATACCGGGCCCTGCTATGGCTTACCTCACTCCCACCAGAACTAGCCACTATTAGCAAAATTGGCTTGTTCAAATCTGCACTTAGATCTCACCTGTCCAGTCAAGGACAATGCACCTGCCCTACCTGATCAACTCACCTGGTAAAAAAAACTCTGACTACCCCACCAATGCGCACTTATGCAATCACCCAACCTGCTACTTTCCCCTCCTACCCTCCTCCACCAACCCCTTCCCCCCCCCGGCCTCAGCCTCAGTCCCACCCCCACCTATTCCCCTGGGGTCCTCGCCCCTACCTAGTTCCTAACCCCTATCCTCCACCCCCACCCCTTCCTGACAAGGTGAACCCTAGCCAGTGGTTCCCACAAGCTAAACACATCCTCAGTTCCCCCTTCACTCTTGAACTTCCCTGCCTCCTCTTCCACTTTCTCATGCTAATTACTGCTGCAGCTCTGACTTTGCCTGTATGCAAAGGCACAAACCCTATCCCATATACTCTGTCATATTACTATTGACATTTTGTTTAATGTTCATTGAAACTCTGTGTTTTACTATTGTATGTTCACATTTTCTTCCCGATGTGGAACCTGTGTAAATGAGCTTGTAGCTCGAAGGTTGTAATCCGAGAATTCAATAAATAAAAAAAAAATTAAAATGTAAAATGTTTTCTCCTTTTCATGCATGTATAGAATATTTTGATATATTTTATTCAGGCTGTTTCTGATGATCCTACCAAGGCTGACTTGCTTAAAGCTGTTTCAGCTGGTGTTGATACTGGGTAAGGATCTGTTATGCTACGCATATGATGCTTCTGCCAGGGCTGCTACTTTTGACATATGCCTTCAGAGATATCCTTGGCTTCCTGTGGCTGGGTTTGCCACTGATGTACAATATGCTGTTCTGAATGCCCCTTTTTAGAGGCCTCAGGCTGTTTGATGGTATTGTTGAAAATGTACTACGTGAGCTTCAAACCTCCAGAATGGCTTTATGGGTCACTCAAGACTCGTACCCCATGGCTTGCTAGGGGGCATTGTATGAGCTTATTTCCTTAGCCTGCTGTCCATGGTGGCCATGCTGCCTGCCAGCAGCCCTGTGCAAATAGTGGAGGTACTCTCCTGGGACCCTCCCCCTGGTGCCCACACACAGACACTCAAAGATGTATTGATCAAGATGGAACCCCCGCCGCCGCCAGTATCTTGTGACTCCACAACTTCCTCCCCCTCTACTGCTGCTTCCAGGGGTGCTGCTGGGGGAAGGATTTCCCTTCATCTTCCAAAATGGAGGGAGATCACGACAGACAAGTGGGTCCATGAAATAATGGAAAAGGGTCATGCTCTGGAGTTGCTCTCTACCGCTCCAGTACATCCTCCTCCACCTTGTCATTGCCTTCTGGGCCATTTGTCCCTTTTGCTAGAGGAGGTTCAGGCACTTATGTAAAAGTGGGCTGTCACTAGTACTAAGGTTTTGATGCACACAAAGCTGACGAACCTACCCTTATATCTCTGGAACACACCCATAACAGCTTTCATGCAGACCCGTAGCGAACTCTGCAGACTTCTTAGGCTGCAGGCACTTACACATTGGATCTTCGATGCAGCAGCTAGTGCAAAACATGGCGGCCAGGCTTTTGACTGGTACATCCAGGACTAGTCATATTACGCCTGTCCTGCGCGAACTGCACTGGCTGCCTGTTCAGTGGCGGATCACCTTTAAGGTCGGGTTAGTGACCTGTAAAGCCCTACATGGACAGGGACTCCAGTATCTGGAAGATCTCCTTACTGCCCCTCCCACTCACTCCGATCCACCGACTGGGGATTGCTAGAGATTCCCAGGGTTCGGTTAAAGACATCTTGGGCACGTGCGTTTTCCTACGCTGTCCCTACCCTGTGGAATTCTCTACTAGAGAATGCCTGACTGTCTAGAGTTTTAACTTAGAGCTCAAAACCTATCTGTTTTTTAATGCTTTCTCTGAAGGTTCTTAAAATATGTATATATGTTTAATTGTTGGTTTTAATATGCTGTACAGTGCCTTGGTTTTGAAAGGCGCTTAAAAAATAGTTTTACTTACTTACAACCCCAACTTCCTTATCAATGGGAAACCCATTTGCACTCCTCCCTGGGCAACCCTGAACATCACCAGAGTAGACCAACTTTAATTAGACCACAAACTTAATAAGTTTCCACACCTTTCAATAAAGATACCAGGTTACAAATCAAGAAGTATTATCATTCTTTCAGATTGCTCACATACTGGCAAAACATTTCAGGGGCCAGCAGCATTGTCCTCCCACTAGTCAACTGGACCACCCTGCCACACCCGATATCTTACCTGTACCAATGCTTATACGATCTCACTCCCAAAAAAGTCGATAGGTCAGCTCCATATTGGCAGGCAGAGCTACGTCCACCCTAGGGGAAGTATGACTGGAAACGAATCTGGAAAGATCTACACTGGCATGTAAATTTGATACATACAGGCTGGTACAGTTCAAAGTTAAATGCAAAGTATTTTGCACTGACAAAATTGAACAAAACGTATAAACTCCCAACAGATCTCCATACTAGGTGCAGTAAGTGCCAATGCAATTTACTACACATTCTCTAGCACTGCCCCAGGGCCCAGCCCTTGTGGCAGATCATTAAAAAACAACTTGATCCATTGTTAGAGTTGGAGAATGCCTTTACGCCCTCTATCTGTATTATTGGGGATTAAAAGGGACATTTGCTAGGGGGTCCTGAAATATATGACCCTTATCTCTGCTTGTGCCAAGAAAGTATTGCTCCAGCACTGGCTGGACCAGGACATAGCAACATATCGAGAATGGCATGTTGAAATGTTATTTACATTGAAGGCAGAAAAGTCCATAGCCATTATGAAACACAGGCTGAAAGGGTGTGAGAATAAATGGGAAAACTGTATGCCCTTCTGCCCCTGGACCAAACTTAACCTCTCTGCATTTAACTCACCAATAATACAACTGTTGGAATGCTAATGAATTAACCTACATGTGTAGCCTTGTTAAGTAGTGTGGGGAAATCCATAACTAAATTTAGTATGTTTAACCCATAGGTTCTAGTTACAATATCTGTTACCAGAGTGATGTAATAGCATGTATTTACCTTTATGTGCTTTGTACCGGTTCGTGTCTTTGTGTTCGTCAGTATATGTTCTGTTGCTCTTGAGCAAAACTCTAAAGTATACTGAATATAACAACAACATAAAAGTGGGCTATCAAACTCATTCCTGCCCAAGAAGGAAACAAAGGGTTCTATTTCAGATACTTCCTAGTTTGCAAGTGGATAGGTGATTTGTATTCTGTACTGGACTTGAGAGATCTAAACCTGTACATTGAAAAGTTCCTAATGGTGTCTGTTCAGGATTTCATCTTTGTGCTGCAAACAGAGGGATTGGCTCTGTGCCTTGTACTTGAAGGAGGCATACCTTCTTATCAAGATTTGCAAATGCCACAGGAAGTAACTCTGCTTCGTGCTGGTGGGCAGCTGTTATCTGTTCAAAGTTTTGCCCTTTGACTTATCCTTGGCACTGCAGGTATTTGCCAAATGCTTAGCATTGTATCAGCGGCCCTTTGGAGGGAAGTGAAGGGCTTTGTCTTGCCATATCTGGACGACTTGCTCCTAAAAGCCCTGTCGAGGGAAGCAGTTCTGTACACATTGTACAGAACAAGACCGTTGTTAATAGGAACTGGATGTCATGGTAGACCTACTAAAATCTGTACTTGTTCCTTTTCAGCATCTCTCAGTATATTGGTGCGGTGCTGGACATGTTGGCGGGCAGTGCTTTACTGCCTGCAGACAGAATGGAGGCCCTTGTTGCCCAGGCCCAGCTGATGCATAGAAGCCAGTATGCGTCAAGCCAGATGGTGTTACGACTGCTAGGGCTCTATGCTGTGGCCATCATGGTTCCCTTTGCCCATCTCTACATGTGCATACTGCATTGGACTCTGGCTACAATGGGACTAGTTGACAGACTAGTTGAAACAAATGATCCTAGTCGTGCCCCCTCTCAGCCATGCTCTAGTATGGGGTATGAACTGCCAGAAACTGTTAAAGGGCATTCCATTCTTTTCCCCGACTTCTGTGCAGATCCTCACAACAGATGCCTCGGCGTCAGCTGGGTTTCTCATCTCAGATACTGACAGAACCAAGGGTTCTGGACTGATCTGTCTGGAATCCGATATCCATGTCAATATCGTGGCGATGCAGACTGTTCTGTTTGGTCTCCAGGCTTTTCAAGAGCGTCTCAACCCAGGTCCAGTGCTCATTCTGACAGTCCATGTGAGTCTCCTGCATTACATAAACATGCAGAGGGCCCCTCACTCTTATCCACTGTGTAGGGAAGTGATGATGGTGTTGTACTGGGCAAGGTCTCAGGGCCTCCAGCTGTTGGCTGTGTTTCTCCCAGTCCAGAACACCTTGGCAGACAGGTTAAGCAGGCCTCAGTCCCTGGTGCATGAATTGGTGCCACTGACCTGCATGATAAATGTCTTCCTCACAAGAAGGGGTCATCCAGAGTGCGATCTTTTTGTGCCCCAACACAATGAGATAACTGCCACGTTTCTGCTCGCACACTCCAGGGCCTGGAGTTGTATGGCACAATGCATTGTCCCTCTCTGGGAAAGGGAGGTTGATTTATGCCTTTCCACCAATCCCTCTCAATACAGAGGGTTATGTTCAAGCTGTGGGTGGAACATGCCACTGTAATAGTGGTAGTTCCCTTCTGGCGTTGCCAGGTTTGATTTTTACCTCCTGTTCAGCTCCCCCTCTGTCAGGGTCTGCTGTTGCAGGCTTAGTGGTCCCTGATCCCTCCTGACCTGCTATCTCTGTATCTGCATGCCTGGCTTCTGAAGATGTAGTCATTTCCTGTTTTGGGGTTTCACCCCTGGTAGCTTATTTCATGCTTGCGACTAGAAAGCCTTCTGCAAGACACACCTACTGGTGTTCTTCCAGTTTAGTGGACCAGTTGTGTCCTGTACTGGACTACCTTATGTCTCTGCCTGACTCCGGTCTCCAGTACTCACAACCTGGGTGTCCCATACATTTCTAAAGAGTATTCTACATGTGTCCCCTGATTCATAAAACCGTTCCACTTTTTGAGACCCGAATTTCATTCTTGAGAAATTGATTGGCTCCGTTTTAGCCTGCTGTGACCCATGAAATGCATTTGCTTTCATTGAAAACACTGTTTTTGGTCATCATGACTTGTGCTCGTAGGATTTCCAATCTTCAGGTTCTGTTGCATGAGCCTCGTTGTTTGATTTTCCACAAGAACAGGGTGTCTTTGCTGACCAGTCCTTATTTTCTACCAAAGGTGTCTCTGTTTGTACATTGAATTGAATCATGCATCTCCTTCGTGGGGTCCAAGACATGCCCTGGGGTGAAATGAAGTCAGAACAGAGGTTCTCTTTGTCTTGTCTCTATACCTTAGGGCTCTGATGTCAGAGGGCAGGTGCCGAGGTCTTCCCCCGACAGCTCATCCCACCTTGGCGGGGTTATGCAATGCCAGTTCTGTTGAGAACAAGACAGCTATTATAGCTGATCTTGTTGGAACAACTGAAATGGCCTGCATCACCGAGACCTGGCTGGATGAAAATGCAGGCCCTGTATTGGCCTCGGCAGTTCCGGACGTGTTCTCGGTGATGCACCACCCAAGGTTGGATCATAGGGGCGGGGGTGTGGCCATTATATTTAAGACTGACATTGGGCCTTGTGGATGTGCCATTGGGAAGTACCAGATCCTTCGAGTGTATCCTGGGTGAGGGGTGTAGGTTGCAGATACTCCTCATCTACCATCCACCAGGAGATAGTGGAGAATTCCTGCAGGAGATAGCAGTCTTCATCATCGACATGGTGTTGAGGTTCCCTAGATGGATAGTTCTGGGGGACTTCGATGCCTGGGTCGAAGATGAACTCTCGCATTTTGGTCAAAATCTCCTCCAGCTGTTGACGATGCTGGGCCTTATACACAGGTAGTTACCTCCTCGACCCATGTAGGGGGGTCACTCGTTGGATCTGATCTTTCTTTTGGGTATGAAGATGGCTGACTTTGGGGTGGAGCCAGTTAGCTGGTCTGACCATCACACCATAAGGCTCAGCTTCAGGGCCCCCCCCTTCCCCAATGGGTCTGCCCCTGCGGAGATGATTCAGTACTGCCCTTTAAGGGGAGTTATCCCCAGTGACCTGTCAGCAGTGCTGGACCTATCGGGTCTGTCGGGTGAATGCATGAGTCCAGATGATCTCGTATTAGCCTATAATAAGGCTGTGGGAGATGCTCTGGACAAGATTGCTCCTGTTAATGTTCGGCCTCTCGCCCATCGCCCAAGGAGCCCTTGGTTTGATGGCTCCTTGAAGGAGTTGAGGTGAGTCGGCTGAAGGATGGAGAGAGCCTGGCGGAAGTCCAACTGTGATGCTGATGGGCTTAGGTTGATGGCACATTATGATGGCTATCAATCAGAAATCACCTGTAAGAAGGCAGAATTTCTGTCCAGGGAGATTTCTGCTGCGCCAGAATCGACTGTCTCATCTTTTCCGGACTGTTGACAGATTGTGCAATCCAATCTGTCTCCAGCCCAGAGAAGCCTTTTCTCAGCTGAGATGCGAGGAGTTTGCACAATTCTTCGCAAATAAGGTTGCCAGCATCAGGTCTGGCATCAGCCTGACCTCTCCTATGAGGGATTGCAGAGATTGGCAGGAAGTGGCATGCACTCAGTCTGTCTGGTCAGATTTCTGCTGGCCGGAATTCACAGACATTGTGAAGATCATCCAAACACTGCGCCCAACCAGTTGTAGTTTGGATCTGGGCCATACACCCCTTTTAGTGGGATGTGTAGATGTTATCTGCCCAGTCCTTGCTGAAATTTTCTGGAAATCCTTGGAGAGGGGGGTCTTCCTAGACCCCCTTAAGGAGGCAGTCATTTGACCACTTCTTAAGAAATCCTCCTTGGATCCAGACTGTTTAGCTAACTACCGGCCTATCTTTAACCTGCCATTTGTTGGTAAGGTTATTGAAAAGGTGGTTGCGGTGCAATTGGATGATCATCTTACAACTCACAATGTCTGATACTCTCCAGTCTGGTTTTAGGAAGAAGCATAGCCCGGAGACTGCACTTGTCCGGGTATTAAATGACCTCCTAATGGCAAGAGATTGAAAGGCACATAACCATTCTGGTCCTTCTTGATCTCTCTGCTGCATTTGATACTGTAGACCATGGTGTGCTGCTGGAGTGCCTACAGCTTCTTTTTGGGCTGTCTGGTACAGTCCTCAAATGGTTCCATTCGTTCCTCGCGAGCAGGTCTCAGAGAGTTGCCACCAGAATGTATTCCTGTGGCACTCACCCCCTGCCCTGCAGAGTGCCGCAGGGCTCCATTCTGGCCCCCATGTTGTTTGCAGTGTAAATGTTGCCATTGGGAGATATCATCGGGTGATACAGTCTGAGTTTTCACTGCTATGCAGATGACACTCAGCTGTATATGTCCTTTCTACCCAGACAGAATGATACAATCTTTGTGCTAAATAATTGCCTTACTGAGATCAGAACTTGGATGAGTTCCAGCTGGCTGAGACTGAATCCAGATAAGACTGAAGTGTTGGTAGTGGACCCTGGTCGTCTGGGAGTGGGTTTGGGAGCCGGACAGTCATCAGGCCTATTGCTTGATGGCATACTGCTCACTACCTTAGACCAGGTACATAACCTGGGTGTTTTTTTTTTTTTTTAAACTGTATTTCACTCCAGTCACGGCTTGTGGGACCTTCTCTCAGGCATCCTGTCCTTTTTCCTGCCCACCTGTGGCTCCCTCAGTCTGTGCCTCCTCTCTGCCCCCTCCCCACAACCAGCACCCCCAGTTTCACCCGCTTGGGGAGGGTAGCCCTCACCTCTTGGGCTCACTTGTAAGTCAAACTCTGGCTGCAGGTGGGGCCCAGGGGGAGGAACTGGAAGGCCAGCTGAGGAGTACCCGGCAGAGGGGAAAGGGGACAGGTGCCGTCGTCTGTCCCATGAAGCCGGTATTTTCCTTGTTCTGCACTAAACCTCACCACCCTGCGTGGGCACGCCCCGATGCTCTGGCGCACGGCAACTCTGCTAGCGTTGGCCACACTGTTCTTGTGCTGCCTGGCTTGCTGCAGTGTCCCCTGGTCTCCACCTGGGGTCGCCGGCACACCGAGCCAACCCCATCCCATTCTCCCAGGCAGGAAAGCAACACGAAGGCACTCCATCCTCAACCCGCCCCTGCTGACCCACTGGCACCCGAGCTCGCTCTCAAACCTGTGTCGCCAGCGTAGCGTGAGGTGTGGCATCCAGCACCTCAGCGCCACTGGGCCGGCTTCCTGGGTGTTATTTTTGATGATGGTCTGACACTAAAATCTCAGGTGTCAGCTGTCATCAAATCCTCTTTACCATCTGAGGAACATCGCCCTTGTGAAACACTTGGTTCCTCCTGACGATCTTCCAGCATTGGTCTGTGCCTTTGTCACTACCCACCTTGATTACTGCAATTCCTTCTACCTAGGGCTACTAGGGGTTGATATCCGCCGCTTGCAGCTGGTGCAGAATGTGGCAGCCAGGCTTTTGACTGGGACCTCTAGGACCAGTCATATTACGCCTGTGCTCTGCGAGCTGCACTAGCTGCCTGTTAAGTGGCAGATCACCTTTAAGGTTGGCTTACTAACCTTTTGAAGCCCTACATGGTCAGGGACCTGGCTACCTGCAAGACCTTCTGATACCCTCCGTCCTCTCCAATCTGCCGACAAGAGATTGACTGTAACTTATATTTATATTTGTTTGTATTTGGTTTTATGTGCAGCGCCTTGGCTTTGAAAGGCGCTATAAAAATAGTCTGATTGATTCTTATGTATTATCCCGAGCATACTAACAAGGGTGAGGAATTACTCCATACTCTTAATGTACACAGAACACTCTGCTTCTACCTTGATCATACTAAGGACTGTGGAAAGACCTTTCAGCAGCGCTCCACATTGTCCATGGGTAGTCATAACAACTGGGTATTTTGCACCCCTACTAGGGGAAATGGCAGAGCCCAAAGGCTGAATTAGCCTAGAATGTTGGACACATGAGCATTCTGGACAGCAGCAACTCTCCAGTCTTATCTGTGCTATTGAAGGAGAAACATCTAACAAGCTTCTCTAAAGAAAAAAATCAGCTTCTGAGTCTTGTGGCTGCAATTCTGCATAGCAGGTTGGGACTACCTGGTGATAAGGAGCACCCCTACATTAAAATCAGGCCTGTTAAGCTGCGGCTTTCAAATTGACTAACCTGCTCTTCCCATTTCTACTGCATATCCTTTGATTGGGGGTCACGTCTGCCACATAACTCCAGGGTGTCTAACAGGTCTCTGATTTTACAAAAAAAAAATCACAAAAGTGCCTCAGGTAAGTACCTGTCTTTTTGCTGAGATTTAAGATTAGGGAATTAGGGAGGTCCCTGGGGTTTTCCCTCCGTCTTTTGGCATCGGCACTCCTTGTCTTATAGGGTCATTTGGTAGTGTGTTGCACTTGGCAGGTGCTTTTTTTGTTCTTTTTGTTGTGGGACGTTGCCCTTTTAATTGGCTCTTTGTTGAAAGGGGCTTTCCCTTTAAATTTTCTCAGCTCATACAGGCGTTTATATAAAAAAAAAAAAAAAGTCAGTCTTCTTGCAGCTTGAGCCTTTTAGGCTCGCGTTAGTCCCTTTTTTCTGTCTTAGGGGCTTATCTTTCTTTCAGGCTTTGTGACTTTTTTTGTACCAGTTCCATTGAGCTGCATGTTTCCCGCTGTTTTCATCAGTCTGCCACGTCCATTGGGTGCGCAACCCTTTTGTATTCAGAGGCTTCTGTAGCCTCAATGTACGTTTTGTGAGTCTGTGTGGTGCACGCGTCCCCTGCTGATGTGCCGACATCACACTCCACATTGTGATGTCACATGCGCACATAAAAAGAGTGCACATGTGCCAGCATTTCTCCTGTGCTAGACGCAGCAGCTGTGTTTTCTGTGCTGTTCAGCTTGACTGGCTGTTCACTGTCCCTCTACTGACAGCCAGTTCAGTGGATAAAAGTATTTCCAACAGCAGCTTGGTCTTTTTCCCCACAATTGAACGTGGGCATGCAGCAGTGGTACTATAGATTTTAGATTTGGTAAAAGCTTAGTTTTGACTTTGGAGCAACAGTAAGGCTATTTTCATTTTTTGGCACCATGGCTTATTGGAGACCTCTGATTTTCAAAAGATGTATGACCTACAAAGGGTAATGAGACCCTTTCCTCTGGGTTCCTGTTGCCCCCGTTGTGTTACTCAAGCTAATGTCTCTTTCTTGTTGCTCTTAGGAGAGTTTTTGAGCCCCAGTATTCCGCAGGACATCCCATCAGACACACCTGACCCCAAACCGGGCCCCTCAGATCAAGGGGAAGCCCACACAGGCACGTCCAGCTGCACCACAGCAGGACAGGACTGCTAATATGGTTCTGCAGGCAGACCCCAACCATGCAGAGGGTTAGGATGAGGATATTTGGGATCATGGCCAAAACCCTGACCCTAGGAAGCTACTTGAGGATGAGCAGGACAAACCTTTTAAAAAGGAGGAGGAGGAAGGGGAGTGGATGGAGCCAAAGAGGAGGATTCCTGTCTGTCCACTGGTTGATGCCAAGTCTTTGTCCTATCTGATAACTGAAGTCATTACAGCTCAAGGAGGTGCAATCCATGGAGGCATTGGATGTCAGCCCTATCCTGTCCATGTCATCCTCTGCTCCAAAGTGTGTTTTCAGATTTTATTCACTGTGACCAAATGATTGAACAGGAATGGGTAAGTGCAGACCAAAGAAAATATCTGCGAAATTTAAGGTACGGTATTTCCCTTTTTTGGAAGAAAATACCTGCAAGTGGGAAGCACCTCCTCTGCGGATAAGGTGGTTCATAATTCCATCAGACACATCACTATTCCTATTGAAGGGTCCTTGGCCTTAACAGATTGGCACAACAAGCGAGTAGATACTTTGTGTAGAAGAGTCTTTGCCTCCAACAGTGCAAACCTCCACACCTCTCATGCCTCCTTTAATTGTTGCCAGAGCCTTAAATTTGGGGGTTACAGCCCTGGGCAGCTTCGTTCCCCCAGATTCAGAGGGGGTGAGCATGCTGCAGTTAGTATCCATGGCCTCAACCTTCTTAGGGGATGCCACAGTGGAGAAGCTGCGCATGTCTACTCACTCCACTTACCAGATTGTGTCTGCTATGGGAGGTATGTGGCTTCAACGCTGGGTTGATGATCAGGCTTTGAAGACAAGGCTGTTTAACTGAGCCTTTGAGGGTGGCTTGTTATTTGTTTCTAGCCTGGATGATATTTTGAAAGATATCCAGGATAAAAAGGGCCACCTTCCAGTGTCAGAGCAACAGCAAAAGGCTGGTTCAAATCCAAAAGGTCAAGGAGGGCAGCAGACAGAGGCAGTATTGAGGGGGCTTTTGTCCCTTTCAGAACTTCAGGAACCAGAGGAGAGTAAAGGAGCCTATTCTGATTTCAAGAGCAATAGCAGCAGAGGAGTCCTTGCCTGAAGATGCAACAGAGGCCCAGGGTGGAAAGCGGGCACCTCACAGTGAGGGTATGTGGGCCAATCTCTGCCTCCCTTCCCTTGGTGGAAGACAAATTTTTACACAAGATGGGCCCACAAAACATCAGATACTTGGGTTTTAGAAATTCTGGCTTTAGGTTATGCAATATAATGTTAAACAATTCCCCTAAAGGGGCACTTTCTGCCCTCCCCAGTTCCAAAGGACCCTGTAAAGAGATGAGCGGTGTCTGAGACCCTGGACCATCTCACTCAAATCAGGGCGATTGTACCGGTGCTTCCCAGTGAGCAGGACCAGGGATTCTACTCAATAGTTCCCAAGTCGTGGTGGGGGCAGATCAATTCTAGATCTGAAACACCTAAACAGGTTTGTGCGCCATATTACCTTCAAGATGGAGTCCCTGCATTCAATCATCTGAGCTGTCCAGCCAGGGTATTATCTAGCTTTCATAGATCTGACAGATTCTTATCTCCACTTCTCCATCTGACAGTCTCATCAGAGATTCCTCAGGTTCACGGTCCTGGGACAGCACTTCCAGAACAGGGCGCTTCCATTTGGGCTGGCGACAGCCCCCAGGGTTTTCTCAAAGGTGCTTATAGTCCTGGTGGCTCAACTCCGACAGGAGGAACATCATGTCTACCCCTACCTGGATGATCTGCTCATTCAAGTGTCTGTGCAGTTGTCAAGGAAGTCAGTGACCAGCACTCTGGAGGTGTTGGGAGTCCCACTGCTGGGTGGTAAATTGTGAGAACAGTTCTCTCGAGCCATCACAGACCCTGAAACACCGAGGAGTGGTGTTCAAGATGGTAGAGGGGAAGGTCTTCCTCTTGCCAGCCAGGAAGGAGATCCTGTTGAGAGAGGTTCAGTGGCTGAGGGGCCAGTCATTGGCTTCAGCTCATCACCTTCTGCGAATTCTGGGCCTCATGACAGCAGTGATAGAACTAGTTCCATGGGCTCGCCTTCACGTGCGGCCCCTGCAGATCGAGTTGCTGTCAGCTTGAGATCCAGCCTCTGAGGATGACCGGGCCATGATCCCAGTCTCACCATGACTGTGGCAGCATTTGAGTTGGTGGGTGAGTTTGGAGAATCTGAGCAGAGGGTCTCCCTTGGAAATCCCCCTAGAGTTGATTCTGACATCTGATGCCAACCTGTCGAGTTGGTGGGCAGTCCTGGACCACATACCCATTCAGGGGACTTGGTCAGCACAGTAACAGCACCTACACATAAACGTTCTGGAGATGAGGGCTGAGCGCCTCGCTCTCCTTCATTTTAAAAGTCAGGTGCAGTCAAAAGCTATGAAAATAAGGTCAGACAACACCATCACAGTGCCATACATAAACAATCAAGGGGGAACAAAATGCAGGGAAATGTTAAACAAAGCCACCGATCTCCTGCTGTGGGCAAAAGAGAATCTTCTCTCTCTGTCAGCAGTTCAGTTGGCAGGGGAGTTGAGAATTCAAGCAGTGAAAATACCCACCCAGTGGAGTGGATGTTGAACCCGGAGGTGTTTGACCTCTATGTCAAAGGTTCGGTCATCCTCAGATGAACCTGTTCGCCTCTTAGCCACAATGCTCAAGTTCAGCGTTTCCTCAGTCACTACCGGTGTCCACAGATGGAGGCAGTGGACACCCTGTGACAGGCATGGAATTTCGACAGAGCGTATGCCTTCCTTCCTCTGCTGCTGCTTCCCAAGGTCATACACAAAATAAGGCACTCGAGAAAGCCGCCTTCTAATAGCTCTGGAGTGACCCAGAAGACCATGGTTCTCTGACTTAGTGAGCCTAGCTCAACACGCACCATTTTACCTTCCAGTGCAGGATGGGTGGTGGAACCTTCTCTCACAGGGCCCCATTCTGCATCTAAATCTGGGAGCAATGTAGCTCGTGGCCTGGCTCCTGAAAGGAGGAGACTCCTGAAATGGGACTTCTCTAAGAAGGTGGTGGATTCCCTGATGGCTGTCAGGAAGCATTCCACATCGGCAGCTTATGTTTGCGTATGGACCACTTTTTCATGTTGGGCCAGGGAAAACAATATCCAGCCTTCGAAAGCCATGGTTCTGCAGATTTTAGATTTCCTGCAGGAAGGAATGGAAAAATGTTTGGCCTTGAGCACCCTGAGAGGTCAGTTAGTAGCCCTTGGCACCTCCTTGAGTTTGTCCCTAAGGACTAACCAGGAGGTTGTTTTCTGTGAGCTGTCAACAGGAATCAATCTCTGTTCTGATCCACTGTTCCCTCATGGGGCCTGAATCTGGTTCTGAATGTTCCTTCTAAGCAGCCTTTTCGAATCGCTTTCGTCAGTACCGTTGGACATGCTGTCGTACAAGATGATGTTCTTGGTTGCTATGTGCTCAGCCAGGATGATTGGGGAACACCAGGCTTTGTCCCAGAAAGAACCATACCTTGTCATGCATAAGTACAAAGTGGTGCTCAGAACAGTCCTGTCTTTCATTCTGAAGGTCCCCACGGCCTTCCATGTGAACCAGGAAATCTTTCTCCCGTCCTGTTCGCAACCTACTCACCCAAAGGAGGAGTTGCACAAGTTAGACTTGCGATGAGCTGTTAGCACGTACCTTAGATGGACTGCTGAGTTACTGAAATTGGATAGGTCATTCGTTCTTTTCAGAGCAGTAAAGCAGGGACAAAAAGTCTCCAAGGCCGCTCTAGCTAGGTGGGTAAGGGCCTGCATTGCCAAGGCTTATGTCACAGAAAAGAAGTGATCTCTGGCTCTCTTTAAGGCCCGCACCACCTAGGCTGTGGCCACCTCCTGGGTGGAGAGAGGTGAAGTGTTCGTTTTAGAGTTGTGCAAGGCAACTATGTGGTCCTCTGTCCACACATTCACCAAGCACTACAGATTGGATGTTCAGAGCTCTGCTGATGTGGTCTTTGGTTGCAGAGTTTTGCAGGTGGCAGTTAGCAGGTAAATTCCTTTCCTGTGCATGGTTGACATATGGTACAGTATTCTCCCCCACCCTTTTTTTTCTGGGTACTGCTTCTTAGAACCCAGTTATGACTACCCATTGACGATGTGGAGCAGCTACAGAATGAAGAAATTTCCTATTTATTGTCATTTCCATTTCTGTTAGCCCTTACATTGTCAGTGGGGCCTGCCTGGGAGCCTCACTCCTGCGGGAGTATGCCAGCATGGGGATGTCCGTTTTTCTGTTATAAACTCTGATCATAAGCTTGTCTGGATATCCTGCTATAGTTTACCTACTGTGCTTCTGTTTATATAGATATGAAAAAAGAAACGCAGTTCCACATTAGAATGTTGGTTGCTAGCACGCAGTTTGTAAAAGGAATAACCAGGAGTGGAACCAATGAGCTATTAAGGCTAAAGGGGGGGGGGGGCAACAACCAGGGGCCATGAGTGGAAGCTGGAGGGGAGATATTACCAGGGGAGGGGCGTAGGAAGCATTATTTCACTGAGAGGCTGGTGGAGTCGTGGCATGCGCTGCCCGGGAGGCTAGTGGAGGAAGACACAGTGGAGGGCTTCAAGAAGGGGTGGGACAGGTACAAGGGGAAATTGAAACTAAAGAAGACCCTCTCGGGGACTAGTGGGGGTGGGAAGGTGAGCAGCCACTAGGTTGCTGGCTTTTGAGCAGACAAGACAGACCATTTGGCCTATTCTGCTAGCTTTTAGTATGTTAATTCTAACCGGTTCGAATTTGATGCTAACCAAGGGTGCCTCCTTTGTTGCGGATGAGTGCTTACACTGCATACAGTCCTTTGCTTTTTGATAAGTCTGCTTCAGTTGATTCAGTTCTGCAGGACCTTCCAAGATGTAAACATTTGGAAGACGAGCCTCGATCAGTCATTTTTGGTCATCTGATGAGGTAGGCCACTGTTTACTATATTTTATTCTAGCTAAAGTTCTGTCTGTGTAGTCCGCTGATTAGTTTTTTTTTTTGTGTCAAGTCGACCGGTATGATATTTATTTCCATATTTAGAGGCAATGCAAGGACAGGAGAGTTACTGCTGTCTGGAATGCTCATGTGCCCAACATTCTAGGCTGATTCAGCCTTTGAACTGTGCCATCTCCCCTAGTAGGGGTGCAAAATACCCAGTTGTTATGACTACCCATTGACAATGTAGGAGCTAACAGAAAAGGAAATTATGGTAAGTATAAAGAAATTTCTCTTAATTTCATTCACCCCTGGGAAAGAGGGTACCCATGTCACTAAATAGTGCCTGTCTAAATGGTTGGTTAATGGTATTGTTTTTTGATAGGAAGTATGGTAAGAAACTTCCTGGTACTATCCAAGGCCACTCTACATGTGGTGTGGCCACTTCTTTTGATTGCTTTCAGAATGTTTCTGCAACTGACATGTGCTGCTTGCCACATGAAACACTGCATACTTTCACTAAGCACTACAGTCTAAACACAAGGCTCGTTCACACTGCGCCTTGTCACAGTGGCTACTTTCTAACTGTTATGAAAAATTGTAAGGAAACACTAGAGAGCCGCATTCACACGTCATCAGTGTTGCCACTGCCCTTTTCCTTTCTGGCGATTTGAGTGTTGTCCCGGGCAGTGTTGGGTGAGTGGGGAATTGTGGTATTGCAGGTGGTTTGAATGTTCACACGGCACAGGAAACCACCAACACCACTCCACAAACCCATGGAAAGAGGGATCGTGGTGGCAGTGTCACGCAATGGAAAATCTCCAAAATGGTAAGGCTCACACGTGGGCAGGGGCACCGATCTTGCGCTGTGAGTTACTGACAGTGGCTCACAGTTGGTCATGTGAACGAGTCTACAGTCTCTTGTAGGTGTGTTAGCTTTGGTCTTGAGGTACTACTAAGCCTTCCGTCATGATATTAGACTTTGCCGTCCTCTCTGGGTACCTTATGTACTACTTGGGAATTGGTCCAGAGGTGTGCCTTATGTATACTGTGTTTCCAGTCCCATGCCTTTCCTTGTGTGCCTGGTATTTGTTTGGTTTCCTGGTTCCTCAAAGTAAGAGGCCCTCTGAGCTTGTCACCACTGGGGAACTGAGGAGCAATGGGGACACCCATTGTTATATATAGGTACTGACGTTGCACATTATTTTGGGCAGCCCCTGGCTAACAAAAGCTTCTCAGTGGCCCTGACCGTGACAGCTTACAGTTCCAAAGGTGTGGCCCAGTGGAGGAAATTCTCTCAAAGATCTACAGTTATGATGAGCAACTGTTATTTTCTCATGCAACCTTTTTTTTTTTTGTAGGGTAAAGCATCACATCCTCATCATGACTGTTGTGTCTGCCCCCTCTATTTGGGCAGAGGCTCCTCCAGCCCTTGCTGGTAACCAGACCGTGGAACGTGAATGTTACTTTTTTAAATGTGTTGCTCCTTGTACTTGTACTAAGTGTTATTTCAATAAATTAAACTTTGGTGTAAGGAAATGCTTTGCAGATGACATTGAAGAACTCATTTACAAAGCTTAGTAAATCGTCTAATGGCTTCCAACTGACCACTTCACAGTAAAGTACTTTTCTAAGACCAAATTGTGTAATATTTTGTAAAGTTTTTTTATGAGCGTGATTGTGAAACAGTTTACAGGGTCATGCATAGCAGTAAAGAATCGTTGGTCTGTAATGTTATGAAAACATTGATTATGGTTAAAATCACATAAGATTTTAACTAAAAAAAAATTTGTATTTAATTTACAATCATAGGACATGATGGAGGGAGGGATCGCACTGTATTTATTGTCTTCAGTATGCAGTCTTTGTGAAGTGTGTGACTTAAAAACAGCTGTGTGGACATACTTATATTACCGGTATACTTTAAAGCAGCAGTGTTTGTTAGCCACTATATCATTATTTCCAGTAATAATGTTCATCTTGGAAAAATAACAAGATAATATTTGTTTTTCATTTGCTTTGATTAATGAACCAAAGTATGGGATTCAGAAGTTTTTAAAAGTCCCTACCCATGTGCCATGCCCACCATAACAAAATTGAATATCTTGGTACAGTGTTGTGCTGTTTGCCATCAAAACATGTGGTAGTACCATCCTGGTACATCTGCAGTATGAACCTAGCATGTACATTTAACAGGTAACTTCAGCAGAGGAGATTTTAGAAAATAGCAAGTGGCGGCCATCTTTAATGACACGAGTCGTCAGTTTATTTATTTATTTGCTTTTGTTTACCAGGTAAACACACTAGACAGCCAAGTGCCTATTTTCAGGTGCAACTCGAGAGATTACAAGGTACATAGGTCCCCTAGCACTTCTCTTCTTCTTTCCACCTTGGGATTATTCTGCCAGCTCCCACCTGTTTGCTTAACAACATCTATTTCCACCCCTCACTGAACCTTTCCTTTGTTTTTCCCCTGCCCATAAACCTTCGGTCGTTGTTCATTCACTTACCCTACCTGGTATCCCTCGTCTTATTGTAACGTTGTGACCTTTGTTTGAATAATCCCTCGTCTTGAGGGAATCCTTTATATATACAGTCAGTTATCAACCTGGAAAGTGTTCACCATATGTACTCCCTAGCCCTGATCTTATCTGTTTCTCTGTAAATGTCTTTTATTTGCAAATTGTGTGTGCACTGCTTATCTGGTAATTTTGCTGTAGTTGTATATGTCCTACTTGTCCAGGACCATCTTGCAAATGAGCTTGCTCAAGTATGATTTTGCCTGGTTAAATAAAGTTTGATTGATTGATTGACATAGGAGAACATACAAGCAATATCAAGGTACAATACAAATATATTAGGAGTATACATCAGGCAAGAGGGAAGTTAACATATAAGTACAGGCATTGACAACAGTATTATGCATTTAGGGTCGGCCGTAACCTCAGGTGGGTACTCTTTACATGAAGAGTAGGGTAGAGATTGTTCTCAATGGTGGTTATACATCAGATAGTGAAGAGCTCTCCAGTGGGCAAAGTGCGTTCTGTGTCAGGATACTGAACAACTAGTGGTAAAAGCTGTTCTAACAATATTTGAGAAGACTAAAAGTATACTGAGCATGAATCTTGGGATGTCAGAAATACAGTTTTGCTAAGAAAAAAACTGTATGATGAATTTTTTGGCAAACAAATACAGCTGCATTAACTTTTATTAATTTATTTAAAAATTGGTGACTGGGAAAGGCACACCGAGCCAGAATTCATTTCCAGTTGAATCCTGAGGCAGGGAAGGCAAAAGGAGGAACATGGTGCAAGATACATACAAGGGAGGCTGTCATGCTGATTTTATTTATTTACTGTTTATTTAGTTTTTGTCGACCAGGAAAGAGGGCTAGGCAGTTCTGCCTATTTTGAGCCTCATCAGGGGGGGATGTAAAAGATGCAGACTAACATAAATATTGAGCCAGATTCATCTGTTCAAGAGAATTGACAACTAAACAAATTATTTTTTCTCTATTGTAATAAAATGGTGTCATAGCCCTTTAAATGAAAGGCTGCTGTTTACATGAATGCCGAAACTGCATTTATTTAATGACAGTAAATGCTGTTTTAAAAGCTCTGTCAACCGTGATGTTAGATGAGCAAGAAAGCTCCATCACCGTAAATATGGTACACAGTGGAATGTTTTTATCCTTTTATTTAATTTATTCCTCAACTATGCATTACAAAGCATTACTGAACTTAATCTATAAGCAGGTTATATTTTCAAGTTATCCTTTTCCTTTTTCCTTTAATAGCGTGTCGTCTAGCATAGATAAATTCCACTACACTTATTTATATTCTTAGATTCAGGGCCGGATTAAGGCAGCCTGGGGCCCTAGGCCCAAGAGAAATCTGGGGCCTCCCTCACTGCAACCATGCCCCTTCACCACCACTGTGCCCCTTTACCATCTTTTAAGATGCACCCTGTGAACTAAGACCAGTGGACTTGGCCGGGGCTTTCGTCGTTCAGTGACTGGATCGGATGCCCTGCTTGAGTGCTCTGTGGAACTAACTCTGGTGGCCGCTCCTTGAATCTTGGACTCACTGTTATTTTGTTAACTTGTTATTTTAAGATGTTAGGGTTTGGGTGGGGGTTTGATATGGGGGTTTGATATGTGTGTGTGTGTGTGTATGTGTGTGTATATATATATATATATATATATATATATATATATATATGAGGCAAAACTCGTTTAATACATTGTTAGTTGTTTCAGACATAGTGAGAAACTGCGTATGGTTGAAATTTTCCTTGACCCCCCAGCCCACCCCCCAACCGCATTGGGGTGCACATTGAGGTCGCCGCCTCTAACTCTCACCCCCTTCACTTGTGTAAAGAAGCAGAGGTATGGGAGAATGGGGTGAGAGTTAGGACCGAACACCCCAATGCGCACCCCAGTGCCGGGTGGGGGGCTGGGGGGGTTCAAGGGGGGTTTTCAACCCTAACACTGAATTTCCTCACTTTTGTCCTTGTGGAACAACCCTAACTGATGCATTAAACTGAGTTTTTTGCCTCTAATTTTCCTTCTTTTTGAGAATAACAAGAATAGTGAATGTAATGCAGCGGCGGAAAAGGGCCCCGCACTCCTGCCACATGATGTCCTGTGACATAATAACAGGAACAGCAATGCAAACAGAAGCGCTAACAGTGGCGCACATGGTAACGCAAGTGCAAATGAGAACAGAAAGGGTAACGCACACGGTGGCGTTGAGGGGAACGGTCTGCCATGTGATGTCTTGTCACATAGTAACATGGTGCCTGCAAACAGAAATGGCAGTGGGCATGGTGACACAAAGCGAAACAGAAAGAGAAACAGTACTGTAGACACAAATGGCAAAAAATAACGGAAACGCAAGCGCAAATGGAAACGCAAAGGATAATGCACATGGTGGCGGAGACGTGAACAGTAAGTGAAACGGGTATGGAACCACAAGCGGAAAGGGCAACGGTAACCGTAATGTAAGCGCACAGGCTGGTTTTCCCCAAGAGCTGCATAGAGAAAGACCGTGAGTACAAAGAATGTATGCATAGTAATGGGGCTCGGAGCAGAAAATGAGGAGTTGGAAGACTAAATTGCTTATATCTCAGGGAACCGTACGACGTAGAAAAAAAAAATGTAAAAGTCATATGATTTATGACTTTCCTGGCTAGTCTTGTGCTTAGCCCCAGAAGGGGCTAAGCATTTTCTGATGAAAAGTCCATATCTTGCACAGTTTCCAGATATGGGCCCTGGAAAGGCGCGCGAACCCGTGAATGTTATCCTATGGGAAAAAAGAGAAGTTCGGAGTGCCATAACTTTGGCTCCCTGTAATATTTTTTTCACCAAACCACTAAAAGACACATCTGTGAGATGTTGGCTGTCTTCCCTCAAAATTTCAGCCCAAAAGACCTAGCCGTTATTTTGCAGCAGGGCGCCAAAGGACTGCTGCAATGTGTCGGATGCCATAATGTTATCCTATGGGAAAAAGCATCAACTTTGGAGGGCTGTAGCTTTGCCGCCGTGTAATATTTTTTCAACACAACCCTGAAAGGCACATCTGTGAGATGTCGGCTGCGTTCCCTCCAAATTTCAGGCCAAAGCACCAAACCGTTCTTTTGCAGCAGGGTGCCAAAGAGTTGCTGTCAGTGTCCCACAGCCTAGAAAAGTACTGTCGCAATTTCATGTAAAGCTTGAATGATACGACAGTGTCGCAAGCGCGACAGTACTTAGCGAAAGTACTTTTTCCAGAAATTTGAAAAACATATTTCTGGGGTGTTTACCCCAAAATAAAGACATGGCTATCATCCTCAGGGCCCGACTAGGTGAATACAAAAAGAATTAGGTTGCTAGAGGGTCCCAATTTTAAAGGAGATAGGAAATTATTTTCTTCTTATAGTACCTGTTGAATTAATCATTAATCCCGAACAATGGCTCTTAAGTGTCTTTTTATGGTTTATGTCTGTAAAACAGTTTGTGTAAGCGCCATCAATTTCGTTAACTTTCTGCCACCTTCATAACGTCTGTTTTCGTTATCAGGAGTCAGCGCATGCCAAGCCTGAAAAGCTCATGTCACAGACTCCGAATACAGCATGCAGGCTGCTGTAACTGTTACCGCAATTCAAGTAAAGCCTGGTGCCACACTCGATGTAAAGGATGCGACTGACAAGTAAACCACACTGGTAAAGCAACCAGCTCATCATCCCCATTCATCTTTCTTCCTCAGTTGATCACATTTTAAATTACTTTAGTGCTAACTTCAACACCAGCATAAAAAGTAGCAGTTTATTTTTTAAGATACAGATTTTTAGCCTCTCTGGTCCCTCCCCATCCTACCCGCTCTACGTCTAGTTGAATCATAAAATTAAAATCTGTAATAGGCAGTGTTACCAGCATTCACAGAAAATATTCGAAGACAGACCCATCCCTTTCACTTCTTCGTCAGCTGCTTACACGCAAATGCAGACACAAAGCAGATATCACAGTTTGTATTAGTTGGAGGCCGACAGGGGAAGTGAAAGGAGGGCTGCGTTGTTGGTCATGGAATATTCATTCTTAATTAATTTTAACAGTTATTTGGGTGGCCACTCTATCCCCCCCCCTTCCGGTTCGATACCTACCTTCTGCTCCATAATACTGTCCACTTCGAACCCAGCTCCTCTTGTTTGCTGAAAAGATTTCATGAAAAGTTAGTGGAAAAGGCTGAAGGTGCAAAATGAAAGTTTGCTGCACTGGTTGCTTCCTCATGACCTTGCTTTGAGGTCTCTGCGCTGGGAGATGCCTTCAAAATCTGTGCATGCTGTAAGATGCGCATTGAGATGTCAGAATGAGGCTCCCATTCACTGCTGAAATGTGCCTGCCGACTCTGGGAAGGGGAGCAAGAAAACATATGGCTTTTTTGGCTGCCAGTAGGAGGTGGCATATTTGCGTTCTGGTTCCCGGCCACAGTTGGGGGAGGCAGGAGAATGGACTTGGCTGCAAATTAACTTGGTGCCTTTTTCACTGCTCTCTACCCCGATTCAGTACAGGAGAGAGCAGAGACCACTGGTGGTTGCCTTTTTTGCAAACAAGAGGAGCGGGGGTCGAAGCGGACGGTATTACGGAGCAGAAGGTTGGCATTGAACCGGAGTGGGGGATAGAGTGGCCACCCAAATAACTGTTAAAATGAATTAAGAATGAATATTCCACAACCGACATTGCAGCCCTCCTTTCACTTTCCCTGTCGGCTGCCGACTGACTAGTGCAAACTGTGATATCTGCTTTGTGTCTACATTTGCATGTAAGCAGCCGACGAAGAATTGAAAGGGATGGGTCTGTCTTTGAATATTTTCTGAGAATGCTGGTAACACTGCCTGTTACAGTTTTTAATTTTATGATTCAACTAGAGGTAGAGAGGGTAGGATGGGGAGGGACCAGAGAGGCTAAAAATCTGCACGTTAAAAAATAAACTGCTACTTTTTATGCTGGAGTTGAAGTCAGCACTAAAGTAATTTAAAATGCGATTGACTGAGGAAGAAAGATGACTGGGGATGATGAGCTGGTCGCTTTACCAGTGTGGTTTACTTGTCAGTCCCATCCTTTACATCGAGTGTGACACCAGGCTTTACTTGAATTGCAGTAAGTTAGCCTGCATGCTGTAATGGGAGTCTGTGACGTGAGCTTTTCAGGCTTGGCACGAGCTGACTCCCGATACAGAAAACAGATGGCATGAACGTTGCAGGCAGTTAAAAAATGAATGGAGATTACACAAACTGTTTTGCAGACATAAACCATAAAAAAGACACTTACTAGCCATTGTTAGGGATTAATGATTTATTCAACAGATACTATGAGAAGAAAATAATTTCCTATCTCCTTTAAATGCCAAGTATTTTTTCTGATCATTAACTGAAAACAAAATGGCGGATTTGCGACAGTAAAAGGGCCATTTGCAACAGTAAAAAGTGCATTTGCGACACTGTCGAACTTTTTAACTTTTCCCATTGACTTATAATGGGAAATTGTTTTTTGAATAACTTTTGAACCATTTAATATTTTTTCACGAAATCTTCAAAAGGCACATCCGGGACCCCGGCCACACATTCCCTGAGGATTTCGGACCGGTCTCGCAAACCGTGCGACCTGTAGTGCGACCGTAGAATTCCAGAAAAAGCGGAACGCACGCACAGATGACGCTTAATAACTCAGGCTGTGTATCCGACCGGTACGAAACTTGGCAGATCCCAAGGCGTTTGGGTCTTGATCATGTATTCCAAATTTCAGGCAAATTCGTTGAACGGTTGCAAAGTTATTAAGGTGCAAAATTTTGGGTTTAACACGTAAATAGCTCCGAAACCCTAACTATAGTGGCACTACTGTGCCACTATAATATATATATATATATGTGTGTGTGTGTGTGTGTGTGTGTGTGTGTTTGAGTATTGGGTGAGTGGATGTGTTATTTTGTTATTACTGTCTCAATTTTAAATTTTATTTTGTTTGATTTGCATTTTAATTAGCCTGTTTTTTGTTTCAATTGTTGATTGAGGATAGTTAGCCTAGAAGTGTATAGGGCTATATTTTTTTAATTAATTTATAATAGGAATAGCTTAGATTTAGGATGTGTTGGTCGACTGCCACCTTGAGAAGGCACTATTCCTCATCCCGGCTTTGGGACCTCCAGCCCTTTGACTGCCCTTCGTTGTCACCTAAAGTTTATGGATGTTGCAGGGTATTAGGCATCGTCTGAAGAGGGAGGAGGTGCAGGGGTCAGTAAGGCTTGTTTTGGGGAATAATGCAGGAGGAAGACTGATTGGCGTGGTGAGCTCTAGGAGGCGCCATGGGACAAAATTAGTTCATGATAGGGATCTTCCGTGTTTTGTTCTCATACCCAAGTGCTCCACATTTGGTAGGTAGGTAACCAATGGACCAGCCTCATCCAACTGTCCTTCTCAGGCTGTGTTATGCAATGCCAGGCCTGTTAGAAACAAGGCAGCTATTATAGCTGATCTGGTTTCTACAGTTGACCTGACTTGCATCACCGAGACCTGACTGGATGAAAATGCCAGCCCTGTATTGGAATCTGGGTTCTCAGTGGTTCGCTGCCTGAGAGAGATTGTAGGGGTAGGGGCATAGCAGTTTGTTTTAAGTCTGACTTGAACTTCACAGCTTTCCCATTGGGAACTGCTGAGTCCTTTGAATGTGTGGCTGTTCAAGAAGTTGCAGGTGCGGGTTGCAGGATCCTTCTCATTTACCGTTCCCCAAGACATAAGTGGGAATTCCTGCAGTAAATCACTGACTTCATTGTCAGAAGAGCGTTGGAGTTGCCCAGATGGTTAATTGTGGGTGACTTCAATGTTTGTATCGACGATGAACTCTCACCGTGTGGACAAGACTTCCTCCAACTGATGCAACCATGGGTACTGACAAAGGTGGTTACCTCTGCAATCCATGTACGTGGCCACTCTTTGGACCTTGTCTTCTCACTGGGACTGGAGGTCTCTGACCTCATAGTGGAACTGGTCATTTGGTCGGACCACTATACCGTGAGGTTCTTGTTTGAAGCCCCCCCCCCCATTAGACCTTCCCCTTTGGAGATGGGCCAGTACCTCTCTTTGAGGAGTTTGACCCCAGAGGGTCTTATGGCAATGCTGGATCTATCATGTGTGATGAGTGCTTCCGAGGAGCCAGTAGTGTTGATGTTGACCTGCTATAGGGCTGTTGCCAATGCCTTCGACTCCATCGCACCAGTCCATGTTTAGCCTCTCACCTCACACTGGAGATCCCCATGGTTTGATGGCGCTCTTAGGAAATTAAAGGCGAGGGGCTGAAAGTTGGAGTAGTGCTGGCTGATCTGCTGGTCTGATGGGGATAAGCTTATTTTGATGACTTGTTATAGGGAGCATCAGACAGCAATCTCCCATAAGAAGGCAGAGTTCCTGTCCAGGGAGATTGCTGCGCAACTAACAGACCAGCTCAGCTCTTCCGGGCTGTTGACAGGCTATGTAATCTAACCTGTCTTCAGTTCATTAGAGCCTTTTCACAATCTTAAGTGTGACGAGTTTGCTGTTTTTTTCTTGATCAGATTTCCTCTATCAGATCTGGGATCTAGTCGTTGTCCTCCATGGTGGCTTGCAATGGCGAGCTAATGATTGTCGTGGGGGCTGATCTTCACCACCTACAGCTAAAGCAGAATGCCACAGCCAGGCTGTTTTCTGGCCTTTAGAGGTCATGTCATATTATGCCTGTGCTGCGCACTCTGCACTGGCTTCCTGTCAGGTGGTGGATCACCTTCAAGGTTGGTTTGCTGACCTATGAAGCCCTACATGGTCTGGGGCCCAGTTACCTGCAAGACTTTCTACAGCTCTACCACCCATACTGTCCCCTTCAGTCAGCCAAGGAGGGCCTCCTATTGATTTCCAGGGTTCATTTGAAGTCCTATGGCGCGTAGGGGCTTTTCGACGTGGCACCCACCCTGTGAAATTCACTGCCTCGGTTGCTCAGAGAAGCCACCCTTGGTTAGTGCCTTCAAGAGGGATCTAAATACCTTTTTATTTAATAAAACGTTTCCCTCCTTGTATTTATTTATTTAGTTTTTGTTTACCGGGTAAGTGCAATAACCAGAAAGACTATTTCCAGGTACGACCGGGGAGAGTACAGAGACAAAACTTTCAGAAGAACAATAATGAATACAAAACACACGTTACATATAGGTATTGGAGCATAACAGTGGTAATTTTGACAAGGAATTTTAGGTAGCAAAACAAAATACACAAAAATACAATATTTGGGTAACATAAGGCAATATAATCTTGCAAATTTAAGGCATCCAGACACCATATTAAAGTGGGATAAAGTGCTAAGAGAGCGATACCAGTTTGGCAGAAGTAGATGAAGGGGAGGGGGGAGAGAGAGAGAGAGGTGAGAAGAGTAGGGAGGTAGCAGTGCCAAAGGTATAGGCGATGAGAAATAGAATTGGAGAGTAAGGAGTAGCTTTGTTTATGATGGAAAGGGAAGGGGGAAATAGAGGATGAGAAAGTAAGAGATGAGGGAGTGAAACTGGGAGGAAGTGCGTCATGTGTGGTAGACCCCAGCACCCATGGTAACAACTGAGAGGGGGGTGGAGCTGGAGAGACTAAGGGCTAGAGTGGTTTAAAGCAGGAGCATATGTGGGAGGAGGTGAGATAGTATCCAAGTTCTCTCTTAAGAGATGTGGGAAGCAGATTGATGAAGTGTTGGAGGGAGAGAATTCCAGAAATGGGGTCCATGACAGGCTAAAGCACGACTACCTTTTAAGGTACGATGTCTCGGGATAAGGACAGGGGCATTTTCTGCAGAGTGTAACGCATATTTGGATTTCTGGAAGGGAAGAAGACAGGCCAGAGGTTTGGGTGTACGGGATCTGATAATGTTATCAGTGATTGACCCAAGTGCATAGGACCTTAGTTCTTTAGGCGGAAGCCATCCAAGATCTGAGTAGAGAAGGCAGCGATGTTTCAGCCGCGGGGAGTTGGAGGCAAAATGACAGATGTTGTTATAAGTAACATCCCACTTACGAAGACTTGAATTACTGGTTGACACATAAGTAGCAACCCCGTAGGTGAGAGAGGGAAGTAATGTACCACGGGCAATAGCAACTCTGGCCGCGGGAGTGAGAGCATAGCTTGTCTGGTAGGCAATCCCAAGCTTAGAGTTAACCTGCTTGCAAGTAGATTAAATATGGAGGTCAAAACTCAGGGATGGGTCAAGAGTGACCCCCAGATATTTTAAAGAGGTCACCACCCCAACAGATGTGCCATCAAAGGAGGAGACATTAAATTGAGTTTTGGAGTGTTCGAGTTTGAGACTGGAGCCAAACCGCATAGCTTGTATCTTTGATTTATTTAGAACAAGTTTGTGATTTGTTAGCCACAGTTGGATAAGCTGATAATCGCGGGAGAGTTTAGAGTTAATGTCCTCCATGCTATTAGAGCTGTAATACAGAACGATATCATCTGCATAAAGTAAAGAGGAAGTACTAAGTAGATTAGTTGTAATGCAAGTGATAAAAATGGAGAAAAGTAGAGGACCCAAGATAGACCCTTGAGGTACACCAATATTAATGGAGACCTTGTCTGAGAAAGTGGAGTTCAATTTCACATATTGGGACCTATCCGTCAGATAGCTGTCAAACCATTTTACAACATTTGGTGAGAAACCTAGAGAGCTTAGGGTAGCAGCTAGAATGGAATGGTCAACTAGATCGAATGCTTTGGTCATGTGAATAAACACGGCCTCAGTGAGCCAACCAGAGTCCATAGCCATTAGGGTGTCAAGACGATAGTTTGAGTAGGGCAGTTGTGGTACTATAGCCCTTGCAGAACCATGTTGAGCATCAGGAGGTCATGTTTCAAGAGAAAGTTAGTAGTTTGGGTGGCAACAAGTTTCTCAAGGATTTTACTGAGAACAGATAGGATGGCAATGGGTCTGTAGTTAGATGGGTCAAGGGGGTCTCCTTTTTTAGACACAGGGGTAATTCGAGCAGTTTTCCAGATATCCGGTACTGTGCAGTGACACAGAAAGAGGTTAAAAATCTTAGCAAGGGGAGCCTCTATAAAAGGGGCAGCCAATTTTAGGAGCTTGGGTTCCAAGTTATTAGACCCAACCGCTGCGTGCTCTGAGATGTTACTAAGGAGTCGGAGAACATCACTTTTTAGGATAGCCTTGAAATGGAGAGTGGGTCCTGTGGTATTCGCTGGAGAGATAGGGTTTGATGGGGTGGTGAAGGTGGAGATGTAATGGTTAAGGTTAGCAAATTGCCTATTAACGAAATTGGCAGTTGTGAGGGGATTGTTGCAGTGGATGCCATTGAGAAACATGTTATTCGGAGTGGTGGACTGGCTAGATCCCAGGAAGAATTTAATATGGGACCAACATTTTTTAGGGTCCCCTGGGAATCGGTTAGGAGGTTTCTGCAGTATGAGCTTTTAGCTTGTATGATTTCCTTCTTACAGGTATTTCTCAAGGATCTGTAAGAATTAAAGTTAGCAGGAGAACCAGATTTCTTGTAATGGAGCCATGTTTGTCCCTCTGTCGTGGTTTAGATAGGTCGGATTTTAACCAGCAGGTCTGCCTATTCCTAACCTGTCTGGTAACAAGTTTACAGTGGAATTCTTTTACTGCTAGGAATTTGGACAAGAAAATATTTAGAGCAGTTTGAACATCTGATGAGGTATAGAGAGAGAACCAGTCAATGCAAGCGACATCCGACAAGAAGGCTTCCGGGTCAAAGTTGGCATAATTACGAAAAGTAATAAAGCGTGGCTTCATTGGATCCGGCTCACCTTTACCTCAGATACAGAATGTGGGGGAGTGGCCTGAGATGGCATCTGCTAGGACTCCAGCGTCAGCAGTGTTTTCGGGGTGGTTTGTCATAATCCAGTCCAGCAGGGTGCTGGTGTTTGAATGAGGCGCAGTTCGGGTTGGTAGAGAGATGAGCTGATGTAGGTTGAAACTCTGTAGTTTAGTCAGGGATGTCATCTGTGTATTTCCCAGCCAGTTTATGTCAGTGTCTCCTAATACAAGAACTTCATTATTTCCAGAGTGAATAGCAGATTGTTCAAGTAGTTCTTCTAGTCCTTTCTGGCCATGGGTAGGGGGATTATATGCAAAGACAATATTCAGTTCCTTGGAGCCAAGGGTGAGGAGGACATGGAGTACCTCACAGTGGTTTAGGGAGGAGGAGCTAATTACTGAGAGCTGGAGGTGTGATTTGAAGTAAATGGCCATCCCCCCCCCCTTTTCAAGGCAGGTCGATCATTCCTCAAGAGATTGTAAGATAGCAGAGAGTACCGAGAGTCAGGGATGGATGGTTTCAGCCAGGTTTCAGTAATGCACAGTATGTCTGGTTTGTAGAGTGCGGTCCAGGATTCAAGTTCCATAAAGTTTCGCTCCAGGCTTCTGATATCATAGTGGGTTTTAAGTAGGCCTTTAGCGTTTGAAATAGGAGCAGTATTAGGAGTTCAAGGCCCTGGGTTGGGCTGATCATCCACAGATAGCAGAATGGCCAGTAAGAGGTGGTACCAGAACTTACGATGCAGGTAGGGAGATATGGTGTGAATTTGCAGGGGAGCAACATTTGAAGGCATAGGCAACCAGATAGATCCAAGTTTTGCTTAGGAGTAAAGGAGTGGGATCACACCAAGTTGCAGGAGCCACTAATAGATTTGAAAATGTAAAATCATATTCTAGGGTAGGTGAAAGAGCAGAATCAGCATAGGGGATTCCCGGTGTTGATAGGTGTAGAAGAGGCAGGGTGGATAGGAGAACCAATAGCAGCAGCTGTTTATACATTTTAATAAGTCCTGAAGTATTGATTCAGCAAGGAAATTGGACTAGAAGGGGTAAGCAACAGCGAGGGGGAGAGCAGAAAAGAGAGAGACCAGTAAGAATTAAAATATAGTGATAATATAGGTGCTTGGGGTGCCTGAGAGGGGAGGCGGTGTGAAAATCGGGGCAGTTCTAGGGGGGGGGGGGAGGACCAGATTGTCACCTAAGATAGGTAGGACAGAGCTGTAAGATAATCAAGCAGTCTGTGGTGTCAGTAAAATAATAGATAAATTGAAAGAGGCAGTTTGAAGCTAGACAAACTGGTAAAGAGAGGTAGAAAATAAGTAAGTTAGTTCCTGGAGTCACACTAGAAGATTGGAGGAGCAGGTCAAAGGAGAGCAGTGGGAGTCAGAAACCAGTGCAGTAGATCTACTTAAAGCTCAAACAGATACTGTGGGGCAGGGAAGGGAGAAGCACAGCGAGAGCAAATAGAAATTGAGCAAGCCGTGGAAGGTGGGGACTGTTAAAGTATTTAATGGGAGGCCTGGGTGGGGTGGCAGAAGAAAAATCACCACCACACTTAGATGTCCAAGCCCCTGTAAAACCTGACTTTCAGCAGGGAAATGACAGTCCGGAGAGCCGGCTTACAGGTGCACCAATCAGGAGCCCTGCCGTAATTATTTAGCATATCCGGAGTCAGCAGTTAAAAAGACGTCTAGTCGGAAACCCGCTGCATGCGGGTTGACTTAGTGAATACACAGCAGCAGTACCTTTGCAACAGAGTCTGAGGATTAGGACCAGGAGGGGGCAGGAAGCCAGCGCTTTCAGCGGCGGTAGCGGTGGCGGCCAAGGTAACACCGGATCCATGCACGCTCGGCTTTAATCTAGAGAGAGAAACAAGAAGCAAAGTAAATAAGACAAACTTAGACAAAAGGTCTAAAACGGGGCGGGAAAACTGGTGGCAGAACAGCAGTGGGTGGGGGTACTTAAGATATACAAAGGCAAACAATTAGCAATTTAGGCGACAGGTGGGGAGGGGTTACAGAGAGAGAGAGAGAGAGAGAGAGACAGAGGTAGGTATGTGAGCAAGAACAGATTAGATTTTGGAGTACAGAAGGGGGGATGTAGTAGCAGTCAAGTGCAGGATAGAGATACGTAGCAAGAGGAGGGCTCGGGGAGAGGAGTTAACAGAAATGAGCATGGCAGAGTCAGAGGAAAGGCAATTAGGGAGTACAGCCGGCAATTTTAGGAGAGTTTTGACCCAGTAGAATGTAGGTTACAAAACGGTTGAACTAAAGAGAAATTTGGAAGCTAAGACTTAAAAATTAAAAGGGTAAAAACATAGCAATTTTAGGTTAACAGATTGAATACTCTGTGCCGATCAACATACAGTGCCGAGTCCACAGTAAACATAATTTAAATAATTCTAACTTACTGTGTTATGTTTATGTATTTTTAAATTTTGTGTTTATGTTGTTCACGTATCTGTAAAGCACCCAGAGTCGCAATGAGTTAAAGTGCTCCAACAAATTAGTAAACTAAACTAAAACTTACCATGGCCACACCTCTTGGCCATTACATATCAGGTCTGAAACTTGAAAAAAATGTTCTTACTGCCCCTAAAAAGTGGCATAAAACATAACCTAAAATGCTTCAAAATTAATGAAACTAATATTATCAGTATGAAAAAATAACAGTAGTCAGAGTTTTGATCATTTATAGAAAATAATTACTAACTTGGCATGGTAAAAATAATTTTTGGGGTGTGAAATGTTGTCATAATTTGCACTTCTCCAAAAGGCCCCCCAGCACACGTGTGCACTCGCAATCTGGGTATTATCATCTTGTCCTGTCAGGTAGTATAAACCAGGACATGGGAGTTTTGTTTTGTAGGGTATGGACCATCTCTAAATGAGGCTAGGTCCTGGGTGGAATAGAAGTTAAATTGAGGGTTTACTAGAGGAGTCATGAACTTTAGAGATTATATTGCAAAGTAAGTGATTGTTGGAAGAAATCATTCCCAGGATCAAACATTTCTGTTATTGATAAGTAAGTCAGGGTCAATAGATGGCAAGATTTACTGATTGGAATCTGAAAATGTGTTTGTTCATCCTGAAAATGGAGCTATATTAAGGTCAGAACTTCAGTGTGTGTGTGTGAGATGAGGGAATTAAAGAGTAAAATTTGTAAGTGTTCCATTGAAACACATTGTCAATTTCTTAATTTTAGGAGTGAGAGCATGCACAGTGAATTGCACTGTTAATTATTTATATTTAAGAGCGAGACTTGATTCTAAGTGGGGATTCCTAATGGGGTGGGAGACTAAGCAAAGGAAATTGTCCTATTGACACCTTTATGGTTAGCCTGACTGGGGCCTCCTGAAGCTATCAACTGCACTTAACACTTAATCAGGAAGGTAAGAGTCATGTCACAGTTCACTTCCTGCCTTGTTCAGATTACTCCGTGACTGAGCCCTTTACAAAAAAAAAAAAAAATGCAGCTCAGACAGAAAGAAAATGATATATAGTAAATATATACTGGGGATTGTTGGCGGGGGACCTGGCAGGCAGGGGCCCTAGGCCTGTGCCTATGTTGACTATGTCTTGATTTGGCCCTGCTTAGATTAAATGTATTTAATTTTGATTGTTGTAAGGAATAAGTTTAAATGTTGGCAGCAGACTGTTTTACCGTTGTACTTTACTATACTAAAATAATTTGACATTGTAATATTTATAAACTGGAAGAAAAAGCTCCATCAGCCCTACAGTAGTAAGCTGTATTTATTGCACAACTGTCATGGCTGGATTAAGGGGCGGGGAAAAATGTAACAGAAGGCATGTTTACACTGCCACATTTGCAGTGCAGCAACCTGGGGGTTACTGCATGGCAGACATGGTGGTGTAGACACTTACCCGATTGTGCTAAGTCTATCAGTTCTCCTCTCCCCACACCGCAGCAAAGTTGGGGACTAATCCCAGAGTGAGTGGTATAGGGCAGCCGTGGTGGACAGTCTGCACTGCTCGCTCTGATGCACGAGAGGCTGGAACACTTTTTCCATCATTTTTTTCAGATATGTAAGCATTTTTGTAATTAAACCTACAGGCGTCATGGAAGTACTCACAGTTGGTCACCAGTGCTTCTGAGAGTGGGACTAGGGACTTCCAGAGAACAGAGGTGCAGGGGGCTCTCATTTTTGAATAGAAAACTTTTTTTTTTAAATAGCTGCATGTAAAATAACCATATTGTGGCTGTAGATGGGACAAAACAGCAATCAGACGGACAAAGCCTTTTACCTGCAGATGGAGGGGGACCGGCATGGAACATGTGCCGGCTGGGTGTGCGTATGTGATGAGACCATGCAGCAGTTGATGTGCCCCTCCCCCCCCCAACCACCACCGCCACCAAACTCATGGCCCCTATCAAACCTGACTTGCATCAGCACTGACTGGTTATGTAGATACGATTGTGATGTAGGGCTGGAGATTAAAGCAGGACTGGAGTGAATTGCAAGCAACAGTGCAGTGGCTGTGTAAACAGGGGTAAAGTTCCAGCTCAGGTCTCCAAGGGTTCCACAGAACACCAGCTTTCAGTTAAAAATAAAAATCAAGTCCCTGCCCCTTTACATTGTGAAGATACTTTGTCTGGCTGCACAACAGAACACAGAAGGTGATAGTGAATGGAACACATTCTGAAGAAAGGGGGGTTACTAGTGGAGTGCCTCAGGGCTCAGTACTGGGTCCAGTTCTCTTTAACGTCTTTATAGGTGACATTGCAGAGGGTCTGGAAGGAAAGGTATGCCTCTTTGCAGATGACACAAAGATCTGTAACAGAGTTAATACACAAGGGGGGTAGAAAGGATGAGAAGGGACTTGGCAAGTTAGAGGAATGGTCAGACATATGGCAACTTAGATTCAATGCAGCGAAGTGCAAGTAATGCATCTGGGAAATAAAAATCCAGGAATTAGTACACAATACAGGGGGAAGTACTAGCGGAGAACAATAATGGAAAGGGATCTGGGTGTAGTAATATCAGATGACCTAAAGGTGGGTAAGCAATTGAGAAGTCAGTAAGGAGAGCCAGGGGATACTGGGATGCATAGGGAGGGCATCACAAGTAGAAAAGGAAGTGGTTATCCTCTGTACAGACAATTGGTGAGACCCCATCTGGAGTACTGCTGCAGTTTTGGAGACCCATCTAATGAAGGACATAGACAGAATGGAAGCAGTCCAGAGGAGGGCAACTAAATGGTGCAGGGTCTACATCAGAAACCATATGAAGAGAGACTGAAAGAGCTTAATATGTATGCCTTGTTGAAAGGAGGGACGGGGGACATGATAGAAACTTTTAAGTACCTCAAGGGAATCAACAAAGTCCAGGAGGGCAGCATCTTTCAGAAAAAGAGATGTGTAAGAACAAGGGCACAATTTAAAGTTAGAGGGGGATGCCCAAGGGTAATGTAAAGAAATTATTTTTCACAGAGAGAGTGGTGGACGATGGAACCGCCTTCCTGGAGAGGTTGTGGTGTCTAAAACAGTGGGGGAATTCAAACATACATGGGACAGACATAAGGCAATTATAGTGGGGGGTTGCAGGAAGTAGGCTGTTGGTTAACTAGAATCTGCAGCTTATCCAATAGGTAGGGAAATGGGCAGACTGGGTGGGCCAAGTGGTCCTTATCTGCCGTCAAAGTCTGTGTTTCTGTGTCTTGAAAATTCAATTCATATTGCTGCTGTATAGTTGTACCTACATCAGTTGGACAGCCGTCTTGCACTTGCAGTTTCTGCTCCTCGTCTGATTTTCCAACTTCTGGCAGTTCCTGATCTCGGGGATATCTTTCTGTGCTGTGTTCTGGACTGAATTTTTTCACCCACCTCCTCACAGTATTACATAGACCAATGGTTCTTAGACTTTGTCACAGTGAGCCTCCCCAAATCCATGGAAAAGATGTTGAGCCTCCCCCAAAAACTGAAATAATCTTGGGCCTCCCCAAAGAAAAATAACATACTGCACTTTGCGCAATACACCATGAATAAACTGAAACCCCTTTGAGTACTTGGCTCACATTCATTTCTTTGTCTTACACTAACATGGAACCTTTGAAAAATAGCTCCTGTGCTCAAAGGTGTTATCTGATTAACAAATAAATAAAATAAACAAATATTATTCAGCTTATTGTAACCCCCACAGGCCAGCCTACTTGCTGCACTATTTTCATTCTTGAACCATTGTTACCCTTGTTGCAGTACCTTCATGGATCAGACTACTTTCACTGTTCCTCTCCTATATGACATAACCTTCCTACAGTACATACTTTGCCTCTCCCCTTCTTCCCTGCTCCTAAGCAACTTCTCTGGGATTACTTTGCTCCTTCCTGCTATTGCTCTTAGCACTTCTATGCTCAACCCTTGTATTTGGCTGTTCTACCATCAGTCTACAAATTGATCAATTATCACTACTCATTATTAGTTTATTTTTCATATTTGTCTGCACTATTGTTCATTGTGTATTTCTTGATTGTTTTGCAGTTACCTTTTGAAATGTATTCACTCCCAACCCTTCCCTGGGTACACCTGAAATGAGCCTTGGCTCATTCACCTTCCCTTGTCACCTATTAGTAAATAAATACATAAAATTCACCTACTATTATCCTCTTTCAGTTTGCTTCATCTCTTCACACAAAATATATAAAACTCAAAATTTAAATACAGTACTTTTTCAGACTTGCTTGAGCCTCCCCTGGAACAGGTTGGGGCCTCCCCAAGGAGGCTGGCCTCACCATTTGAGAACCCCTGACATAGACCCTTGCTCCACCCCTTTCCTCTGCCTAGCAGTTGATTGGTCATGCCACTGCTGCACATTCTTATGGCTATTGGCCTCCCTGTCTTCAATACCTGACTGGACCCACTTTCTTACCACCCTTTTTTAAAGCAATCTCACCCACAGGGTTGCACATTTGCTCTCAAGTTTTTCTCCAACCACTCCAGTTAACTCCTCTCAATTACTGCTGTAATCTGCCCTATTGTTAGGAACCTCACCGTAATTCAACTATATACCCTTTCAATTCTTACACTTCTACTGCCTATGGTGACATACCCAGTCACTGCTAAACCATCCCAGTAGCTGGCACCTTTGCCTTAGCTGAATTTTCAACAATATCACTAAATTAGAACTAGTGCCATTGCCACCTCCACACAGTAAAGCAATATTACAGTGACTCTTTCCAGGCGTTTTACCAAAACTGCCCTGTGCTTCGGCTAATTTCACAGCTGGCTCAGTTTTACCTCTAGCTACCTACTATATAACAATGGGCACCATCACTCTTCTGCTGGGCCTAGTCACGTTTACCCTTCTGGCTCAGATCACCCCCCATCCTGTGCCCCCGCCCTCCACCCAGTTCTCCCCAGCCACCCCCAAAAACTTGGCCCTAAGCACCTTGGACACCCCCCCCAATTCCTCTGCATCCACCACCTACCAACACCCCCGCTCCCTCTGCCCTCCCTGGGCCATTCTGGACCCACCTCTTCCTTGCCATACCTACCCTCCATGCCTTACCCATCCCTTGCAACCCTATCAGGACCTCACATCAGCACCACACTAAGGGTCCTTGTTGCCACCGTCCCCTATTAGATTAATCACTCTGCTCTTGCTGCTCTCTGGGAATATACACCCAAACCCAGGACCTATGTCAACTAGCCCTCCCATACCCCACTCTGGAGCCAGTCTCCGCGTTGCATCGCTGAACATATGCAGCCTTCTAAAGAAATCCACCGCACTCCTGTGCTGGGTTGTACACCACCAGCGTTATTGCATTAGTAGAGACCTGGCTGTCCAAAACAACCAGACTCCGTTATTTTCCTCCCTGGATACACCCTGTTCGGGGAAGACCAAGTAGGTAAATGCGGTGGTGGTGTGCAGTCTACATGCAGGGCACCCTTATAAGCCATGCGCTCCCTGCCCCCAAGCTTGACTGTAGTGCCCAAGCCCTCACTTTAAAAATTACCCCTCACCCAGCCAGGCGCCCACTCTTCCTCACGGTCTCCTACATACCCCCGAGGAACCAGAACCCAGCGGTCCAGTCTCTCATCGACTACCTCACCTCCCTACCACACAAAGCCAGCAACTCATCCTAGGTGACCATAACATTAGTTGGCTTGGTACCACTGCCTCCCATACCAGGGACTCCTTCGCTGCCCTGGACATGTCCCAGTTAGTCACCCAGCCCACTAGATTCAACTGGACAAGTAGCTCCAGCACGCTCCTAAATGTAATATTATCGAACCGCCCTCATAAAATCCAGGATATCAACGTCCTCCCCGACTCACTTAGTGATCACTCACCTGTTCTCAGTCTGTGGTCATCCTCCATACTGAAACCTGCGTCCCAGGCCACCTTGCGCCGGCCCCTATGTCCGGGGGTCTCAGAAGGCTAGAACTGCATCTAGCACAGCTGGACTGGTCCCCCATCCGTCATGCCCCTGATATTGACTGTGCCCTAGACCTCTTCACCAATGCCTTCAGCAAGGCCTGTGACTTTTTCGCCCCCCACACCAGAATCCATACTAAAAAACAAAATACCGCATGGATCTCCCCATCCCTTATCCAAAACTTAAGCATTGGGATAATCTCTGGCACATTGCTATCGAATTAGGCAAGTTCGCTGATAGACAAGCCTACAACATGGTGCATAATCAGTGCACCTGGGCCATTAGACGGGCCACGGCAGAGCTCTGTCAGACCACCCTCGCATCCACCTGGGGTTCTGCCTGGACTTTCTGGGACAGCATGAAAGAGCTTAATGGGAAGACCCGCCCCCACCATCATCCCAGTTCTCCATTGATTGCACCGTCACTACAGACCCAACTTGCATAGCTGATTGTCTTAATACTGCCTTCTCAGACCTAAGCTCTGTCCTCCCAAAAAACCTTTTTGATCCACTCCTTGCCTCTAGCCCTCCTGCCTTTGGTTGCCCTCCTTTCTACTTGCACACTATATCCCCCCACGTGGCCAAGGCCACACCTGCTAAAAGCCCTTGGTAGCAGCAACCCCAGCTGTGACCCTCTAGACTTCAGGATCCTCCGCCTGGTTTAAGATGTCATCCTAGTCCCCCTTACAGACCTACTAAATTGGTCTCTGTGCCTCAATCAGTTTCCCAGTGCTTGGAAATCAGCCAAAATCACTCCTATATATATTAGTGGAGATTGGTCTGCACTTAACTACTACCGGCCAATCTCTATCCTCCCCCCGCTCTCTAAAGTCCTAGAAAAATTGTGTCTATTCAACTCTCTGAGTACCTGGCCAAATATGACATAATGTGCCCAGAACAACATGCTTTCTGCCCAGGACACAGTACCACTACTGCTCTCTTGGAGTTCTCTCAATACCTACACTCTGCTCTCGACTGCGGTGCAGTGTTCATAGACCTCTCCAAGACTTTTGACACTGTTTGTCACCCCCTCCTGCTCGACTCCCTCCACCAACTCGACTTTTCTGCAGGTCCCCTTGCCTGGTTCTCCAGCTACCTCTCTGCTAGATCCCAGCGTGTGAAGATAAACGACTCCCTGTCCAATACCTGGCTCGTTAGTTCCGGGGTACCCCAGGGCGCCATTCTGGGCCCTGTACTTTTCAGCCTCTACCTCAACACTCTTCCCCAGCTCCTGCACAGGAAAAAGGCTCCTCTGTGCCGATGATGCAGTTCTCATTGCCTCCCACCCCAATCTCTCTTCTCTCCAGCACACCTACAGCCAAGCTGAAAAGTGGTTCCTTGACCACCGACTTGTCATTAACCTAAAGAAGACTGCATCAGTGCTCTTCTCCCACCACCAAAACATGGCCAAGAATGCCTCCCTCTTCATTCTCCCCAGCACTCTGCACTCGCTGGAGAAAGTGACCTCTTACAAATATCTAGGCATCACTTTTGACTTGGCTCTCACCTTCCACACTCACATTAATGCCCTATCCTCCGCCGTAAATTCTCGGATAGGCCTACTATACCATCATAGAGATTGCCTCCCCCAAGTTGCCCTCTGGCTGGCCATCACCTTTTCCATCCTGTCGCTAGTGGGCTATGACTTGCCCATTTACGCTGCGGTGGACAATACCGCCTTGACTAAAATCCAGCGCTCAATCAATAAGGCCTGCAGGCTCCTGACTGGAGCCCCTAGGCGCACTCACACTTGCCTGCTCTACTCCACTGCCAACTTTCTTACCTTTGAGGAGCGTCTGCACTACCAGACCTGCCTACTCACCAAAAAATCTCTTCTAGGGCTCTCCCCCCTGGGGTCTCTGCTTCCCTATGGTGTGCGTCCTCATCTGTTGTCACCCATAACTCTGTCAAGGCCACCTTTCTGGTGCCCAGAACCAAGACCTAGCTAGCCCTGAGATCCTTCCATTACCGAACCCCTGCTTGGTTCAACTCCCTCCCACCCTGCATCACAGACATTGCCAAAATTGGTCCCTTCAAAATCGCCCTCCAGAACCATCTCTGCGACGCTCGTTGCTGTAGATGCACCTAATTAATCCCACTGTGGGATCCTCCTGTCAGGCCTTCCTGACTTGACAACATCCTCCGGGCAACCTATCCTCTCCCCTCCCTCCCACCCCACCCCATCCCTACCTCCCTCTCCAGGTATTATCTAGGTATGTCCAGGGCTGTACCTCCAATGTAACCCTTGAGGTGCCTTGTATATGACTGTAACCTATTATGAGTAACATTATTATGTTACCTGTGTGTTCTAGTCCCCCTAACAGGACAGAAGGGAGAGAGGGAACATGATAGAAACTTTCAAGTACCTCAAGGGAATCAACAAAGTCCAAGAGGGTAGCATCTTTCAGAAAAAGATGTGCAAGAACAAGGGGGCACAATTTGAAGATAGAGGGGGGACGGTTCAGAGGTAATGTGAGGAAGTATTTTTTCACAGAGAGGGTTGTGGATACATGGAACAGCCTCTCTGAGGTTGTGGAGTCAAGAACAGTGGGGGGAATTCAAGAATGCATGGGACAGACATAAGGCAGTCCAAGTGGGGGGTAGGAGGAAGTAAGCTGTTGGTTAACTAGGATCTGCAGCTTATCTGTTAGGTAGGAAAATGGGCAGATTAGGTGGGCCAAGCAGTCCTTATCTGCCGTCAAATTCTATGTTCTGTGTTTCCAAGTTCTCTGTGTTTGATGTTCTGCACCTGTACTGTCCTCACTGTTGTAACCACACTGTGTAACTCTGTCTGCCCCCACTGTGACGAGGTGCCTTTGTAAATGAGTCCATGACTCAAAGGTTGTAAATCCGACTTTTCTAATAAATAAACAAACTGAAACAATGAAGGTGTGAATTGCTGCTCATTCACTTTATTGGCGCAGTGGATTCAAAGATGTTGATCACCTGGCTGTATATCCTAGAGGTTAGAGCAACGAGCTGTGAATGAGCTTGGTACATCTAGCAGACCTGGGTTTGATTCCCATAACCTCCACTTGCATACTTTGTGACTCTGACTTAACCTCCCTAGTGCTACCAGGTTGCCCCTGAAAACAGGCACTTGTGCCTAGTGGGCATGACCCAGATACCAAAGACTAAAAAAAAATTAAGTGCTTGTTTTACTAAGCAAAGCAATGAAAAAACAAATATCTTAGCCAACATCTGCAAACTTGAAGTCGGAGAATTCATCTTTTCTATATACTCTTTTTTTTTTTGGCTCCCCACATACCCCCCTTCAGGCCAATTGTCCCCAAGGACCTGCACCATTTTCTCGGTTCCACCACCAATCCTGATTGCATATTGCAGTTACCTCACAGTAACCCGACATTACCCTTCGTCGGGTGGGTGGTCCTCTTCCAAGGAGAAGTGTCCTGGCGGCCTAGACATTAGCCCTGGGTGCTGCTGTGGTCAGGTCAGTTGTAGCGGAGTCCCGAGGAGGAACCGATCTGGGGCAGCTGTCATCTTGGTGGGTGGAGACACCATGTTCTTTTTTCCTCCTACTTTGCCCAAGTTGCGCTGTATTTGTGCTTCCCCTGGTCTCCACCTGGGGCCGCTACCGAGCAATGCCTTCCCCCAGCTAACCCCAGGAGAGGAGAGCAGCCCTCCAGATGCTAGATCCATCTCCTACCACTGACAGCCCTCTGGTGGCAGAGTCCATTCCCTTACCCGGGTCACCGGTGTGCCATGAGGTAAGGCGCCAGCGCCTCAACCCTCTGCGCCACGGGGCTGGGCAAATATTTTTTTATTTTAAACTAGCATTGTGAAATTTTGCACTTCAGTTTCTTAGGTTGTGAATTTTAGAAAATGTATTTGTGAAAGCCTGGGGGATTACAATGCATTTACAAGTATTGTATTACTGGAGTGACTATGTGGAAGCTACCATGAGAAAGCGAGCGAGAGGGTAATTAAGACTTATGCAGGTCTCCCATATACTGAAAATATGAGACTGAACTGAACTGTTTGGTTCTTATCATGAGGTACTATCAAATAAATGGTGGTGGTGTTTCCACTGTATCGCTCACTGATGAGACCTCTCCCAGAGTATAGTATCCTGTTCTGGAGGCCACACCTCAGAAAGGACATGGACAGAATGGAAGAAGTCCAGGAAAGGCAACTAAAATGGTGCAGGGGTCGCACCAAAAGCCCTACAAGGAGAGACAAGGACCTGGAAGAGAGGAGAGCAAGAGGGAATATGATAGATAGAGACCTGCAAGTACCTCACAGGAGTGAACAGGGAGTAGGAGGGGAATCTCTTTCAAATGAGAGAGGATCAGGATGCTTGCGATGAAGCTTAAGGGTGGGGTTAATTGCTCCGATTTCTCTTCTCCACCACCAGGTCCTTAAAATACCTTGGTATTACCCTGGACCCTGCCCTAGACTTCAACCAAGATGTCTCAAGCATCTGCAAGACTGTCAACACCAAAATAAGGCTCTCCTACAAAATTACATATGCTCTAACTCCTACTGCCAGACTTGCTATAGCCCAGGGAATCCTACTGCCCAGCCTCACTTATGGTCTCGCTTCCTACTATCTGACTAGTGCCTCCAATCTGGACAAATGGAACGTATCATACAATAACATATGCCACTTTGCCCCCACTGCTCACTATATTCAAAGCTAGGTTGGTTATCCTCTCTCTCTCTTGCTACCTGCTTACACTTGGCTGTATGATGGACAACATAAGATCCTCTCCACCCCAGTGGCCCTTGCAGCCTTGATGACCCCCAGGAAGAATGGTACCCCTTGTGCTTCTGCGACAATTCTCCTGTAAGTCCGCAGATATTCCACCAAGATTGGTGAACAGGCCTTTTCCTCCTTTGCCCCAGAATCTGGAATGCCCTCCAACTCCAAGTAACTGCTCAGTTCCATTTCTGTTTCAAGCAAGCGCTTCACAACTTCCTAAGCAACTCGGACATCTGCACCTGTAACTGACTCCCAGCCCTCTTTATATTGTGTTAGCCACACTTTCTTTTCTTCCACACATGTCAAACTCCTTTGATAAATCAGTTCCCCTCAGAATTTCTACTGACTGTATATTTGCACTCCGTTTTCACCCACACTGCAGCCATCTAAGCTCTTTTTTTCTGACCATGCTTGAAATGTCATGTTGCATACCTATTTCCTCCTGAAAATGTATGTATTGCTTAAAAGTTATGTTCAGTTACTGTATTATTTACTACTGTCTGGTGCTTGTTCTGCTGTTGTACCAATGTTCTGTAACCTCTCGGGTTGTGCCTGAAAATAGGCAGTGTTTGGTTTAGTGCAATTCCCCGGTCAACAAAAACTAAAATAAGAGGGATGTGAGGAAGTACTGCTTCACTGAAAGGGTGGTAGATGCCTGGAAAAGACTGCCAATGGAAGTGGTGGAGGCAAAAACAGTGGGGGGCCTCAGGCATGCGTGGGATAGACATAGGGTAACATTGGTAAGTAAGCTGGGGGGAGGAAAGATCACCAGAGGCCAGTTGGGGTTTGCAGAGACTGGGTGGGCGAAGTGATCCTTTTCTGCCAACAAATTCTACATTCCTTTGTAGGTGTATGTTTCAGTGTTTTTGTGTGCACATGATAATGTGTGTTTTTTTTTTCGAGAGAGAGAGCCCTTGCGCAGAGAACCAGAACAGAGACTTGTTCTAGGGGTAGAAGCAGTAAGCCATTGTTTAAAAGTTCTTTGGTTTGGTTAGGAGAACCCTAAACACACAGACTGTGATACCAGCTATTGTACTTTGTAAATGGTTTGCTCAGACGTCCGCTCATCCTTGCCTATCCCACCAATTAGTGACTTTTTAAGATTAGGATGAGAATCCTGTTTGGCTATCCCCAATAAAGGGTAACCCCCACCCCCAAAATCTTGTCTTTTACAGAATTTACTTGGAGGACAACTTTCTCTTTGTGAGCAAGTAAAGCAATGCAAGGTTTGTTTACAAACATTTCCAGAAAACATTGAGGACATTTTACCAACTATAATAAGCAAAATAATTTAACGTCATTAGGAAAATCAGACCCAGGATTTGTCTAGCATTTATTAATCTCCAGTATGTGTGTCGTCTTCACATTCGAATATCCCCTTATCTGTGTCGATACCTCAGATTTCTGATCTAAAACACATTTTCCCAGTTCTCATGCTCTGCCTTTTAGTTCATTTCATTTTTATTTTTATACTTGTAAGCAAGATGAGCATCCCTGCTCTTTCTCTCTCTCTGTCTCTCCTAAGCTGGTCTCCGGGCTTCCTTACTCCTGGGCTGTACCTCCTGACACCGATAGGCAGGCAGGAATCAGACCTCTGCAGGAAGGGACATCTAGGCCTCCACTTCCTGTCTACCATAAGGCAGGTTCTCTACAGGGGCTCTGCCACTGTTGTGACAGAGCTGAAGATGCCAAACTGTTAGTTCGGTCTATTTCTGTTTTGAGAAGAGGATTGGCAAGGGGGAGCTTAAATTCTGTGTTGCCTCATAGTTTCTGGAGGGTCCCCAGTCTCAGCCATGCATGCTGCACAGACTGGACATCTTCTCTCTTGCTCTTTCCACCTTTTGAGCGCCGTAGCCCCCGGTGGAGAGGCTGGAATTCAGTCTAGGATTACTACTGTTGGGCAAAAGACCTACAGCTCAGGCTGCCGACATAGCAGGCTCCTCAAATTATTTTCGGCAATCTCGTGGGTTATTTTCGGTTCGAAACCATGCTTCGCCCTCGCGCCGGGCGCCCTACTGCTCAGGCTGTTGACGCAGCAGGCTTGCCGCTGGGAGGGAGGCCACCAGGAGCAATCTCGCACCACTGCAGTAGCGGGGGCTTCATTTCCAGTAGGAGCTTGATTCCTGCTTGAGAATCTATTCAGCTCAGGAGGAGCCACTCTGGCAGAAACCACGCAGCAGCAGGAGCCTGACTTCAGCTCGGGATGAACTGTGCTACACCCCTAAACAACGGGCAGGAACCAGTCTGTTCAGGTGGAGCCATTCTTTGTCCTCCAGCTCAGGAGGAGCCACTCTCAGCCCCTCGGCAGGCAGTAGCAGTAATGGTTTTCGGGCTCACCGATGACCAGTGTGGGATCCATCTTGGAAGCAGTCGCGCTTCTAAACAGCAGGCACCTCATTTGGGCTCAGGGAGAGCTGTGCTACTGCTTCATCTTCGTCAGCACTTAGAGCGGGAATGCTCCACTGTAGCAGGGGCTTCACTAGCAGGCGTGCGGGAAAGCTGCACAGTAGGGCAATGCTCCGCAGTAGCAGGGGTTCACTTCAGCTCAGGAGGAGCTGCGCTACAGCCCCTCATCGTTAGCACTCTTCATTGTGGGTAATCTCAGAGCAGCAGCACTCCACAGTACCAGGAGCTTCTTTTCAGCTCTGGAACAGCCGCACTACAGTACCTCCGATGGCCAGAACAGCTCAGGCAGTCAACTCCATAGCAGAGTTGGCTGCGTGGAGTAGTGGCTTGATCCATTGCTTCTGCAGCTGGAGGTGCTGGGTTCAGATCCTGGTGTAGGCAGTAGTTTCTCATTTTGCAGTCTCCTTCCCATCAGGCCCCGGGATGCACAATGAGGGGAACCGACCAGAACAGTTGCGGCCCCCCCCTTTACTATCCAGCTTGTTGGGGTACTTTAAATAGGGGCTCATGCACCTTTCCTTTCAAAATCTGAAGGGCTATTGGGAGCAAAGCACGAGGGAAGCAAAGCATAAATCCTTATGGGGCAGTCATGGCCACAGACGTACTCCCGGTCCCCTTCTCTGGCTTGCTGTGCCTAAGTGAGAAGACTGCAAGGGTGGTGGAGGTCTAGAGACATCTACGCTGCTATCACAGGATCCAATTCCGGGCAGCACAGACCCATCATCCTTCTCCTCCAAGGGACAGTGGGGCTTACCAGCAGGCTTAGCCCTCAAGCCTAACAGGACCTTCGCCCTCAACTCTTCATGCCCTGGCCATCATACCTCAATCTCCATAATAGCTTGGAGGGTCCTTGGGATGCCAACCCTTATGTCTACTCCCAGTCATCTCTCCGGAGGGACATTGCTACTCTTGACATACTAGTAGCACCAGTTCACCAGAGGTCAGTTAGTCCCCAGTGGCAGGGGGGCTACTGAGTGGCGTTTCTGTACCGGACGGCTCTCCACCCAGAAACTTAGCCTTGGATGATCTGGATTACTTCATGGGTGAGTGAGGAATCTCACTTGAAGTCTCCCTCGGCAACTCCTAAACCTCCAACCAGACTGGCATCAGCTACCAAACAACAGGGAGAACTTATATATTTACCTCCTCAGAGCGGGGCTTCCGGGACCTGGGGGGGGGGCATGTAGATGGAGGCATCCCTCATAGAGACACTTTTAGTCCTCCACTTCTCCCTTAAAGCTGCTGTGAACAACCTGTTCTCTACACCACTGATGTGGCATTCCAGTGCGCTGATGAGCCACATATAAGCAATCCCAGCCAACCTGTTTTCAGCATGAGCCGCAATACCATGGGCCCCTATCCTGGCATTCCAGCGTGCTGATGAGCCAGATGTAGATAGCCCACCCTGCAACAGCTTCAGAGCGGGACTATGCTAGGCATTGTCGGCAGATATCTCAAAGGAGGCTGCCAGTCGCGCAGCAAGTGCCATGCTTTAACTCGCCTCGACAGACCTAAGGCTGTAGGCATGGCAGGCGGACAGGTCGTCAAAGCTCACTTGGCGAATGCCCCTGACAAGGAAGAGCTCCCGTATGGATAGTCTTAAAAGGGGGTGGTAAAAGATTCCAGAGAAGTACCGAAAACCTTTCTACCACAGTTCAGGAGCATGTTCAGACCCTGGATGTAGGGATCCAGTCAGTGTATTCAAGTCCATGCATACTCGGACGACAACTTAAATCTGCCTTGGCAGATGATACTGGGTCATTTCTATCACCCAGCAGACACAAAAAGGGTCTTTTCTGGCATCCGTAGGTCTGCAGGATGCCTATTTACCCTTCCCACTCAGTAATGTCGCGTACACGATCTCAGGTTCAGAGTGCTACAGTAGGTCTCTCTAGCGTTGGGGTCTTCCTTGGACCCACGGACAGAATCGAAGGTGCCCGTACCAGTCATAGTTCACATAAAGGACCCACAGCTCAACCAAACATTACAAGCAGTGGCAGAGGTGGTCTGGTACCTGCCGGCACATGGTTTTCTCATAAACTGGAGAAAGAGTTCCCTAATTTCAAACCAGACCTTGATCCTTCTGGGGGCAGACATCATGACATGAGGATTTTTCCCCCAAAAAACTAAATTCCAGATTCTGCTAAAGCTCATCAAGGAATTTAACTCCTCATTTATTTATTTCTCGTACAGCTCATTGAGACAGAGTGAACCTTCCCTCCAGGGACGGTCTCTGAGGACAGAGATCATAAAGGGTCATAAGTTAGACCATCCTCACCAAATCCGAATCACAACTGATGCAGGCCTCATGAGCTGGGGTCAGCACAGGGCAGGTGGTTGCTGTTAGAGGTGCAAGGTACAGCATAAACATTCCCGACGCGAACAGTAGGCCACGCCCTGAGGCACTCTGAGCAGCAATTCCCCAGTCAGGATAGTGTGGTTCCAGCTGACAGTACCAACCATCGGGGTGGCACAAGAAGCTCAAAATGCTAAGGGAATCTATTCTTTTTCAGTGGGCCTCGCACCACTGAGCGAGGTATTTACCAGGGCAGGTAAACAACATGGCAGACTAGCTTAGTAGCAAGGTTGGTCGACCATGGGAATGGGAGCTGAAGGATAGTGCCTCCTACATCTTGGCAAATCACTGGGGACAATCCTCAGATCTTTTTGCGTGCTGTTTTGGGGGACAGGACACTCATGATTCTAGTCTGCCCCTTATAGATCTTTTCACCTGCTGGCGGAACTCCAAGGTAAGCAATTCTGCTCCTTTGCCAAGGACGAACCAGCGGTGGCTCAGGACACTTTTTTTCCCCTAAACTGGGATGAGTTGGTCTCCTGTATTCTTTTCCTCCAATACCACCTCTGTCAAGAGTCCTTCACAAAGTGGTTTGGGACAGGACACTCATGATTCTAGTTTGCCCCTTATGACTTTTCCGCACATAGTTCCCGATTATCATTTGTCTGTCAAGGCGTTCATGTCTAACATTCAGGTTCAGCCTGGGCATTCTCCATAAAGGTCTGGCCCGGCATCACATTTAAACAGCTTATCTATAGAGGCCTGGAGATTGAGAAGGAAAAACTTTTAAGGAGCTCTGCTACACAGCTCCGGTTTTTGCCATGAAGGGGAACTTATGTCTCTTTTCTTCCTCCAATGTGTACTATTGAATCAAAAAAAAAATATATATATATTTTTGTTGGTTATGGCTTCATTCAAAACACCTATCAAACTATCCAATATAATTGCTTGTTCTACTGCAGTTCTTCAGATGGTTGGACAAAGGACTACAATCAGCCACCTTACAAGTTCAGTTTTTTTGTGCACTGGGGGGCACTCTTGTTGGACGGATTTAGGGGAATCTTTGGATACATATGCTCATGTCTGTAGGTTTCTAACCACCAAAGCTACCACCCCAGGGGTTGAAAAATTTTGGGGGGATGCATAAGTCCAGGACTTATGTTACATTTTTAGGGCAAGTCTATATCAGGACACAGTAAGTCGCACCTTTTTTCTGCAGCATAAAGACTAGTAGTGCTTTGTAGCAGCAGTAGCTTAAGCTAAAATAATATTTTAGGCAGTAGAAATGAACCTCAAGTCAGGAAAAACTGGTTCAAGAAAAAAAACACAGTAATATATACTTATATAGTTAAAAAAATTAAGGCAGACAAGAAAATGGCACAGCACAGAGACATATACTGTATTAACTTCCAAGTAAACCAACAAAAAATGTAGCCAGTGGTAATCATGCCAGCCAAGCTGGTTTAGTAGATCTGAACTGCACCAGACAGGTGATTGGCAAGTTAGTAAAGCAGCAGTAACACAGTGCAGAAAATAGGGAATCTGTGTGTAAAACCAGCAGTAGCCAGCAGCAGCCATTTTAAGACATGGCCTGGCAGTGGCACATGCTCAAACCATTCTGGAGTAGCAACTGAAACACTGACAGGGGGCTCCAGTCCACTATATAATACCTTGCATACTGTATGCCCATTGCTGCACCTAATCAGTACACAATAGTAACTGCATAGTGAAGTGACTGTTATATTTTGTCTACTCCATGGGCTTCTCCTGCAAATCCATACATTTCTTTAGAACCACAAGCCACAGACTGTTGCTGATCACCCCACCCCTAGATATGCCACCGATTCCTCTCTTCACCTCTGAGTTTCACCACTCCCAGAGCCCCGACCACAACTTAGTCACGATGGAAAAACTGCAAGTAAATTCTTTTGCTAGCAGAAAACAAACACATTAATTAACCAAGGCAGTAAATTTAATTTCTGATCCGCACCTTTCACTTGGCGAGTCGGTGTCCCCATATAATCGCAAGTCCAGACCACAACTCAGTCACGGTGGAAGGGAAACCGGGGATATAGAACATAATCATCTGCTGGCTAACCTTTAAAACAAACACACAGAACCTACTGCTCAATTTTACAGGAGCAACGGACGATTCTATTTAATTAATTTTTGATGGCTGGGCTTACAGGTGGGAGCATGGGGCACACTCTGGGGCTGGGCCGTGGCACACTCACACTCTCCCGGGAGAGGCCTACAGTCATGTCCCATACCTGCCTGTTGTCCCTGGGATCCATGCGTGCTGCAAGTCAGGTTCGGGACTCGGGAGGGTCTCCACAGAATAATCTTGACCTGCTCTCTCCTCTCTCCTGGTGCTGAACTTCTTTTTGCGCCCACCAACTCGTCCAATCGAGACAGCCATCAACACGTGTATCCCGCGGCCCCATGGCTCCTCGATCCAGCCTTGGGTATAACACCGCCGGCACGAACTTAACGTGCTGTAGTAGAAGGGGGAAACTGATGCAGCCAATAGGAGCCAGCTATATGGGGTAACTAGGCAGAACTGAGGGGGAGCACAATTGCAATTAAAGGAGCAGTGTGCACTGTGCTGTGCATGTACTAAAAGCGTACATGCCTGTATGCAGTCCTTTGTAGGCAGTATACCCTCTCCACACATGAATGTGAATTTCTTAATTTTTACGTGAACACTGGCAGAGAGAGACCAAAATAGCAACACTCAGAAGCCTGCCAGTCAGATACAAATACTGTGCATGTGCGGCAATACTGAATTGCACAGTCAAGTCCGTCGGACTTAATTGGGCTGTACAGTTCAAGTCCTCTTGCAGTTTCTGTGCGTCCCGGACCTCGGACTTGGGGATTTTTCATCCCCTGCACCTTGGAGTCTTAATCTGGTTCTCAAGGCTATGGCTAAGGCCCCCCTTAGAGCCTATCAAGATGATTTCTGTCATGCATTTCAGCATAAAGATTACCTTTTTTTCTCATAGCTGTTACTTCAGCCAGGAGAATCAGCAAACTATAAGCATTGCTTACCCAAGCGCTATGCACTGTTTTTTGTCAGGCTTGAACAGTTCAAGATTTTTTGCCAAAGTTATGCTTCCCCTCCATTACAATCAAGGGTCCTTTCTTTCTTTCTTTCTTCCTTCCTTCCTTCCTTCCTTCCTTCCTTGTGCCCACTCTCCAAAAGCAATAAGAAAGGGGAATTACATCCTTAGATCTGGGAGGTGTCATAGCAACTTAGAGACATGGAGGTTGAGGGCAGATGGGGACCTCGTGGCCCATCCAGTCTGCTGCCCCTTACGAAAATGTATATTAAGAGAGAGGAAGCTATTCGCAAAACTTCAAATTTGTCCATGCCAGCTATGGGCCAAAATAATTGGTAACAAGGAGTCAAAAGGCCCTATAGCCAGTCTGATTCTATCAGCTACTTCCATGGCTTGTGATCAGGCCGGGGTAACTTGCCTGGCTCCAGGAGAGCCCATTTCAGTAGAGCTGTGGCCCCTTCGTGAGCGTACTTCAGAGAAGCTTCAACAGCACACTTATGGAAAGCGGCCACGTGATAATTCATTCGCACATCTTCACAATTTTAATTGCTGGTAGTGCTGCCCTCGGATGTGGCATCCTTGGCTGCAGAGTGCTTCAAGCGGTGGTGGATCCTTAAGGGTTCCTGACATTCTTCCCACCCGGGACATCTGAGGACGTACTGCTTTTGTATATCCCAGGAGTAAGGAAGACCGGAGACCTGCTTAGGAGAGAGAAATCGAAATTTAAATACCTGTAAATTTTCTTTCTCCGACAGCTGGTCTCCGGGCTTCGGATTCCCTCCCAGAATGTATATAGTTGGCTGGCCTCTAGGCCATATATGCATTGAAATTCATGTTCTTGTTTTCTGTCTCCCAACTTCTAATAGTATTGCCACATTGGACTGCTTTAGGAAGCAGAGTTTTATTTAACTCTAAAAATTAATTAGCGTTTTGCTCATAAAAGTGCTAAAACGTTGTAAAAATGCATAGCACTTGCCTCATTGTGTTTAACAAACATAACACTTCTAGAAAACCTATGTAAATACTTTCTGTACAGTTAGTATTGTCCCAGGAAAAAACAGCTAATCAATTATTTAAAACCCTGGGAAGAACTGAGGGAGCGAGGAAGTGGAGGGCTGGATGTCCCCTCCTGCAGATGTCTGATTCCTGCCTGCCTATCGGTGTCAGGTGGTACAGCCCAGGAGTAAGGAGGCCCAGAGACCAGCTGTTGGAGGAAAAACATTTACAGGTATTTAAATTTCGATTTTTCACAAGCGGGCACGTTTTATTTAAATAACAGTCAAATACATAATATATTTTCACAAACAAAATACATTACATGAACGTACGTGAACAGGGCTTTCATTTAAAGGAGAACTAGAGTCAGTATTTGCAAACAGTATGTTGTGCAGTGTGTTTTGATTTGTAGGTATATTCCTAAGGTCTTCCGTTTACTTGCTGAAAGGAGTTTTTTTTTTTTCTAAATTTGCTTGCTGGTTTTGTGGCCCCCTAGGGATCTCCATATTAGCATTTCTTAATGCGTTTCTTGTTCCTACAGTGCCTCCTGTCCCTTATGACTGTGATGTGTTCTGGATCATTGATTCAGAGAGCAGTAGCTACTGCAGCAGCATCTATTGCTTGGGGCCTGATATTCTGGCTTCAACTAAATAAACTGTCCAATTCAGATTTTCTGTTTTCTAGGTACGAGTCTAGGTTTAGTCAGCAGAAGTGAATGTTTTGTTTTTAAAACCTTTCATTTTATAAAACTACACACAACCATTAAGAAAGCACAGAGATCACCCATGGTCACAAATACTATAATTAGTGAAGACTCTAGTCGTTTCCTTACAGAACAGCCCACTCAAGTTGTCCCTCAGGCATTTGCCATGTGTAAATGTAACCTTTATTAGAGCTCCCTGGACAAGGAGAGTTAATTAACATAACAGCTCTACTATTGTAAACTTGAGAAAAAAAACTGTTGTTGAATTAATGGTCTTGGACACATCACTGTCACATGGGACAGGAGGCATTGTAGGAACAAGAAAGACCATTAGAAATGCTATTATGGGATCCGTAGGGGCCATAAAACCAGCAAGCAAATTTAGAAAAAAACTCCCTTCAACAAGTAAATGTAGCGACTTACTAGAAGTACACCTGCAAATCAAAACACTCTGCACAACATATTTTTTTGTAAATTTTGACTTTAATTCTCCTTTAAGTTGGATCGCAAGTAGTTGATCACTTCTTAGGTTCTTAATCATCCTTGTAGTGGCCATTGCAGTACCTGGAATAGAGGGAACCCAGGTCTTTCTTTATTTAGACTATATCCTCGTCAAGATTTATATTACGGTAGCATGGTAGTGCTAGCATAGTTAGGGTTGAGGAGCCCTTTTAAGGTTAAAGGGTCAAATTTTGCACCTTAATAACTTTGCCACCAGTCAGCAGATTTCCCTGAAATTTGGAATGCACAATCAAGAATCGTACATCTTGGGATCTGCCAACTTTTGTACTGGTCAGATATACGGCTGCGGAGTTAAGTGTGATCTGCGCACGCGTTTACGCTTTCTGGTGAATTATTTGCTTGTGCCTACAGGAAGCACAGTTTGTGCGACCAGTCCAAAAACTTCACAGAACATGCGGCCGGGGTCCCCGATGTGCCTTTTGAAGATTTCGTGAAAAAATATTAAATGGTTCAAAAGTTATTCAAAAAACAAGTTCCCATTATGTCAGTGGGAAAAGTTAACAAAAAGTTCGACACTTTCACAAATGCACTTTTTAGTGTCGCAAATGGCCCTAGTAGTGTCACAGATCTGTCATTTTGTTTTCAGTTGGTGATCAGAAAAATGCTTGGCAATTAAATTTGGGATCCTGCAGCAACACAATTCTTTCTGTGTTCACCTAGTCAGACTCTGAGGATGCTAGCCATGTCTTTATTTTGGGGTGAAACACCCTAGAAATATGTTTTTCAAATTTCTGGAAAAAGTAGTATCACACTCACGACACTTTCGCAAATGCTTACGGAAGCTTTCGCAAATCACGACACTACTTTTCCAAACTATGGCCAAAATGACAGCTGTTCTTTGCCACCCTGCTGCAAAGGAACGGTTTGGTCTTTTGAGCCGAAATATGGAGGGAACGTATCCAGCATCTCACAGATGTGCCTTTTAGTGGTTTGGTGAAAAAATATTGCATGGCTCCAAAGTTACGGTACTCAGAAGTTGGCATTTTTCCCCATAGACTATCATGATGGCGTACACCACACCTTTCGCGGCTCGTGTCTCGAAAACGATGCGAGATACTGGGCTATGCAATAACAAAAACCTAGCCAGGAAAATCATGATTTCTGTGAAATTTAAATTTTTTTCCTACGTCGTGAGGTTGCTGAGATATTAGCAATTAAGTACATTCAATGCTCGTTTTAAGCTTCGATGCCCATTACAATGCGTACATTCTTTGTACACACTGTGTTTCTCTATGCACCTGTTTGGCAAAAACAGGGTATGCGCTTCCGTTACTGTTACAGTTACTATTTCCACTTGCATTTATGTCCCTGTTTGCGTTACCCTTTGCGTTTCCGGCAGCCCTTTCATTTGCGTTTCCGTTTCTCTTTCGTTTTGCATCTTCCTTGCTGTTACTGTTACCATTTGCATTTCCAATTGCATTACTATGCTCGTGCACATTACGGTTTGCGTTTCCATATGCGCTTGTGTTTCCTTTTGCGTTTGTTTCCCTTGCTGCTGCTGTTGCTTTTACCGTTACCATTTGCGTTTACAATTGCAGTACTGTGCCCGTGCACGTTTTGGTTTGCATTTCCGTATGCGCTTCTGTTCCCGTTTCCTTTGGTGTTATTCTTCATCTTAACTTTACCATTTACAATTGTGGTACCATACCTGTGCGAGTTACGGTTTGCGTTTACGTGTGTGCTGGCGTTCGCGTTTGTTTCTGTTCCCTTTTTCATTCTTTTTGTTGCGACACTTAACATATCCATTTAAAATACCACTGCCATCACTGTTCGTGTCACCAGTTGTGTTTTCGTACACGCTTCAATGTCCGTTTGTTTCACTGTTTGCTTCGGCATCACTTTGCGCTTGCGTTTCTATTAACGTTTCCTTTATCATTTACATTTTCGTTACCATGTGCACCACTGCTGGCACTTCTGTTTGCATTGCTGTTCCTGTTAACTATGTCACAAGACATCACGTGGCGTGGGCCCCGCGCTCCCGCCACTGCATTACATTCACTATTTCTCGTCATTCTCAAAAGAATGGAAATTAGAGCAAAAACTCCGTTTAATGTCTGGGAAATAGCCATGCCGGAGTTAGAAGGTGTTAGCTGGAAAGCCCCTTGACCCTCCCAGCCCACCCCAACCGAATCGGTGTGCATTGGTGTCGCTGGGTCCTCTCACCCCCTTCTCTATTCCTCAGCTTCTTTACATGTGATGGGGTGAGAGTTAGGCCAACGACCCAAACACGCACCCCGATTCCGGTTGGGGGGGTGGGCTGGAGGGGTCCAAGGGGGGCTTTCAACCCTAACACCGAATTTCCTCGCTTTTGTCACTGTGAAACAACCCTAACTGATGCATTAGAGTTTTTGACTCTTATATACACACACACACACACTTATACTGTGTACATACTGTGTATGTATATAATACACACACATACACTGTAACTAAAATATTTCGCTACCCTTTTTTACCGCTGTTCTCCCCTGCTAAAACAGCACTGAATTAAAGGGATAGCAAAATATGAAGGATAACATTACTGATTGTGAAGCGTGTAATTACTTAATGCTATCTGGCAATAAGTAAGGGAAATACAAGTAGCAGACAAAATATGACTTTAATATTCAAGACCTGAACTAATACAGTTTTTATTAATCAAATCACTCTTGTTTCAGTGGCATTTCTATGGCATTCCACTGCGTCCCATCACTTGATTCCTGAATATCTGCCCAAATCTCTCTTATTTACGTCTGAACACTGCAACACCCAGTGCATCAACAGTGCAGCAGCTTTATTTGTATAGTAAAAGTGCAGTTAAAAAAAAAATCAGGTTGTGAAGCCAGGTCTGCAGTCTGCAGCCCTGGGTCCTGCATAGGTACTGGGATAATTTTTCTTTTGATTGGACGGGGAAATGAGGCTGATGGCTCCCACACAACAGTACCAGCAGCAGAAGGCTCACAACCTGAGCACTGTGGGAGCTCACTCGCTTACAGGCTAACATCAAGCGGGTACTCCTAAGGACGTTTAAATCCATTTCTCCATACCCAGCCAAGTAGACATCTTACACCCACTGTCTCATAGTTGGTGGCTGTAATTTTGGCATTGAGCAAGCTACAGTTTAAATGACAGCTGACAATCGGCAGACAATCGACTGTCAATAACTTAGATTAAATGCATGAAAAATCACCGGCACAAATTAGGGACCTTCTGCAAGTTGCACTAAATTTAATGGGCATGATTTCAAGCCATTAATACAGTGGCTGTGTGTGTGTGTGTGTGTGTGTGTGTGTGTGTGTGTATATATATATATATAATTTATATATTATAGGGGTGCAGTCACGCTCCTGTACAAGGGTTTAACAGTCCCATCTATGTTAAACCCAAATGTTTGAAATTTAATAATTTTGCAACCGTGTGACCTATTCACATGAACGTTTGCGTGTGCCTTCGGGGACCAAAGATCTTGTGATGTGGCAAGTTTTGTTCCGGTTGAGTCTGTGGTGCAGAGATGCGCAGTAGCAAAACTGTACAAATTACCTCTTTCAAATTCTTTGTCAATTTTGATCTGATATTTTTAGGCATTATGGGTCTTGGGTCACAGATGTGCCTTTTGAAGGTTTGGTGAAAAAATATTAATCCGTTCAAAAGTTATTAAATTTCAAAGTTTCCCATTATTTCCTATGGGAAAAGTTACATATGAGGCTCGAAATAAGATTCTTGATCGCGATTGCGGAATCCTAGTTTGCAAATGCGGACTCCTAGTTCATGCTGCTACTACCTTGTTTTCAGTTAGTGAGGCAAATAAACTTAATTTTCTTTAAAAATACTGGCTTTTGGTAAACACCAACAGTTGTGTTTACCTATGTGGGGCCTGAGGAATCGGATTCTGGGGTCAGTTTTTGAAAAAAATGTCTAGAAAGGTGTTTATTTTATCCATAGAATTGTTTTTCTGCTAATCAGGGAAATCTTTTACCGCAAAATAGGACCCTTTTCCGCAAATTGTGGTAAGGTATTTTGTTTTACCGCGAAACACGATCTTGCGAAAAAGGATTTTTTTATATAGCGGTTTCTTTGTCACTTCATAGCACAGAAATTTTCATGGTACAAAGGGCATGCCCCACAGATATGCCTTTTGCTGGTTTGGTGAAAATATATTACTTTGTTTAGAGTTGTGTGCGTTTAAATTTTGCTTTGTTTCCCATAGGCTGACATTTGAATGTGAGGTTTACAGAGTTGTTTGTTTGTCACTACGCTGTGAAGAATTTTCAGGGTACAAAGAGCTTGTGCCACCGATGTGCCTTTTGCTGGTTTTGTGAAGATATATTACTTTGGTGTTGAGTTACACAGGTTTCACATCTTCCTGTGTTTTCTGTTGGATAACATGGCAACGTGTTTTTTTTATTTTGGTCGTGTACAGTATGGGCCCCGTGTTCCCACAGGTAAGGAAGGGTAGCACTACACAATCTCAAAAATTATGCATGGATAGGTACGCAGGGCCTGGAGGGCCCTGTGCTCACACATGCAAATACAGCTACTATTAAGGAGTGATGGGAACTCGGGGCCCTACAGGGAAATAGGGAAGAAATTACAATCTATCTAAAATTATGGGTCATTGGAAGTGCAGGGCCTAGAGGGCCTTGTGCTCCTGTGTTCCCACACGCAAATATTAAGGCCTGATTGGGGGGGCCCTGTGCTCCCACAGGAAAATAAGGATATACTAACATACTAAAAGCCAGCAGAATAGGCCTAATGATCTGTCTTGTCTGCTCGATAGCCAGAAACCTAGTGGGTGCTCACCTTCCCGCTTCCCCTAGCCCCCGAGAGGGTCCTCTTTGGTTTCAGTTTCCCCTTGTACCTGTCCTACCCCTTCTTGAAGCCCTCCACTGTGCCCTCCTCCACCAGCCTCCTGGGCAGCGCATTCCATGACTCCATGACCCTCTCAGTGAAATAATGATTCCTATGCTCTCCCCTGTAATTTCCCCCCTCCAGCTTCCACTTATGCCCCCTGCTTGTTCCCTCCTTCTTTAGCCTAAACAGCTTCTTGGTTCCACTCTTGGTCATTCCTTTAAAATTATGGATTGTTGGCAGTGCTCCCAGATCTACGGGGACTCCCGTATTTTATAGGATTTATGGGTTGAAAACAGGATATAGGAAGGAATACTGTATTTGATATATACGTGGAACCGCTGCCCAAGATTTAAAGCCCAGATGCAGTAACTTTAGAAGAAACACTTATTCACATTACATAAAATGTCTCAGACTGAGTATGCTGATGCTTTTCTCAAAAGCCATCAGTTACTTCTACAGCAAGGGCAGTGCCTGTTTTCCAAAGACAACAGATAAGAGAGCCTGTCTAGTACAGAGGTCTATCTCAAATTTATTTGGACACCTGCCAAAACTTTAACTGTTCATAGTTCAGGAGAGAAAGCAGCTTTGTATTAATCGTCATACTTCAGTTTAGTGCAGTTCAGTTTATTGAAGGTACGTAGGTACAATTTTATTGTTTGACAGTAAGTAATTACAATCCAAATACAATACACATAAATATTTACCTTAAGTCAATTCCATGTACATACACATACATAAATATCAAAAAGGAAACTACATACTTTCTTACATCATAAGCTTAAAATCAGAAACCCTAAGCATTTGCAAAATTACGGGTAATATCCTTTCACTATGTATTTATCCTAGCACTTTCAATCAGTCCCCCTTGTCTTATGATTGCATATTTTCTTGATTCTCTCTGCATTTGCAAAAAAGATTGTTACTAAATCTTCTGAGTAGATAAGAATTTGTGTTGAGAACCTTCTCCATTTTCATTTGGTCGATTGAATCAACCTGAAAAATGGTTTTCACTAGGATCTTTCTAGTTTTACTGTATCTTGGACAGTCCCACAATATATGCAGAAGATTTTCCCTACCACCTACTTCACAACCGCAATCAGTAGAAACAGCTTTGTCTTTATTATACCTTGCCACTAGGACATTACTATCAAAGTTTTCAAATTTGTGTCTTGTAAAGGCATTTCTCAAATTCTTATCAATAAGCACCCCTAAATAGTACTGAAGATTAAATTTGTTTCTATAATTATCTGCAAACCAAGGGGAATAAGCAGACTTTTTTACGTCTTCCAAATCCCTTTCCTTCCAAAACGCAATTACTTTGTTTGAAATGTAACTCTTGTATTGTATACTGAACCTAATTTTTTGTGTTTTTTTTTTTTTTTTAGAAAATTTAAATGGTATTTATCTAATAGTACATATATATTATGCAGCCATCCGGTTTTATAACAGCCTCTATTGTACCAATCAATTTTTTCTATCAAACATTTTTTTAACTATTCTTGTATCTTGAAGCCTACTCAGGTGGAGCCAATAGATTAATTTTTTATGTCAAAAGAAGCTTTTTTTTTTTAATATATTCATGTTTATTGCATATTTCAGCACAGTTACACGACATTCTCAGATCTTATCCTTTTTTTTTTTTTTTTTTACATTGTTTGAGATGCATGCAAATAATAGCAAGATCAATCCTTTTACATGTTAAAATACTTCATCAGCTCGGGTTGTTTTATATTCTAGAACATATTTCTTTTAACACATCTTCATTAAATTAATTTTGTCCATCATTTCAGCTATTTCTTGATATCTTCATGTCTCTCCTCCAATCTTAGTTCTCCCCGAGCCCTCCCCCCTCGAGGTAATATATGGAGTCCACTTCCTCACATAGCTCTGTGTCCGAAAGTTTATTTTATAGGTGATCTCCTCCATTTCTTTTATTTCATTTATAATGTTTACCTAGTCTAGATAAGCAGGTGGATGCTGGGAGAGCCACCTCTTGGTTAAGGCCTTATGTGCAGCCATGAGGAGGATATTCCACAAATAGTTTTTATCGGCCCCTCTGAGTTCCTTCAGTTTTATCCCCAAAATCATATTTTCAGGGCCCATTGGTGTGGCTGTGGATAAGATCTGCCCAATCTTCCGTTTAATTTCCCCCCAGTAGTTCGTGAGAGTTGGGCACGCCCAAAAGACATGGAGATAATCTGCCCCCTCAGTCCCACAGTTCCTCCGTCAAAAGAAGCTTTAATATTGCTTATACCTGTTTATTGAAGGGATAAATTCCATTGAGCAAGCCCATTTGCAAGGAGCTCCCTTGTACAACATACTCAGCATGATACATAGTCTTATGTTGGCACCCTTTGCAGACTGTGTGAGTGGCCCTTTGGCACCCATACATTTCTGCTGAAAGTTAAATCAGCATAATATTTTGTGGTGATTTGCATGTGCAGCCCATGATGCTTTGCATTATAGGGGTATGTGTCCTTTTGTATTTCTTTGAAACTTGACTTTCTGGCCAGTGCCCTTTGGGGTAATCCTTACCTCAGTGCTTGAGCACTAAGGTTCTTTATGATACATAGCATGAACATAACTTGGATTAACATGAAACAATACATTGTAAATCACAGAGGAGTGGGAAAAAGGAATAAAGAAAATAAATTGTTCAAATAAAAGTTGTTAAAAATAGGGTAAAGGCACATAACATTAATTCTTATGGGCAAACACAGTGCAAGCACGAACAAAAAATAAGGAGAGGTATAAGTGCACACATTTACAATCTGACCAAAGCTAGAAAGGGGAAAAATCTAGAAAGGCCAGAAGAGGGGACTAGGGAAGGGATTGAGGGCAAAGACAGGGTTCGATCTTAGTTAAGACAGGCTTATTACACTTGACTAGCTATTTTTAAGAGAGAGGTTTTTGAAGATCTGTGACCTAATTAGGATATTTTGACAAACTGTCATGCATTTTGAAACGTAAACTGTTCTCTTGACTTAGAGCACAATGTGAATCATCTGATACCTTATGTTCCTATATGGAGTTATAAAAAAAAAGTCAAAACTGAGAAAGAAATTTGTAGGGAACAGTTGAGTTTTTCTTGTGTTTTGGGCCACCAACTCTAGCAAGTGGAACATAAATGTATTATTTGTGGTTGGAATGAGCAATGTATACAGTAAGAAGGTCTGAACAGTAATATTTTAATTTACTAGTAATGTAATCTTGCATAATTTCTATAGATAAATTTGAGTTCTCAGAATAATGTAGCTAGGGGTATGTGTTAACTTGCTTTTTTTTCTCCAAAAACAGTGATATAAAGTACTATTTTTGAGAATGAAAGAGATAATACCATTTATTAGGATGAAAATTATTCTTGTTATTACGATTATATTTTTGGAGGTTTCATGTACAAATATATTAACATATGAACCTGCCTACAGATAAAGGCCCTACGGTCTGTTGGGTCTGCTCGAATGTGCAGCTAGCAGCCCTTATACTGCAGCTGCCCCTCCCTCCCCCTTACCCATCCTCTTTCAAAGCAGCCCGCCATATGACAGAATACCACTTTCTCTGGTAATGTGTTCCAATCTGCCATCACCCTCTCCATGAAAAAATGTCTTCTCATTTCTCTCCTGAACCTATCCCCCTTCAATTTCAGATTGTGCCCTCGGGTGTCCCTCTACCTCCTTAACTGGAAAAGCCCTCCCATGTCCGTCCTATTTATCTCCTTCACATATATGAAGATCTGTCATGTCCCCCCTGTCATTCCTTTCCTCCAGGAAATACATGTTCAGCTCCTTCAGCCTATTATCATAGGGCAAGTCCTCTAACCTGTGGATCATTTTTGTTTCCCTGCACTGTACTGCCTTCAGTAACCTTATGTCCTTCCTCAGGTACGGCTGCCAGAACTGCACACAGTACTCCAGGTGAGGTCTAACCAGCGACCTGTACAGTTGCAGGATCACTTCCCCCTCCTGGAGGATATGCCTCTGGCAATACAACCCAGCATCTTGTTTACCTTGGCAACTGCCTTTCTACACTGCACAGAGTTGTTAATTGCTCCTGTTATGATTACCCCTAGATCCTTCTCCTCCTCCGTCTTGGCCAGCTGAATACTCCCTATCTGGTAGCTCCTCCTTGGGTTCTTTGCTCCAAAATGTAACACCTTGCATTTCTTAGCATTGAACCCCAGCTGTCAAGTGTCTGACCAGGCCTCCAGTTTCAGCAGATCATCCTACAACCCCTGCCACCCCTCTAGGTCTTCCACTACCGCTCCCACCTTGTTGTCATCTTCAAACAGATTGATCTTGCTCTTGATGCCTGTTGAAATGCCTGCTATGAAGATCCCAAATAACACTGGACCCAGCACAGATCACTGTCTCACCCGGCTTGTCACTGCCCTGGGCAATTAGAACTCCCCTCCCACCACCACCCTCTGCTGTCTCCCATTCAGTCAGTTCACTACCCATCCCACCAGCTTTGCTGTAGCCCCAGTTCCCTCCAGCTTACTACCTAGCCTCCCATGCAGCAGCAAATTGAATGCCTTGCTGAAGTCCAGATACAGGACATCCACTGCATGGCCCTTGTCCAGTTGCCTGGTTATCCAATCATAGTATTCCATCAGGATAGTCTGACAGGATCTGCCTGAGAGAGACCCATGCTGCCTGCTGTCCTGCAGTCTTTTAGCCTCCTGGAGGGAAACCAGCGTCTCCTTCAAGATTGTTTCCATCAGCTTTCCCACAATGGATGTAAGGCTTACCAGTCTGTAGCTCCCTGGCTCATCCTTGGGGCCACTCTTGTGAAAGAGCACCACGTGTGTCATCCTCCAATCCTGCGGTACACACCCAGAGTCCAGAGAGGCATTGAACAGGTCTGCAGTGGTTCAGCCAGGACATCTGCCAGCTCCCTTAGCACCCTGGGGTGTATGTGATTGGGACCCAGTGCCTTGTCCACCCTCCATGCCCTCAAGCATCAGTACCCTGGCCACTGTGATTTTCCTGTCTCTTCACCCCCCCAACCCTGTGACAACCCCTCAAACCCCCTCGGTACCGCCCTCTTACTCTTTGGTAAATGCAGAGCAGAAGTACTCATTTAATGGTTCTGCCTGTTCTTCCCTAGTGTCCACCAAACCACTCCCATTTTTAACCCTCACAGTTTGGTCTGTGCAGCTCCTTTTCTCCCTGATGTAGCTAAAGAAGTCCTTCTCCCCATCCCTAATTGCCTGTACTAGCCTGAGTTCCCAGGATGCCTTGGCTGCCCTGACTGCCCTTGTCACCTCCCTTGACTCCTTCAGGTATTTCTCTCTGTCCTCCCCCCTTCCTGTTCTCTTCTACCTTCTAAAGGTGGCTCTTTTTCTTCTTACTTTCTCCATGACCCCCCTGCTCCGCCAGCTAGGCTTCTTTGCCATCACCCTCTTACTCTAGACCCGTGTACATGTGCTGTTGCCTCCTATTATTCCTGAAATGTTTGAATTCTTCCTGGAAAACTTGCAAAATACTGGTATATAACTATACCATTTGTAAAAGGTCCTGATCAAACAACTGGAAACAGAAGACTATTTATCATTTTATAATATGATGTACTGAGTGTGTGTTTACTGAGTTGCTGGGTCAGAGCCTTGAAGAAAAAAAAAACATTTATGTAACTCATTCAAAAAAGTCTGAGAGAATTTGTGTAAAAACTAACAAATGAAAGATGCAAAAAATACCTCTCTGGGCCCTGTTCTCCCACAAGCAAATAAGCCTATGATTATACTTTCCCAGAAAGTAAGGAAAGTTTCAGCAAAAAACTTTGTTAATGTACAATTATTAGGGTTCCCTATGATTATACTTCTCTAAAAGTAAGGACATTCTCTGCAAAAATCTTTGTTAATGGACCATTAGGGTTTCAGCATCAAAAGTAGGGAAAAACAGTCTTAAGGTTCCTAATCGTAAGACCCCACCCCACCGTCTGTTCCCAGTCCTAATACCCCACACTCTCCATGCATGTAGGAACAGGCATGACTGGTGTGCGTTGCACTTGCAAACCCTAATGCTCGCCCCATTCTCTTATATTGTACCCATCTTAGCTGACTTAGTCATGGAATGGGGTGAGCTGTGGGTTCGCAACCGCAATGCACACTCGTCATGCCTATTCCTGCATGTAGGAGAGAGTGTGGTTTTAGGATTGGAAACCGAATGTGGGGTGGGGTCTTAGGATTGGGAACCATAAGATTGCATTTCTCTACTTTTGACGCTGGAACCCTAATGGTCCATTAACAATGTTTTTTTTTTTTTTTAAGAGAATTTCCTTACTTTTTGAGGAAAGTATAATCATAGGGAATCCTAATGGTGCATTCACAAAGTTTTTTGCAAAGGATATGTTATAGGGGCATGGTCACACCCCTATAGTTAGGGTAAAAACCTAACTTCTATGTTAAACTCAGAGATTTGCACTTCAGTAACTTCGCAAGCATTCAACCAATTTGCTAAAAAAATTTTCATACACCATCAGGGACCAAGGCTCTCTTGATATGCCAAGTTTTGTTCCAATTGGATGTGTGGGGGCAGAGATGGAGAGTGTTAAAAATTAGAAAATTACCATTTTGTGTAAAAATATTTGTCACACCACTGTGCAAAAATGGTTTGGGATATTGGCCTGAAACGTTCAGGGTAGAAAGGTCGTTGGTCACAGATGTACGTTTTGAAGATTTGGTGAAAAAATATTAATCCATTCAAAAATTATTGCATTTCAAAATTTACCATTTTCAAGGGGCAAAGTTAGTTGCGAGACTCAAAATAGGATTCTGTGTCGCACATGGGGAGTCTTTTTTTTCGTGCTGCCACCATCATGTTTTTCAGTTAGTGAGGGAAACCAATTTAAATAACTTAATAACATGATTTGTTTGGTGGAAACCACCACATGTAGCTTGCTTATTGGGACCCCTTCAGCTCCGTTCTGCACTTATCTGTTACTTAAAGCCCCTTGTATTTCTTTTTTTTTTTTTTTTTTTTTAACATTATTATTTTTTTGTGACTGTGATAAAAAGAAATTATTTTCGTATCCAAGTCACAAAAAAGGATCCTTTTCGTGATGGAAATCCTTTTCCTGGTGTCTAGTGCCCCCTTCCCCAAGATTGCTGTTTCGATTGTTAGTTTTATGATCCCTGGTGTCTAGTGGCACCCCACCCCCGCGCCCTCCAGTTGCCCTCCTGATGTGGTTTGTCATCGCCATGATTTATTAGCCCAGGTGTCTAATGGCACCCTCCACCCTCTGATCACTGTCACTATTATTTGTTTTCCTTGGTGTCTGGTGGCATCCTCCACACTCTGATCACCATTCCCATTGTTAGTTTTATGATCCCTGGTGTCTCTTGGCACTCCTTCCCCATCCTCCAATAGCCCTCCCTATCTGAAATAAAGAAAACAGTCCCTCAGTGTTTTTTTTTCTTCCTTTTATGGCTGTAAAAAACTAAAGTGTCCTTCGACGATCTGACCTCCCCACTCCCACCTTCCGCTCTGCACCCCCCCCAACACACACACACACACGCACCCTCACTCACCGAAACAGGTCCCAGGATGAAGATCCACTCACTGCTGGAACCGTGGACTGGAATATGAGAAATTAAGGTAACTGCAGTTCAATGGTAGTCAAGCCGCTTATGGCGGACAGATTCGGGTCTGGGGTGATTTGTCCAGCTGCTTCGCCCGAAAGTGTAAAAATAGCATTGAGTATTTTTATTATATGTCGTTGTGTGCTTAGTATACAGTCATGAACAGAAGGTATTTTTGGATGCTGTTGGGATGCTGTTTGACTCTTGAAGCACCATGGTTTCTGCTGTACTGCTCACTGTGCTGTAGTTTAAAACGTCAAACTTTATTGAGGAGCATTTAAAAAACATTGCAGTACAGCAGTTTAAGCATTTTGGATGCGGGCATAGTGACAGGGGATAGGATACGCGCATAGTGACAGGACTTGGCTGCAGTGGTTATGTGCTTACTTTCTGAAGAACTCTGTTATTTCGCTCGGTTTTCCCTTGGATACAGTGTACTCCTGCCAGTCTCTCTGTGTTCTTACCAGTAGGCTCCAGCTGGGCAAGATGTCGAGTCGTTGCTCCATGGCATGCCGGAGCGTGGCTAGTGCTGAACGTACATCAGCACAAGACCCTGTCTGGGTCTTCTGATCCTCGGCATCTTCAGCTGCCTGTTCGGCTGTGCTTTGTGTTGGCTCAGTGTCATCCCTGTCTGCCTTCATTGTGGCAATCACATCAGCTATGGCATCTGTGGAGGGCTCAGTGTCATTTTCCCCCAGATGAGTCAAACTCAGTCTCTGAAAGACCAGCAGGATAACCTCAGCAACCGCTTAGGGCTCATTCACTTGCTGTGGGTGAGCAAAGCCTGCCTTGCGAAAACCATGTACAATTGTTTCAGTGCTTACACTGTCCCAGGCAGTTTTCATCATGTGCACTGAATCAAGTAAAGTTTTTTTTTTTTTTCACACACACACTGAGGCTGTGACTTCTGCCAACTCCTCCATGTCAAGCAAGATCCTTTGCCTCATAGCCTTTCTGTAGTGGCGCTTGAATACATACACGATCCCCTGGTCCAAAGGCTGAATAATGAATGTAGTGTTTGGGGGAAGGAAAATTAACTTTGTTTCGTAGGCCAGCAGTGTCTGGGTAGCCACTAAAATTGTCCAGCTGCAGAGCTATTTTTCTCCCTCTGAGTTTACGGTCCTAGGTCTGGACCCACTCTGTAAAAATGGTCCTGGTCATCCAAGCACTGCGGTAACTTTTGTAATTTAAAGGGAGGTGGTGCACATTCTTAAAACACTGGGGTTTAGCTGATTTGCTGGTAGCCAGGAGATCAAGCGTCTCCGTTCCACTCAAGTTAGCACAGGTTAACACGAAAGCAGTTCTCTTGCTTTTTTCTGACCCTGTGGCAGCTCATCTTTAAACGTTAATGTCCCATACCCCACACAGCAGAAAAGACACCCATCTCATCCGCATTAAAAAGGTTAGATGGAGCATATCCAGCAAGAAGTCCAGGAAGCACATCCTCAATCCAGCCACTAGACCCTGTGCTATCCGCATTTAACTTTTCCCCATGGGCATGTCTAACAAATGTTGTGCCTGCCCTTCCACCTCTGCAACCACCCCTCTGTGGAATTAGTCATGTTTCCCCAAATCTTCGGCGAGCTGCATCGCCTTCTGGAGCAAAAGGGGGCTACTGATCAATGCCTCCTTTCCCCGCACACTGCTGAACCAACATGGCAGTGCTTCCTTGACCTCTGCGTCCTTTCCTTCTCGTTTTCGAGACAGATTTTGATTGGAGTGCCATTCACTCAGAATATTTTCTTTCCCATGGATTAAGTCCAACATTGTGGACTTAAGGAGGGAAAAGTGAACCGCTAAGTCCCTTAGGCTCATCTTGGGCAGGGACATGATCTGCTGGAGCAGTTCCACCATCCTAGACAACGGAATAGCCACTCACTTTGTCACCATCATGAACAGGTAAGGCTCACATGATGCAGGAGAACATCTGAAAAGTAGGCGCTAATTGCAGTATTTATGCTACAGAAGGCTCCGACAGGTACACAGAAACCTAGGCTTTGATGGCAAAGAAGGACCGCTTGGCCCACCTAGTCTACCCTTTCCCTACCTATTGTATGAGCTGCAGATCCTAGTTAACCAACAGCCTACTTCTTCCCACCACCATCAGAATTGCCTTATGTCTGTCCCATGCATTCTTGAATTCCCCCACTGTTTTTGACCCCATGACCTCCTTAGCAAGGCTTTTACATGCGTCCACCACCCTCTCTGTGAAAAAAATACTTCCTCACATTGCCACTGAACCGTCCCCTCTCTATCTTCAGATTGTGTCCCCTTGTTCTTGCACATCACTTTTTCTGAAAGATGCTGCCCGCTTGGAGTTTGTTGATTCTCTTGAGGTACTTGAGCGTTTCTATCATGTCCCCCCCCCCTTCCTCAAGGGTATACATATTAAGTTCCTTTAATCTCTCTTTGTATGGCTTATGTTGCAGACCCTGCACCATTTTAGTTGTCCAACTCTGAACTACCTCCATCCTGTCTGTCTTTGCGAAGATGGGGTCTCCAGAACTGGACGCAGTACTCCAGATGGGGTCTCACCAACTGTCTGTACAGAGGGATAACAACTTCCTGTTTTCTACTGTTGACGCCTTTCCCGATACATCCCAGTATCCCCCAAGCATCCTTACTGCCTTCTCATATTGCTTGCTTACCTTTATGTCATCTGATATGACTACCCCCAGGTCCCTTTCCATTTTTGTTGTTAATACCCCCCCATTGTGTACTCTTCCCCTGTGTTTTTGTTTCCCAACTGCATTACTTTGCATTGAATCTAAGTTGCCATACTTTTGACCATTCCTCCAACCTTTTCAAGTCCCTTCTCATCCTTTCCACCCCCCACCTTGTGTATCAGCCCTGTTGCAGATCTTTGTGTCGTCTGCAGAGAGGCATACTTTTCCTTCTAGTCCATCTGCAGTGTCACTTATAAAGACATTAAAAATTACCTGACCAAGTACTGAACCCTGCGTTACCCTGCTTGCAACCCCCCTTTCTTCAGAGTGAACGCCGTTTACTATTACCCTCTGTGTCCTGTTGTCCAGCCAATTTTTTTTTAGGCTGCCACCCTGGGACCCACTCCCAGGCTGGCTAATTTAGTAATCTTTTTTCTGGAACTGTCAAATGCCTTGCTAAAGTCTAGGTAGGCCATGTCCACAGCCCCTCCCTGGTTTACTACTTTGGTCACTCAGTCAAAGAAATCTATTGGATTCGTCTGACATGACCTTTCCGATGCGAATCCATGCTACCTTGGGTCCTGTGCCCCACTGGCCTCTAGGTACTCAACAGTTCTTTCTTTCAGAAGTGATTACATCATTTTCCCTACCACTGAGGTCAGGCTGACAGGTCTGTAGTTTCTTGCCTCTTTTTTGCTCCCACTTTTGTGAAGGTGAATGACATCCGGTGCAGAAGTATTCGCTCAGTATCCCTGCTTTTTCACTGTCCTCTCTGCCCACCCACCCTCCCCTTTATTAAGCCTCACAATCCCTCCCTTGGTCTTTCTTCACTCCCTAATGTACTTGTAAAATGTTTTACCCCCCTTTCTTAACCGAGTTGGCTATCTTTTCTTCGGTTTGGGCCTTTGCTATTCTTGCTGCCTTCCCCACTTCCTTCTGCTTTAACTGATACAGTTCTCTGTCCTGCTCCTTCCGTGTTTTCTTATACTTCCTGAATGCTATCTTTTTCTCCATAACCTTCCCTACCACCTCTTTTGAGAACCATAGTGGCTTTTTCTTTTGTTTTGATTTATTTGCTTCACACAAAGGCTTGTTGCCTCTGTGATTGCATTTTTGATGTTTCCCTATTGTTCCTCCACTCCTCCTTCTTGCCTGTTTGCTAGTGCTTTTGTGAGGCACTCTCCCATTTTGACAGCCGGCCCTCCTAAAGTCCAGTACCCTCACTTTTGTACAGCTCGACTCTGCAGCTGTGTTTATCGTGAACCACACTGTTTGGTAGTCACTTGTTCCCAGATGGCTACCCACTTCTAGATCTGAGATCCTCTCTCTGTCCCCATTTTGAGAGTACCAGGTCTAAGATAGCTCCCTCCCAAGTGGGTTCCAACACTAGCTGTCTGAGGCATGTCCCCTGTAAGGCATCGAGAGTAACCCTGCTCTTGGATGTGGCTGCAGCAAAGGTGCTCCAGTTAACATCTTGCATATTCAGGTCCCCCATCAACAATGTCTCCCCTTTTTTTTCTGCCATCCTAAGGATGCCTTCTATCATTTCCTTGTCCAATTCCACCCCCTGACACAAGGGTCTGTATACAACCCACTTGCAGATTTTGGTGCCATTTCCAGTCTCCAGGGTGACCCACAGTACTTCCTCTCCCCCCCGTTTACCCTTTAGTTTCATTGCTTTGATCCTTTCCCTTACGTAGAGAGCTGCTACTCTTCCTCTTCTGCCCTCCCTGTCCCTCCTGTAGATTGTGTACCCTAGTATGTTGACATCCCAGTCATGGTTCTCTCTCTGTACCATGTTTCTGTGACTGCCACAATATCCAGGCAACCCTCTTCCATCAAGGCCACTAGGTCAGGGAGCTTGTTACCTAGACTATGGGCATTGGTACTTATCACCCTCTATTTTTTGATGGCCTTACCCCTTTTTGTTCCATCCCTGTCATTACTACCTTTGCCTTTTTCTCCGTTTACCCTTGCTCTTCTCCCTATTGACTTCTCTATCTTAGTGTTTACCTCACTAACCAACCTGATTTTTAGGGGGAGGCTAGGATTTCCCTGCTCCTTTTCAGTGCCCCCAGCTAGTTTAAATGCTTGCCAATGAAGCATTAAAACCTATCACCTAGGATCCTGGGTCCTTTCCTGGATAGATGCAAACCATTGCACCAGTATGGGCCTTCGTCTCTCCAGGTGGACCCCCAGTCACCAATGAAGCCAAAACACCTTGAGCTCTGCACCAGTTTTTCAACCATTGATTGAATCACTTGGTGCGGAGCACCCTAGACTCGCCCATGCCACAGACAGGCAGCACCTCTGAGAAGGTTACCGTGCGGTAAGGTAAAGGTGTTGGATATTGATGTTGATTGGTGCTGACTGGTACCAGGGGCGGAACCGCATAGTAGGGCTTAATCGGTAACTGCCAGGTGGAGGTAACAGCAGTAGTTAAGCCACTGGTGTCTGCAAAAACAGGAGGACAAGGTCCGTATTAAATGCATTTTTTTGTATAGGGAGCATAGGTTTTGAATTTGGGGCTGGGAGAAAAATCTGTATAAGCAGATTGTCCGCGACAGCCGAGGACATACTAAGTGACTTGCACTGTATTTCAGTGGGGTTTTCAAGTTTGATGCATAACATCACCATTTTTGCATATTTTGACCTATAAATTTTCAACATGGCCTTTTGGGGACTGCATCTCATGGACAATGTCATTGGAATTTCGCAAATCTGTCCCTAAAGGTGATTGCATGGTCAGTTGGCGAAATCAGCTTTTGCGCGTGATTTGAAAATTTTCACTGACTTTGTTCATGAGGTGGGGTCATAAGAAGGCTATGTTGAAAATTTGGGGTCAGAATATGTAAAAATGGTGAAGTTATGCGCATTTTCAATTTAACTATGCTCATTTTTAACGTTGGTAATTTTAAATATTTTCATTCCAAATTTTCAATGTAGCCATATTTTTTACATCACCTCATGAATGTGACAGCTATCACATTTCAAATCCTAGCCAAAATGTGTGTTCTCATCTGTGGCGTGCAGTGACGTTGCGGTGGCATGGAATGATGCTTTGGCAGAGATTCGAAAAGTCTCAGCCCAGCGTTAATGAGGTGGGGTAATAATGCTGTGCTTACAATTTGGTTGCTGTTTTGGGTGAACTGCTTCCGCAGCAGGGTTTCCATTTACCCCCAAATGTGCGTGATTCACATACAAATTATGAAATTCAAGTCCATTTTTGTGTGAAGGGGGTACACTGTACCCCCATAAGTCTGTTTTGAAGTATATGTACCCCACAAAAATGTTGCACAAATGGTAGAATGAACCCTTATAATTTAATGTGTACCCCTGAACATTTTTGGAGAAGGTGCAGTGCACCCCCAGATCTGCAGCCTTAATGGAAACACTGTTCCGCAGCCAATTGAGGATACGATTAGACTCTCTTAAAAAGTAAGGAAATTCTTTCCAAAAAATGTGAATGTGTTAGGCTTGGTTACAGCGACAAAAGTATGGAAATGTGGTGTTAGGGTTTCCAACCCTAACACCCCACCCTGCAAGCAGCAACAGGAGTAGGGTGTGCCTTGGTGTTCTCAGCCCTGTCGCTCACCCCATTCTCATATACTGCACCCATCTCAGCTTATTTACTTATGGAATGGGGTGAGCATTAGGGTTGAGAACCCCAAGGCACACCCCAACCCATCTCTGTTGCTGCTTGCAATGTGGGGGGGGGGTAGAGTGTTAGGGTTGGAAACCCTAATGCCACATTTCCCCACTTGTGTCGCTGTAACCAACCCTAACTAATGCGTTAATGAAGTTTTTTGCAAAGAATATATATATATATATATATATATATATAAATCATATTTTCACACACACAGCAAACTGACAACACAGTCTGGGTAGAATATAAAAAAAAAAATGGAGATGGGCACACACCAGGAGCAGATGGCAAACTTTTTTGGTTTGTATCTTTCTGATTTCCCTTGATTTTGTGATCAACCTTGTCAAAAGCTTACTGACACTTTAGCAACTATATTCACCAGGGGGCCAGATTCTACACAGCCACAAGCCTGCCCCCCCCCAAAAAAAATAGGCAAAATTTTTCAAACCTTTCTTTAAATCCTCCACCTCTTAGACATCCTGGGTGATGTCCAAGCGCAGACCTTCCTACAGTTAATGGGCACAGTGCTGTTCCTAGCTGACATTGCCCTGTGGGGCATGCATGATTCCCGTGTGCAGACTCAAACATGTCTTTCACATCAGTTGTCACTGCATTAAGGAAATCCAGTTCCATATCACAAGAGCTTTGCAGTCGTGCCGTATTAAGCAGGGCCGCACTACAAAGATATGGATACCAAAGAATTTTATTTTACTCACATAATGACAAAGGGTACTTGGATTTAGCTAGGTGACGTCCACAGCCTACAGAGACTTCACCCAATGTGTTTTGTGCCTTGTGGCATTTTTTCAAGGGTGTAATACGAGACTGGTACTAACAGGTTTTTATAGTACAGCAACTGTGAAGTGTAAATACATACGTTAGTGACTGTAAGCTGTAAGTAGATGCATAGAAGTGAAAAAAAATTGATATAAAGAAGAACCTCTACAAAAGAGCTCTTTAAAAGTTATGGCTCCTGCAATACAAATGCACTGAAGCGCACAGTGCGGCACCACACCTTTACAGTAATTGGAGCCACCAAAGTGTTCGCCATACTTCCGGGTAGCGGACTTATGAGAATTAAATTAATCAACTTTGTGTAGCGAGGAAAAAGCTGCTTTTTTTATTTTAATAGTAAACTTAAACCAGAGGGTAAGGTTTGCAGGGGCGGGAACCCCTGCAAATGCCAATTTTCCTTTAAATAACCCATTACACAACCCTAATATAGCTGGATTAGCACAGTAGCAGGTTTTCTTATACTTTTTGAAATATGATTTTTAAACTCAAAAAAGGGGCGAATATCTTGCCATAGTTATTTCCTTGATATATATTTTTGCAAGAAATGTCCAGCCTTTGATATTACAAATAGGTTAATGTAACATATTTAAAAGTCCACTATGCGGCGTATCGTAAGTCTTGGATTCCCACATGATCAGTTATGCAGTGGTGGGATTCGGACTTCTTTGCCATCCTGATACTGTTCAGTGTTCAAGGGTGTCCATATAGATAACATGGGCCAATCTGTAGACATAAAGCCTCAATGGCAAAGAGCATGCCAAATCATATTAAATACACATACAGACATTTAGGGAGTAACAAATATCCTAATAAATAGCAAACTACAGATGCTATAGGTACATTAAAAGGGTTCAGGCAAAACGCTGGATCATGAAACGTATTTATGTTTCCTTATATAATCAGAGAACAATAAATAAAACTGGCAAAGAGGATTTACTCTCAGAACAGCCAGTGAGCCCAGGAGCCTCAAGGTGCAGGTCCAGAGCGCTTCTCTTTTTAGAAGCAATGCATTTAGATTTCCTCCCCTGCATCCCAATTTCACAAGGTCAGTCCCATGGAATACCCATTTATGGTTGTCATTTCCCCTGGTGAACTTACTGTGGGATGCCAAAATATTCTTTACATGCTCATCAATTCTTTTTTTGGGGGGGGGAAGATCTGATGGTTTCCCCTAAATAGAAGGCACCACACAAACGACTAGCCTGGTAGACAACACTTAGAGTATTGCAGATTATAAGGCTGCGACTTTCAGATTATCTTTCAGTTGGTTGAATGTTTGTTTTTCTTTTATCTTTCTTCACATGTCTTCAAAGTGTACGTTTGCTACAAGAGTTTCATTGGGGGCGAGCCCAGGAAACTGGTTGTCTTTTGATTTTAACCTGTATTAACTATTTGTAACATCAACGTCTGGAAATTTTTCATGATAGTATTCATCAAGGAAATAACTATGGCAAGACAGTCCTTCCTTTTATTTTTTTATTCTTCTATTTATGCCTCCTTCGTCCCCTTGGCTCTGGTCTTCCTCAGGAGCACATGGAGGCATCCCCCTATGGCTCACCCTACCTGTCCACCCTCCGCCGCCCACATGGCCTTGGTTATACCCTCAGGCAGGGGGTAGGGAGGTGAGGCCCTAACTCCTGACAACAGCAGTAGCGTGGGGTGGAGGAGGATGCTAGAGTGGGCGAGCCCGTAAATCAGGGGCAAGCTCCTGGTGCTCAGTCTCCGCTGGAGCCAAGAGGCATTTTCCCTGTTTTTCTCCGGGGAGTGGCTGGTGCCCTGACATCAAGGCGTATCTGATGTCTGCCACTTCCCCACTCTTTGCTCTCCTCTGCAGTGCCTGCTGTATCTCCAACCTCCGCCAGAGATCAGCAGAGCACCGATCCGGGACCCCTGTCCCTCCCCAGGAGAGGAGAGCTGTCTTCCGGACGCTCTATCCTGTCCATCCCCTGTCGACCCCCAGGATTCCTTACTTTTTAAGTTTAAAATCATACCTTGAAGCCGGCCCGGTGGCGCTGAAGTACTGGATGCCCTACCTTGCGCTACGCCGGCGACCTGTGTTTGGGAACGAGCACAGGCCACCGGGGTTGGGCAGGGGAGTAGAAGGATTGAGCATCCGACAGACTGCTGTACTTCAGGGAGGGGGGTCCTCGGTGGTCGGCACTCGTTCGCCCCCCCCCCGGCGGAGGCTGGGGGACAGTGCGCTGTGCTGTATTACAGGGAGGAGTTGGGGCACATGCTTGGAGGGAGCGTGTGCAGATGCTTACACGCGCCACTCGCGTCATTGCACACCCCCAGCTCCTGGGAGAACACCAGGAAAAAAAGCACTGCCGCAGCACAGTGGTGGAGGGCACTTCGCAGGTTCCGCTTCTGGTCAGCCACAGCGCTGGCCCACTGGATCCAGCTTCCAGTGGGGGGTTGTGAAACCGCGCGGGGGGGCAGCTCTGGGAGCTTGGGTCGCGCCGGATGGTGGATGCTGGAGGACAGGGCTGGGGGTGCCCTCTAGAGAATAGCTGGCAGAGGAGGAAAAAAGTAATAACAAAAAGAAATTAAATCATACCTTGAAAAGTACAAGGAGAACCGTTACTGCTCTGATCCAACTATATTAGGACTGTGCAGTGAGCCATTTAACTTATGAGCTCCTTTGTAGGGGGTTTTATTTACCTCAAATTATATTTATTTCATTTCTGTTTATCTGTGTATATCTTGGACTGTCATTTTAACTTATTTATTAGCACTTCACACGTGACCTGTGACATCACAGCTGCTGTATTATTAAAAACCTGTCGGTACCTGTCTCATATTAAACCCTTGAAAAAGTGCCACTAGAAGGCACAAAACGTGTTGGGCGAATTCTTTGTAGGCTGTGACAATTCACCCAACTATATGCCAACACCCTTATCATTATGTCAGTAGATAACATTGTTTGAGTAAAACCAAATTCTTTGATATCCTTACCTTTGTAGTGTTGTCTTGCTGAGTGGTGTGAGTGCTAAGCTCTTGTGATTTGCCTAATTGCCTTGCTCACTGCACCACATGACCTGTGGTTGGCCCTCTTGTTGTTGCAGTAACAATATGTTGCCCCTACCCAGGCCATGCCCTGGAGCGGTTACAGAGGTGCGAGTTCCAGGGCCAAGTTATGTAAGGACATTGACTACAGAGCCTGCCATCTTATAAAATAGTGTTAGACACCAGTCTCCGAGACTGGAGAGTACGTGTTGCCAACTGTTTTGCACAGGCAAATTGATGCTTTGAGGAAACTCTGCTTGGGATCAATGTTTGGGAAGCACAAGCAGTAATAATAATCTATACCTTCCGTCCTGTGATAGTGGGCCAAAGCATTCTAGTGGTATGGCTATCGGACAGCAGGACCACAATAGCATAGTATCAACTGCCAGGGAGGAACAAAATAAACAAGCATTTGCTAATGCCGAATGTTGTCTTGCTGGCATTGGTAGTGTAGGAGTTAGAGAGATGCATAATAGGAATGTCAGTGAAGTATGGAACCAACGTCAACCCACCCACCCACCCTGCAGAGACCAACAGGCTTTGAAATTCTTTACCAAATTTTCAACACAGGCATTTTGGAACTTCTGCTCATGAACAGTGTCACTATGATTTTCTTAATCTGTCCCAAGCGTTGATTTCCCACAGCGATTGCGCTTTTGTGTGCCAGATGTGTAAAACAACATTTTGGGCAGGTTGTGAAAAATGGCTGTACTGTTCATAAGGAGGTGTGCAAAAATGGCAATAGTGAAAATCTGGAGTGAAAATATTAAAAATTCTCAAAGTTACGAGTGTGCGTGGAAACTAAGCAATGCACACTCGTAACGTACTCATTTTGTCACCAGATTTTCAACATAGTCATTTTGGAACCTCCACTCATGAACAGTGTCACTGTGATTTTTGTAATCTGTTCCGAACATTGATTTCCCACAGCGACCGCACCATTATGCGCCGGATGTGCGAAAACACATTTCAGGCAGGATATGAAAAATGACAGGTGTACTGTTCATAAGGAGGTGTAAAAAAAAAAAAAAAAAGGGCAATGTTGAAAATGAGGAGTAAAGATATTAAAAATTCTCGAAGTTACAAGCATGCGTGTAAACTGTGCAACGTACACCCGTAACACAGTAATTTGTTTGGAATTTTTTCACCAAATTTGCAACATAGGCTTTTTGGGAGCCCACCTTATGAACAGTGGCACTGTCATTTTGTTAATCGGTCCCGAAAGGTTATTCCGCGCAGTGATCGAGAAATCATCTTTTGGGACTGAATAATGACATGACAGTGACTGAATTCATGAAGTGGGGTCCCAAGAACCCCATGTTGATAATTTGGTGCCAGAATTCACAAAAATGGGCGAGATATCCACCTAAGTTGGAAAAAAAAAAAAAAAATTATGCCATTATACAGCTTACTGGTATTTCTTCAGTTCGTGATCGGCTTTGAAGAGTGCTGATGTGTTCCCGGTCCACCGAAGATCATCGCGCTGGGCTCCAGAGGTAAGTATGGGGAGAGGGGGTGTTGGGAGGTGGGGTGCCAGAGGGTGGGTGCGGGTTGGGGAGGGTCACGGACACAATGAGGGACCGTTTTCTGCTTTTCAGGAAAAAAAAAAAAAAATAAAAACATCATGGGAAGGTTTTCTTATTTTGCAGGTAGATTTGGTACACTGGGGTGGGCTCCCACTATGCTGCCTGGGTGTTTTTTGGGGGGAGGACTGGAGCCAATGGGGATTGGGCCCCCCCCGTTGGCAAAGTAAAAAGGGTCTGTGGGGGGAGGACATGATGCCGAAGGGGATTGGACACCCCCCTCAGCAGGCAAATGATTTTTTTTGGGGGGGGACATTATGCCAAAATCCGCCAGTATTTTGGGGCCTCTCGCATCCGTGGGGTTGGTGGATGCCTAACGCCGGCCCTGGGTATGGCCACCTCTGAAGTCTGCTTGCTGCGGACTGTGAAAGACAGATGGCCGACAGCCGCTGCCATGTTTCCTGAAATGTTACACCAGGCAAGGCAAGTTGCTATTTGCTGCTGCAATCAGGAACGACCCAGCAGCAAAAACAGCTGATTCTCCAATTAAGGGGCACTCCCTGACTGCAGTGGCGAATTTCTTTCAGCTAGGTGGCAGGCTTCTCAACTGCTGTCAGACAGCTTGTTGTTTCATTGGTGCAACAGACTCCAGCCTGAAAAAGCAGTGGCACCAATGGCCCAGCACCACCGCACCTCCGAAACCTGCTTTTCCACTTCAAGCTGCCACAATATGTTGCCTGTGCTGTATACGCAAGACAGCATAAAAAGTACTGTATGCTTCATGTTTCTGTTATTCAGATGTGTGAACAAAACCTCTTCTGCGTCAGTCAACAGTTTATATCCCAGTCCCAGGGAAAAAAAAAAATGTCAGGGAGGACTGGCTGAGCAGTTCTGATGTCTTGCCAAGCAAATGGGAACTTAACGAGCAAGTAGGTGTAGAACCTAACTTTGCACAGGTGGTAGCCACAAAATCGTAATCTCTGCTACCAGCTGAAGCACCAAGATGCAAAGATATTGCTCCCAATCGAGGGATCTGGAGGCTTTAGCCTTGGACACAGTTTCACTAAACTGGCAAGATGTCAACTTGCTGTACTTTTTCTCCACAGTTTTCTTTTCCTAGTCAAAAAAACCCCCAACAAAAACACTTTTCTTTCCAAAGTTGAGCACAAAGTATGGAAGGAAAAGTAGCAATCCTTTTAGTTTGTCTGTATTGGCCTTCATAACTCTGGTTGCCACTCCTAATACAGATTGCAGTGGGATCCTTCATTCTTATTATGCCTTTTGCCAGATCTCCTTCTGCAAGATGCAGAACATATTTATTTATTTATTTTGAAAAGTTTCACCAGGAAAGGCACACTGAGCTACAATTTAGTTTCCAGATGCTTCCTGAGCGAAGGGGAAAGAGGGGATGCAATGTTGAATTTAATACGGACAGATAAAAAAAACATAGAACTAAGTATAAACAAAAACATTAAAGCAACATGAACATTTTGTAGGATGGTCAGGCAGTACTGTCTAGTATACATAAAATGTAATTAAGTACACATATCCAGGTTACATATATAGAAGACATGATGATATATATCCCTAATGGTCCCCAGATCAAGAACCAGCTGTGGCCAGAGATCCTTCTGCTATAGAGCCCCAACCTGGTTTAACTCTCTCCCTGCCCCCATCACCAATGCCACCACCATCAACAAGTTCAAAACCACCCTTCGAAACCACATCGTCAACACTCGTAACTGCTCCTGTCTCTGAAAATAGCCTCCACCTCTACTTCTCTTGACAATGCCCTCCGGGCAGCTCTCCACCTAGCCATCCCCACCACCACTTCCCTGTACACCGTGCCTATGTTTAACCTGGCCAGTGCCAGCTGTTTCAGTGTTTACCTATTAGATTGCTCACTATTGATACCAACTTGTGTAACACCTGTTCTCAATTACATGTACTCTGTAACCTAAATGTATTTGTCTGACCACAGTGTGACGTTGGCGCCTCTGTTTGAACGCCTTTTGTTTTGCAAAGCTATGCTATGTAACCAAAAACACTATGTATGTCTTTATGTGACAAAGTACCTTTGGAAACGAGCCTCTGGTTCAAAGGTTGTAAACTGATTTTACAAATAAATAAATATTAATTTACATCACCATGTGCACATGCATACATTTGTGCTCAGTTACACTATCATGGACATATCTGAATTTTCACAACCTGCAGTGTCTTCCATGGCCTAGAACTTGATAGGAACATCTTAACTGGCATGGGGAATGGGGTATTTATCAGAGCTGATAGACCTTATGATCTCACTCATACTTGAGGTCTTTATGTCCGGTGTGTACCATAAAAATTCTTCTCTTGAAGTTGATGAAACCCCAACCTGCCAGCATCAACCATACCCACCTGGTCATATGTGGTCGCTTCTGCCCCACGATTCCTGCCAGATCCCTGTCCACTCCACAGAGTCCTGATGCTATACTTGTTTCCAAGCAAAGTCATGGAGCTTGCCTCCATCAGCAGGGCCTGGGTGACCCAGGTGGAACATTCAGTATCCAGTCCTAGACTTCTGCCTGTTGCACCCACCCCCGCCCAACATCTCCTAGTTGAGATGGACTGCCTCAGTTCCTGACCAACCCAATGCTCTGTCAGGGGTGGGCAACCAAATATAATCAGAGGGCCATCGTTGCGGCCCTCAAACACCCCCAAGGGCCACAAATCCCCCATTTGCCACAGTCACAAGTCATATTTATACATTTGAAGTCAAAACAAGCTATGTAGAACATGTCCATCACAGCTGTCAGCCTATATCCCTTGTCTAGCTTTGCACAGAGAGCCTCCTGGTATAATTTTGGATGGATGAGGGGGCCACACGCGGGCCATGGGATGCCCACCGCAGCTCTAAGTGATTTCAGATTTTCCCTGGCAGTTGGTCTTTCTCCTCATGTTGTGGCCTAGTGGGCAGGAGGAAAAAGTGTGTTTTGGAGCATCAGCATGAAGTGAGGAGCCAACTTTACAGAATGCCAGCACAAATCTTCCTACTGGATACATCTCAGTGCTTCTTTCTGCTCTGTGATGAGGTGTTGGGCTTCGCTTTGTTACCCACACCACCAGTGGCAACTCCGCAAGGCCACTGCTGTTTGTCACTACAAGAGCAGCACTGCGTCCCCATCCCTCCCTGGAGAAGTATATCCATAGGTTGCTCTGAGCCCTTCCTGCCAGACTACACTCCTGACATCCCAGGTTTGGGGTGTGAACCCAGTTCACTAGTGTGCCAGAGTGGTCCCCACCATTTGGTGCCTCTGAGTCGGCTCAGTTGGGTGGGTAGTTCTCTTTTTTTTCCATCCCTCCCTCCACCATGTGATGAACATGTCATGTTCATGCCTGGCCTGTTCTGGGGGAGGTTGGGGCCACATTGCTTGGTGCCCCCCCAGTGTTAAGGCCCCTCACAGTCCACAGAGCCTCTACCGAGCGAGCAATGATTAATATTTTTTTAATTTTGAACTCCGCTTTATTCTAAAGGAAAGATAAAATTACCATTACAATAAGATGATCTACCTTGGTATATAATTTTGAGATGTACCCTGTAATCGTCCGGTGGAAAAAAAAAAAAAAAAAATAAAGTGAACAACTTCACAGGAGCTAAACCACACTCCTTATTGACATAACAAAACAAATCTGTGAATATAAGGGTCTGTAATATTTTCTGCTGTCTCTGTTTTTGCAGGCAATGAGGAGGCAGCCAACTAGGCAGAATCCCTTGAAAGTACAGTGTTCTCCAGACTGTTCCAAGGAGACAGTTTCCCAGCCCGTCAGAATTATGCCTAAGGGGGCCACACAACCCAGATAGGCCTCAGCCCATGATCACCGTCGTGCCAGCATGATGAATGTTATAGCAAAATCACTATGCAGCGGGGCAGTTACTGTGGTGCCTCCATCGCTTGTGTACAGTATGCGTCTCGGGGTGGCAAATGTCCAGGAAAGAGTGAAGCCTCTGGTTCACTTTGGCCATTATGCCTCATGCTACACAACTCCTGCATTTTATTTTTCTAAACAAATTGTGGGGATTTATCTGATAGCCAGTTGGCTGTGATACCATTACAAGCAGTGGTTAGCATCATATATAACAGTTTCCTCTTTTGCTTGGCAGTGTTCCTGCTTTGGGTAACCCTAACAACGTATAAGTAAAAATGAATGGGTATTTGACTCCCTGGACCTGCTCAATGGCCTGGTGAACTTGAAATCGATACCTTCCTATGGCTGAGCAGTCCCAGAAGATATTTGAATGTGTACCCCTATTCCCACAATCTCTCCATCATTTCTTCCCTCTCGTGTTACCAAAGTGCTTTGTCACCAGAGGAGTATGAAAGAACCTGACCAATACTTCCCAGGTAAATGCTTGCCGAATCAGTGCAGAACTCGCCTTCCACCCACCCCCACCCCACCATAATCTCTGCATCCATTTTTTTACTGATCTGGGGTGTGCAGGTATAGCGGGCACATTTAAGTCTAATATCCTCTAGAGGTTCGTCATCTGCCTTCATTAGTCATACATTTCTGAGATGTAACAAAATGTATCTTTAACTATGGCCACCCAGTAGATATAATATTCCAAGGGTGTATTGTCCCTGGTAACCTTGGTCAAGTTGCCCACTGCTGCAGGAAGTGGTGCACTTGATGGTATCAAAATTGGTCTCCTGACTCCAAAGTGTATTTCTGTCTCAAATGGTAAGATTCTGTTTGAGGATGCTAGTTGTGAGAAGTTCATTGGTCCCTTTTCAGCCCATCGCTTAAAATCTGAATCCGGCCTCAGGCACACAAAAGGTACATGATGAAAGATTGGTGTTAACAGGCCCACGTCTCCTTTTGACCGTGTCGCTCTTTGGAGTTTTAGAATAATGACTATGGTACGTTTCACCCAGGGGTTAGCTACCTTTTGAACAAGTTCAGGATCATAAGGTTCCATTGGCAGAACCCAGTCAGTACTGGTAGACTTCCATCCATCTCCATGGTTACCCATTGGAAGGTAGTAAACTTCTTTTTTTTTTTTTTTTTAATTCATGTTTATTGCATATTTCGGCACAGTTATACAATAGTTAGAGATCATTTTCAGCATTTCTGTCTTTGGAAGTACATACACTTTACATCAGAGACATCCTTGTACATAGTCATATTTCATCAGCTGGATCTCTCTCCACATTGATAATCTCTTTTTGTATTGCTAGGAGTAGGTAATTAAATCATACCCTTTAGGTGGTCCTCAATAAGGCTCTCGTATCTCCATATCCCTCTCTTGGTGGTCCTCCTCCCGCTGCGTTGCCCCCAACATCAAAGATAACAGCCATGGGGTCCATCTTCTCACAAAACTTTGTGTCCTCAGGTTTATTCTGTAGGTGATCTCCTCCATGTCTTTTATCTCACCTATAAGGGACACCCAGTCTCGGTGGGTCGGTGGGGATTGTGAGAGCCATTTTTTTGTTAGGGCCTTATGGGCCGCCATGAGGAGGACATTCCACAGATAGGTCTTGTCCGTTCCCCTAATTTCATCTGGTTTCATTCCCAATATCGAGTTTCTGGGACCCAGGACAGTCTCTAAGGAAAATACCTGTTTTATCGTCTGGTTAATTTCTGCCCAGTAATTCTTGAGGGTTGGGCATGACCAAAAGATATGGAGATAGTTTGCCATAGGTGCCCCACACTCCCTCCAGCACCTCCCTGTACAGTTCCTGTCCCATTTACATTGAACAGCTGGTGTAACAAACAACCTCATTCTTACTTTCCACTCATACTCTTTCCAGAATGGGGATGATGTGGTCTTAGAGGTCTGTGCAAGAGCTGCAATCCATTCCTCCTCCACTAAACTCTCCTCCTGCTCCAGCTCCCATCTGCTTTTAGTTTGGGAAGCCTTACTCTCCCCCCAACCCCCAATCCCTTAAGGCTCCATAAATAGCCGATACCTGCCCTTTGACCTTTGTTAAATTCATTATTTCAGTCATCGTACTTAGCAGCTCTGCTGAGGGTTTAGTTTGTTTGTAGAGAAATTGTAATTTATGTATGTGGGCTCTTATCTGTAAATACCTAAAATAATCCCCTTGTCTTAAGGAGAATGGAAGGTAGTAAACCTCTTGACCCATGAGCATACTCCCATTAACTGTGCAGCTGGATAATAATGCCTCAGGTTGGGCAGGGCCAAACCCCCGTCTCCCTGGAGACCATGAGTATTGTCTATTGGATTTTAGGTTCCCCCACCCCCTAAAAAAAAAAAAAAAAGGCTGACATTCTTAACCAGGGACTTCCATAAAGACTCTGGGATAGGCAGTGAGAGGGTTTGAAACAAGAATAGTAGTCGAGGCAGAATATTCATTTTAGCTGAATCTATCTAGTCTTGTCTAGTGCACTTACCCGGTCAACAAAAGCTAAAATAAAAATAAATCTGCCCTACTAATTAAAGTGGAACTGTTTTCCAGGGTGCCAGGTCTCACTGTATGGAGTTGCATAGAGGGTTATAATTAATGGTAAATAACGTTTCTATGGCCAGTGACACTTGTACCCCTAGGTAACGAATTTGGTTATTCTTGGCCCATGTAAACCGGATGAGTTGCCTGATGTGCATGGTGCAAACCCCACCATTCCATGCTACCTCTGATTTAGAATAGTTAATTTTGTAGCCTGCCAATTTGCCAAACTGATATAAGGTGGTGGTAAGGGCCCGATATAGATCTCTGTGGGGTGGAGAAAAAGAAAATGGAATCATCTGCATATAAGGAGATTTTGTGTTCATGTACTGGAAAACCAAAGCATATGCCTTCCGTTGCAGGGTTTTGACATATCTTGGTAGCCAGTGGTTCCAGGCTTGAGGCAATGGTAACAAAAGACACCCCTGCCAAGAGGAAATCTCTGTAGTTGTACACCATTCCCCTTGGCTATGGCTTCTGGGTTTGTGTATAGGGCCTTTATGCTGTGTAAATATTTAGGACCAAATTGAAAGGAATGTATAGTATCATTTAAAAACTGCCAATTATCCTTATCAAATACCTTCTCTGTGTCCATTGCAATTGCTGTCTGGGGATGTGGTTTATTTTTTCTAAGCTGAGAAAATATTTAGCAGGTGTCTTATGTTATCAGATACAAATGGGTGGGCTACTTCTGAGATGCAGTGTTGTAGCTGGACTGCCAGGATACCGGTATATAGTTTGAGGTCCACCATCAATAGAGAAATTGGCCTATATGACCCACATTCCTGCAGGTCCTTGCCTTTGGTAGGATACTGCTCTGTTCTTGGCATCTGGAGACTGGTATCTCTCCTTCCTCCTTCTGCCACCTCACAGAATAAATACCGAATAGAGCAGTGGGATAAGTTTTTCTGCCAAAGCCTTGTACCATTCAGCAGGGTACCCATGGCACCCCAGTGATTTATTCTTCAGCCCTTTGATTTTAGCCATAATCTCAAATTCCATGATGGAGACATCAAGTGCTGCTGCCTGTTCTGACAGTGTAGGAATATGCAGTCCCTCAAAGAATTGTCCTGTGCCCTGCGCCTTATATTCCTTATATAGGGTGCTGTAAAATTCGGTTAACTTCTGCAAAATTCTAGAAGGGTTACCCATCACCCCCTTCTGTTGTCCACGTCCCTAAGCTAAAGGACCACTTAGTTAACCTGCTGTTGCTGCAAGCGGCAAGTTAGCACTTCACCAGTTTTGTCCACTTTCGTAATAATGTTGTGTTGTGTAGCAAAGCTGAGCCTTGATGTGTTTCTAAAAGTTTAGTAAGGCCCTGTTTTTTTACTTCTAGTTATTGTTTGACTTATTCATCAAGAATAATTTGATGCTCTGCTTCAAGATCAAAAATTTGAGTTACCAGATTGAGCTGTTTTTGAACACATTCTTTTTTTTTTTGACAGATGTCAATCTAATAAGTTCCCCTCAGGTAGGCTTTTAGGCCACCCTGATTTAAGGCGTCAGAGGTGATTGCAGTCATGTTGTGAGTGAAAAATTCTGCTATATGCCTCCGGATAGTTAATTTAATGTCCTTATCATTCAGTAAGCCCACATTAAGCCTCCAACTAGAATGATGAAGTAATGGCAGAGTCCTAATATAATAGGGTCATGGTCAGAGGTTGCAATGTTTTCTTATCCAGCAGGTGTGAACCTTGTATAGAATTTCTTCAGACAGGAATGAATGGCCACTTCTAGAGCAGGATCCGTGACGAGCCGAGTAAAATGTACAGTCACGGTTCTGGGGATGGATACAGCTCCAGATGTCCCTTAGTCCTAGTTCCTCTGTCATTCTAGAGAGCCTCCTTCCTACCTAGGAAGTGTCACTGTGGGTCCCACTCCTGTCCAGCCTATTTAGAAACATTGTATGGAACCCCCCAAAACATAGAAATGAGCTGGCATTTGCACTGCATCAACAACAATTTTTGAAAAAAGGCCATTTTCTGCCTCTTCATGTGGGGCATAAAGGTTTAACAAAATACGCTTCCTATTCCTTTATATGCATTTTTAGAGGAACAAATTGGCCTGCCTTTCCAGATTCTGGTAGCACAACTTGTAGTGGGGCATTTTTTCTTACTAGGGTTACCACCCCCCTCCTGTGTGATTGTTTACCCCAAGTGAAAAAATATACTTCCCTTAACCAAGATTTCCGCAACTTGAGATGCTTCACCTGCGTCAAGTGAGAGTCCTGAATAAATGCCACTGTTGCCTTGTCTCTTAACGATTTCTTGAATAATTCTATCCCTTTTGATTGGGCTGTTTAGCCCCTTGACATTATAAGAGTATTGCCCCCCATTTGTATATTCTAAAAATTAGCATGCGTGTGTTATCTCGCCATTCCTTCATCCCTTTTCAAGTCAGGGAAGCTACATCTGAACCCCTCTCAACTGCCTCCTTACCCAGCAGATCTGGCATGCAGTGCGCAAAACTGAAGTCACAACTGGTGGCACTTTAGAAATTGGTTAAATGCTATACAAATAGAACTTCAGGATATGCCTCAGTGAGATGGAATGCCTCTCACTGACTGGTGGTAGTAAGAAGCAGGGAGGACCTGTATGGTCTTCCCCACTCACTTGAACCCTACCTCCGAAGTTTCAAGCGAGGGGAGTGTCACAGGCTATCCCTATGCGATCTGAGAAATTGAACTAATTTTAATCAGTTAAGAGGAGAGGGCCACTCACTCCACTAAAACATCTTCTGACTCACTGGCAACCCCCCTTCCATATTTGTGCTGAAAATCTCCTGGCAGCAGGCCCCCCCAGCACATACCCTGCCATTATTATGTCCATGGCAAGACTGCGGCAGCCACCATGGGTGCTAGGAAAGCAGGGATATATTCAGGGTCAGATGAGGGCTGCATGCTCAGCTTATGTGCAAAATGTTTTCCTGTACCAGCCACGGATGCCTTCCTCAGACCATGAAGCCAGCACAACCTCACTGTCAGTCTGTTAGGCCTGCCGCTGCTCAGCTGTGACTGTATGATAGGAGGATTCACCTCTTGGCATGACCCGATATTACCCCTTGGTGCTCACCGATTCTAGGCTCTGTTCGAGCCAACTGAATGAACTACCCTTCCATGCTAGCATACCTTATAATTTTAAGCTAGACCAGTTTCACTGCCATTAGTCCCCCCACATTAATTTTGGACTTATGCGCTCTTTTTAACAACAAAAAAAAAAAAAAGGCAAAGCCTAATCCTGTTGGAGGGAACCCCACCAGGAGAAGCAGAGTCCCACCACCACAATTCAGAGTGCCAAATCAGCCACGCGAGTGAGGAGCCTTACCTTGCAGACATGAGTACAATTTAATGTGCCAACAGCCAGCTGCCATTAGCTAATAAGTCCCTGATGAGACCATTTGGGCTAATGACCAAGCAGATCAGAATTAAGCCACATTCTGGTGCACCTAGTGTCCATTAGCCCTTAGCGCCTGTATCCCAAGTAGGAAAGAACGTGGCTGAGGTGGGTGTTATAGCTGCCGCTGAATCTTTGAGCTGTCCAGTTGAATATTTTATTGACTATGAATGACTTGGGCCCACTTCCACTGCATCTCTCTCATTCTCTCCTGCTAGGGTCTGCCATGTAGAACCTGAGGGAGACTCCAGGGCCATCCCATGTTTAGACTTTTTCTGGTGCCATTGCTTTCGCTTGAGGTTTGCCATCTGCAGGGGTTTCAACACTTGTTCTAGGAAGATCCCATTTTGCTGTAGGAGTGATTAAATATCCTTTAGGGATTTGTATAAAGTAGAGCCCAACTCACTAAACACCCTGAGCTTTGCTGAAAGTTCCAGGTGATTTTTGATTCCCTTTTATTTTTTAGCTCTTTGGTGATGACTAGAACATTTTTTTGCATCTTTGTAGTGTGACAGGGCATAGTCATGTTCAGAATAAAGTCTTTTATCCCCATTGTGCCCAGGCTTTACTGAGGATTTCAGACTTGACCCTATAATCCATGAAGGCAAGGACTGTAGAATAGGGCTGGGCCAGTGAATCTTTAGGTGAGTCTGCCAGTGCCATCTGTGCAAAGTACGTCTCCAGTCTCTGTTCATTCTGGGACTCCATGTATTTTGTAGGTTATTCCTATGATTGCGGTTCTCCAGGTCCTCCTATTTATTTTCTAAGTCCAGCTCCCATTGATGCAGTTGAAGAAGGGCATTTGAGTGGAGGTCCATTATTGCAGCACATTTGGCAAAATAGGATTCCAGCACGGAGGTTAATTTTTCAACTACACGGAGAGCCTGATAATAGTAAGTTGCTGTGGTTTCTATGCAGTGCAGAGTGTCACCAATGTTTTTAAGCTCTCGGTAGAGCTTTCGGGACATTATCCTGTAGGCTTCCTCTTCCTTCTGAAATTCCCTGTCCAACATTGTTGGTGAGGAAGGATGGGAGCATGAACAACTTCTGCTACAGCCCATATCCTCTGATCAGAGCAAAGCAAGTTTTGCTGCAGGGATAGACTTCAGCTCTGTCTGGTCGACATATTGCACTCCTGTTTAAAATGTTGAATTTCGTACTTTTAGCCCATTAACTACACTGGATGCCTTTAGATCAATTTAGGATTACACAGCGCGCTCCGAAGTTGGACTGCTTCCATAGCCACATCACCACAAGTCCTCGCTATTACAGTCTCAGTCCAGGGCTTGTGTACACTGCCTGTGCAGTCAGTGTTCTCTATTCATTATTTTAACACTGTAGGCCACCACCCTATATTTTTTTTACCACCACCCTATATTCTTGGTAATTTCCCTAATTTGTCTTACACAATAATCCCCAAATGCCTTTTAGTACTTTCCTTTATTACACTACTACCCCCCCCAATTTGATGATAGCGCTCTGTAGCTTACTTAAACCAAACTTGTACAGTGCATATAGGAAGCCCAACGAAGAATGTGCACGTCCCTAATCCCCACCCTATATTTATTACACAACAGGGAACCCTGGCAGTGTGCCCCAAAACCCTTTGTCTAAAGCAAGTCACTTGGGATCGAGATGTACTGCCAGCCAGTGCCACTAGGTCGACTGAAAATGTGTTTTCTGACTGCGAGACAGTCACATACTTAGGAAACATAGAAACAGACTTTGACGGCAAATAAGGAACACTTGGCCCACCTAGTCTGCCTGTTTCCCTACCTATTGGATAAGCTGCAGATCCTAGTTAACCAACAGCCTACCACTTCCTACCCCCACCAGAATTGCCTTCTGTCTGTCCTATGCATTCTTGTATTCCCCCACTGTTTGTGACCACACACCCTCCTCAGGCAGGCCGTTCTATGCGTTCGCTACCCTCTCTGTGAAAAAATACTTCCTCACATTGCCCCAGAGCCGTTCCCCCTCTATCTTCAGATTGTGTCCCCTTGTTCTTGACATCTTGTTTTTTGAAAGATGCTACCCTCTTGGACTTTGATGATTCCCTTGAGGTACTTGAAAGTTTCAATCATGTTCTCTTTCAGATTCAGTAATGACTTAAGTCACAGCACATTGAAAGTTCAGGTCTCTGCCCTAGTGCATTGCAACTTGTCAACGCCAGAAGATTCTTCAAATTTCTGTGCTGGACCCCTACGATAGTTATCCTGGGCACTATGTGATTACAAAGTTGCAACTGTACCTTATAGTTCTGTATGATGTAACATTTGGTGATGTCTTGCTCTGCATTTCTCTAGTTTGTAAGCTCCCAGGACGTGCCTGAAAAATAGGCATGCATTTTTCTAGTGTGCTTACCTGGTCAATAAAAACTGAATAAATAAATATTGGAGGGGCTGAGATGCATTAATGAGAAAATAGAAGGCTGGTTGCTGGGCATCACCTTAATCTACTGACCACTGCCACGCAAGTCTGCAGTCTGATAACTTGCAGCATTTTTTTTTTCTTGGGCATTAGTACACTATTAGCCAGGCATTGGTATTTTGTAATCATATAATAAGTGGTAAGGGTTTACAAACTGAAATTCTCCGTTATCCATGTATGACGAGTTTTGTCTGTGTGTGTGCACCACCATCAATTACAAAATAGTTTAATTTTCTTTGGTTAGTACTGTTGTAACTCCGGTTTTCCTTTACAGCCTCTGTGTGATGCCAGTACAAACCATTTGAGCCTCTCTCGTCTTACGGTTTATGGGGCATCATGCACCATGGGTGTATGTAACAGAAAAAAAATCACATTACACACCATACCCTGTACATTGTTCTGCATAATTGGTTCGACTTGATTGCACAGTGAAATAGGTGTGTATTTCTCTATCGTATACAAGTGTGCCATTTGTCATATATAAAAGAGCAGCGAACAGCTGTAGCCCATCAGTTGACCAAGAACTACTTTGTTTTTTCCCCACAAGGCAGAGAAAACTGCCCCATTTACATTGCGCAGTTTTACTAAAACAAAACATGGGAAGTTGGGGAAATAAGGTAAACGTATTTTGTTTGTACACTCTCAGTATATAATGTCTAGTTAAACCACTTGAGCTTCGGTTTCATGGCATTGCACAACTCTGCTGAGTAGAAAAAAAATACAGTACTCCCCATGTATTCTATTACTATGTAATGTTTATATTTTTAGTTCTAATCTGCCCATGTTTACCATTGCCATCAGTGTCATTTTACGCATGTTAGCTTGACACAAGCTCAGTAAACACTGGTGGTTTCCTGTACTTCATTTATGGTGCAAAGAATAGCTGTTTGGTATTCAAAGGTTGACATCATAGGTTCGTGGCATAATATTTGGGACTTCAGGTGACAGCTGTTTATTGTCAATGGAGCAAAGCAAAAGCAGTGCATCAGAACCTGTTATTAGGGGAGGAGCATGAAACCTTTCAGGTGTAAAATTACCACCAACATTTATCAATCTTGCATGTGTGTTTACCATCACACAGATATCTGTTTGTTTTCCCAGCTTTAGTGGACAATCTAGCTAATGACTGCTTGATAATTGTTGTGGAAGATTTGGGATTTGCTATCAATATGTCCTGTCTAGGAACATTAATCCCCTGCCAGTTTAGCTCTGGCCAACACACTACAGTAAGAGTAGCACTATCATCCATTTTAACCAAGAAGTATTGGGTGGTAGCTGGACCGGGGGGCATAGATAGCAGCTAACGCATTCTGTTTGTGAGGTAGTCTCTTCCTGTGGAGAGCACCTGGCAGCTCTCTGCTGGCCAACTGCAGCCTGATGCCGTCGTGATGGCAGCCTGTTCTCCAACGGAGAAAATCTGCCATCAGGAGCTGGAGCATTTTGGGGGGCTGTTGAAAGAGTGCATTGTCCCCCAAAAAAAAAGAAGCCCTAAATAAGTTGACCTTTTTAGATTTAACAAAAGCAATAAATTTGCTTTGTGGCCTTGACACTGTTGTATTTTAATGCTGTACCTCCTGCAGTTAGTTATTGTATCATATTTATATTATTTTTTGTGTTATCACAGAAAGTAGATAGCCTTTAGAAATAATAGATGACACTAGGATAGTTGAAGATGGACAGATATAATAGGAAGCTCATTGGAGCTACAACACTGAAGTTTTGTGGTGGATGTGCCAAGTGTGTGGTACTTTAAAGATGGACATTGACGAGCCAGCGCAGCTGTAGGGCTACTGCTCGCAGCGCCAGTGACCTGGGTTCGGGAATGGACTCTTGCTACTGGAGGGCCAGTCGGGGGGAGGAGGACTGAGCACCTACGGGCCACTCTCCTCCTCCTGGGAGGGTGGGTTGCATGTCGCGCTGCTTTACTGCCACCTGGGTGACCACAGGTGGAGGTGCAGCGGGACAGCATGACGCGGGTGGGAGGACGTCGGCTGGGAGCTGGAGCACTTGCCCGTTGTGACCTGCTCCACCCCTTGGCTCCCATAGTGTGTCAAGTCCTGAGGAGTGGCACCAGAACACAGAAAAACACCCCATCGCGGCGGTCATAGATGGGATCCGGAGCTGCTCCAGATCCCACAACCGGGCTCCCGCCGGAGACCACAGAGGACCACCTGACGGACATTAAAATTGACTGGGAGGGGGAATCGGGGGAACCCCTCCTCCCTGCCCAGGGGGGTAGGCCGAGGCACGGTGGAGGTAGGTCCGGTGGCTCCGTGCGAGAGTTACCCAGGGAGGGACTTGGAGATCAGCAGCCTAGGGTGCCCGGAAGGGAACCACCACAGTGAAGAGAAGGGGGGCAGAAAAACAGTAAATATATTTACAAAAAAAAAGATGGTCATTGAGGTCACAGCAGTGGAATATACTGTTGAAAGGTATAAAAACATTGTAAGATAAAAATGGTTACAGAATATTTACTAACTTGTTTATAGCCCATCTGAGAAGCAACATTTCATTTTAAGTTGGATCCTGCTTACTACTCTGTAAATTATCCTGTCATCCTATTTATGCCATTCATTACTGTATCTAATCTTGCAGATATCTAACATACTAACATATTAAAATGCCAGTGGAGTAGGCCTAATGGTCTTTCGTGTCTGCTCGTTTGGTCAGTCCCCAACCTGGGAGCTGACCTTGCTGTCCCCCCACCTCCTTGGGCTTCTTCATTCCCAGTCTGAAATATTCCCCCCCTGTATTGGACTTTGCCAGCACAACCCTACCCCTGTACCTGCCCCAACCCCTCTTGGACCCCTCCACAGTCTCTGCCTCCACTATTCCCCTGGATAGTGCATTCCATGTTTCCATCACCCTCTCAGTGAAGTAGCACCTTCTCCTTCCCCCCCATCTTCCCCCCCTCTAGCTTCCACCTGTGCCCTCTAGTTGCCCCCCTTTCCTTTGAAGCACCCCAACTGAGCCTCCTCTGTTTAGCCCCTTCATGTACTTGAAGACCTCTATCATGTCCCCCCCCATCCCTCCTCTCCTCCAACGTGTACATGTTGAGCCTCTACCCATTGGTCCTTTCCCCCAAGCCCCAAATCACTTTGGTTGCCCTCCTCTAGACCTTTTCCAGGAGTGCAATGTCCCTTTTTTAAGTGCGGCCTCCAAAACTGCACACAGTACTTGAGGTGCAGCCTAACTAAGCAGTTGTAGAGAGGGATTATCACTTCCCTCCTTCTGAAGGTATTCTTCCTAGCGATGCATCCCAGCATCCTATTGGCTTTGGCTGCTGCCCTTCTACAAGTCTGAGTTGTTCATTTTGATGTACACCACCACCCCAAGGTCCCTCTCAGCCATCGAGACTTGAAACATTACCCCCCCCCCCGGGTATACACTTGGCCAGGGTTTCTGGCACCCAGGTGCAGAACCCTGCACTTCCCTGCATTGAACCTCATGCTCCACTTCCTTGACCACTTCTCCAGAGAATTAGATCCTCCTGCAGGGTAACCCTTCCCCATCCACCACTGCTCCCAACTTCTGGTCATCGGCAGAGACTCATTTCACTCTTGATACCCTTCCTTATGTCAGAGACATGGGCGTTAAACAGGAGGGGCCCTAGGACTGATCCCTGAGGGACCCCACTGATCATCCTTTTTGGAGATGAGACTAACCCCCCCCCCAACCATGACCCTCTGGGTACGCTCCGAGAGCCAATTTCCTATCCATCTGATGAGTTGTTTCCCCGGTCCCATTTCCCCCAGCTTATCCAACAGGCCCCTGTGAGGAACTGAGTCAAACCCTTGCTGAATTCAAGAAGGAGGACGTCCACCAGCCTGCCCTGGTCCAGGGCACTCATCACCCAATTGTAGAACTCCACAAGGTTTGTCTGACATGATTTTCCCAGAACAAAGACATGTCTATCATCCAGGTACCTCAACTTCTCCAGTACCCCCCCAGCCTCTCCTTGATAATACCCTCCGTCACCTTGCCCACCACCGATGTCAGGCTGACAGGCCTGTAGTTCCTCGCTGCCTCTTGTGATCCTCCCTTGTGGATAGGCACAATATGTGCCACCCTCCAGTCCTGGGGCACCCACCCCATCATCAGAGATGTTGAAAAGCTCTGTCAGGGGTTCCGCCAGTTCCCTCAGTACCCTGGGATGTAATTCATCCGGACCTGGTGCTTTCTCCATCCTAAGGGACCTGAGGGCTTCTCTTACTCTCTCTACTGGGATTTCCACCTCCACTTCCTCCTCCTTGGCCCCCTGTTCTGCCTTCCCTCCTCCTGATGGTGATGTCACCCCCTTCCTAGATTCACTGGGGCTCCCGATCAGTAAGGGTCCAGCCCCCTCCTAAGTTTCATCGTCTTCTCCCTTGGATGACACAGCCCCCCCATTCTTCCTGATAAAAACTGAGGAAAAGTACTCATTTAGTAACTCAGCCTGCTCCCCCGGCTCCTGTGCCAATCCCTTCCCTGTTCTAATCCTGCTAATCTGCCCCTTCACCTTCCTTTTTTACCCAATGTATCTAAAGAACCCCTTGTTCCCCCTACTGATTTCCTTGGCCAGGTTCTGCTCCTTCCTTGCCTTAGCCAACCTCACCACCCTAGTGACCCTTCTGGCCATCAGCTCATACTCCCCTTGATCTCTTTCACTCCTTGAGCGTTTGAAGCACCTATAGGCAGCCTTCTTTTCCCTCAATGCCTCCTGAACCTCCTGGGTCCAACAAGGTTTTCTGGCCTTACCGCATTTGCACCTCACTCTTATACAGGTCTTGGTAGCCTCCTGCACCCCCTTCCTAATGATTTCCCACCTGCTGTCGGTGTCTGTGTCTGGCCTTATCCCATCCAAATGATTCTTGAGGATCCTTTCCATCCCCTTGAAGTCCACCCCCCTGAAGTCAAGTACCACCGTCTTTGTGTGGCCTTCCTCCCTAGGTCCAGGCAGAACCAGACCATGGCATGATCACTCCCCGCCAGCGGGTCCCTCACCTCAGCCTCTAATCTGAACACTGTCTGCCAGGACTATGTCCAGTGTGCGGGCCTCCCTAGTCGGCTCATCCATCTGTTGGTAAGTACAACCTGTTTTGTATCTATCTATAATGTGTTGTTTACATTGCATCTACTATGTTCTGTACCTGTGCACACCAGTTCATACCTGTAAAAGGTGCTTTAAGCGCCAGTGTATTTCACCTGGTCAAAAAAATAAAAATAAACTACTTAACATGGAAACATAGCCTTTGACAGCAGATGAGGACCACTTGACCCACCCAGTCTGCCCATGTCCCTACCTATTGGATAAGCTGTAGATCCTAGTTAATCACCAGCCTACTTCCTCCTACCCCCACTATAATTGTCTTATGTCTGTCTAATGCATTTTTGAATTTCCCTACTGTTTTTGACCCCACAACCTCCTTAGGAAGGCCATTCCATGTATCCACCACCCTCTCTGAAAAAATACTTCCTCACATTGCCCCTCAGTCGTCCCCCCCCCTCTATCTTCAAACTGTGCCCCCTTGTTCTTGCACATCTCTTTTTCTGAAAGATGCTACCCTCTTGGACTTTGTTGATTCCCTTGAGGTATTTGAAAGTTTCCATCATGTCCCCCCTGTCCTTCCTTTCCTTGAGGGTATACATATTAAGCTTCTTTAGTCTCTCTTCGTATGGTTTCTGGTGCAGACCCTGCACCATTTTAGTTGCCCTCCTCTGGACTGCCTCCAGCCTGTCTATGCCTTTGCAGAGATGAGGTCTCCAGAACTCCAGATGGGGTCTCACCAACTGTCTGTACAGAGGGATGCCAACTTCCTTTTTTCTACTGGTGATGTCCTCCCAATGCATCCCAGTATCTCCCCAGCCCTCCTTACTGCCTTTTCACATTGCCTGCCTACCTTTAGGTTGTCTGATATGACTACCCCAGGTCCCTTTCCATTTTTGTTTAGTACCCCCCTCCATTGTGTACTCTTCCCCTGGATGTTTATTTCCAGGTGCATTACTTTGCACTTCTTTGCATTGAATCTAAGCTGCTATACTTTTAACCATTCCTCCAACCTTGTCAAGTCCCTTCTCATCCTTTCCATTCCCCCGTTGTGCATCAGCCCTGTTGCAGATCTTTGTGTCATCTGCAGAGAGGCCTATTTTTTTCTTACAGTCCCTCTGCAGTGTCACTTTTAAAGACATTAAAGAGGACCGGCCCCAATACTGAACCCTGTGGTACCCTGCTAGTAACCCCCTTTCTTTGGCGTGGACTCTGTGTACTGTTACCGTCTGTGTCCTGTTGTCCAGCCAATTTTTTTACCCAGGCTACCACCCTGGGACCCACTCCCAGGCTGGCTAACATGTTAATCTTTTCAAGCAATCAAAATCTTTATTTAACCAGGTGTACACCATTGAGCAGTGCTCATTTTCAAGATGGACCTGAGCAAAATAAATAATTATACAACACCGTTTTTACAACAGTAACAAATTAATACAGAAGAAGAACCAGTAGCAAAATATAATGTACAAGATGACTAAACAGAAGCAAGGCCTGTTCATCAATGTATACAAATGGAAAAGGAATTACTTACATAAACAAATGTATAATCAGATGTGATGAAGGATGTCAGTTATGGATTAGGTATGACGGTTTAAGGAAGATACAGGGGTGGGGCGAGGGGGAGAAAAAGGTTTGCAGCAGAGGAGAGAATACCCATAAGGCACCACAGAATTCTTGGGACAGATGCCAAAGCATAAGGAGTAAGTACAGGCACCAAGTTAGGGGTAGTAGGGAAGTCAGTAGTTCAGGAAGGTACACGAAGGGAACAATCACAGTTACCCAAGTGGGACAGTAAAAATAAAGGATTACTGAAATGATATTGGAGAAGTGAAAGGGGATAGGGAGATAAGAGGGCAATAAATGGGTGACTCAAGTAACTGAATAAGTGAACAATGGATGTCTGTAGTATCTGGGAATATGGTAGGATCAGGAGAAGCAATTGCAGGACTCCTTGACGAGAAAATTGTAAAGGGATTTGAATGCTGCTAAATTGATAGGGTGGACCAATTTCAACATTCTTTGCAACTTGTTCCAGCCTAGAGGTAACATGTAACTTATAGATACCCTGCCAAAGCATAATTTGATCTTGGGCATAGCCAGGGAGATATAGGAGGCACTTCTTAGCGCATACTTGCCTAGGGTACTTACTGGTAGACAATCTGAGATATACTGAGGTAGCTTCTTGGTGATTGCTCTAAAGGTCCAGAGGGCAGCGTTTCTTTGTCTTCTGTGGTTCAGAGATGACCATCCCACAGCATTGTATCGGGAACAGTGATGTGTAGAGTAGGGAAGACCAGTAATAAATCTTAAAGCTCTGTGGTAGAGCGTATCAAGTTTAGCAAGTGCAACAGTGGGACCCTAGCTGTAGAGGAAGTCCGTGTAATCTAGTAGGGAGAGAAAAGTGGTTTGGACCAGTCTTTTCTTGGCATCTCATGTAAGAAGGTGATTAATTCTATAAAACAGTCCAAGCCTCTGTTGTAGCTTCTTTATCAGTTCATCAGTGTGATCATTAAAGGAAAGTCTATGGTCAATCCAGACTCCCAAGTATCCGAATTTGGATACATAATCCAGAGGTTCACCTAGGAGAGTAGTGATTCTATTTTGTGTGGGACTGTATCAAATGCCTTGCTAAAGTCTGAGTAGGCCATGTCCACAGTCTCTTGCTGGTCTACTACTTTGGTCACCCAGTCAAAAAAAATCTTAGATTCATCCGACATGACCGTCCCACTGTGAATCCATGCTGCCTTGGGTCCTGTGCCCCACTGGCCTCTGGGTACTTAATTCTTTCTTTCAGAAGTGATTCCACCATTTTCCCTACCACTGCAGTCAATCTAACAGGTCTGTAGTTGCCTGCCTCTGCTTTGCTCCCACTTTTGTGAAGGGGACTCCACCTTCCTCCAGTCCTCGGGTACCACACCATCCTCCCATGATTTATTCAGCTGGTAGAACTGAAGTGCAAGAAGGTCTGGGGCTTGCTGTGGGTCACCAAATGAAATCGTTGCTATGAGGGATTCGATCATGTGTTTCCTGGTTCCCAAACTTACACTCCGTGCACTAGACCATTAGTTTTAAACATGGCAATGTGCAAGTTAACTTTTGCCCCTTATTCATTTGTCTGCTTCCCCACCTGTCTGACCCTTCCCACCCCACCCCACCACCTGGCTTTTTCTTGGACTTGCCTCAGACAATATCCCCACGGCTTGTCCCTATGATGGGGTGACTGGGAGTCCTCCTCGACCTACTGGTTAAGGATCCAGTGTGATTGGTGCCTGGGTCACTGGTGCAGGGCTTCCAAGGGTCGATACTCGTCCCTGCCAGCTAGGATGATTTCTAACTTTTCTTCCTGTCATGAGGAGCAAAGCCAAAGAAGACCCTCTTGGGGCTTGGGGGTGGAAGGCGAGCACCCACAAGGTGGCTGGCTACCGAGTAGACATGACAGACCATTAGGCCTATTCTGCTGGCTTTTAGTATGTTTAAAAGACAAAATATATAAACAGTGCAGTCACTATGAAAAATTGGCACAAGAGAGGATGCCTACTTATAATCAGAAATGGAATCATCATATTTAAGGACTGGAATGAATGACTAGGTGGGGAGATCTAAAAGATTGTGGGCAACCTGAATTAAGGTGTCATTATGGCCCAGGTGGTACCTGATGTACCTCTGGGCCAGAAGGTCATGGGTTCTAGCCCCTCACTGGGATTGGACTCTTATTGTAAATACTGGCACACTAGTGCAGTACTAAGGGGATACCATATAATGTCTGGGTATGCAGTCATTCAGATGAAATGCATTAAACCAAGGCCCCAGTTGCCTTTTTTAAAGAGCAACTGACACCATCTGGCCAAAACAGCTACATTGCAGAATTAGAATAAGCATACCCCCAGTAAATCTCATACCAAAAGCTAGATTTCTGCGTTACTTCATTTTAAAGTTATGAGCTATTTTGTAACCCTGATTTCGCTACCTGTTCAAAATAGCCTGTATCAGTGAAGAGCTACTGCTGATATCATCTCAGGACCTTGCAGTCTAGTATTCCCTGCCAGCAAGCTTTTAGGACCTGTTTCTCCAAAGTTGTAAAGATCATGTGCAATGTTTTTCACAAGTAAAATAGGCAGCACCAGTCAGTAAATATTGCTTTAAAAACTGTGTGTATTTCAGGTTTAGTAACGAAGCTGATAATATTTTGTGTCTTTTTGTTGTGGTCCTTTTTTCCAGGGTTGCTGGATGCTGGGTCATAGTACACTGTTGTGAGATTTGTACAGTGAATAAGTTGCTGATGTGGTGAAAGGCTGAGATCATTAACACCTGTCATTCAATTGAAGCGATTTCTAAGAATGTCATTTTAAAACAATTATTCCATCTCCTTGTCAATGGGGGTGGGAAAGGTAATGCTGTTTTGAAAACTTTCTAGGAGTTTCTAATTTAGCCAGCAGAATGTTTTCTCCCTGTTAGGCTGTTTTGACGTACATTCAGGCTCATCCATGTTCTACTCTAAATTAAAAAGATCATTTTACTAGAGCCAACACTTCCACCCCTAGTAGGAATTAACACACATAAGGCCCCTATTAAAACATATTGTAAAGCAGACACTGACAAACAGCAGTGACGTTACCAAAATTACAGTACTAGCAGTACAACTTCCTTACAGGCACAGTAGAGTAGAACTCCAAATGGCTTCAGCAGCCTGGAGGCATGCTGACTCCGCATCCAGCAACCATTGAGAAATGGACCACATCAAATGGCATTATAAAATACAATTTTCAACCTTGTTACAAAACCTGAAACACATATAGTTTTTATAGCAATGTTTTTTGAATAGTGCTGCCTGTTTTACTTCAGACAACTATTGCACATGATCTTCAGCTCAGTTTGATTGACAAGACAGAATTGTCATTACAAAATATTGCACAATACATTTTAGCATACATAAATATACATATAACATTCTACATTGTTAAAATCCATAAAGGTACAATTACCAATAAATATACAGGGAAATTGAGTACTACAATTAAATTGGTATTTCTACCGTAAACTCCTTCACATGTATATAATTAAACTATTGCACATGTCTCTAAATCTAAGATTTGGTAAATATAGGCATCACCCTTATAGTAACCTATTCCTTAATTATATTATGCAGTTTATGTTTTGTCTCTTTACAGAACAATGCAACACTTTCTAATATCTCAATATTTTTGGATTTCAATAATGCATTCACTTGATATTTAGGTCTCATGTCTAAAGTTGATAATATATTACCCAAGTACATATTTCTTTCTTGAATTTTAAGAGGATGTGAAGTCAATAGATGTAATGGGTTGTCTTCCCCAAGCTGGCACTTGCAGATTTGTGTAATATTTTCATCATAGAATCCTCTCACATGATCTTTAAAACTTTGGAGAAACCGGTCCTATAAGCTTGTTGACGGGGAATACTAGACTGTGAGGTCCTGAGATGATGACAGCAGCTCTTCACTGATGCAGACTATTTTTGAACAGGTAGTGAAATCAGGGTTACAAAATAGCTCATAACTTTAAAATGAAGTAATGCAGAAATCTAGTTTTTGCGTTTGCTTGTGCGCATGTGCAAGGAACGTCTTGCAACAGTGTGCCTTTTGGATGTGTGTGACCCTCCTCCCCAATGCAGTGCTCAGTGTAGCAGGCACGACCCTAGTGGATAAATACACGCCGAGCTGTGTATGACGGCAGTTCAGCTGTGTTGGTCTTCACTTCTAACAAAGGATCTGCTGCAGTTAGCAGTGGTAGCGTGTATGCAGTTGGCATGCACGTCAGCCGAACTGCTGTCATGCACAGCTCGGCTTCGAAGCCCTTACGCTTTCTCCCTCTGCCAGTATCCTCCCTGTTCTCCCAGCCCCCACCTTGTGTGCCGAGGAGGGTGCCCAATCCCCTCAGCTCATGCACCCCTCAACACAATGTGTGGCTGACGGGGGTGCCCAGTCCCCCATCGGCTGCAGCCCACACTCCCCAAAAAAAAAAAACAGGTGGCACGCTGGAAGCTCACCCCAGCGTGCTCATACTCTCCCCCACACACACACACTGGATGGCGGTGGGTTGCCCAGTCCCCAAAGCAAACACGTGGGTGGCAGCTGGGAGCCCACTCCAGCATACCCAGCAGCATCCGTTTTTTTTGTCCTTGCCCGCCCAACCTCCCCACCTCCCACATATCCCTCACCTAGGCAGCATGCAGGAGCCCACCCCAGTGTACCAAAAGCCTCAGTTTTCTTTTTTTTTTTAAATCTTGTAAAACAGAAAACTGTCCCTCGAATAGTCCTTGCCCCCACCAACTCGAGCCCACCGTCTGCACCACCTCCTCACCCTCTACCCCATACTTACCTCTAGAGCCCGCGAAACAATCTTTGTGGACCAGGAACACGTCTGCACTCTTCAAAGCTGACCGCGAACTGAAGAAATGCCGGTAAGCTGTATAATGGCATAAATAGGGTTTTTTCCACTTTGGTGCATATATCGGCCATTTTTCGGAATTTTGACACCACATTTTCAACATGGGGTTATTGTGACTCCTCCTCATGAATTCAGTCACTGTCATGGCATCATTCCGTCCCGAAAGGTGATTTACCCTGCTTCATAAGTTATGGTGTTCCATACACCGTTTCTCCCCCCCCCCCCCATTCCCTACTAACTAAATTGTGTGCTTTAATGGGTTTTATATACTTTTGATGTACATAGAATTTTGCGATACTGTACACACCATACAAAGGACTGCAGGAAGTCCTTGCAGCTGTTTGTTTCTTTCACTGTTGTGAAAGAGGGCATACCAGTTTCTAAATGGTGCCTGTCCAAATGGTTGGCCAGCTGTTTTACTTTTTGTTATAGAAAGTACGGTAAGGAACTTCCTGGCATTTTTCATGGTCATGCCATTACACCAGAGGCATGGTCACTTCAGTTGCTTGTTTCAGGAATGTTTCAACTGCAGTGATCTGTGCTGCTGCCTCTTGGAGTTCTGTCCACTGTTAGATCTGGTCCCCTAACCTATATTGGAAACCTACAGTACACCCTTGACAGCATCCATAGTATTATTTAATCATGGCTCCAATATGAGCTATAATCAGTACTAATCTATTCGGGCGTAAGTACCTACCATATAAGAGTAAGGTATCAGGGACAATCTATAATATTATTGCTATGATTCATTAGAAATATATATGCAATGTACTACTGTATTACTGTGTTCTGATTCTAACACTTATTCTGATCTTTTGAGAAGTCTTATATATGCGTATACTGCCACCATGCGGGTATATGTAACACCACACTTGTTTTCTCTGATTTGTATGAACCCATTGTGCTCACAATTTTAGCTGAACTTACTACAAATGTATGTCTTTGATACCGAGGAGTCGCCTATAATTTTGGCCAGTAAGGCTTGTTTGTACATCTAATGTGTGTAATTGGAATGTGTTGCTATAGCAATTATCTATAGTATAAGAACTGTTGTAAGACACCCCGGTCCATCTTCATATCCTGGGGTATATGGAATACTCTGCTCCCTGTGTCTATGTAAAATTCCGTGTAGGACTTGATTCTGATTTTGTGTAATAAACCTGTTTATTACTCACTGATGCCGTTTGTCTATAGTCTCTTCTGTTAGCCTCTGACCAACAAGAAACTGAGAGATAATACTCTTCTATACCACACTTTCACTAAGCGCTACAGTCTGGACATTGCTTCAAGGAGAAGAGCAGGCTTTGGCCTTGCTGTGCCTCAAGGACTCCTGTCTTAGGCATATAGCCTCCAGCCACCCAACCTGTATTTCTGTCTGTAATTGCTTGGGACATGTTCTACAGGTGTGGCCTAATGCAGGAGATACCATCGATGAAGGTAGTACAGTTACGTAAGAACTTCACAGTAGATCTTGGAGAGGATCTCTTGCATCAGGCCATGCTGTCCCACCCTCCGTACACCCTCTGTTTTGAGCTCTCTTGTATCTGTCTTCCCAGGAAAGTTCACCTTCTGTTTCATCTTCTCTTCTGGTGGGATCCTCTGGCGTCTGTTCTTTCCCCCGGCTGGAGATCCTCAGTGGGAGAAGAAGAAGAAGAATCAGTATTTATATAGCGCTTTTCATACATCCAAAGCGCTTTACAAGCAATGCTAGACTGGCAGTGAAATGACTGTGTGGTGGCGGCCATATCGCACATCATCACCCACACACAGCCTGGATAATTGCATGAACCGGTTTATGGGAAGGGGAATGTTGGCCAGGACACCGGGAATGTTCCCTACTCTTTGCGAAGAGTGCCCTGGGTTCTTTTACTTCCACCTGGACACCCACCAGGACAACACCAGGATGGGTAGAAGGGACCTCGGTTTAATGTCTCATCCGAAGGACGGCACACCCCAGCAGTACAGCACCCCCCAATACTGCACTCGGATGCCAGCGATTTTTAGGTGCAAGTCCAATCCCGGTGTGGGACGAGAACCCACAACCTTCTGGTCCAGAGGCGGATGTGCTACCAACTGAGCCACGCTGACACCTTAAAGGGAGGTCTTAGATGGGAAAAGAACTCTGAGGGTGTGGAGCCATCCATGTTTATGTGGGAGGGACCTGCGGCGTCTGATGTTGTGGGTTGTCCCGTGTAAACTGCTAGCTAGAAGACTTTCCATGTGGTCCTGTTGCCTGTAATTCTACTGGTGTGGCATGATGCAAGAGACCTTCTTGATCTACTGTTATGGTAAGTTCTTACATAACTCCACTGTGTTGGAGGGGTCATCCACACTGGAACCCTGAAAAAAAATTTAATGAGACTCCCAAATTCTTTCCTGGGACCCCCTTTTTCCTGCAGAAAGTTGCAGACTCTCAAAACAAAAATCCTACCAAGAGCCCTGTAATTAAGGGGTATCAACAGGGAGACAGCAGGAGTCCTTTCTCGAGAAATGAAAACCCAGTAACCAGGGAACATGGGCTGACACTAGTGTGGTGATGCAAGGAAGATCAAAGGGGATATTAGTAAGTACTTGTTGCCAGTGCCAATTTGAAGCAAAAAGCTTGCTACAGATGGTCTGCTGTCAGTACAGTATATTAATATATTGACAGACGTAACTTGAGGTATGTGTTTTGCACCCATCCTGCCTCATGGATGTAACTATATCAGATTTGACTGTGGGCACACATTAAAATTTATCTGCTGGAATGCTGACCCCAGTCATGAAGTCAATAGAGTCAGCCCCCCCCCTCCCCACACACACACACACACACACACACTCTCCAGCCTCCTCCTTTCATTTATGTACTGGAAGAAATCGTTCTTGATCTTCACAGCTCCTGCTGCTATCCTGGCTGCAGTCCCACAGACGTAGTTGAACCAGTGCTTTGTACAGGGGGAGGATTAAATTCCTTGTCCTGCTTCTTCCTAATGCATCCCAACATTGTATTTGTTCTGAGTGTAGCAGCACATTGCCTGCCTGGCTTCAGCTTACTTACACATTTACACTTGAAGCAACAGATCTTGAACAAAAATGCCTATGACTGCTGAGAAGAGATAAGGTACCTCCACGCATCAGAGGAGTACAGAACAGCTTTGAGGGACTGCTGCAAGACTAGAATTAAATAAGACAAGGAAGAGGCAGGATAGCAGCAGGAGCTGCAGAGAACCAAAGCTTTCTTTCAGTGCACCAGTAAAAGTAAGAAGGTGAACGAGGGGACTTGGCCTCTTAGAAGGGAGGACAGGAAGTTGTGGGAGAGGTAAGAGGCAGTAACTGAGATGACGAATGAATGCTTCACTTTAGTGTTCACCAAAGGGCACTAACTGGGGGAAGGGTGTTTATTGGGGTGGCCCTTGACATTAAAGGTAGCCACAATACAGTCGATGGACATTACACTTGCATTGGTAGCTGAATATATGGCCAAATTAAAGCCAGGTAAGTCCCATGGTGTAGAAGGAATACACCTCAGGATTATACTAGAGCAAAAAGAACAGTTGATAGGGCCACTTGCAGTAATCTTTAAGTCTATCCAGACAGGTGCCATGCTGGAGGACTGGAAAGTGGACAATCAATGTGATCCCCATCTTCAAGAATGGTGCATGGTCAGACCTGGGCAATTACAGAACAGTCAGCCAGGCATCAGTGTTGTGCAAGGTACTGTAAGCCATTATCAAGAACAGAATAATGGAGCACTCATGTGATGTCATGGTTCTTGCCACCTCTTGGCGTTGCTTTACAGTGGGAGATTAGGGCTTAACCAATCATTAAGGGAGTGACCAGGGAGGTGGACAGGGGCAGGACCACAGATGTAGTCTAGCTATACTTCAGCAAGGCCTTTGATACTGTGGCACATAATAAACTTCTAGGCAAAGTACAAAGGTGCTGTATAAATGAGACAGATACACAAGGCGGATTGGTTTCAGGCATAAGAGCAAGAAGCAGAGTTTTGAGGTGGATGGGTGCTGTGTGTGGAGAGGGGTACTCGGCAGAGTCTCTCAGGGCTCAGTGCTGCAGCCACCGCTGTTCAACTTTTTCATCAACGGCCTGGAAACTTGACTATCCAGCAGGCTGATTTAAGTTGCTAATTGATAATATTCTGACCCAGGTTGTGGGCTTTCTTTAGGATGACGAAACACTTCAGGAGGATCTAAACAAGCAGGATGATTGATCAGACTCCTGGAGTCTAAGAGTAAATGTAGCCAAATGCAAGATGCTACATTTCAGGAGGAACACTAGAGGTAGGACCTAGCTGTAGTGGAGGAGGAAAAGGACCTGGGACCTTAATAGACTGGGGGCTGAAGCATGACAGGCAGTGCATGGCCACAGTGAAGAGGGCTGGAAGAAAGCTGGGGCTCCTCAGAAAGGCGCTAACCAGCAGAGCAGGCTAAGTAATACAGACGCTTTACAAGGCCCTGGCTAAGCCTCACCTTGAATATGTTGTGCAATTTGGGGCTCCTCAGTAGAAAAAGGACAGTTAGGCAGTTGAGAGGGTGCAGCTCAGAGCAGGGCCACTAAAATGATCTGGGGAACTGAGAACAAAACTTATGAACGGAGACTTGAGGCCCTTAACATGTTCACCCTAGTGGAAAGGGGGCCAAGAGAGGACATTTTGTCAGTCTTTCACTTGCTGAAGGGTATGACAAGATTGAATAGCCCAAGATGTTTAATCTGGTGGCCTACAGCAGGATGTGGGGTTTCATTTAATTAGTCTCATTAATGCGGAAACTACATTTATTTAATCAGAATTAAAGCAGTTTCGTAGCTTTAAAAAAAAAAATGTAAGTAAAGGCCTTCCTGTTATAAAATTCACACTCTGTGTTACTAGAGCTTCAGTTTGATTCTGCTGGAGAACTAACCACCAACAACTCTGGGACTAACAGAGCAAAACTTGCACTTTTGGTTGGAATGGTGTGAACCAGTTGAACAGTCTGATTTTTAAAGCCCCATCCACTGTCTTCCCCATCTTCCCACACACATTCATTTAAAGAACAAAATAGTTGCCAACTCCTGGCGCTGTGTCAAGAGATAAGTCTTTTTAAACTCCCTTCCTTGGCCCACCTAGTCTCCAAAATAACTGGCCCCCCTCTTTATCCGTAAGCCACAGTTTCTGGGTTTGGGGGATAGTAGTTAAAACCAGGTTAGCTTTGTCTGGTCCCCCCCACCCACCATCAAGTATTGAATAAATAAAAGACTCCCCAGCTTCTGGCACTGCACCAGAAATCATAATTTAGATGTATCCCTTTTCCCCTCTTTAGCTGCTCCAAGGCCCCAACATATAAACAGCATTTGTTACCCTCCCCATTCCTGACCCAAATCCACAATTCGAGGGGGGGAGCGTGCAGTATGTGTAGATTTGCCTCGCTAGTCGCCACAACTTTCCAGGCTACTTGAGTCCTGATTTATCCTCCCAAGTCCTGCGTGCATACCAGGGAGGGAGGGTGCAGAGCAGGGGGCTTGCTCCATTCCCTCCCACCTGGGCATGCATTTAGTCTAGGAATTTAAAAGTGCATGCCATGGGAACCGGAGGCAAAATCCCTACAGAAGTAGTATGACAAGTGGCAAAATATCTACTCCTGTTGGTCTCCTCCTTCCAAATTGTGAATCAGGATGAGGGTGCATTTACGAATGCTTCTGATGTGTTGAGGGTCTTGGAAGGCTACAGAGAGGAAGGGAGATTCATTTAAATTATGATGGCTCATGGTGCAGTGCAAGGAAAAGGAACATTTTTTTCTTCACTGCTTGAGGCCAGGGGAGAGGAGAAACAACTAAAACTGTTTTAAACACTTTTGGCCTCCCACCCCTAAACTGTACCTTGTGGGTAAGGGGGGTAGCAATAAATTAACTATTTTTATTGGTGGGCTAAGTAGAGGGGTTGTTTAGAAAGATAGCCTCAGCTTTTGGCAGAGTTCTAAGAGGAGTAAGAGAAGAGAGATTTTTTTGTTTGTTTTAAGTGTGTGTGGGAGAATGATGAGAGGAAAATTACTTTGGTTAGGGAAGGTGACCAAGTGACTAGATCTGCTCACCTAAGGATCATAAGTTTTTTTTTTCCCATATAGATTTTTAATCAGCATTTTCTCCCCGTCCCCGTGCACGTGTGGAAGCACGCAAACACCACGGGGGCCCTCCTGCCTACACTGCTGTCCACGCCTGCCTACACTACCCACCAGGCCTCCACCCTGTGGGAGCAGAACTACAGGGGGCGACGACCACCCCGGAAGAGGAGAGCAGTGCCACTGGGCCGGTCTGAGGGTTTTTTACAAAATGTATTTGGTTTGCCCCTGGAACGGTGAACCTTCTTGAACCATGGTGAACTTTGCCTGGTTTGATATTTGCAAATCTGGACTTCGGGAGGCTTATACAGCTCTAATCTAAATTCAGACTTAGCTGCTGAGGTGCAGCATAACAAAGTTCAGTTAGTCCTACTGTAAGCATTTACCATAGTACTGTACATTTCATCATCTACCAGGTTTGATACATATATAAAATTATTTAAATTGTGTATCATTTACACTAAAACCGTAGTTACACGATTTAAACATTTAAAATAAAATGTGGAATGAACTACAGTATATGCATACTAATGCAGCACATTTTGTACTGTGCCCCTCAATTTGGCAGTCTAAAGTTACCCCAGTATTACTCATACCCCCTCTCCACTCCCCAACCAGGGCACAGAATTAGCAAGCAAGAGGGATCACCTCTTTCCACTAACCCTCACCCAGTGTTTCCACTTCACTCCATCACGTCCTAATTTTTGTCCACATAACCTGGTGGTCTAGTGAGCAAAATAATCTATAGTACAGTTTATCTGAACTGCTTTGGCGATATGAAATTAGTTTGGATAATAAGGAGTTGGTGTAACTGATAATAAAACATTCAGAACGCTATTTACCAAGACATGTTACCAGGTATTCAGATAGGGATTTTTAGACAATAGGAGATGGTTAGATTGAGACTGTGATCAAACCTCCCCCTTCCCTAAGTTTCTTGATTTGAGTGTTTTAGGTCTCCTTAAGCAGAAACTCCGAATGACATTGTGATGAGAGTGGTTTAAATGGATTGTGTTTACACATTCACAGTTGCTTGACCATTACTGATAGTTGTGTTAACCCTGTTGTTCACTGCCAGCCAACCATAAATGGTTGAAATGGCTTAATACTGAAAGGCAGACATCCCCGCAGAATCAAAAGTGCCGGTGTGATGACTGGGCAGTCTAAGGTCATGTTCTGCTGTCTAGTAATTGAAGATAATAGAACTTTTACTTTTGGAATTATGTTTGGGATTTCACTGTGTAGTTACACAAAGCTTTCATATAATGATGTTCTAAACATATATATATATATATATATTCAGTTTATCCCCAACTACTGATGAAACCCCCACTGTTTGGAAAACTGCTCGCATAATGCTGCTATTCAAGACTGGACGAATTAAATAACTACGGACCTCTATTTAATTTATCGGTATTAGCCAAACTGCTTAAAAGTTGGTTAATGCACAACTGAGGTTACCCATATCAGCATAATGCCATTCCCTCACAATCTGGCTTCAGAGCAAAATGCAGTACCTCCACAGTGGTGGTCAAAGTTAGTAATTATTGCCTGACCTCACTTGATCCTCCTTTGTTGTGTGATTTTCCTGGACTTCAGTAAAGCGTTTAATATGGTCAAATAAGTGTTACTAGCTAAACTCTCAACACTAGGATTAGTTCCCGCGCTTTCCACTGTTTCATTAATTACCTTAGTGGCATTACCAGCATCCAAAGGCCTTACTTCTTCTCGGTGGTAGTGTTAAGGATTTAGTGTGGTGTGCTCCTCCAACACAGAGGAGCACACTTGATTAACTTGTACCATGAAATATGTGCTCCTTTACACCATGGGTGTGCTCCTACCTAATTTTTTTATTTATAATGTATCAATATTCTGATAGTAAATTGACAGTTTTTCATAGTACTAGAGGTTCTGAGGGACCTACTAGTAATTTACAGTCCCAAATTAAGTGACATTTTAAAGATGATTAAATTTGTTTACCTAACTTTTTTCACCTCCAGACTAAGGACGAGAGGAGACTTATTGAATGAGGAGATTTTAAGTCTCCTCATTTGTCTCTGCTGCTGCACAGTACTCTTCTAGGGGGCTATGCATGAACGTGCGCAAGTTACTTGCAATTCGTGCATAAGTCGTCTACTCACCTACGTGGCCCTGGACAGGCACAGAGTTCACAGATTCACAACCACAAGCACCCACAGGGTGCCTGTCCATGTCCCCCCCAGCATGCAGGACCACAGAGGGCAGTCAGGTGCGGAGCAATGGACCCAGGCAGGCAATTAATCAGCTGTTTGCCCTGGGTCTTGGAGTGGATCCCTTGCTCTGCAGGAGCAGGGATGTGTGCAAAGGTGCAGGTCCAGTCTGTTAGACAGTACAGACACTCACCCAAATGGCCGTCCCAGCCCTCCCCAGCTGCCCAGTGGCGGGACAATGTGGGACAGATCCCAGTCCTGCCATGGCTGGCCAGTGACATCCATGGGGGCAAACAGCAGGTTATGGCAGGGTCCTAAGTGCATGTGTAGGCATGCCCCCAAACCACTCCAGGTGCAGAGTGACATGATCCACCAGGGGGTCTTATGTGCATGGGGCTGGCACACTGGTCATGAATGCCACCAGGGCTCTTCCAGATCCCCGCCATGTGCCTTTCAATGTAGAGTAGCCTATGCACCACACATACACGGCGCATATGCTTCGTACAGAGGGCCCCTTATTTGTAAAGTTATATGGAGGCCCCCGCACATAATAATACCACATGCTACTGACCGGATTTACTATGTGTCACCCACTGCATCATGCCAGAAATAATGCCAGTGGCAATTAGAGGGCCACAAAAAAGCCGCAGAGAGCTGTACTTATACATCACCGGTCACTAGAGCGGAACTCTGAATAATACACCAAGTAGCGGCAACATACAGTGCTAAAGCATATATTTCTAGAGTGTATGTTTTGCGGGGCTCTGCCAACTGCACCCCCAATGCGGGGGGGCTCTGCCAGCCGCGCCCCCCAATGCGGGGGGCTCTGCCACAGCATACCCCCCAATGTGGGGCTCTACCCCACCCCCACATGTTTTTATAACTTACTCCGAGACACAAATACATGGGGAAGCAACAGTACACCTGGCACTCTGTCCCTCAGTACTGCAGTCCACCCATCCGATTATCTATATGTTTCTGCTTCCCGACCATGGTAATCGCTCCTGTGATGTCTGTGTGAGCTCATGCATTTCCTGCAGCACTATCGCTGAACTCTCACCTGTGACACAGTCCAAACCACGGTGTGCAGTCTCTTGCTTATGCCCTAACCCACAGCACTCCAAAGCCTTCCTAGCACACCAAACCATTACCTGCAGCCCTAATGTACAGCACTCCACCATCCCACTGACTAACATTGCAGGTGCTCTAATGCCGGCACCTTAAATACTTCACCCCATGACAGTATACTGCTATCAGCCACTGTCAAAGTATGGGTAAACTGTTGCCTGTAAGGGGGCAGACCAACTCTTCTGCAGTTTTGCATCTTCAGGAGGAGCTGAAATGAAGTTTTGCAGCTATTAGCCAGATGAGTTTATGGGGCTAGTGGTTGGGAAAGATCCACTGGTCCCATAGTCCTTTCGCCAACTTGTGTACGTAATGAAATGTTCCCTTCTCCATTACAAGCCAATAGGGTTAACTAAAGGAAAGTTTTGCAAGCTGAGATCTACCATACAGACTGACAGCATAAGATTACCCATACAGCAGTATTTCATAACAATCTCAGTGACCGTTGTGCTGTAGCCTGCATCAGAGGTCAAGCCACCTGCCAAACCATCTGCTACCTTCACTTGGAAACGAAGCCTTCGCAAATTCAACGTAAACCATTACCTAACAGACCTCAGAAACATAATCTGGTCCGACCTTTACCTGGCAACAGACATCAATGACATGGCCTCTACTTTTAATCTTATACTAAGCGTCCTCATTAACAAGCACGCCCTGCAAATTAAATGCAGAACTAGGAGACACTCCTGCCCTTGGTTTATTACTGAGTTAAAGACTGCACTAAAAGAAAGGGATCATCTATGGACTACAGCCAGAAGGTCAAAACTCCCCTCTGACTAGGCTGCATTCAGAGCATGCCATAATGACTGCACCAAAAAAATCAGGGGTTCCAAAGCAAATTATCACCTATCCGTCTTTGATTCCGCCAAAGGTAACCCCGGTAGGTTCTGGCACATAATTAGCCAGGCTGAAGGTATCAAACCATTCTCCTCATTACCTGGTAAGGTCTCCTTTAATGGCAAAGCCTTATCTGATAAATCAGATATCCTCCATAGCTTTAACAGACATTTTTCAACCGCAGGACTAGCCTTCGACTCCTCTAAAGCTGCAACCCTCGCCTCCAACCTACCCAGGTGATCCCTGATCCAGTCTTAAGTATATTTTCTCCTTCACTGCTTTCCACTATAAGGAAGTAGAAGACCTTCTGCTCAACTTAGACTCCAAGGAGGGAGCAGGAGCTGATGATATAGGCACTTTCTTCCTTAAAATTGGTGCCAGGTTCTTTACAGCAGTTTAACCTTTCTGTATGCCCCAACACTGTACCAGATGTGTGGAAAATAGCACAGGTGCTTTTCATGTTCAAATCAGGAGACCCTATGGACCTTAACAACTACTGTCCAATATCAATTCTACCCCTCCTTTCCAAACTCCTTGAGAAACTAATAAATGTTCAAATCAGAGACTACCTTGGTAAGTCCAACTTATTAAACCTAGTTCAGTTTGGTTTTAGACCAGCACCGAGCACCACCTCTGCTCCAGCCTCTGTTACGAATGACTGGCTCCTCACTGTGGATAACAGACAAGTTACAGGGGCGGTATTTGTGGACTTCAGAAAAGCCTTCAACACAGTCGACCACAGTTTACTCCTCGATGTGCTTCATTGCCATGGCATCACTGGCTCTGCTCTACTATGGTTTAATAGCTATTTAAAAAATAGATTTCAGCAAATCAAAGGGGACGGTTCTCTAGCCCCGTTCCTTCCCATAATGAGGGGTGTTCCCCAAGGCTCAATCCTTGGACCTCTCCTATTCATGATTTATATCAACTCAGTTGGTGATAACGTAAATGTAGCCAAATTACATCTGTTCACTGACGACACAGTGATCTATCTCTCCAGGTCTACAGAAAACTAAGTACGCACAGAGCTCGACCTGTTACACTACAACCTTGTTCAGTCAAAACTCCTACTGAATGCAAAAAACAAAAGTGATGTACTTCCATTCTAAACACATGCCAGCTGCTTCAAGTGTGCTCGCCTCCCTACCTCCCATTAAAACTGTTCTTGGCAATGATCTTGAGGTGGTCAACAACTTTAAATATTTGGGTTGTGACCTTGATCAACATTTAACCATCGCTGTCCACATTGCTTCTCTTGCAAAGAAACTGCAACAGAGAATAGGATTTTTCTACAGAAACAAGTTGCACTTTCCCAGTGAGGCCAGGCTATGGTTAGTACAAACAGAGTTCATCCCACTCCTTGATTATGCTGGCATAATTTATGGTCACTGCTCTGATACCCTGCTACATCAGCTAGACACACTTTACCATAGAGCGATCCATTTCATTTCCAGAGCCCACCGCCGCACACACCATTGCGACCTGTATGCGTCCCTAGGGTGGACCTCTTTATCCACAAAATGTCTCATCCACTCTCTCACCTGGCTCTACAAAGCACTCCAGTCCAAGCTCCCTCCTTACCTAATTAATCTCTTTCACAATGTGTCCTGCATGTACTTCCTATGGAAGTGCTCCTACATTACGCTTGAGGTGCCTCATTCCCGGACACGCTTTGGCAACATGGCTATAAGTCGTGCTTTCCCGGTAGCTTGGAATACAGTCCAATCTGATCTCAAACTTCATACACTAGTCTCCCTAAACAGCTTCAGACAACTAGTCAACAGTTCTTTGATTGAATCCTGCAGTCACCACTAAGTAGCAACAACTCCCGATGCTGCCTAACCAGTATCCCTCACCTTAGGTGGCCTAGAACCTCCACTTTGACCTCACCTTCATCTCTGCACCCTGCACTTCTGCCTTCTTCCATCTACTATCCGTTCTGTTCACCCTCCATTCCTGCCTACCTGCTGCTGTACCGTCAACCCATGCTCTCATGCCAATCCCATCTCACTATCTGCCTACTCTCAGCACTTCCCTCTTCTCTATTCCCCTTCCTCTGATCTTGTTGTAGGCCTCTTCTCTTTCTGCCTACTTTCAGCAACCCCCCTCTTATTTCCTCCCTTCCTTGATTATTGTCCAGATACCCAAATCATACTAATGCGAAGTACTGATATTATGTTCAAACCATGCTCAGTTTTCTGCTGCAATACCTTGTTAAGGTAACTTATTTTATTATTGTTCTTTTTTTTTTTTTTTTAAATTCAAAGTTTTTATTGTGACAAATCACATCTCAGATACACAGTGCATAAAGAAAACATTTTGTTCTTTCATAACAATTGACATAAATTGAATCAAATCACCAATTTTCTCCCCCCCTCAACAATAAAAAAAAAAAAAAAAAAAACCCCAACCTAACCAACCCCAATACTACATACCCTCAAGGAAGATCTGCTCACCCACCATCATCCCTAATATTACCTTACTAAATCTGGCTACACCTGGGAAGGTATAGCCTGAAAACGACTCCAAATCTTTTCATAAATGTGAGCGATTATCCTTCCTGTTCCTAATTTTCCATGTTTAGTTAAACAACATCTCCTGCAACCACTCCACATACGTGATAGGGGAGTCAGTCATCCAATATCGCAAAACTACCTTTTTAAGCGAGCCTGAGATCAGAGCCATATAAAATCTCGCTCTTTAAACATGATGCCAGAATAATCCCTATCAAACATATATCAGGGTAAAATACTGATCAGTACCCAACAGTGGATCTGCCTCTGCTTAATCTCGGCCCACAACTGCTTTATCGGTGGACACTCCCAAAAATGTGATACAAGTCTCCAACTGCCTGACGGCACTGGAAACAATTTTGGTCAGGTCTACTACCCACTTTATGTAGCTTGAAGGGGTCCAAAATAGATTATTCAAAAATGAAACTGCATCACTCTCAACCTGTCCTGCCTAACATACCTATACATATGACTCCAAACATCCTCCCATTCCCGCCTTGTTCCCCAAACAACTAGTCCAATATCTGGGCTTGTGATCAATGTCCACAAGAACTTGATCGAGAAGTGTCTTATATACTCTAGAAACCGCATGTGGCTCCCATACAATTTGTGCTAATGACTCAAACCATCTCCCATCTACATGCCCTTCCCAAAGATTGATCACCACCTGCGTTAATAAATGAGTAATTTGGTATAATTTGAAGACCTGCTTAGAATCTATATTGTACTTTGCCAGGATATCCCTTATTGGGAGTATAAGACCATCCCCCATTAAATCCTCAATTCGTAATCCTTCCAGCTGGGGAATCTATCTACCCAATATCATTTTCCCCCCAATCCTCAAATTAGAATTTTGGCATACCGGTTGATGCTTGTCCCTATCCGGAACATAACCCAACTTACCACAAATCTGTCTATGAATACGCAGAAATTTTACTATTGGATTAGCAACCAACTTAGGGGGCACTTTCTTGGGAGTGGAGTAAAGCAATGCGATCGGATCTATCCCTGCCTCCCTAATCGTGTCTATTTCCAATCTAACCCAAGAGGGAACATAGGGCAAAGACTCAAGTTTACTGGCGGGAACCAGCCATCTCAGATATTTGCACATGTTGCTTGCCCAATAATATAAACCGAAATGTGGAAGTCTCAGTCCCGCTTCTCCTGGGGCTGCCAACTTACTATAAGCCCTACGGGGCCTTTTCCCTTTCCAGATAAAGTCCGAGATTAATAAATGCAACTCTCTAAACCATTTTAGGGGTAACAATACATTAAGCATATTGAGTGGATAAAAAATCCTAGGCAGAATGTTCATTTTAACTGTTAATCCGACCCCAGAGAGATAGCGGCAATCCACTCCACCTTTGCAGATCCTGCTTAACAATATTCCTAATGGCATCCAGATTAAATTTGACTAATTTCTGATCGGTTCTGGCCAAGTAAATACCCAAATACTTAAGAATATGCGGAGTCCATTGCATGCCTTTATTATTGTTCTTAATGTGATGTCTTTTTACTGATTGTACATTTATGTTTGACCCATGAGTACTGTTCAAATGTAAACACAGCTTATATGTATTTTATGTCAGTGTTATTTCCTATGTGTCCTCCAGGACCTCCTTGTAAATGAGCCTGCTCAATGGAGTATTCCTGACAATAAACTTGAACTACCAGCATGTGGCTATTGGACCATTGCCAATTTCACCCCCTGACTTTTGATCACCCAGCGCAGATGGCCTACTGGTAAGGGCCTAGTCCTAGACGGTAGTATAGCAAAGTGGTTTAAGGCTCTGAGCTGCAAACCTGGAGACCTGGGCTTGAGTCCCACAGCCCCCACTTGCATACTGTGTAACCCAGAGCAAGTCACTTAACTTCCTTGTGCTCCCAGATCACACCTGGAAACAAGCTTTGGCTTAATGTGCCTCTCCTGGGTAAACAATTTCCCCCTAGTCGGCCACTCCAGTCCAGTTGGCGCATTCTCTGCTCCCACCAGAGTTTCCAGTTCAGACTAGCCAAACAGCCACCAACAAAGATACAGAGGTCAGAAGCAGCTGGTCTTAAGGCTAAAAGCCCTAGGTCAGAAAGACATGGCATGCATGCAAGCAGACATTCCAGGCCTGCAGTGGCAGTTTTCTGATGGCCAGCTACTAAAGCCCAGTGCACCAAAACTATTTCTGTATTGCTCTATGTTGTCGGTGAGGAAGGTATTTAATATATATGGGGGTAATGCGTTTCCACACTGGGGTAGTGGTACAGTTCCAAAGCTGTGACCTCGGTACAGACCCCCAGGGATATGGTACATTCCACCTCAGTTTTAGCTGTACCACAGCTGGGGTAGCAGCACAGAAGGACCCTCTGGAAGATTTACATGTTCGTTATTTTTGGTTTAAGATTGTATAACTCTGGAAAGTTTGGGGCTTCCTGGTGACAGGGAACACCCCTAAATTCAGAAATCATGCCTGTTGAGCTGAGGCGTTCAGATAACTGCTAGCTAACTTCCATTTCAAGTGCCTACAGTGCCTGGATGGAGACCACTTGCCTTATAGGGTGTTCAGTTAGATAAGTTTGTCTTGTTTTTTTTTCCCCTCTTCCTCCCAAGCTTGTCTTTGCATTGGTTATTCCTCTTACCTTTGAAGGGGGTCTTTTGTCCTTAGACAGGAAGCGGTGGTAAAGCTAAAACTTAGGTGGAATACATTTGGAAGGTACCCTGTCACTGGAAGGTGGTGCTGAGGTAACAGTTTTGGAGCTGTATCATTACCCCATTATGTATTAAATACCTTCCCCACTGACAGTGTTGGAGCGAACAGAAAAATAAATTACAGTAAGTATGATGGACTTTCTCCTGTCCTCCTCCCATGTGCCACAGCCCCACAAGTCTGAAGAGAGGCCCACATCAGGGTAGTTCACTTGCAGTACACCAACATTGACCTCATCGCCCCCCAACCCCTCAAATCCATCAAGGAATGATTATGGATGCCAGTACCTTTGACCTCACCTCCTGATGACAATCCCTCCTTCCAGTACCTTTGGCCTCAACCCCGGATGACAGTCCCCTCGATTGCCATTAAAGTAGTAGCAGTGCAGCATACGGTCAGTCAGTCATGATGTCAGGCTGACAAAGGACAAATCAAAGAATTTCTTTTGTACCGCAGTGGTGGATTCAGGCTGTGGCGCACACGCGCCACCCCTCTTCATGAGTGGGGCATGCGCCACCCGGCTCGATACTATTCTCGGCGGTCTTTTTAAAAAGGAATGTGGAATGCAAAACTCTAGCTGCCTGATATGTGTCTTAATCTTCCTCCACGTAATTAAAAGAGAAGTAGCAGACACTTACACAGGGGAAGACGCATACCAGCCGCAGGGCTAGTTGTAAACGAAGCAGGGGTTGGCACCGGTCAGTGTCAGTTCTAGGCTCAAGCTGATAGCCAAAATTTACAACTGGCCGCAGTTCTGTCATGGAGTGGTCCAGTACTCCACTTCTGTGTGTTTCACATGCACGCAGCGTGGCCACTGGACCAATCCATACCGATTCTTGCATGACAAATTTTTTTTTTTTTTTAATTCCCGCCAGTATGCTTAGCAGTCGTGAGGTGTGTAAAAATTGCCTCAGGACTGCTGGATCGTACTGCTGCTGCATTCACTCCCTGAAATTCAGTGCCTGTAGGACCGGAGCCCTGCGTCGTCCTTAGTGATTGATTGGTCCTTTCATGACTTCATCTGCTGCCTCCTCCAGACCCATTCGTGTTAACTGCACTGTTGTCAGAATCCGATCCGGGACAGCAGTGCTGCAGACTCGCAAGGTAAATGAGAGTGTTGGTACTGTGATGTCTTGAAATCTAGCTCTGTATTACTAGTTAACAGTTGTTAAAACAGACATTTTCCTGCAACACAGATTTCTGGAAAATAACTGATTGAATACTGTTAGGAATAACCTTGACTGTTATTCCTAACAGTATTCAAACAGTATTCAATCAGTTATTTTCAAGAAATCTTTTAATTTTACCAAGTTCACAATTTGCTCAGTGGGACTGACAAAAAAAAAAAATCTTGCAAAAGGATGCTGCATCTCTAAATCCTGTCGACACTTGAGCTGTCGATACACAACTTACACCGCAATTTAGGTGGATTTAAAATTCAGGCTATGAAGTCAACTGCTGTGAAGAAAGGTATGGAGCAGGGCGAGGGTTAAGGCTGGTATTTGAAATACAGCTTCTTGTTCATTCACACCAGGATAGCCTTATTTGTGTATTTTGTACATAGTTTCTCCTCTGCCTGTATCTTGCTTGTACAGAGATACCCAAGCTACTTTTGTTCTTGGTTTCCTAAATTTTTGTTTTGTGTGCACGAAGTTCTGTACTGTTAGCCTCCTGTACCCCCTTTCCTCAGGTCGCACTTGGGAATGAGCCTCTGGCTCATGGTGCCTTTCCCGGTTATCAACTTTTAAATAAAATAAATGGCAACTGGTTTACAGGGAGGGTATCTGTAGCTGGGAATAGTATAGTTTAAACAGGATTATCATGTTTAAATTACAATAATCCCAGCTACAGCTTTTCTTTTAACCAATTCCAAAGCCCCTGACGCAAAGGCTGACCATCAAAAAGAGACACTAACTGCAGTCCCTGTTGCTGGGATGGGGAGGCTTTTATGAGGGACGGTTTACTTCTAACTACCTCAAGTGGTGCTGCCTGGAATTAATTGCAACAACCAGTGCAGCAATTTATGCCCCTATCTAAGCTGTTTTGTACCACAGAAATATTAGAGGAATTATGATTCAGGCTAGTTATGTGCTACTTATTAAAGGGAACAGAAGGTAAACCCGTATAAGTATTTATGCAATAGGTGTGGATGAGTACACAGTTAATTATACAATGGGCTTCAAAATCAAAAGATCTGATTGGTTGACTGGCACCTTTACAGCGTTGTAAAATTCAGCATTACCAATGCAAAAGGTGCCAGTCAGCCGCATCTCAGTAACTGGGGGGGGAAAAAAAAAAAAAGTTTAAATCATTCCGAGCCGCCATCTTATCTTCCTCGGTAAACACTGCTACTCTCCGCTATGTCCCCACTCTCTCTTCACTTCTGTGCCACTTTCTCTTACCACTTAATTCCAAAAATAAAATATAAAAATGCAAATTTTGCCAGAAAAACAACCTTTACATTCCCTATACACCATCTGGCCTCATACCCGGAAGCTAAACACAGACCCCCCGATCTCCGATGCCCCACTCGCAGTGCTGAACACACCCTGCTCTCTGCCTGTTTCAACCCAACACCTGCTCGCAACAAATTAGTAAAGCTGAGTCCCACAAACTGTAAAAAAAAAAAAAAACCCTGAAGCCTGAAACATTGCTTTCTCTCCTTCTGTATGACTCACCAACAACGGACACTTACTTTTCACACTGCTCTCTCTGTCGGGCAACACACACGAACCTTCACAGCCTGTCTCGCTTTGTGAGCTCCACCCAGCTGACCTCTTGTTTCCTGTCCATTACAGCCCTATCTTTCTCTTTCATATACAATTTGCTGTCTCTCACAATATTTGAAAAAAAAACAAAAAAAACAAAGCTTCACTGTCTGTCGTTCAGCAGCATGCTGGATTATAATCCAGCACAAATCAAATGACTACCCTAGACTACTTTTTTTTAACCCAAATACCCTTGGCTATGTTATCTAGCGTATGAACAAATTAAATACAAACTTATGAAAAAATGAACAATAATTATTTGTCTCTTCATTTTTTAAACAAACTAAGGGACACATTGTATAATCGCAGTAAACCACTCCAGGGTGTGGGTGATGCTGGGATTTACCCACACCTGGATGGTTTGGTCTCGTGACCGAACCACGCCAGGCGTGGGTAAACCCAACATCACACACCTGGAGTGGTTTATTGCTTAAATAAATGTTTATTCTCACTGGTGTTAAATAAATCTCAAAATCACCATGTATTTTACACCTCAGTGTCAAACACATTTAACATCCTGCCATCAGTCCCCCAATATGCAGGAACTACAGCTTGCCCCCAACCCATTCCTGTTAGCCTCCGTTTTCCACAAACATACACTTAAGAAATGTTTATCCCCAGCACACCCATCCTCACCTCCCAATAACCGTCACACAGTTCCCCAGCTGCACTAAAAATAAAAGTACCTTTATTTTAACATTCTTTCATTTCATTGTTTCCTCTCCTCAGTTTTTCCATAACAGACAGCGCTAACTCTCTGTCACCACGCAAATGTTTCTCTCTCTCCCCATTCAGAAACCACCACCGGAGCCGCTGAAACCAGGATTAATCACATATTTCGACCCACAAAACGTAACATCATGAATCTGAATTTTTTAAAAAATCCCACAAAGAAGCGCATGAAAAACCACGCTCTCGCTAATGGAGAAAAAAGCCGGCATGTTTTTTTTTTCATTCCCGACCACATAAACGAGATGAACCAATCAAACAAAATATTTCAGCAATTCTGCAACATCCTAACACCAAGACCCTAGCAACCATCCCAGACAACCGCAACATTAAAGGCGCAACACTACTTACACTAATGGTAAACCAAAGAACTTTATACATTTTTCCACTCGTGAGGTTACCTGAGATCAAACAGCACTCATGAAAATAAGTCATGTATTTCACAAGTCCCTATTATGTATCCCTGTATGTGTGTATATATATATATATATATATATATATATATATATATGTATATATATATATATGTATATTTATACACACACACACACAATTATAATACAAAGCATCTTGGTCAATATGTGCAAATCACCACAAAATACTATGCTTGTTCAACTTTAAGCAAAAATGCATGGTGCCGAAAGGCCTCTCACACAGTCTGGCCTTTTGGCACCATGCATTTCTGCTTAAAGTTGAACCAGCATAATATTCTGTGGTGATTTGCATATGCAGCCTGTGATGCTTTGCCTTATGGGGGCATGTGTGATTTTGTATTTCTTTGAAACTTGGCTTCCCAGCCAGTGCCCTTTGGGGTAACCTTTGCCTTAGGGCTTGTGCACTGAGGTTCTTTGTCTTTTAACTTGTTTTTTGTTTTAATTGGGTTCACCACAACATAACCCAGACAGACCATCTTAGGGTAGCTGGTTCATTCCACTGGGGTGTCAAACAGATGAGGCACACTGATGAGTCCTGGTAAGACGAAACACGTGTCTGCGTCTTCTGTTAGCACCCTTTGCAAACTCTGTGAGAGGCCTTTCGACACCATGCATTTCTGCTTAAAGTTGAACCAGCATAATATTCTGTGTCGATTTGCATATGTAACCCATGATGCTTTGTCTTATGGGGGCATGTGTGATTTTGTATTTTTCTGCAACGGATGCCAACAGAACCAGCATAATATTTTGTGGTGATTTGCATATACAGACAATGATGCTTTGTATTACGGGGGTATGTTTGATTTTGTATTTCTTTGAAACTTGGCTTCCCGGCCAGTGCCTTTTGGAGTAACTCTTGCCTCAGTGCTTGCACACTAAGGTTCTTTGTATATACTGTATGTGGGCTAGTATTTGAAACACAGCTTCTTGTTCATTCACACCAGGATTACTTACTTCTTTCCTGTCCCTAGACCTGCTCCAGTAAGTCAGCTTATGGCAAAGCAATGTGTGGCCTGGTTCAGACTTAGCTGCCTGGTGAAGTACGTTGTTCCATATTGTGATGCATTCTGTCACAGCTTTGTGTTCACCCCTATGTGATATGCCCTGGTTTCTAATATATTCATTAATTCAGCACAGGGGGCAAACCTATGCAGTTAAATCATGCTATTTCAGCCAGCCCGGTGGCGCTGAGGGTTGAGGCACGGGACGCCACACCTCACTCCACGCCGGCGACCTGGGTTCGGGAACGAGCCTGGGTCGTCGGGGGTTGGCAGGGGAGGACTAGGATTGAGCATCCAACAGCTCTCCTAGCCCTGGGGAGAAGGGTGGGAAGCACGCCACACTCTGCTGGTCCCTGGGGACGCCCGGTGGTACTGCAGTAGCGTGGGTGCTAGTGGGGGGGGGGCACGGCAGACGTCTGCACATTCATGCGCTGATGTCCTTGCACGCCCGTGCTTCCAGGGAAAAAAATGGAGGAAAAAGCAACACACAGATCCGCGGCAGCTTGATAGCTGCAGTTTCACTGGCCGACTATGCCCGGACATGTGCCTGTAATGGTTCCTCACCGAGTGCAGGGCCTTCAAGGGGGCCCCCTTTGCAGGCAGAGATGCGTCTGCCAGTTGGGCACGGAGCTTCGGGGTCGGAGGTGGAACGGAGGAGCGGTGGCTGGAGGTAAGGCAGGACTGTGGTTGCAAGGGAAGGAGAAGTTGTTAAATGATGATTAAAAAAAAAAAAAATCATGCTATTTCTACAGGAGCTATTTTAAACTAATTTGCCGATGCTATTTCTACATGAGCTTATTTAAAAGAATTAATTGCTCAAGTTGTGTTTAAATAAACTCCAGTAGAAATAGCATGACGCCTCCTTCCCCATTCAGTTAGCAAAACCTATGGAGAATGTGACTGTAAGATAAAAAAACACATTTTGGGGGGATATAGCATGCCATGACTGACTGCAAACACTTGATGCACTCTCAGTGCCATGAATGCTGGAATGGAAGAAGTGCTGGAAACAGAGTCCTTTTTGGTTAACTGAAATTTTAGGTCTAATAGCTTGCCAGCTTTAACTGAGCCTGATAATTCACTGGCCCGGCTGGTAGTCTCAGAAACTTGATCTTAGTTTCAAAACTCTGCGAATCCTTGGTGAGCTAACTCATTTGCTCCCGGTGGCCATTTTGGGTCGGATCTAGCAATGGATGGTTCTGACGCCATATGGCGTCTATGGGAACAAATCTGTTTTTAAAGGCTTCTGTTATATTGAAGCCTCTTAGGACTTCATTAAGGTGGATATTTTTATATGTGTGTGGCTATTTTAATTTATGTGGCCTCATGTTCACTAGGCCCCCTCGACAGGTACTACCTGACTGCTTGTGATTATTCTGCTTCATTATTTTGCCCATTAACCTGGATCCCAGCCCACTATATAAAGGCCGGTGGTGACTGAGTGCATGTAATGATTACAGGCATGGCTGGTAATCTCCAGTCTCTGGGTTTTTGTTTTTTTTCTGACTTGCTTGTTTGACTTGTGCAGAGACTTAGGCTCCCAAACCATGTTATCAAAGCACCTTGACCAAAGTTACAGGCCATCACTGGTTAATATTTGATTTTCTTTTAAAAAATAATACTGTCAAGACAACTGGGTGAACCAGGGTTTGATCAGCAAATGGAACAAGTGCAAATTTGTTTTACTGCAGTAGCTGAATTTCTAAATCATGTTGGGTTCCATAATCTACATGTTTTCTGTGTAACATATTTTTTCATTTCATACAATCACAGTCAAACGAAATTGTTGCTTCTGTGTAATGAATGAAGTTTTCCTTTGCTTCACTGTGTGTGTGTGTGTGTGTGTGTGTGTGTGTGTGTGTAACCCCTAGGTGGCGCTATCCCAAGGGCTACTACCCCTGCTTGCTTGACTAGTAGCAGGTTAAGGGGCCTGGGTAATGAAACGGGTGCCTCCACTCTGAGGTCAGGGTTTTTAGTGGTCAAGCTAACCTGGGCACAGCCCTCCGGGACACTGTAACACCCTTCTTTCCCTTCTAGTGACCTGAACAATATACAATAATTACTTTCACAATGACCCTTATTCACTAGGCAATTACCCACACTGTTCGCACTTACCACCAGGGCTGGTTCCTGTAGCTTGACCCTGGGGACACCCTGTAAAACAAGGTTAAGCACAGCAAATAGCAACAGTACAATACTTTTGGCACAGACTGGAACCACAGTCAGGTTAAATGCAAACAAAGTTGAATCTGATTTGTTCAGAGGACTTGAACAAGGGAGGGGCATAATCAGGTTGATTTGCTTAAAAGCTATATTAATCAGACAGTTATGCATGCAGTTCAGAGTCCCTACACAGTCACACACTCTGGGTACCCAGGTAGGAAAACGGTGGGCTAGCCAGGAACGTTGCAGCTGGTTGGGGCCCTGTGATGGAAGAAAACAACATGCACAACACACACTGTTTGTAATCTGGAGCTGGAGGGCTCAGTTCGTGAAAGAAAAGACAACAAGACAATCAGATGACAACACTTTTAGATTTAGCTGTTGTTGCAGGGGCTACCCTGATGTTTACTCATGATACCCAATACTGGACACAGGCAGGACGTAATCGAGACTGCAGGCTGTTGAGCTGGAGTGCCCAGAGAAGCAGGGCCCACACGAATCACCGAGGCGTTGTTCCTGTTCAAGGCGTTGAGCAAGGGATTGATCCCCAGGCCTGTCTCTCGTCGACGACTTTCTCTACGTAGCAGGTGTTCTGGCTGGGCCAATGTAGCAGGGCCCAGTCAAACGGAAATGGATACGGATTCAGTCCATGGAGCTGGATACAGCCTCCAGCAAGCAAAACACAGTTCAGACACACAGTGGGGAACTAAATCACGACCCACTATAAGCACACAGCACATTCACATATAAGGAAATTCCACTGTACCAGGCAAATAGCTCTCCGGTCGCAATTACAGAGTCTCTGCACAATCTGGGAGTTCTCAGGTAGCTGGAAGTCCTGACAGGTCGATCGCATTCAGCAAATCTTCGGTCTTCTTCAGGTTAAAGCCTGGTCACAATTCAGTGGCTTAATTCACTCTCCAAATTTGGATTCTGCCCGGAAAAAGCACAAGTTCCCCCTCAGGGACAGCAGGCAGGCATGCAGGCCAAACTCCGGCCTCTCCACAGTTCTCCCATGTGAATCCACTATGGATTGCTGCTCGAGCTATCTCGAGCTGTTACTTCTTCACTTCCCAACTCAGAGCTAACTGAAACTGCAAGCATTGTGGGACTTTCCCCAAGATCCAAAAGATTCGGTTGGCTGATCTCTCAGTCGCAACAAGGGCTCCCCATCCAGGTTATTTTAGGTGCCAAAAGCCCCAAACTACAATTCCTACAAGTTTTGGCCCCAAAAGCCCCTATAGGCAGGCTCCATTTTAGAGTCCCAAATGTACTGATTGGCCCATTCTGACAGTCCAGGACCAAGATGATGGTAACAAACAGAACTGTCCATGCTGCAAAGCAGGCAGGTTAGAACAAACTGCAATATTATTACTACTCTTGCAAATGATCAGCAAACAAGTACATCTTCTAACAGAGCTCCCTCTCAGATTAATTATGACTGCAATCCAGGCAGCTCTTAGAGAGAGTACACAGAGGCTATACAGGCACTCTGGCAATGCATTTAAACAGCTAAAACACAGAGCACCAGTTTGGTAGTGAGCATTTAGGCAAGCTCAAGGAAGACTTTTCGGGAACCCCCATTTGTAGTGGGGGTTTACGTGTGTGTGTGTGGGGGGGGGGAGTATTTCTGGTACAATAAGGGCTATGTGGAAATTTCTGCATTTATCTTACAGGAGTGCAAATTTCATTAGACTTTGATTGTATGAAACGAAAAATTAAGATGTTACACAGAGACGTGTACTGTAGATTTGGTATCCTAACTTGATTTTGAAATTCGATTACTACAGCAAATCTCTCTTGTGTTTGGTCCCTTTGCCTCTCAAACACCAGCATTCACTGAATTGTGCTGACAGCATGTTATGGACACTATCCCATTATTTATTACTTAGAATAATTATTGTATGGGGACATTTGATTAAAAAGAAACAAGGAAAGCGTTATGAGACTTCGGAAAGAGAATGATTCTGCAGAAACAAGCCACTAAGTTGGTGACTTGTGTCTGCAGAATCATTCTCTTTCCGAAGTGTGGGCCTACACCATGTCATAATTACTTGTATGCCTGACAAAAATCTTACTCTTTCATCAGTCTTACATTGCCAAGCACATTAAACACTGAAATACATAGTGCAGTTTTCCTGGTTTAAATCTCTGTGCTTCTTGGGCTAGATGCACCCCAGCTTTTCCAGTGCTGCAACCTCATTTGTCCTTTTGATTCAACCATTATATTGTGCGGGTTCAGTGATGCTGCAGTCAGTGGGGTGATGGTATGGTCATGCAATACCTCCAGGGCATCAGTCATCCTAGCCTAAGTGTGCCCATCTGGTGTCCACAAGAACTCTGCATCTGTAGTTTGGATCAGCACTGTGGATGTGAATGCAGAGTTTTGTGAATGAACACCACACATTTTTGTAGTGTTCATCCCCCAAAACTCTGCATTCACATCCACAGTGCTGGTCCTGCTGGTGTCCACAAGCACTCAGTATCTGGAGCTTGACTACAGATGCCGAGTGCTTGTGGACACCCGATGGACACACTTGGGCTAGGATAGAATCATCTGCTTTTATTAATGTTTGCTCCCTGCACATCATTCAAATGGAACTGGTTGAGAGTTTATTGCTTGTGTTTGGACTTTCAAGAGAGACTTTTTACTTCTGGACTCTTAAGGAGCACTTCTACCTGAGCCCATCTCCCTAGTTTCTCTCCATCACAGTTCTGTGACAAGCTGCCTCATCAGGAATGGGAAGGAAGATGATGGACATGTCTGGTTGTTCTAGCAGAACAACCAGACATCTCCCTCAGATTCGATATCTCCATGTGAGGCAGCCATCACTGTTTGCAGCTGCTCTGTGATGGAAAGGAAACTAGGAGATTTTCTGATGGGCTACTCAACACTTTGTTCTTGAAACTGGGCCCAAAATGCACCATTTTACACCTATGTTTTCAAGATTTCCTGGGGGTAAATACCCCCAGACCTCCCTAGAGAGGTTTTGTTTTCGGAGCAAAGTGCACCCCCCCCGGTCAATTCCTGGATCCACCACTGTACCGTGCATTGCCTTCCAACTCCATGAAACTGATTATCTTCTGGCAGCCACAGTCTGCATGGTAATGGGGTTGTGAGGGGACCAGCATTCTGAAGAACCCCATCCCCCTAGCGATCCACCTCAGCCTGCCATACAGCTTCCCTGCACACTGGGACCCCAGTTAAACCCTCCAGCCAAGCCAGTCAGAGGGCTCAAAAGGACACGGCCTCCAATCAGGATAGTAGGCCCCAACTTTTGAACTGCCGACTCCTCTTGTTCTCTCCAACTCGGCATGAGCGGCGCTCATTCAGACAGCCACAGTCAGCTCAGTGTTTTAATGGGGCCATGAGGGGGCCAGTTTTTTGAAGACCCCCCCCCCCCAACCAACCTCCTCAGCCTGCTGTACATCTTCCCTGCACACTGGGAACACACCTAAACCCTCCAGCCAGTCTGAGGAGCCAAGCATTATTTTACTCCCGTGTTTCAGGAAGGGTGTTTACCACATCACTGTGGAGAAATGGGTGCGTAATGAAGGGCTCACCTCTGCCAAAACTACCAACACTCCAAAGCACTACACAACCAGTCACATGGAATAAAAATCTGAGCCAAAAATTGCAAAAATACTTTTTTTTTTTTTTTTCTTTGTCATAGGCTACCAAAATTAGCAGTGGCCTGATTTGGACCCAGTCACCAAGTGGGAAAGATGCCCCAGCACTTTGCCACCAGAGGCTCCCCTCCCCTAGCAGTCCATTGCGATGTGGTCCAGAGCACGAAAGGATGCAGTGCTAAGAGTATTTTGTACATCACTCTTGTATAATAACCTTGGTATCTTCTGTTTCCCATTCCTGTCTATTGTGTCTACCCTGCTCTGTCCCATGGACTTGTTCCTCCTAGCTGTTGTTCCCTGAACACCTTGCCTTGACTATCCCTGAAAGAGTCTTGCCTAGGTTCCCCACTGTTCCTCCTTCCACATAGAAATCTCCAGCCCCATCCTTCCCACAGTTAGTTTAACTGTTTGCCAGTGTAGACATCAAATTTCTGCCTTAACGCACTAGTCCACTCTCGTCAGGTGAAGGCCATCACCTTTGAAGAGCTTTCCATCCCAGAAAGCCCCCCTGTCCTCTAGAATGTGCTGCACCTGTTCCAGACACCACCCCTTCAACCACCTGATTACCTCCTCAGTCTCAATCTCCCTTACTCAGTCCTTCCCATTATCCCCACCCCAGACAGGAAGGACATCAGAAAATGCTGAGTACATCCTCAGTCTGTTCCCAAGCCTCTGGAAGTCCCTCTTCACCATCTTAACAGACCAGTTAGCTGGTAACGGGATGTATCAGCACTCCATGTCTCCCCCTCTCAACCACTGTCTTCCCTATTTTATCCCAATCTGGAATGGCTGGTGCTCCAGGCAGGCATCTGGCCACCTCTCCTGGTAGGACAGAACACGTGTATGTGTTTTCTGTTAGCACCCTTTGCAGACTGTGCGAGATGTTTTGGTACCATGCATTTCTGCTTAAAGTTGAACCAGCATACTATACTGTGGTGATTTGCATATACGGCCCATGGTGCTTTGCATTAAGGGGGTATGTGTGATTTGTGTATTTCTTTGAAACTTGGCTTCCCAGCCAGTGCCCTTTATGGTAACGATTGCCTCAGTGCTTGCCTGCTGACGTTCTTTGACCACCTCTCTCCCCTTACCTACCACCCTCTTCACCTATCTAACCATAGAGACTCCTATCACTAGAATCCTCTTTGCTAACTTCTGCGCCCCGGGTTGTCACCACTGCATATAATGTATGTTTTCTCTGTTTCAGGAGATACTCAGACTGTGACTCTGTTTGTGGCTCGGAGCCGTGTATACCTTGTAAAATTGTACTGTTCCTAGCCTTGGTGTCTCTATGTGTGTGTGTGTGTGTGTGTGTGTGTATATATGTGTGTATGTATATATATATATATATATATATATCTATACATATCTTAAGTGTGCTTACTGTCTACTGGTTATGTTCACATGGTTCTATTTGACTCTGTATACTGCCTAACTTGTGTCATGTTTTCCTCTGTATGAACCTGTAGCTCACCGTATCTGTATCTCATTGTACTCTCCCAGGTCATATCTGAAAATAGGCATATAACTTGTCTAGTGTGCTTACCTGGTCAACAGCAGCTAAATAAACAAACATCTCCTTTCCTGTCAGCACCAGCTGGCCTATGGTCTCCCCTGCCAGCGTCTGGCATCTGCGCCTCTTCCAGGGAAGGCTGACTGTTGTGTGATTGTTCCTACCACTCAATCTTCCCTTCACCCCCAAGTCCAGCGGCACCTGAGGAAGTTGGGGGTATGAGCGGTGGACACAAGCTTAGTTGGAGTATGTCCTTCCTAGTTGATGCCAACTGAGCATAGAGCTACCTGAAGTTCTGAATTTGACCACCTCCAACAAAATCTTTTACGGTCTAAGCTTCTGCTAAATGCTAAGAAAACTAAGGTCATGTACTTCCACTCCAACCATCTGCCTGCAGTTTCAAAAGCTCCTTCCTCTTTGACGCCCATCAAAACCCTCCTTTGTGACAACCTTGAAGCTGGTAACAAATACCTCGGCTGTGAATTAGACCGCCACCTAACTTTCTCAGCCCATATCACTTCACTTGCAAGAAAACTAAGGCAAAGGCACAGTTTCGTTTTTAGGAATAAATCCCTGTTTTCAACAGAAACTAGGCTGAGATTGGTACAAACTGCGTTCATCCCACTCCTTGATTATTCCAACATAATCTATGGACGATGCTCAGACTCCCTGCTTCAACAGCTCGATGTACTCTACCATAGGTCTGTAGGATTCATCACTTATGCCCATCATCGCACACATTACACTGATTTATATGCCCCCCTGGGCTGGACTTCCATGTCCACAGGACTGCTCATCCACTCACTCACATGGCTTTACAAAGCCCTTCTGCTACAACTCCCCTTCTACATATCCGTCCTTTTTCAGCTATCTGCCTGCCACTATCCGCTATGGAGAAGCTCACTCATTTTGCTGGATGTTCCACACACTCACTCCCACTTTGACCAACCGGCTATATCCAGTGCCTTTCCAGTTGCTTGGAATAAAGCAAAAGCTACCCTCAAACTTCAAAATCTTGTATCACTAAATATTTTTAAAAACCTTGTCAACGGCTAATTGTACGACTCCTGTACATGCCAATCTTAAAAATAACTTTATACTTATCCTCCTAATTATGTCACTCACACCCTCTTCTCATTAGAGATGGCTATAGCATCAACTTACTACAAAGAGGATAAGTACGCACCCATGCCGTGTCTTCTGTCCTTCTGTCTGTCTCCCCCCAACCCGGTTGTGCCACCCATCTTCATTTCTATCTCAAGACCAGACTCCTACCTGAACTTACCTGTCTCCCTTGCCTGCTCTGGTTGTAAAAGATCCCATTATTCGGGTTAAGGCACTTACCTCTGAAAGTCTAGTACTTATCTCTTGCACTTGTTGCCGACCTCATTATGACTAAAGTGACTGTTTCAATTGTTTAACAAATCATGGGAGGATGGGGTGGTACCTGAGGACTGGAGGAGGGCAGATGTGATTCCTCTTCACAAAAGTGAGAGCAAGGCAGAAGCAGGAAACTACAGACCTGTTAGTTTGACCTCAGTGGTGGGGAAAATGATGGAATCACTTCTGAAAGAAAGAATTGTTCAGTATCTAGAGGCCAGCGGGGCACGGGACCCAAAGCAGCATGGATTCACAGCAGGAAGGCCATGTCAGACGAATCTAATAGATTTCTTTGACTGGGTGACCAAAGTAATAGACCAGGGAGGGGCTGTGGATATGGCCTACCTAGACTTTAGCAAGGCATTTGACACAGTCCAACACAAAAGATTAATAATCAAGTTAGCCAGCCTGGGTAGCAAACTGGCTGCACAACAGGACACAGAAGGTAATAGTGAAAGGAACACATTCTGAAGAAAGGGGGGTTACTAGTGGAGTACCTCAGGGCTCAGTACTGGGTCTTGTCCTCTTTAACGTCTTTATAGGTGACATTGCAGAGGGTCTGGAAAGAAAGGTATGCCTCTTTGTAGATGACACAAAGATCTGTAACAGAGTTGATACACAAGAGGGGGTAGAAAGGATGAGAAGGGACTTGGCAAGGTTGGAGGAAAGGTCAGACATATGGCAACTTAGATTCAAAGCAAAGAAGTGCAAAGTAATGCACCTGGGAAATAAAAATCCAGGAGAAGAGTACACAATAGCAGGGGAGGTACCAACAACAACAGTATTGGAAAGGGATCTGGGTGTAGTCATATCAGATGACCTAAAGGTGGTTAAGCAATGTGAGAAGTCAGTAAGAAGAGCCAGGGGGATACTGGGATGCATAGAGAGGGGCATCACAAGTAGAAAAAGGGAAGTGGTTATCCCTCTGTACAGACAGTTGGTGAGACCCCATCTGGAGTACTGCATGTAGTTTTGGAGACCTCATCTACGCAAGGATGTAGATAGGATGGAAGTAGTCCAGAGGAGAGCAACTAAAATGGTGCAGGGTCTACATCAGAAACCATATGAAGCCCTGCTCTTTGTAAATGAAACATTCATTGTATTGTATGCTATTTCTAATGAAACACTGCTTGTTGTGAACGTTTTCCTGTGTTCTAACCTTGGAGCCCTAGCCGACTCTGGTTAGGAGGAGGAGCTGTAGTCTTTCAGGTTACTTCCTGACTACACCTCAGAATTTCTTTTTTAGAGTTTTATTTTAATGTTGGGGACTGTTAACCTGTATTACACCCCTTAGGGCACAGTCTAAGGATATTTTAAATAATTACAAATGTTTTTTGAAAGCTAAACTATCGGAGGTGTAGCGCGAACCGTGAATCCACTTTCGGGTCTATTGGGGCTATTTTAAGCTGCCCTGCTGCGTGCGGGGTGAGCGTGCGGCGGCGCGTGTTATGCGTGTTGGAGTTAAATACTATAAAGTTATATCCTGAAGGACTTAGTTTTCAAGAATTAAATTAGGTAAGCAACAAGCTAATAAAGTGCTATTATTAAAGAAATAGAAATGGCCAATAGTATTGTAACCACTGACGGGAGAGTAGGTACTAAATGCCTATTATGCAATATGTTTGATTTGGAATTAGGGACAGAAAATATTGAATCCTTCATTTGTAATAAATGTATAAAGATTCAAGAACTGGAGGATGAAATTAAACTGTTTGATGACAGATTAAGAATACTAGAATGTAGTCAAATGGAAACAGCTAAAAGGCTACAAATAACGAAAAGACAAAATATAATGGAAGAAACTAGAGTAGAACCCACTCACGCTATTACTCAACCTGATATGGCGACTAGAAAGAGACCAAGACAAGAGGAAAATGGATCTAATTCAGAAAATGATTGGTTTACTATTCAATATAAAAAAAACATCTAAAAGAGGAAGAAAAGCAGAAAATTTTCAGTTACCATTACAGAATAAATTTGATCCCCTATTTAATACAGATGTAGAAGGGGTTGCTGATGTTGAAACTGTAGTATCATTATCAATAAATCATTTAGAAAATTCTGCAGCACTGAAAAATAGTGCAAATAATCATTTACAAGTGAACCTTATTAATTTTACAGAGAACAACTTTAATAATGTAGAAAATATAGATATAGGGCTTTTGAGTCCGGGTGATGCAGAAGTACCACAAATTTTTGTATTAGGGGACTCTGTTATCTAATTTAGACAGAATAATTTGTAACCCCAATAAAGCCACTCGAACATTATCATGTTTTCGTGGGACTCAGATTGGTGATATTAGTAGAATGAGTAAACAGATTTTGCGAGGTTGTAGTGAGAAAGATCTAGTAATAATTCATGTTGGGGTGAATAATATATGGCATCAGAGTACCCAAAATGTTAAAGAAGCCTATGTTGGAATGGCAAATATTCTGGCTGATATTGGAATCCACACAGTGTTCTCTGAGATTCTTCCAGTACCCAGGGCTAACCATATTTTAACTAATAAAATCAAGCACATAAATTGTTGGCTCAGGGCTTGGTGTCTCAAACAAAATATTAAGTGTCTAACTCATTGGGAACAGTTCCAGTTCAATTATACTTATTATGCAAAGGATGGTTTACATTTAAGTAGGATGGGCAAGGAGGTTTTGGGTCATGTGTTTAAGTCAGCAATTGATGTTTTTTTTATGCAATGCTCAGGGGTAGGAATAGATAAGGTTACAAAAACATATGAACACAAATTGATTCAGAATCCTGTTGAATCTACATCTAGTACTTGTGAAAATTATCAAGCATCCAATTTAAATCTACTTCTTCTAAATGCTAGGAGTCTGTAATAAAGTTAATGAACTCCAAGTAATTTTATATAATGAAGATATTGACATTTGTGGTGTCACAGAAACTTGGTTTAATGAGGACCAATGGGGACATAATATTAGTGGTTATACTCTTTTTAATAAAAATCGTGCCTACTCCAAGGGAGGTGGAGTTGCCTTTTATGTTAAAGACATTATATGCACTGAAATTAGTATGAATAATGATTCTACCTTAGGTTTTGAAATATTATGGATTAAAATTAATAAACAGTGTCCAGTTACATTAGGGATATGTTGTAGGCCACCATCTATGGACTCTGTTAATAATGAAAACTTGTGTAATTATTTGGAGAACCTTAATATAAATGTTGATGATATTCTAATGGGCGATTTCAACTATCCTGGAATAAATTGGTCTAATGGGTTGGGTTCAAATAACAGGAAAATAGATTTATTAGTGCAATTTCCCATCTGGGATTAGACCAACTTGTTAAAAGTCCAACTAGAAACAACAATACTCTGGACTTAATATTTACTAATGTTAAAGCTGGTATTGATTTCCTAGATACTATGGCTCCTTTAGGTAATAGTGATCATCTAATAAGCAAATGATCAATTAATTTTTATATTAATAAATCTAACGGTAAACCCCAATTTAGAAACTTCAATAAAGCAAATTATACAGCTATTAAAGAATATCTCTTAAGGTGGAATTGGGAAAACAAATTAAATGGATTATCAGTGGATAATATTTGGCTTAAGAATTAAAGAGGAAATTGAGTATTGTATTTCTGAATGGGTACCAATCAGAGTTAAATATATTGGATATAAAAGATCACCACCCTGGTTTACTAAAAAAATTAAAAGGTTAGTCTTGGCAAAGAAAAAGGCTTTTAATAAATATAAGAAAAATAAATCAGAATCTAACTGGTCTAAATTTGTCTCTAAAGCCAAAAAATCAAAATATGCAGTTAAAAAATACAAGCAAGAATTAGAACTAAACTTAATTAGTATGCAAGGTGATAATAAGAAAAGGTTTTTCAATTACATTGGTTCCTTAAAATCCTCTCCCAATTTAGTTGGACCGTTAAGAATAAATGATGTCATTATTAATAATGAACAAATTATGGCAAATAAATTTTATCTTTATTTTGCTAGTATTTTAAAAAAAAAAGGATAATTTTATGGATGTGAATCCTTCTGATTTGGATCCTACAATTCAATTCAATGTAGCCGAAACCTATAACATTATTGATTCTTTAAAATCTTCCACATCGGTAGGACCTGATAATATTCCTTCTTAATTCTTAAAAAATGTTTCTTATGAGTTGGCAGGGGTACTGACTTTTCTATTTAATGAATCATTAAAAAAAGGTATAGTAGTTAATGACTGGAGAGATGCTTTAGTCATCCCTATACATAAGAATGGCTCAAGGCAGGATTTGAAAAATTACAGATCTATAAGTTTAACATCTTCCATATGTAAAATTATGGAAAAGCTTATTATAAGTAAAATTAGTACACATATAATAGAAAATGGTCAAACTGATATTTTCCAACATGGCTTTCAACCTGGTACATCATGTCAGACTAACTTGATTGTTTTTTTTTGAACCGGTAAGTGATGCTTTGGACCTTGGTGGATGTTATTTACTCGGATTTTGAAAAGGCCTTTGATTCTGTTTCATATGGTATATTACTTGAATGTTTAATAAAATTAGACCTCAATAAATATTTAACTAAATGGATAATGCAATGGTTAACCAATAGAAGACAGCGAGTATCATTGAGGGGTTATTCTTCCATGTGGAGTGAAGTCAGCAGTGGAGTGCCTCAGGGATTGATTCTGGGCCCTATGTTATTTAACATCCTTGTAGCTAGTATGAATACTAGTAATGGTATTTGGATGACTAAGTATGCAGATGATGCTAAACTAGGTGGGATTGTTAATAATTTGAAATCCATATCCAATTTACAGGATAACTTGAATCTAATCTCTGAGTGGGTTAACAGTCACAAATTAAACTTTAATATAAACAAATGTAAGGTTATGCATTTTGGTTTGAATAACAGGTGTACTAACTATTATATAGGCAATAACGCACTAAGTGTTATCACCTCAGAGAGAGAGATCTGGGTGTTATTACTAATAATTTAAAATTCACAGAACACTTCAATTCTACAGTTAAAAAATGTTCTAGATTAACCAATTGCTTATTTAAGAATATAAAAACTAGAGAACCATCTATATTGATCCCACTGTATACCAGTATTATAAGATCTAATTTTGATTATTGTTCATCATTTAGTGCTCCAACTCAGAGGGGAGATAGATTATCCAGAGAGAAAGTCCAAAAAAGATTTGTTAAAAATATAACTGGCATGGGTCTCTTGACATACAAGGAAAGATTGAAGAAATTGAATCTGTATAGTATGGAATATAGATCTGTCCGAAGGGATCTTTGTTTGCTCTATAAGGCGACTAGAGATGAATATTTATTTAATACATTATATTTGACATGGAATCCTACTTCTGTCCATACTTGTTCACATAATTTGAAACTAATTGCATCTACTAATAGAAGTACGAAGAGAAATCATTTTTACACTCAGAGCATAGTTCCGTTATGGAACTCACTCCCATATGAGGTAGTATACTGTGATAATTTGGCTCAATTTAAAAAAAAAAAAAAACTTGATACATATATGAATGATTTAAAATATGTAACCCACCTAGCTTAGGTGACATGATCCTAATGGGTTTGTCCCTTGATCGTGTAATTCACCTATGAACCTATAAGAGAGACTGAGCTTAATATGTATACCCTTGATGAAAGGAAAGACAGGGGGGACATGATAGAAACTTTCAAGTACCTCAAGGGAATCAACAAAGTCCAGGAGTGTAGCATCTTTCAGAAAAAGAGATGTGTAAGAACAAGGGCACAATTTAAAGTTAGAGGGGGGGACGGCTCCAGGGTAATGTGAGAAATTATTTTTCATGGAGAGTGTAGTGGGCGCATGGAACCGCCTTCCTGGAGAGGTTGTGGGGTCTAAAACAGTGGGGGGAATTCAAACATGCATGGGACAGACATAAGGCAATTATACTGGGGGTTGCAGGAAGTAGGCTGTTGGTTAACTAGAATCTGCAGCTTATCCAATAGGTAGGGAAATGGGCAGACTGGGTGGGCCAAGTGGTCCTTATCTGCCGTCAGTCTATATCTCTATGTATAAATGAAGTAAAAAAAATATATATTTTTCTCTATTGTTCATCCATGCAGCTAACCTGTTCTATTGTGTTGCCTATTGTAGATATTTCTGCATTTGTACAATTTGCTAGTTGTATATCTTGTACCAAAATTGTCTGTTCAGGACCTCCTTGTAAATGAGCGTAATCTATGGAGTTATTCCTGCTAATAAACTTGAGTTGACTAAATAGGGCAGTGTCCCCTTCTCCAAAGCATAACCTTGAAGACAAGTGCTCTGCAATCCATACAGCTTAACTGCTTCTCTACTCATCCAATGCTCCTTTACTGTCAAATGCCTTTGTTGTATGCCTGATCAAGTTATTTATTAGTCTGTCATACTAGTTTAGGAGGTCTTCATGAGCTGAAGCCTTTTACATTGATTCAGATGACCGAGAAAGAAATGCTTTGTAATAATTACTCAAATACAATCTCCTGAAAAATAATAGAAGGAAAGGTTAGAACTTGGCTTCTCGGAAGATTCCAACTTCTGTCCGACTTCTCTTGTTTTATTATGAATGACTGTTTGCTTTTTTTATAGATTGATGCTGAGATTCAAAACATGATGCATAGGATGTTTCTTTAACCCTGCAACACAGAAAATGTTTTGTTTTTAAAATTTGAGCAACTACAAAGCAGCAATCAAAAAGTGATTTTCCAAAAAGTTAGGATCTTCATTTATGCAACAGTAGAGAGGAACGCAAGCTTCAGCAGGTAGCAGATGATCAGCAAAACAAAGACCAAAAATACCAACAAAACTCAGTAAAAACTTCATATGGAGAGGTCTAATAACCAAGTCCTGAAAGGGCAACATTAACCCTGCAGGAACACTACAGATATACCTCAAATTGATCAGAAGTCTGTGAAAACAGACAGCAACAAACAGGTACTTTTCAGTGACAGAATCATCAAAAAAGTAAACATATGAAAATAAAAATACTCAGTTGAAAAGTTTTTTAGACAAAAATAAAATAAAAAAATACTTCTGACCAGTTAGGACCAGAGGTCGTAACAGAGTATGGAAAGAAAATCCTGTCTCCTATTGAGGATGGATTTCCAACTAAAAAGGTGTTCAGAATAAAGGATTAATTGCATTACTATTACTCCCCTAGAAGATCCGAGCCTCCCCAATTTTACAACATCCTCACCCCTTTTAAAACATAATTAAATCGCTGATCTTGTTCTGTATTATGTGCCACCTGCATTGTGATATTACCGCTGACCAAACTAGTTAATGGTGAGTGGCTCTTCTTGGGTATGTTGTGAAACATGTCAGTGTGTGAGGTCACAATGCTTAGGAGGTACGAAGGGGAACAGAACTAGATACAGGGGCCTGCAGATGGAGTACTGTTCTACACATCATGCCTAGTACAGTCATGTGGGAAATCTAATCAGCTAGCTAGAGCTTTATTTGGGGGACAGTGATATTTCTCCCAGCTAACCCCAAAGTAGCCCACTGGACGCCAGCCACCCCAATTCTGTCACCCCTGATTTTCCTCCATGACTTACTTTCGCGCTTACACAGCGGGGCCTGGATGTTCAGGGTGCAGGGCTGCTGGGTGGCTGAGAGTCAGTGACCACTCAAGAACCCATTTTTTCCTGCTTTCTTCCCCGATGAGTGGCATGCAGCGATGCTCAGATATCCCCACGCATGCCTTCATACGTGGAATGTCTGCTGCCTATGGCCCCCCCCCCCCAAAATGCTGATTGTCTATGGCTGCCTTACCCCAGCCAATGCTAGGGGCTAAGCTGACACCAGGTACTGAAATCTCCCTCCCCAGGAGAGGAGACCAGTCCTACAGATGCACTGTCCTCTCCTGCCTCGGCTATTCCCCAGCAACCTGAGTTTGCATCAGAACCCAGGTCACCAGTTTGGTGTCCAGCACCTCAACCCTCAGCATCACCAGGCTAGCCATACAAAAGCTACTTGTAAAAGATATTAATTTCAAGCAGTGTACTAGATCTTTAATTTTTGAAGACCTACCTACCGTAATTTATGCCTCTGGCCTCGGGTTTTTGGTCACTGAACCAAACTTGCAATGTGATTTTACTAACTTACAGAACTCTCTCTCTGATCAACTTGTATTAAACAAAAGAAAAATTGTTACCTTGCTGTTTGTGTGCAGACACTAGCTGAGTTACTCTGATCATCTAAGTGTTGTATCTTGTGGCAGTGCTGTGTTAGAAAATGTGACACTATAACAATACCTCAGTATGTTGATCAAGATTTAAACTTTACTGTACATATTAATTCAGTTGTTACTAAGTTCTTTGCTAGGCTAAGAATCCTTTATAGACTGCAGAGAAGTCTCTCCATTTTTTTACAGTGAACTGTATTATTGATTATACGGTGGGGTCCCTAAATCCAGTAACTCAGTTGGTCGGCTGGGGTCTTTACCCATGAGTAATTTCCAGCATAACTCATGGATAAAGTCCCAGCTGACCGCTTTACCAGAACAAAAGACAAATAAATTACTAAACCCTGAACATTTCATCCGTCATCTTGATTCTTGGAGTTACTAAGAAAAAATCTGATATTGAATCAGTCTGAAAGCCACCTCACATTAAATAAATTACTTAAAACCTTTACTCCCTCCCAAACCATGATTGCTTCACCATTAAATGTGGCTAGACAACAACATTTACAGCTTCATAACCAACTTTAGTACTCTCTACAGTCACATCTGCATTCCACTCTTCTACTCTGTGTCTGACCAGCCAATTCTCCACCATGAACCTATCAGCCGCATCTGTCTCTGTCCTCAGCTTCATTGTGTCTTAACTCTGTCGTGCTTACCACCAAAACTTCTCAGCAGAGCTCGCCAGCAGCTCAACTACAGGAGCCGCTCACACCATGCTCTGTCACTGAATGCCGGCAGCCACTCACAGCTCAGGCCACTCCCTGTGATGCGCTTAACTGTGGGGAAACTCCCACTGCCCCACGATGAAGTCAGAAAAAAAAAAAAAAGGACATTAAAGAGCTAGTGTACTACTTGGAATTAATAGTAATGTTCAGATGCAGTCAGCTATCACTTCCAGCATCTGAAGTATTTTTTTTATTTTCTGTTTGCTAATTAGAAGATTTTCCACCTGGCAATGCATGGGCGATGTGTGGAGCAGCACTCTTTTTGGAGGCTAAACAATAGGTCAGTTCTGTTCCTCCCACTACATTATCAGAAATGAGACCAAACACCTTGAGGCACTACAATCCTTGCAGCCTGAGCAGTGACTTTCACAAGCTACCAATCGAAATGAAGGAAACTGTGATATCATTAGTTACTAGTGATGTCAGTCAGTCAGTGTGGTTTCAGTGTTGATGTAGTGGGAGGAACAGAACTGACCTTTTTTGCCTCCAGACAAAGTGCTGCTCTGCTCAACTAATCACCCCAGTACTGCCAGGTGGAAAATTTTCTAATTAGCGAACAGGAAAAAAAAAAAAATTTGAGATATAAGAAGTGATGGCTGACTACATCTGAAAGTTACAATTAGTTGCAGGCAGTACACTAGCTCTTTAAAACAAACATCCCAGCAAGTTTGTGTGTGGGTGGGATGGGTTGTGAAGGTCGACTTCCGACTTCAAACAGTTTAGCTAGCAACACAGGACAGTTTCATGAAAGAAGGAAGGATATGACAATAAAGATCAATAAAAAAGTATTTAAAATCAATAAATGTAAACATTTTTTTTTAGTACTTTTAATCCTGTTTAGGCATTATATAACCCACTCCAAGATGTGGATTATGCTGGGATTTACCCATTTCTGGTGTGGACTTGGTCACCCAGCATAGCCCACACCCTGTTGTGGATTATTGTTCAAGCAAATGATCATACCAGCAGATTGTGGTGATGTGTACGCCTCCAGATTAGCTCTCCTTACATGTGACTGCCTCTTGTGTGCATTTTGTAGGTTTACCCTGAACTGCTTTCCCTGCACACAAACAACTAAACAATGTATCTAAAGCTGAGCTGAGCTAGTTTTGGACTTTAGGTAGGGAAGCCATACTGCTCTTTCAGGTGTTAAATTCTGGGCTAATAAAATTCCTATTTCAGTAATTTGTTTACCCTGGCAACCAGCCCTGCCTACTAGCTTTATAAGAACTGCATAAGAAGTTGGATATCCCTCAGAGGAAAAAGAAATCTGAGCAGGTGGTCATAAGCTTCCGGCTCCCTTAACTTTGGAACAGTCTATCCTCTGGCATAACTTGGTCCCTCAATCCCTATGTATCCTAGGTGAAAATTAAGTGACACTTCATCTCCTCGTATTCATGCCAAAATTATTTTATTTGTTTTTTTGTTGTTACTTAGAAAACCTTGGAGCACAGTTGTGCTTTCACACAGGTTCCTTGTTAGGAATGTTTATAATAGCAACGGTACAAGCTGACAACAAGACAGTACACTGGATATCAAAGTGCCTCTTAATTTCAGTTTGATGCTAACTGATGTTTGAATTGCTACTGCTGTCAGTGCTCCATGTAAAATAAGTAGTGGCCTGCTTTACTCACTGGTTTTTGGAAATAATAAGCATTTTTTTGATGAGCACCGATACTCATCTCAAACCTTGGAAATGCTCCGTAGATAGTTCAAAAGGATTGTTTTTCCAAGTTTAAAGCAGTTTTACTCATCAAAATTATATTTAATCACTTAATGTCAGAAATGGTGAGTACATTACTCTTGAATGCCTGTGTTATCTGGAGCACTGACTGCTGTTATTTTATTTATACCGGTTTTCCTCCACCCTCTTCTCTACCCTCCCTCAGATCACATCTATAAACAAGACTGTTATTCTGTTTATTGCTTATGTGATTAAATCATTTTAAATAAATGCATAATCATTATCGTTTGAAGAAGTTAATGGTTTTTAGGCTTTTTTTTTTTTTAATACAAAACTGTCCATTGACCCCCAGCACAGGTCTTACAGTGTCTGTCCACCAGATGTGCCCTTCACTGGTACCAGAGGTGTCATCCAGAGCTCCAGATGTCCTCCATGTCACCATGGGGTGGACTTGCCCTACCCGCGGCCTTCCCTGTCCTAGGGGAGAAACAGTGCTCTTGTTCTTTTCCAGTGCTGGCTTTGTCCCATCTGTGGGCCTCTCCTGACCTGATGGGAGGAACTGCATTAATAGACAAAAAGCATGTTCACCCCAAAACAGGTGGTGCTAGTAACTTCATTGTTAGCTAGAATTCCCTTGTCTGTAATGTCTCATTATCCTGACATGGAGCCTTTGTAATAGAGCATCTGCTCAAAGGTCAAATGTAATCCAAGAATCAAATCAAAAATACAAATAATGAATTAATAAAAAAGCAGAAATAAACTGAAGTGAAGTAAAACAGCACAGCACTCTTCACACTGCTAGGAAAACTGGGAGAACAAGTATATTCCTAAAGGAAACTTTTATTTGCTTCATTAAGGGTTATAAAGCACTAGCTGGTGCGAAACGGTGTTGGGTAGTGTTGAGGTCTGGGGGGACCTTTGTTGTTTCTGTCTTGTGGTACCCTTTTACCTTGGATTACATGAGTAAATAAACGTTTGTTTTCTTTATGCGTCCACCCCGCACCCTGGCCAATCCCTCATTCAGCCTTCTCAAGGACCTGCTCACCCGGCAGCTCCTAACCCCACCTCCCCACATCGCAGCCAACCCAGGTAACCTCGATGTATCCCTTCATCGGGAGGGACCCTTACCTTCGTAGGGGATGAGCTTTCCGGCCATACTAATGATCCTGGGTGCTGCTGAGGCAGCAGATGGAGAGTCCGGGAGCTCAGCGGTGAGGCCGTCACCCAATCGGTCAGGGCATCATTTTCATGTTTTTCTCCCTGGGGGAGTGGTGTGCCATAGATGTCAAGGCTTACACCGGGCCACATCACCACCCTTCCTCCGGAGAAGGCGGTGTGCACTCCAGCCTCCCCGGCCGTCCCTCCAGTGTTGCAGGCGGAAATCCAACTTAAGCTGCGCTTGTGGCGGGCGGCCAATAAAAATCTTTTAAAGAGACTTGGAAAGTTATTTAAAACTGGTTGCACCATGTCGTGGTGCCTTTGCCTATAACAAAAACAAACTGGATATATATGGCAAAATGTGTTGCTTAATGTAGTAGTGGAAGGATGTAAATTTCTTTGAAATGATCCCTTCCACTTTGGTTCTGGAATCTGCTGAAGTCACCACCTACGCTCAGCAAATTATGATGTGTGCCCAGGAGAGAGCGGGGATGCGCTCCATTATAGGCTATGGGGGGCATCTTTCTGATCATTTTTTTATACTAGAATGGTCACTTAGTGATGAAACATAGGCACTGGCCCACTCAACAAGGGTGTATTAGCCGACCAGTGCCCATGTTTCATCACAAAGTGACCATTTTAATATAAAAAAAAATCCAAAAGATGCCCCCCATAGCCTGTAATGGAGTGCGTCCCTGCACTGTCCCTGGGCGCACGTCATAACTTTGCTGAGCACGGGGACGGGACTTCAGCAGCTCCCAGAAGTGGAAGAGATCAGCTCTGAAGAAATTTATGATCCCTTCCACTACTACATTAAGCAATTAATTTTTGCCATATGTATCCAATTCGCTTTTCCTGCAGGTAAGGCACCATGACATGTGGTACAAATACTTAACTTGGTGAATCTCTTTAATGTATATACTTGTTCTCTTGCACTGGCGAAATCATGCATACTTTCCATATGCACATGCATACAGAAATCTTTGTACCACCCAGTGATCCCCATTCATTAAAACTGAGAGGCAGGCCACTACACAATCTTAAATGGCTGTCTCTCATCTTATGTAGTCACCACTCTTTCAGACTGCTTTTTACAATGTGCTGTGTGTCTCTTTAAATTTTTGTACTTGCGGTAGGAGCTCGCACCCAAGTAGGAGACAAGCGTTCACAGGCATCCAGGCAGCGTTCTCGTGCACTTCCATAGTCGCGCATGCACAAGAGGAAGAGGAGCTGCTTGCAAAACAGGATGACAGAGCGTTCCTTAAGTTGCATAACTGCAGTTTGGGCAGAACCAGTCAGGGATCACGGGGGTAATTCTTTTGCTGGTCAGCAGACTCCTCAGCATGGTGGAAGGCACCAAATCATGTAACCAATCCAGGAGGAAGCAAGCAGAGTGACAGCCAAGGAGCCCTATAGTGGAGCAGCTACAACACTTCGGGGTAAGTCCTAGTAAAGTAGCCTGCTGCCACTGGAGGGCTTTTTACCATTGCGCTTGTGTCTTCTATTGGATTCAGATCTCTGTACTACATGTTGTCTAATTGGGGCTCTTGCTACATTTATTTTTGACAGCAGGCAGCTACTCTTAACACCAAAAAAAAAAAATAATGCCATTATTGCAGCTGATGAAATACTGAGCATTGAACCTAGTTTTAATTCATTATTTGAAGTGGACTGAGTGAGGATGGAGAAGAGGGAGTCGAGAGATCATTGTGTGGCCTCCCACAGTGGACCCTGAAGCAGCAGCTTTCACTGATCTGCATGAAAAATAAGATTTTTCTTGCAGTGAGAGAAGATAGACTCTGCACTCTGAGTCACAGTCTCTGCTGATCTCTTCAGTGTAGAGAAGTCAGCTAGTTGTTTTTAAACTGACAGCTGAGCAGGCAGTTTAAAGTAAAAACTTTTAAATTTGTACATTTGAATTAATGATCCTTGTTGGCAATATTTTGTATTATTGAAGTGGACCATACAAGCAGCTTTCTACTGTTGAAGTGAAAAGAAACTAAACATTTTTATGGCAGTAAGGAAAAAAAAAGAAAAGGCAGTCTGCCCAGAAGTTCATAGTTTTTACCTGGTGTACACTCAGTTCTGTTTGAGAGAAGACACTCCTAGAGACAGGACCTTAGCCCGAGTTGATTTCGCCCCCTCCAAAAATAAAAAATAAACATCCAGACCATCAGGGATTTTATGGTATTGCAGCCAGTGCACAACAGATTTATTTAACTTTGTCCTCAATTTGATTTAAGTCATTTGCCTAAGGTTTTGAGTCAGAACCTTTCCAATTTAAACTTGTATTGCCCTCCAAAAACTAATAAGAATTTAATTTGTGTGTGAGAAAAAAATAATCGGGGCACAAAGCGGTGCAACCAGTGGTCCTGTCAGTCCAGTTCTGCCAGTCACTCTACCTAGTGCATTTATTTCTGTCTCACTTGTGTACTAACTAGCCATTGTCGTAAAAGAAAAATCTTTGTGTCCCTGTCCTGCCAGTTTTGTGCATTCTGTTGTTCATCAGTGTGTGACACTTGTTTAATACCAGATTATTAAAAGAAAAAATCTTTGTGTGAGGGGAAAAAAAATCAGGCCTCCGAACGGTGCCTCCAGTGGGTCTGCCAGTCCCTGTCCTGCCAGTCTTGTGCATAATTCCTTGCTTCGTCAGTGTGTGCGGTCACTTTCTAAGTCAGTGGTAAAGTTAAAAAAAAATTTGTGAAGAAAAAAAAGCAGGGCTCTGAATGGTACCACCAGTGGGTTTGCCAGTCCTTGTCCTGCCAGTTGTCTTGTGCATTCCTTGCTTCGTCAGTGTCTGCAGTCAATTGCTTCTAAGTCGGTAGTAAAGAAAAAAAATATTTGTGTGAGGGGAAAAAAAAAAATCAGGGCTTCGAACAGTACCACCAGTGGATTTTCCAGTCCCTCTCCTGCTAACATCAAACTCTTGTTCTGTTGTAGTGACAAAATAAACACACAAAACACTTAAAACTTTTTTTTAGTGAAATAATCCACAATGCAGAAACTAACTTTGGTTTCAAATTAACTCAAAAACAGAAACATCTTGATCAAGATGACAATCCTGAGATCACAGTACCAGTTGGTCCAGTCGATATCGATGTCCAAGAGTCTCCCTGCACCTCCTCCTGTAATACGGAAAAAAACACCTCTAAGCATAGAGCAACAGGATGTTACACTGGCTGGCTTAACAAATACTGTTGGTTGCAGTACAAAGAAAATGATGGCATGTTTTGTGCATTTTGCATAAAACACAAACAGATGCCCAAATCAGGAACAGTTTGGGTAATGAGTGGGTACAAGACATTCAGAGAAGATGCTATAAAGAGGCATCCGAACAGTTCTGCCCATGTCGTTGCTTCTGAACTGGAAGCTAACTGCAGTATTCAGCTGCAAAGGTGGAATACAGAAGGCAATGCAGCAGGCCTTGACCTTGGAACAAGAAGCTTTAGTGGCATCCCTTTGTTGCATGTACTGGCTAATAAAAAATGAGCTGCCTCACACAACGAAATTAGGCTCACTGTTGGATCTCGCCAAATCATTGGGATGCAAATACCTAGACAATATACATATTGCAGATGCTGTTAAATATCGTTCCGATCGAACTGTCAGAGAAATGGTTCTCTCTCTCTCGGTGAGGTGGTCAGGAGATCAGTGATTACAGATTTGAGGTCTACCAATTGTTTTTCTTATTTGGTGAACAAAACTGATACTGCCGTTATGAAACAGTCCATTTTGTATGGCGTGTACTGCTAAGAAGGGAAACTGAGAGTTTCTTTCCTGGGAGTAGAGGAACTAATTGATGGAAAGGCAGACACAATTGTTAAAAAAAAAATAAATAAATAAATAAAATAAAAATTATAATATGCTGGAGTTCTCTGATAACAATGGAATCTCAGTTGATCACCTTGCAGGGCTGGGCAGTGAAGAAGCAGCCGTTATGGTGGGCAGGCAAAACGGAGTGGCTAAAAACTGAAAGAAGGCAGTTTAGTACTTCTTGAAAATCACTGTATGGCTCATCGGGAGGCCTTGGCTGTAAAATCAGCAGCAAATGAAGTGAACGCCATTAAAAAGTTTAATCAAACACTAGATCACATATACAGATATTACGAAAATTCTACTGTACGTATGACTGCCCTTAAAGAAATTCAGCAGACAATGGAGAACCCCGTTTTCCCGCCTGTTTTAAAGTCATAACAGGCAAAAGCAGTTAGGTGGCTGTCCCATGATGCAGCATGTGACACACTAAGGAAGATTTTTCTATCCGTCGTTATGTCCTTACATAGAGAGGGCTCTGAAAGGCATGATCCTCAGGCTGTGGGCCTAGTAAAAATAGTGGAAAACGGGGAGTTTTTTCTATTTTATGCATGATGTGTGACATACTTCCACACCTTAGCATCTTATCTAAATGCTTTCAAACATCTGCTCTGAATTTTACTGATATAAAGAGGCATTTAAATTCCACCTTAGAAATTCTTACGCACACTGGTACCTGGTCAGTACTTCTCCTCTGTATTGATTGAACTAGTACTTCTGAATGATAATGGCCTGAACTTGCCATTTAGCGAAGCACAGTTAAATAGTTTCAGAACCTCTGTGCATGACAACTTTATTAGGGCCTTAATTGCTCAAAATGCAGTGTCAGTGGCTCAGCAGGTAGCACACTTGCCTCTGAGACCGGGAGATCAGAAGGCTCTGGGTTCTATCCCCACACCAGGCACTTAGGTTAATATCCAAATACTGACACTGTAGTGCAGCATGAAGGGGGTGCTACACTTCTGAGGTGCCATCTTTCAGAAGAGATGTTAAACCGAGGCCCCATCTGCCTGTTCTGGTGGTAATTCAGGTGGATGTTAAAGATCCCATGACACTTCTCGAAAAGAGTAGGGGAATTTCCCCGGTGCCCTGGCCAGAATTCCCCCCATTCACAAAAATACCACCAACAGCTTAATCTGGTTCAAGGTCAGTTGGCATTCATCTGTATCCCCTTCCCCCGGGTCGTGCCTGAAAATAGGCAGAATTTGTCTAGTGCACTTACCCGGTCAATAAAACAAAATAAATATATAATAAAATTGAGCAAAGGTTTCCAGGCACAGAACTTCTGGATGCATTCAGTATCTTTGACCCCAGTATGATACCAGAAGGTAATAATGAAGAGTTGGAAGGGCATGGTAGTGATAGCCTTGACATTATTCTTGGTCACTATGCTACTGTTGTGGATGTAGATGCTTCTACACTGGAATGGGCTTTTCTACGTAGTCTCATGTTCACGGAAAAGATGGCCTTTAAGACTATTTCAGATGTGCTGCACTAACTACTAAATATGTAGACCTGTATCCAAACATATCTACTTTGGCAGAACTGGCAATGATAACACCAATGTCAACTGCTGATTGCGAGAGGGGTTTCTCTGCACTAAATCAAATAAAAATGCAGGAACGGAATAGATTAGGTGCCAGTGTGCTAAATGCACTTATGATTATTTGTTTTAGTCTTTGGTAACCGGGTAAGGCCCGCTAGGCACAAGTGACTGTTTTCAGGGGGCGACCTGGGAACACTGGGCGGTTAAGTGACTTGCTCAGAGTCGCACAGTATGTAAGTAGAGGATGTGAGAATCAAACTCTGGTCTGGTCTGCTGGATGCACCAAGCTCGTTCCTCTAACCTCTAGTCTATACTGCCAGACTATCTCAATTGAGGGCCCTGATGTTGACAATTTCCCTTATTTGGAAGCTGCAGCTCATTGGGCAGGTCTGCAAAACCGGAGACAACACCTTGACCTTGCAAGCAATAATAGAGATGTAGTACAAACCAAGAATAATGTCAAAACTCTGACAAACTGTTGCCTGGCCTGTAAATAGAATGCAAAATTTCTCTACCTTGTCACACAACTTACCATACTTTTGCTACTGCACTAACCAAGGCATCCATATCATATTAGTCCTGTTGTTTGCTCCTTCTGCATTATATGTGTCCCGTGACTGACTTCACTCCGTGGCTGCGCCCCACCCCATGGTTCCTCCCCCTTTACCACCTTTCTATATATTTGGGCAATGTGGAACCCTGCCACCCCTTTAAAATCAGTGATTTCAGTACTCTCCAAGTCTCCCGCAAAGCCTGCAACAGAACTGCATATCCAAAAATGCAATGCGAACTAGCCTTCTCCATCATTTGCACAGTTTCCCTGTACAATACATCCAGGGTCTGGGAGTTGTAGTTCAGTGAGCAGGCTTTCTCACTAAAGACCCTTCATGTTTGTGATTGTAACACTAGATTTTCTAGAATTTGCTGCAAGTGGCTCTCCTTGTAGTGCTCATCAGTTCCGTTCAAGAGCTGGTGGTGTGGAGTTATTGCTTGTGCTAACTTTCCCCAGACTTCTGCTGATCATTGGCCATGTTACAGTTTAAAAAGGGAGACAAATACAGAAGCTGATCGGTCACCATTTTTACAGTATTATGCCATTTGCTTTATTTTTGTATGTTACCTCCGAGTCAGTAGCCTTTAGTTTATAGTTACAGACGGTACTTTAAAAAAAAAAGTCAGTATGCTTTCTGAAGTGGGAGAAGAAAGAGGTAAGAGTGAGATTGCTATCAGAAGGGAGCAAAGGCTGTCAGCAGTCTATTCCACTTTGCCAAAAATGCCATGATTTTTTTTTACCTACTTTTTTTTTTTTTTTAAGTTCACTTCAACATGTTGTAGTATGCTTAGACGAGAGGGAGAGCTGTTGAAATTGTGCCAAGGATTGGGGCAGGAGCATACAAGGGAAGCAAACACTGTCAGCAGTGATCAGTCAGCATTTTACTGCGCCAAAGTGATTTTTTTGTTTATTGTCTTCGAGAGGAGACTTTCTGTAACTTAACCCTTGCAGGGTTGTGGACTGATATCTGTCCAGAGCTCCAATATGTTTTAAATCTTTTGGCAGTCTGTGGATTAATAGTGAATTTGGAAATGGAGACTTGTTGAAACTGTGACAGGATGGAGGTGGGAGGCGGGAGCGTATTAAGGAACAACTAATCACTCTCTGCAGTCAGCATTTTACTTTGCCAAAATGTATTGCCTCCGTAGCCTTTAGTTTTGTTCTTAGTTTAACATCTTGTGGTATGCTTAAGAGAGAAGGAGGAGACTTTCTGTAACTTTGTCGTGAAATTGTGACAGGACAGAGGTGGGAGCATACAAGGAAGCAGACATTGTAGTGGTCAGCATTTTACGTTGCACAAAAAGAAAAAAAAATCACTGTACTTTTATTTATAAGGGATAAGGTCACGGCATGAATATAGTGAAAATAACAGTACAGTGAACATTTCCCATTCTACAGTATATGGAGGTATTAACACCTTGGGAACTGCGATATAATAATGCAGATTTGTTTCAACAACCTACTGTAGCTGGTGGTAAGTAGATGCAAAATACTTTGTATTTATTATGCTGCATGGCATTCTATGTGAGATATGTAATAAAACTTACATCCTTACAATAGATGAGGTGTTGGGAATAATTGGATAACTGTGTGCACTGTCATCATTAGTCTGTTTTAACAGCGTGTCATGTTATTTTGCCTGAGGGCCCACATGGGTTTCTAAAAGTAGCTCTTGTCTGAAAGTAAGTCAGATCTGTTTTGCAACACCACCACTTGTCAGTAAAGGTGGCTTTTTTAGCGCAAAGTGGTGGACAGGTTTCCAATTCCATGTGTACTTTATTCAAGAAGGGGTTGTTGTTGATTGAACTGTAACCATGTGTGATCGGAGATGCAGTAGCATATCATCTGCAAGTCAGAGTTGCACAGCAAGCGACTTTGCATCTACAGGGCACATATCTCTTTACTTAATGATGAATGACGAACAGTAGAATGAAACTGATTTATTTCCAATTCTTGCTTATAATGTGTTCTTAAATGCTGCTTTGTACTCTCTTAGTCAAGGTACTGTAAAACATGCAGCGATCGGTTGGTTGCATTAAGCACATGCCACGGCTGTCATTCACCCAATCTCGAGTGGCAGTCATCAAGCCATGAAGAGCTTAAATATTTAAAATTGGCATGCAAGAAACTCTGAAGTTATATCAGTGTCAGTGCTCTCAGACTGATTTAGCATTTTCCAGTTACTAAGGGAGATGACTGGCTTTCTCGATTTCCGGCCAGACTGATGACTGGGATAGATAGCGAGATCACGACAAGGGGGCGGGGGAGGAAAAGATGGGCTGGACCGCTTTTGTCATGCTGTCACCGGCAAGCAGTGGCATGCTTTGTGTGTGAGGCTGAGGTAAGGGCTGCAAGTCAGTACCCGTCTGTCACTTCATTGTCTGCCAGCCTGTTTCCCACTACACGTGTCCCTCCTGCTGTACTCCCAAAACGATTAACTTGTGATGTATGAATGATGCTATACAGTATCAGTCAGTGTTTTTCAGATTAGATTAGGTAGATAGACAGACAGCTATAGATAGATGGGGTGTAACAACTTGAAGTTTGAAATGGGGGGGGGTATCTGTATATTTGTAGTGTGAAAGGAGTGTTCGCTTCCTAAGTGCTACAGTGGTTTGTCTAATGAAACATTTGAACCTAGGGGTTATTTGTATTTTATATATTTATTTGCAGTTTACATCATCCAGATGGTGGGATTACCCCATGAGAATGATATTCACTATCCAGTTTAAGTGGGGGGGGGGGGTACTTTGTACAAAATGGTATGGTACAAAATGAATTACAGCGTAAAAGGACAAATGGAATCCACTGTAGAAAAGCATGGCATCAGTAGCCTTTAATATCCAAACAAAACTCAAGTTGAATAGTCACTGGAGTGCAGTCACCTCTGGGGTGGACCGTGGCAGTCATTCTAGGCCAGCACACTATAGGCGCTTTTACACACAGGTTTCTGTAACGGAATAACTGTTACGGCAACAGTATTCCTTAACATCCCTTGTGTGAAAAGTACATCTGTTCCATTCCCTTCGTGAACGTTCGTGCAAACCGCAATCTCTTTTTGCAGTTTGCACCGATGTGTTCCGTTTCGTCTCGCTGTGTAAAATAGCCGTTCCAGCTGCAGAAACAGCCTGTAGAGAGACAAACTCTGTGGGGGAGCCGAAACAAATGGAGGCAGGGGTTGCAGAATACTCGCGGAGTGTAAAAGGGAACACTGAATGCAACAGAGTACAACGGCACCACACAGGTGACGCTCATTCCGTTTCTAAACCCTGTGTGTAAAAGCGCATTATGACCATTTCCCACTTGCTTAGGTGAGAACTGATTGATAATGTACCAGGTTAGTGTATTGGTGTTTCATGTGAGAAATTTTGCCAGGGCACAAACTGAGGAAACTCCCTACATTTTCATTGTGTTTTTTTGTGAGGTGAAATGTCTTTGAAGACTTGATCCAGGGCATGATTGAGTTGCTTGTCTGGTTCATTGTGAGGTGCAGTGGGCATCCTTGATTTCATATCCTGGCATGCTTTTTGTAGATTGGTCACTCCCAGTTATAGTAGTCAACATCAAAATGTGCAGTCTGTGATCAATCACCAGGGACCAGTCCGGAGAGACAAGTGTAAAATAGATGTTGTAGCAGGGCATGAATACTCCCACAAATGACATCAAAATGTACCAAAATAAATCAGAAATGCAATCATTTTCTAGGGGCCGAGGTGGCCTTCAGACTCCAAGGCAATTTCTTAGTTTTTTTTAACTTGTGTGTACACTTTCTTTAAAGGCTGGTTACTCCCCTGTGCGTGCGTATTTCCTAGTAGTGTGGCACATGTTGTGCCTGTTTTACTTTACACGTTGCATTGCTAATCTGGTGATGTGGGCTGGAGGGGCTCTCCAGAGGTGCACTATGGGGGTCTCTTGGCATGGTGGGACCAGGATGGCTTCCAGCACATCTCTGCAACATTTATGAAATTTTCTCAATGCCTCCTCCCCAGTCTTGCATAGTTTATTAATTGTCCCGGGGTCAGACAGCATGTGGTCGCCCATGCTGTCAATGCACCTCCACCACAACATCACCAGGAATATAGTGAGTACCCTCTCCCCACCCGAGAAGAGCATCCGTCAGACTCTGAACTCTCCCCGTCGACCACCTCTCCTGATGTCGCATGCTCCCAGATTGAGCCCAGGTCGCCAGCTTGCCAGGGCGATCCACCATCGCTCAGGCCATGGAGCGGGTTACCTTAAACTAGATCTTTAGTGACTAATACTGCTACAGAGCAGATAAGAAAATAAAAAAACTTTATAGGGGTGAAGACGATACTTGTCTTAGTTATCCCCTGCTGTGTCCAAGTTGAAGACTGGGTTACCCCATGGCTGCCATTGCCTATAATTATTTGGCTAATCTACAACAGCTACCAGAACACAGTTTTAACATTAGATGCAGAGTGTTGTGTATACATTGCTGTGTAAAGAAAATCAACAAAGTATCTTTTAAGAATGTGTGCCTGTGCAGCTGTGATAAGAAGACAATCCACAGACAAGAAGCCTGAGGCACAGATGAGGAAAGTAGTTTTCAGTGGTTGTGTTCTTTGTCCCTTCACCCCCAAAGTCACGTTAATCATAATTTCAGCCTCCCCATCTATGTTTGATTGGGAGGACTGCTGTATCTGCACCAGAGTCTAGGTAAAAGGATCCTGCTGAGCTTGTGGCAAATTGCTATGTCTAATGTCCCAGCTGACATCAAAGCAGGACTGCAGCAGTAGGAGATTCAATAGCCTGCACTGTATGTTACAGTTTATATAAGCTGTGATCTTTTATTTGGTGGTCCCGCTGTCCTCCCAAGGCTAAATGCAGTCTCAGGAGACTGTACATAACACTGGGAAAACAGTGGGACTGGAAAACATTAGTTCAGAGCTTATAAAAGCTCCTAACTTCGGAAGGAAAGAATTGTCAAGTACCTAGAGGCCAGAAGGGCACAGGACCCCAGGCAGCATGGATTCACAGCAGGAAGGTCATGCCAGACGAATCTAATAGATTTCTTTGACTGGGTGACCAAAGTAGTAGATCAGGGAGGGGCTGTGGATATGGCCTACCTAGACTTTAGCAAGGCATTTGACACAGTCCCACACAAAAGATTAATATACAAGTTAGCCAGCCTGGGAGTGGGTCCCAAGATGATAGCCTGGAAAGAATTGGCTGGAGAATAGGACACAGAGGGTAATAGTAAATGGAGTCCACTCTGAAGAAAGGGGGTTACTAGTGCGGTGCAGGGTTCAGTATTAGGACCCGGTCCTCTTGGTGTCTTTATAAGCGACATTGCAGAGGGACTGGAAGGAAAGTATGTCTCTTTGCAGATGACACAAAGATCTGCAACAGAGTTGATGCACAAAGTGGGTGGAAAGGATGAGAAGGGACTGAAAGGTTAGAGAAATGGTCAAATGTATGGCAGCTCAGATTCAATGCTAAGAAGGCATATAATGCACCTGGAAACAAAACCCAGGGAAGAGTACACAATGGGGGTGAGATACTAACAACAAAATGGAAAGGGACCTGGGGTAGTCATATCAGATGACTTAAAGGTGAGCAAGCAATGTGAGAGGGCAGTAAGGAGGGTTGGGGAATACTGGGATGCATAGGGAGAGGCATCACCAGTAGAAAACAGGAAGTTGTTATCCCTCTGTACAGACAGCTGGTGAGACCCCATCTGGAGTACTGTGTGCAGTTCTGGAGACCCAATCTCCGCTAGGACATAGACAAGATGGAAGCTGTCCAGAGGAGGGCAACTAAAATGGTGCAGGGTCTGCACCAGAGGACATTTGGAGAGAGACTAAAGGAGCTTAATATTTATTTATTTTTTATTTAGTTTTTGTTGACCGGGTAAGTGCACTAGACAAATCCTGCCTATTTTCAGGCATGACCCGGGGGAGGGGGATACAGATGAATGCCAACTGAACGTGAACCAGATTAAGCTGTTCGTGGTATTTTTAGTGAATGAGGGGAATTTGGCCAGGACACCGGGGAAATTCCCCTGCACTTTTCCGTAAGTGCCATGGATCTTTAACATCCACCTGAACTACCACCAATCCAAGCAGATGGGACCTCGGTTTAACGTCTCATCTGAAAGATGGCACCTCAGAAGTGCAGCACCCCTCTCATGCTGCACTACAGTGTCAGTACTGGGATATTAACCCAAGTGCCAGATGTGGGAACTGAACCCACAGCTCTCTGATCTCCCGGCTTATGTATAGCCTCGAGGAAAGGAGAGAGAGGGGACACATGATAGAAACTTTCAAGTACCTCAAGGGAATCAACAAAGACCAAGAGGGTAGCATCTTTCAAAAAAAGAGGTGTGCAAAGAACAAGGGGGCACAATTTGAAGATGGGGGGGCAGCTCAGAGGTAATGTAAGGAAGTATTTTGTCACACAGAGGGTTGTGGATGCATGGAACGGCCTTCCGGAGGAGGTTGTGGAGTCAAAAACAGTGGTTGAATTCACGCAGGCATGGGACAGTCATAAGGCAATTCTAGGGGGTGGGAGTAGAAAGAAGTAGGCTGCTGGTCAACTAGGATCTGCAGCTTATCCATTAGGTAGGGAAATGGGCAGACTGGGTGGGCCAAGTGGTCCTTATCTGCCATCAAATTCTATGTTTCTATGTTAACATTTATGTTTTTTTTCAAATTTGGTAATCGAAAGACACACTGAGCAGAAGCTCGCTTCAGGTGTGACCTGGGGATAAGGGTGAACATATTCAAACGGGGGGGGGGGGTTATACAGAAGTATACATACAGTAAACAAGGTACAGCTTAGGCAACAAGAGCAGGTTGTTTACATCCTTATACAATACACATAGCCAGATGACAGACAATTAAAATGCAGGGTGAATACATTGAGTAAGTACTGGATTGTCGAGTTGCATAACTAACATACAGAGCTTATGAAAAAATGAAAAGGTTCGGGAAATGAGTTAAGAAAGGGAGATTTTTATGAGTGGGGTAGTACGAGGGGAGGGGATTGAGCAGAGTGGGAGAGGAGGGAAGCGGGGAAAGTTAACAGGTGGGAAGGGGATGTGAGCTAGTGTTTGAAGACCAGAAGGGATTGTGTGTCACGGAGGGAAGTAGGTAGTTGATTCCAGGGGTGAGGGAGGAGGTAAGACAAGGCGGATGAACTCGGTGATGCTGGGTCAGAACTACAGCATGCCCTGCAAGCTACTGAATCTCCCACTGCTGCAGTCCTGCTTTGATGTCAGCTGCAGGGAATTCTGGGATTTGTAGTTACAGAAAATGTCAGCCTGGAAGTAAGCAAAGTTAGTCTGGTGCAACCTACTATACTACAGTAAACAGTAATTAAAAAATGTTTTTGTACACAAAGTGCAGTTGGGACCAGCCCTACACTGGGGTGTAGAGCTCTTAGTGCTGATTGTTCCCCTTTAATACTAAGGTTTTTTTTGTTTGTTTTGTTTTTGGAGAAACAGAATTAGTAGTCCATGTTTATAGCTTTTTGGCTTTCTGTTGTTAATCACTTGGGTCAACATTCAGTTTGAGGGGTCAGATTTATAAGCTGTAGTTTTAACCCAGCATCAGCCAGAAAGCTATGTTGTAAACTAAGATAATAGTATTCAGTTCTGATCAGGAGTGGGTTAGTCTCATACTTGTTTGACCTGTCTAACCCACTCCCCTCCCCCGCAGCAGATAGTTTGTGACTGCTGCCTGCCTAACCAGACCTGTGGAACCTCTTGTTATCCACCCGCAGAGTTGTGGTGTTCTCTTGTACCTCTGCGCATACTGTATGTATATAATCGACACAACATCTGTTAACATGTCTCAGAGGAGCACTTGAGTTTGGGAACTCCATTTCATCAGTTGTCAAACAGCCGAAGAGCAATTTTAGCTGTAATAATGTGCAATATGAGGTTAGGTTACCACAAACACCATCATGTCCCTATCCTTAGGTTTAAGATAGTTTTAGTAGCCTGGGAGAAGAATCAAGTCTTTAGTGCCAAACGTTTTCTAATGTCATGCGAAACCCAACCCAGTATGATTAAGTACTCTACTTAATAGGAAAACGGGAATTTCTGACACTGGAAGAAATGTTTTTCAGACAGTGTGATGGATGGCATTAGTGCTCAGATTTGCCTGAAAACCCGTGTTCAGAAGCAACCTTGAGTTTCTCACCTTGGGCCAGAGGCCAGAGCAGCATCATTGAGATTGCACACTATGCTGACTGTATAACCTATGAGTAGCACTGTTTTCTATGCAAGCACATTGAATCAGGGTAGTATAGCACAGTAGTACTAGTAGTAATATCTTATTTATAAGGTGCCCTTCCCTATAGGCTTAGGGCGCCATACAGATCAAACACATAAACACACAGCTCAAAGTGAGACATAAGAGCATATACATTAAAAATGGGCATGGGGATAAAAAGATTGAAGCATCTCTTCCTGCTGAGGTCTCCTGAGTATGAGGAATCACCTCAGGCATGCTGAAACCTGTTGCGTACAGAAGCCAAAGCCAAGCTAGGGATGCATAGTGTGCAGTCTGTAAATAAAGAGCTAGAATGGAATAGCATATGTTTTTGCATGGTACCTTTCATACACACTCACAAAGTGCTTTACAGGACTGTGAATTTGTACATTTTCATTGCGTATCTAGTTTTATAAGCAGTGACAGTTGGAACAATTCATTGGGGGAACTCTCCATTCTCTGCATATACTGCTAGAAACAGTTACGGCGACACAGCTGTGTTTTTGTGAAGGGTAAATAAATTGAGGAAAATAGTATAATAGACTTCTGTATGTTGTGTCTAAATGCATAGCACATCAGGCCTGTTAACCAACCACATAGCTCTCCTATATAATTCTGGAGACAGAAACACATTTAAAGGGAAATGTCCCTTCCAGTAGCCTCACAACTTATGTGTGGGTCTGACCCTGATTTACACTTGAAGTGAAAAATAAAAAGTTTGACTTCACTTCCATAAATTTAGTTTATCTAGTTAACTGCTGTTGTTTAGATGGCATCCCAGACCCAGAATTCCCTGCAGTTCACGAGTGATGGTGGTCAGTTGTGGGAGGTTCAGTTACAGAGAAGGTCTACTGGAGCTTTCTACAGCAGTTACTGGTACTGCTGTGTTCCCAATGCTGTGTACAGATTGTGCATTTGGGGAGTGCAGTCCCTGAACAAACAAGTCTTTCAGCATCTTTGCCAGATGATTGGACAGACTTCCATTTCCAAGAAATTGTCACATTCCGAGGTTCTTCAGCAGGTCCAAGTGTCAACATGTAGAGGCCATGGATGCACTGGCCCCACCTTGTTACTTCAAAGAAGTTTATCTGTTCTCCGATGATCCAGCTAGTCACAGCAGTATTGAGACAGATACTATCAGCAACTGGACACTTTGAACGATAGCACCAGAGTGACCCAGGAGACCATGGTTTTCTAATCTGATCATTCTAGGGATGCAGGTACTCTTTCAGCTTCTAGTATGCCCGGTTCCTTGGTCAAGTCCCAGTCTTTCATCGAAATGCAGGCAGCCTGTAGCTGACTGCCTTGGTGTCCTGTGAGGTGAATACTCCTTAAGTTAGGTTAGTTCTCTAAAGTGTTGAACAGTCTGATGTTTTCCATGAAACATTCGGCTTCCTCTATTTAGGGTAGAGTATGGGTAACTTTAAAAACTTGAGCAGAACAATCTGTTCTCCGTAACAGGAAAGTGTCTGTGGCCTAGAAGTTAGTTTCTTTAAAAAAAATTAAAAATAAAGTATCGTTAAGTGTTTTTCTCTCAGTATCCTGTGGGTTCAGGTTTCTGCTTTGAGAGCAGTCCTAGGCAGCTTTGGGGTAGGGTTCCTCAGAATCTGATTCATGGAATGAGTCCCTATCTTAAGGTGGCTGCTACCAAAAGCTTGGGGGTCCTTCCATTTGGCTATGCCATTTCTAGTGGCACTGGTGAAGGAGACGCTGGCGTCTGGGGGGGTGGGGGAATTGGTGATCCAGTAAGTCCGTAGTCCCTTAATCTACATAAAAAAGAGACCCCTCTTTCCTAACCCATCGCCAACCATAGTACCTGAAAGTTGTCCCCATAGTAGCTTCTAGCCAGCCACTGCCCGCCATTACCTCTTGGACAGATCTGCTGATATTGTCCATGAGATTCCAAAATTTATTTTGAGTAAATGAAACCGAAACCTGGCCCTACTGTCATAATCCTTCCAAGTCCTGACCCCCTCAGTGAAGGACCTGGAACAAATTAACAAAGAGGAGGTAACCAACCTGCAGAAAACCCTCGGTTTTTCAGCCATTGTGTCCGAGACTGTACTGAGTAAGACATCTGGTGATAACAGGGTTTTGTTCAGGTCAATCAACTCCTTAGCTCCTCAGAAATTTTCCCCAGGTCAGTCTACGAGGGATCTGAAGGACCTTGATTGCCAGGCCAAGGTTCAGTTTTGTTTACTCAGTCGGAATTTGTTTTCAGAATCTCATGGTCAGTATTGCTAGATCAGTATGGGAGGCAGTGGCTGTTGTGGGAGGAACTTGGCGAGTTGGTAGCAGGAGCTGTGGTCAGTGGTAGGTTGGGGAGGATGTCTGTCTTTTGTCGACTAATAAATGGACTGTGAACTAACTTACTGGATCACCACAGACTCCCTTTTTTTGATCACGGAGCTGGACCCTCAGTGCCACCTCCACCAGCACCACCAGGTCCAGCACAGCCAAATGGAAGGGTCTCCAAGCTTTCAGCACCAGCGGCATCTGCCTTAAGGTAGAAACTTAGGAGCATGGTTGGAAAGACACGGTTGGGAGAATGGGGGAGGTACTCCTCAGCTACAAGCAGGGTTCTAGTTAAAATGTGTAACAGGTGGGAGAGGTTTGATAAGTAGTATGGGTGGAATCGGAAATTCTGATTATTACTTGGATTCTAATATATTAACTGGAATTGGAATGTATGCTGACTCGGAAGTTTTGATTTTATTTATCGATTGGTTTCCCCAGGAAAGATACACTGAGCAACTTAATGTTCGTCTCACGGTACGTCCTGGGGGAAAGGGGAAAGGGATATACAGAGTACAAGTTCAGGTAAAATACATATACAGATGATGTAATTATACATACAGTTATAAAACAGTAACATGACACATGAGACAATATAGGCTGTTGTAGAGTTTCTGTGCAGGCAATTCTTAGGAGCAGCTTACAAAAATAGAAACAGTACAGGTAATGAGCAATAGGATACAAGGTTGACAGTGCATAAAATACAGACAGTACACTAGTGCAATATGCAGCAGGGTGAACACATAGGAACCAGTCACCACTATTTAAGAGCTAGTCTATAAGCAGAAGTATGAGTATAAGTGCAAGTAGGGTGGGGGGATATGAGAAAGAGGAGAGGGAGAGAAAAACAGAGAGGGAGACAGATATGGAAGGGGGGTCAGGAGCAGGTGCAGGAGGGTGTGAGGTAGTTGTGCAACGCAGTGGTAAGGGAGTGGAGGGAGGTGGAGTGACTGATTTGTGGTGGGAGAGCATTCCACATTTTAGGCAGGTGGTAGGAGAAGGCTTTTTGGCCAGAGGAAGTGTTTCTGCAGGGGAGTGAGAAGATGCGAGTGTCAGCTTGGGATCTCAGGGAATAGAGGAAGAGGGTAGGGTTGCCAAGAGAGAGGAGGAGATATATGAGGGGAGAGATCCAAGCCAGAATTTAGTGATGAATTTGGCACCATGAAGCGTGCTCCGGGAGTGTAGGGGAAGAAAGTTGAGAGAGCGGTAGAGGTCACAGTGATGGGGGGAAGGGGGCATCAAGAGCAAAACGATAGAAGGAGTTAGAGTCCAGTCTGGATAGGTGGTACAGTGGGGCAGCATTGTAGACTGTTGCAGTAGTCGAAAATGGGCATGATCATCTTCTGTACCAGCTCATGCCTGGCGGCGAGCGGGATACAGCTGAGGTTTCTGTAAAGTACCCCAGGCTTAGGCCTTAGTTTTTTCAGAATGGCATCAATATGTACAGAGAAGTCAAGGTGTCTGTCCAGCCAGATGCCGAGATACCCGAAAGAGGAGGAGGAGTCCTCAAGAGCAATCCCATCGAGGGTGTGGATGGAAGGAAGGGAGGTGTGATAGCCTAGCGAGTCTTTGCCTTGTGCCAAAGGACATGGAGACAGTCTTCTTGGCGTTTAGAAAGAGTTGATGAGAACTAAACCAGAGTTGGACTTTGGTGAAGTTGGACTGGATCCTGGTACTGACATCAGCAACAGTATTGCCAGAGGTAAACAATACTGCATCATCCGCGTACATGAGGATGCGGTGCAGACCCGGGGGAGGTCATTTAAAAAGATGGAGAACAGCATGGGGCCTAGCACAGAGCCTTGAGGGACTCCAGTGGTTGTAGGCATGGGGGAAGAGATAGCATCAGCAATTTTTACTGATTGCAACTTGCTGGACAGGTAGGCACTGGACCATCCTGTAGCAGATGGGGATAGACCAGCAGCTCAAAGGCTGTGAAGAAGGAGGGGGTGAGAAACAGTGTCAAAGGCTTTAGCCAGGTCTAAAGAGATAGCTGAGGTAATGTGCCTTTTGTCAAAGCTTGAAGAGATGGTGTCAGTTAATCTTAGGAGTGATGTGGTGGTAGAGTGGGATTTCCTGAAGCCAGACTGGAAGGGGGTGAAAAAAGCGGAGTCAGAGAGAAACCGAGAGAGTTGTTTGAGTGCTGTGTGTTCCTGTAATTTAGCTAAGATTGGCAGTAGGGAGACAGGTCGATAGTTGAAAGGGGAGGAGGAGTCGCCACCCTTCAGGACGGGGAGGACAACAGCATGTTTCCAGACAGAGGGCATAGTGGCAGTCACAAAGGAGAGGTTTAGTAACAGAGAATGGGAAGGCTATGGCAGGAGCAGAGATGTGAAGGAGCCTGGGGTCACGGCCATCAGGCGAGGAGCCTTTGGTAGGGTTTAGTGGCAGGAGAGCTTGAAGGGTGAAGGCAGGAGTGACAGGGGAGAAGAATGGGGAGGTGTAGGGGTTTGGAGGAGGGGATGGGGAGGGATGGGAGGAAGGGGTGACATGGGGCGAGGAAAAGAAGTAGGGTGGGGGACAGTACACGGGGCGCAAGAGGGGGCCAGCGGGGCAGGGGATGTGCTAGGGAGGGTGCATAGCAGAGAAGAGGCACAGGTGGCGAAGTGAGAGTTGAAGCAATCAGCAATATCAATAGGTTCTGAGAGAACAGAATGATTGTGCCTGAGGGTGAGAGGCGGAGGGGTGGAGGAAGACGAGAAGAGGGAGTGAACAACCTTCCAGAATTTAGAAGGGCTATTAGTATTAGTTTGGAAGTTGGATTTGAAATGCTCTGCTTTAGCAAAGTGGATTGCTTTGGTGCAGCCATTCCGCAGTTTACGGTAGCGTTCGTGATCACAAGGGCAGTTGGAGGCTTTCGCTTTGCACCATGCAAGGTCGCGAGCACGTTGGCAGGCCAGAAGCTCAGGAGTGACCCAGGGGAGGTGGCTGCCACGGACCCTGGTTTTGTGGGGCCGGGCACGGGAGTTCCAAACCTGCAGAAACTTAGTGGTGAAGTAAGCAAGGGCATTGTCCGCTGAGGCTGCTGTGATAAGGGGGGACCAGTCAGTTTGCGTAAGGTCGTGAAACAAGGATTGCAGGGCGAGTGAGAATAATTTTAGCAGGGAGTTTAGGCCTATGTATTTTCCGTACTACGAATGTCGTATGGTGGTCACTGATAGCCAGGAAGTAGCCCTGAGGCCACTACTCGATGTGGATGGGAGGTGAGGACCAGGTCCAGCAGGGAGTGGTTTAGTGTTTTATAGTTTAGATGAGTGGGTTGCTGGATCAGCTGATGGAGATTTAAGGCTTCGATAGAGGAGCGGATGTTAGCCAGTGATGGGGCCAGCCATTTTAGATTCGTCACCAGGACGAAAAGTTCACCGCCGGCGAGCGAGGAGAGCTTAGAGACCAAGTCAGTGACGTTGGAATGTGGCTGGCCAGGGTGACAGTAAACTCCTGCAATGAAAATGGGGACTGTGTGAGGACAGGAGATTTTTAAGAAAAGAGCCTTGTGTGATGACTGGACAGATGTTATGAAGGAGGGAGTGATCTGGAGGGCAGAGGAGGAGGTGTAAATAGCCACACTGCCACCTCGTCCGGACCTGTCCTTTGTAGATAAAGTAAAGCCAGGGATAGCTATGGCCTGGTCAGGAATGGATTTGGATAGCCAGGATTCATTGATCACAGTGATATCGGGGGCATAGTCATGGACCAAGGGGTGTAAAAGGGCGATTTTGGGAACAAGACTTCTTATGTTTAGGTGGATGATTTTAAGTCCATTTGGTAGTGAGAGTGGATTTGTGCCTGGGTGGGTACCGGCTGGTGGATGGGCAAGTGCAGGACCAGGGTTTGGGTGGATATTACCGGATGCTAAAAGGAGCAGGAGAATAAGAATCTGTGGGAACCTGCATCCCTTGGGAGAGTGATGGAGAAGTAGTTTACTAATTTTAGTGGGGGAAGAGTCAAAATGATAGGTGAGGATGCTATCTTAAGGATGGTAATAAACTGAGTGTGCGCCGACGTGATCGTGGCACAGGGGAGTATATGGCAGTGGGGTAAGGAAGTAGCAACTGGGTGGGGCATTGTTCCAGTGGGGCATGCCAAATTGTCGACCACCGTCAGGGACGCTAGCAGACTAGGTTGGTCCAGCGGCAGCGGAGTACAGAGTGACAGAAGTATGAAAGAGATGAGCCATAATTTTGATGTCTGCCAGGACTCCATAGTACACCCAGTGACGGTGAGAGAACACAGGAGATTGATGACTAAAGTAAGCGAGCAGCAGCTCCAGAGGGGGGAGCCACAGCCTGATGCCTCTAGTGGTGGAGAAATATAAGGAGCCAATGGGAAATTGGGTAGAGAAAAAAAGCCGATCAGGTGATCAGCTATCATTAGAGGCATGTGTCGCACCACGTGGGTGGGCAGGGGAGGGTGGGGAGCCGACGCACAGCGCCGGTGGGGTAGAGTGGCTGGTGGCAAGTGCCGTACCTGGAAGGCTGAGTATCCAGGCAGGAGGACTCTGGTGGCGGCCTGAGGAGCGCCGTCGGTCCGGGGGCCGAGCAGGTCGGTGGTTGAGCCTGCAGTCCCAAAGAGGGAGGTCCCAGCTGGAGAGAAGAGAGAGGGGGAGATATTAAGTAAGCTGGCCAAGTGCAGGAGGTGCAGACAGCACAGCAGGGAGCCCACTTAGCACAACAAAGGGACTAGTAGATTGGGTGCTAAAAGGTCTGGATTTAAATGAAGCAGCACCAATTCCCTAAGAGAACTGTAATCACAGCCCTTTACAGAATATTTAAATAGCTTAAACTCTAAAAGTTGCGATTTAACATACAATTTGATAGAACTTGAATTGTTGAACAAAATTGCCGGTTTAGCAGGAGCAGAGACCAAGGAGAGCTTCGGACCAATCTGAGCAGGCCCAGGAAAGGCGTTCCGATTGGCTGGCGGCAAGTGCCGTAACTGGAAGGCTGAGGATCCAGGCAGGAGGACTCAGGTGGCGGCCTGAGGAGCACTGTTGGTCCAGGGCAGAGCGGGTCGGCGGTTGAGCCTGCAGTCCCAAAGAGGGCGGTCCCAGCTGGAAGGCTAAGGATCCGGGTAGGAGGATTCTGACGGCGGCCTGAGGAGTGCCGTCGGTCTGGGGTCCGAGCAGGTCGGCAGTTGAGCCTGCGGTCCCAAAGAGGGAGATCCCAGCTGGAGAGAAGAGAGAGGGAGAGAGATGTCTAATGAAAGCAAATTTGATGGATTTCACAGATTATGATCATCTCTATTCTAGAATGATTCAACTGGGATCTCAGCCAGGAGTCGGCAGATATTTCAGTGTGGTCAGTAGATCCAGACCAATTTTTATGCCTCCAGTGGCTCCGTGGGACTTGATGCATTATGTAAACTTCGTTTTGAGTAATTTTCTCTGATTTCAGAGGCACTGTTGTTGAAACATTCTTACTGGTAGTGCCATGTACAGCTCACAGAGCATGAGCTTCAGACCTTATTCTTTAAAGAGCTTTTTCTTTTTTTTTATTAGTCGGAACAAAATTGTTGTGTGTACAGTAACTTCTTTTACTTAAATCCATGTCAGCTAGGAGGTTAAAAGGGAACAGTCATGAACACAGCCCCACAGCTGAGTGTGGGTCAGTCCCTCAATTAAATTTTGCTTCATAAAAATAGGTTTCCTGTACTTTACAGCCATAAACAACTTATATCTGGATGATTCTGCCATCCCCCAGTCCTTGTAAATAGATTAGTAATAGTGCCATTCCAGATGCATCCCAGAATACTCTGCGTCTGACACCAGCCACATCTGTACTTAGTCTTGGGAGTATACAGGACCAGTGATGGACAGATCACAGTGTTAAAATGCTGACTTTAACATTCTCAGCAATTGAATCTCCCACAGCTACAGCCTGAGGCTTAAGTCAGCCACAGGGTATTCTGGAACATTCCTGGAGCAGCACAGTTTTTTAAATGTCAGGAATGGGGAGCAGCAGGATCAACAAAAAAATAATTGCTTAAGGCTCCAAAGTGAAGCTGAAGACAATTTGGACGCTAACAAAGAAATTACATTAAGTTAGATTTTAATGTATTGTGTCACAAAAACAGCTATATAATCTGTCCCCCCCCCCCCCCGACTTCATGCTGGCAACTGTAGTGGAACTATGAATGAACTACAAATTGTGATGAGACTGTTCCTATCTGAAGCCGCTGCTTGTTTTTGGTGCATAGTAGCAGCTACCAGCAGACTGTAGTGTCACTGAGCGCCAGTCTGGGAATGTGACAAGCTTTAATGGACACTCATAATTACCACTTTCCAGTTTCCCTTCTCCTAGGAGAAAGTACTTTAGACTCTAGAGGGAGTGGACTTCTTGCCTGACATGCAAAGTTCTGTAAACTCGCTATAGTGACAGGCGATGGAATTCTGACTCGACAGAAGGTACTGAGTCAAACTTGTCAGCTCTTAGCTTTCTGGTAGCAGATATTCTCCATACTAGCTCTTGGTGAGCTACAACACTACTGCATTTTGTGTACCTCATGCATCTTGACTGAACATTAATCCTATAATGGGAAAATAGTATAGAAAGACAGAAGTAAACTGATATGGTCTATTGAGGTGTTCTGTGCCACGTATCCGTGGCTGTAGCTGGATATTTGCTCACACTTAGAACCAGCCTTCCTTTTAAGTGTACGTATAAGAATTATCTGATTTCATCTGCAGTCTATTCGTTATAGTTAAAAGTTTTTTGATAATGTACTGCCTGTATTATTTTATGTCAGAGTCCCCGTTGAAAATGGGCAGTATAGTTGCCCTTGGGTTCCTACCCAGTTAACATTTTAAATAAAAGTAAATTAAAAAAAAAAAAAGTAAAATTCCCTTCCCACTCATGTATTTGTCTTGGTTGTTTTTAAAGTTTATTACCAATTGTCTGTCAATGACTGATTCTGGTAGAGACTGTTGCAGGAAGACACTACCCACTAAGTGAATATGTTTTGCTTAATCACACATTTCAGGTGTTCATTCATAAGTTTAAGATAGTAACTCCTGGCTGTTGGTAATATATTGTTAATTTTAGGGAGTAAACCCGTCATTAATTTGGGATCTCTGGTTGCCCAGTAGAAATGTATCATATCACCTCAAATCCTTCCTCTTTGATCAGTTTCTCCCCATATTCACCATACCACTTATTATTTAGTTGCTCAAATAGTGTTCCCTTTTAGGTAATATGTTCCTCCTTTATTTTTCTACTGAAATGCATTACCACACATTTATCTACATTAAAACTAATTTTAGATTTGATTACACAGGCTGGTAGTTTTTTTTAGTATCATCCTATAATGCTTCCACTTACCCTTGTGCTTTTACTACACTCACTATCTTGGCATCATTGGAGCATTTTGAAGTCCAGCTTCCAATGTCCTGATGCATATCACAGATGAAGAGATTAAAACGCTTGGGTCCCAGCACGGAGCCCTGTGGGACTCCACTTGTCATTTTGCTTTATTCTGACTTTAATCCATTGGCTTGAACCCTCTACCTTCTCATAACAGTCATCAGTCCATTTTAATACTGTTGCTTATTCCAGTATTGCATAATTTGATTAATGACTCTTCGTGAGGAACTGTGTCAAATGCCTTTCTGAAGTCCCAATAGACTACAGACATTACACAGAAAATCCCATTGAAAATACAAGATTGATGAGCAGTGGTGGGCTTTGCCTAAATGTGAATGTCTATATTAGTAAATATGCCTATGGATAAGAATATGTATTTTTCCCAGTTTATTGGCCTGCAGTAATTTTCTTCAAAAAATATTCTTCCTCTGGTTAATAACCTTGAAAGTAAACTGTTGGTTTGGAAGGGAACTACAATGAACTTTTTAATTACACTATTTAAGGGTATCACTTTTCCAATCACAACCCATTGCAAAAATTGTAGTACCCATTATTTCACTTTATCAAAATATTACCATAGCATAGATACCATCTAGACTGGTTAACTAATTTTTTTTCTTGTAATTACCTTATCTCACTTGTTAAATTGTCATTTTACCCTTGCCTTCCATACCCAATTCTCTTTAATTTAAATTTATTTGATCTATCTGATTAACTATCATGCTAGTATCAAACTCTATGATATTAAAGTATGTTGTGCACCAGCCCACCGGTGCAGCGGTTGGATTTCCGCTTGCAACGCTGAAATCCCAGGTTCGGAAACAGACCTGGAGTCAGAGGGCCAGCTTGGGGAGGCTTGAGTGTCCCATGACTGCTCACCTTCTCCATGGAGGGAGCGGGGGTTTGAGCTGTGACGTTTGGTTTGCTGGCCCTTGGTGGAGGCACAGTATTATGTCAGGCTCCACTGTAAAGAAAAGGCGATGGACATCGGCTACGGCTTTGACTTCGTGTGGCATGTCTTGCTTTTGGGTGAAAATGGGGAAAATGGCCCCAGCCTGGCCGGATGATGACTCCTACTCCCACCTTGCTGGTCCCTGAAGCGCACCTCTTTCTCTGTGTCCCATGTAGACCCGCCCCAGGGCACCATATCCCCACATTCTCCTCACTTCCCCTGGGGGAAGGATCCTTCCAGTAGATTTGGTGGAGGACCCCCCTGGGTGCGGGGACTCACGGGACTGGCAGAGGGGAATCAGCAGAGTTGAGACAGTGGGTACAGGGAGCTATGTGGCCCGAAGGAGTGGCAAGACTGGGGCCCGGGGCACACACAAAAAAAAAGTATGTCTTATCTGATATTGTACATGCAATGCAAAGATTATACATTATATAGAGAATAATATATGGGGTGGTATGTTTAATGAGATTTTACACACACCCGAGTTGTGGGATGCTACATAAACCCCAAAGGCGAAGCCGAGGGGTTTATAAAAGCATCCTGAACGAAGTGTCTATAAATCGAGTTTTACACACACCATATATTTTATTTTTATAATTGCTGGAGTGCGCTTTTTCACGTGAGAGCAATTATAAAAATAAAGTAAGCGAACGGATTAGTACAGGAAGCCGCGGACCACTCTGGACTCAGCGCGGTCCGCGGTCTTACTAGTTATACTGCTGCACTTGTTGGAGGAAAAGGAAGAGGATATTTGGATTCAAAATATGTAGAAACATTGATTTTTGTTTCAATATTAACTTACCGTCGAGCGGCGGTTGCAGCATCCTTCCGGGTTCGAGAGGCAGGGGCAGTCTGTGGCATGGACTGGGCTGCGATCTCATGCTGACGGAGAAACACGGCGCAGGTTTTTCTTTGATTTTGCTTCTGTTTTCAAGTGGCTTAGTTAAGAAAGAGTTTTTTTTTTTTTAAATAAAGTAAATTACTGCCGAATATGAGGGACCTCATAACATGACATATTAGAATCAACAACATGAAGTGTGCTGCGCCATGGGATTGCTTCACGGAACATCAGAGAACAGCGACTGAGGGATGGCTTTTTTAAGGGAAACCTGGCACGTGTTTGCCATTATAACCAGCCGAGCTGGTTATAACAGGAGATTATAACTGGGTTTCCCTATGGGAAAAAGCGCTAGCCAGTAATTATACCCTTTTTATATTTTATGTTTAAAAGAACACTTTTTTTTTTTTTTTTAAACCTTGTCAACCTGCTTCCTCTTGCCTCCTGTATTCTCACTGATAACCCATCTGATTGCTTGGCAATACAAGTTTTACTGCAAAACGAGCGGTATATATAAAAGAAACCACCCTTTTAAAAGTTGAGCCGTGACTATGGGCATAAGCATGTAAAGCTACACTGTAATGCAGTAATATTATGGTGGAAGGCACTCTAGGTCCATCAAGGTGTCTCTCCCCCCCCCCCGTAAAAAACATACACTTCATAAACAGGTACCAACACAGCATTAGTAGTGCAACAATTAGTAGGCTGAAAATGCTATTTTTTGTGAAATGCTTTTATTGAAAGTTTTACAGGTTACAAAGATAACAGTGACATTTTCAGCAGCGGGCTTTACTTATTGTTTGTTCTATGGCATCACCTCTGCAGATATACCTACGACATATCTTGATGCATGCATATTGTAATCAAATTTTAAATGTACTGTTTTCTACAGCCTTCTCCAAGGCAGACCACATCCGATCAAACCTTTGTGCTACACCATTTGCAAGAAATTGGGCCTTTTCCAGTGCCATACAGAGTGAAGTTTTCTGCCCATGAAGCAAAAGTAGGAGAAGAGGGGCCAACTCAGTTCTGGGCAATCATTTTTTTGCAGCAGCCAATCTCCAGGAGGGTTCCCACTTGGTTGAAAGGGGAGGCCCAAAAGAAGTAGAAAAGGTTCATTATGTAACCAAATCCCTAGTACCAGCACTATTATAGCATGTATCTCCTACCAGAAGGGCTTTTTCAGGAAACTAAGAGATAAAGGAATAAAAGCCCTTCTTTAGTTTGACACTTGTAGTACAATCCAGATTTATTACGGTCTAGTCTACTAGAGGTGAACCAGACTGTGTGTAAATAATTGAACTGCATTTTCTGAAGCCTGTCACTTCAACAATGCCTAAGAAACCTAAATGCTTCACCTGTGGGGCCCCAAAATCTGCTTCCCACTGGGTTCTGACTGCTTGTGTGCCCTTGAACCTGAATGATAACATTTTACATATCACTGATATTGGTTTGTTTATCACCGGTTTACTCATTGCCTCTTCCAACAGGAAGAGTTGGTGGAGCACAAAGTGGTGCGGGTAGGGGTTTCATAATTCTATATCTAACTTTTGAAGATGGAGGAAATAATTAGGGTTTAAATTATACTACCATTGTAAAGAGCAAAATATGCAGATCATTCCACCCTTAATAAATAATCCCCTGCTATACATAAACCTGTCTCTTCAGTCCTACATTCCGTTCTTCAGAATTTGACTGACTGACCCTTGCAGTATAAACTCCCTGAGACGTCCCTTCAGTGACAGAGGGTGAATAACATAACTGCTTATGTGGTTCAGTCAAAGAGCTGCAGTGTTTGATGTAAATGGGTTACGATCAGGATGCCTCTGGGCTGCATCAGCAAAGTAAGGAACTCAAGAAGCCATCCAAATGGGGGATAACCAGGAAGTCGTCTTCTAGCATTGTCCAGGTCTGTTTTGCCTGTCCCCCATGGGGGTGGGGGATTGGAGACCTGCCTCAATTGTGCAGCAAGGTAATAGCATTTTAAGTTCAGCAGAGCCAAACCTCCCTCTGTAATGGACCACGTAGTGTCTCCTATTTAATATGAACCGCCTCTCCACGTCACAATAAGGCCAAGATTGTGGACCTAATCTTGCTAAAATAGGATTTAGTGACTGACAGGAAGGGATTGGAACATGTGCAGTGATGTCTGCTAGAATCAGACACAACAGGCGTGTTTACACTTACCCCACTTGCTGTTCTTTAGTCTGCATCACTTGCCACTCTTCTCAAAATGCTGCCACCCAGCATTTACATGCATAAGCTTGTGGATTGCTGCAGGGTTACGTCTGATGCCAGATTGAACTTCCTGTAATGCAATCCATATTTCTGCCTGGGTTTACCAGGGAAGGGGCATTAGTGTTCGGTGGGGGATAAAGTGTAATTGGTAAGAGAATTTAATGACGTGGCTTTTAATAGTTATCATTTCTGTAAAGGAGTCTGATATGCTTACTTCTCTGTTGGAGCTAACTGTATGGAGATTTAGCTAAAAGCTGTCACTTTCCATCCACACGCTGCTAAAATTGCATTTTTGTTTTTTTTTAAACTCACATTTTTAGCCCTCTGACTCTGGGGGGAGGAGACCCCCCCCCCCCATATCAGCTAGATCCCGGCACATGGCAGGATCCAGGTATCGTGGGGCTCGCACTGAAGGTCTTTTCCCTTGGGCACCCCCCCCCACTTGTCAGAGGCGGGGCCTGTTATGCAATGACTTTAGCACATGATCGGGCACGCTCCCGCACCCGACTTGCAGTGGTCTGCCAGTCCCTGCCCTGACAGGCTCCCAATACGGTTCCATTCTGCCGCATCCCCACTGCTAACGCTAGGGGTCAATAGGCACCAGGTACCAAGTTTCCTCCCTCCATCCCTGGAGAAGGCAAGATGTCCCTGGGATGCTCAGCTTCCTCCCCTCTCATCAGCCCTTCAGCCTCCAAGGTCCTCTTCCGAACCCCCGTCATCAGCGCCGCAGACTGAAGCAATTCTGCTGCATCGGCGGGTCGGCAAAAGGGCATGATTGTATTTGCAAGTCCTGACTGCAGTATAGAAAAATGAAAGGACAAAGAAGTTATTGAAGTGTAGCTGTTACAAACACAAACAGTGTGAAAGTACAGTGCAGATCAGGGGAGATTCTGGTAAAAGCAGGACATGCAAACTAATGAGGACAGCTGTCGGGTATAAATCGTATAAAATGTGGGGGATAAAGTACTCCAGTTGTAAAGAGGGACATTTTCAAGATCAGCACAGCATATGACTTGGGTTGTCACGGGGCTGCACTGGTGCAGGCAGATCAGCATCCAGTACATGATCCCACCAAACCAGGGATCGTAGTCCGCCACAACAGAGTGACTTACAGCACTCGCAAGTCATTTACACCCCCTGATCTGTGCCGGTGCAGATCAGCCCATGTAAACATCTTATTGTTTCACAGTTTCCTGCATGACAACTTTCCTTAAATTGCACAGCTTCCTGCAGAATTTTCCAGAATGCTGCAGGATCAGGCATTTGATCTTGGAGGGCACCACTTTATAATAAATTGGGTAGAAGACTCATTTTGACTGCATTTACTTCACCAGTCAATGCAAGAGGGAATGTTTTCCATCTTTCACAATCCAGCTGTTTAGTATGTAACAAGGGAGACTAGTTAAAACTCCATAATTTAGTTAACTGGTTTGGTATAAATATGCCTATGGGATCACTGTCTTTGATATCCTCTGGGAACCAAATTATACGGCTGTTAGATCTTTGCTCTGGTTCTCTTGGCAGGAATTTAACAGTCTTTTGAGCAACAGCTAAGTTTCTTCTCAGGTCGCTAAGTATGTCTTGTAGGTCATTGATGTGCTGCCCATCTTTAGTAATATAAGCTGTATGCTCCAGAGATTTTTTTTCTCAAGGCATTTTAGCTGGTATGCGTAGCTGAGACCTGTTGTATTTGTAAAGCTCACTCACATTTCCATTTGTAGGTCCTGAAGGGCCTTTATAAGCTGCTCCTCCACCCGCCGTGTTGACTTTTGTGCCTGAGCTGGAGCCTCAGCAGCTGCCATGTCTTCGGCTTGAGTCCCCAGTGGGGAAGACCTTGTGGTCGAGGAAGCAGAACTTGCTGAAAAAGTTAGCAGTTCTTTTTTTTTCTGACTTTCCACCTCCAGACACATCTAAAACACTGTAGATATAAAACAGTAAATACTGCAGATCTTAAAGCGGCATTATGTTAGCTGGCAAAAAATTTCATCTTTTTTTTTTTTTGTTTCCCCTTTTTTAGCAAAAGTGTATTTCTGACATCCTTAGATTGATCTTAAGTGTATTTTTAATTTTCTCAGCTATTTTTAAAACAGCTATAATGGCTAATTTTGTAATTAATGACTGACATCGTGTAAGATAGCTGCTACTCAGTTTTTTTTTTTCATCTCTTCCATTGAGGTTACCTATTGAATGTACATCCTAGAGTCACACTGTGGATTATCAGGATCGTGCCAGCACATTTCTGATGGCATGCGGCAGAGCACTGTACCAAGATAACACATTTTTCTTGGTGAGCACGACACCAGAGCAGGAACTTTTAAAGCCTTAAAAATTCCATATCTTACTTAAGCAATAAATGAATATGAAAAGGAAATTTGGTATATTGTTGGTTTTGTCCCCCAAAGAATTGCTGCTTAACAAAAAAAAAAAAAAAACTACATGGTAACTAAGAAATACTGCTGCTTTAATTGACTGATTTTTTTTTTTTAGGATCAAGTGTCTAATGAGGGAGCTGAACTGAAGTGACCACCACGCATGCTAGTTGAACAGCTCCCCCTTAGTGCTATTAATTTCTAAAAGGAGTCAGTTGCTACCTTTTGTTTCTGATGTGTTCTTTTTCCATTTGGTTGTTAGAGGAAGTTCTACTTCATAGTATTAGGTGTGATGTGGAGAGCAGTACTTTACCTAGAGACTGACATCTCTAGTTCTGTTCCTTTTCATACCTCTTCAGTATTGTAACACCACTTGTGATGGCACAAGTGAACGGGGGGTGGGGGGGATCCAAGATGGCCAAGTGTGCAGATGCTTAGTGAGAACGCTGTAAACTGACTGTTGGATTTAATGGACCTTTTCTGATCTTTGTGCCTTTAAACTTTTAAGATGGAGCTGCAGAAGACAAAGCCATTTGGTAGGAGCGAGGAATTCCTTTCCCTGAGGTCTGTACCTCTGGATCAGTGGTTTCTTCTCATGTACCAGAGCCCAGAGTGAGGCGGTCACTCTGGTAGCATGCTGTCCTTCCTACAGGCTGTGGTGCAGCAGAGCCCAACTCCCACAGACAAAATTTCAGGAGAAAGCACAGTGGGAATGCAACGGTATAACCCTGATCTCTCACCAGCAGCTCACTCCTCCCCTCTGGAAATGAGAGTATGCGCTGGATACCCTTGGGTGAATCCTGGATAAACTGGTACTGTGAACTGAACGGAGCAACCACAGATTTGATGCTTTCCTGAAAAAAAATAGATTTTCTACAGTTTGAGATTAACCAGGTGCATGTAGCAGGTGAAGCAACAAAGCAGGTAGTGACAAACCTTACTTCCACATTAACTAAGCAGGATGCAAAGATTGTAGCTCTGGAGGCTAATTGTCACAGCCTTTTAAAAGTTAACTACAAACAACATCAACTGAAAACAAGAATTTACTGAGGCATAAGAACATTCATATTTTACGCTTTCCTGACTAATTGGACTCTGAATTTCCCGATATTAGAGAACTGGTGAAAGACAGACTAACATCAACTTTTGATCTGCTGCAGGATAATAGGGTTACCACCTTTTAGGAAGCCCAAAGTGGGACATTTTTTACCGAAACATGATTTCTCACAGGACAGTATGTGGCTGCAACCAATGCAACAGACTTGTTTTCTCTAATCAGAATTAAGACTAAATGTTGCAGTTTTTTAGTTGTTTCTATTGTTTATCATTGTACGGTATTATAGTTAAGGTGTAATATTTCTCTGCAACATTTAGAGGAAAATTAAAAACTATATTTTCTACTATGTCAGGACATGTAGTATTTTTCATGTTTTTTGCAATACACAGCATCTCAAATCAGGACTGTCCTGCGCAATTTAGTACAGGTGGTAACCCTGCAGGATAACCCTCCACTGCTCACACAAGCTTTCAGTGTGCCAAAGAAACAGCTGGTTCTGTTAAATCTACCATTCTAAAAACTGTTGCATTCAGTTCAAATTGAAATTTTTCTTCAAATTGGCTAGACTTCCATGATCCCTGGAAGATTAAAGCAATACATATTATATATATCCTGATTATTGTTGTTCTACTCAGCAAAAGCAGCAACATTTCCTGGGCTATTGCCAGGAAGTGGTAGAAATTGGTGCCCAGTTCTTTTTGGTGCCTCTGGTGAAACTGAAAGTGATCAAAAATGGGAAATCTCAAATATTTCTTGGAGTGGATCAGTTGGTATCATATCTTAGGGAGCACTATTCGGCCTAAGAAATGGCGGAGTCTTCAAAGTCTTCAGAGAAAGATATCTTAGCATGGAGAAAATGGATGTGTGACTTTTTTGCTTTAGCAGTTAAAATTCAGTACCTAGTTTGTGCTTACTTTATCTTTGATTTATACTGATCCTTTTTAGGCTGAGGGGCTTGAGCACTGGATTTCATATATAATACAATGAATAGAGTGAAAAAAGTAATTGTCTTTACACACTATCAGATCAGAACTATTCAAATATTTTTTCCAGGTGCCCCCCACTATGTGTGAAATGGCCTCAACTATGTCCATTTTTTCAAACTAGTATATTACTCCCCATTTTTGTTCTATTATGTATTAATGGTAGGTTCTAATATGGGAGTAGATATATACATGCAAGAAAAATGTTTACATTTTCTTTCTACGTAATGGAAAAAATGAAAAAAATGAAAAATATTAAAAGATTAAATCACAAGTGACCCAACTGGCAGCAGGTAATGGGCTGTCCTTGATCAGCAGTGATGTACTATTAAGTGAGGTCACAGAGTTGATTTAGTTATAATGAGGAATAGAACTAGATATTTCAGCCTTTAGAAAGTTCCACACATCACACTAGGTATTGCCAGCCAGAACTAGAAAGTCTCCCAATAAACAAGAGAACTACTTCAGATTTTTAGAAGCAATAGCTGACTACTTTTATAAGTTTAATTTTAGACAGTATACTGCATGTTAATACTGCTGCCGAGATCACTCTTACGGTTTAAGAGTGGTCTCCTGCACATTCTTGGGGTATGAGAACTGTGAACTGAAGGTAAGTGGTTCTGGTACCCTAAGACTGTAAGTGAGACCACTCTTATAGCTGTAAGAGTGGTCTCGGAGGTGGTATGAATATATTATTGATAGGGCTTGATCAATAGTATATGAATTTAAAAAAAAAAAAACTGTAACTGAACATGCCAATTTCCAGGGCAGCTGTGCATGAGAAACTCTTCACAGAAAGTGTCTTATACACAGAGGAAAGGAGCACTCCAATTGATCAGGAGCTTTCCGTCAATCGATAATAGGGTCTTTTTTTTAATAAAGGTTTTTATGCTCCTGGGCTGACCGCATGGCTTGTTCAGCCCTGTCCCCAGGTGCCATCAGCTGACCTGCTACCTCTATCTGTCTCCAGATGTGGTCCTGTGGAAGCAGCAGGGCAGGCCGCAACATCTCAGACGGGGCTTCCTGAAGCTCGGTCCCCCATCCATTTTCCTCCTAAGTTTTTCTCCCTCCTTGAGGACACATGCATATTGAGACACATATGCACTACGGAACCGCCAGCCCCATTCCACCCACCTGATGTTGTGTCAGCCTCCTGAGCATTGGCACTGTCATCAGGTCTCCAGGTGGCAGCCAAGAGCCAGGACAGCTTACCTCCCGAATCTGGGACAGGAAAGCTGCCAAGCGGTCGTTTGATCCTCTGCCAGCCCTCCCCCCCTCGGCTGACTCCCAGGAACTCAGACTCACTCCCGAACTCGGGTCACTGGCGTGTGAGAAGTAAGGCACATTACAGGACCTCAGCCCTCTGCGCCACAGGTCTGTAATAGCTTTTGTAACATGTACTCACTTATATGGATTTCACACCCATCCTACTGCCCATGGTACCATTATAATCCCATTAAGCAGGAGTTTATCCAGGCTTATTTTGTACTATTTTAGTGTGCACTCTCTCCACTGGTAGGCTATTTCATGGGTTCAGGACCATCTGGTGACAGAAGGTCCTCCTAATGTTACCCCCAAATGTATTACCTTTGAATTTCAGAGCATGTCCCCTCTTCCTACTGGAGCACACCAGATAAAACATCTCCAGCTGTTTGACCTTGTTGATGCCCTTCAGTACGTCACAGGGTTTTTTTCCCGGAATTCTCAGTCACCAGTTCCTCCACCGAGGAAGGGGAGATAGTGGACGACTCATCAGATTCCGATGACTCCCCATGCAGAAACTTTGACCTGGAGGACCTAGACTTTTTCATCAAAAAAGTCATTTCCGAGATTCACCTCGACTCTTCTCCTCCTGTCACCTCTCAACCAAAATAGACATTTCGCTTGGCATCTGCCTCCAGACCGGCGACAGCCTTCCCTGTACCTCCCGCCATTGAGGAGCTGCTCAAAGAAGAATGGCAAGGTCCAGAACACGCTTATCCAGTTCCCCGACAAAGCTCCAAACTTCTGAAGTTTTACAAGAAACAGTCCGAAAAGTGGTTAGACTGCCCCAGAATCGAGCCCTTAATTTCTAACCTCACCAAGAAAACTGTCATACCAGCTGAAGGAGGGGCTTCGCTAAGGGACCCAGTAGACAGAAGGGCAGACTCCTCCCTCAAAAAAGCCTTTCAAGCCTCGGCAACTTCCCTCAAGGCGGCCACAGCGAACCTATTCTTCACCAGAGCCGCCCTTTCCTGGGCATCAGATTTAGCCTTTCAATTCGCGGAAGACTCAGAAAAGAACTCCCCCATTATCCATCAACTGCAATTAATGGGGTTGGCCTCGGCTTATGCAACGGATGCGTCAGAGGAGGCGGTCAAGTGTGCTGCACGGACCATATTTTATCAAACCTCGAGTCGCCGCAACCTATGGCTTCGGCCATGGCAAGCAGATGCATCCTCAAAGAGCCATTTGGTGAACGCACCCTAGGAAGGCAACCTCCTGTTCAGATCGGCTCTGAAGGAGGCTGGGAAGGAATCCGGGGAAACGACGAAGGTGCATATGCCCCAGTCCAGGGGTTGGGCCAAAGCGTGGTCTTTGGGTCCAAGGTGCAGTTTTCATGACAGAGGCTACAACAAGGGGCAGAACTCCAGCTTTACAGGGAAAAGAACATGGTTCTTCCGGAACCAGCAGAATTTCAGAGGAGGCGGTTCCGGTGGAGGTGGAGGTTCCAGAAACACCAGGAATAACACCAGAAAATCACGAGACCATGCGGGCCTATCCTCGAGTAGGGGGCAGGCTTTCAGAGTTTTTCGAGGATTGGGCCAGGACCATGTCGGACAGATGGATACTAGACATTATCAGCAAAGGTTACCTGATAGTTTTGAGTCCAAGCCCTCATTGCCTCATGTGGTGCCATCTCCCCTCTCAAACAACTCGTTCAAAAGACAAGCGACATGGCAGGCTATTATGGACCTTCTGCTAGAAGGGGCTATCGAACAGGGCCCCCCCCCCAAGAGATCAATTGAGGGGGGGATATACTCCATATTTTTCCTCGTACCCAAACATACGGGAGGTAACAGACCTGTCTTAGATCTCAAATTCCTAAATCTTTTTGTGCGCAGCAGACCATTCAAGATGGAAACTCTGTCATCAATTGTCAAGGAAGTGCTGCAAGGAGATTTTCTGCCTTCCATCGACTCACAGGATGCCTACCTCCATATTCCTATTCACAATCTGCACAGGCAATATCTGAGATTCAAGGAAGGGAACCATCACTTCCAATTCAAAACTCTTCCTTTCGGCCTTTCATCAGCCCTAAGAACCTTCTCGAAGGTGCTAGTAGCAATGGTAGCTCACCTTCAGAACAGAGGGATCCAGCTGTTCCCTTATCTGGACGATATCCTCATCAAAGTTCCGCAGCTAATCCAAGTGGTGCAGGCAGTGATGGACATGGTCCAGTGTCTCACGGCACATGGTTTTGTCATCAACCGGAAGAAGAGTTCCCTAATCCTGAGCCCGACCTTGAACCACTTGGGAGCAGTTTTCAGCAGCAGGACAACAAGGTGTCTTCCCTTCCCCCAAGTCGAAATTCAGGGACCTGATGGAGCTCATCAACAAATTCCAAAGCTCCGCTCATCAGCCGGCACAGTTCTTTATGTAGCTGATCGGGACGTTGATGTCACTGGCAGACTCAGTCCCATGGGCTCTACCGCACATGCGTCCAATTCAAACCCATCTGCTCGAGCTGTGGTTCCAGTCCAGGCACAATCAGCACCAGCTCATCCCAATTCCTCAACAGATAAAAACCTCTCTCGCATGGTGGTCTCGGAGGGAAAATGTGATGAGGGGCCAAAAGCTAGGCCATCCGCTCCAAACAAGAATGACAACGGATGCAAGCCTCAGGGGGTGGGGGGAAGGCTCACCTGGACCAAATGTCTGCCCAGGGCAAGTGGTCCCTGATGGAATCAAGGCACAACATAAACATCCTAGAAGATGAGGACAGTTCGGCTAGCCCTGATACATTTCCGTCAACATGTACGCAACTGGGATGTGTTGATTTTGACAGACAATCAAACAGCTATGGCCTACATCAACCATCAGGGCGGCACAAAAAGTTCAAGAATGCTCCGGGAGTCTCTTCTCTTCCAGTGGGCAGAAAAACACCTGGCGAGTATAAGGGACGTGTAAATACTGGGACAGGAAAATGTCATAGCAGACTGGTTAAGCCGCCAAGACATCCTCCTGAGAGAATGGGAGCTGAAGGAGTCTGCATTCCAACTACTAACAGAGAAGTGGGGCAAATCACAAGTAGATCTGTTTGCACGTCGACAAAATGCCAAGATGCAGCAGCTGTGCTCCCTGGCAAGAGACAATCTAGCACTAGCTCAGGACGCTTTCTCCTTCAACTGGGGTTGCCTCGGCCTCCTGTATGCTTTTCCCCCAATTCCGCTGTTATCCAGGATCCTACACAAGGTGGCCAGGGACAGGGTGGAGATGATTCTAGTCTGCCCCAGGTGGCCTCGCCGCCCTTGGTTCCCACTACTCATTCAGCTGTCAGAGGCATCACCCTTTATTTTCCAGCTCAGCTCAGACCTCCTTCATCAGGGTCCTGTTCTGCACCACAATCTGACCAATCTGTCCCTCTCAGCTTGGAGAGTGAGCGGGAAACTTTCGAAGAGTTAGGTTACACCGCTCCAGTCATTGAGATGATTGTAAACTCCAGGTGCCCATCCTTCTCTAAAGTATATTATAGAATCTGGAGAAAATTCTTGTTCTGGCTCCGGTCTAAAGCTATGCAGGATCATCCAGTATCCCTCCCGGTCCTTTTGCAGTTTCTTCAGGAGGGTTTTGACAAAGGCCTGCAGCCAGCCACCTTACGCATTCAAGTTTCTGCATTGGGGCACTCTTGTTGGCAGACTCTGGAGACACTCTGGGGTCTCACCCTCATGTCAGGATGTTTCTAAGAGCAGCAACGTTAAAATGCCCCCCAATTAAGCCAACCGTCCCACCTTGGAGACTTAATCTGGTTTTCCAGGCCCTAACAAAAGCACCCTTTGAGTCTCTGAAAGAGGCTTCTATCATGCATCTCACAATGAAGGTGGTCTTCTTTTTAGCTATTACATCAGCCAGGAGAATCGGCGAACTGGGGGCGCTATCAACCAAAGAGCCCTACACTGTTTTTTATCAAGACTCTGTGGTACTCCGGACGGATCCAGGGTTTTTACCGAAGGTTATGTCTCCCTTCCACTGTAACCAGGTGCTAGTCCTTTCTTCCTTCTGTCCTCATCTGAAAAACGAAAAGGAAAGAGAATTTTATACTCTAGATCCGAGGAGAGCACTCAAACTATATATTAAGGGGACGGACGCTACTCGCAAAACATCAAGCTTGTTCATTTTAACTGCAGGCTAAAATGTGGGTAAAAAGGCTTCAAAAGACACTCTAGCTAGATAGAATAGATCAGTAATCACTTAAGACGTATGATCAGGCGGGAGTAGTACTGCCTGGTCCACTGAGAGCTCATTCCACCAGGGCTATGGCCACTTCATGGGCGAACTTCAGAGAAGCATCCCCAGCAGACTTGTGCAGAGCGGCCACTTGGTCATCCATCCACACATTTACAAAGTTCTACAAACTGGATGTGATGTCCTCAGCGGATACTTCCTTTGGCCGCTGATTGCTCCAGGTGGTGGTGGACCCATAAGAGCAATGGACATTCTTCCCACCCGGCACCCTAGGGATGCACTGCTTTTGGATATCCCACCTTAGGAGAGAAAGAAATCGAAATTTGGGTACCTGTAAATTTTCTTTCTCCGACGGCTGGTCTCCGGGCTTTAGATTCCCTCCCAGAATGTATATAGTTGGCTGACCTCAGGGCCACTTAGACCGTAACTGTTGTGTTTTTGGCCCCTGGGCCAATTATGCCGTGAATGTTGTGTTTTTTGTTTTCAAGTTCTTGTAGTACTGCCTCGGGGGGACTGCATGAAGAATGACTGGCAACGACCGGATGTGGAGGGCTCCTTATTCCCCCCTGCTGCACAATGTTAAGTCCTGCTTAGTGATGTCACCAGGAGGTGGAGCCCAGGCGTAAAGAAGCCCGGAGACCAGCCGTCAGAGAAAGAAAATTTACAGGTACCCAAATTTCGATGTCCTTGTGGTACTGTTGTGGCTTGTAGCTTTTAACTGAGTTTGCAAAGTTCAGTTGCATATTCTGTAACAAATGTCGCCTGAGCAGTCGGCGCATCGAGTTTGTTGGCCAACAATGACTTTAGTTGTTTATACATGGCTGCATCAGATGAACAGCTGTTCATAGAATCTGCCAAGACAGGCAGATGGTCCGCAAGATAGGCACATGCCCTCACCCACGAGCACCAGTGTGTCAGGACGGCATAAACTGGCATCTTTGCTACCACCCCTTCTTTTGCCTCCATAAAGGCCAGATACTGGTGCCGGTGCATGGGGCTCTGGCAAAAAATATTTTTTACTAAGCCAACCACAGTGTTCAATTCAACCAATATAATGGGCCAGATTTCCAGCACTAGGTTTAAAAGGTGCACAAAGCAAGAAACATGGACAGCACTGGGGAGGGTCCCAGACAAAATAGTCTTGAACGCTTTGTGCATATAGCTTGCACTATCTGTTGCAACAGCAAAAATGTTGTCAAAGTTTACATGATTATCATTTAGGATCCACAGCAAGGACTGTGCAGCTGTGCTGTGATTTACACGGTTCAAAAAATCGGCTCCAGTTAGATTTGGCTGCTCCCCCACTTTGTTGAGGGGCTGCACCAAAACACCAGAAACACTCTGTCCACAGTTATCTGTGGTCTCATCCAAGATCAGGTAAATTTCTGCATTCTCCACTTGGTTATACACCAATTCTTCATGTTGTGGCTGGAGATCCTGGAGGTATGTTGATCTCAGATGTGAATGTCCAGGAAGGCAACCACTATGTTTTGTGTACTTGCAAATAAAATTTTCGAAGGCAGAAGCCTTTTCCAATGGAATGTCAGCTTGAGTAAAGCACTTAACAAAGTCCAGGATGAACTCCTTCCAGTCCTGTGCAGCTGTGTTGACACGAGCAAAAGCTGAAGTCAATGCAAGCTGTCGCTGGGGGTGTATGCCTTCTTGCCTTTTCTTTATTGCCGGTGCTTTTCGTTCCGTATATCTGAGACTTCATGTGAAAGTCGATAGTGTGCTTCTGTAGATAATCTGTTGTCAGGCAGCAGAACCTGCAGAACAGGTATCCTCCATCTTCATAGAGATCCTCAGGAAACAGCTTGACGCGATCTGCAGCACGTACTGTGTAGGACAGATGCAGTTGCTTGGTGTCTTTGCAGGTCAAACGTGGGCGTTTTGTTTGTGGAAGAGACCTGTTTTGCGCTGGTCAAACTGCAAGCACGAATAAATGAAATCTGAATATTAAAAATAGGCAAATGCATACATAGCCTGCTAGCTGAACAACTTTCAGATATAAATAAAAATAAAAAGCATAATCTGCCTTTCTGGATGACGCTAACTTAAATGAATACAAACTCTAGCTAGAACCAGTAACAGTGTCAGTGGCTCAGTAGGTTGCACACTCGCTGCTGAGGCCAGTTGATCAGAAGGCTGTGGATTCTATCCCCACACAAGGCACTTGGGTTAAATTCCATGCCGGGATGCTGCACTCCTGAGGTGCTGTCTTTTGGATGAGACGCTAAACCGAGGTCCCGTCTGCCTGCTCAGGTGGTTGTCCAGGAGGATATTAAAGATCCCATGGCACTTCTGGAAAAGAGTAGGGGAATTTTCTCAGTGTCCTGGCCAAATTTCCCCCATTCACTAAAAATGCCACCAACAACTTAATCAGGTTCAATTTCAGCTGGTTACCAGTTGAATCCCTCCCCCCCGGTCACCCATGAAGAATGGACTTCTAGCCTAAGTGGGCCTACTGGGTCAAAAACAATTCAATAAATAACACCAATGCAGCTGTGGCAAGCTGCCGAAATGACCACTAGGCAGTTTAAAACACCCGGATGCAACTGCCATTTTTTCGATTTTTTTTCATCAGATTTTCAGCATGTCCTTTTTGGGACCTCAACTCATGAAAAGTGACAGTCATTTCGTTCACTTGTCCCGAAAGGTGATTTAGCAGAGTGACTACACCTTTCTGTGCCACAGGTGCGAAAATACATTTTGGCCAGGATGTGAAAAATGATAGCTGTTCTGTTAATAAGGAGGTGTGCAATAATGACAATGGTAAAAATCTGGAGTGAAAATATTAAAGTGGCGAAGCTGGGAGCGTGCGTAGAATCTGCGCAATGCACGGTCATCATTTTTGGGAATATTTTTTCCCCAAATTTGCAACATGGGCTTTTTGGGACCCCACCTCATGAACAGTGGCACTGTAGTTTTATTATTCGGTCCCAAAAGGTAATTCCACACAGTGACTGCAAAATCACCTTTTGGGACAGAGTAATGAAATGACAGTGACAGTGTTCACGAGGTGAGGTCCAAAGAACTCCATGTTGAAAATTTGTGGCCAAAATTCCTAAAAATGTTTGCTATATCAAGATAAGTTGAAAAGCCCATTGAGTGCCATGATATGGCGCTTACTTTGATTCTTCAATTTGCAGTGCAGCTTTGAAGAGTGCATACATGTTTCTGTCCAGAGAAGATGACAGTGCCAACCTCCGGAGATAAGTATGGGGTAATTGGGGTGTGGGAGGGAGGAGGTACTCAGTGGAGGGGGGGATCGGTAATGAGGAACAGTTTTCTTTTACGTGTGGAAAAAAATGTTAGGGGACTGTTTTTCTTTATTTACAGAGAAAAACAAATGTGGGCACAGTGGAGTGGGCTCCTAGTGTGCCATTGACATGAGTTGGGAGTGGGTGCATGATGCCAACATGGGAATTGAACACCCCAATGTCAGCGTGAGAGGGAAACAAAGCAAAACAAAAAAAAAATGTACATTGGGGTACACTAAGGTGGGCTTTCAGTGTGTCACATGAGTTCGGGGGGGGTTAAATGATACCAACATGGTGAGGACAGGAGCAGTGGGAGGGTGCGTGAAGAGTGCTATTTTCTACATGTGTACCAAGTCCGCCAGGCCGGACCCTCCACCGACCATCAGCAACAAACGACCGGAGCTTGCCACATATCTGGCGGACTGGTATACATGCAGAAAAAAATTATTCTGGGCCAGCCTGCTTGTCCACCCCATGCCCACCATCACCTGAGGCCAGAACAATTTTTTTCTGCATGTGTACCAAGTCTGCCAGGCCCGGCCCTCCACTGACTATCAACAACAAGCGACCGGAGCTTGGCACGGACCTGATGGACTAGTATACATGCAGAAAAAAATTATTCTGGGCCAGCTTGCTCGTGTGTCCCATGCCCACCATCACCCGAGACCAGAACAATTTTTTTCTGCATGTGTACCAAGTCCACCAGGCCCGACCCTCCACCGACCATCAACAAGAAGCGACCGGAGCTTGGCATGGACCTGGCGGACTGGTATACATGCAGAAAAAATTGTTCTAGGCCAGCCTGCTCATCCACCCCATGCCCACAATCACCTGAGGCCAGAACAATTTTTTTCTGCATGTGTACCAAGTCTGCCTGGCCCGACACTCCACTAACCATCAACAACAAGTGACCGGAGCTTGGCACTGACCTGGCGGACAGGTATATATGAAAAGAAAAATTGTTCACTGCCTACTGGTTCGGCTACCCTCCCTCTTTAAATACCAGAGCCCAGAACAATTTAGTTCATTATGTGTGCTGCACCATGTCAGCCTATTTGTATATAAATTCATCATGCCAACCTATGCCCTCACTCCAACCACCCCTCAGAGACCTACATGCACATTTGTTACCTCATTCACTTTGCCCCTTCCCCACAATATACAGATAGTTTTGTTTTTTGCAGACTTACCAGATGCAGTAAATAAAGCAGGAGTTCTTCTCAGAGGCTGGAATCAGCTGGTAGCAGACTAAACTGGACAGTTTAGTAGTTCTCCCAGGAATCCTTCCAGAAGCACACACAGAATTAGTCCAAATATGACCAAATGGACCCGATCAAAGGAACCAGTGCCCTGGCAGATGGAGGGATCAAAACGGTGCAGCTAGAGTAGTAAAGTCACAGCAAGTTTTAAAAAGAGTGAATTACAGTTCTGTGGCTTGCTACTGCTCAGCTGTTTGGCAAGTTGGGTCTGCTATACTCCCTAACGTCGCAGTAGGAGCTGGATAGGTTAGTTCACCCCACCACCACCACCAGTAAAGCCACAAACAAATCAAAATCTTGAAGCACTTGCAGTTGGCTCGGTGTTTGCAGTGGTTTGACAGTTGCTCCAGTGGTTGTTTCTCCGTATTCAGCTGGTGAAGGTACCAGCTGTGCTGTCCTACTCACACAACCCCGCAGCATATAAGAGTTAGTTGGGCTTGAGAGCAGGATTTTACAGAAAGGCGCGATTTCTTAAAATACAAAATGAAGGTTCAGTTGGCTCAGAATGTGTTCCGCACCTCTTGAACGTCACACAAATACACTGGCAGACGCTGCAGGGTGGAACTTACTGTTTCCTTTGTCTAGGACGCTGAAACCATGCGGCGAAAAGGTGGTCACAGAAATAAACAAAATAGCAGCCATTTAAGGCTATTACTTTCATAAGACCACTGAGGAGAGTGGAAAATCATGGATTAATCACAGGGGAAGGCAAAAATTGTGGAATTAGCGCCAAAATCGCGCCCACGATTTTCCAGTGCCCCTGGTTATCAGCAAATGTACGCAGCATGCTGGAGAGTCCAACTTTCAGGTCATCAATGAAAATTTTGAAATGCTGGCCTCAGCACCAATCCTTAAGGGATGAATAATACATGAGGGATAGAAAAAATATTGAATTTGAATGCATTTCATTTTTTTAGTGTTCTTTTACAAAGGGATCCATTTTATAACTGCAGTAAGGCACTCCAGGGTGATGGGTCATTGTGGATACACCTGTTTCTAATGTAGTTTAAGGCGCTTGGCTATGTCTCTTGCCACACCATGCAAGGCATGGGTAAATCCTGTTCCCTTTTGTGGCTTATATAGCTTGGGTCCCATGCTGTTGTTTACAGCTGGGTCCCTCATGTTCTGCTCAATAGGAATGATTTCTGTACCACTAAACGGTAAATGTGCTAAAGGTGCCACTGATGCTTGTGAGGCGGGCCTCTGTATTATTAATGCCATAAGATTGGAACAGTGAGGATCCAGTTCAAATTTTTTAATTTAAGATGGTTAGAGCTTGAAAATGTGTTTATTTGCCAGGGTCGATAACTTCATCTCTGACTGAAGAGGCTTTGTCAGATTAGTAGGCAGCATGTTTGTAAAGGGATTGTCAAGCACTCAGTGCTGGTTAGAGACTGGCAGAGGGATAATAGCATTGTGAATGCAACACTTGTTTTATATTTGTATTGAATTCCACTGAGTCCACAGTGGGAGGCAGTAAATCTCTGGTCACTTTTAGTTGTGCTTCTTATGCAGTCTCCAAGCCAAGCACACAGCAGCAGGGAAGCAGAGCCCACTCTGGATAATTAGATTAGGAGGAGTGAATGCCACAGTCCTAATTTTACACTCTGTGCTTTGCAGATTATTTTATTAAAACAGGCATTGGTAATGAGATTAGCAGTGCAAGGCAGATATGTTTGAAAGCTGCCAGTCAATATAATCCTGAGAGGGCCATAGGTTTATGGCATTTGTGGTCAGCAGGAACATGTTTTACTATTTATACTGCATTATGTTGTTTCATTGCATTTATTTTTTCATTATCCCATGCCCTGTCTTCCCATCTTGCTGGCTGCTCCACTTGCAGCATTTTTTTTTTTTTTAGCTGGGGGTTAGGAAGTGGCTGTCCGCGCTTATACTGGGACTGGAAACAGCATGTCCCCACTGTAGTGCATCTAGTTTCCAGTGGATCATGGCCTGGGAAATACAGGCCCCTCTATAACCTGGAACTCCTAGTTAGCAGCATGTTTGCTCTTGGATGACATTCCAGCATATAAAAAAATCATTGCACAGGAATTTCAAACAGAAATCCACAACTTGTACTTGAAGAATCTGACATTTGCTCATCTATCAGTGTGTGTGGGGGTTGGGGGCATTACACCAGCAGTGCCATTGTGGAGTTAAGCAAAAACACCTAACACCTGCTGAAGGAATTTGTGTGGCCCCAAAAGCTTGTGAGTAAACTATACAGTGACTATATAAAGAAAAGTAAGCAAGCAATAATACCCGACAGGGTGGGCAGTATTGGGCAATACCGGACCGCCCAGGGGCGTAATGAGGCCCGAGGCCGCAGGTGGAGGGCCTTATAGCCCCTGGAAGGTCCAGTATTGCACATACCACCCACCCTGGAGGGTATTATTGCGCCTAGAAAACTGTGAAGTTATTTTATAATACTAAAAAAAAAATTAGTAAAAAAAAAAAAAAAAGACTAAAATAAACTTATTGCTGGTTTGTTAGTAAAGTAGTCCCTGTACTGGCATTGCTTACCAGTAGAGGGCAGTGCACCATTTCACCACTGTTGCAGTATGTGTTTGCTGCTATACAGTATGTATTCCTCTTTGGTACATGAAGCTGAGCCCCGGTCTTCGTTCATTTTTTTGTTTTGTCCAGTTTGAGAATGTAAGTGGAAGTAACTGCCACGGATGAGATAAGAAAACTGAGCGGGTCTTGGAGTGGGAGACGCTCATTAAACAGCAGAGCGGTTGGGCAGCGTTTGGAAAATGAGCGCAAGGCAAGGGCCGGAGACTGCCACGGTGTAAAGTAAGCGTGGTTGGCAAATTGTTTCTTTGTTTTTGTTCTTTTTTTTTTTTATGTAAATGTAATGAGTGCCTCTTCTAAAATATGGGCAATTTACTGACAGTAAATGCCAGTCACTCAGTAGTGGAGCTTGTGAGAGCTGACTGACCGGCATCGAAAGCTGTGCTAGTGATCACAATGTGGTGAAGTTGAGCTCGGGCATGACTAGTGATTTATTGAAAGAATGTTTTTTCCATTGCTTCAGTTACGTGACTGTTGAGCTCAGTGAGTTATTTCTTTTGCGGTGGTGGTGGTGAGGGGTGCATAACTCACCTAACTTGAAAAAAGGGGGCAGTTTGAATTGTGTGCCCGGTGCTTAAGCCAATGAGGACGCAGGCTGGGCATGAGGCAGGTTTGAGCTGGCACTTTTTATTTGCTGGGCATCTATTGAAAGTTAATGTACCCACCTGGCAGGGCTACTAGCCAATCAGAACCCAGCAAATAAAAAGCCCATTTTCTAATACATAGATGACTGTGATGGGTATAAAAGAACAGAGTGCCCCATATGGGAGTGAATAGTAGTAGTAAATAGGTTTATTCAGACATGGAAAAGGAGGCCCCATTGAGTAGAAACTTATTTTAAATGTGTCCTTATTAACAGCATTAATTACAATATGCAATTCAGATACAAAAAGTCTAATATTACTATATCAAGTAACATAACACATTGCTAAGAAATAGTACAACAAGCAGTACATTTTTACATCAGCCATAATTTAAAAATATTACAAGGATTATTAAGTTAGGCTGTTCCTAGGGTGGTATGACACTAGGATATTTTGATTGCTCTTGAAATCATGTATGTGTGCACTGGCTGATGTAACAGGCAGTGTTGGAATTACAGGCTGGTTTGCCAGGGTTCGGCACCCCTTCCCCAATTCTGAAGTGAGCCCGGGTAGCTTACACATCACTGCCATTGATTTATAATGGGAAGGGGGTACAGTTTAAGGAAAATACCCTTATGGGGCCTCCCCAGCTCCCAAAGCATAATTATAACACTGGTAACAAGATTTTCTAACCTAAAATTGAACTGACTTTCACTCCAAGCCATTGAGCCAGTATATGGGAAGAAAGAGTAATTTGTAGCGGTCCTAACATTTGGTACAAAATACTCAAAGCCTTGAGAGGATCTTGGACTACTCCAAATTGGTCTTATTGGTAACAGTGTGGGTTTTATAGTTCGCTCATTACCTCCAATAGCTCCATATAAAGTCTGAACTAGCCATTGTTTACCTGACACAAAATGGCCACCCAGGAGATAATGAGTTAGGCATATTTTGAATAAAACGTTTATGTACAAGATGCAATAGGTGCAACTTTACTGCACTTGTACAGCCATAGCTAATTTAGGTAATTGTGTAATAAACAATGATGCCTATTAGAGTGGACATCCAAGAGAAAGTGGGCAAACTGGTTGTACATAACATCTGGCTAAACTGGTTCCCTCCCAGATGTTCCGCCATATAGGAAGGCTACGTAATCAAAGAATGGCATAGTCATAGAATTGACTCAGCGTTTGAGTCTTGGGAGAGGGGATACAGTTCTTTACTTTATATAATAGACCCAACTTTGAACCAAGTTTTTAAATCAGATTATTAATATGAACATCAGTTTACAGTGAGTCTACTTAAAGATCATGCATCAGAAATCATATGAAGAGTGACTGAGAGTTTAATATGTATACCCTTGATGAAAGGAGGGACGGGGAGACATGATAGAAACGTTCAAGTACCCCAAGGGAATCAACAAAGTCCAGGAGGGTAGCATCTTTCAGAAAAAGAGATGTGTAAGAACAAGGGGCACAATTTAAAGATAGAGGGGGGATGGCTCAGGGATAATGTGAGGAATTTTTTTTTCACGGAGAGAGTGGTGGATGCATGGAACCGCCTTCCTGGGGAGGTTGTTGGGTCTAAAACAGCGGAGGTATTCAAACATGCATGGGACAGACATAAGGCAATTGTAGTGGGAGGTAGCAGGAAGTAGGCTGTTGGTTAACTAGAATCTGTAGCTTATCCAGTAGGTAGGGAAATGGGCGGACTGGGTGGGCCGAGTGGTCCTTATCTGCCATCAAAGTCTATGTTTCTATGATCAAGACATTTATATGAATGTACCAAATGAAGTGACTGGCCATCCATAGTACTAATATTTAAGGTATCCTGATCCTGTTTAGTCCTTTTACCTGAACCAGAAGCATTATCTGAGATTTTTTTTGCATTCAGAGTCGGCATGTGCTCTGTAAAATGCATCTGTAATTGATTATTCAGTCAAAATGGCAAAACGAGTTTAAAAAGAGTGTTTTTTTTCTGTGTCATACAATATTGCACTATCTCAGTATAAATGATACATAATTCCATCATTATTAAAGTGATTTTGTTGACCTAAGGTACCACTTTCGGGATATGGTACATTAGGTTTGCAATAGTCACTCGGTGTAATTTTTAATATTTTATTTGCAGCCTTTTTTAAGTGGTGAGGGATTGTTGGTTGGCCCAGACAAGGTGGCCAACTGATCCCTTCTGCTTTCTGCTTCCTGCTTCAGCTACATGCCCCCACACTCAGGCACGTAGTGACGTGAAGCAAGGGAGAGCACAGGGGCAAGACCCATTTCAATGGATGGTACTTATTTTTTTCATACTTTTTAATACAATACAGTGGTAACTTAAAAATTAATAAGGGCAACTGATCGACTAACAAGGCCCTTGTTAGTCAATTGATGGCCCTTATTAATCTCCAAGTCGCCATCATGTTGTATTAAAAAGTAAGGAAAAATCAATCCCATTCATTTTAGTGGGACTCACCCCCACGCTATCCCTTGCCCTCATGTCACTAACTGTATCTGAGCGTGGGGGCATGTAGCTGAAGCAGAAAGTGGAAGAGATCGGCTCGTTGGGGCCAAACTATGATCCCTTATCACTTAAAGGCTAAAAATAAAATAGTGCAAATTACACAGAGATACTATTGTGGACCTAAGGTACCATATCATGAAAGTGGTACCTTAGGTCAGAAAGTGTATTAAATCACTTTAAAGGGAAATGTCCACCTCGTGATGGGCCCCACCTTCGTGTGAAGCAGGGCCTGATTAGCAGTTTAATAAATATGCGCATTTCTGTTACTTACTGTGCCATTTTTTATTTTAAATTCTATCTGATTGATCCTACCCTCCCCGTCAGCTTTTTAGAACTCCTAGCCCTCCCCGGCACACCCACAAGCACCCGCGGGTGTCCCCGTGATGACGTGTCCTACGAGGAACATCCGGGGCTCGTCTATAGGATAACAGTATATGGGAAGGTGCAAACCGCTCCAGTTTGGAGTCTGTTTCCATGGTATAGTGAGATCATGTACCAACTGACAGGCACCCTGCCAGTCAGTACCTGGTCTCGGTATATCATGGACACATGTAGACGCCAAACCAGAGCTGTTTGAAGATATGGCAATACAGATTACTATATTGCCATATCTTCAAACAGCTCCAGTTTGGAGTCTACATGTGTCCGTGATATACCAAGACCAGGTACCGACTGGCAGGATGTCTGTCAGCCGATACATGGTCTTATTATTCCACGGAAACACTTAGGCTCCAAACCAGAGCTGTTTGCACCTTCCCTTATACTGTTAGCCTATGGTCGAGCCCTGGATGCTCCTCGCAGGACACGTCATCATGGGGACAACCACGGGTGCTTGTGGGTGTGCCGGTGAGGGCTAGGACTTCAAAAATGCTGACGGGGAGGGCACAGGATCAACCAGATAGAATTTAAAATTAAAAATGTAAGTAACAAAAATGCACATATTTATTAAACTGCTAACCGGGCCCTGCTTCACACGTAGGTGGGGCCAGTCACGAGGTGGATGTTTCCCTTCAATGGACATATCACTGAGGTGTAGATTAAGCAAGATTGGGTCCAAGATTGAGCTTTGTGTTACACCTGTCAATACCAGACTGAGGTTAGCTCACATACCATTTAGGGAAACAAGTTGCTGCCTGCCTTGAATAGAAGCATTAGAATTTGTTAGCAGAAAAGGACCGATTGATCTACCCAGTGAATGCAATTTGAGAACAATTTTAAGGTTCAAGTATCCAAACCTAGAAAAAACAGTTTAGTCAGTATGTCATGATTAACAGTATCAAAAGTCTTTGATAAGTTAAATGTTGTCCTGTAAGGAGGCCATTATCAAAGGCAGTATGGATGTCAATAGACACTTTAACACTGTAGTTGGAACAGAAACCCAATTGGTACGGATTTAAAAAAACTATTGTGCCCCAGTATTCATTTAACTGGGCCCTGTTGCACACTGGATTGGTTAAGGCTTGCACTTTCTAGTTTGCACCTGGGTCCTTGAGGGCCATATATGGGAAACACCAATTAATGACTCAGGTGTCAGGTGGTCCTATGTAGGTGAGCTGATCCAAAAGTATGGTTGCAAACTCAAGGTATTTGTGCCCCTACTCTGGACTTTATCATAGTCAACAACAACAAAAAAAGACTGCAGTACATTGCTGTCCATGAGGGGGCCTGTACTATGCATGAACATGATAGACCTTCACTGGGCATTAGGTGCCTGGTCCCTTGACCAGCAATGACAGCATGCATCTCAGTTACTTCAACCACTTGTCACTGTCCCCCAGTTATTCCCCCTAGACACATCTCGATCCCCCATGTTCTCCCATTCATTTCATTTTATTTATCAGTAAACACCTTTGAGCATAAAATCCCCATTTGCTAAGGTTCAACATCATAATGCAAGCAACAAACAACTTGTAATAAAACACTACTATTCATTCAATGTAGGGAGCCCCCTCCCCCAAAGCACTTACAGCTACAACCTTACTCTGTGTTCTGTGTTACGTAAAATAACCCTGTCTACTAAACAAAATCAGAATAAGAAACGCACTGTAACTTTTGTACCAAAGGATCCTTCAGAAAGGAAGTAACTAATCTCATAAGGCTGTCCAACAATCCTGATGGCTGCAGACTTATTGTTCAATGATTTGTCAAAACCAAGAGCTTTTTTTGAGCACGGCTTTTGCAGTATCATGGATACTTTATCAGTTTCCAGGGAACCAGTTGTAACTCTCAGGGGCCCTATTCAATAAGTTGTCTGGGAAATGATTGATAATCATTAAAGTGAATATGTCAAATACAATATTGTATATGATCCCCAGTTCCCCATATGTCTAATACCAAGACACAGATCTAAATTGAGAGCTGTGGGACCCAGCTCTAAAAAAAACAGTTTGCAAGAACTGTTAGAAAGAAAATAGATGCAGGTCCAAACCATAGTAGCTGGGAATTAAGTTTTATGCAAGGCAAACATTCCATAATAAATTGAAACGTATTAAGATTGAGCAGTTTTAACTAGCTTTAGTTTGAGCACCTTCGGGCCCTGCAGCCACTGGGGCAAAGCTAGGGCAAGTTACCTGTTTTTGAAATTTTAATGTTCTTTAAATTTATTTAACTTGCTGTGCCATGTTGAAGCAGCTCATGAGTCCTCGGTGGTCTGGGCACAAACTTGTAAACTGGCATAGTAACCATTAGGTAACCCATCAAGATACAGTTCAACTAATCACGGATGAAGGTGCAGAATGGGTAGAGGGCCTAACACTGATTGGACCCCCAAAGATCATGATGCCAGCACTAGCGGCACATTATAATCTTTATTTGGTGTGTAAAGCATTGTAGTAAATGATTGTATTAAAAACACACTGTAAATGCCTGATGCATCATTTTAATTTTATTTAAAAATGTATTGTAATACAGAATGTACCTGTTTTTCTTAATATAAGCTGAAGAACATGACAGTGCAGTGTATTTTGGTGCGAATGAGTAGTCTTGGTCATTAACCCTGCTCCTTTTCACCTTTATAGGAAACCTAGAATAAATTCACAGCTAGTGGCACAGCAGGTTGCTCAGCAGTACGCTACACCTCCACCTCCTAAAAAGGAGAAGAAGGAAAAAGTTGAAAAACAGGATAAAGAAAAACCTGACCATGAAAAACCTGACCACGAGAAACCTGACCATGAAAAACCTGAGCACGAGAAACCTGAGCACGAAAAACCTGACCACGAGAAACCTGACCACGAAAAATCTGACCATGAAAAACAGGACAAAGAAAAACATGACCAAGAAAAACCTGACCAAGAAAAAGAAATCAGCCCAGCTCCAGCAAAAAAGATCAGCAACAAAAAGACAAAGTAAGTCTTACTATATAGAGCTATAGATCTTCTTTGAGGTTATCTCTTCCATTAAGCCACACCTTCGGAACTACAGCCACCAGGAACTAGGACCACACGGAAACTTGTGCTAGCCTGGGGCTTCCCACAACATCATCATGCGTCAGCGTTTATATAAATGTTGGCAGCCCCATCACACCTCAGTTCTTTTCCTGCTATCATTCTCATCAGACCTGCTGAAGAAACCTTGTCAACTAGCCATTGCCATTTACTCATATTTATTTTATCAAATCGTTTTTTCGTCATCCCTGCATGCTGCCAAAATTATTAGCCTCATCATTATTTCAGTATTGTAAGTGTGGAGACAAAACTTATAAAGAAGACTCGCACACAGTTTGTGTATGCTGTTTTGGCCTGTTGTGTTAGGACATTTTCTTTTCCAGAAAGCATTAGCAGGCATGGAGAAGGAGCAAGGCCTAAAATTGCTGTCACCATCTATGCTTGCTAAGATGTGGCCATCAAAGTCGAAAGACCAGGACAGGGAACTGTCATCACAGCCCTCCTCATTATCTGGCCATAAGCACAAGCTACTTCCCCGATGAGATCCCACCTGACGTTGAGACAAAGTAATCGTTCAGCAACATCATCCACTCTGTCGGCATTGACAACAGCCCCCCACCTCACCCCCAGCCATCGCTGACACCAAGATCGGGGTCTGGCTTAGGCACTGCCGAACCTACTGTTGATGTTATGATGCCACCATCGGGCCAAAACCCGTAGTCAATACAAAGTAGTCTTGGCCCCTGACCAGGGTGTCGTCCACTCTCTCTGGCTGTGTTGGCATCATTTTCAGACATGATACGATGCAGTCGGCCTGGATTACCTATGCAGGCTGTTATTCCGTCAGCTGGGCCAACAAGCACTCAGGTCACATTGACGACTACTTGTGGTTCACAGCAAATTCCTCGTTCTCAGCACCACCATTATCTCCAGTGACTTCAGCGGCCCCTGTCGTCGAGAGGGAGGTCAACAAGGTGGAATGTAATCCTGACATCATGGTATTTGAGGAGGATTTAGAAGGGGGGATTATGATGAACAGTATGTGACAGCTCATTCTAGTTTACCCTCTCATCATGCAGTGAGGACTCAGTGGTGTATACCCCGAGATCTCCTCCTGAGGATCCTGCTTTTCAGACCATGATGCAGGAAAATGCCAACTGCTGTGGGCTTTGTTGTGGAAGAATATGATTCCACTAAAAATAATGTAATGGAATTTTTGGAGATTCCTTGCTTTACCCTTCATTATAATTCCCTGTTTATCTTGCATTAGAGGATGCTACCTTTGCTGCATGGCACAGAACAAACTCACTGCCTGCAGTTCCCAGAAAGGCTGACAAGCAGTATGCTGTCCCATCTGCTAAGCCTTATTATGCTAACCAGCCAGAAACTGACTCAGTAGTCATTGTGACTGCTCATGATAGGTGCAAGGCACCTAGGCACCTGAGTACTTTGCCTTCTAACAAGGAATCTATGAGGCTGAATGTGATAGGGCAAGCATACATATGCTTCTGCCTCATTTGGGTCTTAGAATTGCCAGTTATCCGGTCCACATGATTAAATACCAGAACAGCCTGTGGAAAGCTGCTAAGACTGTCAAAAATGAATTAATTAAAACTTTAACGTCTGGGGCTGAGGTTGGCAAACATTTGCTAAGGTGATGCTATGATAATTTGCTATGATGTCTCTGATGCTTCTGCCAGAGCTGCTACTTCAGGTATCTGTATGAAATGCTATTCTTGGCTTAGAGTTGCAGGTTTTGCTAATAATATCCAGCAAGCAGTTTTGAATGCCCCATTTAGGGGGTCACAACTGTTTGGTTATGATGTTGAAGAGACATTCGGGGGTCTTCAGACATCCAAAATGACCCTCAGATCTGTGAAGTCCCATTATCCCATACTTTTAGGGGATGTGCTCTTTTTGTCAGTCTGATACAAGAGGTGGTTGTGCCCACCGTCAACATGGCGGAGGTGGCTCTTTGCCAGGACCCCTCCACCCAGGTGCCCATTCAGAAGCACCCAAAGCAGTTGGTACCAGTAGCTCTGCCCCCACCGGTTCTGCTTGGCTCTTTTCAGACTATAACCCCACCTCCACTATTGCCTCCAGGGGAGGTTATGGGGGGACCAGGATCTCCATGCATCTAAAACAGTGGCAGGAGATTACAACAGACAAGTGGGTACTGGAGCTCTTAGCAACCCCTCCAGATCATCCTCCTCCTCCTTCCAGTTATCCTCTGGACCATTTGTCCCTTCTGAAGGAAGAAATGCAGTCATTATTATCTGGCGGGCATCAGGACCCCCCCAGAAAAATTTCTAGCCAGCAGTCTCTGGTGGGGGACTGCCCCCACATCAGGTGACTGACGTCATGTGATGTCAGTATAAAGGGGCGGTCCCCCACATCCGCCTTCCAGTTCTTTCCCACCAAAGACCAAAAGGCGAGACGAGAGAGAAGCAGATATTTCCATCCTGGAAAAGGAGATGAAAAAGCTTAGGGGGATGGAGGGCGGGAAGGTATTACCTACTGCAAGAGCCTCTCTCGAAGATCTACTGTCATGGTAAGTTCTTGCATAACTGTACTATCTTACTTCGAGAGGGCTTTTACAGTAGGTAATTACATATAGGACTGAGTCCCAAGCAGTCTGGAACAAGGAGAAGCAAATGGGAGGAGGAAAGCTACTCTGGGAGTAGACCCTCTGGCTGTGAAGGTCCTAGGAAAGGAGACCTTGCAGAATAGCCAACCCGAAGCCTGCACTACGGCGAGAGGCAATATCCAAACTGTAATGCTTTGTAAAGGTATGGACAGAAGTCCAGGTGGCGGCTGCACAGATGTGCACAGATGTTGGCCGAGGACACATTCTTGAAACAAGCCACAGATGCAGCGACCCCTCTAGTGGAGTGGCCTCTGACCTGACAGGGCAGGGTCTTGTTGTACTTGTCATAACAGAAATTGATACAGTGAGCCAACCATTTAGATACGTATTGCTTGAAAACAGCATTGCCTTCTCTCTTAAGAGCAAAAGAGACAAACAGTTGATCAGTCTTTCTGAGATCCTTCGTCCTGTTGGTGTAGTATCTCAGAACTCTGTGGACATCCAAAGTATGTAGGAGGTGCTCTCCATGATTAGAGTGCTGCATAAAAAAGGCAGGCAACTCTATGGATTGATTCAGCATAGATTCCGCTACCACCTTAGGGAGAAACTTAGGGTTGGTACGCAGAGCCACATGTTCCTTGTGAAAAATCAAATATGGGACTTTACACATCAGGGCCTGGAGCTCGCAAATCCTTCGAGTGGAAGTAATGACCACTAGCAAGAGAGTCTTCCAAGAGAGGAACTTTAGGTCTGCTGAGGCTGCCGGCTTGAAAGGGGGCAGAGTAAACTTCTACAGAATAAAAGTTAGATTCCAAGGAGGGGTAGGAACCCAGATAGGGGGTTGCAAGTGGAGGACCCCTTCTAAGAAAGGTCTTGGAGACCTCCAGCTGAACAAACGTCCTGTCTGCAAAAGGGACATGATTGGCCGAAATGGCCGCCATGTGCACCTTTAAGGATGAGTGACTCAGACCCAGATTAAAGAGGTGTCGAAGGTAATACAGAAGTTGCCCAACAGAGCATGAAAAAGGCTCGAAATCCTTGGAGGCGGCCCAAACAGTGAATAGTTTCCATTTCATAGCATAAGTCGATCTGGTGGAGGGTTTTCTGGCCTCCATCAGGATCTCAGCTATCTGGGGGGGAACCCCAAATCGGGCCTGAGCTACGTCTGCAGGAGCCACACGTGCAACTGAAGGGACTTGAGGCCTGGATGGACCAGGGTCCCCTGATTCTGGGTCAGCAAAAGTTGCGACAGAGGAAGAGGAGGTTCCTCTGAGTACTGTTGCAGAAGAGAGAACCAAACTTGCCTGGGCCAGAAAGGAGTGATCAGAATCATTCGAGCTCCTTCTGAACTGAGTTTCTGTAAGACCCTCTGAATCAGTGGGGTCAGGGGGAAAGCATAGACGAATCTGCCCTTCCAATCGAGAGACAGAGCGTCTCTCCAAAAGATGCCTTGCCCTGGAGTGAGCGAGCAGAAGTCGGAAAGTTTTGCATTTTGATGGGATGCGAACAGATCTACCTGTGGTGTTCCCCAACATAGGAAGATATCGTCTACGACCTCCTGATCTAGTTGTCACTTGTGAGCTAGAGCAGACGACTGACTGAGTCTGTCTGCCAAGGTGTTCTCAACCCCTGGGACATGAATCACCATGAGGTGAAGGTTGTGCTGCACTGCCCAATCCCAAACTCGCATCGTCTCCCTGTGAAGAGGGTAGGAACGAGTTCCCCCGCTTGTTGATGTACCAGACTACACACACATTGTCCGTCTGTACAGCCAAGTGACTGGGAAGCAGATGCCTATATGTAATTACCTACTGCAAGAGCCTCTCTCGAAGGTCTACTGTTACGGTAAGTTCTTATGTAACTGTACTTTCCTTCAGCCCAGAGAAATTAAGGGTTCTATTCCAGATATTTCTGGTCCCAAAATAGAAAGGAAATCTGCGTCCTGTACTAGACATCAGGGATCTCAACTTCTACATAGAATACAAGAAGTTTCATATGGTATTCCACCAAGCTCTGATTCCCCTTCTGCAAAAAGGGGACTGGCTGTGCTCCCTGGACATGAAGGATGCATATTTTCATATCAAGATCAGAAAAGCCCACAGGTAGTATCTACATTTCATGCTGGAAGGGGAGCACTATCAGTTGAGTATTTCCCTTTCGCTTGTCCTCTGCACCACGGGTTTTTACCAAATGCTTGGTGGTAGTGGAAGCAGCCCTTCGCAGGGAGAGGCCTGTATGTGTTCCCGTATCTGGATGACTGGCTTCTAAAGGCCAGCTCCAGAGAAGCTGTACTAGATTCCCTGTCATGAACAAGGCGATTGTTCGATTTAGAGGTCACAGTCAGTGTGCCCAAGTCGGTCATGACTCCCTGCCAGAGACCAAAGTACATAGGAGCAGTCTTGGATACAGAGAAGGGTTATGCTCTCCTGCCACAGGAGAGTGCAGACAGCTTGATTGCTCTAGCACAGCTGATATACTGCATTTGCTATGTTCTTGCATGGGCCATGTTATGTCTTCTGGGCTTCATGGTTATGGCCATTGTGACAGTGCCGCTGGCATGCTTACACGCGAAGATACCACAGTGGACACGCTGGGTCCAGTGGGATCAGCTGACGGACGCTCCAGACCAAAGAGTCCTTGTTGTGTCCAGGTTGCACAAGGCACTACTACTGTGGACAGATTGCAAAAGTCTTTTACAGGATGTTCCTTTCCTTATTTCAGCTCCTCTACTAATCCTCACCACTGATGCCTTGGGTTCCGGATGTGGTGCGCATCTGGGTCCTTACCAGACACAAGGGTTATGGTCTCAGGGGAAGGCAATGTTACATATCAATATCCAGGAAATAAGATCTGTCCTATACATCCTCTGGGCATTTCAGGACCATTTAACTCCAGGTCCTCTGTTAATCCTGGTGGACAGCACCAGTGTGATGCATTACATCAACAAACAAGAGGGAACCCATTTCTATCCCCTGTGCAGGGAGGCAGTGAGAGTGTGGTACTGGGGTCTGTCCCACTGCCTGCAGTTGTCAGTCGTGCATATCCCAGGTCCCCAAAATGTCTTAGCAGAGAAGTTAAGCAGATCACGTGCAGGATGCACGAGTGGGAACTGCTGACCTCTGTGGTAGATGACCTCGTCGCCAAATTGGGTCATCTAGAGTTGTACCTTTTTGTGTCCCCACACAATGCAAAACTGCCATGTTTCTGCTCACTTGCTTCAGGGCCTGGAGTTTTCTGGCAAGATGCATTGTCCCTCTCTTGGAAATGGAAATTCCTGTATGCATTTTCCCCCAGTTCCTTTAGTACAGAGAGTCTTCCTCAAACTGAAGATGGAAGGTGATTACTCTCATCCTCATAGCCCCATTGTGGCTTCATTAAATAGAGAAGAATGGTTATGTAGCTATGTGTTATGGAATTTTTTTACACACCCAAGGGGTGTGATGACCCATAATCTTCGAGAGCCAAGCTCGAGAGGTTTGAAGTCATCACATCCCTCGGGGTGTGTAGAAAAAAATCCAGTAATACACATATTGCATAACTTTTATTTTTTTATAATTGCTGGTGACCCCCTTTTTTTTTTTTTATTTAAATTGAAAAAAGACACAGAAAAGAGAACTGCTGGTGCCACTTGAAAAGAAGTGAAGGATGGTGCCCGACTTGACAGTTAGCTGTTTGCCAACAGACGACAACCGTAAGTGTTGACAAAGCTTCTCAAGACGGTGCTTGTGGCTGGTGCACAAACAGTTGTGTGGAAGTTTGACTCAGAACACCGTAATAACGGGGCAGCCCAGTTATTATGGCATTTGAAAGTGGCACTGCACACATGCATAAAAGGAGGTCACCAGTAATTATATATGGTTTCCACTCCTGCAAAAACTGGCAGTGGAGCCTCCAGTACCTCTACCATTTTGTCGGGGTCTGTCACAGGACAAGGGGTCCCTGATCTATATGTACCTGAAGTCCCTACATCTTTGCACATGGCTTCTGAAAACGCAGCCATGTCACGTTTTGGGGTATCCTCTAAAGCTGCTGATGTTCTGGTCAAGCCAGAAAACCTACCAGACATATTTGCTCCTTGAAGTGAAAGCAGTTAACTTTGTGTGCTGCTTCCAAGAATTCGGACTCGTTTAGATGTCCTGTGAATGCAATGCTGGCAAACTCTGACCTACACTATTCCTCCCTTAAGGTGCATTTGGCCACTATATCAGCTTTCAGGCCGTTACCGATGGGCGTATGGTTGCACAACTTCAGGTGTCACATACTTTTCTGAGAGGTATTCTGCATATGAAACCACCTATTCATAATTCATCCCCTCCCTGGGACTTGAATTTTGTGCTTGAGAAACGGACAGCTTCATTTGAGCTGGCCGCAAGTTGTGGCTTAAGTTTCCTATCTTGGAAAACATTTTTAGTTGCAGTCTACGGATTTCAGAACTGCGGGCTGTAATGTGTGAGCCTCCTTATTTGATTTTTCTCAAAGTTTCTTTGCATACAAATACTAAGTTTCTACCGAAGGTGGTATCTGACTTTATACTGAATCAAACGATGCACCTTCGTGTTTACTGTCCCAAGCATGCCATTCAGGTTGAGGTGCTGCTCCATACCTTCGATGTACATAGTATACTGAGATATGTGAGTCGCACCAAGGACTGCAGAAAGTTCTCTACTTTTTGTTTCATTCATCTCTGGGAAAGAGGGCACCCCGTGTCTGTCAAAATGGCTGGCACATGGTAGTATGTTATGTTATAGGAAGTACGTTAAGGAACTTCCTGGTATGGTTCGTGGTCATGCCACGGGGGGATGACTATTTCTGCTGCTTGTTTCAAAAATATTTCTGCTGCTAACATTTGTGTTGTAGCCACACGGAACACTAGCCACACCTTCACAAAACATTACAGTCTTCGTAGATGTATTTTCTTTGGGTTTGCTGTACCGCAAGGCCTCCTGTCTTGACTATATTAAACTGTACCAACCTCTCACTGCCTTTTGTAACTGCTTGGGACTCATTCCAAAGGCATGGCCTAATGGAAGAGAAATCCTCAAAGAAGATAGAACAGTTAAGTTATGTACTTACGTAACAGCTGATCTTTAAGAGAATCTCTTCCATTAGGCCATGCCGTCCCTCCCTCCATCCCCCTTCTATTTTATTAGTTTATTTAAAAGTTTCACCAGGAAGGCATACTGAGCAGGATTGCTCATTTCCAGATGCATCCTGGGAGGAGGGGGGGAAGGGACATAAGTTTGATAGTAACAATAGATACAGCATCAGAATAACAGTACACAACAGTTGCAAAATATATATGGCATTAGGATACTGTTTGACCCATCGCTGTCACTTCAAAAAAGCACCTGGTTACCTAAAAGAATTATTGGAGGAGTGGAATGTTAAGGAAGGGTTGCGATCTGCAGAGGAAATAAGTTTTAGGGTACCATCTATGAGAACAGCGAGGGGTCAACATTGTTATGTATTTGAAGGCCCAAAATTGTGGAACTCCTTACCAGGCCACTTCAATTAATCAAATTCTTTATTTATCCAGGCGAACACCACTGAGCAAGCTCATTTACAGGGTGGACCTGCATTACACAAGTTGAGTTACAATGCATTTATATACAGACAAATAGACAGTAGATGCAAGAGTACAACAGTACAGGTAGGCCTGCAATAGACAGGATAAGTAAAAATACATTTGGGTTCAGGCAAAAGACAGTCGATAAGGGTATACATAACAATAGGGTAGCAAGTCAGTAAAAATTTATACCAGATACACCAACATACATGGTTTAGTATTCCTGTAAGGTAAAGGCATTATAGTCCAGCGAAGAGATTAGTTGAAGGGGATGCTACAAGCGAAGAGACCTATATAGTCAGTCTAAAAAGACCCAGGCGTATCAAGGGGGAGACATGTGTCGGGAGAAGTGGGCAGCCGGGGGGGGGGGGGTTCTGGAACTGGGATAATACTAGGAGCGAAGGAACGAGATGCTGTGGGTATACAAGGAATAGGTGGGTGTGGGAGGGTGACATTTAGGGCAGTAGATAAGTAGGTGGCTCAGGGAAAAGTTATGCACTGATACAAGAAGGAAGGAGGATGGGAAAAGCAGGGAGTATGTGGAAGGGGGGTGTAAGTAAGCTAGGATCATTGGAAGCAGTTGCAGGCTTCTGTAATGTATTTTGAGTATAAGGTCTTAAACACAGTGAGACTAACAGGAGTCCTCAGTTTCAGTGATTTCTGTAGCACATTCCAGAGCTAGGATCGTTGGAAACAGTACCAGGCCTCTGTAATGTATTTTGAGTATAAGGTCTTAAACACAGTAATACTAACAGGAGTTCTCAGTTTCAGTGATTTCTGTAGCACATTCCAGAGTGACGATAGAACAAATCTTACGGCAGCTCTCCCAAAACACGTTAGGGCTTTGGGCACTTTCAGAGAAATCAGTGAACAGCTTCTTAGGACATAGGTTCCAGGCATGTTGAGAGTGACGCAATCAACAATGTACTGCAGAAGTTTGCCAGTGATAGCTCTGTATGTCCAGAGAGCCACATTTTTATTTTGTCTGTAGTGTAGGGAGGTCCAGCCTACGGCCGCATATAAAGAGCAGTGATGGGTGGAGAAGGGGAGACCAGTGATGAAGCGCAGGGCTTTGTGGTGAAGTATGTCCAATTTACCAAGGTATGAAGAAGCACATTGGCTGTATATAAAGTCTGTGTAATCAATTAGGGAAAGGAACGTAGACTGAACTTCAAGCTCTCTTGGCCTCTGTAGTTAGTAGGCGGCTTAACCTGAAAAAGAAACCTAGTCTCTGCCTCATTTTTTTTTAACAAATCCTCCAGGTGGTCTGCAAAGGAGTTTGAAGTCTAGCCAGACCCACAGGTATTTGAATTTCTGCATAAATTCCAGGGTTTCTTCTAGGAGGGTGGTGATGGAGGGTAGAGCAGGGTAGGCTGCATGGTTAATAGGTGAAAACAGTATCGCCTTTGTCTTTTTGGCATTAAGTAGCAATTTATTTACTAAGGAGCTGGTATTGAAGTATGTTGAAGTCAGCTTGCAGGTCGCTACAGGCAGTTTCAGGAGTTGTACGGCTTAGGTAGATCACTGTATCATCTACGAACAGATGAATTTTCGCCTCATTGATGCCTGAGTCTATATTGTTGATGTAGATGGCAAATAGGAGTGGCCCTAGGATGGATCCCTGCGGGACGCCTCTTTTTAACAGATTTGAGGGGAGAGTTCACCTTTGGCCTTGACCTGTTGGTGCCTATCAGAAAGGTAGTTGTGGAACCAACACAAGGAGGTAGAATCTAAACCAATAGCTTTTAATGAAGAAAGAACGAGGCTGTGGTCGACCGTGTCGAAGGCCTTACTTAGGTCTAGAAAAACGGCACAGACAAATTTTTTTGTTCTCTAGCTCGCGCTGCCAGTCATTTGTCACCTTGGCCAGGGCCATGATTGTACTATGTTCAGTTCTAAAACCAGATTGCATTGAGTTTAGCAGGTTAGTATCATCTATGAAAGATTTTAGCTGGGCATTCACGATTTTTTCCAGAAGTTTTGATAGTACCGGGAGAAGGGAGATGGGCCTGTAGTTATTTAGATCACAGCGGTCTCCGGATTTAAACAACGGAATAACATGTGTGGTCTTCCACAGTTTGGGGAGAGTCCCTTGAGAAAGGGACAAGTTAAATAGATGCGTAATAGGTACGGCCAAGACATGATAGGCAATCTTTAGGTAGTATGGATCGAAGGTGTCAGCGCCAGCAGTTTTTCTGGTGTCCAACTGGAGGAGGAGATCTTCGACCTCTTTTAGTGAGGCAGGAGAGAATGAAAAGACTGCATCTGAGGGACTAGATTCTGAAGGTTGTGTGGTAAGCTGGGAGCATAGGTTGCGTGCAGGTGAGTTATCAAAAGCTAGCCCTGCAGTAGCAAAGTGATTGTGGAAGGCTTGTAGTATCTCTTTACTGTTGTTGATAGTTACATTGTCAGAAATCATTTTTGAGGGGGGAGAGTTTCCTGTGGTATTACCAGAAAGTTCTTTTATTGTGGACCAGAACTTGGTAGGGCAGTTGGAGGCAGTGTCGAGTTCAGAGCGACTGAGGTCGTGTATTAATAAAACACCATGGAATGTATTAAGACCTTGGCTTGAAAATGCTGCACTTTCTCCAGAAAGTTGTTGTATTTGAGTGATATACATTTATTGTATAATTGTTGTTTTGTTTTTGTATGAACTAATTTTTATGTATGTTATAGTACTTTTTAGTGTGGAATTTTATACTTTTGTACAGTAGGACCCCATTGTAAATTAGCTTTGGCTAAACTGGGTTATCCTGTTTCTGGTATCAAAAATAAAACTTTTACTACTACTACTACTACTACTGGTAACAAGGCAACAGAATAAAATCAGTTGCAGATTACAGTAAATGTACTTAGTATGGGACAGCAGAAATAGCAAAAGCCATTGGATACAAGTAAGATGTTGTGGATAGTCACCTAGTTACAATTAAATAGCAATAATAGCTGTAGAATACAGCATTATTAATAATAACAGAGAAAATGTCGAACAATGGATTGGGGGGTACCAGAACCAGCAGAGGCAAGGTATAGATCTAGTAACAGTGTAGGGGGAGTAGACTAGGGGGTTGTAGAGGGTATGAAGAGGTATAAAGAGACTACCAGCCTGCGAGGAAAATACCTGTGTACTTGTAGGTAGGTGAGTTGGGGCAGGCACATGGTGGGAAGAAGAGTTCTGAATTATAGTGTGGTGAGAATTTGAGTACCTGAGGGAAAGGAGGGGTATAAAAGGGAGGTGGACTGGACTTGGGCTTGGAGGAAGGAGAGAAATGAGGGGCAGGCACAGGGAGGTGGATTGGACCCGAGCTTGGAGGAAGGAGAGAAATTGGGGGTAGGTACAGGCAGGGGAAGAGTACTTATGTAGTAGGGAGGTAAGGGATGAGGGGGAGGGGGTGTTTTGGATGGAGGGGAGAGGGCGTTCCACAGCTTAGGACAATGATATGAGAAGGTGGATTGACCAGCAGTGATGGTTTTATGGGGAGGGCCAGGGATCTGTGACTGGTGTTGCGGAAGGAGTGGGGACGGGGGTGAGTATAGCGAGAGTAGAGGTGAGGTAGGAGGATAGTGACCCGAACCAGAATTTGGCCATAAAGCTAGTAGAGTGGATGAGTTGTCTGGATTCAAGGTATAGGAAGGAGAGGGTTTTGTAGACATCACAGTGATGGATCCGAGGAGGGCAGGATAGAGCAAAACAGAAGGAGTGAAAGAGGGTGTCCAGTCTGGCTAGGGTGAACTTAGAAGTGACACTGTAGTCTATAGCAGCATAGTCAAAAGTGGGGAGAGTCATTTTCTGTACAGCTGCATGGAGAGCCGATAGTGGAATGCAATCATGGTTTCTGTATAAAGCACTCAAGTTTGGGGTGCAGTTTCTTTTAAATTGTGTTCACGTGTACATAAAAGTCCAGGTGCTGGTCTAGCCAGACCCTAAGGTATCTAAAGGAGGTGATGATCTTGTTCGAGGCAATCTCTTGCAACAGGTCATAACACATGGGATTATATCCGCAGGTGTCATTTCCTCCGGATGACTTCTCAGCAGTCAGCCTGGGACCACCCCCTAACACTACCACATAGTGTCTGCCTGGCAGGTATAAAAGGGGGAGGTTCCAGCTACTCCTCAGTTCTTTTCAACCGTGACCTGCATGCAACAAGTCCTCCTTTGGACCTCTGCTTACCTGTCATCGGTGAAGAGTTCTACCAACCAACATGTACTACAAGCAAGTTTATATATAATGTCTTAGGATCACTTATTCTGAAGGTGTTCCCGTGGTCACAGAATTGCTAAGGAAGACCTCCATGAAGTCTGTGTTCATTGCCTTGGACCTGAACACGACTCCAGGGAGTGTCTTCTGTAACAGATTCAACAAGGCCACAAAATGTCAAAGGCTTCAGCAGCTCTGTGATTTACTCATGGAGCAAAAGGTTGTCTTCCTGGAGCAACAGCAATGCTCCACAACCAGATTATCTTCTGCATCCTCCTCAGGGTCTCACTGCTTTGCAGGTGACCCCCTCCCACATTGCCGGCACAGGGTCCTGGTAAGAAACATGCATCCAAGACAAAACATGTTTCTACTGCTTCCTCGTCATCGATGAAGTCTTCTTCACAAAAAGTAAGTATGGAGAAGGCTGCCCCTCTTACATCGTCCTCTACACCATCTACGATTGTGGGCTCCTCTCTTCCCTTGTCGACGGCTCCTCTGTCGATGATGGGTTCTGGGATCATGCTACACCTTCCAAAGCTGTCTCCCCCTTCAGTGCTATCTAGCCATTGTCCATCAACAATGACTGCAGGCCCATCGACAATACTATCGTCGTCAACATTGGTTTACAACCCGTTGACGATAGCTTACAGCCCGTTGATGGTCCTGTTGTCGATGGCAGAAGCCTCAGGCCTGTTGAAGACTATCTGTCTTACCTCACAGGGCTTAATGTTGGCACCCTCATTGACGATCCTGGGGTCATACACACACCCCTCATCGGCTCCATGTTTGGTTCCACTGCCTGCCTCTGTTGCGTCAGTGGTCCCAATTCACTCTGTCCAGTCTGCCCCAGCTACTTCCACTGGGCAGAAGGCCATGATTGATGTCCAGGCTCTAGTGAATATTATTCTGGACCTTACTCAGACCCCACGTCCCCTAGAGAGGGGTTGGCTCTGGTCTCTGCTCCTTCTCTGCCTGCTTCAGCCCAGTGGATGGCCAGCTCTTCCTCTGTCTCCCCAGGTGTTTACAGTCAGGGCATAGACATGTGGGACCCTTTCCTGCAGGACTGGAATTTAGCTGACCTGTAAGACGAGGACAGCAAGGACCACGAGGATTCCCCTCAGTCCTCCTCAGCCGCCGCCTCTGTTCAGGGGGAACCTACCCCTGAGCTCTCTTGTTCTCTGCAAGATGACCTTACCTTTTCAGACATTACGATCCACCTCCAGAAAACGTTTGGTTTCCAGGGCACTGAGCAAGATGCTTCCTGAAAGAAATTGGCTCAGTACTTAGGGGTGTGCTGGAATGCCCCACTCTAGTCATCCCCCTTTGGTGGACGCCTTTGAAGTGGCTATCTTGGCTGCATGGAAGCAACATTTCAGGATTCCCTCCTTTTCTCATAAGGTCAACAGGATTTATCAGGCTCTGGTGGATCACCCCATTATATGTGTTATACATAATTATACTATTTTTTCCTACCCCCCCCCCACAAGAATTGCCTTATGTCTGTCCCGTGCATTCTTGAATTCTCCCACAGTTTTAAACCCCACAAACTCTTTAGGAAGGCGGTTCCATGCATCCACCACTCTCTGTGTGAAAAAATACTTCCTCACATTGCCCCTGAGCCATCCCCCCTCTATCTTCAAATTGTGTCCCCTTGTTCTTGCACATCTCTTTTTCTGAAAGATGCTACCCTCTTGTACTTTGTTGATTCCACTGAGGTACTTAAAAGTTTCTATCATGTCCCCCCTCTCCCTCCTTTCCTCAAGGGTATACATATTAAGCTCCTTCAGTCTCTTCTCATATGGCTTCTCTTGCAGACCCTGCACCATTTTAGTTGCACTCCTCTGGACTGCCTCCATTCTGTCTATGTCCTTGTGGAGATAGGATCTCCAGAACTGGGTGCAGTACTCCAGATGGGGTCTCACCAACTGTCTGTACAGAGGGATAACAGCTTCTTGTTTTTTGCTGGTGATGCCACTCCCTATACATCCCAGTATCCCCCCAGCCCTCCCTACTGCCTTTTCACATTGCTTGCTAACCTTAAGGTCATCTGATATGATTATCCACAGGTCCCTTTCCATTTTTGTTGTTGTTACTACCTCCCTCCCCACTGTGTAATCTTCCCCTGGGTTTTTGTTTCCCAGGTGCATTATTTTGCACTTCTTTGCATTGAATCCAAGCTGCCATACTTCTGTCCATTCCTCTAACCTTGCCAAGTCTCTTCTCATCCTTTCCACACCTCCTTGTGTATCAGTCCTGTTGCAGATCTTTGTGTAATCTGCAGAGAGGCATACTTTTCCTTCCAGTCCCTCCGCAGTGTCACTTATAAAGGCATTAAAAAGGACTGAACCCTAGTAGCCCCTCTTTCTTCAGAGTGGACTCCATTTACAATTACCTTCTGTGTCCTGTTGTCCAGCCAATGTTTTACCCAGGCTACCACCCTGGGACCCACTCCCAGGCTTGTTAATTTGATTATTAATCTTTTGTGTGGGACTGTCAAATGCCTTGCTAAAGTCTAGGTAGGCCATGTCCACAGCCCCTCCCTGGTCTACTACTTTGGTCACCCAGTCAAAGAAATCGATTTGATTAGTCTGACATCACCTTCCCACTGTGAACCCATGCTGTCTTGGGTCCTGTGCCCCACTGGCCTCTAGGTGCTCAACAGTTCTTTCCTTCAGAAATGAGTTTCCCTACCACAGAGGTCAAACTGACAGGTCTGTAGTTTCCTGCCTCTGTCTTGCTCCCACTTTTGTGAAGGGGATCCGCCTTCCTCCAGTACCACACCATCCCCCCCATGATTTGTTAAAAAGGGTAGTCAGTGGTGTCACTAGGTCTCCTCCTCATTCTTTTAGAATTCTGGGGTGAATTCCATCAGGCCCCATTACTTTGTCCACCTTCAGTTTAGGAGTTCTTTCAAAACCTTTTCTTCTGTGAAAGGACTGGTATAGACCCCCCTATCCAGAGTGCTTCTGTTAATTGGATTAGTCACCTCCCCCTCTTCCTCTTTTGTGAATACTGAGCAGAAGTATTCGTTCAGTATCCCTGCTTTTTCACTGTCCCTCTCTGCCCACCCACCGTCCATTCTTTTCAGCCTCACTATCCCTCCCTTTGTCTTTCTACGCTCCCTGATGTATCTATAAAAGGTTTTATCCCCCTTCTTAACAGAGTTGGCTATCTTTTCCTCAGTTTGGGCCTTTGCTATCCTGACTTCCCTCCCTACTTCCTTCTGCCTTAACTGGTACAGTTCTTTGTCCGGCTCCTTCTGTGTTTCCTTATACTTCCTGAATGCTATCTTTTTCTCCCTAACCTTTCCCACCACCTCTTTTGAGAACCATAGTAGCTTTTTCTTTCATTTTGACTTGTTTATTTGCTTCACCAAAGGCTTGTTGCTTCTGTGATGGCAGTTTTGATGTTTTCCCATCATAGCTTCACCCCTCTTTCTAGCGTGTTTGCTAGTGCTTTTCTAAGGCACTCTTCCATCTTGCCAAAGTCAGCCCTCTTGAAGCCCAGTGCCCTCACTTTTGTATGGCTTGACTCAGTAACTGAGTTTATCGTGAACCACACTGTTTGGTGGTCACTTGTTCCCAGGTGGCTATCCACTTCTAGATCTGAGATCCTCTCACTGTCCCCATTTGAGAGTACGAGGTCTAAGATTGCTCCCTCATGAGTGGGTTCCAAAACTAGTTGTCTGAGGTATGCCACCTGTAGGGCATCGAGAATGGCCCTGCTCTTGGATGTGGCTGCAGCAAAGGTGCTCCAGTTAACATCTGGCATATTCGGGTCCCCCATCAACAGTATCTCCCCTTTCTCTGCCATCCTAAGGATGCCTTTTATCATATCCTTGTCTATTCTTTCCCCCGACATGGGGGTCTGTATACAACCCCTGTGTGGTTTGTGGTGCTGTTTCCAGTCTCTGAGGTGACCCACAGTGCCTCCTCTCCTCCCTGTTTACTCTCTCTTGTTCCGTTGCTTTTATCCCTTCCCTTACATAGAGAGCTACTCCTCCCCTTCTTCTACCCTCCCTGTCTCTCCTGTAGGTTGTGTACCCTGGTATGTTAACATCCCAGTCATGGTTCTCTGTGTACCATGTTTCTGTGACTGCTACGATATCTAGCATCTCTCTTCCATCAAAGCCACCACTTCAGGGAGCTTGTTGCCCAGACTATGGGCATTGGTACTCATTACCCTCCATTTCTTGATGGCATTACCCCTTTCTAGGGACATGGATATGTTGTTCATCCACACTGTCTGGCAGGTATCCTTGCCGCTTTAAATCTTGCCGGAAGGTCTTCAAGCTGGCTCCTCCCACCCACCCGGGTGGTAAAACTCTCGGCTCCGCCCCATGACGCCAGATCTTCCTTACCGCTTGGAAGCTCAGGTTCCCTCCTTAACGCTTCCATGATAAGACTGGTTCCAATTCTTCGTTTTCCAAATTTAAAAGTTTTGCATTTAGACTTGGTCTTTGTTCCTCTGGCTACGCTGAGCCAACTCGACCCGAGTTTTGAGATGCCCTTGCGGGCAGAAGATGTCTCACGGATCTGTACTCCACGGTGTCTCACTGATTAGGCCTTGAGCACGACCCGCAGGCTTGCGACCTGTGCCTTCCTTCCAGCCCACGCCCTCGAAGACCGTGCTGCCCGCTTACAACTGGGGCGCCCTGAGAAAGCGTTTTCCTCCGGTGAAGTCAAAAGAGGCCCGGTCGGTGGTTTCATGGGCGGGGCGGGCTTCGGTGATCAGCTAGAGCAGATGATCGCCTCGAAGAGGAGGCAGCGCTGGCCGCATCTTCTTGACCGCGCATTTATCCCGCCTCCCTGGGTTCCTCTTACACAGCTTCCTTTATGGAGTTTTGTCTGTCCTCTCCACTAGAGAGGGACCAACATTGCTGGACCTTCTTCTCGTCCAAGAAGAAAGACAAGGGTAAGTCCCTCCGTGACGCCTTGGGAGCGGAAAGGTCCCTCTCCCGAGTTGTCGGCCATCAACTCGGTTGATCGTTCGCTTTGGCCACTGGTCTCACGGTGTCCCCGCCAGGTCAGTTGACCGAGACTCCCGCCGACGCAGTCGAGATCTTTCTCGACCCGCTGGACGGGTTGCCCACCGCGGCTGAAAACTTCTCACCGTCTCCCCGTGGGAGTTGGAGGATCCCGTGGGCTTGCCAGTGCCTCCGTTCCGGAGCCCTCGGGTGAACCCTCCAGCCAAGAGGGGAGCTGGTTCCACCTGGCCCCTCCCCGCACTGTCCCTCGGAAAGGCAGAGGTTCTCGGTCTCTGACTCTTCATGTCCAGCCGATCCCCGCACAGGCGGCGGCCCGGTCTCGCACCTATGGTAAGCGGCCGCCGTCTTGGTCTTCCTCCTCCCTCGGATGAGGGAGGCTGACGTGGTTACGCCGACGATACGAGGACCTCATGTGGCAAAGTTTCTTCTGATCGGGAACAAGCCGACACCGCCGCCTCCCCGCCATTAAGTGGCTGCCGCACTGGAGCTGCCAAACAACCCTCGTTCTTACCCGAGAGCCTGTTCCCAGTCGTTGTTCAGCCAACCAGCTGCTCCACCGATTCCCGTGGAACCTCCGCCTCCACACCGCTGTTTGGGGCTCGCACCAAGAACTCTCGGTCGGCTCAGGGTCTGCCCTCAGGCTGTCGGTCACCCTCACTCCCGATCGCCTCGCAGGTGGTGGGTGGCTCCAGCCCGAGGCAGTTTCGAGGACTCTTCTGAGTCCGGCGATAATTCCTCCCTTTCTCCAGGCGAGTGGACTTGAGTCCTCTGGAGGTCAGTCGCTGGACGACAGCCCTTCGTCCTTCCTGGGTTTGCTTAGGCTCATCTCGGAGTCCACCGAGGTGCAGCTCGAGCTCAGATATCAAGCAGGCCAAGTATCCTCACGGAGATATTGGACCGAGGGATTCCCCACGGAGGCCTTTCCTGTGGCCGAGGCCATGGCCCGGCCTTGGAGCTCTGGCAGCGCCTGCTTCCTGCCCTGCGCCTTTGGCCGGAAGTGTCTGTCCCACTGTTCCCGTCCGGTTTCTCGGAACATCCTCAGCCGAGGGTTGTTACCAACAGCTGCCTCGTGCCGGAAACGCTTAGGACATGGACAAACCTCCGACAAGGAGTCCAAGAAATTGACTATGCCGGCGAAAAGTCTACGCCATGGCTCCTCCCTTGGCCTTCATCAGGCCAGCTCGCCGCATTATGACACATTCTCCATGCCCTGTTGGGTTCCTGGACGAGGTAGTCCTCATCTCCGGCTGACCTGCAGACCACGTTAGGCAGGTGGGACCAGGGCAGGGCAGTGGCCAAGCAGCAACTTCAGACTGCTCTGACATTGAGACTTATGCGCCAGGTCCGTCGCGCCGCAGTGGCTATGCAAGCGCCGGGCATGGCTGAGGATATCCACCTCACAGCGGATACCCAGCACAAATTGGGGATGTCCTCCTGGGGCCAGACCTTCGCCCTGGAGTGGAAGGCCACCTCCAGAGGATCGAAAAGTCCAATGCCACTTTGGACTCGGTCTCATCCGCTCAGAGGGACAAGGGCCGCAGACCGCAACCCAAGCCCTTTCGTCCGTCTGTGCCCACGGCACATCCGGCCCAGCAGCATCAGGGCCTAGCAGGCTCAGCTATCGCCCCAAACCTGAAGCCCGGCTTCCTCCAGGAAGCAGGGAGGTAAAGGCCCTGAAGGTCCCTCACTGGTCCTTCCTCCAAGCCTGCCCAGTGACAGGTTGAGGGGTGTCGCTTCAACCCCATCGCTTACCCAGGTGCCCCTGCGGGGTGGGCGGCCTGCCACTTTCTTTCCGACTGGTCCGCTATCACCACAGACTGGTGGGTGTTGGAGGTGGTGGGAAAGGGCCTGCCTCTGAGTCGCGCGGGCCCACCCTTCGGAAACCGTCGTCGCACCTCGGGGGCCTCGGGTCCAGCCTGTCAGCTCAGCTGAGCACGACATCGCTCTCCTCCTCGAGAAGGAGGTGATAAGAGAGGTGGCGGACCCTCCTCAAACCCGGGTTCGTGTCCAGGTACTTCCTGGTTCAACGGACAGGGGCTGCGCCCATTCTCGACTCCATTGACCTAAACAAGTTTCTAAGGTCTCGAACCTTCAGGACGTCACTCTGGCTCAGATAATACCATCTCTGAACATGGCGGTGGTTCTGCTCTCTAGACCTACAGGACGCTGTTTTCACATCCCTATCCGTCCATCACATCAGAGGTTCCTTCGCTTTCGAGCGGAGGGATCCCTTTTCGAGTTCCAAGCCATGCCCTTCGGCTTATCTCCAGCTCCCAGGGTCTTCACCAAATGCATGGCAGTGGTGACAGCATTCCTGCGGCGCCGAGGGGTCCAGGTTTACCCTTACCTGGACGATTGGCTGATAGCAGCCCCCTCCAGACAGGAGGTGGAGCGGTCCAGAGATCTGGCCCTCCAGGTTTTCTCTCAGGTCGGCCTCCTCATCAACGAGACCAAGTTGGAACTCGAGCCGAAGCAGATGATTCTTTTCATCGGGGCAGAGCTCGACTCTCTTCGAGCCAGGGCACGGCTCCTGGCGGACAGGGTCGAGGTTCTTTCCTCCTTTGCCCAATCATTTCTGGTTGGGCAATTGCGCCCTGCCCGGGACTTCCTGTGCCTCCTGGGTCTCATGGCGGCCTATACCAGCGTGGTCCGTTGGGCCCGCTGGAACATGCGCCCCCTTCAGTGGGGGCTGGCCAGCCAGTGGTCCCAATGCTGTGATCCATTGGACCAGGTAGTGACGGTGACCCAGGGGATGTGGAACGCTCCAGTGGTGGACCGTTCCAGTTCATCGCAGGAGGGCATCCCGTTTGTCTGCCCGAGCCGCGGTCTCTCATCGACCGATGCCTCTCCTGATGGGTTGGGTGCCCATCTGGGGAACATCGAGCGACGGCCTCTGGTCCCCAAGGGAGTCCCAATGCCACATCAACCTGCTGGGAGCTCCGAGCGGGCCGCCTAGCCTCACCGCCTTTGCTCCGTTTCTTCCGGGTCAAGTGGTCCGGGTCCAGATGGACAACACCACGACCATGTACTATCTAAACCGCCAGGGCGGGACGCGCTCCATGCTTCTATGCAAGGAAGCTCTCCGCATCTGGTCACTCATGCGCAGCCTGGAGGCGGATCTCCTAGCCATTCATGTGGCAGGAGCCTCCAACACCCTGGCCGATGCCCTAAGCCGGATAGGGGTTGCGTCCCACGAGTGGTCTCTCCTGCCGGAGGTAGTACAAGATCTATTCTCCCATTGGGGCACCACCTCCAGGGAGAATGCTGAAGCTGAGGCTGTTCCATGCCTGCCCGCCTCAACAGTGATCGCTGCAGGGGATGCCTTCTCAGGCCGTGGACCCCGGGCCTCTTCTACACCTTTCCGCTGCCCCTTGATGCACAAGGTGCTTCTCAAAGCAAGGAGGGACAAGGCGCAGGTGATTCTGATAGCCCCAGACTGGCCCCACCAGTACTGGTACCCAGATCTCCTCAGCCTCAGCTCCAGGCTCCCGAGGCAGCTTCCAGCTCGCCCGGACCTGCTCTCAGTCAGTCAGGGGAAGGTATTCCATCCAGACCTTCAATCCCTGCACCTGACAGCCTGGTTCCTGAGTGGCTAGAGTTCCAGGCCTTGGGTCTTTCCGACAAGGTCCTCAACGTAGTTGAGGTGTCCTGTAAGGAGTCGACCAGAAAATGCTACGCCTTCAAATGGAAGAGATTTTCCATTTGGTGCCAGGGCAAGGGCCTGGACCCTTCCTCCTGTTCCTTGGCGAGCATATTGGACTACCTTTGGTCCCTTTCTCAGCAAGGGCTTAGGTCGACGACCCTTAAGGTGCACCTGGCAGCCATCTCTGCTTACGGGGGCGGGCTCGGGAAGCAGTCGGTGGCGCAGGAGGAAGGTGGTCTGGCGCTTTTCAAAGCCCTTGATCACATTTCCTCCGGTGCGAAAACCTCCACCTCCTGGATCTACTACTGGTACTGGAAAGCTCATGGGGCAAGCCATTCAACCAATGCACAGGTGTGAACTCTCTCACCTGTCGTGGAAGACCGCTTCTTGGTGGCTATCAGGCCAGCCAGAAGGATGGGAGAGCTCCAGGCGCCTGCATCGAAGTCCTTACCTGGTCTTCCACAGGGACAAGGTTGTCCCTGCCCCCCACCTGAAATTCCTTCCCAAGGTGGTGTCGGAGTTTCACCTAACCAGGTGTTGACTCTGCGGTGTTCTACCCCAGTCACACCTCGGAGGCCGAATATAGGCTCCATACTTAGACCCTAGAGGGCGCCTCGCTTACTATAAGGAGCGCACGGCTGAAATTGGGAGAGGTTGCCAGCTGTTTGTCACTCACGCTTGAAGCCGCACCTGGCAGACCTGCAGCCAAGCGGATGATGCAGGTGGGTCACCTCCTGCATAGATCTCTGCTATAAGTTGGCGGGCATGGAGCCTCCCAGAGGGATAAGAGCTCATTCTACCCGCCATACTGTTGCATCAGTGGCTGCTTCCAGGGACGCCCTATCCAGGAAATCTGCAGGGCTGCTACCTGGAAGTCAGCACACACTTCATCACCCATTACCACATCGACCTTGAGTCACGCCGGGATGCTGGTTTTGGGGCCTCAGTTCTCAGTCTCTATTCCTAAGTAGGGGTGTGCGCTTGCCTCCTCCTCCCGGAGAACTGCTAGGAGTCTGCCAGACAGTGTGGATGAACAACATATCCATGTCCTAGAAATACAGGTTACTCACCTGTAACAGGAGTTCTAGGAATGGTATGTTATTCATCCACCACGACCACCCGACCTCCCCGGCTTCAACGCACAAACTGAGCTTCCAGCGGGCCAGATCTGGCGTCATGGGGCAGAGCCGAGAGTTTTACCACCCGGGTGGGTGGGAGGAGCCAGCTTGAAGACCTTCCGGCAAGATTTAAAGCGGCAAGGATACCTGCCAGACAGTGTGGATGAACAACATATACCATTCCTAGAACTCCTGTTACAGGTGAGTAACCTGTATTTTTGCCCCATCTCTGTCCTTATTCCCTTTGTCATTTTCTCCATTTACCCCTGCCCTTCTCCCTATCGACATCTCTATCTTGGTGTTTCCCTCACTTACTACCCTGATTTTTTTTTTTGGGGGGTGGGCTAGGATTTCCCTGCTCCTTTCCAGTGCCTCCTCCTTGGCTAGTTTAAATGCTTGCCAATGAAGCATTTAAACCCATCACCTAGGATCCTGGTTCACCTCCTGGACGGATACAGACCATCACGCCAGTATAGGCCTGCATCACTCCATGTGGACCCCAGTCCCCAATGAAGCCAAATCCCTGAGCTCTGCACCAGTTTTTCAACCACTGATTGAATCCCATGGTGTGGAGCACCCTAGCCTCACCCATGCCATAGACAGGCAGCACCTCCGAGAAGGTTACTGTGCATGCTACTTGTCTGAGGCCCCTCCCCAACTCCACAAACTCTTCCTGCACTGCTCTAATCCCTTTCTCAGCCAAGTCATTTGTCCCTAGGTGGACAGTGACATCCAGCTCCCTCCCCCGTGCAGCTGCTCCAGCGATCCTGAGGATTCGTTCCCTATCCCTCCAAGCCATGGCGCCAGGCAGGCATCTTACCTCCCTCTCCCCTTCCTCCCCCAGTTCTACCCCCTAACAATGGAGTCCCCCACCAGGAGTTGTTTCCTTCCCCGTGGGGTCCCATGCCACCCTCCTGTGGGTCTCCTTTGTGGAAGTTCCCAGCATCCTCCTTAGTCTCCACTGCACGTGCCTCCATAGAGGAACCACACTTTGTCAGAACGGCATATGAATTGTGGAGATGTACAACTGGAGGGATGTGCCTCTGTTCCACCACCCTCACCCTTCATGAGCCCACTGTGGTTCAACTGCTCCTCTTTCTTGGCAACCTCTGAGGCAACGGCTGTGGCCCTGGTGGTCCCTGGGTGGGAGAGGAGGTCCCCCAAATCCTGGCCAACTTAGCCTGGAGATGAGCAACCTCCTCCCTCAGCCCAGAGAGGTGCCTGCAGATGGGACAACACCGCATCCTCCAGTCTCATGGAAGACTGCTGCTCCACAGCCACTGCACCACTCCCATCATGTCTTATTTCTGGCCCCTTAACTGGTGTTTGGAATACTTACTCTTTCCTCTGTTTATATATATTTTTTTTCTCCCTACTTACTTACTGCCTCTGTGCCCTTTAAGCGCCTGATATTCCTGTTCTGAGATAAGAAGTTCCTATATTGTAACCTATGTTATGACCATTTCACCATCTAAATTCTTTAAGGTACAAACCTGAATATTGACCTGTGTGGTTACCTTTCTGCCTTTGTATCTGTATGGGTACTTATAATCTTGTAACTGTCAAACTGATGTGTATTTTTCCTATTTTCTCCGGGTCATGGCTGAAAAAGGGACCTAGGTCTCAGCCTACCCAACCGAGTCATCAGTGAATACATTTTTGTAATTCTGCCCTCCACACCACCACCATTTTTTGTGATATGATGCCATTGGACTTGCTGTTTGGAATAGAATGCTGACCTATGCCTCTTTGTGGACTAGATGTGGTGCTGTAAAACAGAATAATGAAGATGGAGAAAAAAAAACAATCTGCATGATATTTAAGTAATTTTCCTTTCCTTTACGGCTTTAAAAAGCTCTCTGGCTATAAAATCATGCTGTTGGAAATATGCAGCTACACTGGCTACATTTGAAATTCTCTGGTATATAGCATTCTTGGGAATAGTTTCTGAAGCATGTCATTTGTATTTATCTTTCTGTGTTACTCCACGTTGTCAATGGGAGTTAATATATATAGGTAATAAGCACCTTTTACTGCGGTAGCGGTACAGCCCAAGCTGTAAATCGGCATCGGATCCTGGGCATATGGACATTCCGAAGGCTGAGATTCGCCATTCATTCCTGTGCCACTAAGGAGTAGGCAGCATATGAGAACTCTTGGATTTTCTTCAGTCTACAGTTAGTTTTTTTTTTTTATTGCTTTTCTTAGTCAGATTCGTGCAACTGAGAAAAGGGTTGCAGCTACCTATTTTCAGGAAGCACCCCCAAATTTATAGATCGTGCCTATTAAGCTGTGGCTTTCAAATTGGCTAACCCACCTTTTCCTTTTACCCCTACCCCATTTTCACTGCCTTTCTGTGTGAATTGGGGCCCTGTGCCGATAGGGTGTTTTGCAGTCTCTTGTTTTTTAGTCTGGTGCCTTGCAGGTAAGTAACATTATATAAAGGAGGGCACAGTTATTAGAGCTTGTCCTGTTCCTTTGATTTTGCACTCTATTAAACCCTGAGCACTTAGCAGTACTTTTTGGCTTGTGGTCACTTTCATTTGTGCCCCTTTTTGCTTTTTCTTGGTCCTGTTGTTTAAGGTGCAGTATTTCCTCTTGTAGCGCCAATAGAAACCTTTGTTTGCGCTTTGTCCTCTAAGGAGTCCTTGGATTTTTCCTGAGCTAGCCCTGTGTTTAATTTTATTTCTACCTAAGGAGAGAGAGCTTGCAAAAGTTGAGACTTGTTTGGGCTGCCTGTGTTAGTGTGTAGGTGGGCTTCATTTTTTACTTAGAGCAATTCTTGCTGTGTTGCCTTGTCTGGGGAACTTTCTTCCTCGGTCAGGAGCCTCCGGCAGTCCAGAGGTGTTTTTACTGTTGGTAGATCGCGCTGTTCAGCGTGTTCTTCAGATGGGGGTGATCCACGTGACTTAGTGCCATTGCTGGTATTCTGTCAGCAACCTTTGCTCCTCTTCCTCCTTGGCACTTGCTATCTAGCGAGTCTTCATGCCTTTGCTGTGTCAGGTACACCCCTGTTCATGTGGTGACATCACACATGTGTAGTGTGCATGCCTCGCTTGTCCAGCTCTGTGTGTGGAATGGAGCATTGATCATTTCTGCAGGTGCTGATCTTTTTTTATCTCTAGAAGTGAGAGAACTAAATACAACAAACATGAAGGGGGCAGATTAGTATACGGCAGCATGGCTGATGGCCTGGCGTGCTCCAGGTGTTGTGCTCATTTTTGGCTTGGTTTTTCAACTTTATGGGGGGGGGGGCGTGTTTTTTCCCTCAGATTGGTGACCCCATCTGATAGCCTTCAGCCAGGGCAGCAGGGAATTGTAGAGGCTGTGTGGTGAGTTAGCAGCTCATCTGCTAAAGGAATTATCTTAATTATTTTCTGTTATTTCTTGCATTTTGCATTTATACAGTTGGCAGCATGGCTTATAGAAGACCTGTGTTTCTTAAAAGATGTAAGACCTGCCTGATTATGCTGAGACCCTTTCCCTTAGGGTCTTATTGCCCGAATTGTGTAATGTAATGTAATATATCTATTTTTTTTTTTTTTACTCCCAGCCGAACCCCATGCTGGGGGTGCACCCGAGGTACTGACAGGCAGTGGTAGGACAGAGTTGCAGAAATCCTTTCTGCTGCTCTTAAATGAGCTGCTGGGCTTTGATGTCTTACAGGACTTCCCTACCAGTACACCTGAACCCAGTGCAAGGCCCTCGGGTCAAGGGGAATCCATACAGGCACGTCCAGGTGTGCCAGAGCAAAATATGGATGCTCACTCAGATCTGCAGGCAACCCCTGGCCTTGACTCTGAGGGTCTAGATAAGGATATAGATGGCCAAGGGGATAATACTGACCCATCCGTGCTATTTGAGGAGGAGGATCCCTCTGAGGAGGAGGAGGGAGAGTGGACAAGAGCCTAAGAAAAAGATTCCGATCCCTCCCCTGTTTGATACCAAGTTCCTCTCCTATCTTATAATGGATACTTGTCGGACATTGTAGCTGAAGGAAGTGCAAGTCATGTAGTCCTTGGATGTGAATCCAATACTGTCCGCTTCCTCCTCTGCACCGAAGTATTTTCCAAACTTTGTGCACTGCAGCCAGATCTTTGAACAGGAATGGGCCAGCACAGATAGGGGCATGCATCTGCCTAAACCGAGGATGAGATGTTATTCCTTTTGGAGGCGAGCTCACAGACGTGGGATGTTTTCCCTTTGGCAGACAAGGACGTTCATAATTTAGTTAAGCACACAACCATTCTGTTGAGGGGACTTTGGTCCTAACTGACACCCATGATAAGAGGGTGGACAACTCGTGCACAAGAGCTTTTGCCTCAAATGGGGTAAATCTGCACACCTCATATGTATCCTTTGTTTCCAGAGCCTTGAACTCCTGGGTCATGGCCCTGGGTGGTCCCCCTCCTCCAGTTTGAAAGGGGTGAACATTTTGCAGCTGATGTGCATACATCCACCTTTCTGGGCAATGCCACAATGGGCAATTGATGGCTGTCAGCATGCTCTGCATATCACATTGTTGCAGCCATGCGTGGTGTTTCGCTCATCATTAGGTCACAGATCATGCATTGAAGGCTAGGCTATTTAACCTGGCCTTTAAAGGTGGACTGCTTTTCAGCTGGAGATTGGATGACATCCTGAAGAATGTCCAGGATAAGAAGAGACAACTCCCAGTGTCGAAAAAGCAACAGAAAAAAAACTCATCATTAAGGGGGCAAGGAAGTGCCCAGCAACAGCAATCCCAAGGCAGTTTCTGTCCCTTCAGGAATTTTGGAAACAAATAAAATAAGGGAGCCTATTCCAGATTCGAGGGCTACAGTAACAGAGGATCCTTCACCCGCAGGCATAATGGAGGCACAGGACGAACAAGTAGGTAACTCATAATGAAAGTACGTGGGCCCATCTCTAACCAAATTCCCTTGGTGGAAGACTGCAGAATTTTTACCAGACATGGGTCAAAATGCTGTCAGATTTATTGATTTAAGAGTTTTGCCAGGAAGGCAAACTGAGCAGTGTACCACTCGATTCCAGATGCGCCCTTGGGGAATAGGGATAGGCAGGATACAGTAATAGTAGAATTTACACATATTCATGTTCAGTTACAATTCAAATTAGAGTAATCAAAATTCTTATATACAAATAGTAAATATACAGACAGGGTGGTACAGGTAAGGGAACGGCATGCACTGAATTACGTATATACCCCACAACACACAGTAAGCAGGGTTGCCAACAATAGGGAGAAGAACAGCAGAGACAAATAAACTGACAACAAGGTTGCAAGGGATTCAGCAGGGCAGGATGGAAGAGCAAGTGGTAGAGAATTGAGTCTTAAGAAGAGCATTACGGTGTGGAGTGCCAGTGGCGTGTCTAATATCGGCCGACAGGGAGTTCCATAATTTGGGCATCCTGAAGCTGAAAGCAGCCTTTCCAGACCTGGTGGACCTGTGCGGGATGTGAAGTAGCCGAGAATCAATGTTCCTGAGTGAGTAGGCTGGAGGGGGAAGAACATTCAGGGAGGACACCAGGTAGGAGGGGAGGGACTGCGACCAGGATTTTGCAACGGTTCTAGCACAGTGTAGCAATCTCTGATTGCGGAGAGAGAGGGGAGAGCCAAGGACTGGTAGAGGTCACAGGGATGTGTACTAGGAGGGCAGTCCAGGGAGAACCGCAGAAGCAGTTGGAGAGGGTCTAGTCTAAACAGGGAGGTTTGAGTGGCTGCACAGTAGACTACATCGCCGTAGTCCATTATTGGGAGGATCATCTTTTGAACGATAGCCAGTCGCGTTGATAGGGGGATGCAACTTTTGTTGCGGTACAATGCGCCTAGCATGGGGTGCAGCTTCTTGTATATAGCATCAATATGCGAAGCGAAGTCAAGATGCTGGTCTAACCAGACCCCAAGGTATCTGTAGGAAGTGCAGACCTCCGGGGGAGCCTTCTAATGTGTGGAAAGTGGGGGAGGCAGGAAGGTGGGACAGTTTGGCCAAAGAGCCAAAAGTTAGGGAAACAGTTTTTTTAGGGTTTAGAAATAGTTGATTTGAATGGAACCAACGTTGGACGCAGTCAAAATCCTCCTGCAGGAGGCTGGTCCCTTGGGCGCAGTGGTAGGGCTACCGCTTGCTGTGCCAGCCACCCGGGTTCGAGAATGGACCTGGGCGCTGGAGAGCCGGCTGGAGGAGGATTGAGCACCCAGGGGCTGCTCTCCTCCGGGTGGGGTGGGATGCGTGTCCCGCTGCAATACCGCCACATGGGTGACCACGGGTGGAGGTACAGCGAGACAGCATATAAGGGGAGGGAGGACATCTGCCGGGAGCCACAGCATTGGCACGTCGCGATGTGCATCGCTCCATGGCCCCCCCTTGCATGCAGACACCCTGTAGGCTGGGACCAGGAAAAACCCTGTGCTGGGCTCCCGTAGACGGGACCCAGCTGTCCCGAGGTAACCCTTAACCAGGCTCCATAGATGGGGCTGGTGGACGCCTCCGACGCATACTCTGAGGTGTGAGAGGGGACTGAAGGGGGTCCCCGCCTCGGGTAAAACAAGGCAGGGTGGAAAAGGCAACCAGGCTCCTCGGAGGGAGGTACCTGGGCGGACTACTGGATTACACAGCCTAGGGATCCTCAAGAAAGGAATCCAGTACAAGCAAGAAGGGGGCATAAAGAGAAAGTATAAAAAAAAAAAAAAAATCCTCCTGCAGGCAGGCTGCCACGACAGTGGGGGATGAACCAGAGGCAAACAGCACAGTGTTGTTTGCATACATGTGGATAGATGTATGAGGACAGGCTGCAGGCAGATCATTCAGGAAAACAGAGAACAACAAAGGGCCAAGGACAGATCTTTGGGGGACCCTGCTGGTAACAGGGAGTGAGGAGAAGATAGCTGAGCCAGTACGGACAGACTGGGACCTACCTGCCAAGTACGACTGGAACCAGTTGGTGGCAGGCTCAGTCAGTCCAGCTTGGGTGAGTTTGGACAGTAACAGGGCATGAGAGACTGTGTCGAAGGCCTTAGCCAGGTCGATGAAGATAGCTGCAGTTATCTCCCCTTTATCCATGCCCATAAGGATGGTGTTGGTGAGACGAAAGAGATCGGTGGTGGTGGAGAGTATTTTTTTTTTTTTTCTAAACCCAGCCTGGTAAGCGGTGAAGAATGAGATGGAGTCGAGGTAGTGGGAGAGCTGGGCTAGTACAAGGCGCTCCTGTATTTTGACTAGGGTGGGGAGCAGCAATACAGGACAGTAGTTGAATGGGGAGGAAGGGTTGCCTCCTTTGGTGAGGGGAATGACTGTGGCTTGTGTCCATATTGTAGGGACGGACCCAAGTCTGAAAGACAGGTTATAGAGAGTGGCTAGAGTGTTGGCTATGGTTGGGGCAGAAGAAAGGAGCATTTTGCGGTCAAGGCCCGTGGGGCATTTACCTTTGGATGGATTTAGTGACTGAAGTATTTTTAGTACCTCAGCGGGTGTAACCGGGCGGAGCGAGAAATAGGCAGGTGAGGAGACAGCAGGGGGAACAAGGGGAGAAAGTGGGGGGTGAGAGGAGAGTAGAGAGGACGTAGTGTTGGTGAAATATGAGTTAAACTCAGTGGCAACAGTGCATGGAGCAGTGATGATACTTCCATCTATATAGAGTATGGGAGTAGGGGGTTGGGCCGGGGGGGTGAGTAGGGATTTAATTGATTTCCAAAATTGTGCTGGGTGAGAAAAGTTATTGTTGGAAGCAGACTTGAAATAATTAGATTTGGCTTGTCGTATGAGTCTTGTGCAGGCATTCCTTAGCAAGTGGTAGTGTTGCAGAGCCGTTTGTTCCCATTGCTTTGAAGGTTTTCCAGGCTCGGTCCCTGACTAGTAGTTGTTCCAAGAGGTTTGCGGTTACCCAAGGTAGGTGGGATCCTCTTACCCTGGATCTTCTGAGAGGCACGTGGTAGTCCCAGATAGCCAGGAAGTTGGTCGTGAAAAATTTGAGGGCCTCATCCATGGAGGGAGCCCTAGGGATGTAGGACCAGTTGATGCTGGTGAGGTCATTTAGGAGTGTGGTCAGGTCAAGGGATTTGTAAGCTCTGTTGTACAATGTGCGGGGGGGAGGAGCCTTAGGTCTGAATATTTTCCGCACTAAATAAGTCATATGGTGATCACTGAGGGAGTCCGGTAGTAGGCCAGCGTTGGTGCATGGGTACTGGAAGTCTTGGCTCTACAGTATGCCATAGAATTCGCTACAGTACCCATAAGTGGTTGTTTCCTGCAATCCCTTGTGCCACAAAACCCAGTGAAGAGACAGGCTGTAGCCCAGACATTGGATCACTTGTTACAGATTGAGGCAATTGTCCCAGTGCCTCCCCAGTGAGGAGGGTCTAGGATTTTACTCGATTTACTTTGTGGTTCCCAAGAAGCCGGAGAGTTTCTGCCTGATTCTGGACCTGAAGCACCTAAACAAGTTTGTTTGCCACACAGCCTCCAAGATGAAGTCCTTGCTGTAAATCATCTGGGCTTTCCAACTGGGGGGACTATCTGGCATCCATGGATCTGAAGGATGCCAGCTCCACATTCTCACTCGCCAGTTGCACCAGAAGTTTCTGAGGTTCATGATTCAGGGGCAGCACTTACAGTATTGAGCACTTTCTTTCGGGTGTTGACTGATCCTCTGGTATTCTCCAAGGTCTTGATTGTATTAGTGGCACAACTGGGCAGGAGGGACATCACATGTACCCCTACCTGGATGACCTGTTCATCCGAGCATCATCGGCTCAGATAGCCCAGAGGTCAGTGTCAAGAACCCTGAAGGTGCTGGTGATGCATGGTTGGATTGTCAGTCGGGGGAAGAGCTTCCTCATCCTATCTGAGAGGTTGGAACACGTGGGTGTGGTGTTCCAGACAGATTAGGGGAAAGTTTTCCTCTCTTCATTCAGGATGCAGACCCTGAAGTGAGAGGTGCAGTGGTTAAGCAGCCAGCGCTTGGTTTCTGCTCACAGGCTTCTCTGGATTCTGTAACTGATGACAGCAGTGATAGAACTAGTTCCATGGGCCTGCTTGCATATGTGGCCCTTCCAGAACAAAATGCTGTAGGCCTGGAACCCGGCCTCAGAAGATTACCAAGCCCAGAGTGTGCTTCCCTGGTCATTCCGACAATTGCTGGCTTGGTTAAAAAGTCTTGAGAACCTCACCAGGACGTCTGTTTTGGAAGCTCCATGGGAGCGGATATTGATGACTGATGCCAGCCTGTACAGCTGGGGCACAGTCCTGGGTCACATTCTTATTTGGGGTGTTTGGACTCTTCAAAAGCAGGGACTCCATATATGAGGGTGGTGTGCCTTGCTCCTCTTCATGTCTACAATGAAGTACGATCACAGGCAGTGAAGGTAAGATTGGACGGCACTGCCACTGTGGCATACATAAACAACCAAGGAGGCACAAGAAGCAAGGAGATGCTAGCAGAAGCAATTGAAGTGCTGTTGTGGGCAAAAAACAACCTCCTGATTCTTTCAGCTGTTCATTCTGCAGGAGAACTAAACTTCCAGGCCAATTGGCTGAGTCAACAGACAGTCCATCCGGGAAATGGATGTTGAACTTGTAGGTGTTCGGCTGCCTGTGCGGAAGATTGGGTCGAACTCAGATCACCGTCTTTGCATCAGAGGAAGATGCTCAGGTACCAGGGTTCTTCAGCCAGTACCATTGTCTTCAGCAGAGGCAGTAGATGCTCTGTCCCAGATGTGGGATTTCATCAGAGCATACTTTTTCCCTCCACTACCACTCCTCCCCAATGTTCTTCGCAAAATAAGGCAATCAGAAGGAAGCTTCCTGCTGATAGAGTTGGAATGACCAAGAAGGCCATAGTTCTCAGACCTTGTGAATCCGACTCAGCAGGTTCCATTCTAGCTTCTGCGCTGGAGGGACATTCTCTTCCAAGGACCCATTCTGAATCCAGACCCAGAGGTGATGAAGCTGGCGGCCTGGCTCCTGAGAGGAAGACGTTGTTGAGACAGGGTTTTTCCAAAAAAGTGGTGGATACCTTCTTGGCTACTAGGAAGGTGTTTACATCTGTGGCCTACAACAGTGTGTGGAATAGTTTCTTGGCCTAGGTCAGAGAGAGAGAGACAGAGAGGGAGGTAGCATACCTGCCAAAGCTATTGTTCCACAGATTTTGTATTTTTTTGCAGGCAGGGCTAGACAAAGGTCTTGTGCTGGGCACACGCAGGGGTCAGGTGTCCATGCTAGGAGCAACTCTAGGAAGTTCCATGGGCACATCTCTGAGGCCCGTCCTGGAGGTCATATGTTTTCTAAGAGCGGTTCACAGGAGTAGACCGTCGTCCCGGTCTCTGGTTCTCCGTGGAATCCGAATCTGGTGTTGAATGCTCTTTGTTGGGCACCTTTCGAGCCTCTTTCATCAGTACCATTGGATATCCTGTGTGCTTCATTGGATACTGTGTGTGTTTCCTAATTGAAGTCTGCTCTGCTAGAAGGACTGGTGAACTTCAGGTGCTGTCATACAAAGACCCTTACCTTATTCATAAGGAAAAGGTCGTACTGAGGACAACCATCCCCCCCCCCCAGTTGTTTAACCAGGAGTGGCACAACTAAGCTGAAAGCTTGTGTACAGGTGTGACTTGGGAGCACAGGGAAGTTAAGTGACTTGCTCAGGGTCACATAGTATGCAAGTGGGGGCTGTGGGATTCAAACCCAAGTCTCCAGATTTACAGCTCAGAGCCTTAAACCACTGCGCTATACTGCCTCTCTGATCCTTTGTTCCTAAAGATCCTACAGCCTTTTATTGTAAATCAGGAAATCTGTTTCCTGTCCTTCTGTCCTAAGCTGGCAAATCCAATGGAGCATTAACTGCACAATTTGGACCTGTGCAGGGCATACCTTAAAAGGACAGTAGAATTTTGGAAGTCCAAAAGTCTGTCTGTCTTCTGTTTGGAGCAGCAAAAAAGGTCTGCAAACTTCCAAGGGCACCTTGGCTAGGTCATGAGGGCTTGTATTGCCAAAAAGCTCTAGCCCTCATTAAAGTTCACTCCACCAGAGATCTGGCTGCCTCCTGGGTGGAAAGAGGGGGCAGCATCTGTCTTAGAATTCTGTAACGCAGCAACGAGGTCCTCCATTCATATATTCACTTAGCACTACAGATTGGATTTTCAGAGTTCCTCCAATGTGGCCTTCGGTCACAGAGTTTTTGCAGGTGGCGGTTTGCAGATAATTATCATTCCACCTGAATGGGTTATATATGGGACCGTATTCTCCCCCTCCCAGTTGAGAAATGGGTACTGCTTCTTAGAACCCATATGTATTAACTCCCCATTGACAAAGTGGAGCGATACAGAAAGGAGAAATTCCTGGATACTTGCCATAATTTTCTTTTCTGTTAACTCCATCATAGTCAATGGAGCTTCTCCTGGGAGCCCATGGCTCCCGTTAGAAATATTGCCCAATATTTTTCAGGATGTTGCAGTTCAGAAAATACAATAATTTTTTACAGTTTGTCCCGACTTACCTGATAACCAGGAAAACTTTTGCAGTTTATTTGGTCCCAGGCACACAGATTAACAGGTGGAGATTTCTGAACCTTGTATGGTGGTGTTCCCTGTTGCAGGTTGTTGCTTATCCTTGTTTTTTTCAGCCATGTTTCCTGTTATTGCTATTATTACTGTTTCACTATATCTTTGTGTTACAAGTGTTATCAACAGAATCCCAAATGTTTTATGGGACCAGTGGTCGGACACCATCAAGGAGGGATTGTGGAGTTTACTGACAGGATTCCACCAACCAGCTCTCCAGAGTAAGAATATAATGTAAGATCTTTTTACATGAACAGTCGGTGTTCAGTTAAGGAGAGAGTTCCTTGATCTGAGTGTTTTGCAGATTATTCATTACTTAGCAGTGTATAGGTACTGCGTGGACAAGCGGTGACTGGAGAATCTCCACCTTCAGAATGTTTATATGCCCAGGTTTCTGTGCTGATTTACAGCTTGGGCTGTACCACTACCATAGTAGGAGGGCTTATTACCCATATGTACTAACTCCCCTTTCACGACGTTGGAACAAACAGAAAACTACAGTAAGTACAAAGGAATTTCTCCTTTACAGATTAGTAGACCTACCAACTTTGCTGTATATTTACAAAATAATATGTTTTTATTTCAAATTGGATTATGTCATTCTTTTGCAGATCCAAGTCTGACATTCATACAGGCCCTCCCAGTGAAGCAAACAGTGTGCAGTTGGGGAATGCTACAACAAAGACAAGTGACTCTCTCACTTCACGGTAATCTTTACACTAATGCATACAATAAAAATTATTAGAAAAAGAAACATACTTAAATAGTTAGAGTGCACTTTAATATTGAAGCCATTTAAGGATGTAAAGGAATAAGTTTCAAATCATTTATGGACTTTTCACTTTGCAAGGATTTAAAGTTGCACAAATGTTTAACATGAATTCTTTTTCCATTGGAAAAATTAACTTTTAGCAGATTTTCTGTCCTTCCTAACAACTCACTGCAGACTTCTGTCACAGTTCGTGACATTAATTTGTATATTCATGTTGCACCTGTGTCATTGTAATTTAAATGTCAGACGCCCTTTATACAGTAAAATATTTTTATGAAGTAAATTAGCAAATTGTTTGATTTTACAGTGCAAATCTGTCAAGCTGTTATTTACCTTTGATTTACAATTTTTCTGTTGGCCAGCTCCATGGTGCTGAGTGGTAGGGGACAGCTCTGGTACGCTGGCAACTCGGTTGGCACCCTGAGCCCAAGATGTCATGAGCAGAGACCAGCAGGGAGGGCTCAGAGCCATCTGCTAGATGCTCTCCTTCTGGGTGGAGTAGATTCAGTGTGCCACTCTTTTATAGTAACACTTGAGGGTGTGCTGTGGAGGTGCCATTGGTGGCATGAGTGGCTATATACTGCCTGGTACCCCATCCCCTAAAGCAGTGGCCCTAGTACTTGCAGGCAATTGGCAGGGGGCAGGCTCTAACACAAACAAAACAGTCCCATGGTTTGCTGTGTCAGGAAGGCCATTCAGTCACCACAGACACCCCGATGTAGTCCGAAATGACAGTCATTTGGCCCCATCATGTTAGAATAGACATTTCCTCTGCCAGTTTGGTGTGGCTGTACTGAAAGGCAAGAAGGAGGAGCCCAGTTGCAGGGAAGAAACCATGATCATCCAAGACTGGGTCAGCAGAGGTTGGAGGAATCTGACTAGGAGGAGAGTGGGGGAAGTCGGCTTGTGAATGGTGGAGACCCAGGAGAGCAAGGAGTGATGATGAGCATGGTCAGTGGCAATAAAGAAACAAAAAAACAATCTGCGTTGATGCTGATAATTCTCTCCTTGCTCACATACATTCGTGTATCATTAGATCGTTAGTGATGTGTTTCTCAAGATTTGTGGGGAACTTTTTTACAGGCACTTCTTTCCCCTGTTGATTTCATACCCATACAAATTGCTTACTAGTGCCTTTACCCTGCCCTCACAGGGTTCTGAATGCCACACACCACAAATTTGAACAACTGGACCTTGCTTCTAACTCCATACACCTGCTGTTTCTGCTGGAACTCAGTTGATCTGACACAGAGGACAGCAGTTGTATTCTTCTCCGAGTTGTGTCTTCTTCTTTTTTCCTTATTCTTTAGTGCAGTTTCCTTTTCCAGACCACATCATAGAGCCAAGATATGCGGGTCACCACTGGGGGGATTGTTGTGCTCCTCACAGATTATAGCACATCCCACTGGGATGGATGTATGTACTACATACATACATACATATTTGAGGGGGAAGATGACTAGTGGTCAGTAGAGGTTGTCCCTTCCACTTGCTCACTGGGAATACCCTTTATCACCATTTTCTTTCAAGCACTTTCTAGTCTGAGTTTGAAGTTTACTGCAGTATCAGCTGATACCACATGCTCTGTCAGTATAATCCAATCCACACAAAAAAAAAGTAAGTGTTCCCTCACTCTGCAAAGCAGTTATTTCTGATGTTACCCTTAAATCTTTCTCCCTTCAGTGGCATTGAGTGTTCCCTTGTCCTTTGATCCTTGTGCATTTTGAAGAGCAGTACTTGGTCTGATGGTGTTATCCCTTTAAGATACTTAAAACTGTAATTCACTTATTTTTATTGGCGTTGCCCTAAGTCCGCCTAGCTAGCCTGCCTTGACTGCTTCAATGTGTAATTTCTGCCTAGCTAGCCAGCCTAGTCTGCCTTAATTTTGTACCTTGCCTAGTTAACCAGCCCAGTCTGTATGCAGTAGTTTTAAATGCAATTGTTCTGCTTTCTCTGTATATTTCTTACTCTCTTTCTCCTTCCTGCCTACTTCCCCCTGCCTCAGCCACCTCAGCTAAAAGCCCTCTCTGTGCATGCCGCTGACCCACCCTGCTTCCGCTGCCTTTTCTCTGCTAAAAACTTTCAGTCCCAGCCTCCAACTTTAGTTTGATCTTCCTCCACTATGACCCCAACCCCCTGCTGTTTCCTCTGCCTACAGACTTCTGTGACTCACGCCCCCCCCAATTCTCATGTACTCTCACTCTCCCCTGTCCTCCTACGCCGGCCACCTTTTCAAGATGGTCTTCTTTTTTATTTTAATCCCCTGCTACTCTCTCTCTTGCTTCGAAACAGCTGACACCCACTTTCAAATGGCAACTGCCTCCCCGGACCAAGCAACCCAGATACAAGTCCTCCGAAGCGCCGGTATTTTTAAACAATTGGCGTTTCACTACTCCTGAGCCCTGATTGGCTCCTCTGCTGGACTGGCACTGCCTGATTGGTTCCCTACTGAATCTGGCCACTAGCTCAGGCTCTCAGTTTGACAGTTCTGCTCCTTTGCTGGCTAAGATTTTCACCCCCCCATCCCTGCCACTCTTTAAATACACTACCAGCTCCACCCTGAAATATAGCCAGGCCAGTCAACCCTTCGCTGCAAATTCCTTTCTCCTTGTGACAGCCTAGCTTGCCCAGAGTCCCTGGCTATAGAACATGCAACATGGCCCTGTGTAGCCCTATCCCTTGCATCTGCCTGATTTCATATCTCCTCACATTTACTATTCCAGTTCCCAACCCCAAAAGCACCTGCCTGTTTCTTCCAGCCCCTATCACACTAGCCACCTCTATCACTACTCATCCATGCCTGTCGCTCTGCCTGTCCCCTCACCTATGTCTGCCCTGGCATCCTCCCATTTCTGATGCTATCCTTTGCAGCCCAGTCATGGCTGCCAGACCCTCCCCCAAGGCCATCCTCTACACAAGGAGGCTAAAGCTCCCAGCTACTTACTCTTTCCTCCTCCTTATTCTGCTCCTCGCAGGGGATGTCAGACCTAACCCAGGCCCCTTCGCTGCCCCCACACCCCTAAGCTCTCACAAAGGTCTCTCCATCTCCCACATCAACATCAGGAGCCTCCTGCTCAAACTCGACCAGTTAACTTGTTGGATGACTGAGCATTCTCCTGATATCCTCTGCCTGATGGAAGCCTGGCTCTCAGCCAAGACCCCCCCAATTCCTCCATCAGCCTACCAAACTACTCCCTGCTCAGACAGGACCGTGGCAAGAGAGATGGAGGAGTAGCCATTTACTCCAAACAGCCCCTCGTGTACTGTCACTTTCAAGGAAGCTTGCCCTAGCTCCCACAAATTTCTCCTTGCTAAACTCGCCATATCAACCTCACTCCCACTATACGTAGATGTACTTTACGCCTCTCCCTGCCTAGCCTGTGACTCGCTTGTCTCTACCACAGCCTCCTTTCCTGACTTATCCCCAAACGGGGAACTGGTCCTCCTAGACAACTTCAACCTGGACTGATTAGCCATCTCATCCAAGGCCCATGTCGCCCAAATAGAGTCCCGTAACTTAACCCAGCTACTAAGTGAACCCACTGCTATAACCCACACTCCCAAAACCACTCATTACTTGATCGAATTCTCTCTTTCCACCCACACAGAGTAACTTGCTCTGGCACCCTTGCCAATGCACTAAGCAACCACTGCATATATACTGCACCAGGAAAACTCACGTGCCAAAATCTGCCCAAAAATACTTAAATGCACGCCCTCTTTATACACCGGACACTGTATCTCTACTTCCCAGCCTTGGACACACCAACTGGCAACAGGTATACTCAGCCTCTGATGTAGACACTGCCCTCTCCAGTTTCCTGAATATTTTCACTAGAACCTGGGACTCCCATGCCCCCATGAAAAAGACCAGAGTCAAGAAGCGACACCATAAATGGATCTCAGCACACATTCTAGCACAGTGCAAGGCCGGAGACAAAGCCTGGTCTACTTTTAAGTCTGACCCCACCACCCAAAAGAGGCAAGCCTGTAATACTCTCTGCAATGCCTGCACCAAAGCCATAAGGCTAGCCAAAACCAACTATTTCAAGTCACAACTCTCTCTCTGTCAGCCCTCCAATTTCTGGAAAGTCATACACTCCCTTCTCAATCCACCAACACAACCTAGTACCCCCGCTTTCCCGAAACGCAACCAACCTACTACAGACCCCATCAGCACTGCAGACACACTCAACAAATTCTTCACATCCTGTGCTCTCCCACCTGGGCCTATCTCCACCCCCCCCAAACCCCTGAACAACAACAATTTGTTTCCCTGCCATCTCTGAGCAAGAAGTCCTTAAAGCCCTCAGATCACTTAATACAGCTAAATCTAGCCTGATGGGATCCACCCAAAACTCCTGCGGATCTCCGCTCCTGCTATATCCAAGCCCCTCACCCACATACTAAACCTCTCTTTTTCCACAGGAACAGTACCTCAGGCATGGAAATCAGCCTGTGTAATCTCTCTCCACAAAGGTGGCGACCCCTCCCTTCCTGTCAACTACAGACTAATCTTCCTCTTCCGAGCACTAGCCAAGCTCCAGGAATCCCTAGTTCACATCAGATTGGTGGAACATCTCACCAACAAGAACCTTCTCTCTTCCCACCAGTCAGGCTTCAGAAAACAACATTCCACCGTCTCCTCCCTCCTGCAGGTCACAAACCACAGCCTCAGACCGGGGCCTCCTAACTGCCGCTATGTTTGTCGACCTGGCTAAGGCCTTTGACTCTGTATCCCATCCCCTCCTCCTACAGAAGCAGCTGGGCTCATGTCTGTCACCATCCAGTGGTTTAAGGCCTACCTCTCTAACAGGCAACAACCAGTAAAAATTGCCGACGTCGTTCTCCCCCCCCCCCCAACATATCGTGGTGGGGGTCCCCAAGGCTCAGTCCTTGGTCCTGTCCTCTTCACCCTGTTCATTAACAACTTTCCCTCCTCCTGCTACAAATCTTGCTTGCACGTGTGTGCGGATGACACTATCCTCTTTATGTCTGGTCCAACAATACAAGAAGCTCAAGCTACCCTTCAAAATTACTTCAGCAGCATCCAGCAATGGTTCAGACTAAACCAACTGAAAGTAAAGACCTCCAAGAAAATCATAGAAACATAGAATTTGACGGCAGATAAGGACCGCTTGGCCCAGCTAGTCTGCCCATTTCTCTACCTAACGGATAAGCTGCAGATCCTAGTTAACAAACAGCCTACTTCCTCCTACCCCCCACTAGAATTGCCTTATGTCTGTCACATGTATTCTTGAATTCCACCACTGTTTTTGACTCTATGACCTCCTCAGGAAGGCTGTTCCATGCATCTACAACCCTCTATGTGAAGAAATACTTCCTCACATTACCTCTGAGCCGTCCTCCCTCTATCTTCAAATTGTGCCCCCTTGTTCTTGCACATTTTTTTTTTTTTTTGAAAGATGCTACCTTCTTGGACTTTGTTGATTCCCTTGAGGTATTTGAAAGTTTCTATCATGTCCCCACTCTTCCTCCTTTCATCAAGGCTATACATCTTAAGTTCCTTTAGTCTTTCTTCATATGTCTTCTGGTGCAGGCCCTGCACCATTTTGGTTGCCCTCCTCTGGACAGCCTCCACCCTGTCTGTGTCTTTGCGGAGATGGGGTCTCCAGAACTGTACACAGTACTCCAGATGTGGTCTTACCAACTGTCTGTACAGAGGGCCAACAACATTCTGTTTTCTACTGGTGATGCCTCTCCCTATGCATCCCAGTATGCCCCCAGCCCTCCTTACTGCCTTCTCACATTGCTGGCCCACTTTAGGTCATCTGATATTGCTACGCCCAGGTTCCTTTCCATTTTTGTTGTCAGTATCTCACTCATTGTGTACTCTTACCTTTGTTTTTGTTTCCCAGGTGCATTGCTTTGCACTTCTTTGCGTTGAATCTAAGCTGCCATACATTTGACCATTCCTCCAACCTTGCCAAGTCCCTTTTCATCCTTTCCACCCCACCTGCATATCAACCCTGTTGCAGATCTTTGTGTCATCTGCAAAGAGACATACCTTCCCTTCCAGTCCCTATGCAGTGTCACTTATAAAGACATTAAAAAGGACCAGCCCCAGTACTGAACCCTGTGGTACCCCACTAGTATCCCTCCTTTCTTCACTGTGTACTCCATTTACTATTACCCACTGTGTCCTATTGTCCAGTCAGTGTTTTACCCAGGCCACCACCCTGGGACCTACCCCCAGGCTGGCTAATTTGTTTATTAATCTTTTGAGCGGGACTGTGTCAGATGCCTTGCTAAAGTCTAAGTAGGCCATGTCCACAGCCCCTCCCTGGTCTACTACTTTGGTCACCCAGTCAAAGAAATCAATTAGATTTGTCTGACATGACCTTCCTGCTGTGAATCCATGCTGCCTTGGGCCCTGTGCCTCACTGGCCTCTAGGTACTCAACAATTCTTTCCTTCAGAAGTGATTCCATCATTTTCCCTACCACTGAGGTCAAACTGACAGGTCTGTAGTTTCCTGCCTCTGTCTTGCTCCCACTTTTGTGAAGGGGGATCGTATCCACCCTCCTTCAGTCCTCAGGTACCACACCATCCTCCCATGATTTGTTAAAAAGGGTAGTCCGTCGTGTTATTAGTTCTTACCTTAGCTCTTTTAGAATTCTGGGGTGAATCCCATCAGGCCTCATTGCTTTATCCACCTTCAGTTTTAACAGTTCTTTCAGAACTCTTTTTTCTTTGAAAGGACTAATATCAACGTCCCTATCCAGAGTGCTTCTATTGACTGGATTAGGTCTCTCCCCCTGCTTTTCCATTGTGAATACTGAGCAGAAATATTCATTCAGTATCCCTGCTTTTTCACTGTCGCTCTCTGCCCAACCACCTTCCTCTTTATTCAGCCTCAGTGTCCTGCAGCCGTCTTTTTGCTCTCTAATGTACCTATAAAGATTTTATCCCTTTCTTAACTGAGTTGACTATCTTTTCCTTAGTTTGGGCCTTTGCTATTCTGACTGCCTTCCCCGCTTCCTTCTGCTTTAACTGGTACAGTTCTCTGTCCTGTTCCTTCTGTGTTTCCTTATACTTCCTGAATGCTGTCTTTTTCTCTCTTACCTTCCCCGCCACTTCTTTTGAGAACCATAGTGGTTTTTTTCTTTCGTTTTGATTTTTTTTATTTGCTTCACACAAAGGCTTGTTGCCTCTGTGATGGCAGTTTTGATGTTTCCACATTGTTGCACCACCCCACCTTCTTGCCTGTTTGCTAGTGCTTTTCTGAGGCACTCTCCCATTTTGACAAAATCAGCCCTCCTGGAGTCCAGTACCTTCAGTTTTGTGTGGCTTGACTCTACAGCTAAGTTTATCATGAACCACACTGTTTGGTGGTCGCTTGTTCCCAGATGGCTACCCACTTCAAGATCAGAGATCCTCTCTCCATCCCCATTTGAGTACCAGGTCTAAGATTGCTTCCTCCCGAGTGGGTTCCAAAACTAGCTGTCTGAGGCATGCCCCCTGTAGGGCATAGAGAATGGCCTTGCACTTGGATGTGGCTGCAGCAAAGGTGCTCCAGTTAACATCTGGCATATTCAGGTCCCCCATCAGTAAATCTCTCCTTTCTCTGCCATCCCAAGGATGGCTTCTGTCATTTCCTTGTCCATTTCCTCCCCCTGAGATGGGGGTCTATATAAAACCCCTGTGCGGATTGTGGAGCCATTTCCAGTCTCCAGGGTGACCCACAGTGCCTCCTCTCCTCCCTGTTTACCCTTTAGTTCTGTTGCTTTGATCCCTTCCGTTACATAGAGAGCTACTCCTTCTCCTCTTCTTCCCTCCCTGTCACTCCTGTAGATTGTGTACCCTGATATGTTGACATCCCAGTCATAGTTCTCTGTGTACCATGTTTCTGTGACTGCCACAATATACAGGCATCCTTCTTCTAGCAAGGCCACAATTTCGTGAAGCTTTTTACCTAGACTACGGGCATTGGTACTCATTACCCTCCATTTTTTTATGGCTTTATTTCTTTTTGCCCCATCCCTGTCCTTAATGCCTTTGTCTTTTTCTGCATTTACCCTGCCCTTATCCCTATCGACATCTCTATCTTGGTGTTTACCTCCTAACTACCTGATTTTTTTTTTTTTTTTTTGGGCGCTGGATTTCACTTCTCCTTTTCGGTGCCTCCCCCGGGCTAGTTTAAATGCTTGCCAATGAAGCATTTAAACATATCATCTAGGATCCTGGTTCCCCTCCAGGATAGATGCAGACGATCATGCCTGTATAGGCCTGCATCCCTCCAGGTGAAGCCCCAGTCCCCAATGAAGCCAAATCCCTGAGCTATGCACCAGTTTTTCAACCAGTCATTGAATCCCATGGTGCAGAGTACCCTAGCCTCATCCATGCCATAGACAGGTAGCACTTCCGAGAAAGTTACTGGGTGTGCTACTTGTCTAAGGCCCCTCCCCAACTCCACAAACTCCTGTAGCACTGCTCTGATCCCATTCTCAGCCATGTCATTCATCCCTAGGTGGATAATGACATCCAGCTCACTCCCCCTTGCAGCTGCTCCCACGATCCTGAGGATTGCTTCCTGTCCCTCCAAGCCATGGCCGGGCAGGCACCTCTCCTTTCCTTCCCTCCCCAGTTCTACCCCCCTAACAATTGGAGTCCCCACCAGGAGTTGTTTCCTTTCCCTGTGGGGTCCAGTGCCACCCTCCTGTGGGTCTCCATTGTGGAGGTTCCCAGCATCCTCCTTGGTCTCCACTGCTGGTGCCTCCGTAAAGGAACCATGCTCCGCCAGAGTGGCAAATGAAGTGTGGAGAGGCACAACTGGAGGGATGTGCCTCTGTTCCACCACCCTCACACTCCATGAGCTCACCATTAGTCCAACCACTCCTCTTTCTTGGTAACCGCTGAGGTAGTGGCAGTGGCCTGGGTGTTCCCTGGGTGGGGGAGCAGGTTTTTCGAATCATTTGCCAGGTCAGCATGGAGACGAGTAACCTCCTCCCTCAGACAAGAGAGGTGCCTGCAAATAGGGCAGCAATGCATTTTCCAGAATGTCTCCCGGAAGACTGCTGCTCCACAGCCAGTACATTGCACCACTCCCCACATGTCTGTGTCCCTTCCTGTTACAGATGCTTTTCTTTTGTTGTTTTTTTTTTTTGTTCTTGTTTTAGTTTGTGCAGGCTTGTGAGTGTATCTACCCCCTATTCAGTGTGCTATGCTTTTAAGAATATGAACAAGTGTATGTTAGCAGTTTTGGGGAAGTGATGTCAGAACCCCTGCTATAAAGGAAGTCATGCACCTGGGGCAGGTGCGGTGTGGGGAAGGTGGGAGGAGTAAACCTATGCCGTCCAGAAACAATCAACTACAACTCTGACCCTCCACCCCGGGTAGTGCCTTCCTTCCTTTCAGACACCTATTTCACAGAGGTTAAGTACCAGGTCTAGTCACAAGTGACTGCGAATATCTCCCAGCTACAGTCTCCATAGTTTTTGGTACGGTGCAAAAACTGATCACCTCCCCCTCCCCCATCACATCACTGGATGGCCCCCCTCTAGACCAGGTAATAAAATACAAATACCTTGGTGTTTGGCTGGATCCACAGCTATCCTTCTTTACAAACATCTATACCACTGTCTCAGAATTATGCCCCAAGCTTGGGATGCTATGCTGGCATAGAGACTCCCTCCCCCGCTACCAGCCAGACGGGAAATCCTATCTAAAATGATCCTCCCCATTTTCGACTATGCAGATGTGATCTGTAGCTCTGCCCCTGTTACCACCCTGGCCAGGCTAGACACCTTCCTAAACTCTTTGTCGTTTCACAACTAACTCACCCCCTCAAACTCACCACTGTGATCTTTACTCCCTCCTTGACCTCCCTCCACTGTCACACAGATGTTATATATACTCCCTCTCTCTCGTATCTAAATTCTGGTTCAACATGCTTCCCTCCTATATGATGGACAGTCTCTCCATGGACTATCCACTCCCTCTATGAACTGAGGCACAGAAATGGAAGATGCTTCACCCTGCCTTGACCAGCTTCCTCAGCCGGCAAAGCTGCTTTCTCCTATCGGCTCCCCAGTTTATGGAACAATCTCCCCCCACCCCATACTAGAAGCTCCTCCTCACACCTTGCCTGCAAGCAACAATTTCATCTTCTTCCACCACCCCCGTCGCTGTTGAACCTGCTCCTGCTCCACTCCTCTCTACCACTGAAAGATGCCCCCACTAAGCACTTAACTCACATTCTTGTTGCTGCAACCTGCTAACTCTTGTTAACTGTACTCTGTATTTTCATAGTTTTGTATTTTGCTCTTACCTACTGCTATGTAACTGCATTCACACAGCCTAAATGCTTACCCTGTTGTGTCTTGTTAACCACACTGTAATGTGGCATATTTGTACTTGGATATATTGTATTCTTCCACTCCCCTGCCCCCAGGTCACACCTGGAATCGAGCCTCTGCTCAGTGTGCCTTTCTCGGTTAACAAATGTTTAAATAAATAAATAATCTTCCCTGAATCTTCTCCTTTACATGGAAAGGAGTCCCAGTTCTGCAGGTTGACTCGTAGCCCATGTTCTGCAAGCCATTACCCACGTTGTTTACATTCCTCTGTACCGTCTCTGTTGTCAGTATCCTTTTCAGATATATGGACCAAAACTGCACACTGTACTTAAGATAGGGCTGGACCAAGGATCTGTGTAAGAGCACGCAGTGCAGGTTGCTTTGTCTTTCCCGAAGAGTGAGTCATGACTCGTGGCTACCAAGAAGAAACTGTTGGGCAGGGTTGTTAATGTTCTGACTGGCCTACCATTGCAGTCTTCCAGAATGTGCTCATTCTGCAGCCCAGCATATATTTTAGTAGGAAAGTCCCAGCAGAAGGCAAGTACAGAAGACACTGGAAAGAAATTATTTTCAAGCTATTGATTAGGCAGCAGAAGGGACAGAAGTGTCTTAGGTAAGTTCTGGGACCACTAACAGTTGGGGACCCAGAAAAGTGTTGGAATAGTACTGTTCCAGAACCCACACTGTTGCCTGGGTTTTTTGCCTTCCTAAATTTGGCATAGTAAGGTTGCTTTCCAGAGGTGAGACTGTCAGCCCTCCTCACAGCGACAGCACAGCAACCCTGGGGAAGGAGTGGACTCAGCTTGGGATGGCATGTCTGGAAGCATTGTGGAGGTGCAGAAAGGGCTCAGGAGACACCTGGTGACTCGAGAGAATACTTCCATATTACTGTTACCATGTTGAACAGACCCACAAACAGAAGCCCCCTCAGGAATTGGGTTCAGACAACCCCTTAGTAAATAACTTTTTTATGCTGTCTTTTTGACAGAAGAGAAATGTGAGGTGGGGGCAGGCAGTCTTTTCGCCTCTAGGGAACTTTAAGTCTGTTGTGAAGCACTGTCTGATGGCACTCCATGTGAAGAAAGCCCTTGACTCAGTCAGAACCTTAGAAAGTAGAGGTGTGAGATTCAGATCTGAGCTTGCCCGCTACCCTGCCATGGTCATTGTCCCTCTGAGTCAAAATTATAAATTTTAATAGTGTCCTGTAATGGAGGGAAGGGATTGTAACTCTGGCCGAACTGCCGGCCATCCGATCCCTTCCACTTCTCAGTCCGCTAACCATGGCCCTGCTCTCTGATGTTTTGTGACATCCTACTAGGGAGAGCGTGGGGGCGTGCCCCATTGAATCCTGTAGGGAGATTTTCAAACCATTACTGTGCAGCTTTAAGCTACCTTTGATGCAAATGAAAGCCACCACTCAACTAATAGGGGCTGTATTCGTTGAATGGTGGCTTTCATTTGCATCAAAGCGCGTTCAAAGCTGCATAGTGATGGTTTGAAAATCTCAACTAAAGGATTCAATGGAGCTTGCCCCCGCACTATAAAAAATTTATAATTTTGACTGAGGGACTATCGCCGTGGCAGGCTATGAAGCCCAAACCTGAACTGAAAAAGGTTGCACCTTTACTTTAAGTATGTCCCGCCAGAGAACTGATGAGTGCTTCCCACGTAACAAGGCGCTAGAGACCCGAATCTGAGAAGAAATGGACCTTATTGGCCAAACCCTTAGATGTCCCAGATAATCAGCCTTCCTATTTCAGTAAATAACATTTTCAAATAGAGACCTTTGTAAATTGGGTAGACAGTCCAGCTGAGTGAGTTCTTGTGCTCAGTGGACTTAAGATATGCATACTTGCCTATTCCCGTAGCACATCACCACTACCAGGAATCTTTCATATTCACAATAGATGGCAAAACTTTCAAGTATCAAGCCCTTTTGTTCAGACTAGCCTCCATGCCACTGGTATTTTCTAAGTATTTGTGGTAGTGGCAGCAATTCTTGTGGAAAGAGGCCTCTGTGTACACATGTATCTGGACTATTTGATGTGTGCACAATCAAAGGAAGAATCAGCAGTGGCAATTATAGAGGTGGTTTGGTTTCTTTGGAATCTTAAGTTGAATATCAACAAGGAAAAGAATAACCCGATTCGCTCCCAAATCTTTTTTTTTTTTCATTATTTGTTTAACCTGTAATTATTTATCCTCCTGGGCCACCTCTCTGCCTCTAGTTAGACTTTGCATCCATTATCGGGGATCCAGCCGCCGTCCGTCTCGACCAGGACCAATGGCACCCTGAAACTCCTGTGGCTTGCCCCCCACAGCAAGACGGCAGGGAGCCTCCTAACTCCCCACCCTCACAGACCCAGTTCGGGTGCCAGCTCCCGACGAACACTCGTGGGCGGCCATCAAGCCACGTGAGAGGTGCCACATTTTCCCTTGCCCCCCCCTTTGCTGGAGCCATGGACGTGCAATGATGCCGGCGGGGGCAGAGGCGCATGTGTCCACATGTCTCTTCCCCCAGGCATCTGCCCAGACTCCTCCCCAGTGCTGTCACCTTGTGCCCTGACCCCCAGCCTCCGCCAGGGGGTAAGCAGGCATCGGGAAGTGAGACCACCCCCTCCCCAGAGAAGGAGAGCAGTCCGACGGATGCTCTATCCTTCTCTGCCCCGTCAACCCCCCGGTGACCCATGCTCGTTCCAGAACATGAGTCGCCGGTACGGCGCAAGGTAAGGCGTCCAGCGCCTCAGCCCTCAGCACCACCGGGCCAGCTTTGTTTAACCGCTTCAGTGGCCTGCCCCTATCAGGCCATCCCCATCACCCACCTTTTCCAGGTGCTTACTCCATCTTATGTCCCTTATGGTTTGCCCCCATGATGGTCCTTCAGAGATGCACCCCGTTAGACTTCTAGATCTGGCAGAAGAAGGGTGCCTGGTTGGTGGTGCAGGGCCTGCGAGGGGCAGATGGTCACCCTACATTGCTGCATTTTTCATACCCACAACATCAGGCTGTACACAAGCATGTGTGGGAGAGGTCATGCCGTGGCTGTGCAATATGCTCCTATTGAGAAAGCAAGCTCCTCGTCCCAGCAGCGGTAGTAGCTGTGTGTGCTGCCCCCACCCCCCCAGCTGGGACATGCTGCGCACCGGCATTGCTACCTCCCAACCTGGCCACCTGTTTGCCAGCTCCTAAGTTTGCTTCCTAACCAGGGTCACTGGCATAGAAGTGCCCATGCTTTTGTTGGGCTCTTGGGCAGCCTTTTCCCCTCACACTTCTTAACTCATCTAGGATATTTGAGAGCATATTCGGCTATGGGAAACCATGTAACTGTTCCACTAGAGTAAGGCCCTGTCCACACTAGGGATTTTAAAACTTTACTGACGCCCTGTAACGTTTTAAAATCAGGAAACACTGTTCGCATCGACACTAGTAACGTAACTGAACCATGTTTCAAAACCATGTTTAAGCCCTGATAAAATCAGTGTTTTAGCACGGTTTTGAAAACGTAAGACAAAAACATTACACATTACCAGTGTGTACTGGTGACTGCTCTGTTTTTCCTGCTGAAGATTTCATTATGCATAGTGGGATGTAGGGCATCCTCTCTCATGACCTGCTGGCCAGAGCATGGGCATTATGGGAAATGTGGACAGGCGCATAACTGTGTCAAAACACTGTTCCCACAAGTGTGGACACGGCACCATAGTAAGCAAGATAACGTTTTTAAGAGAATTGCCAGAATTTTATCACAGGTGTGGACAGGGCCTTACAGTACAAGGTTGCATTCAGGGCAAAGGACAAATGACTAATCACAGAAAAGGCAAAAATGTTACACCTTTTAGACTTTCTTAAAGAGGACTGTGATCTGTGGCTTCAGTTAAGCATATTATATGTCCAGATTTCACCATTGTTTGCTTTGTTTTTGCCTTTAATGGGACAGGAAAGTTGTACTAATTGGCAGCAGTTAGTAATGTTCCTATCTACAGAAAAAAAAAATTGTACTTTCAAGTGAGCCATACCCAGTTATACCTGAATAAACAGTGATGTGAAAAAATGTGTTTTCAATTGATTTCTTCTTATGGACAACATTTTCAAGGTTCTCTTCGTGGAACTAGTAATTTTGAGTTTTTCCTGTGTTATGATTTGTGTACAGAATGCTAAGCATGAGCTGTTCACCTCTTATAAGAACCATGCTTAGAGTTCTGTGCACAAACTGTGACATAGTTAAAAATCCAGATCACTGGTTCCCTGAAAAGAACTGACAGACTGCTGCTCATAAAAACAAAACAATGTAAAACAGCTTTTTACATCACATTTTATTAAGGCACAGGAAAACGGGGATCATTTAGGGATAAGAGTATCATTTCTGAAAATAGGAACAATGTAAACAGCTTTCAGTGAGAAGGAGTCTGGCACCATTGAGACAACTTTGAAAAAGTACAGTATTATAACAGCATAGTAAAGATTAGACAGAAAGTAGGCTCAATTAGCCCTTTAAATCTATCCACCATTTTTTACTGTCAGAAACACTCCGTGTCCCTCTCTGTCATAAATCTGTCAAGTCCATTTTTGAATAGATCATTTGAACTGGAAAATGCAGTGTTCTCTGGAAGTCTGTCCTATGCTCTGCTCCCATCACCCTGAGAGTAAATAATCCACTCCTTAGTTCTGTCTTTGATCCTACTGCCCCCAAGTTATTTGTGTCCATGGGCATGTGTTGGTAAATTATTGTATTTAGGTTGTAAACTTTTTAAGAGATTAACGTTGTTGGCTCTATAAACCATGACCAAATCCACTTGCATCCTACTCTCCAGGCTGTGTAGTTTATGTTCTTGTTAGTTTTCCTCATAATTCAGAGCAATCAAGCCTGCATATAGTCTGGTCTTTCTTCTCTGATCCCTCTCCAGTCTGTTAATATTGCCTCTCAGTGCTGGTCCCCCAAACTGCACACAGTAGTCTTGACAGTATGTGGTCTCACCCTTGCCCAGCACAGTGATAGGAGCTCATTTATCGAATCTGTACACCAAACGTAGCCTGTATTTTGTATACTTACATTCCACTCTTAGTTTTGCTTGTGACTATGCCAGAAAAACAGTCTCTTACTTTTATACTAGTGACACCCTAATCTCTGCTTATGATATGTCAGCTGGTAGTTGTGAAAATGATTTTGATACAACGAACAGAAGATGATGATATCTGTTGTAAACAAGCAGCCATGGCAGATAAAGACCAAATTACACACAATCCTGTTTTCATTCAAATGTCCTTTGTAGTATAGAACAAAGAAGGTACCTACAGAAAATGTGTAAATTTTAGATTGCATTGTGGCCTAATGTTATGTTTATCGTAGTTTTCCCTCAGGTGTCAGAGGCCCTTTAAAGGAGTAGTCCATCCAGAATTTGCAAAAACATATGTTTTGATATGTATGTTAAGTCCTAGTATGTTCTTCCCTCTGTCTGCTATTAGGAGTTTTTCCTAAATTAGCCTGCTTGCTGTATGGTAGTTTTACGACCCCTGGGTATCTCCATCACAAATAGATTTATTGGCTTTCTTTCTCCTACATTGCACCCTGTCTCATGTGACAGTGATGTAGCCAGGCCCTTAGATTTAGCAGGTGCACTGGTTTAAAATCGGTTCACAACAGCAGAGCTTTGTAACTGTTCTTATCCAGGGAGCACAAATGACAAAAGTTACAGTTTAGCAGATACCTGAGAGCTAGCTAACTGGGGTTTCTCTAAGACAACATTTACTAAATAGCTCTAATTCAGTTGTTTTGTTTTCTACGTGCATTAGGCCTAATTAGCAGGAGTGTTTTAATTTTATCAAACTGTACACAACCATAAAAGAACTGAAACTGCCCGGTTCATCAATGCTATAATTAAGACTCTAGCTATTTTCTTACAGAAACCCCACTCAGTTAGATGTCAAGTATTTGCTAAACTATAAATGTAGGTATCTGCATTCTATTAGCAGTTAGTGCTGATTTTGCTCTGTGACATTTTCATTTATTTATTTATTTATTTTTTACAAATGAAATGTATGGTATGAAGCTGCAGCCTAGAAACTGCAAAATACTTTGAAGTCAGCTTTTCTCCTGCCTGTAGTATGGCATGAAAGCAACAGAATGACAGTGACTATTCCAGCTACACATTTGATTCAATTTTACAATGGTTCACTGCACTATACATTTAGTATATCACACTTTTTCAAATAAAAAAAAAATTCTCCAAACGAAATAACTCACACATACATATTTTTATACTTTTATTAAAAAGACACTTCACATTTATAACAAAAAACAAAAACAAATAAATGAAAGTCATGTCACAGAGCAAAATCAGACCTAACTCCTAGTTCCTTCAAGTAGAATTATGGTACCTACATTTACGGTTTAGCAAATACTTGAGAGCTGAGCAGGTGTTCTGTAAGAAAACAGCTATAGTCTTTACTAATTATAGCATTGATGATCTCGGGCAATTTCTGTGCTTTTTATTGTTGTGTGTAGTTTGATGAAATAACATTTTAAAATGAAAACACTTACTACTGCTAGCTGGACCTGACACAAGCTGAAAACACAAATAATGAATTAAAGCTATTTAGCAGCTGTTTTCTTACAGAAACCCCAGTTAGCTAGCTCTCCGGTATCTGCTAAACTAAAACTTTTGCCATTTGTGCACCCTGGATAAGAGCAGTCACAAAGCTCTACTGTTGTGAACTGATTTTAAAGCAGTGCATATGCTAAATCTAAGGGCCTGGCTACATCACTGTCACATGAGACAGGGTGCATCGTAGGAGAAAGAAAGCCAATACACCTATTTGTGATGGAGATCCCCAGGGGTCATAAAACTACCATATAGCTAGCAGGCTAATTTAGGAATAACTCGTAGTAGCAGACAGAGAGAAAGGCACACTAGGACTCAACATGCATATCAAAACACGCTGCATAACAAAGGTTTTTTTGCAAATTCTAGATGGACTACTTCTTTAAGGTCAAGCACTTAAGGATCTCATTCACACGGGGGGGGAAGGGGCGGAACCACTTTTGTGACCTGAATAAGAGCCAAAGTTCTGGAAACTGATAGTATCCAGAATACTTTGCTCAGGCCTGAGACTGCTGATGTCACCTCTGTGGGCCACTGACTGCAGCTGACCTGGTCTTTGATTTGTGTAGCTCTACTTCTCAATCTGTCCATATAACAGAAGGAATAAGACATCAGTTCTTCTCATAATTATACCAGTAAGTGATGGGTAGATAGGTGCACAACTGTGAGTCTGGTCAAAGTAAGCTTACCTTTTTGTCTAAATAAGGCTTTGGTGATTGACTTAATAGTGATGTGCTCTGTGAGGTTCAGGAATAACATTATTGTAGTGTTTGTTTCATTGCCTATAAAAATCATTGCATCCATAGTTACCCATATGTGTTAACCAACAAGACCCATATTTTATATATCATGTTTGAAATCACATTCAGTAGTGTGTATTACAAGCAAAGCAAAGTGACATCAGTGGTTGAGAGATAATGAGTAAACTCTCTTCTCTCATCTATTTCTTATCACTCATCAGTATTAGACTGAGTTTGCTTTTAACATTAACAAAAACCAGCACAAGTTGGAGATGGCCTACACCATTAATTAGTGTGGTACAGTGAGGCGAATTTAAATGAGTCATAACTCACAGCTAAATGGTTAGGAGAGCAGTGGTGACATTTTCCTGTACACCTACTTTAAGTGCCTAAGTGCTTTCTTGCTGCTCAATCATTTAGTAAAAAACCCACCGAGGGAAGTATGTTGCAGTGAGCACTGCTACAAAATACTGTTGTTTAGGCTCAAGTGGGCTTCACCTGGTCCTTCTGTGAGATGGTCACAATGATTTTTAATCATTGTTATAAAAGTTGCTGTCAGCTATAAGCAATGCCGCAAAGTGCACCATTGCACTTATTCATAAATAATTATTAATTTGGGGGGGGGTAGGGGTAGATATGATGGACATAGCCTCTTCTGATCTTAAATTCGTATGTTAGCTTTTATTGCTGCTCACTGGTTAGCATGACACAGAATGTGTACTAGTACTGAAAGTACAGATTCCAAAGAAAAGACACTTCCTGATTTTAATGTAGTTCTCATTTAATAGGGCAGTTTGCCACCAATACTAATTGCTACCTGTGCTGGTCTTTACTCCTCTGTTTTTTTGGGTTTTTTTTTTTTTTGCTGCATTCCATGCATAAAATTCAGGAAAGTCAAGCAAAGCATGTAAATAAGTAATGTATTTTTACACTGGACCACAAAAATATTTTTGTGGGCACAGTCTAAGAACAGCAAACAAAGCATTTACCCCCCGGCAGCCTGTTACCAACTTCACACACACACACACACGCGCACACACGCACACACATATATAGACGCTACAGAATCTCACCTTGCAATGTAAGGGACACTCAAGTCATCCATAGAGATGTTGCAAAGTTTTAATTTGAAAGCAAAATTGGGCTGTTTATATACACACAGTTCCCAATGGCCGCATTAACTTCATTGATGTTTTTTTTTTTTTTACTTAAACAGAAAACCACTGCACCCTCTGTTGCAAGTAGTCAACCCCCATCCCACCAAACCACAAGTTTTTGTAATAGACTTTCCCCACTGATTTCCCCATTAGACCCCCCCACAACCTTCCTCCCCCACTGTACTCGGCAAAGTTTTAATTAGCTGACTGTTGACGCTGCAGTTCCCTTCCCCTGGCCACAAAAGCAAGTTTTTTCAACCTTTCCCCACCCATCCCCTTTTCATGAATCCCCAAAAATAAAAACTTGTTCTATTGTACGCACCCAGAGCCTCCTGGATTGATTGCCTAACAAATAATAAATGACTTACTCCCTTTACCCTTAAACCTTCCTCCCCCCCCCCACTAAAGCCACCAAACCCCAGTTTGTTGTGTAAGGCCTGTAATCCATCCACATTGGAGCTAGCAAGACCTCACTCTTCTAAGTCTCTGAGCTGAATGAAAGGTGAGTGACGTATATACTGGTACAGTGGAGCCCTCTTAAACGCATACCCTATTTGCCAGCTGTGAGTCTGCATTTAAGTGGGCTATGCATTTAAGAGATCTTGCATATTTCCTATTGGAAAAAAAAAACTGGCTGCATTTACAGGGTTAAAAATGAGTTATTTTAAAGGGGAACAGTTGCCACCAAGGGCCCCACACTCAAATGTGGTTTTGGTCCCATTGCATACTTTTTGTCCAGAAAACATTATTTACTCACTGTTTACTGTAGTATATTTTAGAATGTTTGACTAATTTTGCTTAGTTCCAGGCTGACATCATCTGTTAATACAAATGAGACTCCAAAAGCTCACATCAGAGCAGTAGGCAGCAGTGAGAGATTCAGTAGCCTGCAGTGTATGTTAAGAGTTTATATAATCTCCGATCTTTTGTTTGCTGATCCCACTATACTCCTTGGGCTATATATTGTCACAGAGGACTAATACTTGGACCCTGGAGAAAAACAGACCTTGAAAATATCTGATAGGAGATTATAAAAGCTCTGACATCCACTGCAGGCTGTGGAATCCCCCACTGCTGCTTTGCTGCTCTGATGTCAGCTGCAGGGGATTTTGGGATTTGTAATAACAGAAGATGTTAGCCTAGAAGTAAACAAAAGTAGTCTGATACATCTACTATATTAGACTAAATGGGAAGTAAACTCAGATGTTTTTGCACAGAAAGTGTGCATTGGTACGAGCTCCACACTTGAGTTTGGGCCCTTTGTGCTGTTACCCTTTAATAAGATACTTAGTATTACTCCATTTACTTGATCAGGTTAATGATTGTAAGTACTTATTAGGACTGTTAGTGATTATAAGTGATAAGGAGTGACTGGTTGCATCACTGGCACTGCAGTAGACACCTACCAACAACTGTTAATGACTAAAACTGTTAGGTCATGAAGAACCAGTTAGATCACTAACCTATGGAGCTAGAGCTATGCGCTCAAATGGGCTCTTAAATACATTTAACTGGTCACGTTAACACTGAGATTATACAAATAGAATTGACTTTAGAAACTTATGCACCAAAGCGGGTTATGCATTTATAGCCGAGTTTACACTACCAGCTTTGCAGCGCACCAAGTGATGCGTTCCAATTGATGCGCTGCAAAGCCGGCATTGTGGACACTCACCATTGCGATGTAAATGCCACTCCGATGCCTTTTCTGCACTGCTGAAATCCTGGGGACGTGTACCAGCTTCAGCGCTTTTCCCCCATGGTGTAAACAGCTGCTGCACTCCATTCACTACTCATCCCTTACGTGTCCATTGGTGAGTCGGCGCATGACATCTGATCGATGCCCACCTGTCCCACCATGGCCACACCTCTCAGCATGATCTGCAGCACTCAACCGCCAAGAGTGTGTAAACACAAATTTGGCAGTCAGTTACAGCGGATCCGATGGGTGCGGTAAGTACCGTGCACCCGTAGTGTAAACAGGGCATAAGAGTTATGCCTTTAAATGGGTTTTACTGTAGTAATACTTGACTGGTTTACCAGCTGCATTTTCAAGCTGGCGGAACAAACCTCTGTCTGAAAGTCGGCATATGTATTTATATCATATTTATATTCCTGGCACCCCTCTTGCAGCTCCTGCTGATGCAGCCTGTCTAAATGGACTCTGAGGTGCATATAATGTATTTTTTTCTCTGTTTCAGGAGATACTCAGACTGTGGCTCTGTTTGTGGCTCAAAGCAATGTATACCTTGTAAAATTGTACTGTTCCTAGCCTTGGTGTCTCTATGTATATATATTTCCTGTCCATATCTTAACTGTGCTTACTGTCTACTGGTAATGTTCACATGGTTCTGTTTTGACTCTGTATACTGCCTAACTTGTGTCATGTTGTCCTCTGTATGAACCTGTATCTCACTCTGTCTTTATCGCATTGTACTACCGGGTCGTACCTGAACATAGGTATATAACTTTGTCTAGTGTACTTACCTGGTCAACAAAAGCCAAATAAATAAATCATTGCTCACTGTAGTAGCCCGATAGTAATAGCAGTTTCCACAGAGACTGCAGGGAGTGGTTTGCTGCTTTTTCTTTTTTTCTCATCAAGAATATAAGAACTCACAAGTTAAGCATTTGTCTTTTAAAACCAAAGTTATTTTTGAGTAAAGTGTGTGATGTAAAGTTGCCTAGTTTGTAACTCCAGAAAATATGAAATTGTGAAACTGAGAACAATGCAAAACTCCACTTTGTGGTTTCAAACCTGCTTGCTAACTAAAAAAGGCACTTCTCGGGCTCCTGCCTTCTGGTGTTGCAAACTTACTCAACCGCTCTTGCAGCTCGCAGCACACGTGTAACTCAGTCAACCAACTCTTTTCTGTCCCAAGATGCTGGACTACACAAGGGCGATGATCATTTGCATATAGTGCTCCACTATGGTTTAATGTGATGCCTAGTTATATTTCTTCCTTACCAAAATTGGGACCATTTAAAGGCACTCTTCGTCAGCATCTTACAGTTAATTCCTGTGACTGTTTCAACTGACATGGCACTACCTCTGCAGTATTGACTATCTTTGTGTACCTACTTCTTCCCCTTTCTCTGCAAATGACCATGTTCACCCGAGCCACTCTGCCCTATTTTCTGCCTCCTTCCCCGATCCATTCACCTCACCCCTCTCACCCTCCACCTTCTTTCCACTGTTTATCTTCACTTACCTGAACTTTTGTTCACCCAAATCTATCTATACCTATTTGACAAAGCACCTTGGGCTGCCTCCTTTTATGAGGTTATTTTTGATTTCCTGCTGATTTATAGTTTTAATTTTAGTTACAGTGTTAGTCATATTGTCATTTTAAATACTTTCTTGTCAAAATGTTATGTAGTACGATCCATTGCATGTCTGTCACCCTTCACACTGACATGGAACCTTTATAAAAGAGCTGTTATGTGCTCAAAGGTGTTGTAATGAATAAATAAAATAAATTGTGTGTGAACGGAGTGAGCTGTACAGTCTAGATTTCAGAGTGGTACATCTGGAATCCCAAGCTTGAATCCCACCACTGCCGCTTACTGTGTGACCTTGAGCAAATTGTGTAATCTCCCTGTGCTTAACCACGCTGAAGACAAACACAGACACACACACTCCACTCTCTTATCTGTATGTAATCCTTGAATTAAGTAATAAGACACAACAGGGTATGAATTAGACTGAGATAACTGCACACCTGGGGACATGGCCTTAAATCCCCTGGAAGTGTGGTTATATTTGCCCATTTCATACCCTATCATATCTTACTATGCTTACTCCTTTGGCCCCGTAGCCACCATATGGCATCCAAACCATCCATTGCTGAGCCCGACCCAAAGTGGCCACTGGGAGAGAATGAGTTTAATGGGATTCATGGTAAGAAATGTACACAGACTAACGAATAACAGTTACTTCAATATTTAAGCACAAAGTTACTTTTTAAGGGTAGAAATTGTCCCAAAACTTGATATGAAAGTAAATATGCATGGATGTGTCCACTAATGTGGTGTGGTAATCGAATAGTCAGGCTGGCATAGGTACTTTTGTTCCATGTGAGTTTGAATGACGGAGGCAGGCACCTACTTTTATATCGGCCTATTAGCAGCCAGTCTTCATTTTAGAAATTTCTGTAACCTCCCTCAATCTTACTGTCAGATGAATCTGATTGATTTCTTTGACTGGGTGACCAAAGTAGCAGACCGGGGAGGGGCTGTGGGACATGGCCTACCTAGACTTTAGCAAGGCATTTGACACAGTCCTGCACAAAAGATTAATAAACAAATTAGTCAGCCAGGGAGTGGGTCCCAGGGTGGTAGCCTGGATAAAACATTGGCTGGACAACAGGACACAGAGGGTAATAGTTAATGGATTCCACAGTGAAGAAAGGGGTGTTACTAGTGGGGGGTACCACAGGGTTCAGTATTGGGGCCAGTCCTTTTTAATGTCTTTATAAGTGACATTGCAGAGGGACTGGAAGGAAAAGTATGCCTCTCTGCAGATAACACACAGATCTGCAACAGGCTTGATACAGAAGGTGGGGTGGAAAGGATGAGAAGGGACTTGGCAAAGTTGGAGGAATGGTCAAATGTATGGCAGCTTAGATTCAACGCAAGAAGTGCAAAGTAATGCACCTGGGAAACAAAAACCCAAGGGAAGAGTACACCGTGGGGGGTGAGATACTAACAAAAATGGATAGGGACCTGGGGGTAATCACATCAGATTACCTAAAGGTATGCAAGCAATGTGAGAAGGCAGTAAGGAGGGCTGGGGGGATACTGGGATGCATAGGGAGAGGCATCACCAGCAGAAAATGGGAAGGTGTTGTCCCTCTGTACAGACAGTTGGTAAGACCACATCTGGAGTACTGCGTGCAGTTCTGGAGACCCCATCTCTGCAAAGACATGGACAGGGTGGAGGCTGTCCAGAGGAGGGCAACCAAAATGGTGCAGGGTCTGCACAAGAAGACATATGAAGAAAGACTAAAGGAGCTTAATATGTATAGCCTTGAGGCAAGGGGGGGGGCATGATAGAAACTTTTAAGTACCTCAGGGGAATCCAGCAAAGTCCAAGAGGTAGCATTTTTCAGAAAAAGAGATGTGCAAGAATAAGGGGGCACAGTTTGAAGATAGAGGGGGGAGGATGGCTCAGAGGTAACGTGAGAAAGTATTTCTTCACATAGATGGTTGTAGATGCAAGGAACAGCCTTCCTGAGGAGGTAGTGGAGTCAAAAACAGTGGTGGAATTCAAGAATGCATGGACAGACATAAGGCAATTCCAGTGGGGGGGTAGGAGGAAGTAGGCTGTTGGTTAACTAGGTTCTGCAGTTTATCCGTTTGGTAGGGAAATGGGCAGACTAGGCAGGCCAAGCGGTCCTTATCTGCCGTCAGATTCTATGTTTAATCTTTGTTTTTTGTGTGCTTAATGGCAGCTGCCAGCTGTTCTGGACTGTAAAGTGCTTTGCATGTATGAAAGACACTAGATTTATAAACTAAATTCTTTTCATTTCCTAAGTTGTTTTGCTGAAGAGGGAGTGCAGTATGGTGAAATGGGTTTTACTTTGTATGCATACATGGGCATACAGTATGTTTGTGGCTAGCTCTTGAGCACCAGTGCTGTATGACTAAAGGAATACATCATTCTCTGTAAAGCATACAGATATTATTTCTAATCATCCAGACTGCTGAGACCGAGTCACAGATTGGCTTTTGTCTGGATGTGGCCATTGTCAGTTCACAGAACTTCTGAACTTCAGAGCTGACTAATGCATTGTGTTATTGGAAAGACAGACTATAAATATGTGCATACCATCACTTTCCTTGAAAGGCTCAGGAAGAAATGGTTTAACTCTTACACTGCTAGTTGCCTTTAAAGTCCGTTATCTGCTAACCCAGTCAGGGCTCCAGATAAGGGGAGTACCGACCTATTTTATTCGCCTCATTTCAGGAAATACTCTTCAGAAAATTTTTTTCATGAATATCAATACTCACCCAGCATTTGTAAATACTCCACACTCAAAAGAAATAGTGCTTCATAGCATATTTGGTTATTCAAAAGGAGCATTTTTTCCAAATTTACAGCACTTGTACCCATCCCAATTTTGTTTTACTCCGCATATTTTAAAACTGGCGAGTAAACTACCTCTACCTGACAACATTATCTGGAGCATTGTTGGCACCTGAGCAGTTCTTATGTAGAAAAACGCTCCATTTTTTTTTTTTAAATGTACTCCTTGCTCCACTCCATCCAGACATTTGTATGCATCTGAATTCGATTTTACTCACCTCACTTTCAAAATGAGTACAAGTACTCATCCCAAAAAATCTTATCTGGCACCCTGAACCCAGTGGCGTTCCAGTCTATTATGAAATGTACAGATTAATAGGGTCCATAACCACTATATTTTTAGGGCCCTGTTCTGTAACACCTTCACATGCCTTTTATATACCCATTTCTTTCTCTTGTTTTTTGTATTAAGGAAACGGGCTGGTAAATGGCATGTAAACATTTGTTTACTATAGTACTTGAAGCAGCATTTTAAGATTGTAGAAAATTTCATTTTTTTTTGTTGCTGTTAGCAGTAGTGTACCTGACCGACACAGATTAATCATTAGTTCCCACCAATATTTTAAAAACAACCTTTATTACTAGTCTTGTAATTAGTGACTCAGTTCACTAAGTATTACCACCATTAGTAACTTTTAAAGTCTCTTCCTTTGTGGGTCCTTTTTGACTGTACTAACTAAATGTATACCGTGGATGAATTAGGATGGTACTGCATATATTTCTCACTGTAAACACCGCCAGACCAAAATGTTTAGTTTCTTCATGGTGGCTGCGGCTAGAGAACAGGAACTTTTCAATGCTTTTTTTCTACTGGCAAGTTGTATTTTTCTATGCAACTCATTTCAGGCATGAAATACATTTAATAGAAAAATTGGATATATTAATATTTTCACCTAAAATCCAATATTACTAAAACAATATGATTTTCTTTTTGTACCAACTAAACAATACAGTTGCTTTAAAATGCAGTGGTTCTGATTTAAAAAAAAAAAAAAAAAAAAAATTTTTTTTTTTTTCCACCTAGGCCCAGACTGAAAAATGTGGACAGAAGTACTGCACAGCAGCTTGCAGTAACAGTGGGGAATGTCACAGTAATCATTACAGACTTTAAAGAAAAGACACGTTCAACCTCCACATCTTCATCCACAGTGACCTCCAGTGCAGGGTCAGAACAACAGAACCAGAGCTGTTCTGGATCTGAGAGCACAGACAAAGGCTCATCACGCTCCTCAACGCCAAAGGGTGACATGTCTGCAGTGAATGATGAATCTTTCTGAGAATAGCACATGAAAATGTGGAAACTATGGACTGGGGTATGAAATTCAAAACTCTCCATCTGCCCATGCTGCTTGTGTCCCTGGAGATTCTTCTGTGCTTGAACATGCTTTCCTAGACTCCTATCGAATGCTGCCAGGATGATTTCAGCTTGCCATGGGCATCTGGCTACTATGGAATTTCGCACCCTGACAGATACTCCTGACACTTTTTATGTATTCATTGTTTTATATAATTTTCCTAACAATCATTTATAAATGGATGTGCGTCTGAATCTACTTTTTTATAAAATCTGCTGTGCACAATTTTCCATGTACATTATAACTATTTTACTTTTTGATTTTATTTATTACATTCGCAAACTCCATCCTTTTTATCACATTCACAGATTCCATCCTTTTAAGCATCTCTTTTTTCTAAGTTTAATTGTCCTGTGATTATACTTTTTGTTTTTTAACAAATCAAACATTTCTCTTTGTTTAAATCAAAACACAGGTTGTCTGAAAACAATACAAACACTGGTGCTTGATACACTGTGAAGTGAAACAAAGCATTGAACACCTACAGGTCCGGGACAGTTCTTTTCATTACATAAGAGAAGGAGCTCAGATGGAGATGAATCAGTCATATATAAACAGATGATGTAGATGGTAGAAATCTACATAAAGCCTGTATATTTTCCATACTTGGCCATTTGTCTATGATCAAATTGAATCAGAATGTGACCAGACCTGAAACAAAATCTTCTCTAAACCATGCCAGCTCCACAACAACCTGTAATTGTAACATATTCATTGTTGAATAATTTTGAGGGAGTTCTCTTGCAAGAGGAAAATTTTTAATTTTACAAGTTTTTCATAGCCTACTCTGCTGTTCAGTACATGATATGACTGTGATTTCCCAATACTGATAGTAATACAGCTTCACTCTGTAAAAGTGAAATACATTTGTATGTACAGTTTTCTAGGTCTCCACCATTTCTTGACATTTGGAAACAAAAAAAAAACATGCAGTGATTGCTGGATTTTACCTGTTGTATCAGTCAAGAATCTGCCCTTTTACCATTTTGAACAAACGTTTGTTGACAGCAAGTCCTTACTTATTAACTGACATACAGTATCCTGTTGTATAGCCCTTATTCTGCATAAAGCTTTTGTGCCATTTTTTTTATTATAATGGTTGTGGGCACTATTTAAAATCGTAATCATTGTACATGCAAGCCAGTTTTCATGTTCCAATGGAGAACAAGTTTTAGAACTCAGAACTATATATATATAGTACCAATACTTTTACTGTTTAGCTGTTTGTAGAAGACTAATCTTCCTATACTGCTAACTTAATTGGCTGAGATCAATTGAAGGGGTTATACTGACCTGCTGACTACTGCTGTCATGCAGGTTGTTGACCAGCTTCCTGAACCAGTACCCTGTCTTAAAGTCAATATCACCAAGTTTTCAGCTGTGTCTGCCTTGTTTTTTGTGGACTAGTAGACACCATATATGACAGAGAAGAGGAACCTGCAGCACTGGAATCGCTTAAAACACCCCAAAAGCATATATTTGGCTCTTCAAGTTTCTGGCATCATACCATATTTTTTGATTATGTCTTAATAATTAGGGACTATGGAAAAGTTGACTGTTCAGGCTTTTACTGCTGTCTGATTTTGGTGAATATACCCAGAGACCTTGCTGATGAAATAACTTGGAGCAGTGGGTATAAACAAAGATGTCTTTGCTCCAAGAGTAGATTCCTGGCCCCCTGCAACATCTCATTACTAGCATGATGACAAGGAGCCAATTGAAGAGATTTTCACTTTTTTACTTTTCAGGCAACAGGTCACCCTTTTCAGGTGGTCTAGAGTACTTTGCAATGTCTTCAAACTTGGAACTAGTGTTGTACCACCACTGTAGCAGTATAGATATAACAGGATAAGGGCCATGCAGATCAGGTTTTGATGCAAGACACTACTACTACACTATACGCAGTGGCTTAACGGAAGTATGCTGTTTTTACATGGAGGCAACTGAACAGAATGACAACTAAATGCAGAATGCATTAGCTTGGTTTAGATTAACCAACAGTAATTGGGTCCCTTTCACATTTACTTGAAATCTAAATCTACTACATTTTCCAGTTTTGGAAGGATCTTCTTTAAAGTGTTTGCAGTGCACAGCAACATATGTATAGCAACAATCCTGATTCTTGTAGGGTATGGGCAATAAGATTTATTTTATGTTTGCTATGCTTGTATCAGGGATACAAGCAGTATTTAATTTTTGTATGGAGACTATACATTTTTAGTATTTATTAAAGAAGCCAAAGGAAATGATGCTATTTAGGCATCCGGTTAATTAATCAGACAGATAGAAAAAAGTTATTCTTTTACAAAGGGTCTCAGGGAGGGTGCCTCATAGTCCAGCCATAATAATAAATATTAATTGTAACAGTTTAGAAAAACTGCAGAACCAGTATGCAAGTCAAAAAAGATATTTGCAAATATATTTTACAGAGAAGCGCTGTGTATACTTGATGAAATAAGTTTCTTGTAAATTGAATGGGCCGCTAATGCAGTAAAACAACTGTTTGCATCTCAGATACTGTTTTGGTTTACAGTTACCAGCGACCTAATGGCTGATACTGTAAAAACAATCAGATAAGACCTAACAGCCTCTCAGTGGTGCCTCCCTTATGTTGAAACTGTTCAGCTTAGCATGTGTAACATGAGTGACTGCAGACAAGCCACTTTGCAACATGAATACTAAAGTAAAATGGTGTTTGCATATTGCCGATGGCCAGCTAATTGAGTCATGGATTTTAAAAGAGGCTCTTAAATCCTTTTTGTTCATCCTGCTCCAAGAGTGCTATTTTGGATATATAAGGAGCTCCCTTCACTACATTTTTCATCTGCAATTTTAGTTTGGACTGCAGCCTCTAGTCTGTTCTAATGTCATTACTCAAGCATATAAATCTTTTAACTGTATGAAAGGAGCTAGAGTTATGTAGATATTAGTCTCCTGGCGCAGGCATCAGATAACAGAAGCACAGTGTTATATGGATTCCGAGGTTTCTTCAGGTGGCATTTAAAAATGTGTCCTGTGGTAAGCTTAATAACATGGCTTAGTTTGATTCATGTTACTCAGATATGTAAAGGAAAATGTAGCATTATCCACCTAAGAAAGTTAGCATTTCATTTTTATTTTATGCAAACTAGGTTTCCTTGCGTAATTTAATCACACTGTTCCTTGAAGACTTGAACAGTGCTTCTTGCAGTTTTTCCCCATTTCCATAGAGTGGCATTTCACCTGCCTTACCAAAACCATTCTCAGTCTACTTTTTTAAAGTATTGTATCTTAAATTATTGAAAATTTAATAATTGCTGGATATATAATAACCTTTGCTTGTATGTAACCTAAAATGGTTTGAAGAGCCAACATTTAGAGTATGACAATGGAGCTGAACAGTTTTTTTAATGCGTAAGCAGTTCTGTTCTTGTGTACGACTTGTAACCTTAATTTACTGTGTAAAGATGGTTACATTATTTCCTTAGCTTTGTTTGTTGGAGACATCGGTATAGAATGCTTGTTTAAATATGTCAATACATGATCTTAACTTGTGGTTTTTTATGTTATGTATTATACGAGCTAAATTTTTCATTTGCCCAAAAAGATGGCTTGTATAACGCTTTGAAAGTTTATGCTCTGTAAAGTCCTTAGGGCTGACAGCCTGTTAGGTCTATTTTCAATCTTCATGCTAAAGTATCAATGGTGGTTTTGTGAACTGGTCAGAATTTACAGGTCTTAAATGTTTTGGGAAATTTTTATTGGACACTGCTCTTTGTCTAGCAAATAAAAAGATGTTAATATATTCCTGTTACTGGCATGTGCACGACTATGTTATTAGAAGCCACTTTATCATTTTTCCTGCTTCAAATAGAAATGTCTATTTATGAATTCTGCTTGTAGTTTTTCACAAATAAAATAGTAAAATTTATTTAAATCTGAAGTTTTTTTTCTTGTATAACTTTCTACGTGAGAAAAACCTCAGGTATAGATATAAGCATTAGAAAGCCCTCTATCCTTCAATTCTTCTAGTTTCTGATAAGGAACCATTATAGCTTACCATGCTGCTTGTGCAAGAGTCTCTTTCTCATGGAAGCGAATCACCAGTAGACACAGATATATAAACACAAACAAATATGCAAGTCTTGTTAAATTGTTTTGATCATTAGCACTGTTTAGTTTGAAAATCATAATGCTTACACAAAAAGAGCTGCCCTTTGGTAAGGAAAATGGAAATTTGAATGTATAAGTGCTTGATATGTAAGGCTATGCAAAATAAGAATCACTGGTTTTTTTTTTGTGTGTGTGTGTGCGCGCAGTGTTTCAGATCATTTTTAGGGTATCTCCTTAAAGCAGTAATGCTCTGGACTGTAAGCCATGTCAGGACCTCACAGGAAAATGCCTTTGTACAAGTTAGTGGCACATAGTTGGTAGCACACAGCTTTGCCTGTATAAAGTGGATGAGCCCCACCCACTTCTGTTCTTTTTCTGTTACTCTCAAGAGATTGAACATGGACTAGTGGAAGTTTTTGCCATTGTATTTTTGCCAGTGGGATTTATATTTCTCTGGTAGCTACTCCTCTGAGAATTGTTGACTGCCGATGTATGTTGTCACTAAGTGAGGTGCTTTTTTTTTTTTTTCATTTTTGCTGTGGAAACCTGATTTATTGAGTTGTATGTACACTGTGTGGACCTGTCCCATGATAGGGAAAACTGCAGATTTTCAGTTTCAACCACACACTACACAGGTAAAAATTTATTTTTTATTTAATTTTTAATTTTAATGGGCAAGACTGCTGCTGTGCCTGCCAAGCTACCAAATTAGCTGATGACACTGGTAGAGCACCAATTACACTTGCTGCTCTGTTTATTAGAAATATGACTTATTTTGTACTCGGTACCTTGTATACCAGTTCATTCTGTATGTACTTGCTTTGTACCTTCAGAAGGTTTATTAAGTAGTATTAACATTAGATAGCATTTGGTAGCAGTCTGCGAGCTGTGTTTGAGCTCTACTGCTGCATGCTGTATAAATCTCATATCTGTGCTTAAAAGGCACTCGTTCTGTGCTGTGGAGCCCTGCCTTTTGCTAAAGGCAGGTAGAGTGGGTTGAGACCCAAGTAGTGTGTAGGCTACTCATCAGGTAGCCATTTTAGGGGACAGTTTTAATCTTGTAAACTCCTTGTGGGGGTTCTTACTTGAACTATTTAGCTGTTTCACATTCAGAGTGTGTGCCAGGTCCACGGATGAGTGGATTTCACCCACAAAGCTGCCTAGTGTTAAAAAATCAGCATGATTAGAAAGGGGGCTCTGGCTGAGATTTTGACTCTTACTTCTGAGTCATCAGCTGTTATTTAAACTCACACTGCTGTGAGCGGGTGAGTCAGATAGCATTTGGTAGCAGTCTGCCAGCTGTGTTCGAGCTCTACTGCTGCGTGCTGCATAAATCCCAAATCTGTGATTGAAAAGCACTCATTCTATGCTGTGGAGCCCTACCTTTTGCTAAAAGGCAGGTAGAGTGGGTTGAGACCCAAGTAGTGTGTAGGCTACTCATCAGGTAGCCATTTTAGGGGACAGTTTTAATCATGTAAACTCCTTGGGGGGGTTCTTACTTGAACTATTTGGCTATTGTTACACATTCAGAGAGTGCACCAGGTCCACAGATGACTGGACTTCGCCCACAAAGCTGCCTAGTGTTATTAATCAGCATAATTAAAACAGGGGCTGTGGCTGAGATTTCGACCCTTACTTCTGGGTCATCAGCTGTTATTTAAACTCACACTGCTGCGAGCAGGGCAAGCGCGCGCCGTCACGCATGGAGACGCATACGTCTGTGCGTGTGTTGAGTGTGTCTAGCGGGTAAGAGGGAGAATTAAGAGCCACAGTTAGGACACCAACATAAGTAATAATGGAAACTAACCATATTGTTGTGTGTACTGGTTGTTATATGGTAAGTAAGAGACTATTTTATTCTCCCCTGTGACTGTGATAAGTGATGTATTGGGGGCCTAATAAAAATAACTCCATGGACCAGCTGCTGGTTGGTAGCAGCCTTACGGGGCATTCTACTCCTGGGGTGACCAATGAAGTTGTAACCATGTCCTCTGTCATGCCTCCCTCTACATGTAAAACTATGAATAAAGATATTATGACAATGGATGGGGATACTGCATTAAAATGTTCCAACTGTCAAATGTATATGTTATTTAATACACTGCCCACTTATGCTATATATATATATATGTATGAGAAATGTGTAAACAATAGCATTTTAAGGGAGGATATAGAGATGTTCTACAAAAAACGACATCAGATTGAACTGCACCAGGATACTATGACAAAACAATTAAATAACTGTGAACCTAGGACTGACCCTATCTGTTCAGCAGAACGGGATTCTCTCACAAAAGATGATAGAACTGTTACTGTGACTATAGATAAAAGGAAGCATTTGCCTAATGACCACAATATTTTAAATACAGATATAAATGATTGGACATTAGTTAAGCTTGGAAGAAAATCCCAAAACTAGGCATCGAGCCATTGGTAATTTGGTTGAGACACAAAACAGATTCCAGTGCCTGATTGAGTTAAATGATAATTCTGATAGTATGGCTAGTTATAAGGAACAAAATTATATTGATTCCAATCAAACATCATGTGATGGTAGAACTGAATCCTCACAACATTTAGGAAGGTCAGATAATGTCCCAAGTACCCCAAATGACCCACCATTACCAATTTCTACCTACACGGGGGACGAAAACCAACTGGAGAACTTAACAGAAAATACCTCTAAGTTAGGAGAGACCCCTAACTGTCATCCTGTGCAATCATTGGAAAATTTAATTGATATGAATAGTGCTGATTCTGATGGTGCCCCAAGACAGACATTTATCTTGGGTGATTCAATCATTAAATATATTGACAAAATAGTTTGTAGGTCTGATAAAATATAACCTGCTCTTCCTTCTGTGGTGCTGGGGTCAAGGACATGCATAAGGAAACAAGTAAAATTATAAAAGATGCAGGGCCAAATCCTCTGGCTATTATTCATGTGAGAACAAATGATCCCAATAAAATGCCCATGCAACAGTCAAAGGACAAATTTATAAAGTTAGGCAACACTCTCTAGAGAGCCTAAATTGTGAAGTTCACTTTTCAGAGATAGTACCTATGCCAAGATCCAACTACTTTAAGGAAAAACAAATAAAAACCATCAATGAGTGGCTTTGTAAGTGGATTCTGCAGAGAAGATTCCATACAGTAACACATTGGGAGACCTTTATAAATAATAATGCATACTATTGTTGGGATGGATTACATCTTGGCAAAAGAGGGGCTTTCATGCTTGGTAGAACCTTTGAAAATATCATACTTCATTCTTTAAACTAATAAAGATGGGAGACGAGGAGAATAGTGATTAAAAAACAAAACAAAATAAAAATACAAAATAAGCCATCATTTCGAAATTATAAAATATTAAATTTAAATGCTCATAGTTTGAGCCCCTCTAAATTTGCTGAACTACAGGTCTTAATAGTAAACAATCATATTGATATATGTGTTATGGAAACATGGTGGGATAATACTATGATATGGTGCAACAATATCGAAGGTTTTCAGTTATTTTATAGAAACAGAGCAAATAAACATGGAGGGGGGTTTGTTATATCAAGAACGAATTGTCTTGTGCCAATCTGGTAATGAACACTGACCATGAATCAGACTTTGAACTCTATGGCTCACTTTGAAACCTATTAACATGCCAAAATTAGTTTTAGGGGTATGTTATAGACCTCTAAGTAGTGATAGTACTTATAATGCAATGTTATTATGCAAAATCGAGATGATGTCTGAGTCAAGTGACATCAGTGGTTGGAGATTTTAATGCACCGGGTATAAACTGGAGTGCGTTAACCGGTAAAACAGGCTTTGAAAAAGAACTACTTGGCACATTAACTTCATGCAGTTGTGATGAATTAATTTGCCTTCCTACACGAGAAAAAAAATCCTTGATTTAATAATAACAAACTGCCCTGAGCAATTGATTGATCCTATGGTCAGTGCACCATTGAAATCTAGTGACCATAATATAATAGCGTGTGCTATATTGGTGAAAGGAACAATAAATTATAACACTACCAAAGTCCCTGACTACAGAAATACTAATTGGCCTAAATTACATGAAATCTTGGAGCAAACCCAATGAAAGAGGGTATTTGAAGGGTTTTGAAAGAGGGTATTTGAAGGGTTAAATGTGGATAATATGTGGAATGCTTTTACAAACATTGTTCAAGAGGCCCTCGATTTATATGTCCCCATACGACCTAAGTGCAATAAGAAAGGCATGATACCATTATGGTTTAATAAAAAGATTAAAAATCAAAGAAAAAAATACAATGCATTTAAAAATTAAAAAAAATCAATCTCCTGAATTTAAAATATCTTACAAGAAACAAGTTTCTAAAGTAAAGAAATTAATTTGAACAGCCAAATCTGAACTTGAACTAAAATTGGCTCAAAAGAAAGATAAAAGTTTTTATACATACATAACAGAATGTCTAACAGAATTACAAATGTTATACATGATGGGCTTGACATTGTAGACAATATAGACATTAAGCAATGTTTTAATAAATATTTTGTATTCATGTTTAGCACCAAAGGGGAGTCTATACCATCTCTATGCACAGCGGGAAGTAACTTAATATACTTTGAGGAAAAACAGGTATATGAGGAGTTATTACAACTAAAAACCTCTTCCTCCTCGGGGCCTGATGATCTAAATTCAACTGCGCTTAAAGAATTAGCTAGCGTATTAACTGGACCCCTGTCAATTATATTTAATAGATCAATTCTAGCTGGGATGGTCCCCCAGGATTGGAAAAGGGCCATTGTAGTACCAATTTTTAAAAAAGGAAATAAAACAAATGCTGCTAATTATAGGCCAATTGGTCTAACTTCGATTTGTGGTAAGTTAATGGAAAAACTCTTAAAAGAAACTGACAAGGAGATACTGAATCTTGGCCTAACCGACTATTCTCAACATGGATTTTTAAAAAGACTCTCTTGTACCACAAATTTTATCTCGTTTTATGAGTTTGTTAGTACAAACCTGGATAAGGCTATACCAGTGGATATTATATTATGGGATATAAAAAAGCTTTTGACACCATTTCACATGATTTATTAATTAAAAAAATAATCAAGATGGGTCTAAATAGTTATATCATCAACTGGATTATTGATTGGTTAAATAAAAGAAAACAATCTGTCAGACTAAATGGAGTCTTATCAGATGAGGGATCTGTATGTAGTGGAGTGCCACTGGGATCTGTCCTGGGACCTGTGTTATTTGGGCTATTTATTAGTGACATGGGCGCAGGCTTCAATTGTCATATCAAAATTCGCTGAAGACACAAAGATTGGTGGTACTGTTTCTACCTTGGAACAGTATCAGATTGTGTGTTCTGACTTGAAAAAGATTGAAGCGGGGGGAATTGCTAATAGTATGAAATTCAACGAATCCAAATGTTCTGTAATGCATTTTGGAAGTAAAAATCCATGTTATAATTACATGTTGAATGGTACTGTATTAAAATCATAAAGGAAAATTACATAGGGATCCTAGTCAGTAATGAGGTTTCAGCATCTAATCAGTGTCATCAAATTTCATTTAAATCAAATAGTCATATGATCACTAAAGAAAGCATTTGTAAACTGGAATAAAGAATGCTTAATTAAGTTGTTTCAAATGTATATTATTCCTCATGTTGACTATGGCTTCCCTTTGTGGAACTCTTACCTTAAAAGGGATATCTTCCTTGTTGAAAAAATACAAAGGAAATTGGCTAAATCTATTAAGGGTATGAAAAATCTATCATACAGTGAACATTGATTCAACTAAATTTATTCAGGCTTGACATAAGGAGAATAAAGGGAGATTTGTTATTACTGTTTAAAATATTGCAAGATCTGACACTGATGAAACAATGTGGCTTTGAATTTAATGATAGAAATAGGATTCTCAGATCTCATAATAAGTAATTATATAATCCCAAATGTAAATACAGTGAAAAGATTTTATTTTTACACAGTTAGAACAACTAGGACTTGGAATACTTTACCATCCAAACTGGTACAAGAAAGCAATTTTAAGGGCTTTAAAACTGACCTAGATACACTTTTGCTAACAGGGGCAGTGGACAGATAAACCTACTAGTGTAGGAGACAATTAAATGGGCTTATGCCTACTTTGCCTGTTCATACAAGTAACCAAGTAGTATGTATATTACTTTATCTTGGACATTTGTTTTGTCCTTCATTATACTTTGTCTATTGTTACAATTTTCCCATTTTGTGAACTCCCAGGTCATGCCTGAAATTTTTTTCTAGTGCTTCTGCCTAGTTATAAAAAAAAAAAGGCAGAAATCGCCAACAAGAGAAAAAGGGGATTGTCAAAGTTACCATGAAAATCCGTGTGATGGTTCTCAATAAGATCAATCACCTGATCAGAGTATTCACCGCTGTGGTGGAGAGGGAGTAAGGCTGTTCAGTTACAATGAGTCAACTTTGCTACCTGTCAGAAATCCAGATCCCTGCCATCTAAAGTGGATGGTAAGGTGAAAGATTCCTTGGGTACACTCTTGAAGCAGGTAGGTTCAACCTCTGCAAGGCCAGAACCCTAACCTACTAAAGGCTTGAATCAGGTAACCAAGATACCAGAGCTTCCCACTAGCATGATATAATTCTGTCATCAAGCACTGCCTCATCAATGCTGTTGATTGAAGCAGTCCTGTCACCATTGACAACTTTGGACATCATTGCTGTTCCAGGTGCAGTATTGGTAGAATTTTCCAATTTTTGTAAAGAGGTTACTGCCTAGCATGCCACAATTGATGTAGGCCACTCCTCAGCTGCTACCTTCAGTGTTGCCAGCTGGTCCTGCTGCACCACCTTAGGACCCTTCTCTATTGTTTGATTACTCAGCCCTCTCTCCTAGAGGAAGAGGAGAAGGAGTAGTATGATCTTGAACTCCTGGATGATGAAAAGAACTGGGAAGAGGAGGACCTTGATCTTTCCAGTCTGTAGGGCAGGAAGATTTGACCGTTTCAACGGTGGCCTCAGTAAGTGAAGATAACATCCTATGCAGGCCCAGTTTTCTTCTCGAGGCTTCTACCTTCCAGACATTAACGAGGCTGATACAAAACAAAAAATGCACTCCTTGTTACTGGTGTGACCTTTGCTACTTATTATACAATAATTGTTCAAACTTTGATTTCCTGTTTTTTCTTTTGTCACCCATCCTCCTGCTAGCTACCTTCACTTATTTAGTGCCCCCCCCCACACACACACACACACAATTTTACTGTTATTTCACTCTGGTTACCACTTTGTTTCTATCTTTTAGTGCCATCATTACTTTTCAGATAATTTTTTGTCACTTAATTTGTTTCACTATCCTTGTACTTTTGCCAGACTTTACACATATATTTAGTACCCATTCTCAGAACCTCATTCTGTTAAAAGTATTTACTGTATACTATGAAAATTACAAGTTACCTTAAAATCTTGAATTAACATACAAATAAGGTATTCCTGGCTATTTGTACTGATGAACATTTTAGATTGCACTTTTTTAAAACACTTTGCTGTTTATTTTATGTAAGGGTGGGGAGTTTGTATTTGTATTATAAATTGTGTGTGTCTAAGGTACCACTTTCAGGTACATGAGCAAAAACAGGAAGGCAATGAGAAAATAGGAGCAGGAGAGCAGTTGGCAAACTGTGCAGAGGGAGATCGAGAAAATGCTAACATTTTTAACTGCTACTACTGCTTGGTCTTCACAGTGGAGGGAGGAGAGCATAGACAGACGTGCATCAGCAGGCACCTGGGGGGAAGAGTAGACACAAGTCCATTTTCACAAGAGGGAGTCCACCAGGGATTGGAAGCCCTAAAGGTAAGCAAGGTGAAGGGGCCAGATGGGATCCATCCAAGGGTACTAAAAGAATTGGGCATAGTGCTAGCTGCCCCTCTAACAACACTAGTTAGCCATTTATTGGTGGCTGGGATAGTTCCAGAGGACTGGTGGAGGGTTAGTGTGGTCCAGCTGCACAAGAGTGGCAGCAGGGAGGAGGCTAGCAGTTACAGACCAGTCATTCTCATATCAGTGGTGGGTGGAGAAATTAATGGAAATCCTGCTGAAGGACAGACTCCGAGTACCTGGAGTTAAATGGGCTGCAGTACCATCAGCAGAATGATTGCACAGCAGGGAATTTGATTTCTTTGACTGGGTAACTAGGGAGGTGGAGCAGGGGAGTGCAGTAGATGTAGCCTATCTGGACTTCGGTAAGGCCTTTGACACTGTACCACACAGGAGGCTGATTATGAAACAACCTGGGGGTGGGGAGGTAGTGATAAATTGAGTATCTAACTTGTTGAAAGGCAGAGGGTGACGGTAAACAACAGTCATATGGGGGACAGGAGAGTTACCAGAAGAGTACCACGAGGATCAGTGGATCCTGTGATCTTCAGTATCTTCAGAAGTGACATTGCTGAGGAACTGGATAAAGGTGTGTCTCTTTGTGGATGACAGAAAAATATGCCACAGGTAGACTGCCAAAAGTGTGGATGTGAACCATATACCACTCCTAGAACTATGGTTACAGGTGAGCAACCTATTTATTTCAAGCTACTGGGAATAGACTGGAGGACAGCTGATGGTGGGAACAGGCAGGGTAGGTTATTAACCAAAAGGCTACTTGAAATAACCTGGAACAATATGTTAATGAGACAAAGATTCTGATATCCTGGACATTGTTTTAAGTGATCCAAGGGAATCAAGTAAGAAATTGTAAGAGTAGAGAACACCTGGGGACCTTCAGCGTGGCTATGGAGGTCAGTAAGGTCAAAGGAAAGACTAAATGTTGCTTTTTTGGAAGGGCAAACTTCAGAGCCATGAGGGAGAAGTTCAAAAGATGAAACTGTAGAGAGAAGCTAGTACACACTGATGTAGATCGAATGTGGACTATTACTAGCAAAAGAAAATAGAGAATTGGAGGATAAATTTGTGCTCCAGGGAGTTAAATATAATAAAAAAAGGAAAATACCGATATGGTTAATTAGGAAATTGCTCAAGAAAATCAAGAGGAAAAGGAATTTATTTAGAAAGGCAAAATTTAAGGGGGACCTATCCTTGTGGATGGAGTATAAGATTCAGCTAGGAGCTGCACAATTAATATTAAGGAAGCTATAAAAAACAAAAGACTTGACAAAGCTATAAAATCAAAGGACAATAAGACTTTTTGACCCTATGTAAGATCAAAAAAAGGGAGATACAAGGGTAGTGGGGCCATTTAAAGGACAAAGATAAAATAGATAAGGAAGATCAAATGGCCAATACCCTAAATAATTCTTTGGCTCTGTATTTCAGACATCTAAGCTAAGTGAGGTAGAAATACCATAGGGGTAACAGTTATGGTAGAGGAGCATGACATTTCAAAGCTCCTTAATAATCTAAGAATTAACAAATCACAAAGTCCTTAAGGTCTGCATCCTAGGGTACTTAAAGAACTGGGACAAGAACTCATTGGACCATTAATCCTGATAATTTAATTCAAGCTTGAATCAAGGGAGGATACCCGTAGCATGGAAGAAAGTGGTTGCAGCACCAACATTTAAGAAGGAAAGTAGGGCTTTGTCAGAACATTATAGACCAGTGCATTTGACATCTGTGGTGGGAAAGCTACTGGAGACACTTATAAGAGGCAAAATAAATAACTTTATAACCAAAAGAAACTTATGGGATAATATGCAACATGGATTTAGGCAGGGGAGATCATGTCTGACTAATTTGATGAAATTCTTTGAAAAAGTTAGCCTTGCTCTTGATGTTGGAAAACAAGTGGATGTCTATTTAGATTTTAGTAAGGCATTTGACGCTGTTCCACATCTGGAATTAGTCAGGTGTCTAATTGAAACCAATCTCAATTCTAAGATGATACAATGGATAAGGTCTTGGCATACTGATAAAATGCAGATTGTCAGGATAAATGACTATGAATCTAGTGAGGTAGACGTGACTAGTGGAGTGCCTCAAGAGTTAGTCCTGGGGAGAACGCTTCTAAATATATTCATTTCAAGCATGCAGATGTCTCAAGGTGGGTGGATGATGCAAAAATTAGAGAGATAGTTGATACTCAAGAAAATGTGGATAGACTATAGGGGAAAATAAATGAGTGATGCAGGTGTTTACTTTTAAACAAGACAAAATTCCATCCTGAGAGATGTGCAGTAATACCTTTTGGGTACAATAATCCCAAAACAAAATACACCATGGGAGGCAAAATCTTACGGGATTCATATTGCAAAAAAGATTTGGGCTTTATGGTTGATGGTAGTTGTAAACACTCAAGGCAGTTTGATATGGTAGTTCAGAAATGCAACCTATACTGTCACGTGTAAAGAAAAATGTTACCAGTAGGGATGGTGAGGTGATCCCACCTATCTATAAGTCTGATATGTCTGCACCTAGAGTATTGCCAGCATTTTTGGGCATCACAAAATAGGAATTATATAATCAGACTGGAACAGGTCCAGAGGAGAGCAACAAAGATGATTAGTGGATTGGAGGGTTTAAACTATAAAGAAAAGTTAGCAAGTTTAGGACTGAATAAACTTGAGATGAGAAGAATGAGGGGAGACATAAGTTTATAAGTCATAACTGATCAAAAATTGAGAATGTGTTTACATCTGGATTTTAACACCATGGAGAAAATAGCATGGGGGCATACATTTCAATTGGTGGATAAAAACTTTAAAACTGAGAAGAAAGAGTTGGTTTTCCCAAAGAGTTGTGCGTTATGTAAAATATTCTACCAAAACTGTTGTGGATAGTAAAATTCTACAGATCTTCAGGCAAAGATTGGATCAGTATTTACCGGAGAGGGAATTAAATGGTTATGTCCATGTTTAATTAAATGACAGACAATCTGGATAGGTATATAATCTCTTATCTGTAATTGTTTATGATCCTATGAACAAACTGGTGTAGTAATATGAAGGGAAATTTTGAATTTTATTTTATTTAGTTAAGCAATCAGAGGAACACCTTTTAGCAAGCATGCTCATTTACAAAGGTTCCTCGTCAGTAACAGATAATGAAACTATGTAAGTCGTACACAATGGTTTTTACAATTAATATTGAACAATAAAGTGGCAACCTTATGAAGCATTGTCAGGCAAAACATAAGCAGGTAGTCACCAGAAAGAGAGTGGTAGAAACCATGAGGCATTGTCAAGCAACACTTATGCAGGAAATCAAAATAGGGCAGACTAGATGGGCCTAGTGGTACTTTTCTGCCAACATGTGCTATGTTTCTGTGATTGTATTCTTGGACCCACCCCTGATGAATACCTTGTGTGGGTTGAAGCGCTGGGGCTATGAGCTTAGCCAGTTGTCCTCTTTGCTTACAATGAAGCATTTCAGCATCTAGCAGTGTTTATTTTCCACAGTACTTCAGAGCTTTCAGTTTGCATTAATGAGGCTATTTAGAAAACTTTGAACTTCCTCTGAACTTCTCCTTAGAGGATTAAGAAACGTTTGATTTCTTGGCGGTGGTACATACCTCCTTAATGGTCGTCCTGTTCATGCTGCTGTGGCGTATGCTACCCTGATTGCCTGGCACAGTCCTAGAATTTTGCGAGCTGGTCTAGGAAGGCAAACAAGAAGTGTGTAGTCCCTAGGGATAAAAAAGTATTGTTACCCAGGCACATACCAATTCAGTTGTAATCATGGCTTTACATGGCCATTAAGACGATGTGTGCCAGACCTCCAGTTAAGAAAACTGGACATTATGGGCACATAAACCTTTACCTCAGCATGTCTTGGACTGTGTATTACTAACTGTCTGGCATACCTGACCAAGTATCAGAATTGTATGTGGAGAGAAATTAGCCGTATTATCAGCAGTATACCTTAAAGACCTCACAAAATGGAAGTCTTTAACTGTGTATCCAAGGGCTCTGAAGCTGGTAATCATCTCCTGTGGTCCATCTATGATGCTTGGGGTGCAGCAGCCAGTGCACCCAGCTCACGCATTTACTTAAAATAACCAGAACGCTAAAGTTGCCCCACAGCTGGGTGTGCAAAAGGATCAAAACAGAGCAAACACCCAGAAATCCAGCACCACTCACCACTACAAAAACACCAGGAACAACAAATATGTTCATAAATAATGTGACTTGAACAGATGAAAAAAGTGCAGACCTCAAACCATGCTCAGCATGGAAACCGGGAAAAAGCCAGTTAGATGCTACCAACACCAAACCTGCCATTCAGGGGCAACAAGCTCTTTAGTTCAGAAGTGGAAACCATTCTCAAACAGTGCAAGACCTTCAAGAAGTCTGTGAGGACTCTTCAGTCCACTGAATGTCTCCCAGTGTGGCCATGCTAGAACCTAGTTTCATAGGAACACTCACAGCTAAACTCTCTTTGGTCAGGGACGTGGGTTGTGCACTGCAGCAGCAGTTCATGGGGGGCCCCTACAATGCCCCCAGAAAACATTTGGAAGGGGACCATCTGCTACTGCTACCCCCTCCTTGTGACTCTACCACCTCTCCAGATCCCCAGTCAGGGGAACCAGAATATTCTGGACATCATCCAGAATGGATACAGTACATACTGGAGTTGGTGTCACAACCCCAGTGAACACTACAAGACCCGGTCATTACTCCCTTTTGCACTTCACTGTCCTGAGGGAGATGTTGCTGCACTAAAAGGCCATTCAAACTCCCCCCCCCCCAAAAGAAAAAATTACCCAGGGGTTCTACTCCAGGTACTTCCTGATGCCCAAAACAGCTGAAGTTTTCCAGGCCTATTCCTGACCTCTGAGGACTCAGTTAGAATGTGGCATATAAAGGGCTCCACATGCTGTCCCTAGACTCCCTCCTTCCTGCCCTGTCAAAGGTGGATTGCATGTGCTCCCTGGATATGCTTCCTTTCCTGGGCCTTATTACGGTCTCTGTATTCATAGTTCCTCTGCTTGCCTGCATATGAGGAGTCCTAAGTGGTACTGCAAGCTTAGTGGTCTTTGGCTTCACAGTCACTAGCTTGTCTGATTGCTGTTTGCCATCCCCAAAAGGATGCTCTGTTGTGAAGAGAGGACAGGGATCACCTGCCTGTGGATTTGTCTTTTCTACAACCTGAAGCACAGGTGATTCTCATCACAAGTGCCTCCAACCTGCGGTGGGACACCCACATTGGTGCCCCATGGGCCCTAATCTCCACTGGAACAAGGCCTTTACATAATGAACTGGAAATGAGTGGTTCTGTATGGGCTCTAGGCCCTGGCCACTCAGGTCTAGGGGACATCTCATGATACACTCAGACATTCAGGGTGTGGTGTATTACCTGAATGATCAGGAAGGGTCACACTCTTATCTTTTGTGTTGAGAAGCAGTAAGGGTGTGGTAATGGGCATAAAGTTGGGAGGTCTCACTCACTGCCATCTGTGTCACTGGCTCATTAAATGTCATGGCAGACAGCCTCAAGCAGTTGGTGGCTCAGCCCCAAGAATGGGAGCTGAATCTGTCTATGGAAGAACAGCTGTTCTACATGTGGGGAAGGCTACAGCTGGAAATTTCTCCATCCCCATGCAATGCAAAACTGCCACTTTTCTGCGCGCATGTTCCAGAGTGTGGAAATTGTTGGAAATGTTTGTTGTCCCTCTATTTCCTGGAGAAGAGCACTGCTGGGGGGACTGTTGGACTAACTAAGGAAAGAGGGTAGTGTAAGATGAGCAGGAGGCCAATGTCCTAAACAATTACTTTTAAGTATTCAGTTGAGAACAGCTGGCCTGTGCTGGAGAGTGGAATCAAGGCAGTCACACATTGGGTGCAGAAAAAGGGAGTGGTAGCAATCATGACTGAATGGGTAAAAAATAAAAAGGACTGGTGGTTCTTATAATGAATAAAGCACTAGGTCCAGATGGCCTGCACCAAAGAATTCTGAGGAAATTAGCTTTAGAACTGTGGAACTCTTGACCTGGCTATTTAATGGCTCACTAGTCTGGAGTAGTGCAGGTGGACTGGAGGTCTGCAGACGTAGTTCCATTCCACAAGAGGGGGACTGAGAGGGCCTTGGCAACTACAGGTCAGTCAGTTTGACTGCCATTGTAGGTAAGCTGATGAGACCATAGCAAAGGAAAATCTGGTTGCCTACTTGGAAGACAATGGTCTGCAGAATGGCAACACATGCAGGATTGTGTCAGGGAGGTGATGTCAGATCAAACTGATACTGTTTTTTGACTGGGTCATTTTGGCAGTTGACAGAGGGCAGGTGGTAGATTTGTTCTACTTTTATCTCTGCAAACCCTTTGATTTAGTGCTACATAGGAGTCTGCCGAGAAAGCTGGATGACTTTGTAGTGGACACGGGTTTAGTCATATGGGTGGGGAACTGGCTGAGGGGAAGCAGCAGAGGGTACTAGTAAATGCTGTCATATCTGGGGATGGGGATCACAAGCAGGGTACCACCAGGATCAGTCCTGTGATCTGTCCTATTCAGTATGTTAATTAGTGACATAGGAGAAGGTAAAGTATCCAGGGCAAGATGCATCTCTTTGCTAATGACACTAAGCTTTGTAGTAGGATTGACAGTAAGGAAGAGGTGAGGAGACCTTAGAAAACCTGAAAAGGTGGTGAAAGATCTGGCACCTGAGATTCAATGGCAAGAAGTGCCAGGTAATCCACATAAGGAAGTACAGCATGGAGTACTTGATGGGAGGTGTAGGCTGGCCAATGCATCAGAGGAAAGGGATCTGGATGTCATCATCAGTGATTCTTAGGCACACCAGCCAGTGCAATAAAGCCTCCAGTAAAGCATTGAAGATGCTGGGGTGTATTGGAAGGGGTTTTGATAGAAGTGATAATGCCCCTATATAAATCTGTAGTGAAGCCTCACCTGGAAACTGTACCAGGTTCTGGAGCCCTCACTTGAGAAAGGACACAGACAGGCTAGAGTCAGTACAGATAAGGGCCACCAGAATGATTCAGATCCAACAGGGCAGATCCTGTGAGGAACGGCTGGAGCCCAGACGTGGGGGGGGGGGTGAACATAAGAGACAGATGAGTTTCTAATGGGCATAAATAGGGCGAGTAGTGAAGACCATTTTGTTACAAATAGGGATGCAGAGATGGCCTGGTGGCACTGAGGGTTGAGGCACTGGACGCCACACCTGGCACCACACCACGATCCGGGTTCGGGAACAAACTCGGGTCATCGGGGGTCGGCAGGGGAGGACTAGGATCGAGCATCCGCTGACAGCTCTCCTAGCCCTGGGGTGGGTTGGGGAAGCACACTGTGCTGTGGAGGCCCCTGGGGATGCCCGGAGGCACTGCAGACACAAGTGTTGGCAGAGGGGGAGCATGGTGGACGTCTGCACGTTAGTGCATAGATGTCATTGCACGTCCGCACTCCATCGGGGGACCTACTGGAGGAAAAAATGGCTGGCACTCAAGCAGCTTGATGGGCATGCCCTGTGATGCTGGGAGGACTGTCGTGGAATCACGCCGGGGGGTCTGGGGCTGGCTTGGCTAGGTAGGGCATGGGGGAGCCCCCAGTGAGTCAGCGATGGCCGTACCAAACCCCCATCATGCAAGTGAGCCTGCTGCTCTCCCGGCGAGCAGGGCCGGTGGCTGGATGCCCCTGCTGGTAAGTCGCCACAGCAGGCGTATAAACAGTGATATGATGAAAAAAAAAAAAAAAGAAATAGGGATGCAGTCATAAAAGGATGTGATTGGAGGTTAGTTGGGGGGTAAATTCTGGATAGATGTGAGGAAGTTCTACTTTATTTGTGGGGTGGTGGAACAGATTGCCAGCCAAAGAGGTGGGGTCAGGTGCCTTTAATGGGTTCAAACACTGTGGGAAAGAGCAGGAGGACTCCATCCCATTACTGAAAAGCAGGGGGAGCATTTTAAGAGGGGGGGTCTGAAAGGGACAAACCCCAGGACCCAAGGTCAGGGGTTAGGTAGTATAATATTGTCAGACTTGAAGAATGTTCAGTCTCTTTCTGCCAACAGTCTATGGGCTCATTTCAGGAATGGGCACTGCTAGCGTTTCTAGCTATATCCATCCCTCTGCTTGCTGTCATAACCTATCCAATGCAGGCCAAGGGTGCCTGGTAATGGTCCTGAGTTGTGAGTTACTTAATGCAACAGTAGCATTGCTAACAGCCAAGGCAGTGCATGAGACTGCCAGGCTAATTTGCATGTGCCCCATAATACTGCATAAAATGTGGGCCATCCTGTGGACATGCAGGCGGATATGGAGTTAGAATATTTTCTGACTTAGATTTTTGCAGGCCTGTACCACCCACAGAATACCAGAACTGGATGGCAGGGTACCAAAACACAGTGATGCTTGTGGCACTGAACCAGAATCCACACACAGGCTTCAGCTGTTCCAGATAACTGCTTACCTGCCATCTGGTTGTGTCCACCACTGTGGCTGTTGGTGGTGATGACAGTGGTATGCAGAGTGCCCCCCACATAGACTTCACTGTATGGTTGGGCAGCACAGGGAGCAAATCGGTGGTCCCTTATGCACATGTATATTTATGAGCACTCTTACTCCCAGTCTATGGACAGACTACTACTACCTGTGACTGCTGGAGAAATGGGTCCTGTATTTCCCGGTAGGCAAACAAAAGTATTTCAGCAGGTGATTCTGGGAGTGTGTCTTGGATTTCTGAATCCAGCCCTATATTTTTAAATTGGAAAGGGAGATTGCTTGGTGACTTTCCTCCTCTGCTTCTAATTCAGAGGGTCCTGACCAAGCTCAGAGAAGAAAAATGATCCTGGTAGCATTCACGTGGTCTAGGCTGATCTGGTCTTCACTACTGTAGGAACTGGAAGAAGATCTATTTCCACTGCCCCTTCAGTGATCATTCTGTCCTGGAACAGTGGCACACTACTGCATTCAGACCTTCTGTTCCTGCAACTCCATATCTGGTTCCTGAGGACATATAGATCTCTCAGTTGAGTCACAGCCAAGGTCTTTGCTGTTTTGCTTGCTGCTAGGGAACCTCTCACCTACTCCTTAAAGTGAAAGCCCTTCATTGTGTGGTGTCAAGCAGCATCCCTAGACCCCTTTGCTTGCCCTGTGCAGAAGATACTGGACTATCTCCTGACCACCTCAGTCAGGATTGCATTACTCCTCAATAAGGCTTTCTAGGAGCTTAGATACAGTATAGTTCACCAACCATTCACTGGCAACTCCACTGGAACAGTCTGATTTGCTGGATATCTTCAAGCTAAGCTGCTCTCACCATCTGGGCGGCATATCCCCCTACTCCATCCCATTACATTAGATCTTTCTTTCCACTGGAAGAACAGGTCATCTTTGTGGCTTCTGTATAGGAATTGGTGCACCATAGGTAAACTTCGTCTTCAAAGTATTTCAATTTCTTTGAATTATTTCTTTGGTTCCTTTGGCTGCTCTTGTAGATCTTTGATAGAACAATGGAAAAGGGTTCATATTCTGTGTTCAGTGCTGGCAGAAAATGTTGGCCACTGACTCACATGACCTGTGAGTATATTGCCTTGGGCAGCCAGCACAATGTAGCAGGGTACGGCCTTTGTCTTAGCATGCTTCCTGATTTCCCTCGAGGACAGGAAGCTCTGTCTCTTGGTGAGTTGGCCTTCAGAATGGGATCTGAGGGACTGCTCTAATGGCCACACGAAGGCCTCTGCTGTGGCTGGGTCTGCTCAGCAACTTGCTGCCCTTCAGATGGATGTGGTGGCTGCTGCAGCATGCACCTCCTTGGTCTCAACACTGTTCCCAGCTGCAGCCAGCTTTGGAGGGTCATTCAGTGGAGGCATGTGTTTGTCCCTCCAGATCCTGAGGGACAGTTTTGCCCATCCTGGTGCCAAGCACAAGCCTCACTGAGAGAGAGATCAAGATCTTTCTGGTCTCTTGACTCCCCTGACCACTCAGTGGAGGGGCAGATCGAGGGCTCATTGGTTTCCCCATTGAGCCAATTAGCATAGACTCTAAGCAAGCTGTGGAAATGTTCCTTGAGCCTATCAACCAGTCATCAGATGAGGTAGAGGAATCAATCTTGCAGACACCAGTGTTCCCAGTCCTTACTCAGGAGGCTGTGATTCGGTCAGTGGCCCCCATCCAGTTCTCAGTTGTAGCAGCCTTCACTGGCAGTCGAGCCTTCCATGCCCATGCTGTTTATTGTGGACAGATGCATGTTATACCATAACCAGCCAGAAGGCTTCCCTCACCATCTATTGTCTGGTTGATGGTCGAGATGTAAGTCAAGCTGTTCCTGCTCTCGATTCCATTTGAGTGGGAGGCATCGTCATTGGCACACCTCATCCTCAGGTGAGTTGCGGCACTGTTGCAAGCTGCATCAGTGCTACGAGGAGCTTCTCTGATGACACTGAGTTATTGCAGGGCAGGATAGGGCTCTACCCTCTGGACATCTGGTCACCTCACAAATGCCAGTGGTGCCCCCATCTGTCCACACCACGGAGGTGCTCTCTGCAACTGTTTCTTCAACTTTTTAGGTGCAGTCACCACCACTGCAGCTGAAGGCAGGTGTTACAACCAAGGACATCTGTTTGTCCATCGGATTGCCAGGCTAGTTGTCGATGTAGATCACTCTGAGGGGGAGAATACCTGGGTGGTCCTTGGCAAGAAATGGTTGAGGGACATTTTTGAGGAGGAGTCTAATGACTCAGGCCATGAGTCCATGGTGTCCTCTGGGACTCCTCTCCTCGATGGGGGAATCTGTTGAGGAGCTGTCCACCGAGCATGGACCGGTGCCCTTCGGTGAGCTTCTTTGCATTATTTCTGAGTCCATGTCAGTCCTGCTAGAGCCAGTTCAGAAGAGGGCTAATTTGGACAGGAACAATTCCCCTGGGGGTTGCTTTCCATGGCTGAAACCATTTTGGGGCCAGCCCTGGAGCTTTGGCAGTACCTGGCATCCTGCCTAGCACCCTATGCCTGTATGGTCTGCAAGTGTGCAGTCCCTACTGGATCCCTTTCTAGGTTCTTGGACCACTCTGTCACAGAAGGGTTGGTAACAGATTTGATTTTCTGCAAGTTTGGACACCAGGGGGACATGGACAAGCCTCTGGACAAGGAGTACCATAATGTTGACCACACCACTAAAAAGGTGTGTGCTGTGGCATCCTTGGGTCTCTGTCAGGCTAGCTATGTCATGATAATGGCCAATTGCAGTCACTCCCTGCTGAGAGTTTTTGATTCTATCCTCCCTCACCATCCAGCTGCTCAGCAATTGGCTGAGATGGTCATTAGAGACCAGGGTCAGCCACTAGCTGAACACCAGCTCCAGAAAGACTTGGACGTGCGTGAGTCATATGCCTGTGCCATGGCAGTGGCCATCTCCATGCATCACAGTGCCTGTCTGTGTCTGTCCACCTTCATGTCCGACACCTAGTATAAGCTGGCCGGTGTTCCTTTCTTTGCACTGACCTATTTGGCCCTTATTTATCTGAATTTTGGTAACTGGATAAGCCTGCTGAGACCATGCAGTTCCTTTTTCAGGGGCGACCCCGGGCAGAACAATACAATAAACAGGAATACAAATAATGAGCAGCAAATGTTATGCACAGCAGATATACAATCAGTGAACAGTTGACGAGGGCAGCTAAACAGCAATTAGTGTACAATAAAGTCAGAGGTATGCAAGGTAACAAAAGATTCAACAGTGGGAAAATAAAATATATAAATTTACTAAGTTATATACAGTGAGATATACAAATTTACAGAAAATATACATATTTACAAAATTTCAATGTAGTAAATTCAATTGAGATTTCTCCAGCAGAATAAGGAAAGATAATAGGATTAGGGTGTACATAATGGAGCAGAGAGAAGGCAAGCTTTTAAAGAATGCACTACAGATTATTAATTTGAAAGTAAATATGGTATAGAGAAAATGTACCAGTGATTATTAATTTGAAAGTAAATACGGTACAGAGAAAAGAGTGATTAGTGAAAACAAATGCAGGTAGGAGGTTTGAGCAGGTGTGAGCAGTGAGCATTTTTTTGAATAGTGATAGGGAAGGGCAAGAGATGAGAGGAGATGAGGCGGTAGGGCATTCCAGGCTGTGGTGGCATAGTAGGTGAAAGATTGCCTCTCAGCAGGACAGCAGGGTATCAGGATTGCTAGAATAAGTAATGTGGAAGGCCTGAGTGGACAAACCACTTCTTTGCAATGGACAATTCCCCTTAGACAAGGTGGATTGAAAAGATTCACTAGTTTATATTTATTAAAATGTTATTTTTATACAGGATTCATTTGTTCGGGGTTAACCCCATTTACAACAAAGATCTGTGGTAATACAAATAACACAGTGTTTTCATAAGACAATAAAGACCTGTAGTACTACAAATGATACAATGTTTTCATAAGACGATAGACATACTTTAAATAATATAGACAATCAAATTAATTAAAACATATACAATTGAAGTTGAAGTGGTTAAAAATAAGTGTTTTAAATGTATGAATGTTTTGCACTATTTTCAAATCATAAGGTAATGCATTCCAGTAAAATGACAAACAATTTTGCAACATGGTGGTACCTAATCTATTGTAGGATCTTTCAGATGGAATGGTTTGTTTTTCCTTAGTCTTTCCGTTTTAACTACTGGGGATGAGATTATGAGGTGTTTCAATGGGTGTTGGTTATTACAGTAAATTAACTTTTGGCACCAAATCAGCCATAGGTATGTTCTACTGTTGCTGGGTCGTAGCCAGTTCAAGTTCTCAAGCAAGATACAACGATGTGTACCATGTTTACATTTTGTAATAAATCTTCCTAGTCTATAATAAGTCTGTTCTACTCGTTTTAAAGCCACTTGAGTAGAATTCATATATAAAAAAAGAAACATATTCCAGTATCAGAATTAGTAGTTGAACCACTAATTTACTTCTCGTTCCTCTACTGAAGCACCCAGCAATTCTTCTCAAAACCCCTAAATGCTGATTTACTTTTCTAACCTGCAGTGAAATATGTTCATTATAGGTTAGTCTTGTATCTATTGTAACTCCCAAATACTTATTTGTCTATGTTCTTGATTGACGTACCATCTTCCAAATTTAGTTTTAGTTCAACTTTATTTACTCTGTTAAATTCCAAAGCAAATATCAAGCTTTTAGTTTTAGTTGAATTCACTAATAAACCTGAATCTCTAAACTATTTTTCAAGGGCCAATGAATCACTTTGTGGTTCCATCTTAAGTTGTACAATAGTCATAGCTGATGAAACGAACACAGTGTCATCTGCATAAAGTCTTGCGTGACTACAATTTATAGCATAGGGTAGATCATTTACAAAAATGTTGAACAATAGAGAGCCTAAAATTGAGCCCTGTGGAACCCCTCTCATTAATTTGGCCTAATCAGAAACAACATTCCCTAGGAAAACACATTGTATTCTGGCTGTCAGATAAGATCTAAACCAGTCCAATGCTGGTACCTGGAGTCTTATTTTTCCCAATCTAATTATTAATTGATAATGACTCACCAAATCAGATGCTTTGCTAAGGTCCACAAACACCACTCCCATCTTTCTTCCTGCATTTAGGGATGTTGTCACCATATTAATAAAATTGAGAGCGGTGTCTGTGGACCATTCTGCGTTAAAACCATGCTGGCAGTTTGTCAAACGCCTATGATATTCCAAATAATTATGGAGCTGGTTATGGACTAACTTTTCAAATGTTTTTCCTAAGACTGAGAGCAATGTAATAGGTCTATAATTGGAAGGGATTGTTCTATCCCCTCCTTTAAATATTGGGATTACCTTTCCAATTTGCCATATCTCACGAAATGTCTTAATCTCTTAAGCTCCAGTTATAGAAATAGGTGAGCATAGGGGCCAATACTTCAGCACCTATCTTTAGGAATTGTGTTTCTAGACCATCCATACCCCCTGCTTTTGAGGTATTCAATTTTAGCAGTTCTTTTTTAATATCCCTAGGGCTGGATATTCAAAAGGGTTGCGCAATGCGCAATAGGGTTGTGCCAGCGCAAGTCAGAAAATGCGCCATTCTGCGATATTCAGCAGGAGGCAGTTGCGCCACTGAAAACATACTGAGCAACAGCGCAATGATAATGAAGGCATGCGCAACCGAAGGGGGTGGAACCATGCATAAAGTGCGCAGTGCGATGTTTAAAGACTTGTGCAATGTGCAACAGTGGATCAGGCAGAAGTTGCGCCATAGTGGAAATGAGCCAAAATAAAAAGGAGCAAGGAAGAGGCGCAAGAACGCTACAGGGAAGCCACATGAGGCAGGGAGAGAGACAGAGCAAGAGGGACAAAGAGGGCAGGCCAGGGAAAAAAGAGGACAGAATAGGGGCAAGGGAAGGTGTGTGGGGCCACAGTGAGCAGAGGCCAGTGGGTACCGGTGCAGTGGAGGTAGCAGTCAGGACAGCGGGGAACACAGCAACAACAGCCGGGAGGGGCACAAGCCAGGGACATGGACAGTGCCACCTTCCACATGGAAGCCGTAATGAGGGGGGTGAGAAGGCATGCTGCAGGGGGACATGGCCGTGGAAGGGCACGTCGGTGGTACTCCCCCAGCAGGCAGTACCGAGCCCGCACCAGCTTTGAGCTGTACTCAGATGTCGAGATTGTGGGCCGGTACTGCCTGAACAGGGCAATACTGAGGCGGCTCTGTAAGCTGTGCAGTGATGTAATGTAGGCACCCACACAACGGAGTCATGCTCTGTCAGTGGAGACAAAGGTAACAGCCTGCATGTGCTTGCTCACCACAGGTACCTTCCAGAGATCAACAGGGGGCACCACAGGCATAACACAGTCAGCCATGTCACGCATCCTCACCCAATTCCTCAAGCGCACTTGCTGCCCACATGCTCGCGAATTACATCCATTTCCCCAAGCACATAGCCGGAGGCGCACAGCAAACATACAGGAGTTCCACATGGTAGCCGCGTATGCCTGGCGTGCTAGAGGCGATAGACTGAACCCGTAATGGCCATTCGCACGCCACCTGGCCCTGATGGGGCCACCTATATGAACCGGAAGGGATATGCCAGTGTCAACTGCCAGGTGGCGTGTGATGCCAGTGGGTGCATCATCAATGTCTGTGCCACGCACCCTGGGGGAGCACATGATTCATTCATATGGTACCAGTCGGCACTGTGCCATCGATTCAAGAGTGGGGACATCCCCACAGGATATCTAGTGGGTGAGTATGCATGTAGAACTGACAAATCGTGGGCAAGGGGGGTAAGCCACAGGTGCCATGGGTGTGGCACACAGGGTTTGGGGCAGTCTGAGCCTGAACAAGACACTAACCTCCACTATCTCCACACAGGTGACAGTGGATACCCACTCCGTCCCTGGCTGCTCACACCCTACCGGCAGCCCACGACCCCATCGCAGCAATGATTCAATGAGGCACATGCCACCACACGCAACATCATTGAGCGGGTGTTTGGGGATGCTGAAGGTGCATTTCCATTGCCTGGACACCTCTGGCGGTGCCCTGCAGTATAGCCCCTCAAAGGCCTGTGGGATATTCCTGGCCTGTTGTATCCTGCACAACATGGCCAAAGACTGTGGGATAGCCATACAGGTTGAAGAGGGGGACAGCGATGGGGACGCCGGTGACGATGGGGATGGGCAGCCCCCTGGACGATGGGACCCCTGACTAATCTGGCTGGCCCAGCTGCAACGGGACACCATCACAGAGGAGCACTTCACCCAACACAGGTAAGTCATGGGGCCATGTGCAAACAACAGTGGCTAGGGCACAACCCACATACACACAGGGAAACACACCAGGGGTGCATGACGTCAAGGGAAGTGGCAGGGCACAGAAGCACACACATACAACCAGGGAGGGATGAACAGTAACACGCCACATTGAGACACACACACACACACACACACACACACACACTAGGCACAAAGTGCACAGGGGTCAGGTGCACAACAGAGCCGGAACACAGACACTAAAAACACACATGTCCACAGGCCACCATGTCCACTGACTGTCCATGTGCGTGTGTCAGATGCTGGGCACCATTGCACTTTGGTGTACAGCGCAATGCAGGCATCATCATGCACACGCACCTGTGGAAAGCAGTCGGGAAGGTGTGCAGGTGGTCCGTGTGTCTGCGTGTAGGGCTGGGCACCCACCAGTGCACTGCCCACCAAAACACACATTGCACACAGGGCAGCACCAGACAGGGCCCGCACTGGGAGACAGCTCAGTCTTGTGGCACAGTGCCACGGCTGCCTCGGATGCGTGGGTGGCCCCACCGAGACCCAGCAGCACTGGCAGGCTGAGCACGGGCCTCATGGGGTGGCACCGATGGTCCACCAGGGGTTCCACTGCGCGAACGCGACTGTGCCCGCACAGGGTCTGCAGCACACCGAACATACCTGCACCAGGAGTGCTCGGGATGCCCACAGCTGAACCTGGCGTCGACAGGGTGGGTGTCGCATGATGCCGGGAACGGGGAGTGGATAGCGAACTGCGCAGTGTGAATGGCACAGGGGCACCTGACTGTGTGCCCAATGTGGCCACGACAGCGACCAACACCTGTGTCTGCCTGTCAATGGCGGCGGTCACATGCATCTGAAAATGGTCAATCCGTGACAGGATCCTCTCAGTGTCCCTGCTGTGTCGCTCCTCAACCCGCTTCAGAGCCACACACAGTGCCTCCATGGACGTTGCAAGCCGCATCTGCTGCTGTACTGATGCCTGCAGCAGGTGGTTGTGCTCATCAAAGAGGTCGTCTGCCACATCGGCAACCTGTCCCTCAGGGTATGGAAGGGCCTGATGTTCAGCATCCCTTGAGGGTGGGCGCTGCTCACCAGGACCAGGTGTGGGCAAGTCCACAGGCGGTGCACATACGCCACCGCTGAACCCTGTACCCCCAGTCCCGGTGGGTGACTGCTGCTGCTGCTGCCCCTCCGCCTGCTGTGCCCAAGGGATCAGTTGTTCCACCGCTGTGGCCGCAACAGTGCCAGTGACCTGTACAGCCACCGGTGCTGACAGGCACAGCCTGGGACTGTGCTGACGTGCTGGCACACACATCGGAACCAGCCAGGTCCATGGGCGTGAGCTGGCCTGCTGTGTGTCCATTCTGTGACACACACATGTCAATGCCCATACTGGTCGTTGCATCATCAATGGTGCAGGTCTGTGCCACAGCCACAGTGTGCTGGCATGCTTGGACGCCAGACCACTGAGACACAGGAAGGGCACCCCCCACACCTGTCTCAACGACATCAGTGTTGGCAGCCAGGCATGCACACTGGTGCAATGCACGCCAGCTACCTGCGGAGGTGGATGGTCCCTCCTCCAACTCCAGATGGCTGTCCGCAGTGGACAGGCCCTCCACCGCTGACCCCTGCAGATGCACAGGATCTGTAACAGAAAGTAAGGACACGTTAATGCATGTGATCTACCTTCACCCCCCCCAGACCATGACGTACCATGCAGTGATGGGCTACCACCTGTCTGGAAGCCACCTCCTGGAACGCCCTCAATGGCACTGCGCTGCATGCTTGCAGCAAGCCTGTCCTCTGCCGGAGTCCGCTGCACCACCTCCGGCTGTCCCCCACCTGTTGCAGCACGTGCTGCCCTGATGGCTGTCACCTTCTCCTTCACCCTCCTCCTGTCGGTACCCATCTTCTTTTTACACTCCTGCACAGAGCGCTGGTGGCTGCCATGCAGGTTGACGGCACATGCCACACCCTCCCATGCAGCAGCATGGGCCTGAGGGGTGCCCCGCCATCCACTAAGAAATGGCTCCTCATCCAGGTAGGCCTCGAAGAGTGCCTCTGTCTCAGCCTTAGTAAAGTTAGGCCTTCTCTTCCGCCCACCATCATCCTCCTCACCCAGTCCTCGCTCGGTCATTTCACAGCCTGTATGGGTGAGAGTGGTCATCTGTGACTGTGCAGTACAAAGCAATTCCCTGAGACCACAGTCCAGAACAGCACACAGCATGCAACTCACCTATAAACTGCAGTAACTGAATATGGCCACTGCAGAACAGCGTCACATTTTTATAGCGCAATCCATGCAAATTAGGTGTGGCGCAACTTTAATGAGATGCAAATCACGTTGCTGCACCATTGAATGGCTGATCGGATGATTTGCATATGACGGCTGAATATTGTGCTGTTGCACTTTGCGCAATTGTGTTGTACGTGCTGAGCCAAAGGCGCAGTTCTTTGGCTGCGTAGTACACCGCACTGCGCATGCCCAGGTAGCTTACGCAGGCATCTGCCATGCTGATGACGTACTGTGCATGGTAGGCAATTCAGGGCATGGTCACCATTGTGCCAGTGGCGCTACGGCGAGGGTCACTACATGGCGCTGTGGCCCAACTGCGCTATAGTTCGCTGTGGCGATGGCACACAGGCAACCAATGGTGCTAGATGCATAGACATCTGATGGTGCTGTGTGTGGCCTTGCGCCAGAGACCCATGACCCTGTGCCCGACCTTTGGCCCCTTGGCACCATATGTCTGGCATGGCCGCAGCTCTATCGCACTGTTTGGTGACAGCGCGATAGGGATTGGCGGTGCTGTACCGACAGTGCGATAGGGACTGGTGGCGATATACTGTGCAGCACTTCCATGTGGGGTTTCCGCGCTGCGGAGCACCATATTGCCTACTATAGCACTTGAGATGGCACACAGGAGAGCCCCTCAGTGGAGTGCCCTTGAGCTGGCCAACTTTGTAGCCATTGTGGAGCCACACTATGGCCCACTGTATGATGAGGTTCCACTGGACAGGGCCAGGACCCAGGTCTGGCAACAGGTGGCCACTGACCTGGAGGCGGCCACTGGCCGCAGGAGGATGGCCGAACAATGCAGGCACTGCTATGGGGACCTGAGAAGGAGGGAGCCGGAGCTACTGGAATGTCTGCGGTCGCATGCCAGGAGGGGCGTGGTGCCTCGTCCAGGTGGGTGATCCGTCTACGCACCTGTATGGTACATATGGGTAACACTGTCTTTTGTGTCCAGCACATAGGGGAGGGATGGTCTCGGGTTGGCTGTGGCGGTGTTTACAGGGTATGCGATGGATGGGTCTGGCTGGGTGGGTGGGCACACACATTGGGGCAGGGGAAATATGCTTTGGGTTTGTACTGATGTGTTGCTCTTCTTTTGTCTCCCACAGGCGTGGCAGAATGGAGGAGGGCCACGGAGCAGCAACGGAGGGTGGTGGACACAGACCGGGAGCGTGTCGGGGAACAACCCCAACGCCAGCGACAGCCCGATGAGGGTGAGTACCATGACACCATGATTGCTAGTGCATGCTGTGTGACAAGGTGGGGAGCAGGGCATGGCCACCATCCATGGACACCACTGCCATGCATGCGACATGTGACAGTCAGCACTGTCCAGTGGCACTGCATGTCTGGGAGTGCGTCAATGGTGGTCCATGCGTGCACTGGGCACATGGCTGTGGCACTGTCTGCCCACCACATAGCCACGTTACTGTACGGCCTTGGTTGTGCTGTGCTGGACATGGGTGGTGTGTGTGTGCAGTGGTACACATGGCTGTTGCTGCCTGGTTGGGCATGTCTTGTGCACACGGTCACTGTGGGTGGGTGCACACCATCACAGGAGCGGGGCACATGGCTGTATGCCATGCATGGTGGGTGGGCTGCAAGGGGATGGACAGTCACACCCATTGACTCTGATCCCTTGTCCTAGGTGTGCGAATACTCATCAGGATAGAGCAGTCCATCCAGGAGCTTGTTCGTGTTGCTGCAGAATCCCTTGCATTACTACAGGACATCCATCAGCATGGGGTGAGGAGGAGAAGGCGTCCCCGTGAATAGCCCCAGGCAGCAGTGGAGCAGGCTGAACACCACTGATGGAGCTGAACCTCCACCCTTTGACTGACCCTCACACCCTGTCTTCCTCTCCCAATTGTTCACCCCTGCCCCTTACTCACCCCCACCTTGTTCCTGTCCCTCCACCCCATTTCTGTATATACCTGTATATAGTTGTTGTTGTTTTTGTTGATGTTGTTGTTGTTGTTATATTTATTGAATACAGATATTTTGATGTGAATACTGTGGTGGTCTCTGATTTGCAGCTGGCTATAGGTGCTCAGTTGCAGTGGTGTGCATGGCATCTGGGGTGGTTCAGTCATGGGTATGTGTGTGTGTGCATGGGGAAGTGTCTCTGGTGTGGGAGTGGCAATCAGTCGGTATCTGTGGTGTGTGTTCTCTGTGCATTGCATTACTGTGTGCAGTGGTCCATGGTGCCTGCTCTGTGTCCATTGTGCCCCTGTCAAACTGTCCTTGGCCTGTGCAGCTGACACCCTTGCATGTCTGTGGCCTGCGAGGTCTGCTGCCTTGTCAGTGGTGGCTGTCCCTGCAAGTCATCCACTGTGACCGTCACAATGCTGGGTTGCCTCCTGTCACTGGTGAGGTGCATGTTTACCTCGGGTCACACTGTGGCCTCCACAGTTGCTGTCCCACCTCCATGCTGTGTCTTGTGTGTGTTGCAGGGTCTGTGCACCACTGTCTGTGACTTGTGATCCAGGCATATTCTGGTGGCATACAAGGTCACAGTTCATGCACAGGGTGGGTGTCACCCCTGTGCCATGGTGGACTGCAGGCTGTGTGTGCACAGTTTACATGGGCCCACACTGGGGGCTTGGTTGCCACACTACTGCGTCCCTGTGTTGGTGTCCCCGAGGGTATGGGTGTGTGTTTGCCCCTGCACTGTATTGCATCTGGTGTGCTGCATGCTTCCACACAGCACTGTGGGTGTGTGTGCTGGCTGCTGTGGCTCGTGGTGGGTCGCACTGTGACACTTGTCTACTGTGCAGGGTGCTGTATCAATGGCGGTGGTGTCAGGGGCACATCCTTTCCCGTGTGGGGTACCTCTTGTGGCGACACATGTTCGGTCTCTCAGCTGTGCCTCAGGGGGATTGTGCATGTTGGCACTGTGTCTGCCGTTGTTGCATTGCCGTGTGCTGCCACCCACTGCTGGGTGCTCATGGTGGGTCTGGCTTGTATGGTTCTGTGGTACATGGGGTTGCAGTGTGACAGTGGGGGGATGCATGGGGACTCCTGCAGTGACGGTCACTGCTCATGGGGGTGTCTTGGGGTCACGGTGCAGGGTGTGCTGTGCAGGGGGGGCTGCTGTACCATGGGGTGGTCCGCCCTCCTTGTGTGGCAATCTCAGCTGTGCTTTGTTTGGCTGTCCCCATGGGCTGGTGGATATTCCATCCCTCCCCCAGTTGTGCTGTGCTTGGGGTGTGGGGGTGCATTGTCAGTTCTGCAGTGTGTTCCTGTGCCCATCTGTGCCATGGGTGGTGGGCCCCTACCTACCTCCCTGGTTGTGCAGTTCCATTGCTCTGCTGTTGGGGTGCTCCCTGCTTGAGCTATGGCGCCTCTGGGCTGCTCAGCTGAGCTGCCCTTGTTGCACCATAGCGCATCGTATCTGCTCAGCTTCCCCTTCCTAGTTGCGCTGTGGTGCAAGTTGTGCGATATTCAGACGTTGGCTGTTTGCGCAATTTGGCTTGCTCCTTTTTTGAATATCATGTCTATTGCGCATGGGTGCAATGGACTTGTGCTTGCTTCTGCTATTGCGCACTTTTTGGGTGCAGTTTGAATATCCAGCCCCTAATCTTTATGTCATAAAAATTAAACCCTTGCCCTTCAAGTGTTTTACATTTGGACTTAGTGGATTGTAACTCTTCTCCTATACCTATCTGCTGTGGGGCATCTGGAATTCCGTGGCATATAACTGGGATGTCTATGTTTGGCAAGTCTCTAAAGTACAGTAGTTATTAAATATATTGGCAACTGCTAACGGTTCCTCTACTAAAGTATTAGCCTGTATCAGGGAAATATTTTGTTTAGTCCTAACTGGATTCTGCAAATCTGTTATACCTTTCCAGAATCTTTTAGGGTCATTTAGTTTACCAATTCTGTTTTTATAAAAACTAAATTTGGCTTGTTTAACTTTCTTTTTGCATTGGTCTCTTCACTGTTTGTACCTACCTCAGTCCTCCTCTTCTTTTGTTTTCCTTGATTTTTTTTCCAAAGTCTGTTTCTTATTCTCAGGTGCTTTTTTAATTTATCAGTTATCCACTCAGCATCTTTTCCTTTTCTTCTTTTTAAAACTTTTGGTGCATGGGAATCAATAATTTAATTTAGTAAGTCAGTGAACTCTTGTAATACAAGTTCTAACTCAGGAATTAACATGACTCTATCCCATCTAATATTACTTAAACTATGCCTATAAGCATCTAAGCAATAGATTTTATACAAAGCATGCTTATATGCAAAGCATGTTGTGAGGTAGTACTACCATAGCCTTGAGTCATAACCCGTCCAAAGTGTGGAAGTTATTGTATCGCAGTGATGTTTTCTAGGTTCAGTCCTTAAGGAAAACACCTGATCCTATAATAGAGTTGACGGAGCCGGGCGATGGATGAGGGTTGAGCGGAGAGATGTGGTGGTGCGCTATAGAAAAGTTAAGGGAGGGGGAATGTGGAAGCAATTTCCTGGCAGAAGGTGGAAGATAAAAGGGGGCAGAGATAGTATAACAGACCAAACTTCTGGTTGATAGTTTTAATTAGCAAGCAGATGTGGGTCTCTGAACAGAAGGCTGAGTCAAGGTACAGTCCTAAGTATTTAAAGGTTTGGACTACTTCTATGTAATTCCCTTGATATTGAGCAGATGTTTAGAGGGTATTTTGAAGAGGTTTTAAGGGAGGGATTGTGGAATACCATGACTTTGTTTTTCTGGTATTAAGAAATAGATGGTTATCTGAGAAACATGATTCAAGTGTATTGAAATCTGAATTAAGACTCTAGTTAACCCAGTCCATATTTTTGGAAGAACGGACTAGAATGGTGGTGTCAGCATATAATCACACTGATGTACTACCACAGAAGTTGAGAAGCTTGTTAATGAAACATGAGAAGAGTAACGGACCTAGAATAGATCCCTTGGGTATGCCTTGTTTTATAGGCCTGAGAGACAACAGTGAAATGGACCACTTCGCCCTTTGGGATCTCCCAATGTGATAATTCTTTAGCCAGGTTAACGCTAAGCAGTCAAGACCCAGGAGGCTCCTGTAACAAGACCTTTGTCACTTGCATCGCGAATATCACCAGAGACCTTTACAAGGGCCATAGTCATACTGTAGTTCTTTCTAAAGCCGTGCTGGCAGTCGGTGAGTAGGTGATGTTTCCAGATAGGACTGTAATTGGTTATAAAGTATCCTCCCTTGGATTTTAGCTAAGGGGCAGAGAATTGAAATAGGTCTGTAGTTTTCAATGGTGTGGCAGCCACCCTTGTGGAGGGGGACTACCACAGCCACTTTCCATTTGCTCTGAATGATTCTGGAAAGAAAGGACCTGTTTATTAGATTACAGATAGGTATAGGAGTGCAGGGGCCCGTAATTGAAGGTACTTGGGCTCAATGGTATCATGACCAGGGAAGCTTTCTTCCTTGATTTTTTAATAACAATCTGAGAACTTTCTTTTTGGTTGTGGTTTTTAAGTGGAAAGTGGGGCATGAGATTAGACTAGACTGGGGATGGTGACGTCAAGGGTTAGTGAAAGATGCAATGTGCACCTGTTTAGGTCCGTGAAAAATGTATTTATTCCCTCTGTGATGGAAGGGGGTCTTGTAGGAGGTTGCCAACTGAAAGAATGGAACTAGGACGCTGTGCTGCTTTACCCTTGATTAAAGAGTTACTCTGTTTCCAAAATTCCTTAGGCTTTCAGTTTGGAGTGTGTGGTAGTAGGCTCTTTTGGCTCCCTGGAGCTTGGTTTTGCAAGAGTTTCTCAACTGTCAATAAATTAACCAGTCAGAAGATGACTCATCTTAAAGGATTTCCGGGCAGCATCCTGGCTCTTCATGGGGGACCTTATTTCCTTTGAAAGCCAAGGAGCTTTGATGCCTTTGGACCTGCGTTTGGTTAGGGGTGTGTGCCTGTTGATAATGCTGGTAAAGGTCATAATAAAATAGTCCAAGGCCTGATCGATAGTGGGTAAGTTGTTAAGTGGGCCCCAATCAGCATTATTAATTGAGATCAGAAACTTGTGTATGTAAAACTGTGTCATATTTCTGGACTCCAGGATTTTGGGAGGGGGTACTTCAAAATTGTTGCACCATACACAATAGATAGGAGAGTGATCACTGATACCATCCAGGAGTACGCCGGCTGATTTGATCCTGTGGGAGCAATTGGACATGATCCAGTCTAAAAGTGTTGACTTGCCTGTCTTGGAGTTTAGTCGAGTGGGTTCTTTATGTGTTGTGTGAAGTTATTGTCTGCTAAGATTGAGTGGGCCTTATTTTTATTAGGGGAAAGCCAGTCTTTATTAAAGTCCCCACAAATTACTATATCATGTGAGGGAAGATCAGATAGGGATGTCATAAGGGACGGTAATATATTGGTGGCATCTTTGGGAGGGACATATATACAACCATTTTTTTTTTTTACATTATCGTATGTTGGGGATATAAATACAGAAGGAAGATTTTCGACCGGAGAGGTGATTTCTGAGGCAAATAGACAAAGTTTTACATAAAATAGAACACCACCTCCCTTTTTACCTACACGGTCTTTCCTGAAGCATGAGTAACCTTGAAGGTTCACCTATGTTGTTGTATGCCAGCCTTTAACCATGTCTTTGTTATACCAAGAATGTTGGGGTTATGCTGATATGTCCAGGATTGTATCTTGGCCATTTTGGGGAGGATACTTTGTGCATTAAAGTGGGCAATTTTGATGCCTTTAGTACTAGGTCTGATAGATATGGATGATATTGCAGGCACGAATAATGAACCAGAGGGTCCAGAATTAAGTCCAGTATCCCCAGTACTAAGTAAGGAGTGGGTAAGAGGGTTACTAACCTTAGTGGGGATAAGCCACCAAGACTAAAAACAATCCTTGCAGAGTGAAGGAAACCCCATGAGCCAAACCCTATCAATAAATTTTATTTGTTTACTGGAAGGTATGTGAGCAAAAATGCCCATTTTCACAAATGTCCAGTGTAGGAAATACAACAGATGAACAACTACCTACGACATACAATAAAGTAAATACATTATATATACAGGTGTATAGAAGTACAAGGAACTAACAAGTGCAAAATAAAACTAGCATATTACATGGGTAAAATTGTACAAGAGTCGACAAGAAGGCAGACTGATAAACAGAAATGTTTTCGGGTATTGTATAGGGCAGAAGTTTTAGTGCAGTCAGTGGGGAGAAGAAAAGTGCAGGTAGAATACATTCTTTTTACACGTATGATGTAGGTAGTTATGGGGTGATGCAGTCTCAGGGTAATGAGCACTGAGGGGGAGAGATATAGAACAGGAGTGTGGGTACTTTAGACTGTGTGCAATGAGTGTCCATTAGTGAGAATGATAGAGCATAAGAAGAGCAAGAACAACTCTGTGGTGCACCACGTTGTACACAAGAGATTAGAGTTGTGACTATTGGTATAGTATAGTATAATGATCGTGATTGAGCTTCGATTTGGGATCCACCAGGATCAAGGTAGAAGGAAAAGTGATTTTGGAGTAAGCAGAGGAGTGAGGAGAGGAGGAAGCCATCTAGACAGGGGCAATAGGTGCGGGATGGTGAGAAGGCAGGGGGAGAGGGCTAACTTGAACTAAGTTTTGGGTGGCAGAGCAGGGGGAAGGGACTAACTTGAACAAAGATTAGGGTGGCTGAGGGTTTTGGTGCTCAGAGAGTGTTCAGAGTGTCAGGAAATAAAGGCACAGCAAAACTCTTAAGACACAGCTGAGAAAACAGACAAAGTTTCTCAAAGGTGAGTGGGGGCTAACCTGATCAAGGATAAGAGTGGCAGAGGATTGTGGCCCGCAGAGACGGTTCAGGGTGCAGGGAAAGAAAAAGACAAGACAACACTCAAATTAGGTTTTTCCCAGTGTTGTGTTTACAGCCAAATTTGTATTTATATACAACTACGGGCAGGGTATGACATTCCCCTGTGTGGTGTCACCTAAAGCTTGTGTACTAACAGAAAGTGTTAATGTAAACTTCTCCACAAGGAGCCACTGTATCAAGTTTCCCTTAAGCAGTATGACTAAGTTTTCCAGTAACCTAGCAAAGAGATCAGGAGCCCTCTATCAGAGAGAGAGAGAAAAAGAGATAAGTGAGCTCAACGCATGGCTCAAGGACTGGTGCAACACAAAGGGGCACCACTTTATCAGAAACTGGGGCAACTTTGGGGAAAGGGAGTTTTTCAAATTCGACAGCCTCCACCTGACTAAAGAGAGAGTCAGAGCACTGGACCAGAAATCTGATGTCCACATAGGACATTTAAACTAGCGGGAGGGGAGATGATGGTAACTCTAGGAGAAGCACACACAGAGCCTGCTGTCTCTGCCCATCCAGCTAGCACCAAATCTACACATTCCAGAATAACAAAAGCAAATAGCCGAGAACATAAAACCCTTTCCAGCTCTGGTGTTGACCATCACAATGGAAAGGGAGGAGCCATATACAGGGAAAACTACAAAGGGACAAACAATAAGATCAATGGAGGCATGACAAAGCAACACAACAAGAGTGGTCAGCACTGTGCCTCAATGCACGCAGTCTGGCTAACAAGATGACTGACCTTACTGCCAAAATAGCTGAGGCAGGATTAGACTGGGTGGCCGTGACCGAAACATGGTTCACAAATAATCATGGTTGGGAGGTGATTATCTCGGGGTACAACTTGTTTAGGAAAGATAGGACTGGGAAAAAGGGAGGGGTTAGCTATTTATGTTAAGGATACCATAAATGCTACAGAAATGCAGCAGGCACTAGGGGAAACAGAGGATCTAAGGATCACAATGGGGTCGGAAGCCGGAAACGCATTCGGGTAGGAATAATCTACAGACCCCCAAATCAGGAGGAAGCCAGGGATAAGGAAATTCTGGAAACCGTCCTCCAGATGGCAGGCAAAAGGGACATGGTCCTGGTGGGGGATTTCAATCTGCTGGACATAGATTGGAATACCCACACAGCGGCATCACAGAAGAGCAGGGAATTCCTAGTCACACTACAGGAAGCAGGCCTAAGTCAACTAGTGACATCACCCACAAGGCGTAATGTGGTTCTAGATCTGATATTCACAAATGGTGGTAGGGTTACGGATGTCAAAGTAGGGAACCACCTGGGCAACAGTGATCATAATACAGTATTGCTCAGGGTAAAAAAGACTGTAGATGCCACACACTCCAAACTGAAGGTCCTTGACTTCAGGAGGGAAGATTTCACAAACATGAAGACCTGCCTAAGAGACAACTTTAGTAACTCGACAGAAGGGAGCATTGAGGAATATTGGACAAGGTTGAAGGATGCAATAGCCATGGTCACATCACAGTGTGCCCATCAGGTTAGTAAGAACGAAAGGAGAAAAAATCCACTATGGTTTTTCAAGAAGGTGGCAACCATGGTGAGATAAAAATGCATAGCCTTCAGAAAGTACAAGGAGTTGGGGAATGAGGCAGACAAAACAAAATATAAACAGAAACTAAAAGAGACAGGGAAAGTGACAAGCAAAAGCTCAAACAGGGGTTAGGATAACTCAGGGAGTAAAAAAAGGTAGCAAAACCTTCTACAGGTACATACGTGGAAAAAGGAAGACCAAAAAGGGCATTGTTAGAATCACAAAGACAGACAGACAAACCACAGAGCAAGACAGGGAGAAGGCAGAGGCACTCAATGAGTACTTCTGTTCAGTCTTCACACAGGAAGCAGATGGTAACGGACCAACAATAAGCATAAAGGAGTGTCCGATTGAAGGAATAGATATAGGCCCCTTCACAGAGGAAAGGGTCCGGAGAAAATAGACAAGTTAAAGGTAGATAAAGCTATGGGGCCAGATGGGATACACCCAAGAATACTGAAAGAACTAGGGAGAGAACTGGAAGCCCCCTTAGCAGTGCTCTTCAACAAATCATTAAGGAGTGGGGAGGTGCCAGAGGATTGGAAGCGTGAAACAGTAGTACCATTCCACAAGAGTGGAAGCAAGGAACAGCCAGGTAACTACCATCCGGTTAGTCTAACATCAGTCGTTGGAATACTGGTGGAGTCTCTGCTGAAGGAAGGAATTATAGCTTTTTTGGAGCAAACTGGTCAACTTGACAAAAATCAACATGGTTTCACAGCAGGGAGGTCCTGCCAGACAAACCTGGTTGATTTTTTTCAGTTGGGTCACCAAAACAGTTGATCAGGGTGGGGCAGTGGATGTGGTTTACCTGGACTTCAGGAAAGCTTTTGACTTCATTCCACACAGGAGACTAGTTAAAAAAACTGGAGAACATGGGAATTGGGCCTGAGGTTACAAACTGGATCAGAAACTAGTTACATGGGAGAACTCAGAGAGTATTAATAAATGGCACTCTGTCTGTGGAGGAGAGGGTAACTAGTGGGGTCCTGCAGGGCTCATTTCGGAGGCCGATCCTCTTCAACATATTCATCAGCAATATTGCGAATGAACTGGAGGGAAAGGTGTGCCTGTTTGCAGATGGCACCAAAATCGGCAACAGGGTAGACACAACAGAGGGACAACAAAGCATGGAAGCTGATCTCCGAAAATTGGAGGACTGGTTCAAGACCTGGCAATTGAAATTCAGTGCCAAAAAATGCAAGACTGTGCACCTGGGAAAGTATAACCCAGGGAAACTGTACTCAGTGGGAGGGGAGCAGCTGGTGACTACCAGGCAAGAGAGAGACCTAGGGGTGATCATATTAGATGACCTTAAGGTCAGTAGACAATGTGAAAAGGCAACACTAAAGGCTAGTGGTATCCTGGGATGCATAGGGAGGGACATCATGAGCAGAAGGCATGAAGTAATTATGCCTTTGTATCAGTCCCTGGTCAGGCCTCACCTGGAGTACTGTGTCCAGTTCTGAAAGCAGCACCTCAGGAAGGACATAGGCTGGAGACGGTACAGAGAAGAGCAACAAAGATGGTACAGGGCTTGCATCAGAAACCATACGAGGCAAGACTGGATGACCTTAAATTATACTCCCTAGAACAATGCAGGAATCATGGGGACATGATAGAAACATTCAAATACTTTAAAGGCAGCAACAGGGTGTATGTGCAGAACCTCTTTCAGGTAAAGGACTACAGCAGGACTAGAGGGCACAACCTTCGACTTAAGGGAGGAAAGTTCAGAGGCAGTATGAGGAAATTCTTCACACAGCGTGTTGTGGAACCATGGAATAGCCTGCCGGAGGGGGTGGTGGGAGCCAAGACAGTGGGGGAATTCCAGTGGGCATGGGACGGACACTGTGGGATACACAAGTAGGCAGCTAAGTAGGGGAGTAGAAGCCAAGGGCAGACTTGATGGATCGTATGGTCCCCATCTGCTGACAACTTCTATGTTTCTATTGTTGATTCTGTATAGGCTGCAAATGGAAAAGTGGGGACTTAGTCACATGACATGACTATGGCTATATAAAAGAGTCGTGCAAAGGGTGGGAGCGGGTGAGGAGCCGCTGCACAGTGATGGTGGGAAGAGCAGGCCCCATGCTCACTGGAGGAGCAGAGCTGCATGCAGGATCAAGCTGCTGTTACCCTGTGGCTGCGCTTGGAGGGCAAGGAGAAAATAGCAGTGGAGCACAGAATTCAGGCAAGGCACCAAGATTAAAGAATTGTAAGGTGCTTTGTCCTGTTGAGCTCTGTGTGTGTACGTGATTGAGAGGAGGGTGAGCGAGGAGCAGCTACGGTCACAAACAGGTATGCCTGCTGGGAGGGATGGTGCCTGTGTAGGAAAAAGGAACAATAATTAAAATAATGGCAAAGGAAGGAGGGCTGACACTCCGATTACAGGCAGCTGTTAGAGGGAAAGTGGGACAGTAACAGTACAGAGAGAGAGGACTTCACTAAACTGTATATGTTGCTTAAATTCAGATAACAGTGAAACCTGCACTTACTAAAATATTATTACTGAAACAGAATTTAGAATTCATACATGAAATAAGCTGTAGCAGATACTACAAGTCAGCTGACATTACAGGAATCTGAACTTACTAAAATAAATGGAATTTAAAGTTAGACATAGATTAAATCATTTAGAGAATTAAATGCAATGAAATGGTAGTCCAAAAGTAGAGAGCAAAATAACAGCAGAGCATTTAGAAAATTCCCTGGAGTGGAAGGACATTTCACCTGTATTGCAAAATTCAGTGCCACCCTGGATTCTGCGGCATCTTCCCAGAAGGACATGAAAAAGAAGTGTAAGAAACAGGCTTTCCTGTATAGGTCCTTTTAGCCACAATCTTTTCAGAAGCCCCAGCAGGGCCAGTACCAGGCCTGGTGACTCTGGTCAAGGGCCAGAGTTCTAAGAAATGGGGGGGGGCAGGGTTAGGGGTGCCCCTCCAGCTGCAGCCACCGGTGCCACCACAAAAGCTGCCCAGCGACGGGTCGGGTGTGTCATCCCTCCACTTATCCTGTCCCTTTCTGCACTTCCCATTGGAGGTCAACTGTGTCACTTCTTGCCATGTTAGTTTATTATCACAATGAACAAGTGGGTGTTGGATGTAGTGGGCAGAGGGTTACCACTAGACTTGGAGACTCTCCCGCCTTACTGCCTCCATGCACTTTGGGTGTCCAGGGTGTCACAGGACATGCTGTCTGCCCTTTGGGAGGACATTGCTCAGCTTCTTGCAAAAGGGGCAATACCCATTTCCTGGATGCTCTAGACAGTCTGGGCTACATGTCCAGATCCTTCCTGGCCCTGAAATGGACAGGGAGCTGGCATCCCATATTGAATCAGCACAATCTGAACCAGTTTAGGTGGAAATGCAAGTTCTCGATGCGCACTCTGAATCTGAATCAGATAATTTTGTCACTGCAGCAGAATATGTGGTTTTGCTGTCTAGACCTCCAGGATGCATTTTTCCACATCCAAGTCAATCAGTCCCATCGCCGTTACCTTCAGTTCTGAGTGGAAAAGGTCCTATACCAGTTCCAGCTCATGCCCTCAGTCTCTCTGTGATGCCCAGGGTCTTCACTAAGTGCATGGCAGTGGTGAAAGCTTACCCATAGTGCCTAGGGTCAGGGTGTAACCCTACATGCATGATTGGCTGTTAGCTGGTCCATGCAGAGAGGTCATGGAAAGATCCGGAGATCTGGCTCTTCAGACCTGCTGAGACTTGGGCCTGTTGGTCAATTTGGACAAGTCCAAACTTGTACCCATGCAGGTGATCAAGTTAATCTTGGCAGAACTAGACTCCCTGTGGGCCAAGGCCTGTCTCCCTGCAGACTGGGTACTGGATCTTACTTCCTTTGCCAGATCATTTCAGGTTGGACTCTCGCACCCTGCTCAGGATTTCTTGGGAAACACGGAGTACTGCATCAACATGGTCATTGGACCTGCTGGCAAATGCACCACCCCCAGTGGGAGTTGGGCTGTCAGTGGTCCCAGCACCTAGGGCACTTGGACCAGCTGATCAGTGACCTAGCAGATGTCGGTCAACCATCCAGTGGTGACTGATCCCACAACACCTGGAGGAAGGAATCCCATTTGTACACCAGAACTGACTGTTACGCTCATGAAAGACACATCTCCGGTAGGGTGGGAAGCGCACTGGGAGACCACAGTGCTTGTGGGTTCTGGTCACCCTGGGATTCTTTCACAGCATAAACCTGCTTGAGCTCTGTGCAGTGCATCTTGTGCTGAAGGAATTCACCCCTCTAGTTAGGGTTCAGGTCATGAAGTCCACACGGATATCATCACGGCCATGTTCTACCTGAACAGGAAGAGCAGAACTCAATTCTTTCCTTTGTGTCAGGAGGCCCTCCGCACCTGAACCTTCTTGCACAGCCTGGATTCAGATCTCCTGGTGATTCATATTGCAGGACAGAACAATCAGTTGGCAGATACTCTCAGCCAGGTAGGAGAGATGTTGCATGAGTGGTCCCTGAATCAGGAAGTGGTGAACCACCTTTTCTCCCTGTGGGGCACTGCTCTGGTGGACCTGCTTGCCTTCTGGGAGAATACCAAAATGAGACTGTTTTGCGCCTGCCCCCCACAGTCTGGGACATTGTTGGAGGATGCATTGGTGATTCCCTGGACAACAGGACTCAATGTGCACTTTCCCCTTCCTTCCCCTTGATCCACAAGGTGGTGGTCAAGGCCCAAAAAGGCAAGGCATGGATGATCTGATAGCACCAAGCTGGCCAAGGTGGTCTGGTATCTGGCTGTGCTCAGCCTCAGATAATCTGATAGCACCAAGCTGGCCAAGGTGGTTCTGGTACCTGGCTGTTCTCAGCCTCAGCAGTAGACCTCCGTGGTCACTGCCTCTCCACCCAGATTTACTGACCAGACTTCAGGAGAAGGTCCTCTACCCAGAACGCAGTCCTTGCACTTCAAGGCCTGGTTCCTGAGTGGCTAGAGTTCCAGGCCTTGGGTCTCCCGGATGATGTGTTCCATGTTTTTGAGGTGTCCTAGAAACAATCAAATTATAGTTGCTATGCCTTTAAATGGAAGAGATTTTCCATTTGGTGTTAGAGCAATAAGCTTGCCTGCCCTGTGGCTAGCATCCAGGGCTACCTCTGATACCTCTCTCAGTTGGGACTGCAGGCGATGACCCTTATGGTGCACCCGGCAGCCATCTTGGCTTACCAGGCATGGGCGGGTAAGCTGACAGTGGTTGGGTGCTTTTTCCAGGACCTGGACCACCTGTCTCTTCCAATGTATGACCACCTCCACTGTGGGACCTGCTGCTAGTGTTGGCTATGCTCATGGGCAAACCTTTTCAGCCAGTGCTCAGCTGTGAGATGTCACACATGTACAAGACAGCCTTCCTGGTGGATGTCACATCAGCCAGAAGTATCTGAGAGCTCCAGGCACTCTCATTGGAGTCTCCCTCCCTGATCTTCCACAGGCATAAAGTCATCCTTTGCCCCAAACTAAAGTTCCATCCAAAGACTGTATCAGAGTTTCACCTTAACCAGATGATTAAATTACTAGTATACTTTACTTACCCATCTTCAGAGGCTGACCGCAGGTTTCATACCCTGGACCTGTGGAGGGTGCTTTATTGTTATGTCAAGCACATGGCTGGAGTTCAGGAGAGGCTCACCAACTGTTTGTCACACTGAAGCCATGCCTGGCAGACTGGCAACAAAGTGGATTATTGGCAGGTGGGTTACATCCTTTATTGACCTCTGCTATAGGTTGGTTGGTAGGGGGCATCCAGTAGGGCTTAGAGTTCATTCCACCAGACATATACCACTGCCTCGGTGGCTGCTTCCAGGGATGTCCCTATACAAGAAATTTGCAGAACTGCTATATATAAGTTAGCACGCACCTTCATTTCCCACTACCTCATCAACCTTGAATCACACCAGGATGCTGGTTTTGGGACCTTGGTTCTCCAGTCTCTGTTTGCCAAATAGGAGTGCACACCTTGCCCCCCTCCTCCCAGAGAACTGCTAGGAGTCTATCAGAGTGTGGATAGTGAACTATATCCATGCCCCTAGAAAAATAGGTTACTCACCTGTAACTATAGATCTTCCATGGAGTGGTCTCTTGCAGTAAGTCATTACTTCTGGGAGTTCCTGAGAGGTGGTGTTCCAGCACAGAAGTTTCTTCTGGCAGTCTCTATACCAGGGACCACCCACACTACCTCACTTCCTGGGCTGTACCTATAAAAGTGGGTGGTCCCTGGTAGGTTCCGTTCATTTTCCCGCCGACTTCAGCTCTGGCAGCAGCTCTTCTAGTAGCAGCCTACGATGTGGGTTGAACCCATAACCTAGGTGCCTGGGCTTCATACAGACACCATATACCTACAATGGATGATTCCCTGTCACACACACAGGGTACTCAACCGAAGGGCTCAAAAAATGTAGTCTCTTCTTCAAGAGATAACACTGGGAAGGAAACCCCTTACCTAAAGTCCTGCCTGACTGCCTTTCAATGGTCATGCCTCCAAAACATGGATCATCAAGAAGATATTCTTCATTAATGGGTGCTTCACCCCCATCAATGGCAGGCTCTACCCCATCAAAAAAGGAACGTTCCTTGTTGACGGGGCATCATTCCTCAGCTCCCCCATCAACCAGGCCTTCTGCACCATCGATGACAGAGGTCCTGCTGCCTTCTCCATCGACGGGGCATAACCCCCCATCAATGGGAGGGCTCTACAAGACAGCATCATCGATGAGAATGCCTCCTCCATCGATGGAGCACATCCTACATGCTTCCTCGTTGATGGGGCTGCCTCCCCCTTCGACGGGACATTCTCCCTATGCTCCCTCATTGACGAGAGGTCTACCACCATCGACAGGCCATGCATTCACTCTCCCGTCATCGACGACAGCTTTTCCATTGTCGATGGAGCATGTCTTCACTCTCCCATCATCGACGATGACACTCCCACCGTCGATGGAGCATGCATTCACTATCCCATCATTGATGGAGCACCTCCCACCATCAACGACACATGCCCTGCCTTCCTCATCATCAATGGAGTATATTCCACTGTCGACGGAGCATGCTGTTACTGATCCTTCACCTGTAAGACATAGTACATCTTTGACGAGGCATGCTTCTTTGCCTCTCCAGTCGACGGGACTGATGCCTCCATCATCAAGACAATCCCTGCTGCATAGAACAACACCATTGCCTACATATACTACCACTATGGATGATTCTTATGGCAAGTCAACCATGAAAACCAAGAATATTCTGAAAAACACGTATTGAAAGATGCTTATGGAGCTGCATTTCTACAAAATAAAGAACTATATGCTTCTGAATGCAGAGGCCCTCCAGCCTCATTGTCATTCCTACCTGGGGCTCACAACCCCATTGGAAATAAACAAAGATGCCAAAGAAACACAGGATCACTCTACCGGGAGGCGCAAATTGATTCCCCGTCCCCATGTACGCTGGACTCAGAACCTGCTTACATGACAGTTCTATCGTCACAAGTTCCAAATATTGAAGAAATAGTAAATAGAGTTCTGGATTTAATGGGTTTTGACCATAGTCTCACTTCGGGACGTAACCCTCAAACACAAAGGATATCTCCACCTCCATCAAAACAGGCATGAATGGAGCTGGAACGCTCCCCGGTCCTGCCTCCTCCAGAATATTCAGAGGAATATTTTTCAGATCATCATATGACTCCAGACCTTCATAGGACCAATGATGGTTCCCCTGACACAAGAGAATACGAATCCTCTTCGGAGGTGCCCTCTTACTGGGACGAAGGGCTATTACAACCACGAAAAGGTCATTTCTCCACCGGGTGACCCCCTCATTCCCCAAACTGATGCTACAAATACAAAAAACAATGGGGTTTACCACAAAAGAACAGGACAGATTAAGTAAAGATATGGCTGAATATCCTGGCCTACTGGAGGACCCTGTCTGGGCTATCCCTCCTTTTATACCTACATTCAGAAATGCTATTGCTTAAGCTTGGAGTCAACCCATAGCAGTGCAGGAGTTACCTAGAAAAGACCACAGGCTGTATCAGGCTCCTCCTGATTATTAATATACGAACGTAAGCCAGAGACGGATTCTGTGGTTGGCTGCGTTACCACAACCGCACCGGCAAGCCTAAGCATACAAGCACAATACCTCCAGAGAGAGACTCTAAATGTTTTAATCATATGGGGAAGAGAGTGTTTGCTCTAAACACATTAAATATCAGAATACTTAACTATATGGGACACATGCTGCAATACCTGTGCACGGTAAGCACCTCTGCTGAAGATGTTATAAACAGACTACCTGCATCCCCTGAAAGAGAGCAACTTGCATTAATAAATAATACTGTTACTCCGCTGTCTCAACATCTACTAAGATCAGGGAATGATCTGGCTGATGCTTCGGCTCAAGCCTCTGCAGTCGGTATTCTTATACGCTGCCAAGCATGGCTCTATCTCTCAGGGTTAGCACCTGATATTCAACACAAAGTGGCTAATGCCCCCTTTTCAGGCGACCATCTTTTTGGCCCAGGGGCTCAAACAATACTGAAGAACCTACAAGCCTCAGACAGACAACTAAAAACAGTACAATACATGTACCAAAAACCATGCCCTCAGTATAATTATACATACAAAACTGGAACTCATTATACCCCATGTGACACCTTTAAGGGCAGAGAACAAGTAACAAGGACCCCGGTGAAACCGATCGTGGCTGTCCCTCCGGCAGCCCCAGGGCTTCTGCCCCCTATTAAAGACTCCGGACTCCACCCCAGTCTCCTCTTCTTGGCCTCGGGGACCTTTTGGGGCTACAAATAAGACTGAGGCCTTTCTCACATTGGCTCGATACATCTAGCCAATTTCTCAGGCATCACTGTTTATAGACCATCACGACCATTCCATCAAGATGCCTCTTGACCTGTTGTACACCAGACATCCTGTCCCTCCCTCGGACAGGTTCATCCCCTATTAAATCACATGCTGAGACACAATCAATCCTACTATGGACCATATTCTTCTCTCTTTCACTGCTATTCACAGCTTTCCCTCGATTATGAACAAAGATCATATCAAAATGGGTGAGTACATATATAGAGATTATATGTTTCTAACCACTGCTTCGTTTTGTTTGGTCACAGATACATTGTTTCATTTGCTACATTATCTGTTACTTCAGTATCCTACTTTTTGTCAAATGGATACATTCATTACTGGCTAGACAGTCTTGGGGGGGGGAGTCTTCACTTGCTACTTTGTAGCACCTCTAAAGAATAACATTGTATTACTCGAGCTACCGTTACATTCGTAACAAAGTTGCCTTTGCCTCAGATTGTGCTTTCGCTACTGTTCACTGAAGCTCCATAATTGCTCAGTGCTGTTGACATATTCCTTCTAGTTTTTTAAAGTGCTTAACACAGTGAATCATGCATCCCTTTCTTCCACTGCTATGCTATTTTAGCATTCGTTGGTCCCATGACCACATTTTACCTGTGGCAGAATGCCATCTGTGGCCACCCACTGCCACATAACTGCTTGGGAATCTCCCAGAAGTAATGACTGACTGCAAGAGACCATTCCGTGGAAGATAGTGCAGTTACACAAAGACTTTTGCTGTAACAGCAGATCTTCTAGGAATGTCTTTTGCAGTAAGTAGTTTCCCTCCCTCCATCCCTCTGCCTTATGTAATAGGAAAAACGATGTAAGGTTGGGAAGCTTCAGTACCTTGGTTCCCCTCGGTCCCTCGCTTCTGAGCTGAAACCGGTGGGGAATGGAGCTTATCAGGGACCACCTACTTTTATAGGTACAGCCCAGGAAGTAAGGTAGTGTGGGTGGTCCCTGGTATACAGACTGCTGGAAGAAACTTCTGTGCTGGAGCGTCACCTATCGGGAACTCCCAGAAGTAATGTCTTACTGCAAGAGACATTCCTAGAAGATCTACTGTTACAGCAAAAGTATTTGTGTAACTGCACTTTCTAGGAGTGTTATGTAGTTCATATCCACACAACCCACATGACCTCCCCTGGCAAGTGGCACATGGATCCCTGCTTTCACTGTGCAATATCTGACATGATGGGGTGGAGTCAGGGGATACTACCTGGTTGGTGGGAGGAGCTTAGCTTGAAGACATTCAGCAAATCGGACTGTTCCAGCAAAACTACCAGTGTGTGGATGTGAACTACAGTGAAGCCTGCAAGGATGAAACCTAATCCTTCAGAATTCTGTAACAGAGTTACTGCATGAAACAAGGCAGTTCCAATGGGAGTTAATCATTTTTCTCATGCAGGAAACTGTGACACTGTGTTTCATTCTGGGAGACTCCGCTGTGTATACCACTCCTAAAACTATGGTTGCAACTGAGTAACCTATTTTTTCCTGTTGGCCATTTCAGCTTTTCTTACCTGTCAGGGACAGGACCATGGCCAAGATGGATGTGGTCCGAAGGTTCTTGATGTATACTGTTAGCGAGGTGAGTCAATTAAAGCACCGCTATTAGGGTGATGGGAAAACACTGTGAGTGACATAGGCAGTGTGGATTTCACAGCACCCTGCATTCACGATGTTTTCGACACCCACACTGTTCACCTCCCAACAACTCATGCCTGGACATCCAGGTGATTATATTTAGTGTAGGGGGACAAAGCCCCCCATAAAAGCTACATGTTCTTCACTATCATCTTTTGGCAGTAACGTGTTGTGGTGGAATGTGGAGCCACGGTCTTTGTGAGCAACATGTTTCTGGTGCTGTGATTGACAGCTACCAGATTCATGTTGCACCAACATGGGTGAACTGGTTCTTGAAGTTACCATTTCTGGACTTGAACTTTTTGCTTAAATCTCTGACAAAGTCCCTATTCAAGCCCACATCCTTGTGTGACATGAAGCATCTGTCCTGGAGTTTTTTTTATTCCTTGTGGCTGTGTCTCTGCGCTGCAGGCCTTGGCCCGTAAACTTCCTGTTCTGGTGTTTCACAGTGATAGGGTGACACTGCATGCTCACCCTAAATTCTTTAGGTGGTGTCTGATTTCACGTTAAATCTAAGGGCTCAGCTCCAGGTAGCATGGGCAGAGATTGTGTGCCTCAAACTGCATATTCAAGAGGACATATATTATAAGAACCACCTGCCATTTCCTCAACATCCAACAGAAGCTTCTCGACCATAGAGGGTAGTTGGTCTGGGAGGTTGGCAGTTGGTTAGGAGGGGCAAATCGGGTGCCCCATTACTCGGTGCTCTCCAACATATCACCTCCACAAACCATATAAAAACTACAAACAGGTATCTGCCTCTATCTCTGAAATCAAACAAAGGGGCAGAGGACACTGCAGAGCAGGACACTGCAGCACAGGAGCTAGCACAACAAAACTCACCCAAAACAGGAACCAAAACAAAAAAAACAAAAAGGAAATCCAAAAAACTTCTGATCATAGGGGACTCCATGATTTGGGGAGTTGATACCTTTCTCCAGCCAGGGGTAATGGTCAGATGTCTCCCAGGTACATCATCATGGAGAGAGACTGACCACATTGCTAAAATTGTTCAGGAAGCAGGAGAAAACATTGACATCCTGGTACACATAGAGACTAACAATCTTGCCAGCTGGTCAGTTGTGGAGACCAAGGAACATCTGACCAGGCTGGGTGACAAGCTATCATCCATTTCATCTGGCATCACCTTCTTTGAGATCCTGCCAGTCTAGGAGAGGGGGGAAGATGGACAGAAGGTCAGATAAGGGGAGATAGGGGAGCTAAACATGTGGCTCAAGGGCTGGTGCCAAGAAAAAGGACACACATTTGTAGGGAACTGGCAACAGTTTTGGGAGTGAAAGTTCTTTAAATTTGATGGACTGCATCTGACTAAAGAGGGAGTCAGTGCATTGGGGCAGAAGTTTGATGTCTTTGCAGAATATTTAAATTAGCAAATGGGGAGAGGGGCGCAGCACCCCATATGTCGAATGGGAAGAACACCCCTTCCCTCTCAGCTAGTGGTCAAACAGGAGTTCAGCATGTTTGTAGTTCATTTGCATCACCAGGTAAGGAAAAAGGTCCAGCTCCCCAAGCGATGCACAGGGGAAATGCCAGACCTTGCCCAACAACTAACACACAGATATCTGGCCAATGGAAAATCATGTACACAAATGCTCACAGTCTGGGAAACAAGATCCCAGACCTGTAGGCGATAATGACAGAGGCTAAACTGGACATAGTAGCCATTAGTGAGACATGGTTTACCAGTAACCACACTTGGGGGACTTCAGTACCTGGCTATGTACTGTTCAGAAGAGACCGAGGTGCAAAAAGGGGGGTGGGAGGGTGGAGTGGCCCTTTATGTCAATGAAAATATCAAAGCTACAGAAATTCAGAATACACATAAGGAGCCAGAAGAACTGTGGGTCACCCTGGAAACAGGAAATGGGACAGCCATACAAATTGGGGTTGTGTACAGGCCTCCAGACCAGGGGGAGGACATAGACACATTACTGTTAGAAGATATACAAAACATGACCGCTGGGGAGGTTCTGATAATGGGAGACTTCAACATGCCAGATACAGATTGATCAATACCAGCAGGAACATCTGCCAGAACTAGACACGTGGTGGATTCCCTGCAGGGGGAGGGCCTCAAACAACTGGTACAACAACCCACAAGAGACATGGCTATCCTAGATCTAGTACTGACTAACAGGGAAAGGATCACAGATCTCCAGGTAGAAGGTCACCTGGGGGCCAGTGACCATCACATGGTATGGTTCAATTTGGCCACTAGAACTAAATCCAAGGCAAAAATATGGGACTCCAGAGGAGCTGCCTTTGATAAGATGGCCAACAGAGTTAAGCTAGCCCTGGCAAAAAGAAATACAGGTGAGGGGGTACAGGCAAAGTGGGCAAGCATTAAGGATGCAATACTTGAAGCAACATCCCTTTGTGTTAGAGAGAAAAGGAAGTGCAAAAGAAGGAAACCACACTGGTTCTCAAGAACAGTAGCAGAAAAGGTCAGAGCCAAAAGGCTGGCCTTCAGGAAATAAAAGGGAACGCAGCAGGATGAAAATAGGGAGGCATGCCAAACTTCTGTAAGGGAAGCAGGGAAGGCAGTAAGGCAGGCAAAGGCCCAAACTGAGGATACACTAACACAAACAGTAAAAGAAGGTGACAAGACTTTCAATAGATACATAAGTGAAAGGTGAAAGCCCAGAAGGGGTATTGCTATGATCAAAGGGGATAAGGGGGCATGTGAAGAGGAGGACCATGTAAAAGCATCTATCCTAAATAGATACTTCTGTTCAATATTTACTGAAGAGAAGGTAGGGCAGGGCCCACAGCTCTGCACCATGGACACAGTGGGGAGGGAGGTGTGCACTAGTCCCTTCATAAAATAAAGGGTCCTACAAGAGCTCAATAAGCTCAGGGTGGACAAGGCAGTGGGACCTGATGGCATACATCCCAGGGTACTAAAGGAGCTAAGGGTGAAACCAGCAGAGCCATTATCAGGACTGTTTAGTGAGTCTCTGAGCACAGGAGAGGTCCCAGAAGACTGGAGAAGGGCTCATGTGATCCTGCTGCACAAGAGTGGTAGCAGGGAGGAGGCAGGGAACTACAGACCAGTCAGTCTTACCTCAGTAGTGGGCAAGATTATGGAGGCACTCCTTATGGAAAAGATAGTGCAACACCTGGAATCCATAGGAGCACAGGATCCAAGACAGCATGGGTTTACAAAAGGAAGGTCCAGTCAAACTAATCTCACATATTTCTTTGACTTGGTAACCAGAGTGGTAGACCAAGGGGGAGCAGTTGATATCGACTACCTTGACTTCAGCAAAGCTTTCGATACTGTTCCACATAGAAGATTGATTAATAAGCTGGGTAGACTCAGGGTGGGTCAGAAGTTGGTCAACTGGGTGGCAAACTGGTTGGCAGGCAGAAAATGGAGAGTGGTGGTAAATGGTATACAGTCAGAAGAAGTGCAGGTCACAAGTGGGGTACCTCAGTGATCAGTCCTGGGGCCAGTCCTCTTCAGTATCTTCATCAGTGGCATTGCAGATGGACTGGAGGGTAAGGTTTGTCTGTTTGCAGATGACACCAAGATCTGCAGCAGAGTAGATGATCCATATGGGGTGGGCAGAATGAGAAGAGATCTGGATAAAATAGTAAAATGGTCAGAAGAGTGGCAACTGGGATTTAACGCAAAGAAGTGCAAGATCATGCACATAGGGAAAAGAAACCCTAAAGCCACCTATAGGCTGGGAGGGGAGCTGGTGGCAGTCACAAGAGAAGAAAAAGACTTGGGCATCATCATCACCAATGAGCTGAAATCATCCAAGCCGACCACTGAAGCAGTAGGCAAGGCTAGGGGGATGTTGGGGTGTATTAGTACAGGTATCACAAGTCGGAAGAGGGAGGTAATAATCTCTCTTTACAAGACACTGGTTAGGCCCCATCTGGAGTACTGTGTGCAGTACTGGAGGCCACCCGTTCACAAGGACATTAACCAAATTGAGGCAGTCCAGAGAAGGGCAACCAAAATGGTGCAGGGACTGCATCAGAAAACATATGAGGACAGATTAATGGAGCTCAATATGTATACCCTAGAGCAAAGGGGGGAGAGAAGTGATATGATCGAAACATTCAAACACCTTAAGGGCATTAAAAAGGTGAAATAGTCTAATGTTTCAATATAAGAAAAATAGCAAGACAAGAGGACACAGCATGAGATCAGAGGGAGGCCAATTAAGGGGTAATGTGAGGAAGTTCTTTTTACAGAAAGGGTGGTGGATGCATGAAACTGCCTACCTCAGGAAGTGGTGGATATGAATACAGTGTAGGGCTTCAAACAGGCATGGGATAGGCACAAGGGAGCAATACAGATGAGTATGAATAGATAGGCCATTGACAGAGCAAAGGCCGATGGCACATTCATAAGGTAGAAAAAGAAATGGGCAGACTGGATGGGCCTTGCGGTCCTTATTTGCCATCAACTTCTATGTTTCTATGTTTCAGTCTTATTTTCTTGTATTCTTCCCTTCTTCTCAGAACCCAGGACATGTGCTGTTCCACTCTTTGGATGTCCACAGAATCCTTCACTACTATCAGGACCATACCAAGGACTGTACCTGGTTCTCCCAGCTGTTACTTACCTTTGGCCCTGGCACAAGGCCATAAGCCTGTTTCCAAACAGTCTGTCCAAATGTCTCTCCTGTATCTTGTTCTGCTACAGGGGGCAGGGCAGAACCTACCTGCTACTGTTAAGGGACATGCCATCAGGGGCGTGGCAGCCTCAGTTGCCTGTTTTGGATCTGTTTGAGTCACTGACATTTAAATGGCTAACTGGTACAGGATCCATACTTTTATTAAGCAGTACATTCTGGATCTGATATCTAGAAGGACAGTTGGGTTTGGTGTGGTCTGGTGGTTTTGCAAAGCATGGCCTCCTGAGGGGTCAGTCAACTGTTTTAGCAGTCAGTTGTTTGGGGTCGGTACTGCTTAGTGATCATCCAACACATCATGGCTTTATAGAGATACCATTGAAAAAGATGTATTTAGTTTGTTGACCAGAAAAGGAGAGCTAGACAATGCTGCCTGTTTTCAGCCTGCTTGGGGCAGAAACAAACCATTTGAAATTGAACCAGATAATCTTTTGTTAGTGTTTTTAAGTTAGTTGGTGAAATTTGGCCAGGACAGAATGGGTATTCCCCTGCTCTTCCTGGAGAGGGAGCTGCTGGTCATCTTGCTGTCCTAACAAGATGGCAGACCCTGGAGGTGGTGGTGGAGGAGGAGGAGGAGGAGGAGAAGTTCCTGATTGTCCTACTGTTTCTGCAGTTTCTACTTTGCTGCCTATGTTCATACGCTCTATGGAAATCCCTGATAGCCTTGGGGATGTTCCTGCTGTCCTGGAGGCAGAAAGGAAGGTATCGAGCATACAGTTCATGCCTACACACAGTCTGAAATTTCTGTGATCAAGATGGAAATTACTTGTCTGAAAGATTTGACACCTGCTGTAATGGATGCAATTCACAAACCTGAGAATGCCCCTGTTTCTGATGAATTGGCAGCTGGGATTCGTGACAGGAGGAACCCCTTGTTGGCTTAAAAAAGATGAGGCCCTGGCAGTGGTTTCTGTAGGTGCTCCAACTGTTCGGGATCAGCTGGCTTGTGGCTAGGCTGAGCGGAAGACTTAAGTCAGCAAACCCTATGACAGCATCAGTTTCTGTCCAAAATGTGAAAGCTGTGGAGAGCAGCCCTGCTGTGGAGTTTTCTAGCTGACTCAGGAGTTGCAGATCTGCCCTGACACAGCCTGCATAAGGAACTAGCTCCTGGTCACCAGAGACAGCCCTGTTTGCCACAGGCTGGACACACAAAGTGGATGGTTCTGAATGGAAAGCCAGTCCTGCCCTGAGTGCTGTACAGATAATGGCACTGAAAACCCTGGATTCGACTGCAGAGTGAGTATGGCTAAGGAACGTGTGGAAAACACTGTAGGTGTTCCTAGTGGCCCAAAGACAGTTCTGAGTGACATAAACAGTGGTTTGCCAGTTCCTTCAGGCCTCCTGTCAACATGACCAATAGGTGTGGTGCCAGACACTGCTGTGCCTATTACTACTGGTATTGATAATCCAATTTCTAAATCTGATGCCTCTAGTGACTCTTTTGTGGTCACAGAGCCACATACTCAGGGCCCCCCGATTTTTCTGCAGCACATCGGAGCAAAGTTCTGTGGCAAGGTTCTCTTTCTGCGACACTCAACACCAATTTCTGCGGCAATTCTTCGGCACATTTTTACCCTTCATTTTTTTCCTTTTTCTGTTTTTTTTTTGCCATATCTGACACAATGCACGCTTCGTAACACAATCATTTTATGGGTGTTTGTCACTAAATTTTCAACATAGCCAGTTTAAGACCTCTGCTCATGAACAGTATCACTGTGATTTTCTTAATCTGTCCCAGACATTGATTTTGCACACCAACCGCGCCGTTGTACGTTACATGTGCAAAAACACATTTCGGGTGAGATGAGAAAAATGACAGTAGTACTGTTCATAAGGAGGTGTGGTAAAATGGCAATACTGAAAATCTGGAGTGAAAATATTAAAAATGCTCGAAGTTAGGAGCGTGTGTCGGAACTGCGCAACACACGCTTGTAAAACAGTCATTTTATAGAATGTTTACACCAAATTTTCAACATAGCCAGTTTAAGACCTCTGCTGATGAACAGTGTCACTGTGATTTTATTAATATATCCAGAACGTTGATTTCGCACACCGACCGCGTCATTGTGCGCTACATGTCGACACACTTCAGTTGAGATGTGAAAATGACAGTTGTACTGTTCTATAAGAAGGTGGTAAAATGGCAATACTGAAAATCTGGAGTGAAAATATTAAAATTGCTCAGTTATGAGCGTGTGTAGTAACTGCACAACGCACGCTCATAAAACAATCATTTTGGGAATATTTTCACCAAATTTTAACATAGGGTTTTTGGGAGCCTTACCATGAACTGTAGACACTGTCATTTCATTAATCATTCCGAAAGGTGGTTCCACGCGGTGACTGCGGAACCACCTTTCGGACTGATTAATGAAATAACAGTGTCACAGTTCATGAGGTGGGGCCCCAAAAACCTCATGTTGAAAATTTGGTTAAAAAATTCCCAGAAATGGCTGAGATATGCACTAAAGTTGAAAATCAATTTATGCCATTATACAGTTTACCAGCATTTCTTCAGTTTGCGGTCAGTTTTGAAGAGTGCAGATGTGTTCCCGGTCCACCGAAGATCGTCGCACTGGGCTCCGGAGGTAAGTATGGGTTGAGGTGGGGTGAGGTGGGGGTGTGGGAGGTGGAGTGCGCAGAGGTGAGTGCAGGTTGAGGAGGGGAAAAGAATCAATGAGGGAAGGTTTTTGTTTCAGGTTTTATTTTTGATTTTAGACACAAAGAGGGACTTTTGCCACACTGGGGTGGGCTCCCAGCGTGGCACCAGGCAGGTTGGGGGGGCAGTGAAGCCAATGGGGGATTGGGCACCCCTTCAGCAACAGAAGCTTTTGCCGTGCTGAGGTGGGCTCCCAGCGTGGCACCAGCTAGCTTGGGGGGGGAACAGTGATGCCGACAGGGGATTGAGCACCCCTGTCAGCAATGGAAGCTTTGCCATGGGGTAGGCTCCCAGTGTGGCATACAAACTATTTTGGGAGCAGTGAAATAGCGGGGCATTGGACACCCCGTCAGCAAAAGGCTTTTATCACGCTGGGGTGGGCTCCCAGCATGGCATACAGACATTTGAGGGGTGCAGTGAAGCCGACGGGGGATTGGGCACCCCTGTTGGCAAAGGACGTTTGTTCCGTGGGTAGCCATGAATTCCATGGGTAATGGCAAATTCCGCAGATATTTCTACGGTTTGCCGCACCCGCGGAATCGCAGAAAACTCGGGGCCCTGCACATACTGTTGCTATTCCTGTTGCTGTTGATGCTGAACCTTTGGGTGACTTGCCTGTCCTTTTCACTGTTCAGAAAGGCTTGACTGATTTACAAGCATATTCTGAATGGGGATGGGGGGGTGGGGACAAGGAGCCTGGCCTCCCAGGCATTCGGTTGCACTGTACCTCAGAGCAGATGTACGTCATTGAGTCTGAAGAGGAATTGCCAGAAGGGAGGAATGGAATGGGGGGATTCTGAATCTCCAATATCAAATGAGATGACTGTTTCTGTTACAGGGGGTCCATAATATGCCTCTGTTGGGGGAGGGAAATTGTTTGGCCTGACAGGCAGCAGGGACATTCAGAGGATAAAACTGAAGAGGAGGGTGCCCCTGAAATACAAGGGGAAAATAGGTGAGACCAGGAAGGCCCACAGCAGTTGCGGCCTAGATTTACCATGGCTGATCTGTTTAAAGACTACTATGAGCCTGCCAGATGGCTGAATGCCTTTGGTATCAGGGCAGCCAAGATATCATTCCTGATAGAGTTCACGTGGCTAGAAATTTACTTATGGATTCCCTGAAATTGATTTGCTTACAAAATATACTCCCTCATCCATGTATTAGGGGAATCCATTTTTATTATTAGTCTTAAGACCCCTAACTATTGGACAGATTCTGGAAGAAATATTCAGAAGTCAAAAACTGACCCTTTGGTACCCCTTCACTACAACTCCCTCTCAAAGCCCACTTTCAAGAACATAACAGTACTTTTTTAGAACTCATTTATTTTTTATTTATTTAGTGATTCGGAAAAGACCTTTGAGCGCAAGAGAAGGGGTAATTCTCTCAGACATCCTGTACTGGCTCCAGCAAAGATGTATTCATACCTCTCAACTGTCACACATTACGAGGTATGTCACTCAGTTTATCCCTCAAAAACCATCTGTTCCACATTGAGAAGGTGACATTCCACACTGATCACTGAGACTTTTAAGCAGAAATGTATAATAATATAAGATGCTAGGTTATCAGCAAACATTATAAACATTAGTGCTCTTATTTCCACAGTATTCTGAGCTTGCAACATCATTGTTTGAGGAACTGTCACACATTTTGTCCAGTTGTCATACATCTCATCACACATTTGGGTCATAAAAAGTTGAGAGGTATGGATTTATTCAAAGTAGACTAGAACCCATCTTTGACTCTGAGTAAATTTGGATGGGAGGCTGGCACTTCAAAGTACAGTTACACCAGATAGATTTGAGGATTTATCATCTCCCAAACTGTTTTTTTATTGGCAGGGATTGTGGTATAATTTTCTATGCTGCAAGTGTGGCTGTCCCTCACTTAAGCAGTGCATGTGACCAACTGTGGTGTGGTCTGTGTTCTGCATTTGGCCATGTAATTGTGGCATGTGACAATATAGTGCAGTTTATGTGATAAACATGGTCATGCTTCTTATTCTGTCCATGTGCAGCCCACAACGGGAGGGTGCAAGTTGACCAGGAGACTGTCTTGACAGGCTCAGAAAGCTGGTAACTTGAAACCTGCCACTCAAGAGAATCTGTCTCCCCTCTCTCTGAATTCTATTCAGGTTCAGCCAGACACTTCTAAGAACACACCTATACTGGAGAGATCAGAACCAGTACCGCCTCTTAGTGTAGTTGCGCCCCCCTGAAACCCCTGCACTCCCACAGGTAGATGTGACATCTGTGCCTCCACAAGAAAGCCTGGAGACTTCTGGGTTTTGAAAGGTGTGACACTGTTTGTGCAATGCAAAGCAGTCTGCAATGTGCTCGTCAGTGTCATGCCAATCATCAGCCAGACTGTTCATGACACAGTTCTCACTTGCTGGGTGGAAACTTCATGAAATTCAAAGGACAGAGCCAGCCCAATCATATAGTGACTCTTTCCTTTGATCTACATAATACTACCCAACAAGCACAGCTGATCTGTCATGATCAGCTTGCTGTGGTTTCTCCCCCAACCCGTGCCACCAACTATGAAGAAAACCCTCCCTCAGTGTCTCCCACCCTTCTATGTTAGTATTTTGGCACTGGGGTGCCCAATCCCCTGTGCAGGCTGCTACCCCCTACCCTGCCCATTTTGACTATGTGCCCCCCAACATAATTCCTGATGCAGCTACAACCCCATACCCTGACATTTTCATTGTACAACAATGGGCAGCCCACCCCCGGTACTGCCAAACATAAAGAAAATCCTCCCTCTAAGAGTTCACCAATGCTGCAGCGACATACATTTTGCTGATGCCGATTATGGCACAGGCAAAATGCTACCTGGCTTTACAGTGCCAGGCATTTAATTTCCTGGGAGTTACAGCGCCAAAGTGCCCTCCCAGGAAACAGTTGGCATTTGCTGGGGCATGCCTCCCACACCTCCCAAAACTAAATATAACCTCCTCCGGGGTGGGCATGTCCCAGAGTGGGTAGAAACAGTGTGGGCACAATGTTGACATGAGTGAGGGGTGATCTAAAATCAAGATCGCTCCTTTCGCTGTCACCCTTGTTGCAGCACCATAATTACTGCAGCCAAAATCAGTCGGCAACTTGATGGACTATACCTGCTATGTCTGTTCCAGCATGGGGGTGCCAAATCTCCCATGCCAGCTGCTACCACTTCCACCCTGGCCATTTTGATTGTGTGACACTGGGGAGCCCACCCCAGTGTTGCCAAACATAACACCGACAATGGGGTGCCGAATCCCCAGTGTCGGTACCCAAAGTAAAACTGTCCCTTATGTTTTTTTAATGCCCTGTAAAAACACAACAAAAAAAAGTCCATTGATGTCTTTTGCCATTGCTGCTATTACTGTCCCCTCACCTGACCCTCCCACTCTGCACCCACCACCTCATGCCTCCCAAGCCCTTACTTACCTACTGGGGTTCCAACACTGTCATCCTCTCTGGACTGGAGACACATCTTCTCTGTTCAATGCCAGACCTTGATCTGAGGAAATCAGGTATGCAATTCCATGTATTTCACTGGGATTTTGAACTTTATCATCATAATTTTTGAATATTTTTGCCCCAAATTTTCAACATGCTTTTTTTGGGACCCCATTTCATGAACTGTGACTGTGAATTTGGTTGCTGTGCAAAATCATCTTTCAGGAAGGATTGGGACATTTTCTCCACCCTTGTTCATGAGATGGGGTCATAAGATGGCTAAGTTGAAAATTTGGGGTAAAAATATTAAAAAACAAACATATGAGCTTACACTGAAATTTATGAATGCAGGCTCGTAACTTTGGTAATTTTCAATATTTTGACCCCACATTTTCAACATAGTCATTTTTTCACAGCACCTTATGAATGTGATAGCTGTCACTTTTCAAATCCTGGCCAAAATGTGTTTTCACGCATGTGGTGCAAAATCACCTTTTGGGCAGGTTTTGAACATTTTCTCTTCCCTTTGACATGAGAGGGGATCATAAGAAGGCTATTTTGAAAATTTGGGGTAAAAACATGAGAAGACAACAAAGTTACAAGCCCACATTGAAATTTTTCAATGCATGGTCATAACAGTGGTACTTTTCAATATTTGGACACCAACTTTTCGGCATGGCCATTTTTTTTACACCACCTCATGAATGTGACAGCTGTCATTTTTCAAATCCTGGCCAAAATGTGTTTTCACACTTGTGGTGCAAAATCACCTTTTTGAGCATGATTTGAAAATGTTCTCCACCCTTGTTCATGAGGTGGGGTCATCAGTAGGGTATATTGAAAATCTGGGGGTAAAAATATTAAAAAACAGCAAAGTTCTGAGTGTATGTTGACATTTTTCAATGTACATTCATAACTGTGGTCATTTTCAGTATTTTAACCCCAGATTTTTAACACATGCATTTTTTCACACCACCTCATGAATGCGACAGTTGCTATTTTTTAAATCCTGGTCAAAATGTGTTTTCACACTTGTGGTGTGAAATAACCTTTCAGGCATGATTTAAAACTTTTCTCCACTCTTGTTCATAAGGTGGGGGTTGTAAGAAGGCTATGTAGGGTCATAAGAAGCCTATGCTGAAAATTTGGAGTAAAACTATTAAAAATCAGCAAAAAGTTATGAGTGTACGTTGACATTTTTCAAGGCATGCACATAAAGGGGTAATTTTCAGTATTTTGACCCCAGATTTTTATTTTAACATACTTATTTTTTCACACCACCTCATTCATGACTGTGACCACTTTCATTTCTCAAACCCTACCCAAAATGTGTTTTCAAACGTGTGGCACAAAATGATGTTTCAGCCATTGTTTTATAAATGACATCTGTCATACTCAAAAGGAGGGGTCTTAAAAAGATTATGTTGAAAAATTGGGTTAAAAATGTGAAAAAAAAAAACAACTGACTTATGAGGAAATGAACTGTTCTAACATTTACTCATAACTTTATGTTAGCAGATTTTGGCCTCCAATGTTCAACATATCTCTTGTGTTACCCCACCTCCTGAAGGTGGCAGGAGTCATCTTTCAAATCCCCTCCGAAACTTGTTTCCACAGTCACACAGCAAAATCATCTTTTAGATAGGACTTAAAAAATTCCACCTGTCTTGATCATAACATCAGGTCATAAAAAGACTGTTGGACATTGGTTAATAATACTGACCTGCGCAGTCCCTACCTCTACCCACTCCCAATCATGAAAAATCCCTGACTACTAGCAGCCCCCCTTCATCTTCCTGGTCTTGTTTGTGAAAAATCTGTGTCATCTAGCAGTCCTCCTCTCTCTCTGTCTACCCAGTTTTGATCATGAAATACCTGATATCAAGCATCCCCCTCCTCCTCAGTCACAATCACAAATCAATACAGATATTCCAATCTGAGACTTTCAGGTATATCCAGCTAAGCAGATTCAGACTCTCTCTCCATGTGAAAGTTTGTTTGTTCTAATGCACCTGTTTAACTTTACTGATGCTAATCCTCATATCAGCCAAAAGGCTTACTGAGTAGCTCTGAAACAAATATCCTCCAGATCCAAAACCTCTGACTCTGGTGCAGTTTGCATTTGATACTGATAGGAATCTTATTTTCAATTTATCGCATGTCTGACAAACCTTATCCTTTTAAGGTTTTAAATTCTCTGTGTCCCAGATCTTGCATTAGTTACTCAGCAACACTGTAAGTGCTTCCTAAGTATAAGGGAGGAGGCTATGTCTCTGGGTGCCACTTTTTCCTTGCAGTCCTCTTCTGAAGTTAAAATGTCCTACTGTTTCACCGACTATCTCTATCTCAATCTGCACCAAATAGCTGAATTTATACAAGCTTGTCATATAGAACAGCGTTCAACCTCCTTTTCTACCTCAAATTCTGAAGTGGATCTATTGGCTGCTACTACAGCTGTCAAGAAAAGCATAGCCTTTAAATATATTTCAAACTGGGACTGTGAAACACTGTCTGAAAAATGCTATAAATGTGTAGCTATTTGATATTGGGCTTATGACATTAAATACCCTTCTGCCTTGCAAGTGTTCCAATATTTTTTCGGTTACTATGACCCCTACCTAATGACGTCCCATATAATACTGAGCTATCTATGATTTCTGTACAGCTGCGATTGGATTTTGGTTTGGGGTTATAAATTGGGAAGAGTTTAAAAGGACTAATTGTTATTCTTAGTTTTCTCTCACTATGAATTGTTTTAAATATTCGATACATTCATCTTTAATTTGATTCTCACAGTGAGCTACAGCATATCCTAACATGGGGCCATGTTGTAGATCATGTTTAAAAAATAATGCCTTAACTCTTAACAGTTGTGATTTGGGACAGTTTTTGTATGACCTCCCATAATGAAACTCCTTTTTGTTTTATAATAATTAAGGCTGAGGGTAATGATACAGGAAGAGTTTAAGGCTTAATGTTAAACCTTTTTTTTAACTGTGTCCTATAACCTTTTAAATATATGCTACTCATGTTTAATTACATCTTTATTGTAAGATAACTCAGAATAATTTTTCTTCTTGATCATTTTTCTGATGTTTTGGTAATACCATATTTGTTAGTTTTTTGTATCTAATTGAATCTCTCATATGGGGTAAGTAACTAATAGGAGGGGTCTTATTTTGGTTTTCTAAATATTTCTCTATGTTTTTCTGTTGTGATGTTGTGATTAGCTTAAGTTGTATTAAATGGAAAATAATCATTATTGCTTCCCAACTGTTATTTTTTATTTTTAATTTTTTTGCAGTTAATCTTTTTATTGGCTAATATATATATTTTTTGGCATTTTTTTTTCGCATCTATTTGAATCTCTCCAATGGGGAAAGTAACTATTAGGAGTTGTCTGTTTTTTTTTTAATACTTCTTGCCGTTTTTCTGTTGTGATTAGCTTATGTTATAGTAAATGGAAAAAGAATAACAAAAAAATAAAAAATTCCAGGTCCTCAAAGATTACTATTTCTCCCTTACAGTTGTGTACAGCACACAGTTAAAAACTGTAGGTTCATATGTGCTTGGGTTTAAAGTAACATAATAACGTATGAAAGGACTCTACGTACATCAAGTCTATCCCTCCCTGCTTCATAAGCAGGGACAACAAGTATACTGTGCAAACGTATTAATTTATAGGGATTTCCCACCCACTCCACTTCCAAGGGTACATTGCCATTCCCTTGGCAACCATTAATTTGTCCAGGCTCATCTTAAAGGCTTGTACTGTTTTCATGTTCATGGTCTCCATTGGTAGACATTTCTACAGTTTTGCAACTCTTTGGAAGAATATATTTTTTCTATTTGTGTGTGTGTCTGTTTTCATGGGACACAAAATTACATATATTCACCTAAAGTTGTGCATATCCAATGATTACAGCGCAGTTGGAGATATCATCTTTCAGAAGAGACATTAAAACCATGGTCCCTTCTGCCCAACTCTAATTGTCCAAGTGGAAGTAAAGGATCCTGTGACATTTGCTCATTAGAGTAGGGGTATTACCCCTGGTCTCCTAGCATACATCCATACAACTGGTTGTAATGAAGGACCGAATGTTAATAGCACCATTAGCTCTCATTAGTTGAAGATTATGATGCCTTTCATTGGATCAACATATATGTTGTATTAAGAGGGTATAGTATGCAAGCATTCAGGTTCAAACATTCCTTTTGCACTTATGTTTCACCTGAAGAAGGGACCTGTCTGACCCAGAAAGTCTGCATACTGTAGCATCTTTGTACAACATTAGAGTTGTGGTAACTGTGGAATTCTGCTAGTGGAATTTGTTCAGAACTGCATTTCACTTCCGAAATGTTTTATAGAATTTCTTTTTTAATTCTGCAAAATTCTAAAAAATTCTATGTAGCCATAGAATAGTATTCCACAATTTGTGTAAACATTGGATTGCTAATTAGTCAAATTTCTAAAATTCCATAAAAGTCCAGCGGATACACAGTTACTAACATACTAAAATGTCAGCAGAATAGGCCTAACGGTCTTTCATGTCTGCTCGTTTTGGTCAGTCCCCACCCTGGGAGCTGACTTTGCTGCCCCCCTCACCCTCTCTGGCTTCTCCCTTTCCAGTCTCAGATATTCTTGCTGCACAGGAATTTGCTTCCAGAACCCTTCCCCTGTACCTGTCCCACCCCCTCTTGAACCCCTCCACCATCTCTGCCTCCACCAGCCCCCTGGGCAGCACATTCCATGGCTCCACCACCCTCTCAGTGAAGTAGTACCTCCTCCTTTCTCCTCTGAATCTTCCCCCTCAGCTTCCATCCATGCCCTCTAGTTGCCCCCTTCCTTCCTTCCTTGAGCACCCTGACTGCTCCTCCCTATTACCCCTTCATGTACCTGAAGACCTCTATCATGTCCCCGGTCCTTCTCTCTTCCAATGTGTACATATTTAGCTCTTCGAGCCTCTCCCCATAGGTCCTGTCCCCCAAGCCCCAGATCATTTTGCCCTCCTCTGGACCCTCTCCAGTACTTCGATGTCCCTCTTTAAGTGTGGCATCCAAAACTGCACGCAGTACTTGAGGTGCGGCCTCACCAAGCAGTTATACAGAGGGAGTATCACTTCCCTCCTTCTGGAGGTGATCCTCCTAGTGATGCATCCAAACATCCTGTTGGCCTTGGCCACTGCCCTCCTACAAGTCTCAGAGTTGTTCATCTTGACATCCACCACCACCCCCAGGTCCCTTTCAGCCATTGAGACTTGTAGCATTCCCCCCCCAGGGTGTACACTTGGCCCGGGTTTCTGGCTCCCAAGTGCAGTACCATGCATTTCCCTGCATTGAACCTCAGCTTCCACTTTCTAGACCACCTTTCCAGAGCCTCCAGGTCCCCCTTGTAGGGCCACCCTCCCCTCCTCTTCATCCACCACCACCCCCAGTTTTGAGTCATCCGCAAAGAGATTAATCTCACTCCTGATACCCTTCCTTATGTCAGATACGTAGGCATTGAACAGGAGGGGCCCAAGGACTGATCCCTGAGGGACCCCACTAATGACCCTCCTTGGGAATGAGACTATTCCACCAACCACGACCCTCTCCGGTCCTGGAGCAAATTTCCTATCCATCTGATCATCTGGTTCCCCACCCCCATTTCTCCCAGCTTATCCAACAGGCCCCCATGAGGAACATAGTCAAACGCCTTGCTGAAGTCAAAAAAGAGAACGTCCACTGGTCTACCCAGGTCCAAGGCACTTGTCACCCAGTCATAAAACTCAACAAGGTTTGTCTGACATGATTTCCCCAGGATGAATCCATGCTGCCTATTGTCCAGGCACCTCGACTTTTCCAGGTGCCCCCCAGCCTCTCCTTGACAATGCCCTCCATCACCTTGCCCACCACCAGTGTCAGGCTGATGGGACTGTAGTTCTCTGCCACCTCCCTTGATCCCCCCCCCTTGTGGATAGGCACTATATGCATCACCTTCCAGTCCTGGGGCACTCACCCTGTCCTCAGAGAGATGCTGAAAAGCTCTGCCAGGGGTTTTGCCAGGAAATCCGCCAGTACCTTCAGCACTCTGGGATGTAATTTATCTGGCCCTGGTGCTTTCTCTGTCTTAAGGGACCTGAGGGCTTCCCTCACTCTCTCTGCCATGATTTCCACTTCCACTACCTCGTCCCCCTGCTTTATCTTCCCCCCTCCTGCCAGTGATGGCCCCCCCTCCCCAGATCCACCCGTTGGTGAGGTCCCCCCGCTCCTCAGTTTCACGGTCTCCTCCCATGTATGATGCAGCCCCCATTTTCCTTGGTGAAACTAGGCGATGTACTCATTTAGTACCTCGGCCTGCTCCCCCGGGTCTTGTGCCCAGCCCTCTCCTGTTTTAATCCTGCTAATCTTCCCCTTCACCCTTCGTGTTTCCCCAATGTATTTAAAGAACCCCTTGTTCCCTCTCCTAATTTTCCTGGCCAGGTTCTGCTCCTTCCTTGCCTTATCTGCCCTCACCACCCTAGTAGCTCTTCTGGCCGTCAGCTCGCACTCCCCTCACTCCCTTTCACTCCTTGAACACTTGAAATGCCTATAAGCCACCTTCTTTCCCCTCACCACTTCCTGAACCTCCCTGGTCCACCAGCAGGGTTTATGGGCCCTACTGCATTTTTGTCTTACTCTTGTACAGGTGCTGGTAGCATCCTGCACCCCCCTCCTGATGATTTCCCACCTACTGCCAGTGTCCCTGTCTGTCCCAATCCCATCCAAATGCTTCTTAAGGATCCTTCCCATTTCCTTGAAATCCACCCCCCTGAAGTCAGTTACCTCTGTCTTTGTGCAGCCTTCTACCCCTCCTAGGTCCAGGCAGAACCAGATCATGGCATGGTCGCTCCCCGCCAATGGGTCCCTTACCTCCAGGCCCCCAATCTGGTCACTATCTGCCAGGACCACATCCAGTATCCGCGCCTCCCTGGTCGGTTCCCCCACCTACTGAGTTAGGAATGCATCCTGAAAGACATCCAACAACCTCTGTTCCCTGGCCACTGAGGATGTCATAGTCTCCCAGTCTATTCCTGGCATGTTTAAGTCCCCCAACACCACCACTCTTCCCCTGCCCAAACTGCAGTGTCTCCCCATGTCTGCCACCAGACTCTCCTCCTACTCCTCTGCCAGCATGGGCGGTCTATACACCACTCCTATTTTTACTCTCTTGCCCCCACCTTGTTATCAAGGTGACCCAAATTGCTTCTATGGTTCCCTCCACCTCCTCTACTCCTCCTATGCCAATGCATTTTTTGACTATTTTTGTTACCCCTCCTCCCCCTGTCCTTCCTGAACATGGTGTAACCCTCCAGGTTCAGGTCCCAGTCATGCCCTGCAGTTGCCCAGGTCTCAGTGACCACTGCCACATCCACCTCTCCCTCAGTTAGCATAGCCTGGAGCTCAGGCATTTTATTGCCCAGGCTCCTGGCATTTAGCAGGACTACCTTCCACCCTTTCCATATACTTCCATTTCCCCTGCTCACATTCCCATGGGGATTCCGTCTTCCCCCAGTCAGCACCTTACCCAGTCGGCCTTTTCCAGCATTCCTCCAGCTCTCCAGAGGGGTGGAGAAAGATTCCCTCCTTTATCGGCCCCCCCTCGACAGCCTTTTCTCCCATCCCTCCCCCCTTCACAAGTTTAAATCCCACCTTCACCAACGAACCCCTCTGTTTTCAACTTAAGGATTTCCCTCCCTTCCAAAGTGAGATGGATCCTATCTCTACCATATAGCCCCTTATCCTCCCAGGTCTCCCCCAATCCCCCATCAACCCATACCCTCTAGCCCCACACCACTCCCTGAGCCACTAGTTTATCCCCCTAATCTTCCTCTTGTGTTCCCCACTAGCCCTTGGCACTGGCAGGATTTCTGAGAAGGAAATCATGCATCCTATGTCATGGCAGACCCTAGCAAGCTCCCTGAACCTTGCCCGTATCTCTAGCTCACTATTTCCCTCAATGTCATTGGTACCCAGGTGGACCAGTATGTCCTGGGAACCTCCACAATCCTTTGCCAGCTGATCTACCTCATGTTTGGCCCTGTGCACTGTTAGTCCAGGGAAGCATTTTGTTCTGAACAGGCAGACTTCCCCCTTCCTAGCCAATTTGATACCCCTGATTATTGAATCATGCAACAGGAGCACTCTGACTGCCCCTTTTCCTCCATCCACCCCCTTCCATGTCCCTCATCCTTTCTACTGGCCCCTTCCCTCAGCCAGCTCCTTGCTCCTCCCCCTATTTGGGTGCTACCTGCCGCCCCTCCTTATTTACCCTGGCCACCCTCTCCCCTCTGATCCTATGCCTCTCCTCCTCCTGAGTGTCCTTCTGTACCCCGCTACCCCCCCGTCACTGCTCGTGACTGGTCCTTCCCCACAATCAGCTATACTTGCTTGGCTTGTCCTCCCTCCCTTCCTTCCTTCCCATCCCCATTCATCCCCTCCTTGCCTGTCGTGCTCCCCTTGCCTAAACACTCAGCTCCCTTTTTTTTATTTATTTTTTATTTATTGAGGTATTCAGAAAGACCTTTGAGTCAAAGTCTCATTTACAAAGGTTCCACGTCAAACATAGAGAGGTACAGGGATAACGTTGCTACAGTTTGTGGACATTACATAACATCTCAGTGCAGGATACATGAGTGACTTAAAGACAGGGATCACATGAAATACAGTATTATAGCACAGCCACATAAAGAAGCAGTGTGGCTGTTTGTCAAATTAGGAAGCTTGGTGTAGATCGGTCTGCCGACTGGCAAGAAGCTGGCCTTGGTCATCAGGGAGGGAAACAGGTCAGGGGCAGTCACATTGGTTTGTGGTCTGGAGGTGATTCCTTAGATCGGATTTAAAAGGGCCTATTCTTGTTTTGTTGGTGATTAGACTAGGGAGCACATTTTTCCAGGAGGGGGCTTTGTAACTGAACATTCTTTGGTATTGGGAAGTCTGGCAGTGGGATACCCATAGTAACGGTTTGGTTGTGTTTCGGGTGGTTCTGACAGGAGCAGCAGGGAAAATAATTTTGTTTAGGGTGGGGGGGTGAGGCCTAGGGTAATCTTTTTGGTCATTAGGCAGGTGTGGTACTGGATTCTGTTGTCTAAGTTTAGCCAGTTTGTGGTACTGTAGAGGGCACAGGTGTGGGTGAAGCAGTCACATCCTAGGATGAGCCGGCAGGCCTTGTTTAGAATAAGCCAGAGTCTGTCAAGGGCCGAGGTTGGAGCTGCACTGTAGATGAGAATGCCGTAGTCCAGGAGTGAGAGTACAGAGGAGTTAAAGGAAAACTACACCCAAAACTTGAAAAAATCTATGCTGTGCAGAGTCTTTTAATTTGTATGTGAAGTTCTAGTGTTTCCTTCCCTCTGACTGGTATTAGGAGTTTTTCCTAAATTAGCCTGCTAGCTTTAGGGTAGTTTTACGACCCCTGGATATCTCCATATCAAATAGGTTTATTGCATTTCTTTGTCCTACAATGCACCTTGTTTCACATGATGGTGATGTAGCAGAGCCCATAAATCCAGCAGAAAGCATTGCATTGCAATCAGTTCACAACAATAGAGATGACTATATTTTAAAATCTGTAGAATTCAACTTGGTGACCACCCTCATCCTAAAGGTTTTACTGTCCTGAAAAACTTTGCTGCTGGTAATTTTTGTGCAGCTTGTAAAGCTTCCAAGATATTTAGTTTGTTTGGCATGTGTGTGCTGAATGTTGGGTCATGTTGGGTCTCTCTTACATCACAGTCACGTGAGACAAGATGCACTGTGGGAACAAGAAATACAATTACACTATCAGGTATGAAGATCCCCAGGGGGTCGTAAATCTAGCACAAAGCCAGCAGGCTAATTTGGGAAAAACTCCTAATACCAGTCAGAGGGAAGGAAACACTAGAACTTCACATACAAATTAAAACACTCTGCACAACATATATTTTTTCGAGTTTTGGGTGTAGTTTTCCTTTAATGGTAAGACACAGAGCCTCAGGGGTGAGGCAGTGCTTGTACCTATAAAGTATGCCTAGCCTAGAGTTAAGAGCAGTGGATAGGAGGCGGATATGCTGATAGAAGTTGAGAGCCGGGTCTAGTGTGACACCTAGGTATTTAAAAGTGTCCACGTGTTCAAGTGGGGTTTGATTTATGGTTAGAAACTGGGTGCAGAGGTTCTTAAGAGGGTTTTGCAGTTGGGAGAAAATCATGACTTTTGTCTTGTTGTAGTTAATGATTAGGCGCTGGGTGGTGAGCCAGTGTCCAGTTTCACGGAGAGCGTGTTGGAGTGTTTGGTGTAATTTGAGGGGGTCCAGATCAGAAGCGAACAGGACGGCATCATTTGCATAGAGGAGCAGTCTGCTGGGGCAGGCTGCCGGGAGGGTGCTAAGGTAAAGGCAAATAGGAGAGGGCCAAGAATGGATCCCTTTACTGTATCCTCTTTGTACTTCTGGTCCCTCTTCTTGCCCTTTTCTCCCAACTGGTCCTTCTCCTTGCACTTTTCTCCCTCTACCCCCTCCTGCTCCTGCTCTGATCCCCCGCTCCCCCCAATTTCCCGTGTTCCAAGTTCCCCACTGTTCTTCCTGCTATCCTGCCCCTGCCTCCTGACCCCCACTCCTTTTCCATCTCTAACAAGCCCTGTCATGGCTACATCACCCCTCTCATCCTCAAGCAGAAGAAGAGAATTGAGGCGGTTACTGAGCATAAGGTCCAATCCACCTCCCCACCATGCTTCCTTCTGTCCAGCCCCAGCCATCTGCCTACTTCCCTGAGAATGTCCTCCCTTTGGACCCCCTCTGTGAGGGTTCCCAGATAACTGCTTGCTTCTTGGTAGTGTCCTCCTTTTGGGCCCCCTCTGTCAGGGTCCCTATGCGACCCCAGAATACTCTCCTGCACTCCTTTCCCTGTGACCCCACCCCTAGTGATTGGTGCAACCCCGTGGGAGAACCCCTGCCCTATTCCCCAACCATACCTCCCCCTCCCTCCAGCTGTCTCCTAATCACTTCAACCTTCTCCCTAAGCTGTGCCAGCTGGTAGCACACTGGGCAACCATGGAACTTCCATGCCCAGTCCAGTATCATGGCCGCCCCACACCCTGTGCACCCCACCACCCTCCCAAAGATGCCAGCCCTAATGACATGTGGTCCCATCCCCCTCCAAGTAGGTTTCCTTGGGTGAACCACCAGGTTCCCCACTAGTCCAAGATACACCCCTACCCACTAATCAGGTCACCCACTAATCCTAGATATAGTCCCACAGTAAACAGGTACCCCTGTTACTAGGTGCAGTACTACACAGTAAACTTATAGGGGAAGTGTACAACTCCCTAAGCTCCTCTCTCCCAGTCTTTAAACCCAACCCCCAATGGCTAGAACTACATGAGTTGCACCTGAATCCTTTTCCTCCAATTGCAGGGCAGGTGTTTCCCTATAAATAAGCCAAGCTCTGGGGAGGGAGGGGTGGGGAGAGTGGGATTAGGGCCTACACCCAACTCTCACGAGAGTGTATCAGCCCTGTGTCTGCCCCTCACTGCACCTCCAAGCACTACCAGCTAAGAAAATCTTTCAAGTCTACTTACTCTCTCAGCCTCCAGCTAGAATCTTATTCCCTCTTCTCTAACTGAAGACTGACTGAGCTGGCAGTCACACCTTACATTCAAACAGCACTAATCCCCTGTAATATGATGCCTGCACTTACGGCCAGATAGAAACTTTTAAACACACACAAACACCAAACTGTCTGTTAGAATCCCTTCCTCCTGTCCAAACTAAATGTAAAAGCACAATAAAAGGCTGCCCAAACTAAATGTAAAAGCACAATAAATAGCAGTTAAGACCAGCCCTCAAATACAATTACAAACACACAGAATACCAGCTAAGAAAATCTTTCAAGTCTACTTACTCTCCCAGTCTCCAGCTAGAAGCTTCCTCCTTCTCTAACTGTTCCAATCAATGATATCACAATTTTTAACAGGTACAGGTTGTAATGCAGATGTCCAGATTGGTGTGTGGATTTCACATGTTTAATGGCTCGAAAGAAGTCCATACATTCCCTGTCCTGCTTTATAAAGGGCTTTGGATGCAGTATGTCTGAAAGGTGCTGCATAAAGTCAAACATTCATTCAGATGTATTTATTTAAACCTGAGTCAGTATGGAAATATATTATATATTGTGGGCATCTTTATTTCAAGCTGTATATATTAGTATCAAGTTCATACGCAGGAGCAAAACTTATCAAAATGGTGCCTACTTGTAAATCTACCCATATACTGTAGTTTCTTTTTTTATTTTATTTTTGCTGTCACTTTATACACCTGTTGCTCTGGCCCCATCTCTGGAGGGTGCCCCCAGTCCCATCCCCCAACGTTAACCAGCTGATGCCAACCAGTATCCCCAGGGCTTCCCCCCCTTGTGGGGCCAGTGGGGCTCCCCAACCCCCACTGAAGACTGGATCCAGTGTGGCCAATGCTGTGGCTATTCGAGGGTGGAACCTGCACGGCACCCTCCATCATGCACCAGAACAATCTTTTTCTTCCTCCAGTGTACTCCACTCAGAGATGGAGCATGCAATGACACCAGCAGTGGCAGCATGCACGCATCCATGTGTGTTACTCCAGGCATCTACCCCATCTCTGCCCACGTTGGCAGCATTGGTGTGTCACCCTCATCCTCAGCCTCTGCTAGGGGCCAGGTGTTCACCCACCACTGAAATCCCCCCTCCCTGGAGAAGGAGAGCAGTCCCTGGGATGCTTGATCTTTCTCCTCCCCTGCTGACCTCTGGTGGCCCACTTTCATTCCCGAACATGGATCACTGGCATGGCACAAGGTGTGGCATCCAGTGCCTCAACCCTCAGTGCCAATGGACCAGCTTATATACTGTAGTTTCAACATGTAAATATATAAAGTATTATTATATACCCCAAGACAACAAACAAAACCTCTCGGGTACTCCAAGAGGTGGGCTGTGCCAGTTGCTGGCTTGAAACAGGTCGGGGGAGCAGGGTGGCAGGACATTGCCAGGTAGGGGAGCACTGGACCACCAGGCCTACAAGTACTGAGGGCTTATGTTATTGACATTGCACACTAATGAGAATATGCTGGGAATGGGGATCATGGCTTGGGGGGGGTTAAATTGCCCTGCGGGGCTTTGCATGACATACTACCGGGGAGCAGGACTTGGGTAGAGGGGTGATAGCCCTGTAGGGCATTTAAATTAAGCAATACTGGGAGTGGTACGGGGGGGCATAGCCCTGCGGGTCATTTAAATTAAGCAATACCGGGAGCAGTATGGGGGGGCATAGCTCTGCAGGACATTTAAATTAAGCAGTACTGGGAGCGGTATGGGGGGGCCATAGCCATGTGGGGCATTTGACTTAATGACTACTGGGAGTGGTATGGGAGGAGGGGACATTTTAATTCATTTATACTGGGAGCTTCTTGTGGGATCGGGCTGGGAGAGCACTTGCGCCCATCTACTGACAGTGCCATGGGCATGCACCAACCCGGTCAGGTGCATCCTCCCTTTGGTGAACTTTTGGGGTTGGTACTAGTCATCGGACTTTGCTTCAGGGACCTGACCAATACAGAATCAGGCACAGGATCCCTGGCGCAGCTGCATCCCTCGTATGTCACAACTTGCGACATGCATAGGGATGCTTATACAATTGGGCCCAGGGATTTTCATTCTCTGCCAAAGTAGTAACATGAGTTAGTGGTGGAAAGGAGACCTCATCCATCAGAGTACAGTATACCTGTGTCAATAGAGCTGTTATGTCATTTTTTTGGTGTATAGATTAGAGTTTTTCAGCATTGATAGGTGAGTTTCTTTGGTATCTACAGCACCTCATTCACCATCCTCAGGCAAATATAAAGCATCTTCTGCATGCATATTGGATCTGTGTTACCATATGTGACACTGGGTTATGGCAGAAGCATTGGATAACAGAGAAAAATGTCACTTTTTAAATTATAAAAGATTGAAAGCTTCCAATTTCATTTACTACAGTACAGGGGTGTAGCCAGGCATTTCAGATTTGTACACCAACCTGCCACACTGCTACCTCCCAAACTCAAGTCCAAGGTTTCTGGCTCCAGTCAGATGATTCCCACATTAGACCTGCGGTCTGTCTGTGCTGCTAGTGTGGTGCTTGCTGCCCGCTGCCTGCTGGTAAACACCACTGACTGCACCATGGGTTCAAGACCACAGCAGAAACTTCTTCTCTCTCCCCAGCAGGTAGGCAGATTTGCTCCACATGAAATCTTCATTCTTTTAGCTGGCTCTGAGTCTGTTCTTCCATCTGCTGCACTTCAGTTCTTTTACTGCTTCTCTTGCTCCCAGTACATTTGAACTAATAATATGGCTTCTAACTTTCCTGGGGCATTTAAACTTGCCACCCAAGACTTGCCACGCCCTCTACCAGATGCCACAGCCAATCATTATGCAGGCAAACCATGCAGACCTAATTGAGACCTTCAGCTTCGTCTGCGGCCCACTCTGCCACCCCCCAAAAAACAAAGCTGAAAGAGAAAAGAAAAAGTCTGCAAAGTCAAACAAAGGAATTTAAATGTGATGGACTAGAGAGGGCAGATTAATGCTGGCCAGCTTGTTTGCTACCCCCTGCTACTAAACATGGTACACCGTGGCTTACTTGGAGTATCAGTAGCTACACCCTTGCTACAGTAGGATGGTATTCCAATGTTACCAGTGTAAAAACATATTTTTTTTCATTTTTGCAAATTCATTTATTTTTCGAGCAAGCAAAATGGGTCTCTCCTTGTTATGTCTGCCTTCCTTCACTCCTTTGCCTTACCTCCTGGTTAAATCAGTTTCTAGATAGCCCACACAAATGTATTCCAGCAGGGCAGTGCCATTCAAATTCCAATCTACTGTGAATGCTGACCTCATGGTGGAGAAGGTGGAGAAAATGACAAAAATAATACAGTGCAGAGGATAGTAATCACTTAAAGTAGTAAATGTAATGGAGGTTGCAGCATTTTTCCTGCTAGTCGCCCCGCTACTTTAAAGCAGTTGTTTTGTAACTGCCATGTTAGCTAGCAAAAAAAAACAGCCAAAAACATAGAACTGTCAACAAGGTCTTGGACTGGTGTAACAACTTGAAGGACATTCTGGATAAAATGTGCAATGGTAATGTTACATGGCATTGTTATGTGGCAGTAAGTAACTAGAAAGATTTACCAATCTTATTTAAGAAATGCTCTTCTTATTTTTCCAGCCCCCATCAATAAAGCCTTCGACAATTCCCCTGTGAATTTGATACGCTCTCAGGTGGATAATCAAGGTGCAGATCCTAGCATCACCAATTCAGTCTTCTCCTTGCGTTCTACTACTCTGAATGAAGTTGAAGACCTATTGCTAAAACTGGATGTAAAAAAAAGTGCTGGTGCAGATACCCTCGACCCATATTTCTTGAAGGTGGCCATCCATGTGTTAGCCGTGCCCATAACCCATTTATTTAACCTATCATTAACTCAATGATCCATTCCTTCAATATGGAAAACAGTGCACATCATGCCCCTGTTCAAGTCCGGAAATCCCTGTGATCTAAATAATTACAGACCAATTTCGATTCTCCCGGTCTTGTCAAAATTACTGGAAAAAAGTCGTAAGTAACCAGCTGAGACAGTATCTAGAAGCTAATAACCTGCTTAATCCAGTCCAATCAGGGTTTAGAGCTAAACATAGCACCATCACAGCACTTGCCAAAGTGACTAATGACTGACAAAGAGAGCTAGACAACAGGAATTACACCTGCGCCATATTCTTGGACCTGAGCAAGGCCTTCAACACTGTCGACCATTCTCTGCTACTCTTCCCTGACCTCACTAGGTGCTGACCCATTATCTTTACAGTGGTTCAACAACTGCCTCTCTGATCGTTTCCAGCAGGTGAAAAGCGGAAGGAGATCTCTTAACTCTCAAACCTCTCCTAAGAGGTGTTCCCCAGGGTTCTGTCTTAGGACTGATCTTATTTGCAATATACATCAACATTATTGATGAAAGCTTAACTAAGGCCAACATTCATCTGTTTGCAGATGACACAATTCTTTATGTAACCCGCCCGTCATTACAATCTGCATGTGATGACCTTCAATCTGAGTTCAACCTGCTGCAACACCAACTTTTAAACAAAAAACTATTACTTAACACCAAGAAAACAAAAGCAATGCTCTTTTCTTCCTCTGCCCAAATGGTAAATTCAGCCCTATCAGATCCTGTGCCGCAGATTTCTACAATTCTTGGCGAGAAGTTGGAATTTGTCCCTAAATTCAAATACCTGGGAGTATGGCTGGACCGTAGGCTCTCCTTTGTAGAGCACGTTGAAGAATTACTCAAAAAATTATGACAGACTTGGCCTGTTCTTTAGGTTAGCCCGCTTCTTAACTAGAGATGCCAAACTACAGCTGGTACAATCAATCTTTCTATCCTTGATAGATTATGCTGACATCCTCTACAGTCACTGTCCTATTTCCTACCTCACCAAACTTGATACATTATATCATAGAGCTTTAAGGTTCATCACAGGCCTGCCTTATTCCACTCACCACTGCTCCCTATATCAATTAGTGGGGTGGAGTTCTCTTCAATTCAGGCGTGATAAAAATGCAGCCTTATGGACCCTGAGAGCCATCTCCAAAAAACTGCCCAATACATTACAGACTGTCTTCCTATAAAACCAATAGGCAATTACACCCTGAGAAGTTGCAAATCTCTCCTACTGATGGTTCCCAAAATTAACTCTCGCTTTGGCAGGGCTACTATAGGCTTTACACTGTCCTCCTTGTAGAATAAATTGCAAAAAAACTGAAACTGAGGTCACCCATCGGCATCTCATCTTTCAAGCTCTTATATTCATGTCTCACAAATGATCAGTGCAATTGTTTCCCATGACCATGAATTGTCATCATGCTAACCTGTACCATTTAACCATGAATAAAATACTTCTAGTGCTTGTCTCCTCCTTGGCCCTGGTCTGTCATCATGCTTTCATGTAACACTTTGATGCCTCTGTCCTCCCTTTGATACTGGTCTATCTTCCCACTTTCTCCAGCCTTCTTTTCAAAACTCTATACTGCACTCATCCACAATCTACACGCAATCATACTATAAAAGTCCTATCTCCCCTTTCCCTCTCCCCATAGGCCCCCACCGCTGCATCAGTTCTACTGACCTATCCTTGGGACTTCACTTCTCACAATGTTTATCCTTCGCTCACATATTACATACCCCTCCCGGTACCCCATCTGCCATTAGTTGATGGTTCTCCAAGCCATTTTCATGGCTAGTACTAGTGACTGCCCCTGGTAAATGAACTAACTGGTACTTCTATATAGAGAACATGGTTTATATACAGTTGCATGGTTCAATGGTGGACCTGCTGCCTTGTATTTGAATCCTCCTCTGTTATGGCTTGCCTTGTCTTCCTTTTATCATTTGACTCCCCTGTTACTGCACCATTGTGTTTGTGTTTATATACTTATTTACATGTATTTATATGTTTTTATGATGGATGTTACCTGACCCTGTTCTAATCAGGTCCCTCTTGTGAAAGAGCTCTGCTCAATGATGTTCATCTGGATAAATAAAGATTTTGATTAATTGATTGATTGAAATGTGTTTAGGTTAACATGTGTATTTCTCACTTATCTTTTGTGCCTCACAGGTGACTGTTTGATGCTGTGTCTCTCATTGTATGGGGTGTGATATGTGTCTGTCTGAATTTTTGTTTTCTGTTTTTGCTTTAGAAACATAGAGAGGAGCTGGCTGAAAATGACCAGTGGTGTCTCATGTCTGCTCTTTTCCTATCTGAGCTGCTCCAACCTATCATTGGTCTGGCCTATAGTACAGTCAGCATTAAACTTTAATTGCAGTGAGTTGTTAACTCATTGTTAAATGAGTAGCTTTTTGGTTATATTGTTTATCTAGTTTTATGTTTTTAAGCATTTAATCTGAGTATAAATGGAATGTATATATGTTGATATCATTGATGTATTGAAGAAAATATTCAGATGCAAAAAAAGCTGATGATTCATTACCAGTGGGTTTGGAAAATCAGAGTGCTATATTATGAACTCAGTGCTTTTGAGTTTTGATAATGAATTAGGGAAAGGGGAAATTGTTTAACCAGGAAAGGCACACTAAGCCAAAGCTTGCTTCCAAGCATGATATGGGAGCACAAGGAAGTTAAGTGACTTGCTTTTTCCTTCTCCAGGCTGACCTAGCTAGGATTCGTGAAACCTCTTCCCCCACCCAGGGACCACCAGGGCCACCATGTTACCTCAGAGGTTGCCAAGAAAGAGGAGTGGTTGGACCAAGGTGGGCTCAGGGAGGGAGAGGGTGGTGGAACAGCGGTGCATCCCTCCAGTTGTACCACTTCACAATTCATATGCTGTTCTGGCAAAGAGTGGTTCCTCTATGGAGGCACCTACAGTGGAGACCAAGGAGGATGCTGGGAACCTCCACAAAGGAGACCCACAGGAGGGTGGCATGAGACCCCACAGGGGAAGGAAACAACTCCTGGTGGGGGACTCAATCATTAGGGGTAGAAATGGGGGAGGAAGGGGATAGGGAGATAAGGTGCCTGCCAGGCACCACGGCTTGGAAGGACAGGAAGCAAATCCTCAGGATCACGGGAGCAGCTGCACGAGGGTGGGAGCTGGATGTCATTGTCCACCTAGGGACAAATGACCTGGCTGTGAATGGGATCAGAGTGGTGCAAGAGGAGTTTCTGGAGTTGGGGAGGAGCCTTAGACAAGTAGCATGTACGGTAAACTTCTCGGAGATGTTGCCTGTCTATGGCAAGGATGATGCTAGGGTATTCTGCACCATGGGATTCAATGAATGGTTGAAAAACTGGTGTGGAGCTCAGGGTTTTGGCTTCACTGGGGACTGGGGAGCCACCTGGAGGGATGCAGGCTTGTACTGGTGCAGTGGTCTGCATCTGTCCAGGGGGGAACCAGGATCCTATGTGACAGGTTTAAATGCTTCATTGGCAAGCATTTAAACTAGCCAAGGGGGGAGGCACTGAAAATGAACAGGGAAATCCCAGCCTCCTCCCACAAAACACAGTAGTTAGAGAGGTAAACACCAAGGTAGAGAAGTCAGTAGTGAGCAAGACAGGAGTAAATGCAGAAAAAGGCAGTAAGGACAGGGATGGGGCTAAAAGGGGTAAGGTCATAAAAAATAAATGGAAGGTGGTGAGTACCAATGCCCGTAGTCTGTACAACAAGCTCCCTGAACTAGTGGCCTTGATGGAAGAGGGATACCTGGATATTGTGGCAGTCACTGAAACATGGTACACAGAGAACCATGACTGAGATGTCAGCATACCAGGATACACAGTCTACAGGCAGGACAGGGTGGGTAAAAGAGGAGGAGAAGTAGCTCTCTATATAAGGGAAGAGATTAAAGCAACAGAACTAAAGAGTAAACAGGAAGTTGATGAGTCACTATGGGTCACCTTGGAGACAGGAAATGGCACCACAGTCTGCATGGGGGTTGTGTTCAGACCCACATCTTAGGGGAAGGAAATGGACAAGGAAATGATAGAAGGCATCCTTAAAATGGCAGAAAAAGGGGAGCTATTATTGATGGGGGACCTGAATATGCCAGATGTTAACGAGTACCTTTGCTGCGGGCACATCCAAGAGCAGGGCCATTCTTGATGCCCTACAGGGGGCATGCCTCAGACAGCTAGTGTTGGAACCCATTTTGGAGGGAGCAATCTTAGACCTGGTACTCTCAAATGGGGAAGGAGAAAGGATCTTAGATTTAGAAGTGGGTAGCCATCTGGGAACAAGTGACCACCAAACAGTGTGGTTCACAATAAACACAGCCATAGAGTCAAACCATACGAAAACAAGAGTATTGGACTTTAGGAAGGCTGACTTTGTGGAAATGAGAGAGTGCCTCAGAAAAGCACTAGCAAACGGGCAAGAAGGAGGGGTGGAGGAACAATGGGGAATAATCAGAACAGCCATCGCAGAGGCAACAAGCCTTTGTGTGAAGCAAATCAACAAAACAAAATGAAGGAAAAAAACACTATGGTTCTCAAAAGAGGTGGCAGGGATGGTTAAGGAGAAAAGAATGGCACTCAGGAAATATAAGGAAACACAGAAGGAGCAGGACAGCGAACTTTATCAGTTAAAGCAGAAGGGGGCAGGGAAGGCAGTCAGTATAGCAAAGGCACAAACTGAGGAAAAGATAGCCAAATCTGTTAAGAAGGGGGATAAAACCTTATATAGGTACATCAGGGAGCGAAGAAAGACCAAGGGAGGGATACAGAGACTTAATAAAGGGGAAGGATTGTGGGCAGAGTGTGACAGTGAAAAAGCAAGGATACTGAATGAATATTTCTGCTCAGTATTCACAACGGAAGAGGAGAGGGAGGTACCTAAACCAAACAAGAGAGAAACTCTGAATAGGGGGGTCGATACCAGTCCATTCACAGAAAAAAGGGTTTTGAAAGAACTCTTGAAACTGAGGGTGGACAAAGCAATGGGACCTGAAGGGATTCACCCAATAATTCTAAAAGAACTAACAGTAGAACTAGTAACACCACTGACTACTCTCTTTAACAAATCATGAGAGGATCGGGTGGTACCTGAGGACTGGAGGAGGGCACATGTGATTCCACTTCACAAAAGTGGGAGCAGGGCAGAGGCAGGAAACTACAGACCAGTTAGTTTGACTTCAGTGGTAGGGAAAATGATGGAATCACTTCTGAAGGAAAGAACTGTTGAGTACCTAGAGGCAAATGGGGCACAGGACCCAAGGCAGCATGGTTTCACAGCAGGAAGGTTATGTCAGATGAACCTAATAGATTTCTTTGACTGGGTGACCAAAGTAGTAGACCAGGGAGGTGCTGTAGATATGGCCTACCTAGATTTTAGCAAGGCATTTGACACAGTCTCCCACAAAAGATTAATATACAAGTTAGCCAGCCTTGTAGTGCGTCCCAAGGTGGTAGCCTGGATAAAAAACTGGCTGGACAACAGGACACAAAGGGTAATAGTAAACGGAGTCCACAGTGAAGAAAGGAGGGTAACTTGTGGGGTACCGCAGGGTTCGGTACTGGGACCGGTCCTCTTTAATGTCTTTATAAGTGACATTGTAGAGCACATGGAAGGAAAGGTATGTCTCTTTGCAGATGACACAAAGATCTGCAACAGGGTTGATACACAAGGTGGGGTGTAAGGGATGAAAAGGGACTTGGCAAGGTTGGAGGAATGGTCAAATATGTGGCAGCTCAGATTCAATGCAAAGAAGTGCAAGGTAATGCATTTGGGAAACAAAAACCCAGGGGAAGAGTACACAGTGGGGGTGAGTTAATAACAACCACAAAAATTGAAAGAGACCTAGGAGTAATTACATCAGATGACCTAAAGGTGGGCAGGCAATGTGAGAAGGCAGTAAGGAGGGCTGGGGAGGGGGATACTGGGATGCATATGGAGAGGCATGAACAGTAGAAAACAGGACGTTGTTATCCCTCTGTACAGACAGTTAGTGAGACCCCATCTGGAGTACTGCGTGCAATTCTGGAGACCCCATCTCCGCAAAGACATAGACAGAGGGAGGCTGTTCAGAGGAGAGCAACCAAAATGGTGCAGTATCTGCACCAGAAGACATACGAGGAGAGACTAAAGTAGCTTAATATGTATACCCTTGAGGAAAGGAGGGAGAGGGGGGACATGATAGAAACTTTCAAGTATCTCAAGGGAATTAACAAAGTACAAGAGGGTAGCATCTTTCAGAAGAAGAGATGTGCAAGAATAAGGGGGTACAATTTGAAGATAGAGGGGGATGGCTCAGAGGAAATGTTGGAAAGTATTTTTTTCACAGAGATGGTTGTGGATGCATAGAGCAGCCTTCCTGAGGAGGTTGTGGAGTCAGGAACAGTGGGAGAATTCAAGAATGCATGGGACAAGCATAAGACAATTCTAGTGGGGGGTAGGAGGAAGTAAGCTGTTGATTAACTAGAATCTGCAGCTTATCCATCAGGTAGGGAAATGGGCAGACTAGCTGGGCCAAGTGGTCCTTATCTGCCATCAAATTCTCTGTTTCTGTGTTTGCTGAGGGTCACACAGTATGCAAGTGGGGGATGATGGAATTCAAACCCAGGTCTCCAGGTTTGCAGTTTAGTGCCCTTAACCACTACATTATACTGCCTCCTAACTCCCAGTGAAGTTGCTGTAAAGTTTAAAGCTGACTGTGTTGTAAGCCAAGTGCCCTTCTGGCAGTTCAGCCCCATTCCCCCCACCCTCTGCTCTGCCCCTTCCCCTCTCCATGGTGTTTGCTTTTATTAACCCTATGTAGCTGACCCACCCTCTTTTGAAATCTGTCACTGTCTTGCTTTTACCACCTACCTTGGCAAGCTGTTCCATCTATCCACCACTCACGCCATGAAGAAGTACTTCCTCATATCCCTCTTGAACCCCCCCCCCCCAACCACCACCACCACATTATAATTGTATAAATACCTTGTGTTGCTTGAACAGGTCCTGACAATCTGCACCATTTATTCCCTTCAGGAATTTGAACATTTCAATCATGTTACCCCTCTCCCTTCTGGCCTCCAATGGGTACATGCTCAGACTGGCCAGATGCTCCTCATATGTTTTTCTCTGCTGCCCATGCATCATCATTGTAGCTTATCTCTAGACTGTCTCCATAATGTTCTTATCCCTTTTGAGGTGTGGGCTTCAGAACTGGACACGGTATGCAAGGTGTGGCCTCACAGGGGATCCATAGATGGGCAACAGTACCTCTTTCCTCCTACTAGCAAAACCCTTTCCCATACATTGGCCTTCCCCAGTGCTCTGGTTTCCTTGGCTATTGACATGAAACTATCCCTTATGATGACCCCAAAGTCCTTTTCCCCTGTGATACAGTATCACATACAATCTGAGAATCTCAGTTAGGAAATACATCTGGAAAGGAATAAACAAACTGGCTGAATAACACAGCATTTAAATTAAGTCAGTGTTGTACCTTATATCAAAAGGATCAGCTCTAAGGATAGGAGTGTGTTGTTGTACCCATCGATGTACTATACTGTAATGCTTGTTTGTCTAGCTTTGTCTTTGTTTCCTTAAGGATTTTTGTAGTGTGTTCTGTACTACACATTTTGTATTCCCTGTATTTATGTAATTGAAACAGTGTTTTTTTAATACGCTCCAATGACTTCATTATAAATGAGTTCTAAACTCAATTGAGTTAATCCTGATTCATAAATCTTATGAATAAAATATTTTACTACTACTACTACTACAACATGTAACTGTTTTTTCACCTCGTATCCAATATTTCATTGTGGGGTTCCCCTGCCTCTGTGCCTAACCTTGTACCACTTTTTGGCTCTGAACTTTTGCTGTCAAATCTTAGACCACCGGTTCCATGTCATCTGCGCGCAAAACATTTAAGTGCAGTCATTTCCGCATTTACTTTACAGCGTGATCAGTTTCCTTGTATGAACTTTTCAGTGCTACTGTGTTCAGCGCAGATCATATCAGCATATCACAATAGCGATGCCCACTTGAGCTGTGTGTCAGCATTTAAAATTAAACTGGTCATCTCCCTTACTACAGCATTTATCTATCACTGTGTGTGCTTCTTTTGCCAACCCCCCAATGTGCCTTTCTTTCTACTCCCCACAAGACAAGCCTACTGTGTTTTTTGTTGGTACCACAACCCCCTTCCCCAGCCATTTAATTTTTTTTTCATCCACGGTGTGAGAAAGGAAGAACGGGCTGACACTTCCAGTTTTCAGGAAGTGATAGGGTGGATCGCATATTTCACTTATACTTTTCAGGGGGAACAATGACTAAGAAAGATGATCCTGAGGGTGGTTTTCAAAAAGTAATTAGTCTGCCCTGGGATTGGGAAAATGAGAACCACTTTGTAAATTGTAAATATTTTGCCGTTTTTTAGATGAGACTCACAACACAGCAGCACGCACTAGCATTGCACTCTCCTGCTCCACAGCTCAGTTTATTTTTCTTTATTTTTTTCTGAAACAAAACAAAACATGTTGTGTGTTGGGGGGACACAGGTCAGAAGTATTTCATTTAAACAGCAGTGCCTGCAGTTTAAACAATAGAGTTTTCACTAAATTTGCAGTGCGATGAGATGTGCTTTGCGATGCAATGTTTTTCACTGTGTTGTTTTAGCTGAATTTTTTTCACTAAGTTGTTTGCGCTGAATTGACTTGCTACCTAGGTGACCTATCCAGTCTTTCTAGGTCCCCTTATGCCAACGATTTCCTCCTCAGTGTCAACCCTCAAGTTGTTTTTAGTGTCATCTGCAAAGAGGCAATTCTTTTTGTTTACAGTATAACTTGCTTCTACTGTTTTTGTGACTCTTAACCCTTAGCCTGCCAACAGAATTAGAATGTATAGAAAATCTAGACAACTGCATCAGTCCGCAGCACAGCAAGGGTTAATTTGATTGCTTTTCTTTGTCAATGATGTACAGTATTAGTATATTGATGATTTTTGAAAGGTATATATTGATTGTACACAGTTTTATTTGTTCTTCCCTGTGTGGGTTTTATACATTGCAAAATGGAGAAACCATATTTAAACAGGTCAAGCTGTGCACCCCAGAGACAGTACAGAATGTATATACACTACATAAAAGCTGAGGTTTAGGAATTGAGGTTTTATTGTGGTCACCTAGCAAACAGTGCAAATGGAGCAAAACATAGCAAAAATATTTACTTTACAAGTACTTTATTAAAAAAGGGTCCATTTACTGACTGAAGGGGTATGTACATATGCATCTGCACACACAAATGCACAGATCAGCACCTTAGAGAGCAGTGAGTGACAGAATCTTTTCTATGTGGGACAAAGGGATTCCAGGTGATACAATATGGGAACTCATGTGTCAGTGTGGAGCTGTATGTGTATGTATGAGCATGTCTGCATGTGGGAGTGATTGTGTGTGTGTGTGTGTGTGTGTGTGTGTGTGTGTGTGTGTGTGTGGGCGTGACCATGAGCAAGTCTGCGGGCTTGCATGAATCTGTGGGCATAAGCATTTGTGTGTCAGCAAGCTTGCATGTTTCTGCATGCATGAACATGAGGTGTGCAACTATGTGTATGGGGCTGTGAACTTCAATTTCAGTTTTTATTATGGGATAAAACCATTCAGCACAGTTCATTTGCAGTGGCATCCCGGAGTTACAGTATATGTGGCTGTGGGCATGCATGTATTTGTGTACGTCATAAGTGTATGTGTGTGCACATGCAGCCATGAGAGTGTGTGTATATAAAATTATTGTAAAGGTTACTATGAGGATCCAATATGTAAATTGCTGGGTTATATTTAGAAAATGTTTTCAGTAAGACAGAAAAATTGCTTTTTAAATAGGGATGTGGAGGCATCCATTTTGTGGACAGAAAGGGTGTTGTGATGATGTCATTGCCTCACCATTGTTAACAGTGTGCAGTGCACCAGGTGAGAACAGTTCAACTGTGCTGTCAGGGACTCTACTACATTTTGAGGAACACCCAGGATTTTATGTTTTGCAGAGTGCAAAAAAAGAATTCAGTGCTTCTCTTCATGATAAAACAGGATCCCTGTCTGTAGGAACAGTTTGTTTTAATGTGCTTAAATGCATACTGTTAGAGATGGTGAGACAGTGACATCATCACGGCACCCTTTCTGTCCACAAAATGCATGCCTCCACATCACCATTTTAAATGTATTTTTCTGTCTTACTGAAAGAATTTTCTTTTTTTGAAATTAGATCAACTTTATTGTTTTTTCAGATACAAACCACAGCAAGAAATGGAACATGATAATTAACAGAGGAATGACCCCTCCAAAACCCTTCCCCCACCTCCCTCCAGAGAACCCCTCCAACCCCATTCCCCTCCTACCCCCCCAGAGTGTGCCAGTCTCAAAAAAAAAGGAAACAATGATGGCAACAGGTCCAAGAGATGTATACCTAAGAGGGAGCTAGAGAAACTCAAAGATGAATTTAATTCACGAATAAAGCATAGAGCTTGCCCCACTTTTTGTTGAAAAGATGCAATCTATGTTGAATACTGACAATCAGGCATTCAGTCCAAAGACAGAAGGAGATCTCGTGCAGCCGTTCACAGTAGGAGATAGTGATTGATCTAACCAGTGCTTAAGGACTATTTTTTTTAACTGCCATTGAAATAAGTGCAATATGGTATCTCCTTTCTTTAACCACAATCCCAGTGTAGTCCCCTATAATGCATATTTCTGGGGTGAAGAGACCCTCCAACCCCAGAAGAGGGTCTGCTCGGGCTTCAATTAAGTCCCATAGGGGTGAGACCTTTTCACACAACCACAAGATATGTAAAACTGTTCCCTCTGTCTTACCACATCTAGAGCAGACCAAGGTAGAGAGACATCCCATCTTGGCCAGTTTGACAGGAGTATAATATATATTGTTTAAGATGTGGTATTGGGTGAGTCTCAACCTGTCTTGGGTAACATAATTATATAAGTCTTTCCAAATACGTGTCCAATTAAGTGTAGAGTCCTGCATGAGGACCTCTCAGTCCTTAGAACCTGCAGGGGGGGGAATGGGGTGCAATGTGGCGAAGAGGAGCGAACAGAGTAGAGAAATTCCATAAGGTTTAGCTGCCAACTGTTGTATCTGGGCCACCAGACTAGCTAAACCAGAGGCCACTGATGTAGGGCTGAACTGATGTAATAGCAGATGTCTTAACTGAAAAATCTTAAAAATGTGGGGTGGGCCCAAATTGAACTTGGCCAGGATCTCAGGAGAAGACAGAAGTGAATTCTGGGAGTAGAAATCAGATGCCCATGCCCCCTGAAGTTGGGGGATCCAGCTGGGAAGGAGCATGCTATCCCCAATCTTGAGATTTAAGTTGTACAGAATAGGCTGGGAAGTATCCTTAGAAGGTGAGATCTTTAGAGAGGAGCATAATTGTGAAAAGACTTTAACAGATGTGAAAATTACTGAGTTGCACAGAGACACTGGCAAAGATTTACAAGGGGAAAAGAAGATAGTGAAGACAGAAAGATCGAAAGTCTGAAGTACATGCAACTTTATCTGCAGCCAGAGAGGGATATAGTCCCCATCACCAGGATTTTGATGACTGGAAAACCACTTACCACATTTGTAAAGATGGCTGGCCCAGTATTAAAGAAGGAAATTTGGCAAACGGAGCCTGCCAGATTCTTTGGAAAGTTTCAACTTGAGATACGAACGTCTAGGGGATTTATCTAGCCAGATGAAGCTAGTAGTGAGTGAATGGATGCATTGGAAGAAAGAAAGGGGAAGCCAGATATTTAACATATTAAGGGGATAGAAGAGTCTAGCATTCATCTTTATGATGTTGATCCTACTCCACAAGGACATTGGGAGAATTTTCCATCTCATAAGATCTTGGTGTATGACGGATATAAGATCATCAAGATTCAGTTTCCTCACAAGCGTAAGGTTGGTAGACAGGTAGATGCCCAGATATTTGATGGACCTGGAAGACCATTGCATGCCAAATCAGGTAAAATCCGATCCATAAGTAAAACAGTTAAGGGAAAAGATTTCAGTTTTATTGCAATTCAATTTGTAGTTGGCGTAGAAGCTAAACTGGTCAATCACTGTCAGAGTTTGGGTGACAGAAGTTGAAGGGCGAGAAAGATGCAGGAGAATGTCATCTGCATACACTAGCTAACGGGGAAGAATAAATCACCTGAAGCTACTGTAAAAAGATGGGAGGAAAACCCATTCTCTGCAAGGTTGATCATAGGAAGGTCTAGTCCACTGTCAAAAGCCTTGTCAGCATCAAGGGAAATTAGAGCCATAGGGGTGGGGGAGAGCTTAACAGCCTGAAGAATGTGGCTTAGTTTATGGAGATGGTCTGCTGAGGATCTACCCGGGACAAATCTTACCTGTTCTGGACTCAGTAGGTGAGACCAAACCTTCCTTATTCTCGTGCTGAGAATTTTAGTGAGAATTTTAATGTCATAATTTAGAAGGAAGATGGGCCAATAGCTAGCTGGATGGGAGTGGGGTTTATCCAGCTTAAGGAGAAGTACTGAAGTTGCTCCTAGAAGAGAAGGGTCTAATGAGTTATCCGAGAACATATATTGAAAAAGATGGAGCAGGAGAGGAATTAACTCTTTAATAAAGAGCTTATAAAAGTTAGAGGAGAATCCATCCAACCCTGGTGCTTTGTCCAGTGCTAAGCTTTTAATAGTCGCCTCAATCTCATGCAAGGAAATATGAGAGGAAAGGAGAGCCTTCTGGTGGTCCAAGAGATGAAGAAGTGGGATAGCATCTAAGTAGGCCTTTATCTCCTCAGCACTCGGTGGTATGACATGCTGACCATAGAGTGATCAGTAGAAATTTTCAAAGACTGAAGCAATGCCCCTAAGAAGGGTTTTGACGGTACCATCCGGAGCCAAGATGGAAGTGACAGTTCTGGAACTTTCCAGCTTTCTCAAACGAAGAGCAAGCAACCGCCCTTCTTTGTCTCCCTGCTCAATGTATTTGGACTGAGTCTTTAGAATGACATATTCTGCCTTTTCACATAGGAGGTCAGAATATCTATCCCAGAGGGACAGCAAGGTGGTTAGAGAATCTGGTGGGGGAGAAGGAAATAAGGGCTGTTTGAGAGATCTTATTTTAGTTAGTAAAGAAATAGCTTCTGACTCACGTAGTCTCTTCCATTTAGTAGCAAGTCAAATAAGTTCCCCATGCAAGAAACATTTCAGGGCACACCATTCATGATCTCCTCTAAGCACAGTGTTCTGGTTAGATTCAGTATAGGATTGGATAAGAGATTTTATTTTAGAGACGATTAAATCATCTTTACGAAGTTGGGTATTTAGTTTCCAGATAGTGTCCCGTTGCAAATCTGGAGAAGGGGTAAGTAAGAGCCAGGCCACAGCATGATCTGAGAGTAAGATGGGCTCAAGACCAGCATTGCACAACCCAGGTAAAAGAGATAAGCTAATAAGAATATAGTTCAGTCTGGATGATATATGGTGGACAGTAGAGTAGAATTAGAAGGTGCGGCTGGATGGGTTAAGAATCCACCATGGGTCACAGAGACCGATCGAGGTCATAAAATCCCCTAAGGCCCATTGAGCAGGAGATAAAGATCTGAGAGGTTGATTGGACCAATCTAGATCTTGGGATGATGAAATGTTCCCATCCCTGCCCATAATTAAGAGAGTTGGGAGAAAGGGGGCAAGCTTGTCAGCAAGATCCATGAAAAAGGCAGGATCTTCCCCTACTGGATCATATATACTTCCCTGTATCTCTTCACTACGGTCTAGGAGGTCTTTGACTAGTACAAACCTTCCAGATGGGTCAGAAATAACCTGATCTGCCTGAAAGGGAGTATTGTTCGTTATTAGGATTGCCACCACCCTGCTCGAAGTAGAGTCGACGACAGTGAACACCTGATTGACACCTTGTCTGAGTAGCCAATTAGCCTCTTGAGTTAGCAAATGAGTCTCTTGTAGGAAAATGATTTGAGCTTAAAGGAGGGCAAGATGCTTAAATATCTGATACCTTCTGAGTCATTGTCTAGCACCCCTGACATTCCAAGTTAGAATTTTAACAACACTGTTAACCACACTCATTGTAACCATTACACGTAGAAACACAGTCACCCAGGACAAGGGGTCCCACCCACACCCCCTCCCTACCCCCATCTCACCAGCTAACGATGTCAGTGAAAACAGTAACACTTGAGATATCCAGTGCAAAAACAATTGCCATAATAAGGTATAATAATATTTATGAGCTAAACATCTGACTAAATGGTATTGATGGGGCTTCCTCCTACTCATTTCCCATCCAAACCCCTCATCCCCTGAAAGCCAGAATCTTAAACACTCAACTATAAACACCATAAAATCCCCCATCCCGATCCCCGTGTTAAGAAATCAGAACCATAGAGATGCTGTAATGTATCCCGGCCAACCCTAATCCCTCAACATCTATACCCAAAACTATATACAATGGCTCTCCTGAGTACCCAGTACCCTAATAAACAAATCATAAGGAAAATCAGGAGTAGCCTTAACCCCAGGGCCCTGAGATAACCTTCTCCAGACTTAAAGGGTATGGAACCCAAATCATTAAGGGGAACCTCGGGGGGAGCGGAGAAAAGACAGTAGAAACTCAGTCAAATTGGGGAAGGTCACTGTTCCCATAGTGCCCCAGGCCATGTACCTAGATGAAAATGCGGAGAAAAGGACAAGTTAGTATGGAGAAGGATCAGGGCTAACCCCCCTCCACTAGCTAGTACATGATGTGAACCAGCTTTCAGGCACACCAACCTCTGCCCAAGGCCCCCCATCCACCCGCACAACTAGCATTGAATGCATAATCCAAGGTTTCACAGTGTAAAACATAATTAACAACAATGAACAGGCAGGCCTACCAGAAGGAATCGATCTGCAGATAGAACTTGCTTCTGGCTGATCTGCTGTTCGCCCTGTGTGATGGGCTCCGAGAAGGCCAAAGAAAGGGGGAGGAAGGGAAATCAATTCTGGAATAAAAAAGAAAAAAATATTTAAAATGAGGAGGAGCTGCCTGGAAGAGGGAGAAATGAAATATCAAGAGGCGATTAACCAGGGGTAAGCTGTTCAAATCAGCCACTTTGCCGCCTAGAGGGGAGTACACAGTGGGACAGCTGAGAACCTGACCTGCTAAAAGACGTCCCTCTCGCAACAGGATGAACAGCAGTGGGTTCCAGAATTATTAACCTCCTTAGAACAGATTCCCGGCCCCCAAGTCATTCAATTTATTTAGTTTTTGTTAACCGGGTAGGTGCACTAGCCATGAAATTACTATTTTCAGGCACGACCCAGGAGAGTACAACAATCAAAGACAGGTACATAGCATGAGTACAATGATATTACAATAGTATAGGTCAAAACAGTCAGTAGTAATGAATACATGCAACCAGGACAATAACAATCAATGAAATTCACATAGAATATTTTGGCATAAAAAAACCTACAGTCTAGGAGGAGATACCACAACATAGCAGCAAAGAAATATTGTTCAAATTAGCCACAACAATGAAGATTCAAATAGGCAGTGAAACAAAGGTAAGGGCAAATTCCTGACTGGGCAGAATGCATTATCACAGCCTCCGAAACAAGACTCAGGTGTGGGGGTTGGGGTAGATTATCTCTCAGGGAGATTAGGCATTACACGAGGAGGATAATGGGAGCAGGGCAACTCAGATACCCCCCAGAGAGTCAGATTCGTGGTCTGGTTCCAAGTGGTTCAGGTGGGGTCATAAAGAAAGCAGGACCAGTCCTTCTGAAACTCTCCCCTCCTGAAACACCCATTCAGACTATCTGTTTCCCAATTACATGAACTGGATAGGCTACCCCATACTGCCGCTTGGATTGGAGCATTTAGCTCGCAGTCTCTCCCAGGAATCCAGGCCAGTCCCACAGAAAATTGGCAGCCAGGATAACATCCATCCATAGCGGGGAGGGGGGCAGAGGAAGCCCCGACACAAAAGGGGAGCAGCAGCACATCCGAAGAACTGAGCCCATTAAATTCCACAGAAAGAGCTGAGAAATCACACAAAGGTACACTTTTTCAGACTTGCAAGGGGGAAACAGTAGGGAATGTCCTTTGCTGTTCACGTGGTCTTGAAAAGATCAGGTAGATGGGAGGGCAGTTCTTTATTAGCTTGATCTGGTGTATCGAATGAGAGCCAGGAGCCAGCAATTAAAACCTGTAGATGCACCGGATATGCCATTCTGAATTTAATGCCAGCAGCGATTAACTTATTCATGATCGGGTGGAAGGCAGCTCTTTTTTGTCGGGTTTCAAGTGGCAGATCCTGGGTGAAGCGAAGGTGTTTCCCTTCCCATAAAATCGTTTGAAGCTCTCTTGTCTTCACCAACACATGTTACTTTTCCAAATAATTTAGGAACTTGACAATGATAGGCCGAGGGGGGCATTGTCTGGTGGTCAGGGATGAAGGGAGCAGTGGGCCCTCTCAAGCTGGTTGGTGGTGTTATGCAGCGAGGGGCCTACCACTTTGGTTAGCAGCTTTTGCAGGAAGGTGATGATAGAAGGGCCTTCTTCAGCCTTTGGTAGCCCACAAATCAGGAGATTATTCCTCCAACTATGGCCCTCTAAATCTTTGGTCTTGAGCTGTAATTTGTTGATCTGTTGTCTTAACTTGGTGATCTTAGAGTCCGTTCTGTCCCTCCAGACCTCCCGTGAAGTGATGCGGGTTTCGGCATCTCCGAGCCTATGGCCCAAGTCCCCCGTATCTGCTCTAAGTAACTTCAACTCAGTAGAGATATCGGTTAAAGCCTCTTTAAAGAGGACCAGTTCCTGAAGAAAGCGATCCTCGGTTAATGGCACAGCGGGTGGCAGAAGTCCAGTTTGCTTGAAGGGTTGTAGCCCTTGCGCTTTTGACTTTTTCACTGACTTCTCCGGTGTGGCTGGAGAAGTATGGTGGAGTGGGACCTGCTTCGTATCTATCTCCATCGTGGTGGTTGAGATGCCAATAATGTTGTAAAAGAGGTTCAACCAGCGACTGTAAGCAGTAGCCGACTAAGATCAGCAGATACTGAGAGCAAAATCGAGTTCTGACTGATAAAATGAAAGGATGAGTGAGCAGGGTGGTAGGAGCTCCTGAGCTGGGCTGCTAGAGCACTGCAGACATCACGTGATCTCCTGAAAGCATTTTCTAAATGTAACCTAGCAATTTACATACTGGATCCTCATAGTAACCTTCACAATAATTTCATAAAGAAACATACAGATTCCCTTTAAGGAGGGAAGAGATGTTGGTAGCTGTAACAGGTGAAGAGAGGTAGACAAGCTTAATTTAAAGGCCATGAGGGATATAGCTGTTGTACAGGTTAAGGGACAGTAAGGCTAACAGAGTTTCCAACCTCAGTAGGGGAAAGGAGGGAAAGAGAGGAAGCATGAGGGTTGGGTTTGGGGGGAGGAGGCAGTATGGGGTGTGTGGAGGAGGGGAGGAGAATGAAGAGAAAGTGACAGGTCACTGGTGGTGAAGAATTTTTTTGCAGGTAGAGCTAAACACAGCAAGTTCTGAAATGGAAGAGTTCACTTGGTTGAGGACTGAAGTTACTCATTTTGGGGGGATCAAAACCTGAGTGGATTACTTTCAAGAATTTAGAGGGTCAGCTACATTTGTTCTAGAGGTTGGAAGGAAAATCATTTGCTTTGGCTCCTGACAACTTTATTTTTGACTTTGTGGAGTTACTTGTACCTTAACAAGTCCTTCAGGAGCTAGAGGCCTCATGTTGGTGCCAGATAGAGTCCTGATCTAATACACAGGTGATTAGCTCAGCAGTTATTCAAGCGAGCTGCTTTTATGTGACCTCTGAAGGGGATGCTTAATCCTAGATCGCAAAGAATGTAGACTGGAAATAGGACAGGGAGTCATCTATGTTCATGGACCTGGATATGAAAGACCAGTTTATGTGATTTAGGTCATCTAGTATGGAGGCTATGTAAATAGACCAGAATGACCTGCATCAAGGTGAACTTGGGGGGAAGGGGGGCTTTAGGATGTCTGATCTTATGTACACAGCGGACCATTCTGTTGTCACTGATTGCATCAGAAGGGCTGCCAGCTTCAAGAACACAAGTGAGGATGGGAGGAGTGATCCCAGCTTATGGGCTGTGGTTGGAGAAGGTACTCCTCCCCTCTTCTTCACTCCCATAACCCCCTTCCCAGAACTATTTCTAGCCCACCCCTCTTCATTCAATCCCCTACTCCTGTTTTTGGCAATTACCTCCTATCCCTTTCTCTCCTTCCAACCCCCCCCCCCCCATACCAGACTGATATATTAATCCTGCTAAACTAGCTTTGTCTTAACCACTGTACTGAATTGTTACTTTTAATGTATGATCGTCCCTCATTAGTTGCCTTCCCTTGTTTGTCCTGTATTAACAGACAACAATGCACTCATTTTTTTGCTGACATTGATTCTATGTTGAAATGTAGTATGACTGTTTGCTATCCTGAATTGTAAGACTTGCTGACATGGAACCTATGTAAATTACACATTCCTACATTGAATTGCATATCTTGTTTTCCTGGTTTGACGTGGAACGTTTGTAAAAGAGCTCCTAGCTCAAAGGTACTTTCTGACACTTCAATAAATAAATAAATAAAAATAAATGGTTGAGGCAACTGAGCTAGTAATGGGTTGGTTGAGGTGGAGGGACTGAATTTGTCAGGTGAACTTTTTGGAGAATAGGGAACTAGAAACTAGTACAAAAAGGGGTAAGGCCATCAAGAAATGGAGAGTAATGAGTACCAATGCCCATAGTCTGGGCAACAAGCTCCCTGAACTGGTGGCCTTGATGGAGGGGGGATGCCTAGATATCGTGGCAGTCACAGAAACATGGTACACAGAAAACCATGACTGGGATGTTAAAATACCAGGGTACACAACCTACAGGAGAGACAGGGAGGGTAGAAGAGGGGGAGGAGTAGCTCTCTCTGTAAAGGAAGGGATAAAAGCAACAGGACAGAAGAGTAAACAGGGAGGAGAGGAGGCACTGTGGGTCACCTTAGAGACTGAAAATGGCACCTCAGTTTGTACAGGGGTTGTATACCGACCCCCATCTCAGGGGGAAGGAATGGACAAGAATATGATAGAAGGCATCATTAGGATGGCAGAGAAAGGGGAGATATTGTTGATGGGGGACCTGAATATGCCATATGTTAACTGGAGCACCTTTGCTGCAGCCACATCCAAGAGCAGGGTCATTCTTGATGCCCTACAGGGGGCATGCCTCAGACAGCTAGTGTTGGAGCCCACTTGGGAGGGAGCAATCTTAGACCTTGTACTCTCAAATGGGGACAGTGAGAGGATCTCAGATCTAGAAGTGAGTAGCCATCTGGGAAAAAGTGACTACCAAACAGTGTGGTTCATGATGAACTCAGCTGCAGAGTCAAGCCATGCAAAAGTGAGGGTACTGGACTTCAGGAGGGCTGACTTTGTCAAAATGGGAGAGTGCCATAGAAAAGCACTAGCAAACAGGCAAGAATGAGGGGTGGAGCAACAATGGGGAAACATCAAAACTGCCATCACAGAGGCCGGGCCGGTGGCGCTGAGGGTTGAGGCGCTGGATGCCACACCTCGCACCACACCGGTGACCCAGGTTCAGGAATGAGTCTGGGTCATCAGGGGCAGGGGAGGAGAAGGATTGAGCATCTTTAGGACTGCTCTCCTTCTCCAGAGTGGAGGGTGTACTGCCGTCGGTGTGCTGGTGGCCTCTAGCAATGGCTGGAGGCAATGCCGTGCACAGGCAGTCTATGGGGACGTGGCTGGTGCTGCTATGGAAAGGATCTGGGTGTGCTGCAGCGCAGCATGTCCCTGTCCACTCAGTGTCATTGCATGCCCCGTGACTCCAAGGGAGAGAACAGGAAAACAGGGCACCAGTCACGGCGGCATGATGGCTGTCTCTGAGGGGGACTCGCTCGGTTCCGAGGGTGCACAGCAGTACTGGATCCTGGTCCTGGTGGCAGAGCATAGGGGGGATCTCCACCTCCCCACCGTAGGGGACAAGCTGCTGCGGTAAGCTGCGGGGCCCAAAAGATGAGCAGAGGTATCCTTGGGATGGCAGTCAGAGACCTGAGAGAGGATGCCTGGACGTGGAAGAGGTAAGGCAGACTGGATGCCAGGGAAAAAAGTACTAACAAAAAAAGAACTGCTATCACAGAGGCAACAAGCCTTTGTGTGAAGCAAATAAACAAATCAAAATGAAAGAAAAAGCCACTATGGTTCTCAAAAGAAGGAAGGTTAGGGAGAAAAAGATAGCATTTAGGAAGTATAAGGAAACACTGAAGGAGCAGGACAGAGAACTGTACCAGTTAAGGTAGAAGGAAACAGGGAAGGCAGTCAGAATAGCAAAGCCCAAACTGAGGAAAAGATATCCAACTCGGTTGAGAAGGGGGATAAAACCTTTTATAGGTACATTAGGGAGCATAGAAAGACAAAGGGAGGGATAGTGAGGCTGAATAGAATGAATGGTGGGTGGGCAGAGAGGGACAGTGAAAAAGCAGGGATACTGAATGAATACTTCTACTCAGTATTCACAAAAGAGGAGGAGGGGGATGTACCTAATCCAATTAACAGAAGCACTCTGGATAGGGGGGTCGATCCCAGTCCTTTCACAGAAGAAAGGGTTCTGAAAGAACTCTTAAAACTGAAGGTGGACAAAGCAATGGGGCCTGATGGGATTCACCCCAGAATTCTAAAAGAATTAAGGGGAGAACTAGTGACACCACTTACTACCCTTTTCAACAAATTATGGGAGGATGGTGTGGTACCTGAGGACTGGAGGAGGGCAGCTGTGATTCCCCTTCACAAAAGTGGGAGCAAGACAGAGGCAGGAAACTACAGACCTGTCTGTTTGACCTCCATGAAAATGATGGAATCACTTCTGAAGGAAAGAACTGTTGAGTACCTAGAGGCCAGTGGGGCACAGGACCCAAGGCAGCATGGACTCACAGTGGGAAGGTCATGTCAGATGAATCTAATCAATTTCTTTGACTGGGTGACCAAAGAAGTAGAACAGGGAGGGGCTGTGGACATGGCCTACCTAGACTTTAGCAAGGTATTTGACACAGTCCCACGCAAAAGATTAATAAACAAATTAGCCAGCCTTGGAGTGGGTCCCAGGGTGGTAGCCTGGATAAAACATTGGCTGGACAACAGGGCACGGAAGGTAATAGTAAATGGAGCCCACGCTGAAGAAAGGGGGGTTACTAGTGGGGTACTGCAGGGTTCAGTACTGGGCCAGTCCTTTTCAATGTCTTTGTAAGTGACATTGCAGAGGGACTGGAGGGAAAAGTATGCCTCTTTGAAGATGATACAAAGATCTGCAAGAGGGTTGATACACAAGGTGGGGTGGAAAGGATAAGAAGGGACTTAGTAGGTTGGAGGAATGGTCAGAAGTATGACAGCTTAGATTCAGTGCAAAGAAGTGCAAAATAATGCACCTGGGAAACAAAACCCAGGGAAGAGTACACACGGGGAGTAGTAACAACAACAAAATGGAAAGGGACCTGAGGGTAATCATATCAGATGACCTTAAGGTTAGCAAGCAATGTGAGAAGGCAGTAGGGAGGGCTGGGGGATACTGGGGTGCATAGGGAGAGGCACCACCAGCAGAAAACAGGAAGTTGTTATCCCTCTGTACAGACAGTCGGTGAGACCCCATCTGGAGTACTGCATCCAGTTCTGGAGACCCCATCTCCGCAAGGGCATAGACAGGATGGAGGCAGTCCAGAGAAGGGCAACTAAAATGGTGCAGGGTCTGCAAGAGAAGTCATATGAGGAGAGACTAAAGGAGCTTAATATGTATACCTTTGAGGAAAGGCGGGAGAGGGGGGACATGATTGAAACTTTTAAGTACCTCAGTGGAATCAACAAAGTCCAAGCAGGTATCATCTTTCAGAAAAAGAGATGTGCAAGAACAAGGTGACACAATTTGAAGATAGAGGGGGGATGGCTCAGGTTCAATGTGAGGAAGTATTTTGTCACAGAGAGGGTGGTGGATGCTTAGAACCGCCTTCCTGAGGAGGTTGTAGGATCTAAAACTGAGGGAGAATTCAAGAATGCATGAGACAGACATAGAGCAATTCTTGTGGGGGTAGGAAGAAATAGGCTGTTGGTTAACTAGGATCTACAGCTTATCCAGTAGGTAAGAAAATGGGCAGACTAGGTGGGTCAATTGGTCCTTATCAGCTGTCAAAGTCTATGTTTCTGTGTTACCCTTTTGTTTTTGATGACAGGATACTGATTTCTTTATTCTGAATTGTCAGCTGGGAATACACATTAGACAGAAATCAAGTGTGTCCCAGGGCAAATAAAATGGCATACAAAACAAGTACAATTAAATGCAGCATTCATACAATAAAATATAACATTTAGTCTGTACAATTACAGTTAATAAAACTTAACATATACTGCTTATATAAAAGATAACACAGGAGGAATGCCCCATGTTTCTTTGGTATAGTGTTCCAGTTTTTTTTGTAACAGAAAGAAAAGCCTGTTCCTTCCCCTATACTTTTTGTCACCGCTTCTGTAGGTTTTAAAAATTATCCATTTTTACCACTACCTAGTTGTTTATACCATCACCTTATAATTTACTTCATAAAAACATACAGTGCCAGTCCAGGGAGGTTTTGCCAGCATCTGGCTGGCTGTGGCTGTCAATAATTGGTACTTTTTGAAAAAAATTTGCTGCTTGCCGAGGTTTTTTTTAATTTAGTGTGCACCTCCTCTCCCTTCATTTGTGCTGGTCTGTTTATATTTTGAGAGGCAGCACCATAGGAGGATCCTCTACACATCATCACTGATGTTTCCAAAGTCCCCACTAGCCAGGCTGGACCTCTTCTGTCAAACGTTGTTTCTTTGCCCGTAAATGTCCATTTTGCCCAAACCCCTGTTATATTTACTGCTCTCTGGGTTGGCAATCCCTGTAGAATGGCCATCTCTTTCACTCTGTCCTACTGGTCTTCAGGTTCTGATCCTATCCTCTCTTGCCACACCTTCCCCACCACTGGGCTATGTCCTTGGACATTATTAACATTTGCGCCTTCCTTACTCCCAGACATTGCTTCCCAGTTGAACAAGCAGCTTTCTCTTGGAAACTTCCAGCTCTCTGGAATTCCCTTCCTGCTTTACTGCAGTCCTCTTTTTCATGCTGATCCCTAAAGAGGTCAAGCTCAGGATCTACTTTGTACTACCTGCATCTGGTCCCCTCCCTCTAAATAGTTTGCCCAATGGCTTCCTGTAACCCCTCTCCCTTCCCCCGGGTCCTGCCCATCTACTCCCTTTTAACTACTTGAAGGCCCCCCTTCCCTCCATCTTTGGCTTTGCCCCTGATTTCCTCTTGTATGCTGCACTGTCCATGTCATCTGGCCTGATCTTATTTGACTGGCATTACTTTTTACATACTGATTTATTGCACATCTGTTTAATGGGTTGCTGCATATTGACTACTGTTTTACTGTTGATTATTTATTTGTATTTATTGTCATTTGTTTCTGTAATTATCTTCCATGTACCCATTCCCCAGGAGGCAGCTGGCAAAGAGATGTTTATAGCTCAGTGTGCCTCTCCTGACCAAAACTTTTAAATACATAATATAGGTATATAACATAATGGGCGGGTCGTATAGCCTAGCTGTTAGAGTCACGAGTTCTGAATAAGCTTGTTACATCTAGCAGACTGGGATTTGAGTCCCGTAATCTCCTCTTGCATGCTGTGGGATTCTAAGCAAGTCACTTAACCTCCCAAGTGCTCCTGGGTTGCCCCTCAAAACAGGTAGTTGTGCCCAGTGGGCCTTTCCTAGTTACTAAAGAATAAAATCAATCAATTAATAAATAAATACATTTTATTCCCATCTTCAGCTAGCAGTTGAGAATTCATTTTTTCCCCTGTAAATATCTTTCCAAATCATACACATACACTGTAAAGCCTCAAACCTAGCACGGATCAGAGGTGCTGAAACCTGAACAGTCAGTGGCTCACAAAAAAAAAAAAAAAAAGGAATTGAAGTAGTCATCATGTTATAAGCTTTATTACTAAAAAATGCATACCATCATGTTTTTTTATTATAGTTTCTTTCAGTGGTGTAGCCAGAAATGTCCGTTTTGTACACACAATCTCCAACAGTTACACCCCCCATTAATAAATGTACACATCCTCTCCAAATGGTATCCCCTTCCAAACAAATCAGATTGTTGTCAGATGATTCCTCTAATCTCTAAAGAGATTATACATGTATCTGTCTCCTAAACAACAGCAGTTTTTTTTTCACATCTCTTATTTTCTGCCTTACTGCGGCAACTACCGGCAGGGGCATCCAGCCGCCGGCCCTACCGGCAGGGAGAGCACCAGGCTCACTCACATGATGGGGGTCCAGTTCAGCCATGGCCAGTCTACTGGAGGGCCTCCCTCATACCCTGCCCAGCCAGACTGGCCCTCGGGCCACCCAGTGTGATTCAATGAGAGTCCCCCCGCCGAGGCAGGGCTATCAAGCTGCACGGTCGCGCCCAGCCATTTTCCACCTCATTTGGATCCCACTGGAGCATGGACGTGCAATGATGTCCGGGCACAACGTGCTGACGTCCGCCATGCTCCCCCCCACTTATTCACCGGCATGTAGTGCCTCCGGGCATCCCTAGAGGCTGTTACAGCGTGGTGAAATTCCCCAGCCATCCCCAGGATCAGGAGAGTAGTCTATAGACACTCAATCCTGATCCTCCCCTGCCGACCCACTGACGCCCGAGTCCGTTCCTGAACCCGGGTTGCCAGCGTGCTGCGAGGTGTGGCATCCAGCGCTTCAACCCTCAGTGCCACTGGGTTGGCCAAACAACAGCAGTTTAAACAGAGACACTCCTCAGTGGCCTACACTAACTCAAATACTACAGACTAGAATGAAAATGTTAACAGAAAGGCATATGGTTTATGACAGGCACTCAACAAAACTGTGCACAAATGTGTACAGTGAGTATGCCTGCATACACCCTTGGTTTCTTTAATATATCAGGACTCCGTTAACAATAAGGACAGCTATTGTAGGCAATCAGAAGATGGTTGTTGCAATCTAGGCCCACTTTTGAAAATGAAATGTATTTAGGCCTCCATAGTGGAACAGTTTGGGCACTGCAAATTGAGATTATGACCAGCAGATGATTTAGAAGTGTCACGATGGCTGTGAGGTAAGAGCTACGTTGGAGGCAGCAATTTTTAAGGCACAGACTGGTTTGCACTCTCTTGAGGTCTGGTCTAGAGTTTGTGCTGATGTGAGGTTGTGTCATGAATACAAGTACCAATGACATACTGTAAATCATGGAGAACTTGCTAACTGCTGTTCATGCACTGAAAGATAAGGATCATTAAAGGCATGTCTTAACCACATTAAAAAGGCTGTGGACCCTAGCATGCACTATAAAAGCCCCCTTAAAATGAGTATGATGTGAAATATCACAGTATACTAAAGCAGTAACAGCAAGCAGTTTGCAAGACAGAAGGTACATATGTGTAAACACAAATATTACACTCAAATGTCAGTTTCTCTTTTTTTTAACTGTATTACACAGGATAACTGCAGTTGACATTCAACATCTCATTTTCAGTCGGGTCCAGCTATCACCCATTCCTGCAGCTGGGTGGACTTGAGAACTTTGAGGTTACATAGAAACATAGAAGTTGATGGCAGATAAGGACTGCAAGGCCCACCCAGTCTTCCCAATTTTTCTACCTTATGAATGTGCCATAGGCCTTTGCTCTGTCAGTGGCCTATTTAGTCATACTCATCTGTATTGTTCCCTTATGCCTATCCCATGCCTATCTGAAGCCCTGCACTGTATTCATATCCACCACTTCCTGAGGTAGGCCGTTCCATGCATCCACCACCATTTCTGTGAAAAAGAACTTCTCATATTACCCCTTAATTGGCCTTCCTCTAATCTCATGCTGTGTCCCCTTGTTCTGCTATTTTTCTTATATTGAAACATGTTAGACTATTTCACCTTGTTAATTCCCTTAAGATATTTGAATGTTTCGATCATATCACCTCTCTCCCTCCTTTGCTCTAGTCTAGGGTATGCATATTGAGCTTCGTTAATCTGTCCTCATATGTTTCCTGATGCAGTCCCTGCACCATTTTGGTTGCTCTTCTCTGGACTGCCTCCATTTTGTTAATGTCCTTGTGCAGGTGTGGCCTCCAGTACTGCATGCAGTTCTCCAGATGGGGCCTAACCAGTGTCTTGTAAAGAGGGATTATTTCCTCCCTCTTACGACTTGTGATATCCCTACCAATACATCCCTACATCCCTCTAGCCTTACCTACTGCTTTAGTGGTCTGCTTGGATGATTTTAGGTCATCTGTGATGATGATGCCCAAGTCTCTTTCTTCCCTTATGATTGACAGCAACTCCCCTCGCAACCTATAGGTAGCTTCAGGGTTTCTCTTCCCTATGTGCATGATCTTGCACCTCTTTGCGTTAAACCCCAGTTGCCACTCTTCAGACCATTTTGCCAGTTTTTCCAGATCTCTTCTCATTCTGCCCACACCATCTGGATCATCTACTCTGTTGCAGATCTTGGTGTCATCTGCAAACAGGCAAAACTTACCCTCCAGTCTAGCTACAATGTCACTGATGAAGATATTGAAAAGGACTGGCCCCAGAACTGATCCCTGAGGTACCCCACTTGTGACTTGCATCTCTTCTGACTGTATACTGTTTACTGCCAGTCTCTGTTTTCTGCCCACCAACCAGTTTGTCACCCTGTTGACCAACTTCTGACCCACCCTGAGCTTGCCCAGCTTATTAATCAATCTTCTTTGTGGAACAGTATCGAAAACTTTGCTGAAGTCAAGGTAGGTGACATCAGCTGCACCCCCTTGGTCTACCACTCTGGTTACCCAGTCGAAGAAATATATGAGATTAGTTTGACAGGACCTTCCTGTTGTAAACCCATGCTGTCTTGGATCCTGTGCTCCTATGGATTCCAGGTGTTGCACTATCCTTTCCTGTGAAGTGATGCAATGTCACATATTGAATATGTCAACTTTGGTAGAGGTTGAACCTGTGATCTCAAAAAGTACAATGAACGCTGCCCTGCATACTGTGTCTGATGCTGCCAAGTAGGATATACTGTACCTGCAAACCACAGACCTCAAAAAATTGTGCATTTGCAGCTTTGCATGGAGGATCTCAGTTTTTATTAATGCGCATCTAGCAAAAACAGTGGTAAATAACCTCCACCTTGTGAAAGCACCCTGACTTGGGCCTCCAATGTTTCATGCTGCACATGCACTTCCTCAGGAGACTAACTCTGTTTTTGTTTGATGCGCTTAAATAAATACTATGATGACCTCCATACGGTGCTACGAATTTGCCATTTTTGTGTGCTTTGAACCTGTGATCTGCCTGATCCAAAGCAGGTGCCTCTTCCACTCAGCCACACTGCCTCTCAAATGTGCTTAACTGAAATTTACATATAGGGATAAGTGGGTGCTACTGTATTACTGTATGCAGTATTAGTCCTAATGTGAAAGTGCAGCTTGAAAATGATGTACCACTGTAACTGTCCTTCACTCCCCCAACACTGATGGTCATTGGTGACACTCAGGGCCTTGCCATTGGATGGAAGTGGCCCACCAGGGTTACTCATAGGAGGATAATATTCGGGGACATTGAGTGTGGAGGCTATTGGGGCATCAGCAAAACACATATGCAACAACATTAATGTTCAGCCCATGACTGGAATCTAGCAATCAATCCTTTATTTACCCAGTTTATCATTATATCATCAAGAATTTTCAGTTCAGCTCACATTCACTGCAACAACATGTTGCACCATATTCCATTTGTATCTTTACCATTTTAATGCTTTATAGGTTTCAGCACCCCGGTCTCCTTGAGGAGAATCAGTCCAGAACAAATGGTCTGAGACCTTTTATTGGACCAACAAGGATGTTACAAAAAGAACAAATATCTTTAGCCTTTGGATCAACAAGTCCTTCTTCAGAAGCTTAATAACAGTTATTTAGAAAATCCCATATTATTAACACTTAGAACATGCAGAAAAAAAACCAGAAATAATTCTCATTGGTTTAAAACAGACCTTCAGAACATAAAGTGCTATCAGAGAGCTTGAATATCTCAAGTGTGCTTTCAGCTGAACCAAACTTAAAGGTCAAAGGTTGTCCAGAGATAACGGCAGGCAGAGAGTTCAACCCACATATATTATACCATGCATCAGTCTAATGAATAACAACTCTACTCATTAAATTATATGTCAAGTGAGAAAACCTTCCAGAGACGCATACCTCAAGAGTGAGGTAAGAGGTACCCCAATAGAAGCCAGCTTCAACTCTGCTCAGAACTCCTGTCAGTTTGTGAAAACAATTGCATGCCAAAATGTAACATATTAGCAAGTAAAAAGTAAAAATAAGGTCTAAAATTACAAGAACAGAAATTATCTTTACATGGCATATACTGTAGAAGGATGAACGTGATGTTTACCCAAAGTGAGTAAGTGTATCACACTGATGAAAGTATAACTGGCTGGAGATATAGTCCCAACATACTTTCAACAAGCTATTATGTTCTAGAAACATTAAGGCCGGTGTTGTAACAAGATTTTATACATGATAATATCAATTGTCAGTGTAAGTGCCAGATACAAAGAAGTACTCATCAAGGACTCCCACGAAATTGAGACTATGCAGTCCGATATGTACAGATTTCAATAAATTGTCAGTGTATAATCGAAATAATACATATATAGAAACAGTCTAAGGAATCTGAACAAAAATTCCTAGGAATTAAATCCCCCCCCCATGGGAAAGTAACTACTTAAAATGAAATACATGTACATGAATCTTAATTCACCATCAATTGCACCAGTCACTACAATAGTTACCCAAAAAGGAATTATACCTGTCATGAACCCCCAAGTAAATGAGACAATGCATCCTAATAAGTACAGAATGTAAAAACAACAGTATATACTCAAACTACATAACTAACAGAAGGAAGTAAATATCCACTATAATATGAGCCCAGAGTCCTAGCCACTATGACACCATATTGCCATGTACCTGAACATAAGTTTACCTCAATATCACCACAATATTCACATCCACTATACCAACATAACCACCCACCTCAAATACCCATATTAAAAATTCAATGTGCCACACTTCTTCTCCCTCCACAACATACACATAAACATATACACAAACCCACACACACACATATACACATACTCATGCACACATTCACACAATACTAATGTGAGAGGCCAATCTGTAAATAACTAGTTAAGAGGGATTGTGTAAGTATAAGAGTCAAAGTCCAAGGCTCACTGAAAGCCTAAAATATGTATGTCCATCCTTTGAAGTACAGGTCCATGTAAATTTACGTGTAATGTGTCATATACTGTATCCAACATCAATGTTCAAGCCATCTTCCACCGTAACATAAGTCTGATCTCACAAGCTTGTCTCTGTTGTGTACTGTTGAAATGTCTTTTCCAGACCATCACCGACACATCTGAGATTGAGTGGCCATCCTGAGAGAAGTGTTGCGCCACTGGTTTGTCAGTCATCTTCCTATTAATATCATACCTGTGTGAATTCATTCTAATGTAGAGTTGTCATTTTGTCTCTCTCAGATACCCTGTGAGGAGATTCAGAGGACCTGTGTGCTACAGCAGTGTGGGTGTTGAGTGACCCACTGGGGAACATTGTTTGTTTCAGGCCCCTTCTTCCTCACTGGCCCCCATGAGGGGAAGAACACCATAAGGATCATGGAGCTGAAACATTCAAACATGCTTAATTCTAGACATGGAGCACTCAGGGCGTCTAACTGGTAGTCCAATGTTCCCTTCCTATCTCCTGCAAGAGAACAGAGGCACTGCAAGGGCCACCAGTTGGGTGCAGGCAACTGGCAGCCTCCCTGGGGACTTCGGACATGTTCAGGCTCCAACCAGCAGTCTCCACCTCACTGGCCCCCATGCGATGAGGGTTCCACAGGAACAAACCAGCACATTCTATTTTCAGGCACCAAAATGCCTATACTCAGATTCTCCCACAGCTTTTTCAAAAGTAGGTGGAATCACACAGGTTATCTTTTCTTCTTATGTGGTTATCTCTGTTCAGAGCTCCCTATGGGCAAATCCTATGAACAGCCTCTATCACTTCTTCTCTTGCTGGGAGTGAATAGGATCATAGGAAAATGGGTGAGCCTCTTGATGAATAACCCTGACCCTGGAGCCAATTTCTTTCTCTTCTATCAGAACTCTACACTACTCTGATCTCCAACTGACAGTGCAGCCAAGATGACCATTTTACCCCTGGACACAATGTCCCGATATAACCCTTGTTGTGCCACAACAACCATGCACTTGAAACCAAAGGGGTCCTGTGGGATACACCTTGCGCAGTACCTCATGGATACTGAAGAATTTTGAAACATTTTACAACTACTCTGGGCATAATATGCAAAACATATCCACAATAAAACAGTCCACTCAGACTGACTACCAAGTTTGAGCAGTATCACCACAAGACAAGACATGTTTCCAATCCTCACACCTGCAGTACTTGTGTGTCACATCTATTGAATGCACTGTCTGTTTTACTAAGCAGCACATAACTTTCATTCCCCGTGAACAGGATTGTATCTGTATAATGAGATGTATATTGCAATTAATCAGATGGTAAGTCGGAGCTAGAACCATGCATGAAAAGTAGATGATTTTGAATAATATTTTTCAATAAGGCTTTCTTTGTTCAAGTGTGAACAAGTTAATGATTCCTAAATTGGATTAATGTGCAAATGACGAAGTGTGCCCCGGATGCTCCAATCTGGGGTCCTGTCAGGGTATTTTGCAAGTGTGGTCACTCGTGTCTGTTTTTTTTTTTTTTTTTAGAGGAATAAGGTTTGTGCCTTGCTTTGCAATGCTGTCACGGGGTGGGGGTGGGGTGGGGGGTTCAAACACTGTGTTTGCTCTTTGTGCCTCTTCCAATATATGTACTGCTAGACTCCCCTGCTACTTAGCAGATGCAGACTGACCTTTGTGTCTGGATTTGTGTACTGTTCCAGTATGCTGCCCTAAGTGTTTCATTTGCTAAATAGGCAGCTACAATCTAAAGTGCTATTCTTTGGAAATGAATGTATGTGTCAACACAACAAAGGCATTTCCCAGTCACATGGAAGTTGCGAATTTGATTAATACGTTTTTACTCTGTGAGGCGGCTTTTATCTTCCTAAGGAAATACTTCAGAATGTACAGTAGTTACTTCACTTAAAATTCAGTTTGAAAATCATGTCCCCTGGTGTCCCATTATGTTTATATACCATCACAACTGAGATATCCTTGAACAAAAGTTAGCCTACTGTACCAAGGGAAAAAGTATGTCATATAACATAGCATTAAGGTGATTAAATAGAGAATAATGGATAGGCAACTGTGTGTTATAATTTTTTTTTTACACACCTGAGGTGTGTAATGACCCATAAACCTTGAGAGTGAAGCTCAAGTAGTTTATTTGATCATCACACACTGAGGGTATATAAAAAAGTTCACACTACACACAGTCACCTATCTTTTATTTTTTATAATTGTTGGTACAAGGAATCAATGCCAGAAACATACTGATACAGCTGCCCTTTGATCCTCAATGCTGCTCAGTCACACACACACTTTCTCTGTCTCCCCCCCCCCATGTGTTTTTCAAGTTTCAGTGTGGACATTTCAATGTGAAGAGGCGCACAGTGAGCAACCGCCATTCCCGATAAGTGTTGGTCTCCAAAATCTCTGCCCTGAAGCATGGCAACAAGAGGATCAGCCAGATAGTTTTTTGTTATGTGAAGGTAGGATCAACCAGATAAAAACTGTCAAAAAAAATCCTAGGGTACCTGAGGTGAGAGGCTAACATTGAATGTAGCTCCTCAGTAACCAGAGAAACCACTGCCAAGTATTTCAATTTGTGTGGCCTTCCCATGCACTGATTGCCAGACAACAAGGTAGAGTGCTACAGATGAGTGACGCTGCTAACGAAAGAAAGTTTAGGGAAAATGCTGTAATAACCGGTTTTCTGGTTATTATGGCATTTGAAAGGTACAGTAAACAGTATGATAAATGGGGTCACCAGTAATTATAAGGACATACAGTAGGGTGTATCTTGTCCACCCTTCCTGCTGCATAGCAACAGTAAATATACCTAATTTGAGTATGGGGTGCACATACAAGCTTATCAGCCAGAACGCCACCCCTATTCATGCTGTGTAGCCCTCTTCAGGAATTTATATATTCCTTCTTTCAAAGCCTATTGTAATGCTCTGTACTTCAGAGTTAATGGGGGTACTCTACAAGGGCAGCAGTTGTTACAGAACGCAGTCGCCCAGTTACTCACAGGCTTGTCAGGATCATACCATATTTCTCCAGCACTGCATGATCTGCACTGGCTGCTGGTGAAGTAGCATATCTCATTTAAGATAGGTTTGTTAACCTATAAAGCCCTGCATGGACTGGGTCCAGTCTACCTGGCAGAGCTTCTGCACAGGGGTCAACCTTAACTTTTTATTGCTCTAGCTAGCCCGGACAAGTTGATTAAAAATTGCACTAGCCTGCAGATGGTTACACTAGCCCGCAATAATAATGGTAAATTTTGATCCGTTATACAGGAAAGATGCATGCCAAGAAATACTCTAATTATTGCATATTTATCCTGCTCCCACATTGCTTCCTGCCACAGCAAAAAAAGACTGCAACACAATCACATGCAGTATGTACCCCCACTGTTTTTTTTACCTTGTGCCCCTTGCTTCCTCTTCCTTCACCCCCTTCCCCCAAACCAGAGAATACCATAATAGCAAATGTTCAGTCAAGCAGTTCTAGCTCTGCACACACAAATGCCAACATCATCATCATGCACCATGACCTCACCACAATCCCAACCTGACCTGCAGGGCAATGTACAGAGTCAGGCAGAGAAATACACCCTTATCCCACACCCTGTGATTAACCAGGCCTGCACTTCTGGAAGTTTTCTTACATTGCAAAGTGAGCCTGGGGCCGTTCTTGGATTTCTTTGGAGAGAGTTAAACACAGGGGGGCTTGGGATGTAAGAAACTTTGACATATCTGTTTATATATACCAGGCACAAAAGTACTGATTTAACATGCTCTGCCTTAACAACAGATTTTTCATAAGTGTCCTTTCATCAGTCAAGGGGGGAGCAGTATATAGGTATGATGCTGTACTACGCAGTAGTGGCTCTAGCCACAAATGGTTACCGGGGCACAGCTGGGGCACAACAGATAGCAGCCAGGGCACTGATATATTGTTACTATGGGGGAAACTCTGCACCATATGGGGCACCAACTGGGGCACAGCATTTTTTTACTGGGGCACGTGCCCTGGCGGGCCCTGGTGTAGAGCCGCCACTGGTACTACCTCTCTTTCTATATAGGATGATCCTGATCCATGCATACCATGAATACCTTTTTTAACCTTTTAAATTATATATTTTACTAAGGTTTTGCTTTGTACCATACATGCTCCAAAGCACTGTTTTTAGGATGAAATGACATGCTGAGTGGTATAAGGGTTGTACTGCATGGATGGCATTCACTGGTGTGAGCCATTAAGAGGAGCTGTGGACCCCTACACCAGTCAGTAATGACAGTTACTGTATGGGTCTATGGATGGCCACTTCAAAATCTACCTAATCTGCAGTGGTGTCCAGAGAAAGTATAGAGTGGGCAGACTGTATACATCATATCATTCTGTCACTGCAGTGTTGGATACAGACACTCAAAAAGGTTGGGAAATGAGGCACACTGGTCTTAATATTGTGAGACAAAGCAAAGACGAGTTCCGCAAACTGGAAGCTAGTGACTTGACCACTCTACCTTTGATCACAGCCTGCACACTAGCTGAATGTCCTAACAACTGAGTGATAATGACTCACACTGAGTCTTTTGTTGAATCCCCTTCTTGAACTGCCAGATAATTGCAGTTCTTAATGAGCTGCTAATCACAGCAGGCCACCTGGAACACTGAGGGAGATTAGCAAAAGGACTACAGCCTGCTAAAGCAGGGACTTTTTTAACTTCATTAACAGCCATGAAAAACCTGCACTAGTCAAGACAGACAAGTAGAGGGTTAGCTGCACTAGCCCTGGCCAGTTTGCACTAGGTTCAGGGCTAGTAAAACAATGTTAAAGTCGAACCCTGCTTCTGCACCTGTACACCCCAGTTTGCCCACTCTGATCTTCTGCGAAGGGCCTCCTGATCATCCTGAGGGCTAGACTGAAAATTTTGGGTAATCGGGCCTTCGAAGTAGCGGGTCTGTAGCTTTGGAACTCCTTTCCCAGGACCTTGAGGGAGGCCCCCCTTGGCAGACATTTTTTTAAAAGGGTCTTAAGACATTTTTATTCTAGCAAGCTTTTGGAGAAGCTTTATAATGTTTACACCACATCTATAGTTTTAGTAAGTTTTATGTTTTAGTATATTTAAACCATCTTACTGAATTGTATATCCTGGGAATTGATGTTATAATGTACCGTTTGTATTATTTTATTTTGTTTTGTGGCCTGTATTTGTATTGGTATCTCTATTGTATTCTTTTATGTTATATTTTATTGTAATGGCACCCTGGGCCTCAGGGGAAGGGTGTCAGATACATATAAAATCTACTACTACTACTAAACAGCACAAGCTTCCATAACCTCACTGGTAGACTATTTCACATGTTAACCACCCTGTGTGATGTAACAGCTTCTAATGTTCCCGCTTTTGTTGCTTCCCTCATCAGTAGTTCGCGTTCATGTTCTCTAGTTCTGCTTGCACTCACAAGCTCAAACATCTGTTTATACTCCACCTGGTCCATGCCTTTCAGTATTCAAAACATGTGTTCCCTCTCACCCTTCTCTAGGGGAAATAATTAGAGTATGACCCATCTCTCCTCATACTGCTTACCCACCTGAGCCACTAATCATCTTGGTGGCCCTGTGCTGAACTCTCACAATCTCTTCAATGCCCTTTCTGTTCAGCAGTGACCAACACCTGATTCAGTATTCCAGGAGTGGTCTAACCAAGGCCTAGTACTGCGGAGAGGATCGCCTCCCTTAACCTGCTCCTTTCCTTTATATTCCCAATGTGTGCCACCATTGTATTTTCACTCTTGACTGCAGCAGCACATTACCTGCCTGGCTTCAGCTTACTGTTAACAATTACCCCTAGATCCTTTTCTTAAGTCATACTGTCCACTGCTGCACCACACCTGGAGTATGTGCAACCCAGATTCATGGACCTTCATTGTAGTGCCTTAAACTGCCCCATGTTATATTTTAGTTCCTGTTGTGCAGCACATGCTCCAAATGTGCACAGGTCCCCTTGTAGTGCACCCCCCCACAGTGTCCACTGTTCTTACAGAGTTAGTGTCACCAGCAAACCTCAGCAGTTGGCTGCTGACACCATTCTCTGTCATTAATAAATATGTTAAAAGCAATGGTCACAGCACTCATACCTGGGGTACTTCACTAAAAATATCCTACCTCTCTGAATTGTGATCATCTGCCACCACACTCTACTTCCTACCTGTAAGCCAATTTGTTACCTATTTCCTGTTTACTTTGTGGATTCCATATTGCCCTACCTTCTCCATTGGTTTTCCATTTGGTACAGTGTCAAAGATCTGACTTTAGCCGTTGACTACATTCACCACTCAAGTCCTCTATACTTCCTTAGTTACCTCTTGAAGAAGCCAATAAGGTTGATTATCAGGATCTAATTTTTGTGAGTTCATAGTGTGTACTAGAAAATAGCCTATTGTCTTCCGTGCGCTGAACTACCACATCTTTTATGACTGCCTCATTTTGCTAAGCACTGGGTTATTATGGCTCACAGGTGTGTATTTACCTGGATCTGATCTCTCTCCCTTCTTGACTAGGACACCATCAGCTATATTTTAGTCCTCTGGTACTATCCATGTTCTATAAGGAGATTCACACCCTCTACATAATCACTATAACTATATAAAAAAACAAGCAGAATTACAACATGTTATGATTTAATCACATAGTAGGGTCCTAAGTGCTCTAAAACAGTGTTACAAGTATTATAATATTGATTGCAGGCAACTAAAGGGTTTAATTGCAACTGAGAAGAATGGATACCTGAGGCAGCCTGAAGATCCAGCGGAAACACATTGTGCTTTCATGGTGACAACCAGGGTCTGGGAGCGGACCAAGTCAGATCAATGATGGCAACATATCCCAGCCCAGAAGGATTGGCATCAAAGATCCCTCACAGTGGGCAAGGGAATGTATGTCCCTATCAGGGTGGACACCATACACTGAGAGCTGCTGCTGTATGCAGTGCTGCCTAAGAATTCACATGGTTCTAAGTAGCATGGAAGGTCAAGGGCCAGAGACGATAATGATCCATCACCACTGAACAGAATAAGGGTTCCACAAGAAATATTCCTCAACCATAAGGATGAAGGTATGACTGGCACTCCTTGTCCCCAGCCAACTGCTCCACCTCCTCACCAGATCCTGAGGACTGTGGGTGGGACCAAACCTGAGGACCAGACTGTTGAGGGAGGTCACGCTGTGGAAGAGCAGTTGGGACAGCCGAGATGGGGCTGGGAAGTTGCTGGTGACAGCCTGAGCACTAGAAAAAACAGAGCCAGAAAAAGTCAGATTCAAAAAAGAATGGATGCCTATAGAATAAGTGGTAGCTAAATGTGTTGAGAGATGAAAGATGTGAAGCAAACAGTTACATTTCAAGGAAGAGCTAAATCAATTAAAGGCAAACAAGGGTTACAGCACCCTACCTCCCCTACTGTGTCCCAAATCCCCAATTTGCATTTTTAGCAGAGTTTAACGTTTTTCAAATACCTTTACATATTTTTTTTAACTTACTTAATACTGCTCCTCGCAGCTTCCAGTTTTGAAAGGTGCATGCACCCATCTCGTGGCTGCCACGTGCTTCCCTCACTCAGTTTATGCGAATATACCCTGTGACTCCACCATTGGTCAGCTGAGCAAGGGATTCACGTGGGCAGCTGTGTGATGGCCATGGGCACCCTTCAAAACTAGAAGCTGTGGAAGAGCAGTATAAAGTTAAAAAAAGATACACAAATGTATTAAAAAAAAACCCTCAAATTGCTAAAAACACAGATCAGGGATTTGTGGTGGAGCAGGGGAAATAGTGGTAGTAACCATTGTTTTCATTTAAGAGATGGTCATGAAAGTGTCAAAGTGATGAAGAAAGGAATATGGACATGCGTTCACTGGAATTTCTTAATTAATTAAGTTATTGATTTGAGATGCAATATCTTGTTTCGTGTGTGTCCCCTGGGAAAGCGCAGAGTACAAAAGTGTTTCATTAGTGCATTATAATAAGATACCCAAGTGATAGCTCTAAAAGTGTACAAAATTACAAGTTACAGTACTTCCACTTCAAGAATGTTCTTGACAATCATGAGGAACAATTACTTGTTAACAGACAGAGGATGATAGTAACTGATGTGGAGTGTTGCCCTTTATGCACTTGCTCTTTATACCAACAGGTACTACTATGAGTTGAACGGTAGGCCAGTGTTAGTAAATATAAATATTATGCAGTGTTTATGAGGTTGGATTGGGAAGGAATCTACATGAGTCTTTTTGCTGGCTTAAGCATCAACCTTAAGGAGAAGGACCATCTGCAGGAGCCTTTTTGGAATTTGGGTAGTATTTAGGTACAGTAGGTGCCATTGTTGATCTTAGACAATAAGGATTAGGGACAGGGTTGAAGAGGGATGTAAAGTATGTGAAGGCTGGGGAGTGGATGCATTTCTGAAGGAGGCATTGTGGTCTAGCAATTAGAAAACTTTCTTATGAACCAGGAGTACCTTGAGCAAGTCATGTAGCCTGTTTCCTAGTGCTCCAGTCCATCCACATGCTGAAATGGGTAAAAGAAGGACTCCATGATCAAAGACATGCACCTCAAGCAATCTATCCTGTGTGAATGAATTGTAAAAAGGAAAAAATTGTGTACCAGTAGTATTGCCTGTGGGTGTTGGGACAGACCAGTTAAGCTGTACAGCAGGTATCAGTGTGCCCTAAAGTCACTCCAAAGGTGAACCTGCAGAGTCTAGTCTTCATTATATCCAACTCGTGCAGTGTGGCTGAGCGGTACACCACATCTTCATAGTCCAGCAGAGCATGTAGGATTTGTCTTGAAATCTGCATAATCATGAAAAAAGAAGACAGTTCTTAACTCTTTAGATGGCACCTAGCATGGAACCCACCAAAGTAGTGCTGGGGACAGCATACTTCTGATAGCAAAGTTGAGAGTCCATTCATATCCTTAGATATTTGAAGGACATTGTCTGCTTGAGAGCAAGGTTGTCCTTAGCATAGGTAGAGAGGAAGTTATCCAGATTTTAGGTTTCAGGATGGGTGCCAAAGACAATGGTATTAGTCATTTTGGCTTTGAGAAGATATTCCTTTAGCCAGGCTTCCACTGCTTCAAAGCCAGTCTGGAGTTGATATTCAACACAAGCCAGTGTAGGTCTGCTGCAGAAGAGAATCATGTCATCGGCATGCATGTGTATTTTGAATTTTGACACATTTGGTGGCCAAAGTAGTAACAAAAATTGAGAAATGCAGAATGCCTAGCATATGACACTGAAGTACACCTTGCTTTAAGGGTTTCAGTTTGGAGAGGAAGGTGTTAAGACCAATCGTCTGCACGTATCGCACAAGGTAATTTATGAGCCACAGTATTGCAAGGTAGTTCGGTCACAGCCCTTTTAGCTTCTAAGGAGGAGCTGATGATGATTATCCATGTCAAAACATATATCAGGTCATTGTAGAGTGCTCCAGTAATGTGATCTGTCTCTGTAGCCTTCAAGCAGGGGCGCGACCTAAGTGCTTTGTGAGACAGTGGGTACACAGCCTGTGTAAAGAAAGAAATTAATGAGGGTAGTGATGGATGCAATAATGGCTGGGACAGCAAGAATAAGGTTGTCTGGCCCAACACAGTCAAAGAGGTTAATGAGGTCCTTTAGCAATTCCACTGTGTTCAGGAGCCAATAGTGCATGAATGGGGGTGGGGAGGGTGAAGGGGGAAACCATGGATGTCCATGTCCCTTTTATTGTAAGTTGTAAGTGATTGAATTATCTAGGGGAGGTAAAGTATTGATTTTTAGCATTGGCTGTATTGGATTTGTCATCCAGGGTTTGGCAAACGAGGATAAATATAGATGATGGCATCACTGTAGGAGCTGCCGATTAGGTCCTTGTTAATGTCTCAGAAGTACGTGGAGTTGGAGGCATGGTTGTTCTAGAATTTTAGATAGTAATGGGCCTTAGCAGACCTAATGACATTTGTACAGTGATTACAGAGCTCCCTACAGTTGCTACTATCAGCAGCATTTCTAGATCACCTTAAGCTTAAATAGCAGAACATTTAAAATATTGCTATAAATATAGATAATGAATTCACTAATGTTTAATAACAAACTGATCAATGGACCTTTTCATAATGTCTACTTTTATCTGAAAAAGTAATTATGCTATACAGTGTACTGTAGTCACCAGAGTGAATGTGTGGTCAAAATTCTGCAATTTATTTATTTATTTAATTTTGTTGACTCGGTAGGCCCGACTAGAACTCCTTTTTAGGATCGACGGGTGGGGGGAACAGATGGTAACCAGCTGAAATTGAACCAGATGAAGCTGTTGGTGGTATTCTTAGTGAATGGGGACTTTGGCCAATACACTGGGAAAATTCCCTTACTCTTTCCTAGATGTGCCATGGGATCTTTAACGTCCATCTGAACAACCACCACAGCAGGCAGATAGGACCTTGGTTTAACATCTCATCTGAAAGATGGCACCTCAGGAGTGCAGCACCCCCCCTCATGCTGCACTACAGTGTCAATACTAGAATTTAACCCAAGTGCTAGGTTTGGGGATAGAACCCACAGCCTTCTGATCTTTCAGCCTCAGAGGCGAGTTTGCAACCTGCTGAGCCACTGACACTGCAGTGATGCCAGAGCTTGGAGTGGAACACTTATCCTGTATACATTATGATTTATGGAGGTTTGGGTTTTCCATGAAACTAAAGAGTGGACAGCAAGGCTAGTGTGGCATCATTCAGCCCCCCACCCCAAAAAACCATCACATGAAACATCGCTGCATACCAACACAGTTTTTCTGCTGCATGTAACAGATTTTGATAAGTGACAATGACAATATATCTGTACTTTTAATTGGTCAATAATGTAGCAGATTTTGATAGGCAATAGTAGCAATATATCTGTACATTTAAATGGACAACAATGGACCTAGATGATAGATACTTAAAAAAGTCTTCCACCTCAAAGTAAGACAGATATATTGTCAATCTATCCTGGCACAACATTAAACCATTGAAAAACAGGCGCTTATGCGAAATAACATTTATTATTATTATTATTATTATAATTATAAAACTGCTAGTACATTTCCAATGCACTATAGTAGTAAATCTTTAAAAATCTGGCCCTTGGCCACCAGGGGAAAAAAGGTATGATTACCAAAAACAAAAAACAGGTCGGAACACTATGAGCATTCTTACAAAATGCAGTTCAGTCCAGCATATAGTCACCAACAAGTATGCTCGACTAACCATAGACTAAATGATGTTATAGGTAGCAAATGGCCAGATCTTAGTTACAGTGTCATAGATTGGTTGCTCCTGTGCCACATCAAGGCTGTTGGCTCTACAGAGGTCTACTCACACACCCCAAACAGCTCATTTACTTTGGAAGCCCCTTTCATAGTGTCATGTCTTCCACTCAGATATTTCACTCACAGCATACAGTAACATGTAGAACAGGCATGGGGATCTGGTCAGTCACTCGGTCATTCATTCATTCATGCAATAATATGTGAAGAATTTGTAGGAGGGACAGGTTCTGTACACAGTTGAGGATGGACAAGGAGTATCCATTTAGCCATTCCCACTCGTGAATGGGAGGGGGAGCAGAGTTGGGAAAAACAAACATTTGATTTTATAAAACATTTTTAAGAAATCAGCCATCTTCTCAAATGTTGCAAGAGCCATTTAGGCTATATATACATACATGCAGAAGGCTACGTTTAGGCATCAGTTAGGGTTAAAGCACAAAGGGCTAGATATTCAAAACTTTGCGCTGGGCAAAAACCGTTTGCGCAGGTTTAGCGCGGGATTAGCGCAGGTCTGCTATATTCAAAAGGCCAAATAGTGCGGGCAAACTGCATTAGCGCTGGGCAGAATTATAATGTATGCAAGGGGCAAACTGACATGAATACAGGCGCAATGGTATATTCAGCGACTAGCGCAGCGCTAAGTGGTTTTGCGCGACTTAGCGTGACACTTAGTGCGGTGTACATTACCGCCCAGAAAAAGCTTGTCTTAACCCTGGGCAACCAGCTTTGCGCGACACTATGGCTTTGCGCAGTGTTTGCGTGGGTTTAGCATGGGTTTTGCGCGACCCTAACAAAGAAATATGACACATAGATAAAGCCAAACATAGAGGAAGCATGCTGCTAACTGATGGCATCACAATGATGCCATCATCTGCCACCAGTCCCAGCCATGCCAGGCAGTAAGTGGTGACCCTGCTGCCAATGGACAGCATGGCAGTCTGGCCATACAGCACATACCTGCGGACCACACTTCTGTGGACACCAACAGATGCCAGCACACACATGCAGCACTGTGGGCATGGAGGATGTTGAGGGAGTATGTATGGGTGGCGAGGCTGTGCCACAGACCAGGTGTGCCGCAAGGCTGGGACACATCATGCAGTGCACATGGGCCAGTATTGGGAATACCCCAACACCAGTGTGCCTTGCGGATAATATATGCCCCCCCCGGCCACATACCGCACAGCTGTACAACTGCCACAGCACACAAAGCCAGAAATGTACATGTCACTGTGAGCATCCCATGCCACAGGTACAGCATCTGTGGGTCACACAACAGCATAACAGTAATGTCCACTGTCAGTAAACACCTGCAGGTTGGGTCTCTCACTGTGTATAGTGCAGTCATCATCACTGCCCTACACACCAGAGGCAATGCTGTGTCCACACACTACTGGCCCCCTTGCTACTGTAGTTTCTGCTGTGCACTGTAGCATGACCTACAATGTGACAGTTGCATGCAGCACCACCACCATCTGTGCCTATGCTGTGTTGTTCCAGTACAGCTGCAGGCAGCAGTGCATGTGGAAGTAGTGTTCAAAACTGTATAATATTCCCCAAGCTGTTTGCGCAGTGCTAACACGTTTGCGTGGGTTTAGCGCAGGGCTAAACAGTTAGCCCAGTGCAAACTGCATGCAAATCCGGTCATAATGAGATGCTAATCTGGATGTTTGCCCATAGACTACCTAAGTAGGCTCATTTGCCTGTCACTTTTGAATATGGCAAAGTTTAGCGCCGGGCAAACGTGTTTGCTCCGGGCTAACGGTTTAGCTCTGCGCTAAACCCGCGCAAACGTGTTAGCTCTGCGCTAACAGTTCGGGGAATATTTTACAGTTTTGCACACTGTACTTTCACATACACTGCTGCCTGCAGCTGTACTGGGTCCACGCATTTGCTGGCACACACATTGGCCACATAGTTCATCTCTACCTACCTTCACATCGCTGTGCACTGTGTTGCTGTTGTGGTTTGCACTTCCTGGTTGCCATATTCAGAGCTGTCTTATTCCAGGGCTAAGTTTGCCCTGCACTCCCAGCCCAGTTTGCCCGGCCTCATTCCCATGTTATATTCAGAAGCTGTTTGCCCTGGGCTATTCCTTTTGAATATAGCTTGCTCTGTGCTCCGGGCTAAGTTTGCCCGCCGGGCAGTGCTAATTTTGGCCCGGGGTAAAGTTTTGAATATCTGGCCCAAAGCCTCTTAAGTAGGCTAATGTGATGTTAGAGTAAAACATTCCCTTGAACCTTGCTGAACGTGTGGTGTGGAGTTCTGGGTTTGTGGGCTTGGATCTCACCTTTCTACCTCAGTTACACTGTGCAGAATAGAAGCTGGCTCAAAGAAAGGACCCCAGACTGCATGGAGTGATTGTAGCAAATTCAAAAAGGGACATGGCACTGGTGTGGTACCAAACGATCATCCTGATTTTCCACTCCTATTTCATGTCTTTCAAAAATGAACTACTCATGCACACCACCCAAGAGCAAACTCCTTTCCCATGCAAGCAATTGGCCCTCCCATGGAAATATCAGAGGGTTATTGTTTTGGCACTGCATGATGACATAGGACATCTCAGTTCTGATTGCACTTTGGACCTGGTGTGATCCTGATTTTGTTGGCCCCACATGACCGCAGGCATTGTTGAGCACTGCAAACACTGTATTATATATGTACAATGCAACTGTGTGTTAAAGAGAAGTCCACTGGTCAGTATAAAACAGTGCAGTGCTGGAACTAGTGTGTGTGAATTATTGTCGCTTGAGCCAGACAGCAACAACTTTGGTAACGTCCTTGTCATCACTCATCACTACATCAAGGATGCTCAGGCATACCCAACAAAAGACCAGAAGGTGAGCACTATGACAAAGAAGCTTCAGCAGTTTATCAAAAATTAGAAAATACCCCAGTGCTTTCACTCTGACCAGGGCCAGACTTTCAGAGCCATATTGTAAATCAATTTCTGGTACCTTGTAGAATGAAGCAATCTAGGATATAAGCCATAAGACTTTTTTTTGATTTTATTTTTGTTAAAATTTTGTAATTTACAACTGCTCACAAAGGACTAGTTGATGTACATTACAAACATCTTTGCGCTACGCAAATTACAAAAGTAGTAAAACGTACAAGTTATACAGATACATATACACTCATACAAATATCCATGATGATATTATTTTGACTGATATATTATTACATTATTTTGAACAATGTAGTAAAATAGCACCAGATTAAATCTCTACAAACTCTTATGTTAAATAATTTACAAAATGGATTTTTCATACTTCCTCATTCTAGCCCTAGGATATTTCCCACACTTCTTGGGTTCTCAATGTATACTCTGAATTTTCCCTTTTTTAAGAAGAGAGTACATTCTATGATTTGGTGCACTTATTTAGGTAAAAAACAAATGCTCTTGACAACTTTTCCTTTCTTTAGTCTAGTTGCTCACCTCCACAACTACTCAGTGCATTAGTATAAAACCTCAGACCTGAAAATACTCCTCATTGCTCTTCTTTGCAATTTTTCAATGTTATCAGACTCACCCGTGGTTAACCCACTATGCCAAACAGCTGCACCGTACTCCAGAACCAGTCTGATGACAATGAAAAAAGTAAAGCAAATCCAATTGACTTGGTCCTACTCTTCTATGGACTACCAAATAATACTGAAGGGTCCTGTGTTTTTTTTTTTTTAACAATGTTTTCCACATGTCTGGACAATGAAGATGGAAACTGGAATATGCCCGCCTTGTCCCTTGGAAACTGAGAGGTGACTGACTGACATGCTTGACACAAAGGCCAACAGTACTCGGATCATTTACCATCAGCAAAAACAGAAGGGGACTCAATTTTGTTGCTTGAGGGGCCCCTATTAATAGTATCTCTTCTCTTCTTTTTTTTTGCTCCCCCAGCCCTGGGCCGGCCTCTCCTCCTATGCCCTCTGAGCTGCACTGCCCTGGTACAGCCACATCTTCACCCCATATCGCAGCCCCCCTGGGGTAACCCCTGGACATAACCCTTCACTGGGTGGGTCCCCCTCCTCTGAGAGGGAAGGCACTGGGAGGGCAGCCAGCATCATACTTGCCCCGGGTGCTGCTAGGGTGGTTCGTGCACTGCCCAGGGTCTTGTGGCAGCAGGAGCTGGCGACCATCATCTGGTCTGCCTCGGGGCTCTTTCCCGTTTGCTCCCCAGGGATGTGGCATGCCACTAACATCAGGCTTACGCCTACATTCGCCTTGCTCCATTGAATTGTGGGACCCCGTGTATTGCCGAGCCCTCGGCCTCTGCCAGGGGTCAGCAATCGCCGGGTCACATCCCCGCCCTCCCCCCAAGAGAAGACGAGCAGTCATCAGACACTCCAGCCTTCTCTCCCCGGCCAGCCCTCCAGCACCCAAGTCCATTTCTGAACCTGGGTCACTGGGGTCACAAGCGGAAATCCAACCGCTGCACTGACGGGCCAACCGTCTTCTTGATTGTAACCCTTCTACTTCCACCCATTTGGATCTCCCCTGTACAAAATCATGGACCTGTCTAGTCAAACAACTGGGAATGCTATAATGCCCCATCTTTTGTAACAGAATTTCGTGATCAGTGTGATCAAAGGCTTTATGGTAGTCACCAAGCACAACCCTATCATTTTTTTGAAACTTCTTTTTATTGATCCTTTATGTTATTCAAAATAGATCCAGTAGTAATCATATAGCTTATACAATGAACTGTATATTCTTATCTTTAACAATTCAGATAAAGGAGGTTATGCACCTTAAAATAATATAAAAAAGAACAATAATTGTGCTCTTATAATTACGTAGATAACTTCATTCAGGTGAAGTTGACGCCATAGTACTATTTATGTCTTTATGTCCATGTTTATCTTACAAGAGTCTTTGACAATGAAATAAACATTAAAGAAAAACATATATGAGACAATTCTGATTTAGCTTAAATTTAAACCAAGTTCTCCAGTAATTCATACCATACAATGGATTTGAGGTCAGTCAGAGGATATCCCTATATGTTGATACCAAGGGGACCAAATTTGTTGAAATCTATCTTGCAGTAATCTCAGCTTACTAGTGATGTGTTCCATTCGCTCCAATTCTGTAACCTTAAGTTTCCACTCTTGTAGGGTGGGGGGAGTGGGTGACAGCCATCAGGAGGTGATACATTTCAACGCAGCTACTCCAAGTGTTTGGGCAAGATTGCTTAATGTCTTATCACCGTATAATAGTGTAGGTAGACCTAGTACTAAGCCTTCTCCTGTAAAGGGTATGGTAAGGCCTGTCATGTCTTGTATCTGATGGTGTACTAATTTCCAAAATTGTTGTATTTCTGGGCAACTCCAAAAGATGTGTGTCTGAGACCCTATACTGCCACACTTTCTCCAGCATACATCTGATTGGTGCCTGCTAAAGTGTCTCATGGTTGTGGGGGTGAGGAAAAATCTTTGAATGATCTTCCAATGGAATTCTCTCCAAGTGGGTGAGCTTGTAACATTCCAGCCCCTTGTGAGTCTCCTATCCCAATGGTTTTGTGGTATGGAGATGCTGAGTTCAGTCTCCCACTTCCCTTTTATGTTATCTAGAGATGTAGGGCTTTGTGTGTTTTTAGTTTTATGGAGCTGTGAGAGGAGGTGAGTGTTTCGTTTGAGTGTCACTGCAAAATAAAAATAACTTTCTAAGTTTGTTCTGTCTCTCCTTATCTGTTGTTCCACTTTTGAAGTTATAATAAAGCGTCGTACCTGCAAGTACCTGTAATGATCCTCTTTGCGGAGGGACAATTAATTTATCAGTTGGGCAAATGATAAGCATTCTTTATCATCCATACATTGTCTAAATGTTGCCAGCTTGTATTGCCCAGCATTTCAAGCCTGGGTCTGTTCTGGGGCAAGGGCTCATATCTGATGAGTGTTAGGGTCCCGGCCTTCTATGTGTGAGTCTCCTGAGTCTTTTCAGGACTGCAATGGAATGAGCTATCCAGGGATTATCCATTCCCTGTTTTATATGTTGTGGTATGGTATTTGTGGGATAGCCCAAAGAGCCCAGCCTTTAAAAGCTGCTTCCTCAAGGTGATACCATCCTGACTCCTCTCATTGTTTGGACCAAGTGCATAATTGAGCCCCTCTGGCTGCAAGGTAGTAGTGATAGAAATTAGGGAGGGCTAAACCTCCCTTCTTCCTAGGCGCCTGAAGTATAGTTTTAGAAAGTCTTGGGCATTTTTAGCCCAAATAAACTTATATGTTTCATTTTGTAGTGTAGACCAGAAATTTCTGGGGAGGCAGATTGGTAGTATTTGAAAAAGGAAAAGTAGCCTGGGCAGGACGTTCATTTTTAAAGTATGTATCCTACCAAAAAGGGACAAAGGTAATAATTGCTACCTATATCAGCCTGAATTTCTTGAAATAATTGTAAATAATTATTTTTGAAAAGCTGAGATATATCCCCGATATTCTAACTGCCAGATATCTAATCACGTTCTTTGGGGTCCAGGCAAAAGGGAAATTGTTTTTAAATGTTTTTAAGGGGGCACCATTCAACATCAGTACTTCTGATTTGATAAGATTAATTTTATAACCTGCTAAAGTCCCATATATCCGTAGGGTTTGTATTAGTGCTGGGACAGACGCTTCAGGGTCAGAGATAAAAAGAAGAGAGTCATCCACATAGAGTGATATCTTTTGAATGAATCCGCCCACTTCCACTCCCTTGATCTGGTTCTGTGTTCTAATCTTTATTGCCAGGGGCTCCAAAGAGAGTGCAAAAAGTAGGGGTGACAGTGGGCATCCCAGTCTGGTTCCCCGCAAGACGGGGAACCTCTCGGAGAGATAGCTGTTCACCTTAACTCTGGCTTCTGGGGCCTTATACAGTGCTCCTGTTACACCTGAGAATCTGTCTCCCAGCCTAAACCGTTTTAGGGCTGAGTCTAAGAAAAGCCAGTCAACCAAGTCGAATGCCTTCTCGGCATCCATGCTAATGGCTAGTTGAACATTTTTCTTAATTTTTTGTGCCAAGATTACATTCAACAGTCTTCGGATGTTATCCTGCAAATATCTCCCTGAAATAAACCCTGTCTGATCACTATGTATTAAAAGTCTCATAACCTGCTGAAGTCTGGATGCTAAAATTCTGGTAATGATCTTTAAATGCACAGGGAGTAAATAAATGGGCTGGTAAGATTTACAGTCCTCTGGGTCTTCATCTGGTATGAGGATGACCAAAATTTGTGCCTGGTTCCAGGATCTGGGTGCCGCCCCTTTCCCTTCTAACAACTCGTTAAAGGCTGACTCCATGATTGGGACCAGGGTGTCTTTGAACTGTTTATAAAATTCGGCGACAAAGCCATCCATTCTGGGGGTCTTCCTATTTTTAAGTTGTTTAATTTTTTGGCTGATCTCTGTTCCTGTGATCTTAGATTCTAACCTTTGTCGTTGATCCTCTGGAAGCTTCAGGATGTTCAGCCCATCAAGGTATTTTAAGGTTTCCTCCCGATGCTGTGGGCCTCTTTCTGCTTTGTATAAATTTTGATAGTATTCTTGAAATTGTTTTGCGATTTGGGGGGGGGGGACTGGTAGTGCTGTTATGTTTTGAGTCTTTTAGTTTCTGTACTGCTCTGGAGGTCTTCTCTTTTCGGAGTTGCCAAGCTAACAGTTTTCCCACTCTATTTCCTTGTTCAAAATGTTTTTGTTTCGAATACCTGAGCTGGCCATCTATTTGGGTGTCTAAAATTTTATTTAGTTTTTGTCTACAGTGATTCAGTTATTCCATTATAGATTGATTCAGGGTCTTTTGATGGGTTGTTTCTAGATATGCGATCTTCCACTCTAAAATCTAATCTCTAAGTTTAATTTTTTTGTACCAGGAAGCGTAGTTAATAATTTCCCCTCTTAAGTAGCATTTGAGGGCGTCCCACCTTACCCCCGACTCCATGTCTTCTTGTGGATTTTGTTCAAGGAAATATCCTATCTTACTGCTTATTAATTCTTGAAAATCCTTATGCATTAATAAGCTTACATTCAGGCACCATAGTGATTCAGGTGGTCTAGGGGCAAGTTCCAATTCTGAAGATATTGGAGCATGGTTTGACAAACCTATGTTGCCTATTTGGGTATTCTTGAGAAATCATAGCGCATTTGAGGAAACTAAGAAGAAATCAGTTCTTTGAGTACATTTTATATTTCAGGGAATAAAATGTGTAATCTCTTTCTTTGGGATGGTTGAAACACCAAGCATCTACCATGGACAACTCTGAACAGAGTCTGTTTAGCACTTTGCTTACTCTAACTGGATTTGTTGTGCTGGATCCTGCCCTGTCTAAGTTCAAACCTTTCACTGAATTAAAGTCTTCCCCGATGACATCCAGACTATGTGGATCTAAAACTGATTCAGTAATGACTTTTGTATAAAAATACATTTTTTTTTTACCTTGATTTGATGTGTAGATGTTCATAAGAATGCATTTAACTCCCCTGTATTCCCACAAATCTTCCCTCTGTATCTCTATCCATTTGGTTAACCTTAAGGGGGATATCTTTATGCACTAAAATTGCCACCCCTCTTTTGTGTGAGTGCTCCTGACATTCTACCGCGTAAACAGTCCCCACCCAGCTTCTACGTAGCTCCATATACTCTGAGGCTTTTAGATGTGTCTCTTGTAAAAAGGCTATGGATACACGTCTTTGTAAATCTTGTATAATACGTGCCCTCTTTATAGGGTTATTGATTCCTCTAATATTCCAAGAGGTGATTTTTAAGTCACCCATTTTGATAAAGGAATGTGTTACGTTTTTCCTGGAGAATAGAAATTGCCTGTTTAACCCTTAGAAAAAATCTTAACAACATGTAGAAAAAGAAAACAAACAGCATAACTATTTACAAACTGCCACCCTCTTAATGGTGGATTAGTCATTGGTTGGTACTTCACGGTGTATAAGCTATCCCTTGGCCTCACCCACTGAACCTATTCTGAGGGGTGAGGTGGGAGAGCTATATTTGTCTTTAGCCTCCCCACCAGAACAATACCCATAGTAATCAGGAACTATTCCAGCTGGTCTTAGATCTTGCTCATTATTATGAGCGACACCTCTTCCGGCTTCACCTGACTCTATGAATAGTAAACTGACTTATAAAGAATAGGGTGAAGTCTCTTCCTGGCCCATGCCAGAGATCCCCCCAGGGGCAGAGGCCACCTCCCAGCAGCCAGAATACTAAGATATTTATTATATCACACAAATAAAGTCAGGATCAAGTCTGTAGGCAACATACCCGGAAGAGGCTCAGGTCCTGGCACGTTTCAGCTCATCCACTAGAGTCAGCTTCTCCACTCTGCGGTCATGAAGACTGCTCTACCATCAGCACACATCTCTAATGGTGTTTATGGAATCACAGGACAAGAGACAATGAGACCCCCATTAATGGACTCCATATTGTCTGCTTCCTCAGGCAACAGTCTTCTATCAAATAAGCCATGTGAACTATAACAGAAGGGGGAGCCATTGGGATCCTTCCCAAACCCCAAGTTCCCCCCTCCTACCATGATGTCTCTTTTCTGATATAGGAAGCCAGACTGTGAGAAGTTCCTCTAGGAGAAGGCATTTTAGAATGGGTTTCTTTATGAGTCCTCTCTACCAGTCATGAAGCAATGTGTTCAGCCGTGGAGCAGCAAGTTGAGTATGACTGCCCGTCAGGAATCTTCAGCGTTGCCCAAGGTCCCTATCCCTCTTCCAACCATCACACCAAATTTGGCCCCCTCTGATTCTGTTGTTGCTGTAAGCAAACTGCCTCCCCATAGGCGACCTCCACTCTCGGTATTGTGGGAAAAGCCCCTCCCAAAATAATCTGAGCGTATCCAGCCTCCCCTTGAATTCAAAAAATTGCAACTGCCAATATATTTAGGAACCAGCATATATATATATATATAAGGGAGAAGGGAAAAAGAGAAGAAAACAAGTAGGGAAACAGACAGGGAAACAAATGCACGTTTCCACATTATCACCTATCATCGAACCTTTCTTCCCTGTTAACAATTCCAACTAGATACCAAGTTAAAAGAGAAAATTGGAAATAACAAGGGAAGACACTTTCAGCAACTTATCGTTTTTCAACGTGGTAAAAACCAATGAGAAGGCTAATGTCCCCAAAGTCCTTATGTGATACACGAGATCTTATACAGTCTCTGTCCTTCTCTCATGGGAGTAGCAGAACGCACAAAAATTGTGGCTTTGTGGACAAGCAAGTAAAATATGCTGATAGAAATGACACTTAGCTTAGCTTAGGTCAGGATGTTGCCTCTTCATCTTGAGTCTCCGCTCAAGCTGTATTTTGTTCGTTTCCTGGGAGCCCTCTCAAGGTAACACTGTTCCACAGGTCATTAGGTTCTCCTGCCTGCCTGCGACTCACACTTTTGGTTCCTATTATCTGCCAGCTCCTCTTCACAAGGGCTTTCTCTCAGATCCCAGCACCATCTTCTGGTAGGTGAATACCTTGATTTTTAGCCCACAGTCTAACCTCTTCTATTTCAGAGAACCTTTGCCATCCTTCAGAAGTATGTATTTTTATTCTTGCTGGGTATTCCAGTTGGGCTTGGAACCCCACTTGTCTGATGAGTTTCACTATGTTGAAGGCTTTTTGTCAACAAGCCATCACTTGGGGTGCATAATCCTGATCAAAGAAAATGCCCACATTGCCAAAAAATACTTGTTTCCTCAACCAAGCCACTTTTAACAGCTCTTCTTTGATGCGATAGTCTAGAAAGGCCATCACTATAGAGCATGGGTGAGCTTTGGGATCTTTGGGAAGAGACACCAGTGATCTGTGGGCATGGATGATACCTATGTCTTCGTCTTTATCCACACTTAGTATTTCCTTGAGAAAGCTGTCCATGAATTGTAACATATTGCCTGATTCTGTGCCTTCAGGTAAGCCATGTAACCTTAAATTATTACGCTTATTTCTATTCTCAAGGTTTTCAAGTTGCTGTTGAAGATGATATTCCTTTGTGGAGATCCAGTAGGGCTGAGTTGTGAAGGTCGGAGACTGCGGTGTACTCTGAGACCACGGCTTTGAGTTGCCTGTCTTCCGTAAGCTGTGTTATTTCAAGCCTGTCTTCCGACACCTGTTTTCTCTAATTTTGTGAGGGTATCATTAATGCATTGAAGCATGCTGCATAAGGTTTTAGAGGTTATGGTAAACTCTTCTTCTATGATTGGATTTTTACTGTAGTCTGGGTGATAAGGTCGAGATCTCTGTACAAAGCATGGCCTGAGCTTGTACCTGTGAAGTCTGCTGGTTTGGTTTAGGTTTAGAGGGTGCCACCTGTCCCATCTTTGTTTTTTGGTTTTGGGGACATCATGTAGTCTTTGATGCTGTAAGGTTTCGACAGGATGCCAGTTTTCTTGGTAGGATGAGGCTGGATTTTGTTACACAGGTCTAGAGCTCTGAAATCAGGCATCCATTCAAAGTCAACCGAAACCAGAAGTGCGTAACTCACCCGTATCATTCTCCAATGTTGTACTTCACCATCAATTGTTGTCTACCCTCCTTGCGATGAGGTGCCTTTGTAAATGAGTCATTGACTCAAAGGTTGTAATCCAAATTATGAAAATAAATAAAATATTGGAGCCAAGAATCCTAGGACAAAGTAATACTGGATGGAGTCTGGGTATCTGCATCAGAGGAGGAGGAGAAGGACCTGGGAGTGATGATCACTAGTGACTGGAAGTATTTCATGCAGTGCAAGAAAGCAGCAGCAAAGGCAAACAAGATGCTGTGATGCATATCTAGGGGGATCAGTAGTAGGAGAGAGGAAGTTATACTGCCCTTGTACAGGTCCCCGATAAGGCTGCATCTAGAGTATGGAGTTCAGTACTGCTGCCCACACCTCCAAAAGGACATTAACTTGCTGGAGAAGATCCAGAGGAGGGCTACAAAGTTGATAGATGGTCAGCAGCGTAAAGTATATGAGGAGAAGTTGAGGGCACTGAACATCTACTTCCTGGAAGACAGGAGAGAGAGAGGGGACATGATTGGGACCTTCAAGTACTTGAAAGGGATAAATAAGGTTGATAAGAAGAGTCTCTTTAAGCTGAGTGGCAACCATAACATGAGGGGGAACAGTCTTAAGCTGGAGGGTGGGAGGTTTAGGATGGAGGCAGTAAGCACTTTGTCACAGAGAGGTGCTGGACACTTGGAATGCACTGCCAGAAGAGGTCATCTCATTGAAGACAGTGGGCAGCTTTAAGAGGCTGGGACAGGTATGGGGGAGGGTAAGGGTCATGGGTAGGGAGGATGGAAGGAGTGGGAAGAAGGGGCAAGGACAGTAGCTGAAGCTGTGGACCCTGCAACATGAGCAGACTTGATAGAACAAATGGCCTTCTTCTGCTGGCTTCTTCATAAGTTTGTACAAGTGAGCCAACATTTTGCTGGAAACAAAATTTTAAAGGTAGCTCCAATTTCATTAAGCTCCTTTTGTATTGTAAAAATTGCTTCCTGTCTTTGCAATGTTACTGGAGCAATGTCAGGAAAGATATGGCATGTAACTTCCTTAAATGTAAAACTCCCATCTTCTTGCCTATGTTCAATACTAAATCTCAATCTGTATCAAAAGCAAATGAGAAAATAATAGGTACTCTTCGGACCAGATGTATATTTAAAGATATTAGAGGAATTTTGTGCCTGATTGAAAACAGCTGCAGAGTCAGGGAAAGTAGTTCAAAGCTCACATCTTGTGTTCTGGATTTGTTGTACAGTACCATAAGATTTCCTCACTGGAACTCTAAAGGCTCGAGTTACAAAAGGTTAGTTAGTGTCCAGCAACTTCAGGAATGTAACAGAAAGATTTTTCAAAAGATCTCTTAAAAATTTGAACTCTCTGTCATAAGAGTTTGGTACACACACAGATTTCATATTTTTATATTGCATATTATTCTCCATTACTTCTGTTTGCCTCTGAAGAGCCGTAATAGCCTTTACATTGGGATTCACCTAAGAATTCTAAAGGAACTAAGGGTAGAACTAGTGACATCACTGACTACTCTCTTTAACAAATCATGGGAGGATGGGGTGGTACCTGAGGACTGGAGGAGGGCGGATATGATTCCTCTTCACAAAAGTGGGAGCAGGACAGAGGCAGGAAACTACAGACCAGTTAGTTTGACCTCACTGGTAGGTAAAATGATGGAATCACTTCTGAAGGAAAGAATTGTTGAGTACCTAGAGGCCAGTGGGGCACAAGACCCAAGGCAGCATGGATTCATGATGGAAAGGTCATGTCAGATGAATCTAATAGATTTCTTTGACTGGGTGACCAAAGTAGTAGACCAGGGAGGCTCTGTGGACATGGTCTACCTAGACTTTAGCAAGGCATTAGATACAATCCAACACAAAAGATTAATACACAAGTTAGCCAGCCTTGGAGTGGATCCCAAGGTGGCAGCCCAGATAAAAAATTGGCTAGACAACAGGACGCAAAGGGTAGTAGTAAATGGAGTCCACAGTGAAGAAACAAGGGTTACTAGTGGGGTACAGCAGGGTTCAGTACTAGGAATGGTCATTTTTAATGTCTTTATAAGTGACAGTGCAGAGGAACTAGAAGGAAAAGTATGTCTCTTTGCAGACGACACAAAGATCTGCAACAGGGTTGATACACAAGATGGAGTGTAAGGGATAAGAAGGGACTTGGCAAGGTTGGAGGAATGGTCAGATGTATGGCAGCTCAGATTCAATGCAAAGAAGTGCAAGGTAATGTACCTGGGAAACAAAAACTGAGGGGAAGAGTACACAATAGGGGTGAGATACTGACAACAGCAAAAATGGAAAGGGACCTGGGGGTAATTATGTCAGATGACCTAAAGGTGGGCAAGCAATGTGAGAAGGCAGTAAGGAAGGCTGGGGGGATACTGGGATGCATAGGGAGAGGCATCAATAGTAGAAAGCAGGAAGTTGTTATCCCTCTGTACAGACAGTTGGTGAGACCCCATCTGGAGTACTTTATGCAGTTCTGGAGACCCCATCTCCGCAAAGACATAGACAGAGTGGAGGCTGTCCAAAGGAGGGCAACCAAAATGGTGCAGGGTCTGCACCAGAAGACACGAAGAAAGACTTAAGGAGCTTAATATGTATACTCTTGAAGAAAGCAGGAAGACAGAGGGGACATGATAGAAACTTTCAAGTACCTCAAGAGAATCAACAAAGTTCAAGAGGGTAGCATCTTTCAGAAAAAGAGATGTGCAAGAACTAGGGGGCACAATTTGAAGATAGAGGGGGGCAAGGTGATATGCTCCATAAGCTTTCCCTGCATCTCACCTTCATTCTCCCCGTCTGGGAAACCAGCCATCCTACCAGTAGATGAGTTCAACTGAACCTCCAGATCCTCCATGACTGAAGCACATTTCTCCCTTGGAGACTTGTGCCTCCCTGAAAAAGTGTTAGATTGTTTGTGCATTTCCTCTGATTTGGATATAGGTGATCAGTGCAAGGTAGGGGATAGCAAAGCAGTAGTTTGAATTATGTCCAGGTCAGTGCCTGTAGAGCTCACTTAGACTCTGGGTGTGCTCCTTGCACCATTCGGCAGTTGCACTTGCCCTGGACCAGGTGTGCCAGCAACAAAGCAGTCCAAAGGGTCTTTTTGTGTCACTGAATCAAAGTCTGAAAAGGAAGACTCCTCCTTCCTCTTCTGCTGCTCCAACTTAAGAAACGTCTTTGTCCGCTTAGAAATACTCACTGTAGGCTTTCTCACGTTAGCAAGTGAACCACAATTATGACCGAAAGAGCTCCTGTAGCATGGCTGTCCACCCTTCACCATCTTGCCTCCCCCCCTTATGTCCATTCACAGTTTTAATTCCTGTGTTTTTCTTTTGTCACCATGAGAAATCCCCCTTCTATTCTTACCAGCTAGTCAGGGCAATCTCTGCTGCATGCACTGCTTCAGATACAGTTGAGACCTTGGCTCTATATAAGGACTTCTATAGTTTATGGTAGAATGTTGTTATGGATAGAAATCCATAACTGGAATGGAGTTGTTATGCTGCAGTAGCTATGTCATCACAGCTGTTGTGCTGCACTAGCGATGTCACTACTGCAGCATAACAACTTGGAATGCTGCCACATAGTTGCTTTCCTCAATCCAGTTAAGCTGGAAGTTGCAGTTTTTTTTAAACTTGAACTTGCAAAACATCTGCAGCACACTGTATCAGTTAAAAAAACATTTAAATTTCTATTCCTGTTGTCTTTCCAGCGGGTTTTGTGTGATTTTCTATGCTGTGACTGCCCATACAGAATTGGGGTTTATTGTATGAGTAAGATAATCAAGGATATATTCTTAGATTCTAGTTCCCTTTGGTAACAGAGCACCTCTCGAGGTCATCTGTTACCAAGGAAACTTCTCGATACAAGAATATCCTTGTTATGTATGACTGCTCATACACAATCCTCTATGTTGTGTGTGACTGTGTGAACATTCTGCCAGAGGAATTCTACAGCAGTTTGAATTCCTGAGTTCCATAATGAGCAAACATTCCATCTATTAAATGTGTGGAAAGACGAATGATTAACAGGTAGGAAGAACCAATTTTTACTAGCTACATTTAACAAAAGAAAATTGTTTCTCTCAGTTTACCTATTTTATAAGCACAATAAGACACTCCAGATCACTGGTTGTCAGAGGTTAATGCACCACCAGGTGCTGAAGACACTCGGTGCAAGTGCCTCATGCCTCATTATACAATAGCAAGAAAATTGCTAGTAACCTGATTGGTTGGTGAACCCCTAGACAGTGATGTTATTGGACAATAACATCACTGTATCTAGTGCAGGCACCAACATGACTGCCCAAAATGAAACAAAATTACTCCTCATTCAGTCCCTCTCGAAGCTATTTCCATTCCTTCGCTTTTGATCTGGGAATACTGCAGCACGAACATGCACATCATAACAGTGCTGCAGTCCCTTGTAGATATCCGAGCCCACTAGTGTCCCAATCTCATGTCCATTAAAAGAAAAAGAAATGAAAGGCACTGACAAGAAACATAACTGTGTGCCACAAACAAAATAAATGTCCTTTTCCTGCCCCAAGGCGAGCGGCTTCACTGAACCGCATTGACTGCAACTACCAGATGCTTGGTTCACTGAAGCCGCTCAGTTCAAATGCCTGTATCTTCTTGTCAACTTCAGTATAAGTGGCAAAAAAATGATTTTGTATGGTACAACTTACAGGAACGGCATGCACGGCAACGGCAACACAACTTAGATATTTTGTACAGCCGTCTACTACTGTGGCTGTGTGAGCACATGCTTGCTCCACTGCTCGCCTCTCGCTCATTCCCCCATGAATCCTGATTAAAATCTCACTAAAAGGGAGCAGAAAAGCTGCCTGCAAAACTGTGTAAATTAAAGTAGCTGGTCACCAAGAATCCTCTATCTCTGTCTTGGTGTGTGTGTGGGCAGGGAGGGGTTCAATAACTACCACTGCCACAGGATAACTGAAGTGGAGAGAGGAAGCATGAAGCACCAGCACAGGCTGCTGGACTACTTTTCGTCACACTTTTAAAATATGCCTTCCATGCACATACAAAAACAATAATGTCATAATTTTGTTTTTAATCTTTTTATTGCTACTTCAAAACAAGCTATTGTATAATAGCAATAAGGCACTCCAGGGTGCATATTATTGTGTAATAACATCACTCCTGGGGTGGTGTAAACATGCAGCATCACCTTGTGCTTCAGCCCATCCCACTAGTGACGTTATTACACTAAAACACACACCCTGTCATGCCTTATTGCTTAAATCAATAGATGAGGGTAGAGTTATCTTGGAATGGATAGAGGCAACAGTAATATCTGTGTAACCCCCAGTTGGTGCTAAACTGAGAGAGCTACCACCCTTGCCTGTGTGGCTAGTGACAGGTTGAGGGGCCTAGGTCCTATGACGCGATGCCTTCATTTTTATAACTGAAATTTGGGGAGAAAGGTGTCACTCGGCATGGTGATTAGGTTTGGCTACTCTGCACAGGGGCACCCATGTAATCCAGACACAGGAAGCAATAACTGAAATGTCCAATACCAGAAGTTGGGATTCTAAAGTGTGGCTTTTATTCACAAACACCAATGAACAATAAAGCATAGATGGCCCCACCCCCACAGGGCTACATTCCTGGTAAATGCAGATTTCTCCAGAGCTCACACACATCTTCAGTACTGTTAAACCCTCAAGTTTAAGAACACACAGGGAACACTGCCCTAACTTGACTCTTTTCCAGTTTCCCTGTCTCGGCTCCCTTGCCGGCCCTTTGGACCACTTTCCATATAGGATGGAGATTTGTTGGTGGCTCCCTAAACCACCTACGAGCACTTCTGCTTCACAAGGGAAATCTTCTTCCAAAATCCCACATCTGGGTACTTTCCTTAGGCACTTGCCAAGTACCTGAGGGAAAGCAACAGGAGTCCCAAAGCGAACCCATAGAGGTGACACTGGTCATGCCAGATGGGGGGTCTACCACCTCTTGCTCCCATAAATCATGCCTGGCCATTCCTCTGGACTCTTTTATCTTTTCTAGAAACACTTTACTTTGTAGATTCTCTTCAAATGAATGTCACATTTAATCTGCTTCTTCTTCCATACCACATGTGCTGAACTTCAAACATACTTAATGCGTGGCTGTGTCCATTTCTCTAGACCCCCACAGAGTTAAGGAGTCCCATTCCCACAACTTTTAGAACTGTACTTGGCTGTCTTTTCCTGACCCCACAGTAGCAGTCACTTGACTTCATCTTGTCCCAGATGAAAACACATTGGCCCTTTATCAGAGCAGACTCACCCCTTGGTTGCAGGTGCCCCACAGGCTTTTCTTCTTCAAAGAAATCTCAACAAAACTTCTGGTGCCTCAGCATGAACCTAGATTTAGGCAGCTTCTTCTTCCTCTAGCCGGGCCAGGGGATTACCTCTGAAAGTGGGCTGAATTCTCCTCCCCATCCCCACAGTGATGAGGCCCTGAACGTTTGTAAGTGGTCTCTACCACTTCTCTTCTTGTGTTCTTCTTCAGGAGAGAACACACACCTCAAACAAAAATAGAGCCCTTTGTCAGAGCTGAGTGTTATGAGGGCCTGCTGCTGCAGCACGCCTCCTCCCTCTTCAGCACTCTACTACTGACCGAAATCAAAACCTTCCAACATTCTATCCTAACTTCCCTAGCTGCAACATTCCAATGTGGCTTATGCAGCTGCGATCGTTCAAAAATGATGTAATTCCTCAGTCTCAGCTGAGACTGAGAACAGAGTGAGACAGTGTGAAATTCATTTAACTGGAATTTCACAAGCTGCTTTCCCTGCCTGCCACTAGGTCTAACTGGGATTCTTGTAACCCCGTGTAACGAGGGAGGGGGGGTTACATCAATCTTTAAGAAAGGGTCCAAGACAGATTACAAGAATTACAGAGCAGTAAGCCTGACATCAATTGTGAGCAAAATCTTGGAGAGTATTACTAAGGAGAAAATTGAAAAACATTATATGGAAACTGGGAAGGAAGATGTAACATAGCATGGTTTCAAGCAAGGGAGGTGATGTCAAACGAATCTGTTCCATTTTTTTGAACCAGTTATTAAACCATAGAATGAGGGATTACTGGTGGGTGTCTTGTATTTGGATTACTCGAAGGCCTTTGATACAGTGCCAGATTTTCAACTGATTAAATATTTGGAGGAAATGGATATAAACGGGACATAAATAGCTTCTTGTTTGAGAGATTGGAGGCAGAGGGTGTGTCAGGGGATCCTATTCAGATTGGCGTAATGTGACTAGTGGAGTCCCTCAGGGTTCAGTGTTGGTGCCCACGCTGTTTATTCTTTTACCAAACCAATGCTGGATTGTTCCTTTACCCAAACTCTTTCTATGTTCCACATTTCAGACCAAAAGTCCACACAGTGTGGTAGCAGCGCCATGGGCAAAAAACTCATCAAAACTGGCGAATCGTGCATTCTTTGGCATTTTTCTGTGCAGAAACCGTATGTCCATCCAAAATGCAACTGGGTAAATCAAGAGATATAAAATACTAAACTGTGCATTCCAAATTGCATGCAAATCCATTGAACGGTTGCAAAGTTATTAACATTGCAAAATTTGAGTTTTAACATTAAAGTGCCTACTCAACTCTAACTACAGGGGCACGGCTGCACCCATATATATATATATATGTATATATATTCTTTGCAGAAACTTTGTTACTGCACCAGTTAGGGTAATGTAATGCCACAAAAGTTGGGAAATGTGGAATTAGGGCTTCAAACCTAATTCTGCACCCCGTCCAAGCAGCAAAAGGAAAAAAACTCATGACACTTTATGTGTCGCAGATTTAAGTGTTGCTGTTCAGTGTCCCATTTAAATGTGTGATACTAAAATATAGGTCTCACGATAGATAAAGTAGCGATTTCAGTAAAATGACAGCCAAAGTCCCTAAACGTATTTGTGGCTCACTTTGGGAAAAACAAACAGAATCTTGCTTCACAGATTTTTTTTCCAAACTCATTTTTATATATTTTCAATGATTTAATCAAATAAAAAAAACAAGATGATGGCCATCATGACCTGAAAATATTTTCTCACGAAAGGAAAAACTAATTTTGCAAAATGTAAATGCTCACGAAAGGTAAATTTATCTTTCATAGCAGAGCGTTATCCTCAAACCCTACTGAGCATGCTCAGAAAAAAAACTTAAAATCCTTTCAGCTGGTACTGGATAATATTTTTTCATGAAACCTTTGAAAGGCACTACCTTGGCACAGGTCCCTTCTACCTTGAAGGTTTCAGAAATAAATTCTGTACTGTCTAGGCTGTAGGTGAGAGCAAAAAGTGTATTAAAAGCCTAAAAAACTGTAGACTATTCTGTGAAACTGACACATCCAGATCTCAGAAACCGTATAAGCAACCATCATGAAACTTACCACATCTTGAGAACCTCCCACCCCACGCACAACACATGCCAAAACTGGGGCAATTTTGTTAAACACCACCAAAGTTACTAAGGTGTAACGTTAGGATTTAACCTTGAACACTCCACTCAACCCTAACTATGCTAGTGCTACTACATCAGTATAATATATACATGTATCTATACAGATAGACAGATATATACAGTATATATATATATATATATATATATATAGTATATACACACACACACACGTCAACCCTAATGCCCACCATGTTCCCTGAGCAAACAATACCAGTCGTGCTCTACTTTCTTCATGTAAGATCCACATGGCCCTGCGTGATGAAAGATGTAACAAACTGTGTTGGCAACATGTGACAAGATGTACTTCTCTACAGTTGAAGATTGTGTCATGCTCAGACCCTGGTTTGGAGCGGCACCTTGTGCTTTGGACTAGAGGTTATGGGCTTGTGGGGAGCATTATGGTCGAGAACCACAAGGAAGAACCCACCACTAATTTGCCAAGACTCGGATACCCAAAGTCCTAATGTTTTTCCTTTTGCTGCTTTGGGGGTTAGGTTGGAACCTAATGCCACATTTCCCTACTTTTGTGGCATTAAGTTACACTAACAAGTGCATTAACAAAGTTTTTGCTTAGAATGTATATCAAAACCCAAAAGATTCATCCTGCTGTGTATATATTTCTCCTATTTATACTGATCTATATTCTTTAACTGTCCCATAAGGCACATTTTCAGCAGTGCATACGGTTGCATTTTTAACAGTTTACTCACTAGGAAAAACATCTGTTTTGCAGTTCATTACGGCTTGTGAAGTGCTCTGGGGCACAGTGTGTGTGAAATGTGCTATTCTAGGAATCAAATCCCTTTCCTTTCCTTCCTTCAGGCTCAACAATGGCAAATATGTAGGAGCGACAACACTTTGTGCTTAGTGTAGAAAGGTCACAAGCGCATGCATCCCAAAATGGAATCTACTAGGAAGATGTCTACACCAGTAAACAAACAGGATGAGGAACATTTCCTCGGAATGATAACCTATCTTGCTGTGTTCATACCCAATTTGCCACCAGGAACAGTTGTACACAGAGAGTAAGGGAACAAAATGGAGCACAGGACTGGGAGGAAAAGGAAATATTCCAAAGGTCACTAGAAGGGCCCAAACAGCTGACTGCTTAAATGCCACTTCTGAATTCATTCAATATGAAAAAGCCAGAAGTGGCAATATAGCTATAGCTGTGCTGATCTGATCCATGAAGTTGATGTACCATATGCATCGAGATCTCTGATGTAAATATGAAACAGGTATTCCCAGACAGGAAAAGTAATTCTGACAATGGTGTTCTTTTTTTTCCAACTTTCTTTATTGCCCAGACAACGGGCCCAGGATGTACCCCCTCATCGGCCCCTGGACCTGACCTTCCAACATCCGGCCCCAGGCCACTCGGACTGAGTGGCCTGTAGCTTGCCTCATATGGTGGGGCTCTCTGAGGGGAGAGACTCAGATTTACTAGAGGCTCCAGCCAAGGCTTACACCTGGGGCATCATTCGGGAGGCAGATAGAGACTTCATGGTGCTCTGTGCCCAGGGGTTTTCTCTTTGGGTTTCCCCAAGAGGTATGGATGAGCAATGATGTCAGCACAGGTCAGATGCACTCCTGCATCTGACCTACACACATCCACCGACACCTCTGTTCACTGCTTGGTGGTCCTGACTGCTGCACACCTAGCCTCTACTAGGTGTCACTGGCATGTCAAGAAACCACAACCCTCCCTCCCGAGGAAGAGAGCTGTCCAACCTCCCCCCAAGGAGATCTGTCCAACCTCCCCCACCGAGGAGGAGAGCTGTCCAACCACCCCCGAGGAGGATCTGTCCAACCTCCCCCCTGAGGAGGAGAGCTGCCCAACCTCCCCCTGAGGAGAACAGCTGTCCAACCTCTCCTCCCGAGGAGAAGAGATGTCCAGCCCCCCCGAAGAAGAGAGCTGTCCAACCTCACCCCACTGATGAGGAGATCTGTCTGACCTTCTCCCGTCCCGAGGAGGAGAGCTGCCTGACCTCTCCCCCAAGGAGGAGAGCTGCCCAACCTACCCCTGGCCGACCCTCTTAAGCACCATACTCACTTCTGAACACCGGTCGTCAGCACTGCAGCTGGTAGAGCTACTGTTTCACCAGTGGGCCGGCCTGACAATGGTGTTTGTGGGTGAAAGATTCCAGCATTGCATCTATAAGGAAGCTGAAGATGAATCTGCGCACAAACCACTGCAGAGTTTTATATAATTGTTGCTCAGAGTATCTAATGGAATCAGATATGATCAGACACCAGCGATTTTCTCTGATAATGGATGACATTGGATACTGTTTGTGTCCAAGTAGTGATTCCTATCAACTAGAATCCAAAAGGATACTGATGATCTGTTATGAGTATACAGGAACCAAGAGACCTGAGGCAGACATCTGACCTTGGGTCCCACTACCCAACTTCGGATCCCACTATCTGACCTTGGCTCCATAATCTGAATGCGATTGGATAGGATCCCTTTAGGATCCAAGCATCATTGTTTTATACCCAAATCATTGCCAATGTACCCTGGACAGTAAGGGTAAAGACTACAAAAATATAATATTTTATTTGACACTTTGGTAACTGTGATGGACACTTGGAACGTTGCCAATTTATGGGGTGACCTAGCCAAATACAACAGCAAATACAAGCCAGCCAGCTAGGATGATGTAACACAGAAATAAAACAGCAAATACAACAAATACATCTTAAAGGAAAACTGTCCACAACAGTGGGGGCAATCGCCAGGGTTGCCAAAACGCCCGATTACAACAACGTACATGGTTTAAAATAAATTCAGCTAACCTTTCTCTAGTTATTTAGTTTCTTAATAGTTCTCCTGGATGCGCCATGTCAAAACTGCCACTGCACTGGAAGACAGAGTGTGCCCCTGGCATCCTGTCCTGTGCCGGAAGGCTCGTACAAATGACGAGCGAGGCATATCTACACCGGAGAAAAAGAACTATTGTGGCATGTAGAGGTATGTTAACTGAACCTCTACAGCCAATTCCCAGTAAAAATGGAGCCATGTAAGGTACTTAAAATCATTCTTAAATTTGCTGCCCCGAGTTCAGTCATGCGCAGTAGCACCTAGCGCTACTGCACATGCCCAAACTCAGAGCACTGATAATGAGGTGTGCACAAATGCTAGTGGTGAAAATGTGGCATGAAAATATTGCAGATTGATGAAGTTACAAGGGTGCATGGAAACTGCACAATGCACGCTTGCAACACAGTCATTGTATGGGGGTTTGGCACCAAATTTTCAACATAGGCATTTTAGGACATCTGCTCATGAATAGTGTCACCGTCATTTCCTCAAACTGTCCCGAAAACTGATTTTGCACAGTGACCGTGCAATTCTGTGCTGGACATGCCAAAACACATTTCAGGCAGCTGCAGTGTTCATAAGGAGGTATTGGAAAAATGCCAATGATGAACAGCTGGAGTGAAACTATTACAAATTCACAAAGTCACGAGCATGTGTGCAAACTGCGCAACACACGCTCGTAAAACACTAATTTTATTGACTTTTGTCCCCAAATTTTCAACATAGGCATTTTAGGACATCTGCTAATGAACAGTGTCACTGCCATTTTTATAATGTGTCTCGAACACAGGCTTTGCACAGTGACGCTATTCGCGCCAGAACTGCAAAAACAGATTTTGGTCAGGATGCGAAAAATGACAGCTGTACTTTTCATTAGGAGGTGCAAAACAATAGCACTGTTGAAAATCTGGAGTGAAAACATCATAAGTTTTGCGAACTTACTGGCGTGTGTGCAAGCGCTGCATAGCGCCCGCTAAGTAACTGATCATTTTAAGGAGTATTGTCACCAAATTTCAACACAGGCATTTTAGGACCCCTGCTCATGAACAGTGTCACTGTCATTTTTGTAATGTGTCCCGAACACTGATTTGCCAGCAACCCTGCTATTCTGCACGGAAGTGTGAAAACACATTTTGGCCAGGATGTAAAAATGACAGCTGTATGGTTCACAAGAAGGTGTGGTAAAATGCCAATGTTGAGAATCTGGCATGAAAATATTGTGACTTTGTTAACTTACGGCGTGTGTAACAACTGCACTAATCCCTCGTAAAACAGTCATTTTTGTATTTTTCCACAAATTTGCAATATAGGCTTTTGAGATCCCCTAATGAACAGTGGCACTGTCATTTCGTTAATCAGCCCTGAAAGGTGATTCCCACAGTGACTGTGAAATCACCTTTCAGGACCAAATAATGCTATGACAGTGCAAGAATTCATGAGGAGGGGTCTCAAAAACCCCATGTTGAAAATTTGGGGCCAAAATTCCAAAATACCTGAGACATGCAGCAAAGTTGAAAAACCCTATTTATTCCAATATACAGCTTACGGTATTTCCTCAGTTGTGGTCAGCTTTGAAGAGTGCAGACGTGTTCCCGGTCCACCAGATCACTCCACTGACCTGAGGGTGAAGGGTGGGGGGGTGGGGAGGCAGGGTGCAATAGAGGGTGGTGTGGTTGGGGGCAGGGAGACTATGAGGGACCATTTTTGTTTTACAGGTGACAAAAAATGAAGACATCAGGGACAGTTTTTTTTGTTTCAGGGGATTTGGCACACTGGGGTGGGCTCCCAGCATGCCACCTAAATGTTTGGGGGGTTTGTAGCTGACGGGGGATTGGGCATCCTCATTGGCACGCAACATGGGGGGAGGATGTTATGCTGATGGGGATTGGGCACCCCCGACGGCACACAGGAATCAAGCCAAGAGGCATTGGGCACCCCCTCAGCATTTAACAATTGGGGGGTTCTTTATGCTGATGGGGATGGGCCCTGTCAGCACACAAAGAAGCGGGGGGCAAGCCTAGGGGGATTGGGCACCCCCTCAGCATTTAACAGCAGCGGGGTGATTTGTGCCAGCGGAAGTAGGCTCCCCGTCGGCACATTCAGAGGGCGGGAAACCCGACAGGGGATTGGGCACCCTGAAGTCGGCAGTTTGGTGGCCACTGTGCCGCCATGCTCATAATGTCGGCGAGCATATCCAGGGAAGGTCTGCTTCATCTGACGAGCTTTGCTTGGATTGCAATGGACCTTTCCTTAGATGTGCGCGCTACATTATGTATGCATGGTGTGGTGCTGGCATGCAGGCTGATTAGGGAATGAGGGACACACCTACTGGTGTGTGCCCTGCATTCGCCCAACAGCGACCGTGCCTCCAAAGCTGCACTACTGCAAGATGCTGGCTGCACAAATGCGCCAACATAAAAATAAACACCTTGGTGCAAAACATCATGGGTAACATATGCAGCATACCCATGATGCCATTAATTGTGACTGAGGCTTTAGAGACTGCATATTTTGGAGAGATGCACAAAAAAACAAATAATAATTTGGATATTTCTTCTCTCCTAACATCCTAATCCAGATCCCATGTACTGTTCTTCCTGCAAGCTGCCTCTTAAGTATGCTCCCTCTGAGTGTACTACACGTCGAATGCCTTGGGGTCTGATTTGGTACCTGGCTAAGACAATAACTATATTACAATGAGGAGTCCCATCTGTGCAAAACACCAGTCTGTAATTTGTCTTTCCCAGCTCATACTGGGTCAGATGCACAAGCCTATTTAAAGCAGCAGTGCAGTGGAATTGGGCAAAAAATATTTGACCTTACCCTTTTTTACCATAAAAGATTCCAGACATGTCCCAATTTTATTTGGTGGCAGCATTTTCTGCCAAAATGTGAGTATTTTATGAATCTTTTAATTTAGTTTTTTTTTTCCTCAGGAAAAAAAGGTGGCCACCACATTTGGCTTAGAAAAAACATTGTAAACCTGGTAAGGGTTAGGACAGAAAAAAAGAAAAAACAATTATGGTATGCAGCACGAGAGGTACTTAACAATGTTGAGCTGACAGGTATGCTGATCCTTTTTATTGGCTGTAGCTGAAACAAACTTTTTTTTTTTTAACAATTTTGTTGCACTGCTGCATAAAAGGCGGTGTTGGTTGTGGTGAAGCCATGCCAGCCTGCTTTGCCCAAGGATTTGCATATCCATAATGCCTTGCACATGTATTTGCAGACCCATAATGCCTTGCACTGTGAGTCAGGTTGTACAGTATATGAATGATTTGGAGAAATGTGCAAAAAACAAACATTCTGTGCATTTCCCCTAACATCCTTTTATAGATCCCTTGTGCTACTCTTCCTGCAAACTTTCTCTTTGGTAGACTCAGCCCAAGACTCTGATATTCTTTTTATGCCATAAATTATTTAAGGCCTAATCTGCTGGCAAATAATATGTTAGTATGTTAGTATTTATCCTCCACAGCTAACATTGGTGGCTGTTCAGCCCCACCCCTGCCTTCCATGGTGAGCTACTGCCTCTGTCAGCCCCAGGGGATTTAAATCCCCTGTGGATTCCCCCCATGGTGGTGCCAGAGGAGGTAGGGCTACCCCTATGAGCACAATTCAGAACTGCCCCTGGTACCGAGCGGCAGTGCAGGCCATGGGAAGACAGGTGGGGCTTCGTTAACACCACCTGACTGCTGTTTTCCATTTTTCTCCCAAGTCCCACCCTGGCAGTGATGGTATGCCAGTATGTGTGTGTGGAGACACGCACATGCTGCAGAACTGCTGTTCTCACCCTTCAACGCCTCTCTGAGTCTGCAGTACCCCTGGGCCTCAAGACAGTGGCAGTCAAGGGCCAAGACGGCTTGACCACCTATTCCCAGAAGAGGAGAGCAGTCAATGGGATGTTCAATTCTCTTCCCCCTGGCCAGCCCACAGCAGACCGCTCTTGTTCCTGAACCTGGGTTGCCAGTGTGGTGGCAGGTGAGATGCAATAATCACAATCCTCCATACCACTAGGTCAGCCTGAGGCCTCAATATTCAGGTTAGCATGGCGCTAACATGAACTGTCCCGCTTAACCAGAGGGCATCCCAAAAGGATGGGGGCCATACTCAAAGGGCCCTGTTACGCAGTGCTCAGTGAATAGCACAATCACACTAAATATACCTCTGCACCCATGCAAATGAGGGAAACCTCTTGCATATAGGGCACAGTTGTAGGGTTAGTAGATTTTGCAAGACCTATCTACTGCTTCAAGACCCTACCATTAACAACATGTACAGCAGTGCACCTGCCACGTGGCCAGCAGTGGTGCCAGACAATGTCAAGAACCTAACTCCATGCCGCCTTGTCTCCAGAATTTACAGATGCAGTCCCTGCTACTCCAGTGGTACCCCCCTCCTTCCCAAATCCTGATATAATGTGAAAATTCCTGGTAACCCAGTGATACACCCCCAGCCAAAAACCTCGTTATGTTGTACTATACTCTGTGGCTCACCCATTCAGCACCCAGCACCCCCTTCCCCTGTCTAGCACTGATCCAGCCTCCTAAAGCATGTCCTTGACTGTGAGTAGCACTGACGATGCTAACTGGCACAGGCCCGCCTCTCACCACTTCGGCCAACCACCATCTGAATGACCGGAAACAAGCATGCATGCTGTAGAAACAGTTGTTGACAATAACTTTAGAGTTTAATAGATAGTCATTTTAGATGGAAACTTAATCCTTTGTTGTTAAAGGATGACCAACTTAAGAATATAATAATAAAAGAGATAAAAACCTTTTTGAAATAAATGATAATGGACAGAAACCATAACTAGCTTTTGGGACACTTATAAAACCTATTTTAGAGGCTATATAATTGCTTTCAACATTGCTAAAAAGAAAAAGGCACAAGAGGAATTCTGGATTAATGAGGACTTATTAAAAATCATAAATACATCTGGCCCAGTGGCGTGGAGAGCTGAGGCATCACCGCCTTACCTCCTACCACGCCGGTGACCCATGTTCACGGTGCGAGAGGGTTGCTGGGGGTCAGCCGGGAAGGGAGAGAATTGAGCATCTGGAGGACAGCTCTCCTCTCCTGGGGGGAGGGTGGGGACATGGACCAGCATTTGCCTGACCCCCTAGTGGCAGCTGGGGGCCAACATGCCAGGTCCCATAATGTGGGGGCAGAGTGCAAGCAGCTGCCCAATGTACAGCATGCAGATGTGCGCGCTGGGCATCATTGGCAGCATTGCACACTCACACTCCGCACAAGGAAAAAAGAAAATTGGTTCCCACCACAGCAGGATGATGATGGTCCCCTCCATGCGCCCACCCTGAGAGAACATTTCCCACAGCTGGATCTGTGCTGGTGGGTTGAGTCGCTTCCACCCCTACCATGAAGGGTAAGTTGTAGGACAAGAAGGAGGGGGTCTGATGCTCGCTGCATGGACGAGGGGAAGTCAGAGATAGCCGTGGTGGGAGCTAGAGAAACAAATATACAAAAAAATAAATCATAAACACAGTATAATTTGTGCAACTTAAGGATATTCAGAGGTTACAATGAACCATAACCCTGAAACAGGAGAATATGGTTTATTTAGAATCTGGGAATCTGGAATGAAGGCTGGCAGTCTTCTTCCTTCCATCTTAAAAGAAGCAAACACAAACTATTATTCTTGGACTAAGATATCATTATATATATATATATATATATATATATATATATATATATATATATATATATATATCAAGATATATAAAATAAATTTGGTACTAAGGGTCTAGACATTGCAAACCAATTTACAGAGTTCTATCAAAAAATATAAAAGCAAGGGTAGGAACTCATTGCTACAGACAAGTCAAGTTTCTTTCGTCTTTTGGTCTACCACAGGTAACAGATGAGGTAAATTATCCTTGGATAAACCACTCTCTGTTATGGAAATCACTAATTCCATTCAGTCCCTCCCCTCTGGTCATACTCCAGGACCTGATGGTACTCCAGAGGAATTATATAAACATCTGTGCTCCACTTTACAGGGATATTTACACAGTGTGTCGAAACATCCTCTCTCCACCTCACTGAATGAGGCCTTCATCTGTGGAATACCCAAGAAACAATAGTACATCAGGCACTGAGCAAATATAGACCTGTATAACTACTTAATGGTGATTACCTTCAGAATTCAAGGGATAATTCAGAAAATTATGGGGCAAGAACAAACAGAATTTATAAGTGGTAGAAATGGAGTTTACAATGTGCGATGGCTTCTCTCCCTCATATGAGTTTCAAAAAAATCCAAAGAGCCCACCAATGCACTTTCACTAGCTCTCCGTAATGCACTTGAGTTATTTGAATGGAATGTATGGAGTTTGCAGCAATTTGGTGTTGGAACACAGTTTTGTATGTGGATTTCTATACTTTATAATAACCCATTGGCTGCGGCATTCATAAATGGGATATCTTCTCCCTTTAAATTATTTAGAGGAACCGAGCATGGATGCCCACTGTCTTTTCCCTTTTTTGCAATTAAATAAACTTTATTGATGTCTGCCTTTTTTAATTTCAGCCATCACCCCTCATTAAGGAAATCACACACTCCCCTGCTGTAAGAGGAATCAAAACTAGTAACACACGTGATAAGACTTTTGCATATGCAGATGACCTTTTGCTAACCATGAGCAGACCGACAAGTTCCAATGCAAATTTTAAATAAATTCTACAGGAATTGGCAATTATCTCAGGTGTAATCATCAACTGGAAAGAAATCGCCATCCACATGCTGTGTGACACCTTATTTGTGTGAGACAGTTCTGACGGAGTGACTCTTCGCTGTACTTGTGAAGATTTTACTTATTTTAGTATACATTGGCCAAATACTCAATGTGTAGTTTTGTGGGATTTGTAGTTCCATGTGAATCAGGAACTACAGAACTTCCTGTCAAGTTGTATCCTGGTCGTTCACTTTGATTGGGGATAAACTTTATTTTACTGGGCTACAAGTGTGCTTAAAACCTTCTGGCGCAGTAGTCAGCCCTTGTGTTTTTATTAAAAACTTTGTTTATTGAGACTGTTTGATTCCACAGTCTGGATCACCTGACCTGAGTGGTCTTCCATGTGCAGAGCATAAACAAACTCTCTAGGTGAGCGGAGCGAGCGACAGCGGGTGAGCATGCGAGATATGTGCGCAAACACGTGCGTGTCCAGTGTGTGTTTTATATGTTTGGTGGGGTAGCAGTTTTAAAACCAGAAGTAAAAAAAAGCAGAGTCAATAGACATAGAGTTAAAATACGAACCCTGGATGGGGACTGGGGTAATAAATGGAAGCCTTGCCACATGTATGTTGTAAGTGAGACGGATGACAGTAATGAGGGATTCTGTTGCAACAAATGCCACAAAATCTTAAACGTGGAAAAGGAGTTGAGTACCCTTAACTTAAAACTAAACAAACTAAGCAGGGGAAATAATATATCTAAGGGGACCAGTGTAGACAAAACTACAAATGAGTCTGGCATGCAAACTGATGGTTATTTAAACAGTATGGGTGCAGCCACATCCACTCAGCTAGTCTATAATGAAACTGGTATTCAGACAGATCCTTAAATGTTAGAACAACTGATCAGACCTACTACAGTAGAAAGAGAGATGCACCAAAAAGGATTGAGCGATTATGAAAATGGAAAGGATGAATGGACACTGGTAGAAAGCGACAGGAACTCTAAAAGAGGTCATAGAGTTATGGAATTCAAAATGCCATTAGATAACACATTCTCTTGTCTAGGTGACGGTGCACTAGAGACAGAGAACACTATGGAAGTATCTGTATGCTAGGTACAACCTAGCACTAGTGAACATACTACTGCATATTTAAATCCACATATAATGTCTCTCTGTTCTATTGTAGACGAGAAGGATGCAGCAGAACCTAATGGAACAAAAAGTCCTGGAAATAGTGGGCAAGATGATAGTAATGAGATGAGCCAGACATATGGTTCAGGAAGGAAGAACCAACATGACAAGCCATCTAAAAGTAGATGAAATGTCAAACAAGGCCAGAATAGCAATATTGATACTGTCTTATTTAATGCAAGCCTAAATGAGGAAAACACCACTGGCTTAACCACAAACAGAATTGATGATATTGAAGGGCTAGAAAAGAATACTCCAAATCACAGGAATGAAATATCAGAAGTAGAAACAAAACATCAGGTCTATGTATTAGGAGACTTGATTATAAAATACATAGTCTTGTCTGTAACACAGACAAAAGTAATTGAACATGCAGCAGTTACAAGGGGGCCAAAATTTCGGACTTGACACAAATGGTAAATACAATTCTGAGAAATGCTGGTCACAGGCCCCTGGTGATAATACATATAGGTACAAATGACATCACTAGAAATAGTTTTGAAGGAATAAAAAAAGATTACATAATCTTAAGTGAACTTTTGGTAGCAAAAGGATGCGAGGTAGCATTCTGTGAAATTCTACTTGTACCTGGGGCCACACTACAAATAACAAGGAAAATGAAGAAAATAAACAACTGGCTTAGATCATGGAGTCTAAAACAAGGGTTTACATGCCTCATGCTCTGGGAAAACTTTGAGAACCACCCCAACTTGTACTGCTAGGATGGATTACATTTAAGTACCAGAGGAAGCAAAGTTTTAGAAAAGAAAATTGAAGCACATATACAAAACTGTTTAAACTAGAAAGTCGGGGGGAGGGTTTTTTACTAGGAAATAAAGCAAGCAGTATGAACTCTCCACATGTTGGTCTAAACAACACATAGGAGGCTATAACCTATTATTAACCAGTGCTAGAAGCCTTAATATTATCAAGAAAAACAAATTAGAAACACTCATTCAACATCTTGATCACCATTTAGCGGCAATCACTGAGACTTGGTGGAATGACTCATCGAGTGGAATGAGAAATATTACTGGATTTAAATTGTACAATAAAGATGGAGATCACAGAATAGGGGGTGGTGTCTGTATATATATGTCCAACTCAATTCCTTCATATTCAATTAAGCAGCTTAAAACATCAACAAACAACGTGGACACTATTTGGTTACAATTGAAATTTCCAGGGCACTCACCTATTACATTTGGAAACTGTTATAGGCCATCATCATCTAACCATGAAGATACAGCAACCCTTTGCCAAGAAATTGTACAAGCATCAGAACAAGGCAATATTATTGTAATGGGGGACTACAATTTTCCTGGTATTGATTGGGACAATTTAAAAGCAAAAACTGAGCTTGAATCCCTCTTCTAAGATGCAGTTATAAATAATGACCTTGAGCATATGGTATTCAAACCAACAAGAGATATTAACATCTTGGACTTAATTCTAACTAATGTTAGTCACCTCTTTAGCAATATCACTACAGTACCACCATTAGGAAACAGTGATCACAATATGATTGTATGCACACTGAAATGTCATAAACCTCAAACCTTAAATATAAAAACAAAAATAAGAGGCTATAACAAAATAAATCTAAACCAAGCAGTAAATCACCTAAGCAAAATAGATTGGCAAAGCTTACTTCTCAACTTAGGAGCAGAAGAAGCATGGATATGCTTAAGGGATATTATAACCTTTGTGGTTGACAAATATGTGCCACTGATGGATAAATACAATAAGGATGGTAAAATACCAAGTTAGACGATTCCAAGTATAAGTAGACTACTAAAATACAAGCTCAAAGCATATAGGAAATATAAAATGTGTCCATTAGCAGTCAATAAACAACACTATCTTAAAATACAAAAAGATTTAAAAAGTAAGATCAGGAAAGAAAGATATAAATTAGAATTTAAAATTGCTCATAGCAAGGACACCAAACTATTATATTCTATATGAATTCAAATAGAACTCCATCAACCATTATAGAATCTATTGATGAAAAGGGAATAAAGTTAATTGATCCCATCAAAATAGCAAATAGTTTTAACAATTATTTCACGTCAGTATTTAGTCCCAAAGTCCATGGTTCAAATATGGCTATTGATGTAACAGATAGGCATTATACCTTTAGTGTGGATGAGGAACAGTATGAATTGCAGAATGTCAAAATATCTACTGCCTCTGGCCCAGATAATATCAATCCGAAGCTACTGAGTAGGTAACTGGCTGGGTGGCAGGACGCAGAGGGTGGTGGTAAATGGCTGTCACTCCACAGAGGGAAGAGTGACCAGTGGGGTACCACAGGGATCAGTGCTGGGACTGGTCCTATTCAACATCTTCATCAGTGACATCTTCATCAGTGACATTGCGCAGGACCTAGAAGGCAGAATTTCACTGTTCGCTGATGACACAAAGCTCTGTAACAGAGTAAACACACCAGAGGGTTGCGACAGAATGAGAAGGGACCTGCAGAAACTTGAAGAATGGTCAGGATTTTGCAGTTGAAATTCAATGCAAAGAAGTGCAAGATAATGAATATGGGGCACAAAACCCTGGCACAATATATCAGTTGGGGGTGAGGATATAGCATGCACCAAGCAGGAAAGGGATCTTGGGGTTGTCATCTCTGATGACCTCAAGGTAGGGAAACAGTGACAAGGCAGCAGGTAAAGCAAATAGGATGCTGGGATGCATAGGCAGGGGCATCACCAGCAGGAAATGGGAGGTCATAATTCCACTATACAAGACACTAGTGAGGCCCCATCTGGAGTACAGTGTACAGTTCTGGAGACCTTACCTACATAAGGACATAGACAGGGTAGAGGGTTCAGAGGAGGGCAACAAAGATGGTGCATATTGCATCACAAGTCCTATGAGGACAGGTTGAAGGAACTGAACATGTACTCCTGGAGGAGAGGAGGAGAGAGGGATATGATAGAGACATACAAGTATCTTACAGGGAGAAACAGGGTGCATGAATACAATATTTTAAGTGAAAAGATGTTCCAGGACTAGAGGGCATGGGATGAAGTTGGAGGAGGATGATTCAGAGGAAACGTGAGGAAGAATTTCTTCACAGAACGGGTGGTGGATAAGTGGAACACCCTGCCAGAGGAAGTGGTGGGGCTGAAACAATCACGGATTTAAGAATGCATGGATAGACATAAAGGAATTCTGGAGATCAGGGTAAGGGCAACATACTTCTAGGAAAACATAAACTGAATTTACAAGCTCAAATGGGCAGACTGGGTGGGCCATAGGCCCTTATCTGCCGACACTGTCTATGTATCTATGTATCTATGTACTGAGACATGGATGTTACACACTAGCACTTCCTTTATGTATTATTTTCAACAAATCTCTGGAAAGTAGGATTGTACTGTCGGACTGGAGATCAGCAAATGTAACCCCGATATTAAGGAAGGAGATGAGACAAAATGCTAGAATTATAGGCCTAGCAGTATAACTTCCATCTGATGTAAAATAATAGAAAAACTTATCAAAGCCAGATTAGAGCAGGAAATAAACAATATGGGCATTTCTGACAATACTCAACATAGGTTCCGAAAAGGAAGGTCTCGTACAAAAAATTTCACAGCTTTTTATGAAAAGATCAGCGAAAGCCTTGATAGAGGGTGCCCTTCAGATGTGATCCCATTGGATTTTTCAAAGGCATTTGACAAACTTCCTCATAAAATCCTGGTGAATAAGCTATTAAAACTTGGTTTTAGCCATCTATTGGTAAGATGGATAAATAACTGCCTAATGGACAGAGTACAAATGTAAATGGGTTCACATCTCATGAGAAAAATATTACTAGTGGGGTTCCTCAGGGCTCAGCTTTGGGCCCAGTATTGTTTGGCCTATTCATTAGTGACATATAACAGGATATTAAAAACAACCTGGTAAAATTTGCTGATGATTTGAAATTAGGTGGTGAAGTTGATACCTTCAACAAGCACCTGACTATGGTAAATGATGTAAATCAAATTATGAAATGGGCTGAGATGAATGGGATGCAGTTCAATCTCGATAAATGTGTTGTACTTCATTATGGAATGAAAAATTGTAATGACAGTTACATTATTGGTCAGCAAATACTTCATACAGTTACCTCTGAAAGTGATCTTAGGGTCATAATGAACAACTCTCTTACATCTACAGATCATTGCAGTCAGGTGACATTTAAAGCTAGAGGTATTACCAAAAGAATCAAATGTTCATTTGTATGTAGATCGGAACAGTGTGTCATCCCTTTGTATAGGAAGTATGTCAGGCTATTATTGGATTATGGATCTCCAGTTTGGTCCCCGTACCTTGTGAAGGATATTAGGATGATAGAAGGGGTGCAATGTTCAGTAACAAAACTAATATCTAATCTAAAGGGACACTGGTATGAATCTAGACTAAAAAGCACGGGTATGTTCCCTCTTCAATTAAGAAGACAGAGAGGTGACCTTTTATTGCTACATAAAATATTAGATTCACCTGATCTTATGGAGCAATACGGTATTGCATATAGTAATACCAGAGATCATCTCTATTCTCATGGAAGGAAACTAGTCATACCTAAGGCACAGACCTCAAAAAGAGACAATTATTTTCACAGTTAGAAGCATAAAGGCATGGAACAGGCTACCAAGAGAAAGTGCTGAAACAAGCAGTTTTCAGGAATTTAAGAGAGTTCTGGACAGATTAATCTATGTAGATAATAAGGTGGATTGATTGCTCACAGGTGCGGGGGATAATTTAGATGGCTTTTAGCCCCCTTTTGTCCTACTTTTCCTAGTAATCCTAGTAAGCTTTTTTACTCAGCTAAACACCCTGGCCATAACTAATGTAGCCTAATAGGTATTACGTGAATCAAAAAGAACTTCACCTGTCTAGGCTCAGTGACAGTCCTTAAGGAAGCCTTAACATCTTATTTATTCAATCAGGCCTATTGTTTTAGCTACTATATCTGTAGATAGATAGATAGATATATACTGCCGATAGATAGATAGATAGATAGATAGATAGATAGATAGATAGATAGATAGATAGATAGATAGATACTGTCGATAGATAGTATCAATAGATAGATAGATACTGTCGATAGATAGTATCGATAGATAGATAGATAGATACTGCCGATAGATAGATAGATAGATAGATAGATAGATAGATAGATAGATACATACTGTCGATAGATAGTATCAATAGATAGATAGATAGATAGATACTGCCGATAGATAGATAGATAGATAGATAGATAGATAGATAGATAGATACTGTCGATGGATAGTATCGATAGATAGATAGATAGATAGATAGATAGATAGATAGATAGATAGATAGATACTGTCGATAGATGAGTATCTAAAAGATAGATAGATAGATAGATAGATGATACGTAGATAGATAGTATCAATAGATAGATAGATGAGATAGATACCTTTATAGACAGATAGATAGACAGATAGATAGATAGATAGATACGATACTGTCGATAGATAGTATCAATAGATAGATAGATAGATAGATAGATAGATACTGTCGATAGATAGTATCAATAGATAGACAGATAGATAGATAGATAGATACTGTCGATAGATAGTATCAATAGATAGATAGATAGATAGATAAATAGATAGATAGATAGATACTGTCGATAGATAGTATCAATAGATAGATAGATGGATAGCCAGATATGTAATATGTATCAGTCACTGCTGTATTTTAACGTATTTGGTTTGTTTCCCTGCATGGTATGCTGAACCTTTTAAAAAGGGTACCCCATGAATAAATTTTGCCTTGCATTGCCTTGCTTTGACATGAAACTAACAAGGAAAATTGGAAATCAATAGCGTTTCATCGGAATCCCTTGTTTAGTAAAACTGAAATTGACTTAGAAAGACAGAACAAACTAAGAGGTAAGAGATATATTTTGGAACAAACTGGCAAACATCACAGACAAATATGAAGTTAAAGACATCTGGGGGCAATAAAGGAATCAGTCCAAGAAGCACCAAAGCTGTGCATTAGAACAGTGAGGAAAATAAACGGACACAAGAAACCTGTATGGTTCATTGATCAGGTCTGATCAACAATTAAGGACAAAAGAAGGCCTTCCACAAGTTCAAAAAGATTGAAGGGTAGAAGAATTGGATGATTTACATCAAAAAGAATAAGGAAGCAAAGAGGGTGGTAAGGGAATCAAGGTCAGAGACAGAGTTTAGGATCGCAGAGGAGAGAAAGTCAGGGGAAAACACTTTCTTCGGTGTGTTCAGGAAAAAAGAAGGAAAGGGGGTGGGATCACAAAACTGCTGGATGGGGATGGATTGGTGGAGGAAGACAGTAACAAGGCAAATGTTCTAAATAACTTCTTCTGCTCAGTATTCTCAGTATTTACAAGGGAGAAAACTGGCCCAGTGCTGGAGAGTGGTGTAAGAGTGGCTGATAGAGGATCCAGATAATGAGAGATCTGCTATTTACCACAGGTAGGAACAGGGATGGGCTGGCAGCTGTCAAGCCAGAGAAAGCACAGGGACCAGATGGTTTGCATCTGAGAGTACTAAAATAATTGGCAGAAGAGTTAGCTGATCCCTGACACACCCGTTCAACAAATCACTGGAAACAGGAGTGGTTCTGAGGGACTGGAGGGTGGCGAACATGGTGCCACTTTACAAAGGGGGAGCAGGTAGGAAGTGGCGAATCACAGACTGGTTAGCCTCACTTCTGTAGTTGGCAAACTAATGGAAACCTTGATTAAACAAGACCTCGTGCAATGCCTAGAGGAGAACGGGCTCTAGGACACAAAGCAACATGGATTCATGGCAGGCAGGTCGTGCCAGAGGAATCTTATCACCTTTTTCGAATGGGTGACAAAGGAATCAGATAGGGGACATGCAGTGGACCTTCTCTATTTTGACTTCAGCAAGGCATTCAATTCTGTGTCACACAAACACCTGCTGAAGAAGCTGAAGGACATAGGGGCCGCAAACAGCATAGTCAGTTGGGTGGGCAACTGGCTCACAGACAGGAGACAGAGGGTGGTGGTTATTGGGGCAAGGTCAACTGAGGGTACGCTTACTAGTTGGGTTCCCCAGGGATCTGTGCTGGGCCCTGTTCTCTTTAACATATTCATCAGAGATGTTGGCAGTAGTATCCAGGGTAAGCTAGCCCTGTTCTTGGATAACAAGCTTGGAGGGTGGGTCATGAAGGGGTTAGGGACCAACAAGAAGACCTCCAAAAACTGGAAAGGTGGTCTAGCCTGTGACAGTTGAAGTTCAACGCAAAAAAGTGCAAAGTGATGCATCTCGGTAAAGGGAACTCAAGGATGGAGTATTGACTTAATGAGGTTAAACTGAGCACCTCGCAGGAAGAAAGGGACCTAGGGGTCATTATTACTGACACCCTGAAGCAGATGATCCAATGTAACAAAGCCTATAGCAAGGCAAACAAAATGTTGGGGTGTATAGGTAGGGGGATAGATAGCAGGAAGAGGGACGTGATCATCCCCCTCTATGGATCTCTAGTTAGACCACATCTAGAGTACTGGGTTCAGTTTTGGAGGCCACACCTGAAGAAGGATAGGGACAGGCTGGAATCAGTACAGAGGAGGATGATGAAGAACATACAAGGTTTGCAGGGACTCCACTATGAGGAGTGGCTAGCAGCACTGAATATGTACTCACTGGAAACCAGGAGGGAGAGGGGTGACATGGTAGAAACAGTCACGTTCTTAAAAGGCATAAACAAAATGCCTGACACAGAGGAGCTGTTCCATAGGGTCACCAGCACAACGACAAGAAGGCATGAAGGGAAACTGAGGAGGGGGGAGTTTCAGGAGGGATCTAAAGAAGTACTACTTCACGGAAAGTGTGGTGGAGCCATGGAATAGTCTGCCAGTGGAGATGGTGGGGCAGAGACTGTGATGAGTTTCAAGCTTAGGTAGGACAGAGCTAGAGCACAATCACAATATTGTAAGTATTAATTCGGGTGAGGGTAGTCCTCGGGGCAGTCATTAGGGCCTGGCATTTCATGGGCAGACTCGATGGATCCTGGGTCTCCTTCTGTTGTTATTTTTCTATGTTTCTATGCTTCTACACCTTGAAATAAAAACAAAATAATGAAGTAAATAAATGAATAAATACATTTTGGAGAAATTAATTCAATTAAACATGGTTTCGGCACCCAAAAATATTCTATATTTTAAATAATATACCCATCTTAATTCCACAAAAAATGATTTCAGAAATTGGAAGGGACTATAAAGAAAAGTGTCTGTGATGAGAAACCAACGAGGCTGACTTTAAATAAGTTCAAGGCTCCATGGCAAAAAGAAGGACTTGGGCTTGGCTTGCCTTGGGGGCAAACATACCACAGGGCCTACAAACAGACATCCCATTGGTTCCAAGGTTCTCCGTCAGTAATTCTCCATAGTGGATGTCAGTAGAGGCACAATTAGTCAAACCTCACAAAATAACTCACTTTCTGCTACTACCATTAAATACTTTTCTAGGTGGTAGCCCATGCATGGCTGAATCTATCTATGTTTGTAAAAGTACGTACCAAAAATACTTGAATGTCATCCCCCCACTCCCATAAAAGTGATATCTAGAAACATACAATCACATGCCATGATATGGTCAGATGTTTTCAGACATTTTGTGATATATTCAGCCTCTGCAGTCGTATTAGTCTGGAATTTTGCTATGCATATTTTTGCTCTCCCGGGTCACCCTGAAAATGGGACTGTAATTGTCTCAGTGGGCCCATCCAAGTATCAAAATTCAATAAATAAAATAAATAAACTTCATCTCACCTCTATTTGCCAATGTGACTGCTTCACCTAACCAGGAGCCCCGTGTTTCACTGCCTTCTACCCTAGACAGGTCTACTGCCCCTCTTACCATGCCCTCCCTCCCCTGCCTCCCCCAGCTCTCCCCCTTCCCCCACTCCCCTTCCTCACCCCCCTATCTGGCACTTACGGACAACTATCCCACCTCTTCCTTTCCCCTGGGGTACTCCTACCTTTCCCCCCTTACCCTATGACAATGGCCTTCCTGCCTGCATACCATGCCCTCCCTATCCACACACCAACAATGCTTATTACCAAGTTTACTTCTAAGTTTATTCTCGAAGTTTGCCCTTGCACATTTTGAGGTACTGTATTTAAACTATGCCTCTTTTCCTTCATTTTTACTATGTAATCGTGTATTATCCTATTGACCTTTGTATGTACGTATGTTTACCTACCATTTCCTAGACGTGGAACCTTTGTAAATGAGCAGTTCCTGCTCAAAGGTATTTGTAATCCTAGATTTCAATAAATAAATAAAGATATGCTGCCTCGTGGCCCATATTGGCACTGCAGGCAGGCAGGAAATTTCTTCCAAGATATCCAGAAATGTCAGAAAATATCTGGTCATGTCTATGGCTGCCACTGTAGAAATTGTCAGCAGATAAGGACTGCAAGGCTCATCCAGTCTGCTTGCTAGCCCTATACTTGGCCCTGTCTGGTCAGTGGCTTCCCCTCCCTCTGCCCTACCTCTAAGGTTCCCCTATGCCTGTCCCAGGCATGTTTAAATCCTTCCACGGTGCTCGCTCCCACCATCTCTTGTGGCAGGCCATCCATGTGTCCACCACCCTGTCGGTGAAGAAGAACGTCCTCACATTTCCTCTCAACTTGCCATCTTCCAATTTCATATCACGACCCCTCATTCTTGTACTCCTCTTATATTGGAAGGTGTCTCCTCCCTGCATCTTGTTCATGCCCTTTAGGTACTTGAATGTTTCTGTCATGTCCCCCCTCTCCCTCCTTCAGAAAGCACATATTGAGGTCCTTCAATCTCTCCTCATGTTTTCTGGTGCAAGCCCTGTACCATCTTAGTTGCCCTTCTCTGAACTGTCTCCACCCTGTCAATGTCCTTATAAAGGTTCGGCCTCCAGAACTGCACACAGTACTTCAGGTGAGGCTTGACTAGTGTTTTATACAAAGGCATCACTACCTCCCACCTTCTGCTAGTGATACCCCTGCTTATACACCCCAGCATGCTGATGGCCATTTCTGCAGCCTTGGCACTCTGCTTTGACACTTTCAGGTCATCAGAAATAATAACCCCCTAGGTCCCTTTCTTCCTTGGTGATCATCAGCAACTCCCCCTTCCATTCTGTAGCTCACCTCCGAGTTCCTTTTTCCCAGGTGCATCATTTTGCACTTCTTTGTATTAAACCTCAGTTGCCAAACCTCAGATCATTGTTCCAACTTCCCCAGGTCCCTCCTTATTTTCTCCACCCCGTCAGGAGTATCCACCCTGTTGCAGATCTTGGTGTCAGGATCATGTGCAAACAGGCAAACCTTTCCCTCCAGTCCTTCTGCAATATCACTAATGAAGATATTAAACAGGACTGGTCCCAGGACTGATCCTTGAGGTTTCCCACTGGTCACCCCCTCTCTCCAGATTGAATCCCATTTACCACCACCCTCTGCCTCCTTTCCATTAGCCAGTTCCTAATCCAGTTTACCACCTTGTGCCCCATGCCCAGACTACCCATCTTGTTAACAAGTCTCTTATGTGGGACAGTGTTGAAGGCATTGCTCACTGATTTACTTCCTTCATCACCCAGTCAGAGACCTCCCCGCTGTGAATCCATGTTGCCTCGGATCCTGGGCTCCGTTGGATTTCAGACATCCCACTATTCTCGCCATGATTTTCCCCACTACAGAGGTGAGGCTGACTGGCCTATAGTTCCCCGCTTCCTCCTTACTGCCGGATTTGTGTAGAGGAACCACATGTGCCCTCTTCCAGTCCTCTGGAACCACGCCTGTGTTGAGTGACTCTCTGAATATGGCTACCAGAGGTGCTTCTAGCTCTTTTTGCAGTTCCTTCCATATCCTTGGTGTATGCCATCTGGCCCCATCTCTTTGTCCACCTTCAGTTCTGTGAGCTACTCCAGGACTCTCTTCACTGTGAATGGACAGGTGTCCACCCCCCCCCCACATATGTTGCCCAGCTGTGGTCCCTGACCCTAACTCTCTTCAGTGAATACTGAACAGAAACATTTATTCAGTATTTCTGCCTTTTCCAGGTCCCCCTCCTTACACTCTCCTTCATCCCCTTTGTGCCTTACAATACCCCTCCAGTTTTTCTTCTTTCGCTGATGTACCTGTAGAATGTCTTGTCCACTTTCTTTACCAGCTGCGCCAATCCTTCCTCAGTTCACACCTTTGCTCTCCTAACAGCCTTTCCCACTTCCCTAGACACTCTAGGTACACCTCCATCTTCCTCCCTTTGGGTCTCCTTACATTTCCTGAAGCACGTTCTTTAAGCCCTTACCTTGTCTGCTACCTCTTTCAGGAACCATAGTGCCTTCCTCCTTTTCTTGCCTTTGGATACAGTTCTGTCTAGAATAACCCAGTAAATTAGTATAAATAATGAACCTCAGAGAAACATAGGATGGATGGAAAAAGGTGTTCATATTGTAGTAGATTTATGACATTATGACACTAACCAGTTATCAACATTTGACGAGGCACATGCAAAATGTGTTGTTCATTAATTCCAGTTCTGGCACTATCTCCACGTTAGATAAGCATTACGAGCTTGAGTGTTTCTGTCTGATTACTCCCTTCCTGAAAACTCTGATTGGGATGGAGACTAATCAAAACAGCAGCTCTTAGAAAATGAGCCAGCAACCTATACAAATGTATTTCTGAATGTGATCCCTGCAATAACAGAGAGGGCTCAGATTAGACAGGAAAGTGATTTAAGAATAGCTGTAAAATCCACAATGCAGTCCACCATATGGGAGAATGCTTACAAATCTTACTGAGAGTTTAAAGGTAGACAAATTCAATTTAAAATTCTACACTATTGTTATTGCTCTCCCTGACCCGTATGGCCCTGCTGGAGATGTAGGGAGCACCATGCTCTTGTAGGACATATTTATTTATTCATTTAATTCTTTGGAAAACCAAGTGAGGTGTACTGGGCACAAGGTCCGTTTATAGGCGCAACTCAGACAATAGGAAAAGGTGACAAGTACAAGAAATGACAGACATATAAGGTAAGCAAGGTTGAAACACGTGCAGTTCACACAAATACTAGGTACTTTAGGGCGTACCGGGGCAATATGTCATTTCAAACATAATGCTGCTAAAACTGAACTGCAGAAATTGGGTCTGACTTCACAGCTACAGGGATAGCGTAGCACACGTCAGTTACTGCTACCCCTGTAGCTGTCACCATATGGGAAAAAGTGAACAATTAGTTAGCAGTGTGGGGCCTTTCTGCACTGCTCTTATGGTGGAGAGGGCTAAGGCACAAGTAGCTAGGGCAAAGGAGACCTGAAAACCAAGGTTCTGTTCCCAGTCTCCAGTTGTGTTTTCCATCCTCCCCCCAAACTTTATTATTTGTGTGTTGTCCCCTTACCCAATGTAATCCCCCCAAGTTTCTCCCCACCCCCGAGTTCCAAGCTCCCATGGAGTTGATTATATTAATTTTTTTGGGCAAAGCCCCCACAAAAACTCAAGTTACAGGCTAGCCCAGTGGCGCTGAAGGTTGAGGCACTGGTAAAGGTAGGTAGGTAAAAATGTATTTCTTTAAAGCGCCCTTCCCAAGCTCAGGGCACTTTTACAGTAATTCAAACACTTTAAATACAATCCATATAAAAACAATAAATACAACAACCACAGATAACCCCCAATTATTAAGTCCCAGCAAATGCTTGGTTAAAGAAAAACATTTTTAACTGTTTTTTAAAATTTTCCACAGTCAGGCAATCTTGTATCTGACGAGATAGAGAATTCCACAGGTTAGATGCCATAAAGGCAAAAGATCTACCTCCAGATGTTTTTAGATATACTCATCAGAGGATCGTAGTGAGCAGGCGGGGCAGTAAAGCCCCAGGAGCTCTTTCAGGTAGTGAGGTCCCAAATTGTGTAGGGTCTTATAGGTCAGCAATGCGACCTTGAAGGTGATCCGCCACTGTATTGGCAGCCAGTGAAGATCATGCAGCACAGGTGTTATATGGCTAGATCTAGGAACTCCCATCAACAACCTGGCCATCACATTCTGCACAAGCTGCAAGTGGAGGATATCCACCCCTGGCAACCCTAGATAGAGGGCATTGCAGTAATCAAAACAGCTGGTGACAAAGGCATGGACCAGGGTAGGAAGATCTTCAGGCAGGACCAAGTGTTTCACTCAAGCTATATTCCTTAGATGGAAAAAAGCAGACTTGACTATGGCTGACACCTGCACCATCAGTGTCAAGCCCTCATCAAATATCACGCCCAGGTTATGCACTTGGCCAAAGGCCAAAAGGGCCCCCCCAAGATATAAACCTGAGGGTTTCCCAGTCCAAGCCCCTATTGTCCTTGTGACACTTGGAGAGCTGGTTCTGATCACTGTATCATTTTCATAATATAAAAGTGTGTTATGGACTGTCTGTCATAAGAGATGCTGAGAAATCTGGTGCTCTTGGAGTGACCTTGCTTACCCCGCACCCCCAGGTCTCAGCTGAAAGATGAAAGCCATGAGATAATTACAGGCTGGAAGAGACTTGAGTTGAAGATATCCTGTTTAGGTGGCCAATTGTAGCTTGCCAGATGCCAAGATAGATCATATCCATTTTATGACATTTGGAGGGAAACCCAGGTTATTACACACAGGTGCGAAGTTGTAAATATTCCTTTGATGCCTGTGTGAGAGAGGATACAGCTAAAGATGAGAGGAGGATCTTGGAAATTTACAACCTTGCTTGGGAAGTCACATGGAGAAAATGAGTTATGCTGAGGTTACAGAATTTAATACTTTGAAAAGACATCCTGTTTTTGTATAGATACATTTTTTATATAGCCTGACAGAGGAGGAGCTAGGTGACCTCTTACAAAGGGGTTGGCAAATACAGCTTTCTTTAAGGAATATTCTGTTTTACTTCGGGGAGACACTTCTATCAAAACTCTGACAGAGAAACATCTATGAGCACTTTAAGCAGGTATTTAGAGAGAGAGACAAATCTAAGTACTGTAGTAGGAATTGCACTGTTTAAACCTTGTTCTTTTAAAAGATTTGTATGGTTCTTGTGATATTGATTCTGTATTTTATGTATTACATATTTTTTATCTATTTTAGTAAAGCTCTTTTTAGAGCCTACTTGGTCTGTCTTTGATTTCTTTCCTTTTGCAAGTGGAGTATATATGGTTAAAGCAGACACTGTGTGCATAAGCTTGAATGGTGATACCAAACTGGAAAAAGATAAGCGTTTTAAATCTGAGGTCTTTTATTACAGTTTTTAAGGGTTCATTTCTGTACACCTGGTTAGGTTCCTGTAGGCAAAGATATCTGGCCCCTCAAGACAGAATTATCTGAGCCTGTACATTGGGTACACTAACAAGAGGTTCACAGTTTGAATCCCTTCAAGACTTGAGACCAAAGGTTGATTTGAACCCACAAAAACAGACAAGAGGGTTACCTTGTTCTGTTAACTGTTCACAAGACTGTGCTCAGAGGTTGGCACTATGGGAGTAGAGGGCTGACCTGCTGAGTGGGTTTGTGACAGATTGGTTGGCAGCGGTGCAGATAATTTTGGTATCATAAGCTTTTATTGTTTAATGTGTCAGCTGAGACTGTAAGCTTACTTGCAAAGAAAGAAAAAGGCAGTGATTTATTTTTAAAAAGGAAATAGAACTATATCACTTGGCGTACAGTCAAGTTCCTACCCATTTTATTTTTTTTTCTAAAGTACAAGTCAGAGTAGCAGTAGTGAGAGAAGATGGCTTCCGACTACAGCAGGCACACTGTAGACTCCTTAAAGCAGTTGTGCAGGGACAGAGGAGTCCCATTTGCGGTGAAAGTCAGCAAGCAGAACCTCAAAGATGCCCTGATGGTAGCAGATACCCAAAGCAGAGAGTCACGGACCATGACTTGAAAAGGACCAAACCTCAAGTGTGGCAGGGCTAGCAGCCAGTTCAGTGCCCAGATCTGATGAGGAGGGCAACAGGGCCACTGTCAGTGAAGGGCCACAGCAGCAGGGAAAGGTCACCAGTATCCTGGATCTGGAAGTACTCAGGCTGCAAACTTGAGTTGTGCAGGATGGAGCTGGAGTTCCAGAAGAAGAGGAATTGAGAGGCAGATCGTGAGGCAGAGCGAGAATGCTGAGAGGCAGAGCGTGAGGAGCGTGACCAGCAGCGAGCTGCAGAGGAGAAGAGAGAGGAGCACCAGAGGCAACACGAGCTGGAGAAGCTATGACTCCAACCAGTGGCACCAGAGCAGATAAGTGGCTTGGGTTTAACTGGGACTGCAGGAGTAGGTAACAAACTGAATTCCAGATTAATAGCTGAATTTAAAGAGGGGGAGGATATGGATGCCTTTTTAAATTCTTTTGAAAAAGTTTGTATTCAGGCTAAAATTCCTAGAGAGTCCTGAAGCTTCCAGCTATCTCCGCTACTTACCGGGAAAGCTCAGGATGCATTGGGTCAAATGGACAATGAGGACAGTGATGATTACAGCAAACTTAAAGCTGCACTGTTAAAAAAGTTTGAATTAACCGCTGAATCATACAGAGCTAAATTCTGTAAGCTCAGAAGAAGCCCTGATATCAGCTATGAGGAGCTAGCCATGAAACAACATCAGTTTTTAAAATGTTGGTGGGAAGGAATTGAGGCAAACTCTGTTGATAAAATTGAAAATGTGATTCTGTTAGAACAGTTTTATTGGGCATGCCCAGCCAAGCTTAAAACCTGGCTAGAGGACCAAGATCCCAAAACAGTGCAAGAGGCTGCTGAACTCTCGGACCGCTATGCCAAGAGCAGATCTGCTCTGAGAGCAAATGGGATGGGTGTGGCAGTGCAGAAAGGGAAAAGCGTGCCTTCAGGGCAGCTAAAACTCTCACTGCCTCCACTGAAACCAGCTAGCCCTAGGTTTCAGAGAAAAGATTTCTCTGAGAGAAGAAATGAATGTTGGTTGTGTAAAGAAACTGGGCATATTGCCAGACAGTGTCCCAGAAAGGACAGCAATACACAACAGGGTGCTAGAATGGAAGTAGGTTGTTTGTGTTTCCCTGGAAGCATGCTAGTGAACATGAGGGAACACATGCACCCAGTCATGGTGAATAGTGTACAGACACAAGGGTTAAGGGACACAGGGGCATCCCTGACCTTGGTAAAGGGGGATCTGGTGGAGCCTGGTCAGCTTATACCCAATAAATACGTCACTGTAAAGGACTTCACTGGTGAGGTAAAAACATTGCCCCTCGCTAGTGTTCTCCTAGACTGGGGTGAAACAGGGGGAACTGTGCAACAGGTGGCTGTAGCCAAAACCTTAGCAGTGGATGTGATCCTGGACAACAATCTAAAACAGGGGATGTTATGTGCAGTTACCCGTAGCCAAGTGGCCAGGGAAAATTGTAGTTCCCTGAACCCCACAGAAGCCATTGTGGAAACCACTGAGAGGCAGGTTCCTCAGCCTGTGTCTCCAGATGGGGAGACTAACAAAAGGGGGTAGAAATGTCCCCAGTAACAAGTAACCACACAGCTACAGAGGGTTACTCTGAAGAGGGAGGGGTGACCCATTGTCAGAGGGTTGGGATTGACAGTGATCCTGAGTGCCCTTACGCTAGTGCTAGGAATCCTAGTTTAGCAACTGAAGGGAACCTGTCCCATGCCTTGGGAATGTGTGAAGGGTTTGCAGCTGCTTAGAGAAGTGACCCTAGTTTAGAGAAGCTGAGTACTTGGGCAGACTCGGATGGCACACAAGGAGGTGACGGTAGACCTAAGGTTTATTGGGAAAATGGACTTATGTATACTCAGGTAGTACAGACAGAGGGAGGGGTGCTAGGCAGGCAGCTTGCCATTCTCCAGGGGTATCGTGAGCAGTTGCTCAAGATTGCACATGATATTCCCTTGTCTGGTCATCTGGGAATCATGCGCATGATGCAGCGGTTGGCCCAGAATTTCTACTGGCCTAACTTCACCCAGTAGGTGAAGAAGTATTGCAGGTCTTGTCACCAGTGCCAAGAAATAGGGAAGACGGGCAAGAAAATCCAAGCTGCCCTGATTCCATTGCCCATAGTGGAGGAGCCATTCCAGAGGGTGGAAATGGATATTCCAGAGGGTGGGAATGGAACGGCCTTCTGGAGGAGGTTGTGGAGTCAAAATCAGTGGTGGAATTCAAGCATGCATGGGATAGTCATAAGGCAGTTCTGGGGGGTTGGGGTAGGAAGAAGTAGGCTGCTGGTTAACTAGGATCTGTAGCTTATCCAGTAGGTAGGGAAATGGGCAGACTGAGTGCAAGCGGTCCTTATCTGCCGTCAAATTCTATGTTTCTATGTTTCTATTGTGGGGCTTCTAAATATCCCCAGCTCCTCAAGGAAGCGATTCATCCTGACTGTGGTGGATTATGCCACCCGGTACCCAGAGGCAGTCGCCCAATCCTCACTGAGGACAGAGAAAGTGGCAGATGCCTTACTTGGGATTTTCTCCTGTGTTGGGTTTCCGCAGGAGGTAATCACCGATTGAGGGGATTCCTTCATGTCGAACCTGATGAAATGTTTATGTGGAGAACTGTGAGGTGGTGCAGAGATGCACAACACCGTATCACCTACAAACCAAGGGGCTTGTGGAAAGATTCAATGGTACCCTGAAGTCAATGCTCCGGGTGTTTGCTGAACAGCATGGGAGGGACTGGGAGAAATACTTTCCCCACCTGTTGTTTGCATACAGGGAGGTGCCCCAAGAGTTGACAGGATTTTCCCCCTTTGAACTCTTATATGGACGCCGGGTACATGGGCCCCTAGTCTTGATCTGGGAGGACTGGGAAGGCAAGCACGTCACCCAGGGAACTCCCACTGTGGATTACGTCCTTAGGTTTAGGGAAAGGCTAAAGGAGCTTATGGAGACAGCTCAGAGCAACCTAGCAACTGCCCAACAGAAACAAAAAGTGTGGCACGACCACAGAGCCAGAGCTTGCTCATACATGGGGGGTTAGGAAGTCATGGTCCTTATTCCAGTCCAGAAAGACAAGCTGCAGGCTGAGTGGGCAGGACCGTACAAAGTGGTTAGAAAGGAAAATGACGTGAACTATATTGTGGAGTTACCTGGCCAAAGACAGACAGAAAGAATGTACCATGTCAACATGATGAAGCCTTATGCAAATAGGGCTGACATGGTCTTTGCAGTGTGTAGTCATGGGGAAGGGACGGACAAAGGAGACCCCCTTCTGGACTTGCTGGAGGAAAGCAAGTGGGAGTCCTCTGTGGAGGCAGTAAAATTGTCTCCCCAGCCTGCCCTGGACCAGATCCAGAAAGTAAGGGAGGTTTTAGCAGACTTTGCCCCATTGTTTAGCACCAAGCCTGGACTAACCCCCTTAGTGACACACAATGTGGAGACAGGGACATAGACGCCCATATGGCTGACAGCATATCGGTGTCAGAGGCTGTCTAAAAGGACATTAGGAGGGAAGTGGAGGACATGCTGGATTTAGGGGTAATCCAGAGATTTCACAGTCCCTGGGCCTCACCCGTAGTCCTTGTGCCTAAGCCAGATGGCTCTACTCTTTTCTGTGTGGACTACCATGGACTGAATGCAGTCACAAAGTCAGACACCCACCCGATGCTCCAGATGGATGAACTCCTGGACAAGTTGGAGGGTGACCTACCTTACGATGATTGATCTGACCAAGGGGTATTGGCGGGTAGAGTTGACAGACAGAGCTAGAGAGAGGTCAGCCTTGATCACTCCGATAGGCTTATATGAGTTTAAAGTAATGCCTTTTGGAATGAAGAACGCCCCGGTCACTTTCCAAAGGTTGGTGAACCAGGTGTTAAATGGAACTGAAGATTACGCCGTGGCATGCCTGGATGACATTGCCATCTTTAGTACCAGCTGGGAGGAACACCTATCCCACCTTAGGGAAGTGCTTGGCAGGATACAGAAGGCTGGGCTCACTGTCAAAGCTGAGAAGTGCCAGGTGGCCATGGGAGAAGTGGCATGCCTTGAGCATGTGGTGGGCTGGGGACAGCTCCGCCCTAACCAAATAAGAATAGAGGTAATCCAGGCATGGCCCAGACCAGAGACACAGAAGCAGGTCAGGAGTTTTCTAGGGACAGCAGGTACTACAGAAAATGTGTACCCAATTACAGTGCCCTGGCTGCTCCCCTATCTGACCGACAAAGAAAAAGATGCCCAAGAAAATTACCTGGGACCCAGTCTGTGAGAATGCCTTTACCAGATTAAAGGAGGCACTGTGCAATGCTCCTGTTTTGACAAGTTCTGACTATAGCAAAACCTTTATAGTTCAGACTGATGCCTCAGATGTGGGTATTGGGGCAGTACTGAGTCAGACATCCAGCCAAGGGACAGATCACCCAGTAGTGTACCTGAGTAGGAAGTTACTTCCCAGGGAGCAAGCATACTCCACTGTGGAAAAGGAGTGTTCTGCCATAGTGTGGGCCCTAAAGAGATTGGAGCCATACTTATATGGGCAGCATTTTGTGGTGCAGACTGACGACATCCCCTGGTTTGGCTGACGCAGATGGGAAAGAACAATGGTAGATTGCTAAGATGGAGTCTTGTTTTGCAAGGGTATGATATGACATTATTACATAGGGCTGGAGCCAAAAATCAGAACTCAGATGGGCTGTCTATGGTCTATGAAGAGTGAACTGATTTGGGAAGATTATCCCATGCAGGGGATAGAGACCCCAAATTCAGTCTAGGTGGGGAGGAATTGTGACACTTGGACAGCTGGTTCTGATCACTGTATCATTTTCGTAATATAAAAATGTGTTATGGACTGTCTGTCATAAGAGATGCTGAGAAATCTGGTGCTCTTGGAGTGACCTCGCTCCCCTTCCCTCCCCAGGTCTCAGCTGAAAGATGAAAGCCATGAGATAATTACAGGTTGGAAGAGGCTTGAGTTGAGGATATCCTGTTTAGGTGGCTAATTGTAGCTTGCCAGATGCCAAGATAGATAATATCCATTTTATGACGTTTGGAGGGAAACCCAGGTTATTACACACAGGTGTGAAGTTGTAAATGTTCCTCTGATGCCTGTGTGAGAGAGGATACAGCTAAAGATGAAAGGAGGATCTTGAAAATTTACAACCTTGCTTGGGAAGTCACATGGAGAAAATGAGTTATGCTGAGGTTACAGAATTTAATACTTTGAAAAGACATCCTGTTTTTATATATATATATATTTTTATATATTCTGACAGAGGGGGAACTAGGTGACCTCACACAAAGGGGTTGGCAAATGCAGTTTTCTTTAAGGAATATTCTGTTTTACTTCAGAGAGACACTTCTATCTAGATTCAGACAGAGAAACATCTATGAGCACTTTAAGTAGGTATTTAGAGAGAGAGAGAGAGAGAGAGAGAAAATCTAAGTACTGTAGTAGGAATTGCACTGTTTAAACCTTGTTCTTTTAAAAGATTTGTATGGTTCTTGTGATATTGGTTCTGTATTTTATGTTTTACATATTTTCATCTACTTTAGTACAGCTCTTTTTATAGTCTGCTTGGTATGTCTTTAATTTCTTTCCTTTTGCAAGTGGAGTATATATGGTTAAAGCAGACACTGTGTGCATAAGCTTGAATGGTGATACCAAACTGGAAAAAGGTAAGCGTTTTAAATCTGAGGTCCTTTATCACAGTTTTTAAGGGTTCATTTCTGTACACCTAGTTAGGTTCCTGTAGGCAAAGATATCTGGCCACCCGAAGACAGAATTATCTGAGCCTGTACATTGGGTACGCTAACAAGAGGTTCACAGTTTGAATCCCTCCAAGACTTGAGACCAAAGGTTGATTTGAACCCACAAAAACAGACAAGAGGGTTACCTTGTTCTGTTAACTGTTCACAAGACTGCGCTCAGAGGTTGGCACTTTGGGAGTAGAGGGCTGACCTGCTGAGTGAGTTTGTGACAGTCCTCACTCCAGGGTCCACCACCAATACCTCAGTTTTTCCTGAGTTCAACCGCAGCCGACTAGTACTCATCCACTCCTAAATCTCCAGCAGGCAGTTATTAAACACTGTGATGGAATCAGACTCCTGTTCAGGCACAAAAGACAGGTAGAGCTGAGAGTCATCAGCATAACAATGAAAACTCAACCCATACCATCTAATAATGTCCCCCAATGGAAGCATATACACCGCAAATAACATGGGGGACAGCACCAAGCCCTGTGAAACCCCACAGGGCAGTCAGTGAGGGGTTGAGGTATAAATTCCAGACACCACTCTCTGTGATCTGCCCTCAAGGAAAGATCAAAACCAACTGTGGACTGCCCCCCTTAGACCACAGAAAAACCGCAGGCGGTTGAGCAGCACCCCATGATCCATGGTGTCAAATGCTGCTGAGAGATCCAGGAGAAACAAAATGGAATGAGTTCTCCAATCTCTTGCTATCAGGAGATCATTTAACACCTGAACAAGAGCTGTCTCCATGCTATGCATTTTTCTGAAGCCGGTCTGGAGAGGGTCATAGATATTGTGGCTGGATAAATAATCTTCCAGCTGCAGAGCAACCACCTTCTCAATAACTTTCCCTACAAAGGGTAAGTTAGAGACTGGTCTGTAATTTGCTGGGCAGTCGGGGTCAAGAGAGGGTTTTTTCAAAGGGGCACCACTGCCTCCTTTAAGGGATCCAGAAAGAACCCTCTCTCTAAAGAAACCACCACTATTCCAGCCAGGACTGGGCCAATAACATCTACACACCCCACTAACAGGTGAGTAGGGCCTGGCTCCAACTTACAGTAGGTAGGTCGCAGAGTCTGGATGATCCTCACTATATCCATGACTGCCGGTTGGCTAAAGGTGGACCAAGATAACTGGGCATTAGTACTACCCGACTGATCAGTGCAAGGTCCAAAGGATGGGCGCTGGTGGATCTCATCCCTGATGGTGGATACCTTATCAGCAAAGAATTTCGCAAACTCCTCACATTGTACTTGTGATAATTCTCTACCAGTCTGTAGACAGGCTGGATTACACAGTCTGTCCACAATCTGGAAGAGCTGGGCTAGTCTATTCCTCACTGCAACAATTTCCCTGGACAGGAACTCTGCCTTCTTATAGGAAATTGCTGATTGGTAGACCTTATAATGTTCTAACAATCCAAGCCTATCCACCTCCAGGTGGGTTTTCCACCTGCGTCTTTCCAGTCTTTGTCCCCACCTCTTCAACTCACGGATCTTCCCATCAAACCAGGGAGCCCCCAGATGAAGAGTGCGGGGACAAACATGAATTGGAGCAATGACATCCAGGGCCTCTACCACAGCCCTATTATAGGCCAGGACCAGGGGCCCTGGGTCCATACTATCCCTTGGAAATCCTGAGAAGTCCAGCTCCATCATTAGGCCTTCTGAGGTGACCCCTCTTAAAGGACAGAACTGTACTAACTCACTAAGGGCAGGCCTATTTCAGGGGGCTGCAAATCTAAACCTCAGGGCGTGATGGTCAGACCAACCGATTGGCTCCACTTCCACATCGGAGATCTCCATCCCCAGATGGAACACCAAGTCCAATGTGTGCCCCCCTCATGGGCTGCAGAGGTAATAACCCATGACAGGCCCAATGAATCCATCAATTGGAGGAGGTCTTGCCTAAATGGCGAGAGTTCATCATTGACCCAGGCATTGAAGTCCCCCAGAATTAACCATCTGGGAGACTCCAATACCAATTGGGGATAAAGTCTGCAACCTCCTTCAGGAACTCCCTCCCATCATAAGGTGGATGGTAGATAAGAAGGGTCCTGTAGCCTGCACCTGCACCCACTATACGCTCAAAGGAGTTGGTGTCTCCAACTGTACCTCCCTGAGATCCAGATCTTGTCTAAAACAGACTGCAACCCTCCCCAACCCTCTGGTCTGCTCTTGGGCAGTGAATCACCAAGAACCCAGCCGGAACTGCAGATTCCAAAACAGGACCCACACTTCCATCCAGCCAGGTCTCGGTGATGCAAGCCATGTCAACAGAGGAAACAAGATCCGCAATCACTGCAGTCTTATTTCCAATCTACCTGGCATTACTTAACACCGCCCGAAAGGGATGGGAGTCCAAGGATGGCCTCACTTCCTGCCTGAAAAAAATCAATGTCAGAGCCCTTGGGTATGGGGACTAAGCAAGGAGGACCTCGCTCCTGTACCCATTTCGCTCCAGGGCATCTCCTGGCCCTCACTGTCCCTATCCACCCACTCCTCTCCCATCCCCCCCCAATGAGTTCCAGGATCCCCATCTCCTACTACCCCTTGATCTCAAAATGCTGTAACTTCGACATCTAAAATAAACCTCCACAGTAAATGGAGATAATTCAAAAGGATGGAGATCCCCAAGTCTTTAGGGGGAGTACTGCCTGACCATCTCTCTTACACCCCAACACATATTTCCAGCACTCTGATGACTCAAAACCATTCACCCCATACAATCAATACACTCCCACCCCCATCTTAAAACCCCTTACTAAAAATACCCACCACCCTCAAAACACAATCCCAACTATAATAACACTTAGACAGCAAAATACAATAAATAATCAAAACAAACTAAAAATCTCATCGGTAGAGTCCATGTTTGCAGTCCAGTGCATTAAATTATTCAGACCATATATGTAAGTCCATTGGAGCTCTCCCATCCAGTGCAAAGTGAACCAAATAATTGTTTTTAGCTGAGTCAATCTCTCACATTGACTACAGCAGTAAACAACAGAAGAAGTCGAGCAATAGGCACCCTCACTGCCCATACAAAATGCCTCAAGTTGGAAAAATCTCACCAACAATTTATTTGGCTTCAGTCCTTCTTTTCTCCTGGTAATCTCATTCTAGGCCTCTGAGTAACTCCAAACTCCAAGTTCCTTCAAGTCTCTGGTAAACGGATGGATTACAGAATCGAAAATGCTACAGCAGACAGAGGTTTAATGGAGAGCAAGGAGGGGAGCCCCTAGATGCTTCTACAGGAGGAGACCACCCCCTACCAAGTCCTTGGTTATGGCTCCCAGCCCAGGGTCAACTCTCCAGGAGGCCCCCCAGAACACCTAGAGCTGCCAATGAAGCACTGTCCGCCCTCCGGCAGACCCAACCCTGACGCCTTCCACCTGGACCCAGCAGCAGTAGTCATCCACCCAGGCAATACAGGCAGAACCTCCCCACCCCACTCACAACCTCCGAAAACCAGAAAAGAAACAAAGAGGAAGCAGTTCATAGGTCCGTCCACAAAGGAGTTCAATAATCCTCCACAAGGTCCAACCGACAGACGTCACTGAGGCTGTCCCAGGAATGAACAATCCTGTTCCAGAAGTTCGTTCTTGTGGCGTCTTCAGAGATCTCCTCACTATACTTCACCAAGGATTCCCAACCTCAATTCACTCAGGACATCAACCAGAAAACAGCCGGGAGGTAGGGCAAATATGGCAAATACGCTGTATCAGATAAAATCGAAAGTTCCAATTTTACTCTTTACTTCTATTGGAGACCGCAAACAGGTACCCTCATTCCTAATCACTATTCCTGCAATGTATTTAATAACTTGCTAGTTCACTTAATCTGCCCTAATGAACTACCATTACTACATTACAACTAAAAAGAAAATTAAAACAAAACAACCCACAAAAAGTAAAATAAATCTAGTGCAATACTGCTAGTGACTGCTAATGAAGTCACTACACCTCGTGCCATCCTCCCCCATAGACACATCCCCAGAGTGCAGAGGCACAGTGTGCAATGACACCAATGGCAGTTGCTGGTGATCGGGGTCAGGAATGAGCCTGGGCCGCTGGGGGGGTCAGCAGGGGGGAGACAGGATCGAGCATCCGGAAGACTGCTGTTCTGTCTCGGGGGTAGAGACATGTTGTCCCACACATTGACTACTCTCTGGTGGTGGCTGGAGGGCAGTATGCATCGGGCGGCATGTACTGACATCCTTACATCCGTAAGGTAGGGGGGACAGGAGAAAAAGAGGAAAAGGAGCCTGGCAGGTTCCGTGACTGCCCTGCATCCCCAAGGACTCCCTGATGTCTGGACTGGGTCTCTGGGGGGGGCCAAAGCTGGTGCCCTCCTTCCTGGCCCCGCCACAGGGGGCAGTCCATGGGGGAACTTCCAGGGGTTGGCAGAGCGGGGACGCATGGGACCAGAGAGTGAGCTCCTCCATGAGGAGGACCACAGCCACCTGCCAGGGCTCACGGAGGAAAAACATATAATGGAAAAAAAAAACTCAAGTTAATTTTTGTTAGCTAGCCATGGTAGCAGTTGTCAGGGGGTTTTGGGACTGCTACAATTGGCTTTATTGCTGCAGACAATATTTTTGTTAGACGCTGTTTTTATCAGCACCTTTTTTCCTACGTGGTTTTTGGCCACGCTGTAATTGCTTATGGCGTTTTGACCTAGCACCACTTTAATGACCATGCTAGTAGGGATACATATGTTCTGTTAAAAACTAATTCCATTGGCATTGTGCAATTAGGTGTTTTGTTAAGACTCATACTTTAAGAAACATGCCAGTTGGCCTGCCGGTGCAGTGGTAGCACTACTGCTCATGATGCCAGTGACCCGGGTTTGGGAATGAGGCTAGGTTGCTGGAGGATCTGAGGGAGTGAGGGAGGAGGAGGATTGAGCAACCCATGGTCCGCTCTCCTTCTCTAGGGGGGTGGGTTGTGGTATCCGTTGCATGCCTGACCCCTAGCGCAAGCTGGGGGCCACCGCCAGACCACACACGGAGGGCAGGGGAGGATTGTGGCAACTGCTGGCGTGCTACGCATGGAAGTGTGCACAGCACTGCCACTGGTGTCATTGCACACTGTGCCTCTGCACTCTTGGGGATGGGTCTATGGGGGGGGATGATAAAAAAATACATGACCCCACCACCACCGTGCTGCATGGTGGGCCATCAAACCACACCGGTCCTGAGCGATGCTACAGCCGTTGCCAAGGCTGGACGCAGGTGAGCAAAAAATAGAACACAAAAAAAACCAAAAAACATGCCAATAGGAATACAATGATTCAAGTAAAACAGGTACCTCTGCATCTGCTTTGGAGCCGTCTCCATCTGACTAATACATGGAAAGAACTGCACAATATTTGTATTATTGTGACCGATCCGACTCTTCTTTTTAATTCTGCTCTTTTTATTCTGCGGGAGTTTAAGAGGGATGTGAGGAAGTACAACTTCACTGAAAGAGTCATGGACACCTGGAACAGACTGCCAGCGGAAATAGTGGAGGTGAAAACAGTAGGGGGCTTCAAGCATGCATGGGATAGGCAGTGGGCCAAGCGGTACTTTTCTGCTGACACATTCTGTGTTTCATTGTTAGTGCAACATTTAGTTAGACCAGCTGGGTATACTTGCAGCATCTCTGGGAGTCAAACAACTTAATTTATGGAAATTCCATAAGATGCCAAAATTTGAAGACTGACTTAAATATATGGTCAATATTGCATTTACTAAGCAAAGCACTTTTTCAGTAATAAATAAATTGGAAAGTTTTAAGTGCATCTCCCCCCCCCCATTTCTTAACTTACAGAGGAATTATATTTCTGCATAGCCTGATAAGTAATACGACTAAGGTAAGTTATGGTTTAACCCTATTTGTCTATTCATGTACCCTGTTTGATAATTTACGAGATGAGTCTGTCAATGTACTACCAGAACATATTGATTAAAATGAATAATTCATCACAGCTTGATTTGAATGTAATAGACATTGTATTCCATTTGATGATGTACTCTTAACCTCTAAATATCAATAAAAGGTGTGATGGAAAACACAAAGTACAGATTGACACTGGAAATGGCACATGTTTAAATCCTTCGATAGCAGTATCTGACCGATTTGATGCCTGGAATAGTTCATAAAATTAATTTTCTTATATACTTTAGCTGTGTTGTTCAAAAAAATTGAGTTCTACCATCAAGCATGATAGAGAATCTGAATGACTGAACTTGTTCTGAAAATTATTGACTTTTTTTGTTCAATAAGCTATGGACCTGAATGCATTTAGCTGAAAAACAAAATATATGTATCACCTCCCCCCTTGTGGGTTACTGTGCCGTTAAGATGTCTTCGCTAGCCTGGACATCAAAAGGCAATCACAGATGATGACGGAGCCAATTCTACCGTTGCAGCAATGTATTTCTTTCTTTCTTTCTTTCTTTCTTTCTTTCTTTCTTTCTTTCTTTCTTTCTTTCTTCTCGGATTACAATACCTCTGAGCACAGGCAGCTCATTTACAAAGGTTCCACGTCAGTGGGGAAGGAAAACAAAACATACAAAGGGGTAAGAGTACAATGTTTCCAAAACAGTAAAATAAAGTGAGCAAATTCATTCACAAATCTGGACTGCCTTGTACGGTATGGGCTGCACGGCCATTGGCTCTTGCTCTGAACCAATGGGCGTGCACCCCTATAAAGCTGTCAGTCGGCGGGCAGCAGGTGGCAGGCGGGTGGGGTGCTGCCACCTGCCGGCTGACGGCGGGGTGGTGGGGCTCGATGGGTGGGTGGGGTGGGGGCCACTAGATCACGGAAATGGACTTTGGGGGAGTTTGACTTTATGCCTGGGATCATGATTTTGGTCCACCAGAGATATTGGTATTTGGGGGTTAACCTTATGCCCGCGCATCGGGCCAGTGGGGGTTCTATTACGTTATGCCCGATCAGGCCAATCGGGGGTTACTACTGTTATGCCCGCGATCGGGCCAGTCGGGGAGTGAGATTGGCCGCGGGGGCATAGAGAACAAGTGGAGGGCCACCCACAGCTGGCAGCTGCTGTGTTGCGCCCTGCAATGTGGCAGCTCACCTGTGGGTGGCCTCGACTTGATCCTTTTTTTGGCTCAAAGTCGTGAGGCGCAGGTAGGGATTGCGCCTGCACTACTCTGCACAGCCGGCTGAATATCGGGCTGTGCAGTTTATGCATAGTTCCTCCCCTCTGGTTGAGCATGCTTCATTAGCATTGCGCTGTTGCTCAGCATGACTTGGGGGGTGCAACTGCCTCCTGCTGAATATCGCAGAATGGCGCATTTCGGACTTGGCGCAGGTGCAACCTTTGAATATCCAGCCCACAGTGTTCCATTTGATGATGTACTCTAAACTTCTAAATATCAGTAAAAGGTTTGATGGAAAACACAAAGTACAGATTGACGCTGGAAATGGCACATGTTTAAATCCTTTGACAGCAGTATCTGACCGATTTGATGCATGGAATAGTTCATAAAATTAATTTTCTTATATACTTAAGCTGTGTTGTTCAAAAAAATTGAGTTCTACCATCAAGCATGATAGAGAATCCGAATGACTGAACTTGTTCTGAAAATTATTGACTTTTTTTGTTCAGTAAGCTATGGACCTGAATGCGTTTAGCTGAAAAACAAAATATATGTATCACCTCCCCCCTTGTGGGTTACTATGCCTTTAAGATGCCTCCGGTGGCCTGGACATCAAAAGGCAATCACAGATGATGACGGAGCCAACTCTACCATTGCAGCAACGTATTTATTCATTCTTGGATTACAATACCTCTGAGCACAGGCAGCTCATTTACAAAGGTTCCATGTCAGTGGGGAGGGGAAAAAAAACATACAAAGGGGTAAAAGTACAATGTTTCTAAAACAGTAATATAAAGTGAGCAAATATGTATGTATCTATACGCAGTTTTATCATTCTAATAGGAGGAAAGTGTAAATGAGAGGGGGAAGGATAAAGGTGGGAGAAAGAGGAAAGAAAGGTAGGGCGTATACATAGGCCTTATCAAGCTGGTGCGGAGGTAGGGACAGGGGTGAGGTGGGCAGGGGCTAAGGAAGGTAGGAGGCGAAGCAGCCATAGGCCTTATCAAGCTGGTGTGGGGGAGTAGGGACAGGGGTGAGGTGGGCAGGGGCTAAGGAAGGTAGGAGGCGGCAGCCATAGGCCTTGTCAAGCTGTGTGGGGGAGTAGGGACAGGGGTGAGGTGGGCAGGGGCTAAGGAAGGTAGGAGGCGGCAGCCATAGGCCTTGTCAAGCTGGTGTGGGGGGGTAGGGACAGGGGTGAGGTGGTCAGGGGCTTTGTCAAAGTGTGAAAAGGGGGAGTGCCCTCGGAATTATAGAGGTAACAGCAGAGATACAGGGTTATGAGAAGAGTGGTTCGATCTACCTACTAACTGCCATGGATGTGGGTGCACACCTGCACAGGACTGGTTCAGGGTGTGATTCGGTGTTTGGACAGTGCGCTTGATGTGAACTCAGAATGTTGTGGAGTATGCCATGGGAATACACCTGAACAGCCATATGAGCACCTATGACCCACCTGACCATGGTAACAGGCTTGAAGGGCACTGGGTTAGCCAATCAGGGATGTTAGCCAGCTCAGGGAGCCACTCCATCCTGATTAACATCCCAAATGGACCAGTCAGTTTTAGTGTTGCCCCATGAAATGTAGGGGCTGGGCTGCCCTCATCAGAGAAGAATCACTGTCCACACTCTGAAAGCTACACTGCGATAGACTGTGTGTCTGCTACAGACAAGTTGAAAGATGTCTGCAAGACGTTTCCCTGCTCGAGTGAAAGGAGGCAATAAGCTAGCCAGAATGCTATCGATGCTGTACCTTGTCACTGCAGAGAGAGAGAGAGGTGAACTGCTGCCTGTGTCTGTTGCATGATCCACCAGCAGGTACTATAACCCAGTACTGGGCTATTACCACCTGGAGGATCGGGATACCTAGAGATGGAGGTAAGTGTGGATTTACTGTGGTCTGATTGACCAGAGGATAGCTGCAACTCTCATTTGCATTGCCAGTGCAGACACACCGTGAGAGACTGGAAGAGTGGGACTGAAAGCATGAGACCAATATCCTGGCTGCCTGAGAGGGATCACTGCAAGCTGTGACACCGGCGCACTGCATAATGAGGGAAACTCCTGTGCAGCAAATTGAGTAAAACAGGGCTTGTCCGTACAGCTGGGGAACTGCTTATTAGGTAGGTAGGAAGCATTTAATTAGATTCTGCCAGGCGACTGACTAGTTACAAATACCTCTGCTTGAGGTTTTGCCATTTTTGCAACTCCATAGCCTTTGGGTTTGGGGTTTAACGGTTTTCACTGAGCAGTGTCGCCATTTTATTTAAAGTGAATCAGTGTCATCCAGCCATCTGCGACACCAGTGGGCCTACACAGATTCAGCACCTGAGTACCCAGTAATCATTGAGTGCACCCTGAAAGGTTTAGCAGGCAAGCACACTAGTACCAGTGGGGAGAGGGTAGCACCTCCAGTAGAGAAGAGCAACATTGCTAAGCTACATTGTGTACTGTGCTATGGGCATGGGCTCGCTGTCAGGGCTGTGTCTTGCTGGGCATGTTCAGTGATGGCTCGGAAAGTGTTTAATTTGGCTGCACCTGCATGGAATATGTCAGAATTGGCCACATGGGCCTATGTAAGGCAACTGAAGGCCAGCTTTTTGCAAAAAAACTACCTCATACTACTAACTAACCCCCTTCAATCCTGAGGGTCACTGCTCTCATAAACTTATTTTTTCAGACAGAACAGCACCTGCCTCCAGCTAGTACTATGCAATATAATATAAAGATATACTCACCAGACTCATCAAAATATGTGTGGTTCCAAACAAGCTTTTATTCACAAAGTTCCTAATGGAACTCCTATTCTTAGACAGACTTCATCAGAGACAGAAGAAACGTTAGCATGGCATAGCTGATCTATGTTTTTGAGAACTTGACATGCACTTTATATAGCCCTTTTACATGCAAACCATGTGGACGAAGGAAACTGAAACTTTATGGATCAAAACTTTTTTGGAAACACAACCACCTGACAAGTCTGCTGAGTATTTCTATATGTAATATCAGAACAGCATAGTACAAGAAGAAAGCAAGTGTGGCTCTTTGTATGGAAAAATGTGTTGCTTATTTGAGTGAGTACTGCTGCTGTGGGTGGGGAGTGGCTTTTTCCTTGTACGCAGAATCTGCCAGATAAACTTGTGTTTACCATTTATAATTACTTGTCTGTTGCAATATGTTTTTAGTATAAGTGCATGCTTATTGGGGACTGTATTGCCATCAGGTGGGTGCATGAGTAGGGTGACCACATTGAGAGATGGGGAGGTACCAAATCCCAGACGGTTGTACTGAACTGTCACCAGGCCCACCTAAATCTTTCTCTGGGCGGAAGCACTGCACCACTTCTCCTATTTGGATATGAGCCCCCCCTTCCCACTTGCCAAGCGAGACTTATCAATCCCAGGAGACACTGCAACATCAGTGGCAACCAAATGGCAAGTAGGGTTGCTGGAGCCCATGCCCAAAAGGCATCTGGAAGGTCACAAACCTTACATTTACAAACTGGCTTTTTTTTCCTTTTTTTTCTAGTTTAGCGATCTAGTAAGAGAGGATGAAGGCCGTAACGATTCTTGGTTAGCTAGCACCTGACCTGCCTTTCTCTACCCTGTCCCCAATTTATGCACCTTCCCTTGGCATGGTTGTATGCCTCCCAATTTGTCTGACTGTGATCTTCTATGAGTTGCCTGATTTTACTTCAGGATGTAGAGCGCTTTCCTAGCTCCTGATACCCGTATCTTGTATATTTTGCACCTTTGCCAAATTGTACTGCTGTTGTTTGCATCTTATTTGTAAACATCTGTTCTATCGTATGTGCTTGTTGTTTTCCTCTTCCCTCTCCCCCGGATCACACCTGGAATCATGTCTTGGCTCAGCGCACCATTCCCTGTTACCAATTTTTAAATAAAATAAACAATTTACTGGTATTGAAGTAGTTTGATTAGCTGTTCTCTTCTAAACCTGGTTCTGCAGTTAGCATGATAATTCTTTCTGTAGCAGGAAATTATTCAGTGTATGCTGTGACTCCATGCAGGAGATAATGAAAGATGTAACAAATAGCTTCTTGGAGATGGTTAAATTTTCTGTTGACCCATTGACTTCGCCTCAGCCCCCTGTAGGACTTTAGCAAAGAATGTAAAGCTTGCTAAAGAATGAAGTAACTCATTTTATTTAATGTATTTCTGCTTTTATTTTCCATTTTCAGTATCTCATTAGAAGTATTTGTTCTCTTATTCATCCCGGGAGCACAGGAAAGTGAAGTGACTTGTTTATCGTCACACAGTATGCAAAGGGTGGCTGTCAGATTTAAACTCAGTTCTTCAGGTTTTAGACATGCAGTACAGCATAGTGACTAAGAACACTGAGCTGCAAACCTGGAGAACTGAGTTTGAATCCCGCAATCACCACTAGCTTACTGTATAACCATGAGCAAGTCATTTAACTTCCCTGTGGTCCCAGGACGCAACTGGAAACAAGCCTCAGCTTTGTGTGTCATTCCTGGCCACAAATTGTAAAATAAATAAAATTGTTCAATTATTTCAAAAAACTAATAAACTATAAGTATAGAAACATGTTACTGTCTTCTGAACTCTCTCCACTGCCAAGTGTAAATAGCACTTTTGTAAAAAAAATTATTCTGATCCTTCCTCCTAGCTTCGCTTTTCATCAGGTCTTTTATTAGCAAAGTGTTGGATCCAAAGTGCCCTATGCACAACTAAGTGAGTTCATAGGGTGGTCCCTATAGCACAAAGGCTAAGATCTGTACATGCTAGGGACTCTTCACATCTTCAGACACACATCCCTTCTCAAGGAAGGCTGTTTCTGAGATCACAGAACTACCTTAATGGTCATGTCGGAGCCATCTGGAGGCAGCGCCGCACCCCACGGCAGTCCAGGAAGCATATTACACCATGCATCAGCTTTTTAGGGGAGTGAAGGTTTATCAGAAGGACTCCTGACTTAAATATTCCATGCCCCCTGTCTCGCCACTTTGAATTGTTTGGTGGCTGTGAGGGGGACTGCGGTAACCCACAATTCCCTACTTGGGTACAGCATGAGATTCACCTGGTGGCTGACTTGGGCTTCCAGTTGAAAGCCTGGGATCTGGTCCAGTTCCACCCATGGACCAACCCCTGCCAAACAAGGACCTCCTTGCACACAGACAAGGGCAGCAGGGGCAGCAGGGGACTGAGAATACCTTTTATCTGCAGAGTGGCATTTGGGGTGTACCCGCACAGGTGGGCTATGCACAGATCCCACGTATGCTGGCCTGACTATGGATTGGGTCCTAACTATCTAAGTTCTGGCAGCCAGTTCAGACATTGAAGGTGTCGGACAGCTCCGTGCCTTATGGTCGTTTCCACAGAAATAAAGTTTTATTAATTGCAAACAAGAGCAGGCTCCGAAGCATAAGTATGCTTTGCTTATTTAAAAAGCCTGAATGGTGAGCATCTGAATGGGGTTAGTGAAGGCTCACATTCACCACTGTAGTATTGCAGCAGGATTTATAGTATCTAAATTAGAGACATGAAGGGCACTCCGCTATTGCAAGGACCGTCGCCCTGCAAATACACAAGCAGCAGTTAACCTGGCTAAAAAATAAATAAAAAATATGACCAGTCAGGAGTGCAGTCAGAAATTTCAGTTTTGTACACACAGAGTCTCCAACTGAACCTCCCCTCTCCCTTCCAACCCACCCAGCTGTGTGTCGGGTCATGTAGCATTGTGTACTGTTTCACACTGACAATAGGAAAAGGGTCTGAGATTTAAGCAGTTACGCATGACAGAGTGTGGGTTATTGGGGGATTTATCCATGCCTCGTATGGTGTGTCGCATACAGCCACGGACTTAACCACACGAGTAGTGGGTAGTCCCCCAATCACCTACATCCAGGAGTTTCTATAAATGCCCTTCCTCAGCCATGGGTTATTGCAGGATTTACCCACGTGTGAAGACCTTAACTGACCAATCAGGTTACAGGATTTTTTTTATGTGCACTGTATAATACAAAATAAAACTGCACAAAAGCCAGTATTTGGTATTGATATTATTATTATTATAATTATTATATGATTATTTGGTATTTCCCAACTGATGGCCCAAATGGAAAGAATGGTGTTTCATCTACTCTCAGATCAGGCTGAAATACAAAGAATACTTAAAGGGACACTGTCAACCGCCCTTAGTCCTCAAAGTGTCCCAAATTTAAATAATACATATTATGATTGTTCGCATCCTGCAGAGACTGCTGATGTAGCTGGTTGTTTGATTTTGATTATTTTTTTTTCTCTTAAAACATGAAAAACGGACTGCCCACCATACTGATGTCACCACACAAAAACGTTTGTTTACGTTCCTTGCTCAGTTCCCACTGCGTCTTACCTGGACCTAGGAACACCTTCAACACAGTGTAGCCACTCATGCCGTGGAAGGAAAGGAGACTACTGCATCATGAGTGGCTGCATTGTTTGGGGGTGATTTTATTGTGCAGTAGGTATGCAATAAGAATAGATACAGGACTTGAAACAAAACAAGTGTGGGTATAATTATACATTAGCATGTATTTCAGTTCTACTAAGCAAGAAGACAGATACAACAACCAGCAACATCAATGAATTCTGGAGAAGGTATGCAGTCTAAAATGGGGGAGTGTGAACTAGAAGTAACATGATGCGTACAAGACTGACAGTGTCCCTTCAAGTCTAGTTCCTAATTAACACAACCTTACTTCAAACAATCGCTGTCATTAACCAGGGGCCACTTCCAAATACAGCAGTGGCATACGGCACACTCCTTAATTAGTGTCTGTCATTCCAAATTAAAATGCTAAAGGTTAGAAAACGGTGACTCACTTGTGACAGGTACTAAAAAAACTAATCACAGATGAGTACAGTGAGAATGCCTGCCTACACCCTTTCGCTGCGTGGATTTTGGTCACGATAGGCTCAATACAGCTTTGCCGATTCCTCTAATTGAGTCATCCCTAAAAATCTGACATGGCCTTTCCAGCTGAGTCACAGATAAAAGAGCCCAAGGCACTGAGGGGGCAAGAACTGAAACATTTTTCAAAATGTGGATACATTAAAAACGTTCGGCATTTAGATGAATGTAGGGCAAACACATTGTACTTTGAGGCAAACACGAATATTTCTTTTCTTTAATTATCTATTATGCATTTCATGTATTTTTGCAACAAAATAATGTAAACAAGCATTTGTCAATGCCGAATGTTTGCTTGCTAGCATTGGCACTGGTAGTGTAGGAGTTACAGAGCTGCATAATAGGAATGGCAGTGAAGTATTGAACTGAAGCCAACCCCACCGCGACCCTGCAGATACTGACAGGCATTGGGGTGTGCCTTTGGGTCATCAGGCATAACGGCTATGGCATTTCACCACATCCTACCCTGCAGACACCGACAGGTGTCACGGTGTGCCTTGGGGTCTTTGGCCCTTATGTTGACCCCATTCTATTAGGAAATATGGTGAGATGGGTGCAGTATAGGAGAATGGGGTGAACTTTGAGGCCGAAGAGTCCAAGGCACAAATCAATGCCTCTCACTAGCTGCAGGGTGTGGGTGGGGGTGGAATGGTATGAGCATTACAGGTGACAATCCCAAGTCACACCCCTGAGGCCTGTCAGTCTCTACAGGGAACGCCGCAGATGTTCATTGGTATTTTCACTCCAAATTTTCAACATTGTTTTTTTGTGACCCCCACCTTATGAACAGTGGCAATATCAGTTTGTTAGCTGAAAGCTGATTTTGCACAGTGACTATGCCATTTGGGGCCACAGTTGTGAAAACACATTTTGAACAGGGTGTGAAAAATGACAGCTGTACTGTTCATGGGGAGGCGTAAAAAAAATTGCAATATTGAAAATTTGGAGTTAAAATATCAGAAAAACTGGTGAAGTCATGAGTGAGCATAGAAACTGCACAACGCACACCCATAATGTAATTAGTTTGGGGATTTTTTACTGCAGATTGTTAACACAGGCATTTTGGGCCTCCACTCATGAACAGTGTCATGGTGATTTTCTTAATCTGTCCCAAACAGTGATTTCCCACAGTGACCACACATTTCTTCACTGGAAGTGCGAAAACACATTTTGGCCATGGTGTGAAAAATGACAGCATCACAGGAGAGGAAACTAGATATCATTGTCCACCTCAGGACAAATGACCTAGCTAGGCATGAGATTAGTGCAGTGCAGGATGAATTTGTGGAGTTGGGGAGGGGCCTCAGACAGGTAGCAAGCACGGTAACCTTCTCAGAGGTGCTGCCAGTCCATGGCAGGGGTGAGGCTAGGGTACTGCACACCATGCGGTTTAATGAATGGTTGCAAAACTGGTGCAGAGCACAGGGCTTTGGCTTCATTGGGGACTGGGGGTCCACCTGGAGAGATGAAGGTCTATACTGGCATGATGGTCTGCATCTGTCCAGGAAGGAAACACGCCCTGGGTGACAGGTTTAAGGCTTCCTTGGCAACTTTTAAACTAGCCAAGGAGGTGCTGATAGGAAACAGGAAAGTTCAAGCCTCCTCCCCGCAAAGCATGGCAGATAGTAGGGTAAACACTGAGGTACAGAAGTTGACAGAGGGCAGGACAGGAGTAAATGGAAAAATGGACAAGGGCAATAAGAGCAGGGATGGGATAAAAAAGGATAAAGCCAACATTAAATGGAGGGCAATGAGTACCAATGCCCGTAGTCTGGGAAACAAGCTTCCAGAGCTAGTAGCCCTGATGGAAGTGGAACACTTGGATATTGTGGCAGTCACAGAAACATGGTACACGGAGAACCATGACTGGGATGTCAACATACCAGGTACACAATCTACAGAAGGGACAGGGAGGGTAAAAGAGGAGGTGGAGTAGCTCTGTACATAAGGGAAGGGATCAAAGTAACAGAACTAAAAGGTAAAGGGGGAGGACAAGAGGAACTCTGGGTCACATTGGAGACAGGAAATGGCATCACAATCCGCACAGGGGTTGTATACAGACCCCCGTCTCAAGGGGAAGAAATGGACAAGAAAATGCTGGAGGGCATTCTCAAAATGGCTGAAAAAGGGGAGATACTGTTGATGGAGGACCTGAATATGCCAGATGTTAACTGGGCAACATGGACTGCAGCCACATCCAAGAGCAGGGTCATTCTCGATGCCCTACAGGGAGCATGCCTTAGACAGCTAGTGGTGGAACCCACTCGGGATGGAGCAATATTAGACCTGGTACTCTCAAACGGAGAGAGGATCACAAACTTAGAAGTCAGTAGACACCTGGGAACAAGCGACCACTGCACAGTGTGCTTCACAATAAACACAACCATGGAGACAAGCCATAAAAATACAAGGATACTGGACTTTAGAAGGGCTGACTTTGGCATAATGGGTGAATACCTGAGGAATGCATTAGCAAATGGCCAGAAAGGAGGGGTGGAAGAACAATGGAGAAAAATCAAAACTGCCATCATGGAGGCAACAAGCCTTTGTGTGAAACAAATAAAGAAAACAAAGCGGAGTAAAAAACCACTATGGTTTTCAAAAGAGGTGTCAAGGAAGGTTAAGGAGAAAAAGGCTGCATTCAAAAAGTATAAGGAATCACAGACAGAGCACGACAGGAACTGTATTAATTAAAGCAGAAAGAAGTGGGAAGGCAGTCAGAAAAGCAAAGGCCCAAACCGAGGAAAGGATAGCCAACCCAGTTAAGAAGAGGGATAAAACCTTTATAGGTACATTAGGGAACATAGAAAGGTTAAGGGAGGGATAGTGAAGATTAATAAAGGAGAGGGAGGTGGGCAGAGGAGACAGTGAAAAGCAGAGATAATGAATGAATACTTTTGCTCAGTATTCACAAAAGAAGAAGAGGAGGAGTTACCTAAACCAAACAGTAGAAGCACTCTGGATAGTGGGGTTGATACCAGTCCATTTAAAGAAGAAAGAGTACTGAAAGAACTTCTAAAACTCAAGGTGGACAAAGCAATGGGGCCTGATGGGATTCACCCTAGAATCTAAAAGAGCTAGGGAGGACCTAGTGACACCACTAACCACACTTTTAACAAATCATGGGAAGATGGGGTGGTACCTGAGGACTGGAGGAGGGCAGATGTGATTCCCCTTCACAAAAGTGGGAGCAAGGCAGAAGCAGGAAACTACAGACCTGTTAGTTTGACCTCAGTGGTGGGGAAAATGATGGAATCACTTCTGAAAGAAAGAATTGTTGAGTACCTAGAGGCCAGTGGGGCACTGGACCCAAAGCAGCATGGATTCACAGCAGGAAGGTCATATCAGACAAATCTAATCGATTTCTTTGACTGGGTGACCAAAGTAATAGACCAGGGAGGGGCTGTGGATATGGCCTACCTAGACTTTAACAAGGCATTTGACACAGTCTCGCACAAAAGATTAATAATCAAGTTAGCCAGCCTGGGAGTGGGTCCCAGGGTGGTAGCCTGGGTAGAAAACTGGCTGCACAACAGGACACAGAAGGTAATAGTGAATGGAACACATTCTGAAGAAAGGGGTTACTAGTGGAGTACCTCCTAGGCTCAGTACTCAGTCCAGTCCTCTTAACGCCTTTATAGGTGACATTGCAGAGGGTCTGGAAGGAAAGGTATGCCTCTTTGCAGATGACACAAAGATCTGTAACAGAGTTGATACACAAGGGAGGGGTAGAAAGGATGAGAAGGGACTTGGCAAGGTTGGAGGAATGGTCAGACATATGGCAACTTAGATTCAATACAAAGAAGTGCAAAGTAATGCACCTGGGAAATAAAAATCCAGGAGAAGAGTACACAATAGCAGGGGAGGTACTAACAACAACAATAATGGAAAGGGATCGGGGTGTAGTCATATCAGATGACCTAAAGGTGGGTATGCAATGTGAGAAGTCAGTAGGGAAAGCCAGGGGGATACTGGGATGCATAGGGAGGGGCATCACAAGTAAAAAAGGGAAGTGGTTATCCCTCTATACAGACAGTTGGTGAGACCCCATCTGGAGTACTGCGTGCAGTTTTGGAGACCTCATCTATGCAAGGACATAGACAGGTTGGAAGCAGTACAGATGAGGGCAACTAAAATGGTGCAGGGTCTACATCAGAAACCATATGAAGAGAGACTGAGAGAGCTTAATATGTATACCCTTGATGAAAGGAGGGACAGGGGGAACATGATAGAAACCTTTAAGTACCTCAAGGGAATCAACAAAGTCCAGGATGGTAGCATCTTTCAGAAAAAGAGATGTGTAAGAACAAGGGGGCACAATTTAAAGTTAGAGGAGGGACAGCTCAGGGGTAATGTGAGGAAATTCTTTTTCACGGAGAGAGTGGTGGACGCATGGAACCGCCTTCCTGGAGAGGTTGTGGGGTCTAAAACAGTGGAGGAATTCAAACATGCATGGGACAGACATAAGGCAATTATAGTGGGGGGTTGCAGGAAATAGGCTGTTGGTTAACTAGAATCTGCAGCTTATCCAGTAGGTAGGGAAATGGGCAGACTGGGTGGGCCAAGTGGTCCTTATCTGCCATCAAAGTCTATGTTTCTATGCTACTGTTCATAAGGGAATGTGGAAAAATGCCAGTGGTGGAAATCTGGACTGAAGATATTACAAATTCATGAACTTATGAGGGTGCATGGAAACTGTGCAATGCTCGCTCATAATACAGTCATTTTATGAACTTTTGTCACCAAATTTTTAACATAGCCATTTTAAGACCTCTGCTCATGAACAGTGTCACTGTGATTTTCTTAATCTGTCCCAAACATTGATTTCGCACAACTACTGCGCCATTGTGCGCTACATGGGCAGAAACACATTTTGAGCAGGATATGCAAAATGACAACTAAAATAGTCTCTGTTCATTTGTGTGTGTGGAGGAGCTGCCAACCATTGAATTATGTAGAGCAGACAGTTGGTAAAAAGGTATGAGTGAATTATTGTGAAACTATTTACAGGATATTTAAAAAAAATTCCCCTTTTAAAACAGCAATTAAAAGCAGGTGAATTCAGGTAGCTGCTGTACTGTTGCTGTCTTTTGACATATCAACAATGCCTTCACATGTGCGCGCTGATTTCATTTATATATCCTGCATTATCGTAAGTTATTTAATTGCTGTTTTTTTCAAATTCAGTGGCATAGTTGAAACCATTGTCACACAGGCTAGAATATCCCTTGTAAGTTTACTCATGTAAGCTTCAGAAGAAGACCTTGTTGGGCCAAACACTTAGACATTGTTCTTTTTGTAACATCCATGTATGTTGGTTAAGTAAAAGGCAACAAACCATTTGCTTCAGTATAATTTTTTTGAATGCACTGCATTAAAATAAGAATTATATTGTAAGACCCTGGCAGACTACATACAGCAGGGCTCCCAGATCTATAGGGAGTCATTTACAGGGAAATTGTTCCCATTGACTTGCATTGGTTACAGGGGCATCAGACATAAGCCCTTTTACTCAGGATTTCATGACAAGTTGAATTCTTTTGGGGAACAATTGCAGTGACTGAAGTGAATATAGGTTCACTAGGAGAGAGTGAGTGTGTGTGTGCGTGTGTGTGTGTGTGTGTGTCTGTGGGAGAGAGAGAGAGAGAAAGGGAAGGAAAAAAGGGGGGGAGTGAGAGAGAGAGACAACATCTCCTTAAAGCTATGTATCTCCCCCACATCCACATTATGGTGATGTGGGGTGGGTTAGGGTGTATTGTTTGTATGAAGAGGAGGAGAGAAATTACATTTTTATCTCTTTTTCAGATTCCTTAGACACTTGTGGTACATCAAGTTGTTACATTCTCAGTGTATATTGACATCAGTACATATCAGGCTATGTGGTCTTAATTCCTTGAGGTTCCTCGACTAGAGTTTTTTTTGACACTAATATTATCAATTTATATTTAAATTATCATTTATATAGTCCTGAGGTTTTGAAATTTCTTGGGCCTTATATCTAGCTGGAGAGTACAGCTGGGTGACAGGTCCAGCTAGGTTTTACACATCACACAGTGTGCACTTATGTCTTTAAGACAACTTTACTAGTAAATTCTTGTCTATAATGCAGACATTGAAACTTCATGAGCCCTATAACAATCTTAGTTTGTCTTTAATCTGGGTGGGGGTTGCCTTTCAGTAATCACATCCTTATACTTACTGTGACACTCATAGCTTGATTTAGGAGTTATCTGCTTCAGCAGTGTTATCTTATGTCAATTAAATTTATATGCAGTAGGATTCTTTGTATGTGTGTTCCACCAAGCATGTTTAACCCAAGGTTGCTTCTGGCTGAAGGCAGTATAGTACTGTTAAACTTCTCTGACATCATCTTCTGTTTTTTTTTTAAATGAGCATTTTAAACCAATGGGGATTTTTTTCTGTTTTTCTCTGCATTATCTAGCTGTTATAAGTATTGTATTTTCTAAACAACTGCCATGAGATTCTGAAGAAGGACTGGTTGGTCCGAAAGCTAGAGCACTTTGTTCTTGTTGTTACATCTATGTTGGTCCATTAAAAGGTAAATAATCATTTGCTTCAGGGGCATCAGAGCAATTCTGCTTCATGTGAAATAATGAAATGTACAGGGGGAGGAAAATTTGCACTAGAGTTACAGGAAAATGCAAAATCAAGGTGATAGCACTGCTACTGTGTCCTCTAAAGTCCATCATTTGTTTTTTGTTTTTACATTCACTTACGCGCATGCGCAAGGAACGTCTTGGGAGAATGGGACACTTTGGAGGTGTGCCTGCCCTGTGCAGTCCTCTGATCTGTTAAGCAGGCGTGGTGATCCTGCACCAATCGCTGCGGTGCTGTGTATGACAGTGGTGGTCTTCTCTTCAAAGAAAACCACCGCTGTGTGCTTGCAGCGTGTCATGCACCCCCAAATCTTTGCTGCCACACTGGGAGCCCACCCTAGCGTGGCAGCGTCCTGCATCGTCTGCCAGCGGGGTGCCCAATCCCCGTCGGCTCCACCTCCCAAACAGCTTTCTCTGCTGCCATGCTGGAGCCCACCCCAGCGTGGCAAACATTCAGCGTCGCCTGCTGACAGGGGTGCCCAATCCCCATCAGCTCCACAACTCCCCAGCTATCCTTCTGCCATGCTGGGAGTCCACCCAACATGGCAAACATCCGCGTAGTCAATTATAGAAAAAAGAAAACCTGTAAATTAAAACGGTCCCACGCAGTCTCCGCCTCCTCCCACAACCCGCACCCACCACTGTGCACCTGCATCCCACACCCCCCATCACCCCATACTTACCTCCAGAGCTCAGCGCGACGATCATCGCTGGACCGGGAACACATCTGCACTCTTCGAAGCCGACTGCGAACTGAGGAAATGCCGGTAAGCTGTATAATGGACTAGATGGTTTTTTTTCAACTTTGTTGCATATCTTAGGCATTTTTTGGAATTTTTGCACCAAATTTTCAACATGGGGTTTTTGGTACACCTTCTCATGAATTCTGTCACTGTCATGACGTTATTCGGACCCGAAGGGTGATTTCAAAGCCACTGCGAAAAATCACCTTTTGGGCCCGATTAATGAAACAACAGTGCCAGCATTCATAAGGTGGGCTCTCAAAAAGCCTATTTTGAAAATTTGGTGGAAAATTTCTAAAATGACCGCTTTACGAGCGTCGTATGCAGTTCTCACGCGAGGCTCGTAAGTTTCGAATTTTCAATATTTTCACTCCAGATTTTCAACATTGCCATTTTATTACACCTCCTTATGAGTAGTATAGCTGTCATTTTTCACATCTCACCCAAAACGTGTTTCCGCCCATGTAGCGCACAATGGCGCAGTCGGTGTGCAAAATCAATGTATGGGACACATTAAGAAAATCACAGTGACACTGTTCATGAGCAGAGGACATAAAATGGCTATGTTGAAAATGTGGTGAAAAAATTCTAAAAATTACTGTTTTATGAGTGTGCATTGCGCAGTTCCTACACAGGCTCGTAAGTTTGCGAATTTTCAATATTTTCACTCCAGATTTTCAACATTGCCATTTTACCACACCTCCTCATGAGCAGTATAGCTGTCATTTTTCACATCCTGCCCAAAATGTGTTTCCACCCATGTAGGCACAATGGCGCAGTCGGTGTGCTAACTCAATGTATGGGACACATTAAGAAAATCACAGTGACACTGGGTTCATGAGTTTCGAGGTCTAAAATGGCTATGTGTTGAAAATTTGGTGAAAAATTCAAAAATGACTGTTGTACGAAGCGCAGCATTGCGCAGTTCTACGACATTCATAAGTTCGTGAATTTTCAATATTTTCACTCCAGATTTTCAACTTTGCCATTTTACCACACCTCCTCATGAGTAGTACAGCTGTCATTTTTCACAACCTGCCCAAAATATGTTTCCACCATGTAGCGCACAATGGCGCAGGTCGGTAAAGCGAACTCAATGTATGGCACATTAAGAAAATCACAGTGACACTGTTCATTAGCAGAGGTCTTAAATGGCTATGTTGAAAATTTGGTGAAAAATTCCTAAAATGACTTTCAAGCGTATGCTATGTGAAATTTTACGCAAACTCTCATAGGTTAGCGAATTTTCAATATTTGCACTCCAGATTTTCAACATTGCCATTTTACCACACCTCCTTATGAGCAGTACAGCTTTCATTTTTCACATCCTGCCCAAAACGTGTTTCCGCCCATGTAGCGCACAATGGTGCAGTCAGTGTGCGAACTCAATGTATGGGACCCATTAAGAAAATCACAGTGACACTGTTCATGAGCGGAGGTCTTAAAATGGCTATGTTGAAAACTTGGTGAAAAAATTCCTAAAAATGACTGTTTTACGAGTGTGCATTGCGCAGTTCCCTCATACTTGTAAGTTAAAGTAATTTTCAATATTTGCACTCCAATGACTTCCAAATACCTAAACAGCACATAGAAGTAAAGCAACATTCAGCACTGACAAGTGCTTGTAATTCTTGTCACTGATTTTTAAGCCATGTCCAAGTGCCAAATACCACTACAAATACCTGCAAGCGAACGTTCGGCATTCACAAATGCTTGTTTTCATAGTGTAATAGACCAACAATAGGCCTTTCCCTGATTTGAAAGGAAGTGTGAATTATTAAGTATCTGAATGTGCTAGTGTGAACTAGCCTTCATGCTTTGCCCAAGAGAAGTGGAGGTGGAGGGTTGAAACAAAGAGAGTGGATGAAGCAATGTGCAGTGTATCCACTGGCGCAACTTCTGAAATCCATGTAACTCTTCTCAATTCAGTAATCACCATTGGCTGTGTTTGAGAGTTGAGAGGGGGATGAGTGTGGCAATGCAGACACATGGCTGACATACAGCATCTTGTTTCTGCAGTCACATAAAAATGCCAGCTCATGGCAATTCAGAGAAAAAAAATATTTTGAAGCTGCATTACCAGACTATGTGTGCAGTTTAGTGAATTAACACACAGGGGTGTGTATATGACGGCACTAAAAGGTGCATTAAAGTGCTTCAGTCATGAAAACCTCCCCCACTGGCTGCTGCTGAAATGCATAGCAGTATGTTCTCCTTTGTGCATTCTGGCTATTCTTTGCTTTAGCTGCAGGTAGTACAGTACGCTCAAGTTTGTTTGCATAGGTTTTAGCAGTGGGGAGTTCACATTGACAGAGTCTAGTAAGAGAAAACACTTGGAATTACACATACAACAAAGTCTGAGTTTTCACATCAAATGCTGAGGTATTTTTTTTCTGGAGGATTAGAACCCATGGAGTCCATGAAGGTGTGCTTTTGAGAGCTGGTGTGAGTAAGGACTGTTAGGCACCCACACATTTTGGTGGTCCCTGCTGTGGCAGGAACAGTTTATTAAAGTAATGATGTGTGGCTTGTCTCTCTAAGCTAGACAAGACTACAGCAATCTATCAGGTAACCAACACAGTTGATCTGTGTGTGTGGGGGGGGAGGAGCTGCTCACTGAAGCATAGCTCCCTTTTTCAACTGTATGCCACTGCATTTTCAACTGCTGTCATAGACAGCTCCAGCAGTGATTGAACTGTGGCCACGCCTGCAAACACACTGACTGAATTGGAAGATGCTGACACACCTCTGAAAAACTCAGATGATGGCACTATGTTTCTTGCACATGCCTGCAAGCAAACATAAAAAGTGATGGTCCACTTCTCCTCAAGTTAGGGCCTAGAGCTTCAGCAAGTATAATGGCAAGTCAGCTTGTGTCCAAGAACAAGGCAGTTTGAATGTGGAATTCTAAGCCTTTAGGGTCTGAATATAGTCAAATCTTAATTCCAATCCATATTGAGGTCAGCTTCACCTCTACCTATGGTGAGACAAGTTTCCAGTTCTCAGCATACCTAGCCTAAGGCCTACTACAACTTATATGTCACTCTAAACAGGATGAAACTCCTGATGAGCAGCACGGTGGATGTGTAGACTAGAGGCTAGGGCACTGACTTTAGAACCAGGAGAACAGGGTTCAAATCCCACCAGAGCTACTTACATGCTGAGTGACCCTGAACCAGTCATTTAACCTCCCAGAGCTTCAGACCACCCACATTTAAAATGAACGATAGAAGGACCCCACTGAAAACAAGGTGCTGCATCTCAGCTGGTCTACCCTGGGAAAATAAATTGTAAAAAGAAAAGTGTGCAAGCTTTATTGCTACTTTTTGTTGAAGCACAATTGTGGGGAACCGTGCCATGGTGTAAAAACCTGACTGCCACCACGAGGGCTTCAGTGTGCTCAGGGAGAAAGGATCCACAGAAGGGGAGCTCAGTACAAAATGCTGACAAATAGCACGGTACCTAAAAAAACACCAAACTTCAACAGAAAATCCCAGACCTTCATGTGCAGTGGTTTGGGAGGGCTCGTACTTTCACACATGGTGGTTTGGAAGGGCTTGTACCACCATGCATGGTTGTTGGGGAGGGCTCGTACCATCATGCATGGTGGCTGATGATGGTCTGTACCTTCAGGCATGGTGGTTGGGGCAGTCTCATACCTTCATGCATGACTGATGGGGTGGTTTTGTATCTTCATGCATGATAGTTGGGTCGGGCTTGTACCATCAAGCATGCTGGCTGGGGGGGGCTGGTATCATCATTCATGGCTGTTGGGGAGGGCTCATACCATCATTCATGGCTGTTGGGGAGGGCTCATACCATCATGCTGGCTGGGGGGGGCTGGTATCATCATTCATGGCTGTTGGGGAGGGCACAGACCTTCATGCAGGGTAATCAGAGAGGGCACAGACCTTCAAGCATGGTGGTCAGGGAGGGGTACCTTCATGCATGGTGTTTGGTAAGGGCCCAGAACATCATGCATGGTGGTTGGGGAGGACCCCTGCCTTCATGCATGGCAGTTGAGGGGGGACCAGGCAGTATGCACATTGGTTGGGAGGGACTGTACCTTCATGCATGGTGGTTGGGGAGGGTACAGACTTTCATGCATGACAGTTGGGGAGGGCTCAGATATTCATGCAAGGCAGTTGAGGAGGGCTCAGACCTTCAGGCATGCTGTTTGGGGAGGGCTCAGACCTTAATGCATGGCAGTTTGGAAAGGCCTGGACCTTCATGCATGGAATTTGGGGAGGGCACAGACCTTCATGCTTGGTGTTTTGGGAAGTTACTGACCTTCATGCATGGTGGTTGGGGATGATTTGTAATATCATGCATGCCAGTTGGGGGAGCAGTTAATTCATACATGGTGGTTGGGGAGGGCTTGTACTATCATGCAAGGTGGTTGGAGCAGGGCATCTTCGTGCATGTTAGTTAGGGAGGTCTCATACCATCATGAATGGTGGTTGGGAGGGGTACCTTCACACATGGTGGTTGTGGAGGGCCTGGATCTTCATACCACAGTGGTTGTGGAGGGCTTGCACCATCATGCATGGTGGTTGGGAAGAGCCCTGACCTTCATGCATGGAGGTTGAGGAGGCCCTGTACCTTTATACATCGTGGTTTTGGAGGTCACTGAACTTCAAGCATAGTGGTTGGGGAGGGCAAAAACCTTTATGCATGATGGTTGGTAAAGGCTCAGAACTTCATGCATGGTAGTTTGAGAGGTCACTGACCTTCATGCATGGTGGGTAAGGGGGTTTAAGGACCTTCATGCATGGTGGCTGAGGGAGAGGTACTTTCATGCACGGTGGTTGAGGTAGGGCCATTTTTTCATGCATGGTGGTTAGGGAGGGCCATTTCCATCATTCATGTTGGTTGAGGGAGGGGTATCTTCACATATGGTGGATGGGGGAGGAGTACTTTCATGCATGGTGGTTGCAGAAGGGCCATTTTCTTCATGCATGGTGGCTTGAGGAAGGGTAATTTCCTTCATGCATGATAGTTAGAGAGGGTCCAGACCTTCATGTATGGTGGTTGAGGAAGGCCTGAACCGTCATAAATGCCAGTTGGGAGGGCCTGAACCTTCATGCATGGTGGTTGGGTAGCACCCATTCCTTCATAAATGGTGATTAGTATGGGCCTAATCCTTCATGGATGATGGTTTGGGAGGGCATGTACCTTCATGCATGGTAGTGGGGAAGGCCCTGACCTTATTGCATGGTAGTATGGGAGAGCCCCTATTTTCTTGCATAATGGGTATGGGAGGGCCAGTAATTTCATACATGTTGGTTGGGAGGACCTGAGCATTCATGTATAGTACTTTTGTGAAGGGTCCATACCTTTATGTACAGTGGTTGAGGAGCAGCTAGGCCTACATTAATAGTGGTTTGGAGGGTCCAGACAATCATGCATGGTGTTTGGGGAGGGTCTGGACCTTCATGCATGGTGGTTGGTAAGGGGCCAGACCTACATGGGTGGTGGTTGAGGAGACCCTCCACCTTCATGCACTGTGGTTGGGGAGGTCACAGACCTTCAAGCATGGTTGTTTGGAAGGTTACTGATCTTCATAAGTAGTGGTTAGATAGGGCATGGACCTTCATGCATTGTGGTTAGAGGAGGGGGAACCTTCATACATGCTGGTTGAGGAAGGCCCATTTCTCTCATGCATGGTGGTTAGGGAGTGCCTGGATCTTCATGCATAGTGGTTGAGGAGGGCCAGAACTGTCATGAATGGCAGTCGGGAAGGGCCTGGACCTTCATGCATAGTGGTTAGGTAAGGCTCATACCTTCATGAATGGTGGTTGGCAAGTGCCTAGACTGTCATGTATGGTATGGGAGGATGCTATATTACTGCATGGTGGAAGGACCTGATCTTCATGCGTGGTGGTATGGGAGGGCCTGAATATTCTTGCATGCTGGATGTTGGAGGGCTTCTACCTTTATGCACGGTGGTGGGGAAGGCCCTGACCTTCATATACTGTGATATGGGAGGACTCGTATATTATTGCATGGTGGATGTGGAAGAGCTGGTACCTTCATGCATGGTAGTGGGAAAGTCTCTGGCCTTCATGCATTGTTGTATGGAAGGGCTCATATATTCTTTCATGGTGGATGTAGGAGGGCTTGGACCTTCATGCATGGTGGTTGGGAAGGGCCTAAACATTCATGCATAGTACTTTTGCGAAGAGACCATACCTTTTTTTTGTAAATATACTTTCTTGAGTGAATATAATACATGGTTACACATGAAGCTTACTTTAGTTAGACAGTCATGATGTTATTAAGTTCATGGGATTATTCAGAATAGAGAAAGAAATTTAAATAAAAATATGGAAAAATGACCAAGAACAAAATAAATAAAGAAATAATACAAAATAAATAAATAAAAAAAGACTGTAAACCTGGAAAACAAATGTGATATTCTAGTTAATGGAGGAAATAGGCATATTAACGATCTCCATGAAGTCTCTGTAATATCCTCTGTGAAGTCATCTTGATACCACAGTTTTTCAAATAATTTTTGTTTTCAAATGTGGCACTGTTTCTGATGGGCATCATATGGGAGGTTTTGATTGTTCCAGTATTCTAATATTGTTCTTTTTGCAGCCATAGTTCCTAAATTGAGAATCGTTTTTCTTGATTCTTTTGAAAGATTGAGATTCAACATAATTATAGATGAATACTGAACGATAGAAACACAGAAACACAGCCCCTCCCTGGTCTATTACTTTGGTCACCCAGTCAAAGAAATCTGTTAGATTCATCTGACATGACCTTCCTGCTGTGAATCCATGCTGCCTTGGGTCCTGTGCCCCACTGGCCTTTAGGTACTCAACAATTCTTTCTTTCTTTCAGAAGTGATTCCAACATTTTCCCTACCACTGAGGTCAAGCTAGCAGGTCTGTAGTTTTCTGCCTCTGCTTTGCTCCAACATTTGTGAAGGAGAGTCACATCCACCCTCCTCCAGTCCTTAGGTACCACACCATCCTCCCACAATTTGTTAAAAGGGGTAGTCAGTGGTGTCACTAGTTCTCCCCTTAATTCTTTTAGAACTCTGGGGTGAATCCCGTCAGGCCCCATTGCTTTGTCTACCTTCAGTTTTAGGAGTTCTTTCAGAACCCTTTCTTCTGAGAAAAAAATTGTATTAACCCCCCTATTCAGAGTGCTTCTATTGATTGGATTAGGTACCTTCCCCTCCTCTTCTTCTTTTGTGAATACCGAGCAGAAGTATTCATTCAGTATCCCTGCCTTTTTACGGTCTCTGCCCACCCACCGTCCCCTTTATTAAGCCTCACTATCCCTCCCTTGGTCTTTCTTCACTCCCAAATGTACCTATAAAAGGTTTTATCCCCCTTCTTAACCAAGTTGGCTATCTTTTCCTTGGTTTGGGCCTTGGCTATTCTGACTGCCTTCCCTGCTTCCTTCTGCTTTAACTGGTACAGTTCTCTGTCCTCCTCCTTCTGTGTTTCCTTATACTTCCTGAATGCTATATTTGTCTCCCTAACCTTCCCCACCACCTCTTTAGAGAACTATAGTGTTTTCTTCTTTTGTTTTGATTGGTTTATTTGCTTCACAAAGGCTTGTTGCCTCTGTAATGGCAGTTTTGATGTTTCTCTTGGATCACATGGTATTTGCGTGTCTAACAGTTCTACAAGAAAATCAGTGGTTAACTTTCACCATTTCAAAACTTGTGGTCAATACCAAAAATTGTGGGCAAGGTCAACAATGGCTCTGGAGCCATGCAAGCACAAATTTGAGAGATTAGGATTGATCTGAGCCAAGAGTTTATGGGTAAAATAAACTCAATTAATAATTTTACTTTGGATGAATTTAGTTTTTGCTGAAATTAAGGATTTCTTGGCTGTAATATGAATTATTTGCCATCACTGATTGAAAAGAGAGGTTACGTTCATCTTTCCATGAGTTATGAATATGTTGCCTGGTTTCTAAATGATTCCCATGTTTTTCTTATAAAATTTTGATAGTAGACTTTTGTCCAATTTACCAATGAAATCAATTTATCAATCTTTAATTTTAACTTGGATTCAGAAATGGAAGCATTCTGTAAGAATAAAAACATTTTTTTACAAAATATTATAAACAAAAAAGTTACACAGGTGACCTTTGCTCACAATTTGAAGGAAATCCGCAAATTCAGAAAATGTATTCCCTCTTAAATGGTCACTCCATATTATAATTTCCCTTTCTTTTAAATTAGCTACTAATTTTTTTGCATACCCTGTATTGAAATGATTTGTTATATTCAAATTAGCATGTAGCCATGGGTGGTTATCGCTACCAGGTTTACAGATAGTTTATTTAAAAAGTGGATGTAAAAGGAGTTAAATAGTGGCATATCTTTGCCAAATTTCAAATTATCCAAAAATAATATGGAATCTATTGTGATATTTACTTTAGAATTAAAGATAATTACTGGAACAATCTCATGATCTTCTTTATGGAATAAAAGTCCATTCCCAGGCAGTCGCTACTAATTGAGCTAGAAAATAATTATAAGGATCAGGACAACCAAAACTTCCTTGAGCCTTATCTAGTGATAAATGGCTCCATTCAGTCTATGGTTTACCATTCCTCCATAAGAATTTCTTAAAAATGCATTTCAAATCAGAAAACTATTTAAAGCGCTACTGACACCTCAAAGAAAAATGCTTAATAGTTAGGTACAATTCTACCTGCATTGCATTTATATTTTATATATTTGTCTTTCCTATTATTTAGTACTATAGAAATTTGCATGACTATTGATCTTTATCCCTTAGAGTTTCTGTAGAGTCCAGCTGCCTCTATAGCTTACTCCCTACTTCAAGTCATAATCCTCTGTTGTGACATCACAGTCTGTTGCCATGGGGTTGTGATACCACAAGCAGTGCTCTGTGACTTCAGTTAGGGAGAAAGCAGCAGGAATAGACAAACTCTTCAGGAGTAAAGATCCTGTTTTCATACAGATGGCCTTGGTAATAAAAAATTGGGAGGAGAAATGCAGCACTAATGGGAAATATAAGCTAGACTGTTTCTAAATATTAGGTTTTGTTAAAGTTCTCCTGAATATGTCACCAGTTCTTTAACATCTGGACCCCCAAACAATACCTGTACACCCAAAATAAAATAAGGTAATGCCATCATTTTAAGGACTTTGGTTCTACCCAAAGAAGACAAGGACTGGTTCTGCTAGTTTATTAACTTGTTCTTGATTTTCTCATTTGCAATTTCATAGTTAGACTTTATATTGAACTTGGGGTTATTAATGAGAATGATACCCAGGTATTTATATCTATCATCTTTTTAAAAAAAATGTTTACATTTTCATATCCACTATCCTTGTCTCTCTGGGAAATCTGTGTAAAAACACATTTGCCACAGTTTAATTTTTGACCTGAAAATTCTGAAAATGTATCAATTACCCTAGTCAGTGCCAGAATAGAAGAAGGAAATTCTTAAACAAGTCCAGTGTATCCTCATTGTACACACTTGACTTCATCTCGATTAATAATGATACCTATTGTATCAGGATTGGCTTGAATTATCTGAAGTAAGGGTATCAAGCAAAAAATAAAAATAGTTGGTGACGGGGGTCAAGCCTGCCATACCCCATTTGACATTTCTATTTGCACAGTTAAGTTGTTATTTACTAAAAACATGTCCCTGGTTTATTATAAACAGGGAAATAATTTTTAATAATGGCGGCGGCATGTCCCATAAAGCCAATACATTACTCATATAGCTGCAATTGACCAAATTATATGCCTTGCTGGCATCTAAGGCTCACATGGAATAGTTATCTGGAAGGCTTTCAATGTATTCAAATAATGACTGGACTTCACAGATGGCATTAGTGATGATTCTACCTGAAACAAAACAGTGCTGGTCTTGGTGGATAGACTGGGGAAGAGTCAATAATATTAGATTAACTATTAATTTAGTAATGATCGTATAGTCTGTGTTTGATTATGAAGTTGGTCTATAACTATCAGCACATTCAGATGGTTTCCCATTTTAGTGAATCAAAATAATTTGGCTTCATCCATTGATGATGGCAACTCCGCTGCTCCATCTGTCAACTCCAACATAAGCCTATTAATCCAAGGACTAAGCTCCTTCTCAAAGACTTAAAAAAAAATTTGAACTAAAACTATCCATTCTTGGGGATTTATTTTTGGGAAGAGACTCTATTACTTCCATAGTCTCTTGTACCGGGAAAATCAGATAGTTAATGCTCAAGGTTTTAAATTGAATGGAAGAAAGAAAAGTATTCATCATTTGAGTATTGCTGTGAGTGAAGGATTGATAGATATTTTTAAAATGGTCAATTATTTTATTCATTACGTCTGTATCCGAGGTAAGTATGCCTACTGAGTTCTTTAATGCTGTGATAATATTATGTTTCTTCTGTATTTTTTTACATAAATTGACCAATAGCTTCCCAGACTTATCACCTTGAAGATAACGTACAGCTTTAACTTCAAAGATGTTCTTTTGTATTTGATTATTTATATTTTCATATAATTTTAAACATACATGATTAAAATTGTTTTTGATCAATCAAAACTAGTGTGTCAAGTACTTTAAGTTTTATTTGAATATGTTTTTCTTTCTTTTTTTCATCTTTGCTCCACCATGCCTGATACAAAATTATTGCACCCTAATAACTGCTCTAAAGGGGTCCCATAATGCGGTTATGGGACCTTGGCCTAAATAATTAAAAAACGTAATTATTTTATTGTTTCATGAATTTTATGACAAAAAATCTGGTCTCTTCAAAAGCTCATTATTGAATGTCCATGTGACAAAATTTGGTACTTTGAGTTTGCATCAGTAAATTAAGTAATAATGCATGACAGGGTGTGGGTTGTGCTGGAATAACCTCATGCCTGGGTGGTTGGGCATGGGTGGTTGGACATGAGTCCGCAGGCCAAGTGCATCCAACATCCCAGAAGTGAGGTTATCCCAGCACAACCCACACCCTGGAGTGCATTATTGCTATTATACAATGGCTTGTTGTTATACAAAATAGAAAAAAAAACATTTTAAAAATGTTTAAGTAGATTTTTAGTGTGGAAATATATATTTATTTCTTAAGAGAAAAGCAAATGCTGTAGTAGCTAATCAATATAATGAGGCTGTGCTCAGATAACCTCACTGTTGCCAAGGTCAGACAGCCAATCAGGTTCCAGGATTTTTTCTTGCCAGTGTATAATTAAAGTTTGACTACTGCATGATATGATAGGAGCACTGAGCTTCTTGAAATTTGAAGAACATTATTATATAGTAGTTTGGAAATAAACATATAGTCCATCCTGGGAAAAAATCAGATTTTTTGTCATAATGTGACTACTCTCTCAATGTTGGGTGCTGCATTCTCCAAGGGTCAATGAGCTCATAGTGGTCTAAAAAAATTTAGGGACACCTTTATTGTTATTAGATATTGACGTTGATTTGTCAGGGGGTGGGTCTAAGAAGGCGTTAAAATCTCCCATAATTACAATTCGTTTGGCTTCAATCTGTACCACGGCTTGTATAATTTTGGAAAGAAAATCAGCATATTTTTAAAATGGTGCATATATTGAGCTAATTATAAATAGGGAGTCACTAATTTCACATTTCATTAATAGTATTTGACCTTCTTCATCCAACCATTGTTTATGAAACTTAAACTTAAGATTTTTCCTATTAAGGATAGAAACACCAACACTTTTTTCATACAAGGCGCAAAGTATAAAATTGCCACCTAGTTCCTTTTTTAATGTTTTTATTCTTTTATAGCAAGATGAGCCTCCTGTAAACTAATAACATCGGCTTTGATTTTATGTAGGTATGGCTGTGGGAGGGCACGTATCCTCGTGCATGGTGGTTGGGGAGGGTCTGAGCATTTATGCATGGCCCCTGCCTTTGTTCATGATAGTTAGGGAGCAGCTGGACCTTCATTCATGGTGGTCTGGAGGGTCTGAAACCTCATGCATGGTGGGTGAGGAGGGTCTGAACCTTCATGCATGTTGGTGGAGAAGGCCCTGACCTTCATGCATAGTGGGATGGGAGGGCATTTATATTCTTGCATGGTGGATATAGGAGGGCCTGTAACTACATGCATGGTAGCTAGGGAGGGTCTGAACATTTATACAGGTACTTTTAGGAGGGGCCCATACCGTTAAGCATGGTGATTGGGGAGTGACTGGATCTCCATGCATGGTGGTTGGAGGAGGTTACCTTCATGTGTGACAGTTGGGGAGGGCCTATACCTTAGTGTATGAAAGCTGGGGAAGGCCCTATACCATCATTTGAGGTGGTTGACCTTGATGGTTGGGGAAGACATGCACCTTCATGTATGACAGTTGGAAAGGGCCTGTACCTTCTGGGAAGGGTCCAGATCATCATGCATAGCAGTTGGGGAGGACTTGGACCATCTTGCATGGTGGTTGTGGAGGGTCTGAACCTTTCTACATGGTAGTTGGGAAGGGCTGGAACATTCATGTATGGTGGTTGGAGAGGGCCTTTACCTTCAAGTGTGGTGGTAAGGGAGGCCTGTATTCTAATGTGTGGCAACTGGTAGGGCCTGGACCTTTATGCATGGTGATTTGAGAGGGCAAATACCTTCATGCATGGTGGCTGGTAAGGGCCACACCTTCAGCATGGTAGTTGGAGGGTTATCTTAATGCACTATAGTGGGAGAGGGACCATACTTTTATGCATGTAGTTGGTGAGGGCCTGGACCTTTATGCATGGCTTTTAGGAATTGCCAGTATGTTCATCCATGACAGTTTAGGAGGACCTAGACCTTCAAGTATTGTGACTGGGGGGCACAGACCTTCATGTATGGTTATTGGGGAGAACCATTCCTTTATGCATGGTGGCTGGGGAGGGCCCTTACAGTTCCACAGTACCTTCATGCATAGTAGTTGGGAAGGGCTGTTTCCTTCATGCACCATGGTTGGGGAGTGCCCAGACCTTCATGCGTGGTGGTTGAGGAAGAGCCAGGACCTTCATGCAGGTTTGTTGGGAGGGGCCATTTCCTTTATGCATGGTTGTTGGGGAGGGACCATACCTTCATGCATGGCAGTTGGGAAGGGCTGTTTCCTTCATGTACCATGGCTGGGGAGAGCCCAGACCTTTATGCATGGTGGTTGAGGAAGGACCTGTACCTTCTTGCATGATGGTTGAAGAAGAGCCAGGACCTTCATGCAATGTGGTTAAAGAAGGGCCTGTACCTTCATGCATGTTTGTTGGGGAGGGCCATTTCCTTCATGCATGGTGGTTGGGAAGAGTACGGACCTTCATGAGTGCCAGATGGGTGGTCTTGGATTGTCATGCATAGCAGATGGGGGTCCTGGACCCTCATACTAGAGGTTGGGAAGGGTTTGTACCTTCATACATGGAGGTTTTGTGGAGTTCCCTTCCTTTTCGTATGGCATTGGAAAGAGGCCTGCACTGTCATTCATGGTGATTGGGGGCCCGTATCTTTATGCTTGATGGTTAGGGGTGGCCTGGGCCTTCATGCTTGTCAGCTGGGGAGGGTCAGAACCATCACAAATGACAGATGGGAAGAGCCTAGACCTTTATGCATAGTGGTTGGTTAGGGTCCATACTTTTATGAATGATGGTTGATAAGGGCCCATATATTCTTGCATGGTGGATGTGGGAAGATCCCACCTTCATGCATGGTGGTGGCTGGTTAGGGCCCATATATTCTTGCATGATGGGTGTGGGAGAACCTGTATCTTCATGTGAGGTGGTTGGGGAGGGCTCGTACCTTCATGCATGGTGGCTGGGGAGGGCCCATATGTTTATTCATGGTAGTGTGGGGAGGGCCTTCCCTTCCTCCATGTTTCGTGCATAGCAGTTGGGCAACAGTCCATACCTTCATGAATGGTGGTTGGGGGAGGACCTCAGCCTTCATGTGTGGTGGTTGGGGGAGGGCCTGAACCTTCATGCATGGTGATTGGGGTCGGCCTGGGCCTGCATGCATAGTCAGTGGGAGGGTTTTGCCCTTCATGCATGGCAGCTGGGAAAGGCCTAGACCTTCATGCATGTTGTTTGGGGGAGAGCCTGGACCTATGTGTACTGCAGCTGGGGAGGGCCCAGACCTTCATGAGTAGTGGTTGGGAGCCTGAACCTTCATGTTTGGCAGATGGGGGCTGCTGGACACTCATGTTTGAAGGTTTGGAAGGCCTCTTACCATTATGCATAGCACTTCCAGAGAGGACCCACTCCTTCATGCATGGTGGCTGGGGAGGGCCTGTACCTTCATTCATGCTGGTTTGGAAGCTTTGTACCCTCATGCATGATGGTTGAGGAGCAGCTGGACCATCATTCATGGTGTTTTGGAAGGTCCAGACCCTCATGTATGATGGCTGGGGAGAGTCTGGACCTTCATGTTTGGTGGTGGGAAAGCTGTGATCTTCATGCATGGTGGTATGGGAGGGCCCATATGTTCTTGCATGGTGGGTGTGGGAAAGCTAGTAACTTCATACATGGTGGTTGGGGGCCCATAACTTCATGCATGGTGGGTGTGGCAGGGCCCATAATTTCATGCATGGTGGTTGGGAAGAGGCTGAACATTCGTGCATGGTATTTCTGGGAAGGGCCCATGCCTTTATGCATGGCAATTCGGGAGCAGTTGGACCTTCATGGTGGTTTGGAGGGTCCAGACTCTCATGCATGATGGTGGTATAGGGTCTGGATCTTCATGCATGGTGGTCGAGGGAAGGTTACCTTTCTGAGTTGTAGTTGGGGAGGGCCCATGCCTTCACACATGGTAGTTGGAGAGGGAACAGATGCTCATGCATGGTGGTTGGGGAGGTCTAAACCATCACACATGGAGGTTAAGGAGGGTCTGAACCTTTCTACATGGCAGTTGGGAAGGGCCAGGACCTTCATGTATGGTGGTTGGAGGGGGCTTACCTTCATGTATGGTAATTGGGGAGGGCTTTACCTTTGTGTGGTGGTTCTGGAGGGCCTGGCTCCCTCATGCATGGCAGTTGGGGAGGGCCAGGACTGTCAAGAATGGCAGTTGTTTAGATCCCAGACCTTCATGCATTGTGGTTGGGGAGGGCCAAAACCATCATGCATGGTGGCTGGTGTGGGCCCAGAACTTCATGAATGGTGGTTTGGGGGGGTCACTGCCCTTCATACAGGGTAGTAAGAGAGGTTACAGACCTTCATGCATGGTGGTTGGGGGGGGATGCCTCCATGCATGGTGGTAGAGGAAGGCCCATTTCCTTCAATCATGGTGGTTAGAGAGGGCCCAGACCTTCATGGATGGTGGTTAGGGAGGGCACAGGTCTTCATGCATGGCAGAAAGGCAGAGTCTGAAACATCATGAATGGCATCGGAAAGGGCCTGGACCTTTATGTATGGTGGCTGAGTAAGGCCCATACCTTCGTGAATGGTGACTGGGAAGGGCCAAACCTTCATGCATATTGGTTTGGGAGGGCCCATATATTCTTGCATGGTGGATGTGGGAGGGTCTATATATTCTTGCACGCAGAATGTGGGAGGGCCTGTACCTTCATGAATGGTGGTGGGAAGACCCTGGCCTTCATGCACTGTGGTATGGGAGGGTCAGTACATTAATTGCACGGTGGATGTAGGAGGGCTCATATCTTCATGCAGGGTGTTGAGGAAAGCCCTGGCCTTCATACTGTACATTGTGGTATGGGAAGGCCCATATATTCTTGCATGGTGAGTGTAAGAAGACTCATACTTTCATACATTGTGGGGTGGGAGTTCCTGAACATTCTTGCATGGTACTTTTAGAAAGGGCCTATACCCTTTATGCATGGTGTTTGGGAAGTGGCTGGACCTTCATCCTGGTGGTTCAGAGGGTCCGGACCCTCATGCATGCTGGCTGAGGAGGGCCCGTACTTTTGTGCACGATGGTAGGTATGGCCATGACCTTCATGCATTGCAGTATGGGAAGGCTGACATATTCTTGCATGGTGGTATGGAAGGGCCTGTGTATGTTTGCATGGTGGATGTGTGAGGGCCGGTAACTTCATGCATGGTGGGTGGGAAGGGCCTCAATATTCATGCATGATACTTTTGGGAAAGGTCCATTATGTAAGGTGGTTGGGAAGCAGCTGGGCCTTCATTAATGGTGGTTTGGAGGGTCTGGAACATCATGCATGGTGTTTGGGGAGAATCTGGACCTTCATGCATGGTGGTTGAAGGAGGTTACCTTTATGTGTGGCAGTTGGGGAGGGCCTGTACCTTCATACATGGAAGTTGGAGGAAGCAATATATTGTCATTTGGGATGGGTGACCTTTATTCATGATGGTTGGGGGAAGACATGTACTTTCATGCATGGCAGTTCGGGAGGGCCAGGGCCTTCATGTATGGTGGCTGGGGAGGGCCTTTACCTTCATGAATGGTAATTGGGGGGCCTGGATCCTCATGCATGGTATTTGGGAGGACCTGGACCCTCTTGCCTTGTAGTTGGGGAGGGTCCGGACCTTAATGCATTGTGATTAGGCAGGGCAAATACCTTCATACGTGGAGGTTGGGAAGAGCCCATAACTTCATGCATAGCAATTGGGAAGGCCAGGACCTTCATGCATGGTTATTGGGGAGGGCCATTTCCTTCATGCATGGTGCGGGGGGAAGGCCCATTCCTTCATTTATGGCAGTTGGGAGGGGCTATTTCTTTCATGCATGGTGGTTGGGGAGGGCCCAGACCCTCATGCATGGTGGTTAAGGAATGGCCTGTACCTTCATGCACGGTGGTTGGAAAGTTCTTGCAGCATCATGTATGATAGGAGGCCCTTACCTTCATTTATTGCAGTTGTGGAGTGTCTGGACCTTCATGAATGGTGGTTGGGAGGCACTAGATGTTAATACATAGCAGATAAGGGGTCCCAGACCCTCATGCATGAAGGTTGGGGGGGCTTATACTTTCATGCATGGAGGTTCCAGGGAGGGCATGTTCCTTTTTGCATGGCATTTGGAAACAGGCCTGTCCTGGTGAACATCAGAGTAGATACAGGGGTGGAGCAAAGGGGATTCATCATTAAGGAAGGAATACTGGTTGCCACCGAACAGTGCATTAAGCTGAAGGAAAGAACAAAAGGGACAAAGCACACAGCTAGTTTAGTTCTGGGGTCGCCCAGCAGGGTTTTATTTAACTCTAAAAATTGATTAGTGTTTTGCTCATAAAAGTTCTAAAACATTGTGAAAATGCATAGCACTTGCCTCACTGTGTTTAGCAAACAAAACACTACCATAAAACCTATATAAATGCTTTCTGTACAGTTAGTATTGCCCCAAGAAAAAAACTGCTAATCAGTTATTTAAAACCCTGCCCAGGCAGTAAGGGAAAAGAGGTTAGCGGATAGGAAATTAAGGAAGACCGAGAGAGGTGGATAGGGAAAATTACCTAAGGTTGGCTAGGGAGGCAAGTAAGGAAGTCCAGCGATCAAAGGCACAGAAGTTGCTTCAGATAGTTGAAGGAATTAAGAAGGGGGAGAAGGCCTTCTTTTGCTATAACAGTATAAGCGAGAAAAAGGACAAGAAGGATGGGATCGTTAGGCTAATGAAAGGGGAGGAGTGGGTGGAGGATAACGGGTAAAAGTAGAGATACTAAATGAATACTTCTGTTACATCTTCACCAGGGAGAAGGATGGATCAGTGCCTTCAGGAGGGAGAAGAGGAGCAGTGGGTGAGGGGAACACAGATGTAGTGATAGAGGAGGATAGAGTGAGGGAAGGGCTGCTGGCATTGAAGGTGGACAAATCACCAAGTCTGGACAGAGTACATCCACAGGTACTAAGGGAACTAGCTGAGGAGCTGGCAGGGCCACTGACAGGTCTATTTAATAGTTCACTGGAGTCAGGTGTGGTACTGCAGGACTGGAGAACAGCACATGTGGTGCCCCTCCACAAAAGTGGTCCCAAGGATAACTCAGGGAACTACAGACCACTCAGTTTGACTTCAATCGTGTGTTAGCTCATGGAAATCATACTTAAGGAAAGGCTAATAGAATATCTAGAGGAGCATGGTCTCCAGGATGTGAGGCAGCATGGGTTCATGCGGGAGAGATTGTGTCAAATTAATCTGATTGACTTTTTTAACTGGGTCACTAAGACAGGGGCCAAGTGGTAGATATCCTCTATCGGATTTCAGTAAAGCCTTTGATTCTGTGCCCCACAAAATATTGATCAAGAAGTTGGTGGATCTCAGAGCTGGGGAGAAGATAACCAGATGGGTAGAAAACTGGCTGAGGGACAGAACCCAGACAGTGGTTGTGTGGGGAGAGTTATCTGGCACCAGAGAGGACACCAGAGGGGTCCCTCAGGGCTCAGTGCTGGGGTCTGTGCTGTTCAATGTCTTCATCAGTGACATTGGGGATGACATTAAGGACAAAATGTGCCTATTCATGGATGACACCAAGCTCTGTGGTAGAGTGGACACAGCTGAAAGGATACAGGACCTACAGGACAATCTAAACAGAGTACTACCTGGGTGTAGTCCAGGTATCAGTATCAGAGGAGGAGCAGAACCTGGGAGTGATGATCACTAATGACCTGAAGCACTCCACACAGTGCAAGAAAGCAGCAGCAAGGGCAAACAAGATGGTGGGATGCATAGCTAGGTGGGTCAGTAGTAGGAGAGAGGAGGTCATACTGCCTTTGTACAGGTTACTGATGAGGCCACATCTAGAGTATGGAATTCAGTACTGGTGCCCACACCTCAAAAAGGACATTAACCTGCTGGAGAAGGTCCAGAATAAGGGTACAAAGATGATAGTGGGTCAGCAGGGTAAGACATACGAGGAGAGATTGAGGGCACTGAACATGTACTTCCTGGAGGACAGGAGAGACAAGAGAGAAGGGCAACATGATTGAGACCTCCAAGTACTTGAAAGGGATAAATACAGTGAATAAACAGGGTCTCTTTAAGCCAATGGCAACCATGACACAAGGGTGCACAGACTTAAGCTGGAGGGGTGAGGTTTAGGAGAGCGGTCAGGAAGCACTTGTTCACAGAGAGGGTGATGGCCACTTAGAATGTGCTGCCAGATGGTCTCATTGAAAATGGTGGACAGCTTCAAGAGAGGCTGGGAAGGGCATGAGGGAAGATAAGGATCATGGATAGGGAGGATGGAAAGGATGGGAGGAGTGAGGGGGCAGGGTCAGAAGCTCAAGCTATAGGAGCAATACGAGCAGACTAGATAGACCAAATGGCCTTCTTCTTCTTCTTCTGGCTTCTTCGTATGTTCATTTGTACAATCATGTATGGTGGTTGGGAGTCAGCCTTGGCCTTCATACATGGTGGTTAAGGAGGGCCTGGTCCTTTATGCTTAGTGGTTGAGGAGGCCTGGACCTTCCTATATGGCAGTTGGAAAGGGTTTGAACCTTCGTGCATGTTTGATGGGGGAGAGCCTGGACCTACATGCATTGTGGTTGGGGCCCTGAATCTTCATGCATTGCAGATGAGGGTGCTGGACCTTCCTATATAATGCTTGGGGAGGGCTCTTACCTTTGGGAAAGGGAAAGGGAACATTGTTTAGCCAGGAGTAGCACACTAAAGTGAAGCTTGTTTCCAGATGCGACCTGAGAGCACAAGGAAGTTAAGTGACTTGCTCAGGATCACACAGTATGCACCTAGGTGGCTGTAGGAGTCAAACCCAGGTCTCCAGATCTGCAGCTCAGAGACTTAACCCACTGTGCTATACTGCCTCCAAATACCTATACTTCCTATACCTTTGAACATGGCAGAGAAGGCCCGTACCTTCATGCATGTGGTTGAGGAGGGCCTGTAACTTTATGCATGGTAGTTGGGGAAGGCCTTACCTTCCTGCATGTCAGTAGGGAGAGGCTCTGTTCCTTCATGCATGGTGGTTAAGGAAGGCCTGTACCCTCATGCATGGTGGCCCCAGAGATGGCTCATTCCTTTTTAATGGAGGTTGGGGAGGGCCTCTGCCTTCATGCAAGGTGGTTGGGGGCAGGGCTGTACCTTCATGTGTGGTGGCTGGGGAAACGCCTGTACCTTCATGCATGGTGGTTGGGGGTTGGGCCTGTACCTTCATGCATAGTGGCTGAGGAATGCCTGTACCTTTATGCATGGTAGTTGAGGAGGGCCTTTCCTTCATGTATGTCACTTGGGAGAGGCCCTGCTCCTTCATGCAAGGTGGCTGAAGGAAGGCCTATAAATTGATGTATGGTGTTTGGTGAGGGCCCCTGTCTTCATGCACTGCGGTTGGGGGGCAGCCCATACCTTCATGCACGGCAGTTGGGTGACAGCCCATACCTTCATGCATGGTGGTTGGGGGGGCAGCCCATACCTTCACGCACAGCAGTTGGGGGACAGCCCATACCTTCATGCACAGTGGTTGGGGGACAGCCCATACCTTCATGCATGGCAGTTGGGGGACAGCCCATACCTTCATGCATGGTGGTTGGGGGAGAGCCCATACCTTCATGCATGGTGGTTGGGGGACAGCCCATACCTTCATGCATGGCAGTTGGGAGACAGCCCATACCTTCATGTATGGTGGTTGGAGAACAGCCCATACCTTCATGCATGGCAGTTGGGGGACAGCCCATACCTTCATGCATGGCGGTTGGGGGACAGCCCATACCTTCATGCATGGCGGTTGGGGGACAGCCCATACCTTCATGCACAGTGGTTGGGGGACAGCCCATACCTTCATGTATGGTGGTTGGGGGACATCCCATACCTTCATGTATGGTGGTTGGGGGACATCCCATACCTTCATGTATGGTGGTTGGGGGACAGACCATACCTTCATGCATGGTGGTTGGTGGAAAGCCTGGACCTTTATGCACTGCAGTTATGGAGGGTCCTGACTTTCATGCATAATTGTTGGGGAGTGTCTGTACCTTCATGCATGGCCATTGGGAAGGGCATGGGTCTCTATGCATTGCATTTGGGGAGGGCCCAGACCTTCATGTGTGGCAGCTGGGGACCTGGACATTCATGCATCGTAGTTTGGGGGTGCTGGACCCTCATACATGGTGGTTGGGGAGGGCTTTTACCTTCATGAATTGTGGTTTCAGGGAGGACCAATTTCTTCTTGTACAGTTGCTTGGGGGGCCTGTACCTTGATGCATGATGGTTGGGGGTGGGATTGTACATTCATGCATGGTGGTCAGGTGGGACTCAGACCTTCATGCATGGTTGTTTGAGGAGAATCCATTCCTTCATGCATTGTGGTTGGGGGAGGGCCCAAACCTTCTTGTACTGAGGTTGGGGAGGGCCCAGATCTTCATGCATGACAGTTGTGAAAGAGCCTGGATCTTCATGCATTGTGGTTAGGGAGGGCCTGAGCCGTCATTCATGGTGGTTAGCCGCAACTGGGACCTTCATGCATGGCAGCTGGGCGGGGCCCCCCAGACCTTCATATATGACAGCTGGGGTAGGATCCAAAATGTCATGTATGGTGGTTGGGGAGGGCTTGTGCCTTTTTGCATGGTGGTTGGAGCAGTCCTGGTCCTTCACACATGGGGGTTGGGGGAAGGCATGTGCCTTGATGCATTGCAGTTGGGCAGGCCCGAACCTTCATACATGGGGTTGCGGGATGGTTCCTCCCCACTATGTCCTTTCCTGGGATGTCAGCCCACAAGTAATGATACACAAACACCAGATCAAAAGTGTTTGGAATTTGAAATTCACCTGCGAAGTTCCCTTGAAGTGCTAAATTCACAATTTATTGAAATTTCCTGAAGTCCTATTCTTGCAACCCCCCCACCCACCTTTGCAGCATTATTTTTCTGCATAGTGAGCATTTCATGAAAACTGACTTTCTTGATGAGCTGCAAAACATTCCTAATGCAATTTGTGAAGCGAAGTTCCAAAACATTGTGCAACTACATCTGACCAACATCCCACAAACCCAGCACTAATGACTACACTGATAAGATCTCCCACCCACCCTAAAGGAAGATAGCATCCACTCAGACACTTCTTCCTCTCCTGCCAGGCCACAGTAGTGGTCTCAGGGCTAAGACGTGAACCCAGGTCTCCTGCTTCATTGTGCAGCTTGCTTCTGCTAACAGGCTCTTACCTTTTTTTCTCGGTTCTTTGTTTCTGTATCTCCAGAGCAGCCCCCAGTCCTGTGCACCCCCCCAACCCCCTAAGTTGCTCCATTTACTTACAGGCTACTCACCACTTACACAGGACCGCGCTTGTTGGTGGTGGTGGTGGATAGCTTTCATGTCTGTCATGCATGGGTCTGTGAGGGTGGGGGGCAGGATCAGACTGGGGCATTTTCCTCTGATTTTCTCCCCTGTGTGCAATGGCATGTGTTAGTGTATAATGCCCAGTGGCAGTCCCTTCCCTACCATGTGCATAGTGGTTGAGCAGCAAGATGCACTGTCCCCCTCTCCCGAGGGAGGCCAGCTGCCTTTGGGATGCTTGATTCTCCTTCCCCTGGCTGACCCCCAAGGAACAAAGCTAATTTCTGAATCTGAGTCTCCAACTTCACAAGTGGCAGCCCTACCATTGTGCCAATCAGCAGCCTACTCAGTGGTGGCCCCAACTCCATGGAATTCTATGCCTTTTCATCCAAGGCATTCCCCTTGGGTGGAGGTGTTTAAAAGGGGATTGAAAAGTTATTTGTTTGAGCAAGCTTTTGGGGTTCATATTTTATTTTATTAAGTAATACCTCTATTTTTCTATCTATTTATGACTGTATTTATTTTGTGGGTTTCATTATGCAATTATTTCATCTGTTGTTGATGTATGGATGTGAAGCACCCCGAGACCTTGGAATAGGGCACTCTAGAAATAAATCAGCCGTGCCTTGCAAGCCCTCATCTTATGGTTTGAGTTCCTCTCCCAGGAAAGAATACAACATTGGTACACATCAGAGCAGGTCAGGAGAGGCTCACTACAAAGAAATTAGGACCGCTTGTCAGTGTCAGCTTGTCTCCTAGGAATTGAAAAGGTGATAACTGAAACCAGGCTTGCACACGCGTGCCCAAAGACATCTGATCAAGTTGGGAGCTGGTGTGGCTGTTTCTGAAATCTGGCCTGCCTTCTACAGAGCTGTGATTTACAGCCTTCCTCCTCTGTAAAGCCATTTTTCAATCCCCTGGCTCAGGTAACAGAGAGATGAAACAGAGGAGTTTGAACTGGGGCAGCTGGGACTAATCAAAACTCAGCTCTTCCCAATTAGCTTTGGCAGGTCTGTCAGAGGCAGCTTCTAACCCAGGCATTCTTAAAGGCACAGTGTGTCCAGATATGCAAACCAATTTTTTAAGTGCTATACTAGCTAATGAACTGAAAAAAACCCACAAAAGCATTTTTTTTGCTTCATATATTTTATTAGAATAATTATAAATCAACAGTTAATAAGCATAAGATTTATTTATTTAATTTATTCAGTTTCAGATTAAATATCTTTGAGCGAGGCTCCTTTATTAAGGTTCCAAGTCAGGAGATACAAGACAGTACATTTGTTACAGATTGTTACAGGCATACGAAACAGTAAATACAGACAATGTTGCATTAGCATTTCCGTTACAGAAGTGCTGGTGAATTTCAGCTGCAGCAGTGGTAGTGAGGATAACATCAGCACTCCAAAAGTGTGGTACAATGTTTAAGCAAGTTTAGTATACAACTTAAAGGCCGCGACATTCCTGGGAGACCAGAGTAAATGACGTAAGGAAGTAACTGCAGCCAGAGGAGGCCTTGTCAAGGGTAAATCCGAGAGTGAGATAGTATGGAGGGGAGAGGGGTGGGCAGTAGGAGGGAATGGGATCAGGGGAGAAAGGAGATAGTAATGAGGGGAAGGGGGAGTAGGAGGGATAGGAGTTTGGGGGTGAATGGACAGAGGGGAGTAGTGGGAACTGACACTACATGGGGGAAGCCCATCACGTGCTCTAGGAATGTACTACTGTGTCCCGAGTTTAAGCTGGGCAACAGCAGTCATTTTGGAGGGCTAGGTATAAGCAGAGCAAGTTTTTAAATGGGCCAAGCTTGCTACATTCGAGGAGAGGAGCAGGGAGGTCATTAATCCACTTAGGACCCCTGAATGATAGGGATCTCTGAGCAAAAGTGGTGCGCTTAAAGGGCACCAAAAGCCCCCCCCTGGCTGCACTTCTGGTATTTTTAGTTGCTTGGGCGCACTTGAACAAACAGGCAGTGGATACAGGTGTCAGACCAAGAAGAGACTTTCCTCCCACCAGGCAGGCCTGGTATTGTACTCTGAGATGGAGTGGGAGCCATCCAGTCTCCTTATAAAGTGCACAGGTTTGGGTCAAATAATTTGCCCCAAGGACCAGCCTACAGGCCTTATTAAGGAGGATTTTGACCATTTTCAGAGCCAGCCCTGTATATCACTAGCCCATAGTCTATAGTGGACAAAACAGAGCTGCACGTGACCAATTATAACGCATCAGGTGTAATAGCATGCCTGTGGCACTGAAGCACACCTAGCTTTAAGTTTACCAATTTAATGACATGGTTGGTATGAGTGGAGAAGGTGAGTTGTCATCTATGTGAACACCCAGGTATTTAAATGAGCTTACTTACTCTATTGTCTCCCCTTTTTGGCTTAGGACTGAAAGTGGGCCATACTTCTTCTTGTCAGGCATCATGAGGAGCATGTCTTTGATTTTTTGGAGTTGAGCAGCAGTCTATTCTGTGCTAACCACGTTTCCAGTCACTGGAAGTTGGCTTGTAGTTCTGCTGTAATTTTGGACAATTCCCTGCCAGCTACTGAAATAACGGCATCATCAGCATATAGCACAGTATGAGCTGGGCAAGCGGAGGGTAGGGAGTTAATGAAAAGGCTAAACAGCAGTGGGCCGAGTATTGAACCTTGGGGGACTCCGAGGCACACTTCTGTCAGTTCTGAGAGTTCACCACTAATACGCATGCATTGTGATCTGTGGGAGAGATAGCTTTCAAGCCAGGTGACCAAGTCAGGGGACAGGTCAATAGCTATCAGGATGTTTAGTAGGAGTTGAAGGTTTACATTGTCGAACATCTTAGTGTGGTCTATGAAGACAGACTCCACCGCCATTCCAGAGTCCAACGCATTATATAGTTGTGAAGTGTAGTCAGCCAGAGCAGTTTGAGTGCTATGATTTTTTTCGGAACCCATGCTGTTGTGTGCAGAGGAGATTATATTTGTCCAGATAGGCTGTCAATTGATCCGATACAATCCTTTCCAGGGCTTTAGATAGAGGTGGTAAAATGAATATTGGCCTGTAGTTGAATAGGTTAGTTCTATCACCGCTTTTAAAAAACAGGGGTGACAAGCGCAGAATTCCATTTGTCAGGGAATACTCCTGTTCTCAGTGATGTGTTAAAGATTTTAGTGAGTGGCATGGCCAGCTCATCTAGTGTGAGAGCTATTGTCTTCATATCTATTAAGACACTCTCCATCCTTGTTTTACCTAAGACCCGCTTGATGTATTTTATGGTTTCATCTCTGGTGGTCAGTCTAAAGTAGAATGGAGGAATGCCATAGTGGGTAGGTGGGAGGGAGCTGGTCCACAGAAGGATGCTGTCCAGTCAGTTGGGAGGCAAGGCAGTTGCTAGGTAGCACAGCACTTAGGTCTGTGAAGGCTGAATTAAAGGCATTAGCAATATTTCTGGGCTCCTGTATTGTCCCAATCGCTGTAACAGTCAGGTCAGGGGGTGCCTTGGGACCCTACCCATAAGGGATTTTATGGAATTCCAGAAGTCCCTACCGCAACCCCAAGACATGACCAGGAGACCTTTATGGTATGTGGCTTTGGCATTCCTAATTAGTGTCATGCATTTATTTCTGACTGCCTTGTAGGCAGTGTGGTCAGCGTGTCTCCCAGTGGCTTTAGCTTCATGCCACAGATTGGCTCAGTGGTGCATGTGATCAATGAGTGAGCCAGAGAGCTATGGGTTTTCTGTCCCCTTTACTCTTTTGGACTTATAAGAGGCAAAAATGTTGCAAGCATTTGTGAAGATAGAGCAAAAGCATTCAAGGGCTTGGTTTCCATTGTGTGCTCTATTTGTGGGGGGTCCAGTTGGCCAATCTCAGGAACTGTTTGAAAGGTTCCAACTGTCCCTTTCTTAGTGAGCTGTTTCTAGAGAGTATGGGTGTGCACTTAGTAAACTTATTGGTCCAAATGCACAAAACAGGGGAATGGTCACTGAAGGAATCTGGTAGGACTGATACCTCAGTGATATGTTCCGGGCAGGTGGAGAGTAGCCAGTTTATATGGGTACTTGTACCTGTTCAGTAGTTAAGTCTGGTGGCCTGAGTTGCCAACTGGGTAAGACAGAGGCCTGATATTTGATCCCTTATGGCTGCTGAATCTTGGGACTGCCAGTTCATGTTGAAGTCACCTACCACAACCTGTTCCCAGTTCTGCTTGAGCTGCTTTTGGTTAGAAACGAACTGCTCAATACCAGTGGTATGTAAACCATGGAGTACTAATACCTTGTGTTGTCGGCTTATGGTGAATTTGATGTTACATATTTGTACCTTACTAGTGCATTGGCTGCTTGGTAACACCTGACTTTTGATATCATTTCTCAGGTAGACCAGACAACCGCCTCTGTGCTTTGATAATCTATCCTGACAGAAGGCAATGTAGCCATCAAGAGACACAGTGGCATCAGGGGTCTTATAGGAAAGTCAGGTCTCTGTTAGTGGAATTATGTCTGGTTTGCGTTGTGCTGCCCATGCTTGGAATTGTGATTGCTTAGGTTCAACAAGACAATTTTAAAGTGTTCATGCCCCATGGTGTTGCTTGTTCCAGGTGGACTGGGGTTAGCGTGCACATTCCCAGATAGTAGAAGCAGGATCATGATCAGTTTTCTGAGGCAGCGAAATCAGTACGCCTAGCTTGGGCTAAATTATATAAATTTAAATTAAATTAAATTTAGATAAGTTATAATAATACACTACAATTATATAAAAAATTCAAATCGTCAGCCCAGTGGCGCTGAGGGTTGTGGCACTGGATGCCACACCTCATGCCACGGTGGCGTCCTGGATTCAGGAACAAGCCAGAGTTGTCAAAGTTCGGCTGGGGGAAGGGAGGGGAGGGTGAGGAGCTGGATTGAGCTGCCACGAGGCTGCTCTCTTCTCCCAGGGAGGGATGTGAGGTTTCCCACAGCTCTTGGCTACCTCTCAGTGGAGGATGGGTGGTTGCGCCAAGCCGTAGGGAGCCCAGGCAATAGCCAGGGTGGGGTGGATGGGGCTGTAACTGGTGCCATCAGGCGTATGTTCACCTCCACGTGCATGGGTCGCCGTGTGCTGGGGTCCCAGGACAGTGGGAGAAAACTGAGAAAACATGGGGAAAATATCTGAATTAAAAAAAAAAATTAAAATCAATTATAGAAAATAAAATTAAAATGAAAAAATTATCACTATACCATGCCATGCAAACAAAGAATTAAGAAAGAATATATATAATGGTATAGATAAAGGGAAGGAGATTGTAAGGGACGAAGAACAGTAACGGGGGGAAGAGATAGAGACAGACTACACTCATTAAATGATTGACAGGAGGGCAGGGGGATGACACAGACAATTGCCATTAGAAATTAAAGGGACACTGTCATCCTGCTTTTCTTCATATTATTTCTAGTTAAAAATCTACATTTTATGATTGCTTACCTTTTCTAAAATTCATTGATGCTGCTGTTTGTTTTGTCTGTCTCCTTGTTTAGTAGAACTGAAATGCATGCTAATGTATATTTATAAGTAACCTTGTTGTTTTTACAATCCTGGATCTGTTCTTACTGCATACTTGCTGAACATCAGAGACACCCCCAAACAGTGCAGTCACTCATGATGCAATAGCCTCCTGAAGTCCTACTGCACTGTGAGTGGCTAGACTGTGTTGTGGGTGTTCCCAAGTCCAGGAAAGATGCAGCTGGAGCTGATCGAGGAATGTAAACGAACCTGTGTTTGCGTGGTAACACCAGTATGGTGGGCAGTCTATTTTTATCTTTTTTAAAGAAAAAAAGAATCAGAATCAAGCTGCCACCTACATTAGCAATCTTTACAGAATGTTGGCAATCATAAAATATGCTTTTTAAATTAGGGACACTTTGAGACCTAAGGGGGTTGACAGTGTCCCTTTAATAAAAAGTCAATATATGCTGATGGGAGGGGAGACTTCAGAATTTGGATGTGCAGGCTGATGCCTCGAATGTGTTGCATCACTCTCATACTAGCAAGCCTTAAGACAGGACCCAAGGTTTGGTACAGGGCTCTGTACCCTCAAAAGGCTTTGGTAGTGGCCCCTGGGTGCAGGGGGAGTGGCAACACTGCCTTTCAAGGTGGTAAGGAAAAGGAGCCACAGGGAGGAAAACCACCCGGGAAAAAGGAAGACAGGGATGTCTTCCTCTACCTTGAAAGCAGCAAAAAGTTATGGTTATGTTTATTGTACAAGGCAACTTGTCCAGTTGGCAGGCCAGCAGAAGTTCTGGAGTTATTAATTTTGGAGCAGTGTGGTAAACTTCAGGGAGATCTGGGGTGGGGGGGGTCACTGGGCCTGGTCGAGGGACTCCTCAGGGGCTGAAAAGAACACATAAACACAATAAGGATGGACGATACAAAGACAAAAATATTATCATTTAATGTAAACGGATTGTCCAACCCGATAAAACGAAAGAAAATCTTAACATATGTTAGGCAAACCAAAGCAGGAATAGTGTTTCTGCAAGAAACATACTTGACAGAAACAGAACACCAGAAGTTGCACCAATTTGGTTTCGAAGGAGTATACTCATCTTCGTTTGAGAATGGGAGAAGAATTGAGGTGGTTATACTGATCCAAAGGGGGTAAACTTTGAATGTTTAGACAAGGTAATTGACAAAGAGGGTAGATGTGTAATACTAATTGGTGGAGGCAGTATGGCGCAGTGGTTTAAGGCTCTGAGCTGCAAACCTGGAGACCTGGGTTTGAATCCCACAGCCCCCATTTGCATACTGGGTGACTCTGAGCAAGTCACTTAACTTCCCTGTGCTCCCAGGTTGCATCTGTAAACAAGCTTTCAGCTTAGTGTGTCTCACCTGGTTAAACAATTGGAAAAAAACAAAAACTTAAGGGCACACTAAATAGGCAAATAGTAACATTGGCCTCGGTGTATATGCCCCCCTAGATCGTCGTATAAGACTTACAGGGCATGAAAATGGTAGACAAGGTGAAGGGCATACTATTAGTGGTGGGGACTGGAACCTTACATTAGAACCCCAGCTGAACACCATGTCCCACATACCTAGGGCAGTTCATAAAGTGGCAATAAAGGTCAAAATATTATTAGAGACGCTAGGCATGCAAGACGTTTGGCAGTATCTAGAGTGAAATATCAGGGGCTATACATATTACTCACAGGTACAACAAATGTACTCCAGACTAGATATGTTTTTCATAGCCAGAGATGCCCTGACTAGACTTAGTAGATGTGGAATAGGACCACTGGGGCTAGCTGATTATGCTCCCATACACATAGAGATGGACCTACAGGCGCTCCGAAAGAACACATTCCGGAGACTGAACCTCTCCTTGCTCAGAGATGCAGAAGTGAAAGATCAGATCCCTAAACTGATAGACCAAATGATCCAAGGCCAAGATGATTCTGAAGTGGGGAGGGAATGCTCTGGGACATGTTAAAGGCCATAATGAGAAGAAAACGTACAGCGATAGGGACAGCGAGAACGAAGCAGAGGTTGGAGAAGCAAAGAGATCTGGAAACATGCATACAGATACTAGAGACCCTACAACAAATGAAAATAGACAAACAAAGAGGGAAAGATGTGATAATCTTACAACCTCCACTTAACCGACCAGTGCTCTCAGGTCGCCCCTGAAAACAGGCACTTGTGCCTAGTGGGCCTTACCCGGTTACCAAAGACTAAAAAAATTAAAAAATAAAAGAGTTAGTTAAACTTAAAAGAGAGCTTAACCTATTACTAGATCAAAAGCTGGAGCGGAACTTAAAATTTCCCAAGTGAAGATTCTACACTTTTAGCTAAATGACTTAGAATCAGAAGAGCCAGGGCAAAAATTACAAAAGTACACCACCCAGAGACAGGGTAAATGGTACACAGGGTAGACAAAATATTAGAGGCCTTTGAAATTTATTCTAAACAACTATATAGCTCAAAAAAAGAGATACCAAAGGAACAAATAAGTTCTTTTTTACAAAAACTAATACTACCCACCTTAACAGAAGAGCAGATCAACATACTATACCGGCCAAGAACAACGGCTGAAATTAATAAAGCGATAGGGAACAGTAAATCTGGGAAATGCCCAGGCACAGATGGACGGCCCTGTGAGTTCTATAAAACATGTGTGGATAAAGAGGCCCCAATATTACAAGGAGTATACCAGGGAGTGATATCAGAGACAGGGGTGATCCCGCCATCATGGAAGCAGGCAGTCATCTTGGTGATCCCTAAGCCAGGCAAGGACCCTACACTGTGCCCCTCATACCGCCCCATATCTCTCCTCAGTGTGGATTATAAATCCCTGACCACTATAATGGGCAAAAGATTGGAGGAATTAGTACCCAAACTAGTAAATATAGACCAAACAGGATTTGTGGCGGGGAGACAGGCAGCAGATAATGTCAGATGCACACTCCATCTTATAGGTCACCTAAACTTCACGAAGACACCAGCGGTCATCATGAGCTTAGATGCTGAAAAAGCATTTGACCAAGTGGATTGGCCATTTTTTGGGGGGCCTTGCCCAGTTTGGATTTGACAGTAAGTTCATAGAGACAGTCCAAAGGATTTATACAGGGCCACAAGCATATGTGAGAACCAATGGACACCTGTCAGATAGGCTCAAACTGGGAAAAGGAATGAGACTGGGATGCTCACTGTCATCATTGCTGTTCGCCCTCTACAATGAGCCGCTGGCACAATGGATCCGACAGGAGGCGAACATTAAGGGAATCAAGGTAGGTCTCCAGGAGCATAAAATGGCCCTATACGTCGTTGACGTTCTCATGTATCTGGAAGACCCAGACAAGTCCATCCCTAGACTCATAGAATTGATAAAAGAGTTTAGTGTCAGGATACACTCTGAATGCAAATAAAACAGAGACTCTAACATTTCAATATATTCCGTCACCACAGATTAAAAGAAAATATCCTATGAAATGGGAAATGTCATCCTTAAAATACCTGGGAATTACTCTAAGGAATACAAATAGACACTTATTCCAAGATAACCTGGCCTCCGTAATGAAACAAGTCAAGGAAGACATAAAAAGGTGGACTTTAATGCCTCTTCCCATGCATGACAGGATTCAGACAATAAAGATGAATGTCTTACCCAGGTTCCTCTATGTTTTTCAATGTGTCCCAGTAATGATTTCTAACCAATGGATAACAGACACCCAAAAAAATGTTATATAAATTCATTTGGGCAAATAGAAAACTCAGGGTAAGAAGTCAGGTGCTGACCATCAAGAAGAGGTCGGAAGGTGGGTAGTACCAGGAATACTTGTTAGACATGCAGATGAGATAGGCTGTCTTATGGGGACATACATATCTGCAGGCACACTGGAGAGATCTGGAAGAGGTGGGTGTTGGAGACAGACCACTGGGCTCCATTCTAGTCAACGCACTGCCAGATGCCCAGATTAAAGACAAATGGTGCTCGGCACGCAGAGTCACAGAGATGGCCTGGCAAAAGTTCCAGCAATACCAGATAGGCAAACAAGATAGCTGGAGATTCAAATGGCTATGTTGGAACCCTGATTTTAAGCCAGGAGACCTTGACCCTTGGTTTAGAAGACAGGCGCAGTTTGGGATTCAGTGTCCAGCACAGATACTTAAGGGAGACACAGTACTGACCTTTGAAGAATATAGCGTCAAATATAGATGGGGGGCAGGCTGAGATACTTCCAAATTAGAAACTATATTATAACCCATATGAGGAGTTATTTAAACACACCTACACCCTCAACAAAGATGCCCAGACTAGAAGAAATGATGAGCATGGCATCCCCTAAGGGGGCAATAACAAAGATCTGCCAGTTCCTTAATGCACACAGGGAGGCTGGAACTAAACATATAATGAAAAAATGGGAAGAGGGAGGGGGACTTTTTAACAAATCATGGGAGGATGGTGTGGTACCTGAGGACTGGAGAATGGCGGATGTGATTCCCCTTCACAAAAGTGGGAGCAAGAGGCAGGAAACTACAGACCTGTCAGTTTGACCTCAGTGGTAGGGAAAATGATGGAATCACTTCTGAAGGAAAGAATTGTTGAGTATCTAGAGGCCAGTGGGTCACAGGACCCAAGGCAGCATGGATTCACAGTGGGAAGGTCATGTCAGACAAATCTAATTGATTTCTTTGACTGGGTGACCAAAGTAGTAGACCAGGGAGGGGCTATGGACATGGCCTACCTAGACTTTAGCAAGGCATTTGACACAGTCCCGCACAAAAGATTAATAAACATATTAGCCAGCCTGGGAGTGGGTCCCAGGGTGGTAGCCTGGGTAAAACACTGGCTGGACAACAGGACACAGTGGGTAATAGTAAATGGAGTCCACAGTGAAGAAAGGGGGGTTACTAGTGGGGTACCGCAGAGTTCAGTACTGGGGCCGGTCCTTTTTAATGTCTTTATAGGTGACATTGAAGAGGGACTGGAAGGAAAGTATGCCTCTTGCAGATGACACAAAGATCTGCAACAGGGTTGATATGCAAGGTGGGGTGGAAAGGATGAAAAGGGACTTCGCAAGTGTTGGAGGAATGGTCAAATGTATGGCAGCTTAGATTCAATGCAAAGAAGTGCAAAGTAATGTGCCTGGGAAATAAAAACCCAAGGGAAGAGTACACAATGGGGGTGAGATACTGACAACAATAAAAATGGAAAGGGACCTGGGGTAGTCATATCAGATGACCTAAAGGTGGGCCAGCAATGTGAGAAGGCAGTAAGGAGGGTTGGTGGGATACTGGGATGCATAGGGAGAGGCATCACCAGTAGAAAACAGGAAGTTGTTGGTCCTCTGTACAGACAGTTGGTAAGACCACATCTGGAGTACTGTGTGCAGTTCTGGAGAACCCATCTCCACAAAGACATAGACAAGGTGGAGGCTGTCCAGAAGAGGGCAACCAAAATGGTGCAGGATCTGCAACAGAAGACGTATGAAGAAAGACTAAAGGAACTAAAGATGTATAGCCTCGAGGAAAGGAGGGAGAGGGGGAACATGATAGAAACTTTCAAATACCTCAAGGGAATCAACAAAGTCCAAGAGGGTAGCATCTTTCAGAAAAAGAGATGTGCAAAAACAAGGGGGCACAATTTGAAGATAGAGGGGTGGCTCAGAGGTAATGTGAGGAAATATTTCTTCACAGAGAGGGTTGTAGATGCATGGAACAGCCTTCCTGAGGAGGTTGTAGAGTCAAAAACAATGAGGGAATTCAAGAATGCATGGGACAGACATAAGGCAATTCTAGTGGGGGGTAGGAGGAAGTAGGCTGTTGGTTAGCTAGGATCTGCAGCTTATCCATTAGGTAGGGAAATGGGCAGACTAGGTGGGCCAAGTGGTCCTTATCTGCCATCAAATTCTATGTTTCTTTGTTTCTATGACTACACTCAACCAAAATAGAGTGGACCAAGGTCTGGGAGGGAACCTTCAAAACAACATCAGCACCAAGATGGAAAGAATTCTCATGGACGTTTAAAACAAGATACTGCCTCACACCAAACATACAGGCACAGTGGGTCACCGGGGGCTCCCCAAGGTGCTGGAGAAACTGTGGGGAAAGAAAGGTGAAACACGGACATGCATTCTGTCAATGCACAGTAATAGGCAACTTCCTAAGGGAAGTAACAGACAAGATTAAAAACTTGACCCCGATTGAGGCACCTCTGGGCCTACATCACGTGGTGTTGGGCCTGCCACCAAGAGAGGTAAAGGGAGCTAACACCAGGTACCTGTGGAATATATGCATAGTGGCAACAGGGAAAGCAATAACAAGGAGGTGACTCAGCCTGGAACCCCCGATGCAACAAGATTGGGCAGCGGTCGTAACTGAAATCCAAGTTATGGAGCAAATTACCTATCAAACACAAGATAGAACAGGAACGTTCACAGAGAGATGGACAAAGTGGGTCATAGAACATGAATAAGAGAAGTAAACAAAGAACCTGGGGGGAGTCACATAGACAAGCACAGGGGTTGTGAACGAGCAGAGTGGCAAAATAGTCCAGGAGGCCAGGCTGGGACTGGAGGGCCCCCCCCCCCACAGCAGGTGGCAGGGAGGATCACCCGAAGTTAACACTAGAATAAGAACAGAAAAGTTCAGAAAAATCTACTGCACAGCTCCGGTAGAAGTAGTAATGTTAAAGTTAATAAAATTGCTTGTGATGTGAACAGTTCAAGCTAGGCAAATTGAAACATCTGATAGTTTTTATAAACACTCATAACAAGCCAAGGTAATACATTAATGGAACAATACAGATTAAGAGATGCTAGAATATGATAAGAAATGTCATGAAATGAAGTAAAATGTATGGAATTAGAATGTAATGTGGAGAGATAAAAACTTGAAACATGAAATGTACTGTTTTTTGGAAAAATAAATATACAAAAAAAAGGAAAGAATATATAATATCATAAGATAATTCAGGATCTCGCAGTGCTTATGTAAGCATTAATACCCGACAGGGTGGGCGGTATTGGGGAATACCCAGCAGTGTAATGAAGCCCAACACTACAAGCAGAGGGCCTTACAGCCCCTTAAAGGTTCAGTATTCCCAATACCCACTGTCACAACCCCACTCAGCAGGTCAGCCCTCTACTCCCAAAGTGCCAACCTCTGAGCATAGTATTGTGAACAGTTAACAGAACAGGGTAACCCTCCTGTCTGTTTTCTGGGTTCGAGTCACCTTTTGTCCCAAATTCTGGAGGGATTCAAACTGTTATCCTCTTGCTAGCGTACCCAATGTACAGGCTCAGATAATTCTGCTCTTCGGGGAAATGCCAGATATATTTTGCCTACGAGTACCCAACCAGGTATTACAAAATGAACCCTTAAAACTCTATGCAAGACCTTAGAGAAACTCTTACCTGTTTCTCAATTTGGTATCACAGTAAGCTTAAGCACAGTGTCAACTTTAACCATCTTAGCTTCACTTACAAAAAAAAGAAGTTTCAAGGCACACCAGGCTGTTTGTTTTTAAAATATATATCTTTACTTTCAGATAGACAAAAATAGGTAAACAGTAAATACAGAACAAAATATCCCAATGCATACAATCTTAAAAACAAAACAGGTTTAAAAGTGCAAAAATTCCTGCCAACCATTAGACTTATTTATCTAAGGTATTTCTTATAATCTTTCAGTGCCCTTAGATGTTCATTCTCTTAGTCCAAGTATATGAATCCCTGTCTAAAGGTTAGCTACAGCATACTTAAAAACAGTCTTGAGCTGGCCTTCTCTCTGATGTCACCTAGCTCCTCCTCGGTGTATTAAAATGTATATTTACAACACAGGATGTCCTAATAAGGTATTTTAAAAATAGGTGACATCAGCGAACCTCCTCTCTTCATATGACTTCCCAATCTAGTCTGTGATCTGCTAGCATCTCCTTTCATCCAGGAGCAGTTTCCTGCTTCACAAAGACAAGAAACAATTATTTGATGAAATTAACTGGCTTCCTCTGAAGACGCCCAAACAAATGCATATGCCAGTTCCTTATGACTCCAAGTGCCATCAAAGGATTTTCCTGAGGGCATTATAATATGCATAGTTTAGGTACTGATTTCAAAGCAACTGACAAGTTAATTGCATTCCAGATATCTGTAGTTTAACCTATGTCCTGTCCTTTGAAATTATACTTGGGGGGGGGTTGATGTGTCATTTCAGCAAGACGGTATTTTCTCCTGACAGACAATCCCACTACATATTTCATATTGCAAAAATCATAGTGTAATCAGAACCAGCTGTCCAAGTGTCACACCCACCACCCTGGAGGGTATTATTGTGCTTAGAAAATGGACACTGAATGGTCATCATGCACTGAGGTTCCAGTTGGAAAGAGGAACTAGACAGGGATGTCCATTATCCCCCCTCCTATTTGCATTATATATAGAGCCTTTGGTTCAGTGTATAAGAAGGGATGAGGAGATTAGGGGGGTGATGATGGCTGGTCGTCAGCATAAGATTTCCTTATATGTGGATGATGTGCTTTAATACCTGGAGGACCCAGAGAGATCTTTGGGAAGGGTGATGAATAGACTGGCCCAAGTCACTGAATTGGCAGTATATTCCCTGAATACTTCAAAGACGGAAGGCCTTAAGTTCAGATACAAGCCTTCTTCGGCATTAAATGAGACTTATCCAATGAGATGGGATATGGTACAAATGAAATATTTGGGGCTGAATATAAGTACTTCTCCCTCGCAACTGTACCAGTTAAATTATGTACTTATGGTACAACAATTAAAAAGTGATTTAAATAGATGGAGAGTACTGCCATTATCGCTACACGACCGAATACAAGCAATAAAAATGAACGCTCTGCCCCGATTCTTGTACCTTTTTCAGGGTGCCCCATGTGTCATCTCAAGGAAAGATTTGGAGATTTGGCAGAGAATGCTGATGAAATTTATATGGGCAAACAAAAGGCCTAGAGTAAGACAGCAAACCTTGTTTCTTCCCAATGAAAAGGGGGCTTAGGGGTACCCTGGCTTGAAGGTTATTGGGTAGCTGTTCAGATGAGAATTGGCTTGCTCTGGGGTCACCCGAAGTACAAGGCCACTTGGAAGGAGATTGAGATGAGAAGCTGCCCCCCCCGTCAGCAATGCTGTTTCAAACAAAGGACCAAAATAGAACTTGGGGAGGGTAACTTTCAGCTACCCATACCACATTAGAGGGTTGGAGAAGGGGAATATTGAGGGAAATGAGGTTAGGGAGACATTGGAGATACGGGTGGTGGGCTTACGACCCCACCTTTGGCCCTGCTGCATGGGATTCATGGTTACAGGCCAGCGCTAACAAAGGGTTACAGGCCCCTTGGCAACTAATGGGGGAAGGAGGATTGTTGTCTTTTGAAGCAGCTCAGAGGTGTTTTGGCCTCTCCTTAATAGACAGAATGTGATACTTGCAAATTTGTAGTTACTTTAATAAAAAAATTAAAAAGGAACAGAGTACAGGTTTGTGAGGGGCCACAGAGCAGACTTTCAAGCAAATATGGAAGTCGGAAAATCCATCAGGGGCCATCTCCCAGCTCTATAACAGAAGTCTTCAGCAGATAACCTCAAATTTACAATATGTTAAAAAGGCCTGGGAACAGGAATTGAGTATTACTATTCCAGATGGGGACTGGGCAAAGGATTGGGGCAATATCTGGAGAGTGTCCTCCTCTCCTTCCTGGAGGGAATTTTTATGAAAAATTAGGATTAGATATTTTAGAGTCCCATTGATAGTTTCTAGACAACAGACAGGTATGCCCTCTAATTGCTGGAGAAAGTGCAGAGAGGACATAGCCACCCATGCCCACATATTCTGGACATGCCCAATTACATCAGATTTTTGAACAGAAGTAGTTGCCTCTCTTAGGCAGATATTCCAGCTCCAAAACCAACCGGAGCCAGAATGTGTGATCCTGGGGGGGATAGCGGGGAGATTCGGGGACAAGAAGCTATATATCTATGGCAGATCCTGCTAGTAGCTGCAATGAAGATGCTTACCAGAAGATGGTTACAACCATCCACCCCAATGAAACAGAATTGGCTGGCAGGGGTAGCATGGGCTTGACAACTAGAAGAAATTACATTTAGGTTACAGCAGAGATCCCCGGCCTTCATAAATCGATGGACCAGATGGACAGTCGGGTTGGGACAAGAGGGATGAGGCAGACTGGTTGTTGATCTCGGACATCCCCCTGCCCTGACCCCTCCCCTAGAGGCCTGGGCTTCCCTATTGGTTCCCGTCCCCATATAACATACAACATAACAAATAATAATAAAAAAAAAGGGGGGGGTTGTGGGGTGCCCTCCTCCCCCAAGTCTGGCAAAGCTGAGAGCTGGACACTGGGGATATGTTGGGCACGCTGCACGGCTTAGAAAGAGGCAGTAACTTAGTCACCTTAGCACTAGCATTAGCGCCATCCTGTGGATTTGGTACCTCACATAGAGGGGAGAAATTATATCCATTATGCTATAATCTCATTTTACTCAAGGGTACTAGGATGTGAAAAGTAATTAGTGACACACAGACCCTGATTTTATTAGATTTTATAGTAATGTATTATTTTTATTTTATTACAAGGTACCATTTTCAGTTCCTGGTTTAGAGTTTTTATTGATTATACAAATTTCTGGAAAACTAAAATATTTAAGGAGGTGTTCAAGATGGGGAGAGTTCTTTAGATCAACTTTATTTATAAGAGTGTCAGAGAACAGGAGGATTGAACACAACATAATTTTAGGTGTTAAACTTATATCTTATGTGTAATGGATGCAACCTTGGCTTTTCAGTATGTAACCCCTAGATGGCGCTATCCCAGGGGCTACTACCCCTGCCTGATTTGCCACTAACAGGTTGAGGGGCCTGGATCCAATGGCGGTGCCTCCACCCAGAGGTCAGGGTTTGCAATAGTTAAACTAACTTGGTCACAGCCCTCTGGGACACTGCAACCCTTTCTTCCCATAGTGGCCCACACAATATATCAGAATTACCTTCACAGTATACACTTACCCCCAGGTCTGGTTCCGCACTGGGACCTCCTGTGAAATGAGATACAGTGCAACAATCACAGTACAGTACTTTAACATAGACAAATACCTCAGGCAGTATAACTTTGCTGAAACAAGCAGCTCTGATTTATTTGAGGGATATAACAAGGACAGGGAAATCAGGTTAATTAGCTTATCACTCTAATAATTCACTCTATGGCTCTGTGCACAGGCCTATCCCTACTAGTTACTGTCCTGGGTACCAAGCCCTAGTGGCTAGTCCAAACCGTGGCAGCTGGTAGGGGCCCTTTCACACAGAGAAAAGGAGAATTAAACAGTCAGCAGTACAGTAATTCCATTTGGATTTAATGTGGCAATTCAACAGGGAGCGACCTGAATTAATACTCACGACCTCCAAATAAGATAGGGTCCTTCAATATCAGCAGGGCTACTCCTGAGCTCCAAGAGACTCTTCACACATTTATATGGTAAAAAAAAAAAGAAGTACTATACCAGGCAGGCTGCTTCTCTATCCCGATCGCAATTACTGCACAATACCCGGGAGAACACACAGCAGATTCAGTTCCTGACAGACCGAGTGGAATTCAATAATTTCTCCAGTCTTCTACAGGGTGAGCCTGGTTTCTACTCTTCAGAGATCCTTTGATTCTTTTCACAGGGCTGATTCAGTCCTAACAAGCAGTTACACAAGCTGCAGACCGGAACTCTGGGCCTTACACACGTTTTTTGACTAAAACTGCACACTGAAAAGCACAGGGCTCCTTCCTTCTTCACTGCCAAAGCTCAACTGAAACTCCAACCGACAAAATCGGCACTTCCTTTGAGTTCCTCCCAGTTCTTGACTGGATTGGCTGTCACTCACAACAGACTGCTGCTGTTGGTCCAAAAGGCACTGAAGTCTAAACTACATCTCCCAGAGTCACTGCCCATACAATCCTCTTGTGGCTGGCTCAGATTATGAGTCCAAGTTCTGATTCGTTCAAGGCACCATTTTAGAGCTAGCTTACCCTACACTAATTGGTCCAGTTCAGCAGTTCAAAACTAGAATGGGGAACTAGCAGACACAGTTCTGACTGCAAAGAAAGCAGGTTAGACAAACTGTAATTTCATTATTACCTAAATAATTTCTGGCAAACAGTTACATCTTTCAGATAGGTTCCTTTGCACTCCTAGTGACTGCAAAAATGAAGTGAATTGGCAGCAGCTTGAGTGGTACTCAGAGAAGCACACAGTCCCCCATACAAACTAATTATGTCTGCAAGCAGACAGCTCTTAAGAGACAGTACCAGAGGCTCTAAAAACACTCACTGATAAATGGCTTAAATGCCAAACACCATTCAGGCTTGGAGCATTCAAGCAAGCTCCTGGAAGTCTTTTGGGAACCCCCATTTGCAGGGGTTACACCCTTCCTGGTTTCGGGAAAGCTTTGACGTCCTCACACAAGTACCCATAAGTTTCAACTGCAACCATATACATTTGCATTAGGCTCGCATATGTAATCATCAGTCAATATATCATTTTACCAAGAACACATTTCTGAAACATTGCAGTACGTCACTCTTTACACAGTATTACATACACATTGTACCATAACTCAAGTTATTACCTCTTGTACATGAAACCTGAAGAGGGGCCCTTCCTATCAGTTACCTTTTGGGGCTGGATGGGCAAGGGCACCAACTTAGAGGGCAACACAAGTAACTTGAGTTAGCACTGATGCTCAGTTTGGGCAATGAGCTCGGGACACATACACTCCTTTATGGACAACATTGAGAGGCAAGTCCACAGGCCTCCCAAGTGAATCATAACTGAGGTGCACCACAGGCTTTACAGCTCGACCAGTCTTTCTAGGGGAACTGTTATAGTCTCTGCACTCTGAGCCTCATTTTCAGCATTGTCCTCACTTGTCAGGGAGTCTCCATGGGGGTAGAGAGGCTAGAACTTGGGGCACTTTCAGGTCCAGGAGTTACAGTTTCTGGAGTCCACAACATTTGGCTGCATGGAGAGCTGGACACTGGCAGTGGACTGTCAGGGCACTCAAAATACTCTTCTTGTTCGGGCGTATCACCAGTCTGCCCCAATCTATCATTTCTCCCTGAAAGCTCAAACAGTTCAACCATGCACAATGATTCCATTTCATCTGATCTGATGCTTTGCACTTCACTTTCTGGGAGCATTGGCTCCAGGGATGAAGCTGGGGCTTAGACAGTCCAGAAGGCCCAGCTTCATCTCCAGTATTGACTAGGGGATTGCCCCAAACAATTGACTCAGTCTGTAAGAAGGATAGTATTCAAAGTCACTCTCACTTCTTCCGATATGGACTGACAGTCATGCTCAACTGGGACTTGTGGAGGGAACACTTTAACTTTGCTTCTGTAGGTGCAGACTTTCTTGATCTTTTCTTAGCAGCAGCTCTAGTCACTGGTCCAGAGGGGGATCTTCTAGGGCTCAGACTCAATTAAGATTTGTCCAATGGGCAGTAAATGATTTCTATGCATTGTTTTTACATCTTTTGAATTATCCTCAGGCCTTACTTTGTACACTGATCATCTAGTTGCCTCATACAATGTGAGGGAGATGGTGCCATCTGTCAGCAATCTTGTGCTTGCCATGCAGTCCCAGATTTCTTAGCAATACCCGATCTCCCTCCTGGAGTTCCTGTCTTTCACCTTTTATCATACCTTTCTTTGTTGGCCAGATTTCTTTTGCAGCCATGGTTTAAGCCAGTTGGTACGCATGAGTTAGCTGGGCCTTTAACTTTGCACATACTGTAAAATAGTTGTCAGCTTGAACCCCATCAGGAGAGACCCCAAAACACACATCTACTGGTAGTCAGCTTTCTTCCAAACATCAGGCGTGTAGGGGGAGAATCCAGTGGCATCACTTTTGGTGCAGTTATAAGCATGTACCAGGGTGCTAATTTGTTGGCTCCATCTAGGCTTGTCTTTGGGTGCAGGGTGCCTAGCATATCTAGCAAAGTGCTGATGAAACGTTCAGGCTGTGGGTCTCTGGGGTGGTAAGGAGTGGTTCTGGACTCGCACTCTCCACAGAGAAAGCATCTCTTTGATCAGACGATTCTCAAAGTTCTCCCTTGATCAGAATGGATTCTTTTGGAGCCCCATAGTGAACAAAAAGTTTTCTACAAGTACTTTGGCCACAGTGGATGCTTTCTGGTCTTTGGTGGGAAAGCTTGGGTGTCTCGTGAAATGGTCAGTGACCACCAGCACATTACTGATATTTCTTTGATCTGACTCCAACTCAGAATCAATACAGACCAGCTCCATGGGTGCACTGGTGGTGATGTTAACAAGGGGGCAGCCCTCTGGGGCAAAGCTTTCCTCTGTAAGCGATTACAAGTTCGAATGTGTTGCTCCACATCAGCCCCCATCTTAGGCCAATAGAATCTGGATCTCACCAAGTCAAGTGTTCTGTCTATACCAAGGTGCCCCATGTGGTTGTGCAAGGACCTCAGTACTTGAGTCTCGAAAGGCAGTGGGCAAGCAGCATAGTTGTTGTTTGTCTACTTGTCCCTCTGTCTACTGTTTCTCTGTATAACAGTTTATTGATCAGTTTCAACCTAGGACCTTCTTTTATAACAGTGCAGTTCTCAAATCAGTGGAGCGTAATTTGGACACATCTTTTCCTGCATAGAGGGCTTCTAAAGCTGCTTTGATCATGGGATCGCTGGGATTGAGCCCACCAATACTGTCATTGTCCAGCTGAGGCAGTGCACCAATGTCTATTGCAGAAAAGTGGCATAAGCAGCAGGTATACAATTCTCAGAGGCTCCAAGCAATCCACCATGCAGTCCCACTGCGTCCGTGACATTTGTTCCTCTCGTCAAACTTCGCAGAGTGCCCAATGTCAGGTTCTGCCAATCGACCCAATCATTCTGGGGAACAGGCCTCCAGGAGAGAGCATCAGCATCTATGTGGTTCAGACCTGCCTCGGTATTCGAGAGCATAGTCATATGGATAATGCAGAAAGCCACCTATGGCCAGTGGCATCCAACTTAGCTGAGGTCTTACATAGGTCAAAGGATTATTGTCAGTTTTACTAGTATTTTAGCCCCATACAAGTACTCATGGAATTGGTCAACAATAGCCCACTTCAAAGCTAGAACTCTAACTTATGTGCAGGATAGTTCTTTTGGATGGGTCAGGCTTCTACTGGCAAAGGCCACTGGTCTCAGGCCATTCTCGTGTTTCCTTGGTACAACACAGCCCCCACCCTTGCAAGCTAGCATCAGTGTGCAGGACGTAAGGTTTTCTTGGATCGGCATAGGCCAGCACTGAGCATGGGTAAGTTGATATATGATCTCATGAAAAGCAGTCTCATAATCAGGAGTCCAGCGGGCCCCAAATATCACACGGATGAAAAATACACTTTTCAGTCTTGAGGGACGCTGACTTTGGTAATTTTGTGGTTGGGGATACCCTTGAGTAAGGTTAAGTAGGCGGATCACTCTTGAATAGTCCTCTGATGAAGCTACCGAATAACCACAGAATCCAGGAATCTTTGCAGTTCTTTAGATTTTGGCTGTGGCAGGTGGTCAAGGCCTCAACTTTACTTGGGTCGGTCCTCTATTCCTCGGTGGATACTATGTGTCCCATACTTTACTGATGTTTGAAAGAATTGACACTTATCAAGGACAGTTTAAGGCCAAAGTCTCCAGTCGGTCCAATACCTAAATAATCTGCTCTCATGTTCCTCCAGTGAGCTGCCAAACACAATAACATCATCTAGGTATACCAGGCACTCTAGTATGTTCATGTCCCCACTGCACGCCCATCAATCGTTGAAAAGTGGCTGGGGCACCTGAATCCCTTGAGGCATCCTCATGAATTCATAGAAGCCAAGCGGACAGATAAAGGCCGTCTTCTCACGGTCCTCTGGGGCCATCGGGATCTGTAGTACCCATCATGGAGATCCAGCACAGAGAACCACTTGTTCTGCTTAGGCAGTCCAAAGCATCCTGAATGCGGGCATTGTGTACTGATCAGGGATAGTCCGGCCGTTTAAAAGTGATAATCCACCACATCCTTACTGTTCCATTCTTTTTCTCACTACCACAATGGGGAAGCATAAGGGCTTCTGGATCTTGTATTACACCAGCAGCTAACATCTCTTGCAGATGCCGCTCTCACATCATCTATGTCAGCAGGTGCAGGCGTCGAGACCTTCTCACGAAATGGTCTTTTCGTCATGCAGCCGGATATTGTGCTCAGCCCTTGCATGCATCCACATCCCATTCCTTTAAAGAAAACACCTGTCTCTCTGGGCAAGCTTCTCACTGATCCTCACTTTCCATTCAGCTGGCAGCGGGAGTCGCAAATCAAACAAGTCAGGCGTTACTCTATCATTCTTCCTTGAACTCTTGCTGCTGGGTAGCACTGCAGTGTCTGCACAATGCACATTAGCCAGGATGCAACCTCTGTTTACTCGAATGTCTCTTTCAGACACATTATGAACTTGGACCATTACCTTCTGGCATAAGCATGTGGGCTCTAGCTGGCAAAATACTAGGCTTGACCAGCAGTCCCTCTGGCAATTTTCCACGCCTGGTGCATCCAACAATTATTTTATTCTTAACATCCTCTCTGATACGGACCTCTCCCTGTAAGGTACACTGGGCATTTGGCGCCAGGATCAGAGACTCAGGATCCTTCTTCCATACAATTCCGACCGGTTCCTCTGGTTCTGTTTTTCAGCATCTCTGTGCCTCATAGGCCTTCTTAATTAAAGCCGGAACTCTTAAAGCTCTACTAGTCTTTGACCCTGTTTTTCATAACACAACTGTGCCAGCCTTCCAACATATGAGCATTTGTTCCAATCAACAAAGGGACACCATCATACAGTCCAGTGGGGGACACACTAAGGCTAGGGTCTCTACTTGTTCGCTACTCCAGCCACGGAGGTGGGGAAAGACAGCAAATTGGATATACTCCGAATAGGGGTAGGCTCACTTAACCCCATACATGCAGTCCTTTCTAATGGTTGTAAGGGTACGCCTGACAAATGCTTCTGATACCAGTCCTGGAACATAATTGTCACTTGGGAGCCACTGTCTAATACAGCTCTTGTAGACACTCCATCTCACCTTACAGTGGTCTCCATGGAGGACCCACTATTCTGGACCAGTCTGGAGAGGCGGTAGTGGGGGCCTGGGCAACTGACCTGCCACAAAGGGCGTAATTAGCATTTTTGGTGCCCTCACTGGGATCATGTCGTGCACCTCTTAACCACTGATTTCTTCTCCAAGCTCTCCTTGTAGCCTATATGCAACTTTGTCAGTGTCTTTTGGGGACTGGCATTCCCTTTTCATGTGCCCATCTTTCCCACAATTATAGCAAAACATACTTTCTGGAGTTTGAGCTGGCCGAGGCGCCACACTGGGAGCCAGGGCGGGTATTACTAACTGGAAACCTGGGTGCCATCTCTGTCTGCGGCGTGATAACATTTGGAGACATCTCGTCAGTTTCTCCACTTCCATGGTCAAGGAATTGAGTTTGGAGCTGTTATCAGTAGGAGATACATGGGTGGGTACCCCCACCCCCATAGCAGATGCAGTTGGATATAGGTCAGGGCCCGTACTTGCAGGCGTGGCCTTCATAAAGGGACTGTTTTTGAATTCCCGGATCTCTCTCAACAGTTCACCCCATTGTGGCATATCTTTTTCCTTGTCAGAGCACTCATTGACTGTCAACCTCTGCCCCTGAACTTCACTGTCGGGTCACCCTCAGTCACTTGGGTCGTAGCCACAGCTGTTGGTGCAGGTACCTCCCGAGGTCGCTTTTCAACTCCTCTAATTTCTCTCATTAACTCATCATAGGAGGGTGGGGATTCCAGTCGATTTGCCAGGCGTAACTGAAGCAACAGCAGTTCTGAGAAGGGGCAGACTTAAGATTCTGTCCAGTCTGGTTCGGTCCAGTTCAATCGCTGGCAAACTACCCTTTCTGAGGCATTCTTGCAACAATTTTTCCAGCCGAGAGGCTATACACAGACAACAACTCCCTTGGTACTGTTGTGCATTTCTTACTCTCCACCATAGGTCCTCATCAGAATCTGGGCTCCCATACACATTCTCCAAGGCCTCAAGATAGGCCTGTGCAGTCGCTTCAGGGTTACTGGCCCGCTTAGCACGGATGGTAGCCAGGCAGGACCCTCGAGGCTCTCACTAACCCTCTTTCGCTTTTGCCTTCCGAGCATTGCCATTCTAGCACTTGGGGGCAACATAGTCTATCCAGGTCTCCCAGTCATCCTCCCTTGGGGGTGGGAGGGTGCCAGAGAAGATCCTCAACCTTCGGGTAAGAGTCGTGACTAATGGCAGGTGCAGAAATAGGAGTCTGCATTGGTTCAGCCACCATTACGGGCACTGAGCAGGAGAGGGTGTTGGGGAGGAACACCCCAGGTGGCAAGAATAGTTTCTTCAAGTCCTCCACAGTTTTCCTCTCCAGCAAACTATTCAGCAAATTTCTCCTCAAAAGTTTCAGATAGTGGTGGGGGCTGATTCCCCCGGTCTTTACTGTCCTTAGTTATCACTTCCAGCAGTGAGGGCTCCTCTGGGGTAATGGTCTGTGGCACTTTGGAGCTATCTATGGGATCCTTAAACTCTACTAGGGCCAGGAAAGTGTGGGTGAGCAGATTAGCATGCCGACCCACCACCACAGGGTTTTGTAAACCTTCCACCTTGGAAAGTACTCCTGCACAGTGTCCGTATTGATACCCAGGGGATGTCCAGGATAAGCATAGCATTTGGGGGTCGATCTCCTCCCCAGTACACCACTCCACCAGCCGGTGCACAGCCACTTCTGTCGGGTACCCATTTTTTCTTAACAGTGGTTCGTAAATATGGCCACTAGAGGACACACAATCCCAGCGGTGAGCCTCAAGATGTAACCCCTAGATGGCGCTATCCCAGGGCTACTACCCCTGCCTGATTTGCCACTAACAGGTTGAGGGGCCTGGATCCAATGGCGGGTGCCTCCACCCAGAGGTCAGGGTTTGCAATAGTTAAACTAACTTGGTCACAGCCCTCTGGGACACTGCAACCCCCTTTCTTCCCACTAGTGGCCCACAAATATATCAGAATTACCTTCACAGTATACACTTACCCCAGGTCTGGTTCCGCACTGGGACCTCCTGTGAAATGAGATACAGTGCAACAATCACAGTACAGTACTTTAACATAGACAAATACCTCAGGCAGTATAACTTTGCTGAAACAAGCAGCTCTGATTTATTTAGGGATATAACAAGGAGGAAATCAGGTTAATTAGCTTATCACTCTAATAATCTACCTATGGCTCTGTGCACAGGCCTATCCCTATCAGTTACTGTCCCTGGGTACCCAAGCCCTAGTGGCTAGTCCAAACCGTGGCAGCTGGTAGGGGCCCTTTCACACAGAGAAAAGGAGAATTAAACAGTCAGCAGTACAGTAATTCCATTTGGATTTAATGTGGCAATTCAACAGGGAGCGACCCTGAATTAATACTCACGACCTCCAAATAAGATAGGGTCCTTCAATATCAGCAGGGCTACTCCTGAGCTCCAAGAGACTCTTCACACATTTATATGGTAAAAAAAAAGAGAGTACTATACCAGGCAGGCTGCTTCTCTATCCCGATCGCAATTACTGCACAATACCCGGGAGAACACACAGCAGATTCAGTTCCTGACAGACCGAGTGGAATTCAATAATTTCTCCAGTCTTCTACAGGGTGAGCCTGGTTTCTACTCTTCAGAGATCCTTTTGATTCTTTCTCAGGACGGATTCAGTCCTAACAAGCAGTTACACAAGTTGCAGACCGGAACTCTGGGCTCATACACGTTTTTGATTCAAAACTGCACACTGAAAAAGCACAGGGCTCCTTCCTTCTTCACTGCCAAAGCTCAACTGAAACTCCAACCGACAAAACCGGCACTTCCTTTGAGTTCCTCCCAGTTCTTGACTGGATTGGCTGTCACTCACAATAGACTGCTGCTGTTGGTCCAAAAAGGCACTGAAGTCTAAACTACATCTCCCAGAGTCACTGCCCATACAATCCTCTTGTGGCTGGCTCAGATTATGAGTCCAAGTTCTGATTCGTCCAAGGCACCATTTTAGAGCTAGCTACCTACACTAATTGGTCCAGTTCAGCAGTTCAAAACTAGAATGGGGAACTAGCAGACACAGTTCTGACTGCAAAGAAAGCAGGTTAGACAAACTGTAATTTCATTATTACTCTAAATAATTTCTGGCAAACAGTTACATCTTTCAGATAGGTTCCCTTTGCACTCTAGTGACTGCAAAATGAAGTGAATTGGCAGCAGCTTGAGTGGTACTCAGAGAAGCACACAGTCCCCCATACAAACTAATTATGTCTGCAAGCAGACAGCTCTTAAAGAGACAGTACCAGAGGCTCTAAAAACACTCACTGATAAATGGCTTAAATGCCAAACACCATTCAGGCTTGGAGCATTCAAGCAAGCTCCTGGAAGTCTTTTGGGAACCCCCATTTGCAGGGGGGTTACATGTAACTTGAAAGTTGTTTGACTGAAATGTATTTAATAAAGAATAATAAAAAAGAAAGAAAATGGACACTGTAAAGAAAAAATAGTTTAATAAAAAAAGCTAGTAAAAAAATAGTTTAAAATTAGTTTTTTAATGAAGTGGTTCCTTTGCCTGTATTAAAATTATGTTTTTTTTTTCTTGAGCTATGGACTTTTGTCCTACTGGAAACTCTGTAGTTTGCAAAAAAAAGGACTCTGCTGGTGTGCAGTTTGTGACAAGAGCTGGGGCTGATGTACCACTGTAAGGCTATGAAAGGTGGAGCAGGATGGTGCGTGGTAGTTCCCATTTCCATGTCTGAAGGCCATCATCGAAAGTAAAGAGGAGTTGTGTCTGAATGATTTTTTTTTTTATTTGCTTGTCAGTGTGACTGTGAAGGCATGGCTTTGAATATGTGGTCGGGATACTGGCTGAGTGCATGGTAAAACCGCTGTCTAGAGACAGTTGGCTCTGCTGTGGAAGTGAGTGGAAATGGACGGCAGCAGGGGTCACAGAAAAGAGACATTTGTTTCCCCTTTTTAAGTTCACTGTGCACGCACGCGCACTGAACGTCTTGCTGTAAGAGTGGGGTTTGAAGGGTGTGACACTGTCTGTCCAACGCAGTGGTCTGCAAGGGGCGAGACACTGCCACACCAATTATCAGCGAGGCTGATTTATTATTTATTTATTTATTTCAATCTAGCATTAGAAAATACCTTTGAGCACAGTGGAGCTCATTTACAAAGGTTCCACGTCAATAATGGGGAGGGGGTGTTACAAAACAGACAGAGTATAAAGCACAATAACATGTACAGATAATATCAAATACAGCGAACAGTAGAACAGCACAATACATAGTAAACATAGGTGATTGCAATTAGATACATAGTTGGCATTCTAGGACTTCATAGGCGAAAACGTAGGCAGGTAATCCCATTTGGAAATCGGGAAGGGTGGGTCAGGGGATGAAGAGTAGCAGCAGGACAGAGAACAAGGGGGGATGCAGCCGGGCAGAATTGTCAAGCATGTTGAGCGAGGCAGGAAGGGTAGAATGGGTGGGAATGGGGGCAAGCACAGAAGGAGAAGGTGACAGGAGGGAGGGGATGGTGAGGAGTGGGGGGAGGGAGGAAATAAGGGAGGGGAAGAAGAAAGGTGTGGAAAAGAGGCAGTCAGGGGTCATAGTTATTGTGATGTTGTTTTGCCTTGATGGGCAGAAACTTTGTCTAGTTGAAAAGAAAATGCCGAACCAATCATAGTGTCTTTTTTCCTTTCATCTGCAGGACACTGCCCAGCAAACAGCTGTGGCATCCTAATCAGCCTGGCTGACATCACCCCCACCATCCCACCGGTCCCTTGGGATTTTAGAGTTTTGAGCTCTGCAAGCTTCACAAGGTTACACCGCTGCTAGCATGAAAACAAAGTGGCAAACAGGAGCCCTCCATGGGTCATGGCAGCAGCCCTTTAAGTTTCATGGGCAGCACTTACCAAGTCAAGAATAAACAACGTGCAGCCATTTCTGTACCCAGCAGCACCCCCTCCACCTCCCTCACATGAAGCAGCCCTGGTCTGTGTCTCTCATGATCTGCAATCTTCCCCTGTCACGGAGAGTCTGCCCCCTGTGTGCAGCAGCAGCAGCTGCAGCTAGACTTACCCTCCTAGTTTGACCACTGGGAAAACTTAGTCATCCTCTGTGATGCTGGACTTCTTGTCCATGTTCCCACCATCTTCCACTCTCTTTTAGTAGCCACCTGCCTGCGCTAAGGCAGGATGTGTTGGCAGAGGGCCTTGGTGAGTGGGCACTACTCCTCCTCTACTGAGTTATGGGCCCTCCATCCTTTTGAGTGCCCTCCACTTCTAGGACAGGTTTATAGGTGCTGTCACTCCTTGGGCATATTGAGGCAGCATCGCAGAGGTGGGAGACATGATCCCAGTGGGGGAAGGGAACAAGGTGGATGGATTGGAGTTGTGGGGTCAAGGAGTTGCTCTGGGGCACAATGGACACAGAAAAGGGGTCCGCCCTGCCTGGTTCCCATACCCAAGGGCTCCACTTTATGTGGGCAAGTAGCACAATCGATCTCAGCTGCTCATCTGACTCATGCGGTGTTATGTAACACCAGGTCAGTTAGAAACAAGACAACGGTTATTGCTAATCCTGTTGGAACATCTAACCTGGCGTGCATCACCAAGACCTGACTGGACGAGAATGCGGGTCTCATCTGGAGTCAGTTGTTTCGGCCGGCTACTTAGTGATACACCACCCAAGTTTGCTGAGAATTATCCAGGGCTTGCAACCGACTTACTGTAGTTTGGACCCAGGTCCAATGCTCCTCCTGGTGGGGTGCGTAGAGGTCATCAGACCAGTCCTGGGTGAGATTGTTAGGCGTTTGCTAGAGTTTCCAGAGACCCTGAAGGAGGCGGTGATATGCCCCCTCCTGAAGAAATCTTCTCTTGACCCCGACTGTCTCACCAACTACATGCCTATCTCTAACCTGCCTTTTGTGGGCAAGGTTATTGAGAAGGCAGTCACGTTGCAGCTCAAGGAGTATCTCACCATCCATGATATCTACGATCCTTTCCAGTCTGGTTTCAGAAAGTGGCATAGTACTGAGATGGCACTGGTTTGGGTACTTAATGATCTCCTGATAGCAAGAGATCGGAGGAGTCATTTCATCTAGGTCCTACTTGATCTCTCTCTGCAGCATTTGACACCGTGGACCATGAGGTGTTGCTCAAGAACCTGCAATTACTCTGTGGACTGGCTGGTGCAATCCTCAGATGATTTAGATGTTATCTCACTAGCAGAATGCAGAGACTGGTGTCTGGGTTTTTTTCCTTGGCCCCTCATGCCCTGCCATGTGGAGTACCACAGGGTTCTGTGCTTTCGTCCATGTTGTTCACAATGTATATGCTGCCATTGGGAGACATTATAAGGTGGTATGGGCTAAGTTTTCACTGCTATGCAGATGATGCTCAGCTGTACATGTCCTTTCTGCCCAAACAAAATAACATTGTCTGAGTCTTTAAAAACTGCCTCTCTGAGATTAAAGAGTGGATGAGTGCCAATTGGCTCAGGTTAAACCCAGATAAGACTGAGGTGTTGGCTGTGGATCCAGGTCTTCGGGTAGAGGGGTCACTGGCAGGGCAACCCTCTGGGCTTTGGCTTGGAGGTAACCAGCTGGTGATCTCTGTCCAGGTGCAGAATCTGGATGTTGTGCTGGATGACAAACTGACACTTAAATATCAGGTGTCAGCCATCATTAAGATCTCATTTTACCATCTGAGGAACATCACTCAGATAAAGCAACTAGTCCCGCCTCACAGTATTCTGACTCTGATCCACGCCTTTGTGACCTCATGCCTTGATTACTGAAATGTCCTATACTTAGGGCCTCCCAGGGTGGACCTTAACCACCTGCAGCTGGTGCAGAATGTGGCTGCCAGATTGTTGACTGGCTTGTCAAGATCTTGCCATGTCATGCCTGTGCTTCACGGACTGCACTGGCTGCCAGTGTGGTGGAGGATCCCCTTCAAGGTCAGTTTGCTGACCTATAATGCCCTACATGGACAGGGACTGTAGTATCTGCAAGACCGCCTGTGCCCCCTACCGCACCCTTCGCCCACTGTGCTCCACCGATGAGGGATTGCTAGAGATTCCCACAACACAGAAAACTTTGGTTCCATGGCCAGAAATAGTGGAGGAACGCTAAGTAGTTCCCACATGTTTTCCATGTTATAAGAAACAATTTTGTCCATATGTCTCTAAATGTGGCCCATGTTATAAGCGCAATAACCCACTCCAGGCTGTGTGGTTATTGGGGCTTAATCAACACCCTAGTGCTGTGAGGACACTCAGACTGTGGCCTCGTGCCTCACAACGCACCCGTGATGTTGATTAATCCCCAATAATCGCACACCCTGTTGTGGGTTATTGCTTACATATACAATATGATCATGAGTCCAAAAATCAAAAAGTTGCTAATTTTCTAGTTTTTAATGACACTTACACAGTTATGTTGGCAATGTAGTGCTTTTAATTCATCCAATCATGGAAAACTCATCTCTCATAATAGGCAGAAATATGTCCAAAGAGTCACATGGCTTAAAATATGCTAGATCACGCTAATGTATAGGAGAGCAGTAACATGTGTAACCCCCTACAAATGGGGGTTCCCGAAAGTCTACCTTGGGTGTGTCTAAATGCCCACTGCCAGGCTGGTGCCCTGTGTCCTAATCGTTTAAAAGCTATTGCATGTGAGTGCCATTATAGCCTCTGTGTCCTGTCTCTTTAAGAGCTGCCTATATCACAATGTAAAATTAATCTGGGTGGGGGCTGAGTGTTTCTAAGCTCGAGTCCCACCTGGGCTGCCAGAGAATTGCTCCGTTCTGTCGTCGCTAATTGTGTAGTGGGAACGCTCTTAGAAGCTGTACTTGTTTACTGATTATCTATTCTAATAGTAATGATATTGAAGTTTGTCTAACCTGCCTTCTTTGCAGCATGGACATTTCTGTTAATCTCCACCATCTTGCTTCTGGACTTCCTAGTTTGGACCAATCAGTACCTTTAGGGGCCATAAAATGGAGCCTCCCCCCAGGGGTCTTGTGGGAGTGAATATCTGTAGGAATTGTAGTTTTTCCACTTTGGTGCCTAAATAGACCTGGAGGGGGAGCCCTTGCTGTGACAGACATATGAATCAACAAATTGAACCTTTTGGATCTCTGGGAAAGTCCCAAACTGCCTGCAGCAGATAGTCAGTCTGAGATTGGAGTGGAAAGAGTAAACAGCTCGAGACATTCAAACAGCTGCTCCTGCGTAGCCGCGCAGGAAACTGGCGGAAAGGCTGAGTTTGGCCTGTCTGCTTGCTGTCCCTTGAAAGGGATCCTTAGAGAGTGCTTAAATAACCGGACTGTATCCAAACCAATTGTGACAAAAGCCACCAAACTGTGACTGTACCATTGCTTGAAGCAGACCGAATATTTGCTGTACGCGTTCGGCCTGTCAGGACGTCTGAATCACCACAGAGATCACAGTTTTGCTCAGGAAAGCTGAAATTGCAACCGAACTGTCATCCGACCTATGGTATTGTGTTTTCTTTTACTGTAAGTGTGCTGAATGCTGTTAGTGGGTCGTGATTTGGTTCCCCACTGCCTAATTGTGTCACGCTTGCTGGAAGCTGCATCCAGCATTTACTGGACTGAATCTGAACTGTTCACCCAGCGTGGGCCCTGCCACCTTGGCCCAGCTGGCTACTCCAGGTGCAGAGATCACCATTGATGAAAGACTCACCCAAGGATCAGCCCCCTGCTCAACCATCTTGAACAGGAACAACACCTCAGTGATTCGTGTGGACCCTGCTTCTCCTGGCATACCAGCTTGTCAACCCGAAGTCTCCATCTTGTCCCTACTGTGTCTCGTATTGGGTAGCATGAGTAAACCCCAGGGTAGCTCCCTGCAACATCAGCTAAATCAAAGTGTTGTCATCTGATTCCTTTGTTGTTTCCTTGTCGCGAACTGAGCCTCCAGGCTCCGGATTACAAATTGTGTGTGGTTGTGCATGTTTCTTCTTTCCATCACAGTACCCCGAGCAGCTGCAATGCCGGACTACCCTGGACAATGAATTAGGCTAACCCACCTTTGTTCCAACTGGGTACCCAGAGTGTGTGACTGTGAAGGAACTCTAAAGTGCATGCATGATTGCCTGATTGAATCAGTTACAAAACTAATCAGCCAAATTACGCCCCTCCCTTGTTCATTCCCCCTGAATAAATCAGATCTAATTCTTTTTGCATATAACCTGACTGTGATTCCATTTTGTACCAGAAATACTGTATTGTTGTTACCTGCTGTATCTAACCTTATTTTACAGGGGGTCTCCAGGGTAGGACTGGTGGAACCAGCCCTGGTGGTAAGTGCAAACCAAGTGGGGTTTTGTCTGATGATTAGGGGTTATTGTAACTGTGTCTGTTGTACATTGCTTAGGCCACTAGAGGGGAAAGGGGGGGTTACAGTGTCCCTGAGAGCTGCACCCAGGTCAGCTACACTACCAATAACCCTGTCCTCTGGGTGGAGGCACCTGTTTTCCATACCCAAGCCCCTTAACCTGCACCTAGCCACACAGGCAGGGGTAGTAGCCCTTGGGATAGTGCCACCTAGGGGTTACACAAACAAACATTTACAAATAATGCACCCTATATTGAAACTGCAGAGGGACTCAACCAGCGCATAACATCCCTAAACCCGGCTCCTTGCTCAGCAGGAGCTTCCTCAGGAGTGCGGACTATCGGGCAGAAAGGATGTTTTTATAGGCTACAATCCATGTGAAATCATACTGATGCATAGCATTCAAAATGAAAAACAAGGCCAGGTTACAATGAAGCCACATACCATAAAATATCAAAATGCAAAAAGACTAAAATGTAATCAGTGAAATACAGAGCAACCTCTCATTAAACAACACACATTGCATATAATCTTACTGTAACCCCCCCCCAACGGACCCCCTTTTTTTCTCTGTAAGCAAGGCTGCTCCTCTCACATCTAGGCACCACCGAGAGGGGGTGGGGGTAGTCACTACAAATTATCTTTGCAGAAACTCTGTGGACCCATTACTTCTAACTCTGAGCCTGCCATCCTTCAGACAGGCAAACCAAGTGTGGCATCTACTGGTTCACACCTGGGGGGACCATTCAGCATGGCCAACAACCTGGGTCCCTGGGAGAAAACGTTTGCTCAGCATTGTGCTAGGTTTGTACTTCTGGTCAGGGGCACCCAAGTAAATCCGGACACTGGAAGCAATAACTGAAATGTCCAAACCAGGATGGGATTCTAGAGTGTTGCATTTATTCACATAACACAGAGAATAACCAAGCAAAGATGGACCCCCACAGGGCTACACTCACTGGTAATGCAGATTATTGAGGTACAGAGCATACTTCTTCACTATGAACCCTCAGGTTCTGAATGGATCTAGGCACACACGGCCCGAACTGGTACACTTCTCTTCTATTCCTTGACATGGCACCCCGACCAGTACTAGGACACTTTTCCATATGGCATGGAGGTTGATGGTGGCTCCCTAAACCACCCATGAGCACTTTCTAGCTCTCAGGGAAAATCCACAATCCCACATCTAGGTGCTTTCTTCAGACACCGGCCAAGTGCCTGCGAGAAAACCATAGGTGCCCAAACTGAACTCGGAGAGGTAAACCTGGTTACTCCAGATGGAGGGTCTCCCACCTCTTGCTCCCAAATCTATACTCGGCCATTCATTTGGTTACAACACATTTAACATTCTACATTTCACTCTGGAGGTGTCCTGACTTTAAAAGTTCTGTAAGTGGCTATGTCTTTACCCTAGACCCCCACTGTTGCAGGTGCTTCTAAGCCATACACAAACTAAAAGTTCTGTACTTGGCAAGTCTTCCTTTGACCCCACAGTAGGCAGACACTTTTACTCTAGACTCTGTCTCAGTGAACATTGTCTCTATTTCAGAGCAGAACTCACCAAAGGTATGCAGGTGCCCCAGGGCTTCTCTCCCACAACAGATTGTCTGGTACTCACAGAACAGCTCGATTCTCAGGCAGCTTCTCCCTGTCCAGGCTGGCACAGGGGATTGCCCCTGAATTCCTGGCATTCACCCCATCCCTCCAGGGATGGGGCACTGGAACAACTCTAGGAACAGTCTCTACCACTTTACCCTGGTCTCATCTGTGTTCCTGTCTAGGCTGAGAACACACAACCCCTTCTTTCTACGGTAGCTCTATATCAGAGCTAGGCTCTGAGGAGCTGCACACTGCAGCACTCCTCACTCTCTGAAGTCTCCACTCAGGCTGCTCCCTGAAGACTGGTTTGAATTCCCCAATGTTCTACAGCTAACCTCCTGCAGCTAGCATTCCATTGTGGCTTATGCTGTTGCGAGAATTCTATGGTGACATCATCACTCCAGCTCAGCTGAAACTGAGAATAGAGTGAGACAGTGTGAAACCCATTTAACTGGCATCTCAAAAGCTGCCTTTCCCTGCCTGCCATTGGTTCTAAGTGGGATTCTAGTAAACCCTGGGAACAAGGGGGTTACATTACTATATCTTAATCTTGCTAAATTTAAGATGTGCATCGTAGTGGTTTATCAATCAATCAATCAATCAATCAGAATATTTATTTAACCAGGAGAACACCATTGAGCAAAGCTCTTTTTCAAGGTGGACCTGGGAGGGCAAAAATACAGATAACAGGGTAATACACAAGAACAGCAATACACAAGCTTGATCAACACAAACATGGACAATGAATTGTAAGGAGATACAGGAAAATGAACACAATATTTAGTGGTGATACAGGATAAGTAACACAATATTTAGCAGATAGTGAACTGAACTAGTAACAGTGATTCAGTAAGGTCAGCACTGTGACCAGATACTGGATAAATAACACAATATTTTGCAGACATATAGGGTAAGTAACACAATAATTTTGCAGAATACTGAGCCAAGTAGACTGTGCCCTGGAGCACTGTGACAAGTCAACCGGACCCTTGGGCACATGTAGAGGGAATGGAATAGGTGTAGAGGAGTGGGAAAGAGATGGAGTATGCATAGGTCAGAGGCCTAAGGGGAGGGAATGTAAACCAGGGTTGCAGAGGTGGAGAACCGGATGAGGGGAACTAGGGTGGGAGGGGGAGGTTAAAAGTGGGTATAGTATAGGGAACAGGGCAGAGAGAAGAAGATAAGGGGAGAGGAGAGTAGATGGAGGAGAAAGGGAGATTACCAGGCAGAGGTTGAGTTCGGGATGACAGAAGGGGTGACGAGGTAGAAAGAAGTGGAGGGGAGGGAGGGAGGAGATTTGATTAATTGATTGATAGTGGTTTAACTTTTTGTGTGCGAGGTGGCATGTTAAGCAAGGAAACCTCTTGGAAGGCTAGAAGAAAAATATTATCTTAGATCAGCAAAGATCAGAGATCAGCATAATTCTAAACACAATAAATAACCTGGGGCAGTCACCCAACCGTATAAAATATTCCATAAACCATTTAGTTTAGTTAGTCTGCCCTGGAAAGGAATGTTTATGCGTCTAATTATGACACTTCATAAATAACACATTGAAAAAAAACAGAGCAGTAAAGAACCTATGGACGCTGCCCAATCAAATACAAGAATGATTTTCATCCCCAGGATAACAGAACAGCTGTTGTAACAATTTTTATCTACCGTGTGACCAAAACAACCCACTGATATCACAGGGCTCTTACCTACTATTGGGTCCTGTGCTTCCCCAGACAGAAGGACTATTGTAATTTGGGTAGTGTGTTTTTGTGTAACCTGATGATGGCTGCCTGTGGTTGCTTATGTGGTCTTGTCCTTTTGCTGCTGTGGGGGGGGTGAGGATTTAGGGTGGGAAACCTAAATGCCACATTTCCCTACTACTTTTGTAAGGTTAAGTTGAACCTTAGATGGTGCACTAACTCAGTTTTTTTGCAATGAATTTCCTTTCTTTTTGAGATAGCGGAATCGTATCCTGTTTCGCTCAGGCCCGTTTGGGACATGTATGAACACATACACATGTGCAAGGGATATCCCGGCCTTGCACCAAGGGAAGAGTCTGTCTGCCTGAAGAAGTTCAGGGCCTTTCCTTGCAGGCATAAATGCAAAGAACTGGTGGGGCTGTCTGGGGTGCTGTGGAAGTGCAGGGCCCTCTGGGCTCTGCACTTCTATGTGGCTACAGATGCAGACCATAGATATCATAGCTAAATCCAGAGCAGAGTAGACAATGGTCCATTATGCTCACCTTTTCTATTACAAGTATCCTCTAATATTATTGTTGACACACTGATTGTCAAATTTCCTTTTCAAATCAGTCATGCTTTCACATCCAACCACCTCATCAGGGAGCAAATTCCGTATTGCAACTACCCTCTGGTTATATCTTTTTCCAGGACTGGCAGTCTTCCCCTCTTCTTTGTAACATATGTGATCTAGGATTTATATGTTATGGTTTTCATCTGTAGACCCAGTATATCCCACAGATCATCATTAGTCAAGGCTTTAAATAATAAACATATATCGCCCCATAATCTCCTGTATACAAGAGCAAACATACCTAGCTTTTCCAGCCTATCCTCGTATTCAAGCCCTTTTGTTTCTTTAATTATTCTAGTGGACCTTCTCTGCACCCCTGTAGTACCCTAGTTTCTTCCCTAGTGTTTGGCACCCAGAACTGAGCACAGTACTCCAGATGGGGCCTAACAAGCACTCTATACAATGGCAACACCACCTTCTCCTCTCTGCATGGTATGTGTCTAATTATGCTAGTTAGTATTCCATTAGCTCTTTTGGATATTACAAGGCAATGACTTTTGAAGGCTAGATCATTGATAACTATTATGCTCCAGTCCCGTTCCTCAGTTACCGCCCTCAAACTTCTATCCTTTAGTTTATACTCTGCTGTGCTCTTGTTTTGCCAAAATGCATAACCGTGCATTTATCTATGTTGAACTCTAACTTAGTCTAACTCTAAAATATTCTCAAGGATCACTTGAAGGGGATTACCTCAACGACAAGTGTGGAAAGGAGATGGGAGGTCATAAAACCGGGACTTCATGAGGCAGTCAGGATCTGCGCTAAGTTGAAACGTAAGGGAGCAAGGTCACATAAGCCATGCTGGTGGTCCAGTGAGGTCCAGGTAGCAGTCAGAGAAAAGAAGGCGGCTTACAAAAAATATAAAACAACAAGAGGGGATAGGGATAAGGAAATGTACCAGCTTGCATCTAGAAAAGTCACCCGTATGGTGAGGGGAGCAAAGTCCAGTAAAGAGCAACGGCTGGCACAGGGGATACATGGAGGGGAAAAGGGGTTCTTCCGGTACATTGGGGAGCGGAGAAAAACTAAGGGCCATCTCAGCAGATTGAGATCAGAAGAAGGGTGGGTGGAAGAGGCGAGGGACCAGGCAGAGGTATTTAACGAGTACTTTGCCTCTGTGTTCACTAGGGAGGGGGATGGGATATCTACAAAGCAAGGCACAAAGGGGATAGAAGCGGCAGGGAGTGGGATCAGGGGAGCAACAGAAATGGAGCAAAAGGGAGGGAAAGGTACCCCAGGGGTGTCACATCTGGATAAGGATAAAAAGACCAGTAAGGTGGAGGGGACAGATGATGCCATCCCCACCAAAAGGGTGTGGTTTGCCCTCAAGGCCCTAAAGAAAGACAAATCTCCTGGGCCGGATGGCATTCATCCGAGAGTACTATGGGAATTGGCGGACATACTGGCTGCACCCCTGGCGGAGCTTTCAACAGGTCACTTGAGACAGGGAGGGACCATTGAGGATTGACAGAGGCACATGTGGTACCAATCCATAAAGGGGGTCAAGGAAGTACCAGGAAACTATAGACCCATCAGTTTAACCTCGGTGGTGGGAAAATTAATGGAGAGTATACTAAAGGACGATTGGGGGTTTACCTGGGGGAGGTGGGAGGTCTGGATAGTCGGCAGCATGGGTTTGTGCCAGGTAGATCATGTCAAACCAACCTTGTGGAGTTCTATGAATGGGTAACATCAGAACTGGACAGGGTAAGCCTGTGGATGTATTATTCTTGGACTTCAGCAAGGTGTTGACTCTGTTCCCACAATGGTCTGGTGGAGAAACTGATGGGGTTAGGGTAGGCCCTTTGATGGTCAGATGGATTGAAAACTGGATAGCTGGACGTACTCAGAGAGTAGTGGTCTGTGGGGAGCTCACGAACCCTACAGAGGTTGGTAGTGGGGTACCACAGGGCTCGGTCCTGGGTCCAATCCTGTTTAATGCATACATATCGGACATCAGGGATGGTATAGGGTGTGAAATGAGTCTCTTTGCGGATGACTCCAAGATGGGAGCAGTAGTTGAGGGAGAAGAGGGGAGGTTGGCCCTGCAAGGGGACCTGGACACCCTGGAAAGCTGGGCTCACACATGGAAATTAAATTTCAATATCACCAAGTGCAAGGTGTTGCATCTTGGTCGGGGAAACCCTAAACACAGGTACACCCTGGGAGGGGAGGTGCTGGAAGCCTCAACAGGGGAAAAAGACCTAGGGGTCATGGTGGATACATGTATGAATAACTCTGAGCAGTGCAGGAGAGCAGCTAGCAAGGCAAACAGGATGTTGGGATGCATCGCAGTGGGGATCACCTCTAGGAGCAAGGAAGGATTCTGCCGCTGTACAATGGACTGGTTAGACTACACCTGAGTACTGTGTACAGTACTGAGACCACACTTGAAGAGGGACATACAGCTCCTGGAGAGGGTTCAGAGGAGGGCAACAAAGATGATCACGAGGGCTGGGGATATGACTTACGAGGACAGACTTGAGGAGCTCTGCCTGTTTTCATTGGAGGAGAGGAGAGACAGGGGACATGATTGAGGTCTTCAAGTACCTCAAGGGAATAAATAGGGTAAACTATGGAGGGATCTTTAGACTAAAGCAGGGAGGCATCACCAGAGGGCATGGTTTGAATGGAAGGTGGAAGGGTGAGGGGGAAAAGAGGAGGAGGTTTTTCACTGAGAGGGTGGTGGACCCTTGGAATGCTCTGCCTGGTGAGCTGGTTCAGAGATCCACAGTGGAGGGCTTTAAGAGAGGTGGGACAGACACAGAAAGTGGATGTATCAGAGGATGGCCTGTCCCGGGGGGGGTGGGGATGGATGATAGGGGTTTCTGGAGCACATGGGATGGGAGGGTCTCTGCACCCAACTAAGGATCTAGGTTCGAGCAGACTTGATAGACCATAAGGCCTAATCTGCTGGCAAATAGTATGTTAGTATGTTAGTCCCATGAGCCCACTTTTCCAATTCAGTTAAGGCTCTTTGCAGTTTCTCACTATTACCTTTGTTCTCTATTACTGCACCAATCCTTGTATTATCTGCAAATTTCGCAGTCCATGTATTGTCCTCACAGTTCATGGAGGCAATGTAGAATTTAAATAAATAAGGACCCAGCACTGATCCCTGTGGAAACCCACTGGTCACTTCAGTCCATCTAGCGACAACACCCCTCAAATAAACACATTGCTTTTTGTCATCTAGCTATGATGTAATCTACCGTGTTATATTCACATGAAAACCCATATCAGTCAGTGATGTAACCAACTCCCCATGAGGGGCCTTATCAAGAGCCTTTGTAAGATCCAGAAATATAACATCCACTGGTTTTCCCCATTCTATTTCTTTACTAACATTACCATAAAATGCCAATAGATTAGTTTGGCATGATCTTTCTTTTGTAAATCCATGCTGTGAGATGTCCTCTTTTCCAGAGGTGCAGGGCCAAGAGTCCATCTGGATGCAGAAGCTCTCTGGTTCCTGCTCTTCTATGCAGCTATGTGAGCAGAGGTGCAGGGCCTTCTGGGCCCTATGCCAAGAGAAGACTCCTCTTCACTATGTGGTTACTTGTTGCCTATGTGGTCAACACTGCACTATCCCTCCCCAGGCTGAGGATGGTGCCACACAGCAGTGCCCTCTCCCCAGCCTCAGCTTATCCAGCTGGCTCACTGAGGTCACCCCTGAAGGCAGCTCACCAGCATGGGATCACAATGCACTACCCCCTGAGCCAAAGGCCTGGGACAGCCCTGCACACAACATTTCTTCATAACTTTTTTTTTTGTTATTTATTTATCCTCCTCTGGCTGCCTCACTGCACCTCCATTGGTCTCTAGCATCTTGTCATCCATCCGCAGTCCATCTCATCCAGGACTGCAGGCACCCTATAGCCCCTGCGGCTTACCCCACACAGCAGGGTGGCAAGGAGCCCCCAGCACCCTACCCAGTATGGATCCAGCTCAGGTGCCAGTGTCCTGATGAACACACATGGACAGCCATCTAGCCACGGGAGGTGCCACTTTTTCCCTGTTTTCTGAGATTCCCTGAGTCGATGGGTATGCAATGACACCGGCGGTCATAAGCGTGCATGGGTCCACATGCGCCCCCATCCTGGCATCTGCCCAAAACTCCTCCCATGAGTACGGTGTACATCTGTGCCCCCCAGCCTCCACCAGGGGGCAGTCAGGCACCGACCATTGCGGACCCCCCTCATTGGAGAGGGAGAGGGAGAGCAGTCCATCAGATGCTCAATCCCCCTCCTCCCCTGCAGCTCCCGGCAACCATGCTCGCTCCTGAACCCAGGTCATCAGCGTGGTGTGAGGTGCTGCGACAAGTGCCTCTGCCTTCAGCACAACTGGGCCAGCCGCATAACTTTTTTTTACATTTTCACTCCACATCATGAACTTGGTTGCTAGAATGTGTCAAATCCTGCCCAAAAGGTAGTGTTGCAGTGTGAATGTGAAATTACCTTTTGACCTGTACCTGATAATTCCCAGCATTCTTGATCATGAGGTAGGGCATATTCAAAATTTGGGAGAAAAAACCGCCATGTTATGAGTAAAAGTATGTGAGACACAAAAAAAAAAAATCACATTTTTATGTTGCAAGCCAGTATTGCTCTACTGTACTTAATGTGCAACCTAAAATGAATACATCACATATAAAAATCTTCAACCATCATAAAAAACAAACATTTTTAAGTTTGCACAAAAAAATTCTTAGGTTACATTTAATGTGCCACCAAAGAATTCTTCATCCACATATCAAAATCTCTCCCCAGATCAAAATCTCTTTTAATTAATTAATCTGGCAGAAAAATAAACATTGTTGATGCCCACAAAAAAGTTATTTGGTCGCACTTAAATGTGCAACCCAAGGATTCTGTTTTTGGTGCAAATGAAACATTCTTCAGTTGGACTTAAATTAGCGAACCAAGAATTTGTGGCTCTCGAAACAAGAATCGGCCATTTCGTAAGCTGTTGGCTGAAGAACTTAACAAAGTCCAAAAAAGGTATTTCTGGACCATTTTATGAAAAACAAACACCAGAATCAAGATTTACAGGACTTGTTTAGTAAGATTCGTGTATTTTTTTTAAAGTTTTTTTTTATTTGTGTGTTAGATTTTGCAAGCAGAAAACTTACAAACATATGGCCACAGAGGTTAGCATAAGTACAATATCAAAGAAGGAATTTTTCTCACTAAATAATCATTCATGCCCCCCCATTAGTTACACTGTGATTATGTATGTACAATTTGTGTTTTATTTAAAATTTGGCTATACGACCAATATCCTCTGGGATAACCCATGCCCCAGTGCATTTGCTCTGGGGTTCTTTTGTAGTTCTCTTCTCTCTCTAATTTGGGCTGCCCATGACCCAAACTAATAAGATCCCCTATAAGGTGGTTGTCTCCCTCTCCCTGGGCTGAGATACAGATATGGCACACTGATGAGTCCAAATGAGGATGAAACACTTGTCTGTGCCTACTGTTCTCAGTCTTTGCCGATTGTATTGTGAGGCCTTCTGACACCATGCAATTCTGCTTAAAGTTGAGCCAGTCCAAATTAATTCATGGCATTTGCATATGCATCCCATGATGCTTTGCATTATTGGGGTATGTGCAATTTGTGTTAACATTGTGATTAGTATATCACATTTAACTACATTTTTCCCAATCGCATGCTGCCACGGAAGAATAGGGGGAATCGGTATAAATTGTTATTTCACCACTCCCTTTTACCAAAGTGACTAGTTGAATAATTCCCCCAGTGCAGAAGAGTTACATAGTCAAAGCTTTTTCCCAACTCCAAGAACCAAACCCCATGGAAACATTAGAAACAGTTTATCAACTTTTAATCTAAATAACTGATATTCTGACACATTAACTGCTATAAAATATGAACAAACAATACAGCTGAATATTGAGCTGTAACTGCTAAAGCAGTCAGTATTAGCAACTCAACTGCCAGACTTGCAGTTTAAGCAATAAGGCACTGCAGGGGGTGCATTATGGTGGGATAACAACCCACCTCAGGTGGGTTGAAGCATGAGGCAAAGCTGAGTGCTTCCTCCACCTAGGAAGGGCCATTAGCCTACCATAGCGCATCCTCTGAGTGCCTTATAGTGATTATGAAATGGGTCTCTATTAGTAATAACTAAGCAAATTAATTACAAACATTTGTATTATTGTAAAAATACACACAAAAACAATATTCCGTATTTCACACTTTCACAGAAATATCAGCCTGTATCAGGGTACACATTGCCCAGAATTCAACTGTAAAACACACTCACCAACAAAATGAAGAAAGGCCAGCACTCTCATTAATAGACAAAGTTCATTTCACATTTATTTTCTCAAACCTTGTTGAAGCAGCAGCACAGTATGGCAATAATCCAAAATGTCCAATATGCAGTCTCAATCACAGAATAAATTTCCTCTCCCCATGGACATGCAAACGCAGTGAACTGAGCAAAAAAACACATTTGTAACACTGTATTTGCCAAAACAAGATAAAAATGTATTCAATGAACGTTTAAAAAGAAAAGAAATAGTCCAATTTGGACATTGTATTCTGGTCAACTTACCAGTAGGTGGCGCAAATGCTGCCTTTACCCACCTTTTTATAGTACAAGTAATGCCAATATTTAGGGCAGGCAGTGGCTTCACTTTATAGCGTAGTGTCGGGTCATAGTCCACACAAGAAGCCTGGGTGTGAATGTTTAAGGAAGCTGCGACCGCTGGTGCAGAATGTCTTGTTAGGGCAGAGCAGGTTATTTTAAGGTTGAGACTTGGAACAGTAGCGAGCAAGCAATGGCAGAGCGACAACTAGACTCATCACCAGTGACTTGGGTGAATAATGGGAGTGAGCGACTGAGTGCTAGCTGGAGACTTTAGTTCAGTTACATTCAGTGGCTAAGGTAAGGGCAAGTTTATGTTTAAACAGTCACCATATGGAGGAGAGCAGAACATACTGGTGTGTCCCTTTTGAACTGGGATGGTTGTCACGCTGCCATCATGTTAGCTGTGAGCATTTTACCTGACATGTGGACTACTATATGGTAACAGGACCAGTTCCTGACTCTGTGTGTGTTGGAGGGCTACTTTCAGCTGGGCTGTTGTGCTAGGATAATGGCCCAGCTGAAAGTACCCCTCAGCCAATCAGGATTCAGCAATTTATAGACCCATTTCATAATAAGAGTTAAACTTCAACTTTTAGTGCGTTGTACTAGAAAGGTAACTTTGTACTAGAAAGAGTCCATTTTGCATTTTAGGCATTTGTTAGATCACAAATTGTAGTGAGAAAGAAATAACGTGACAAATAGCATTTGATAGAAAAATTACTGAATCAGGGTCTATTTTGCAATTGTACCCCAAACAGTGAGCACACTTGAGTGGAATCCTATTATCAAGCTGCTGTACAGTTCAGGCTGATACATTGTGCATAGCCATGCGAGGAGGTGCTCAGGCACAGATGAGGAAGGCAGGAAACTGCCATGTTGGAGTGAAACAGTTCAATCCAAGCTACCAGCTCCCCACATTCCCATGCATTAATGATCCCATCAACTGTTTTCACATTTTGTTTTGCCCAGAAAAAAAAACAAGATGGCAGCCATCATGACCTGAAAACATATTCTCATGAACAAAACACAATTAGTTGCAACCTAAAAAGGTGCACAAAAAAGAATGTTTGAGTCATAAAAGAGGGTTATCTTAAAAACCCTACTGGTCATGCTCAGAGGTCAAGTTTCAAAACCTTATAATTCTAGAAATAATTAATATTTTGTAATGCTGGTGCCATTATATCAAGGGCTACTACCCCTGTCTGCTTCCCTAGCTGCAGGTTGAGGGGCCTGGATTTGTAACTAACTGCTACTGGGGTCTCCCTACCCATAGTATACATACAATTATGGTGCCTCCACCCAGAGTAATGTTTTAGTGGGTCATTAACAAAGTTGGTACAGCCCTCTGGGGAAGCTATAGCCACCCACAATCCTGCCTAGTGACCTTTTACATTTAGTTTTGCAACTGCCACACTTTACGCTCAAAATATAGGCTAAAGCCAGCATTAATGATATGCTCATGTACAGCTCACTTGCTCACACGGCTCGGCCCCTTGGCATTCACCTTGCAACCCCCTGTAAAAGACAATTTCAACAATACAACATGCACTTTCAGAATGCGTTAATAATATTTCGGTGACTTCAGACCAGGTAATGATATGCTCACAAGCCAGGTTAACAGTGAAACAGTAAATCACATTTATTGAGGGGGACATGAACAAGTGAGGGGTGAGAATTTTGGCAAATGATTACTTTAATGTACTGAGACAGGCTTAGTTGCTTGTTAATTATTTTAGCCCCTGACTGATCAGTCTTTACAACTACTGGGCACCCAGAGTGGAAACAGGCATGCCTGAGGCGGTGCCATGGGTTGCCCGGCATTGCAGCTGATGTTGGGGCCCTTGATGGAAAGAAAGGTGAATAAAATATGAGCAACTCACTTGTGAATCATGAACCATTTCTATCCATTGCCGGATGGCCCAGTCACTTTAACACTTTATACCACAAACTGAATCCGATGGTACTATTAAACAATTGATGACCTGGAAAAGTCAGGGTGCCTGGACGATAGACAGCATGGATTCGTCCCGGGGAAATCGTGTCAGACAAACCTTGTGGAGTTCTATGACTGAGTGACGAGTGCCTTGGACCTGGGTAGACCAGTGGACGTCCTCTTTCTAGACTTCAGCAAGGCATTTGACTCTGTTCCTCACGTGGGCCTGTTGGATAAGCTGGGAGAAATGGGGGTGGGGAACCAGATGATCAGATGGATAGGCAATTGGCTCCAGGACCAGACCCAGAGGGTCATAGTTGGCGGATAGTCTCATCCTCCAAGGAGGGTCATTAGTGGGGTCCCACAGGGATCAGTTCTTGGGCCCTCCTCTCTTCAACACCTACGTCTCTGACATAAGGACAGGAATCAGGGAGGAGATGAGTCTCTATGGATGACTCAAAACTGGGGGCAGCGGTGGATGGGGAGGAGGGGAGGGTGACCCTACAGGGGGACCTGGAGGCTCTGGAAAGATGGTCTAGAAAGTGGAAGCTGAGGTTCAATGCAGGGAAATGCAAGGTACTCCACCTAGGGGCCAGAAACCCAAGCCAAGTGTACACCCTGGGGGGGGAATGCTACAAGTCTCGATGGCTGAGAGGGACCTGGGGGTGGTGGTGGATGTCAAGATGAACAACTTAGAGACTTGTAGGAGGGCAGCAGCCAAGGCCAACAGGATGCTGGGATGCATCGCTAGGGGGATCACCTCCAGAAGGAGAAGTGAAACTCCCTCTGTATAACTGTGGTGAGGCGCACCTTGAGTACTGCGTGCAGTTTTGGAGGCCACACTTAAAGAGGGACATTACTCTCCTGGAGAGGGTCCAGAGGAGGGCAAACCAAAATGATTTGGGGCTTGGGGGACAGGACCTATGAGGAGAGGCTCAAGAGCCAATATGTACACATTGGAAGAGAGAAGGGACTGGGGGTCATGATAGAGGTCTTCAGGTACATGAAGAGGGTAAATAGGGGAGGAACAGTCAGGGTGCTTCCAAGGAAGGAGGAGGGGGCCACTAGAGGGCATGGGTGGAAGCTGGAGGGGGGAAGATTCAGGGGAGAAAGGAGGAGGTGCTACTTCACTGAGAGGGTGGTGGAGCCATGGAATGCGCTGCCTAGGGGGCTGGTGGAGGCAGAGACAGTGGAGGGGTTCAAGAGGGGGTGAGACAGGTACAGGGGAAGGGTTCTGGAAGCAAAGTCCTGTGCAGCGAGAATATCTGGAACTGGGAAGGGAGAAGCCAGAGGAGGCGAGGGGGGCAGCAAGGTCAGCACCCAGGGTGGAGGCTGACCAAACGAGCAGACACGAAAGACCGTTAGGCCTATTCTGCTGGCATTTTAGTATGTTAGTATGATTTGTTGCTTGGAGCTACCCTGGTTTTACTCACTGTACCCAGATGAATGGAAGAAGGATCTGACGACATCAAGACCTGTTGCTTGTTTGAGCTGTAGGTGGGGACTGGGGCCAACACGACTCACCTCTACTTCATGGCTTTTCCCTGTAGGTGGCCGCTGTAACGGGAATCGCCATCTGCCAGCTATGTGTATATAATTTTGATATACATATATATTTTTGAATTCTACTTGTGAAACATGGCAGTCAGCACAAGGCATCATGGAACATTGGATTTTTAAATGAAAAAAATGTTCTGGCCTTGCTTGCTCTCACAACTAGCTTGTAAAAGCTTACTTCCTGGGACTATAATAAAACCAAGGTCATAAACCAACCACTGCTTTGAACCCAGGCAGGCTGTCATAAAATATTGCCTTTTGAGGTGTATCAAGAGGGAAGCAGTTTCTGATCAATACCTGTGAAAATTCACACAGCTATGAGAAGTGTTTCCTAGATGTTTCTTGAAAGATCAAAGGGGTATTGTAACCTGACATAAACCATACTCTGATGAAGACAGTCTTTCAATTTTATTGGATAACAAATTGAGATTAGTTATCTCTTTTTCAATTGCATTCAGTGATTAAAACATATTTTATTTATTTGTTTTTTGTTTACCGGGTAGGTACACTAGACAAGAGTATTGCCTATATTCAGGCACGACCCGGGATGGTACAATCAGGAGAGAACAAGGTACAAAGAAGGTACAAACATCAGAGACAATTGTTCGTGGCGCAGCATGAAGTGGGAACAAAACAATTTCGCAGATTGCTGACAAAAGCAAGACATATTTCTGTGGAAACTGAGAGTAAACAAATACCCTTACATTAGCTACTTGCACTGGATGATACAACAATAATAATTAAGGACATAATAACAGTTTTAACTAACGATTTTGTGGAGGCAGTGGGAACATGCAGATTTTATACAATGGAGGGAAATAACAAGTGCCATGTAGGTAAGGAATGCTACTGGGAGTCAGTCTCAAGTTACAGCACAGGAGCAGCCATCAGAGTCAGTCAGGTGGGTGCGGAGACCCTGTTTAAAGACTAGGTGGGGTTTAGAGAGTTTAATGTGAGGGGGGGAGGGAGTTCCCGATGCTGGGAGCTGCTATAGCGAAGGATAGTTCCCCATTTTATGAGAGGTATCTGGGAATTTCAAGTTGGGTTTGTACGGATGACCTAAAGAGATATGCTTGGGAGGGATGAGATAGCAGCCTTGAGAGATACTCAGGTGTCCCCGTTCTGATGATATTGTCAATCAAGCATCCAGTAGAGTAGAGTAGAGTCTTTGCGAAGTCGGGGACAGCCAATTTAGTTTGGTGTAGAGTTCACAGCGATGAGTCAGTCTGTGTGCAGACAGGACAAATCGGCAAATGCTGTTATAACATGTGCTTCATTTATGGAAGGATCCTTTGTTAGCATTAAGGCATACCTGTGAGCAGTATGTAAGGGAGGGAAGGAGGAAACCTTGTGCAATAGCAAGCTGGCAGCATCATTCAGGGAGGACCTAATTCTACAGGCAATACCCCAGTTTGGAGTTAACTGCCTTGCAAGTAGCTGTGAGGCGGAGGTTAAAATCCAGAGATGGGTCAAGTGTGACTCCTAGGTACCTAAAGGAGTTAACAGATACCAATGGGGAGCCATCAAGACATAGTACTGAAAGATCCAGAGCACAGGTTTTGATTCTAGAGGGGGAGCCAAAAAGCATAGCCACAGTTTTCTTAGCATTAAGTTTGAGTTTGTTTTGTAGAAGCCAGACTTGTAAGCAGTCAAAGTCAGCTTGAAGATTCACCTTTACTGATGTGGGGTCTTTACCACTAGCGAGAAGCACCATGTCATCGGCATAGAGGATCAGCGAGGAGAGACAGGGAAGTGAGGGCAGGTTGTTAATAAAGAGAGAAAAAAGGAGAGGGCCGAGTAGAGATCCCTGGGGAACTCCAACAGAGGTTAAAGAGGGGTCAGAGACAGCAGTTGCAATTTGAACAAATTGCCTCCTCCCAGTGAGGTAGCTATCAAACAAGGAGATGGCAGACTGGGAAAAACCCAGACCAGACAGTTTGGAGAGTAGAAGGGGGTAATTCACAAGATCAAAAGCCTTGGTGAGGTCAATAAATATGGCCCCCGTGAGCAGGCCCTTATCCATTGCTGTGAGGACTTCGTTTGATACCTGAAGTAGTGCAGTGGTGGTGTTGTGCCCCATTTGGAATCCATGTTGAGTAGGGGATAGAAGGTTGTGAAGGTGCAGATATTCTGAGATCTGGGTGGCAACTGCCTTCTTTAGTAGTTTATTTAAGGTAGAGAGAATGGCGATCGGTCTGTAGTTAGCCATGTTTTTGGTGTCACCTTTTTTGTGTACAGGGACAACTCAAGCCATTTTCCATAGTGCAGGCATTGTCTGGGTTAGTATATATAGGTTGAAAATTCTTGCAATAGGGGCAGCAAGAGCTGGAGCTGCCATTTTGATGAAATGGGGCAGTAATCCATCTGGACCGGCAGATCCTTGAGGGGAGATAGATTTAAGAAGAAGCAGCACCTCGGTAGTGGAGAGTGATCTGAGCAGCAAAGAGGGTCCTGAAGGATGGTGGATATCAGGAGGGGGTGCAGGGGACTGGTTTAATTTTGCAAGATATTCAGAGAGATCAGAGAATTGTGCATTCAGAGCATTTGCAATCGTAGGTTGATTGCTACAGTTGGCATCATTTAACATCATTTCAGTTATGGCCATCTTGGGCCTTTGGCCTATGAAATTTTTGATGTGGTTCCAAAAACCCCGTGAGTCACCCACTGAAAACTGGAGAAGCTTAAGGCAATAGTTCCTTTTTGCCCTCCGAATATCTTTTTTGGAAGCATTCCTCATTTTTCTATAGTTAGTCCAGTCATCTGTCTTGGGATTTCTTGGCCAGGGCCCAGGCCTTATCTCTTCTTCTCATAGTCTGAAGGAGGTCTTTATGTAGCCATCTGTTTGCAGAGACCCTAAGACACCTTTTTTCAATGGGACGTGCAGATCCTGTAGGACTAGTAGCTGAGAATTTAGGTAGTCAAGTGCTGTATTTACATACTCAGTGATATAGATAGGTGACCTGTCAATGTTATTAATATCATCAAGGAATGTGCTTGGATTCAGTTTGGCAAAATCCTGAAACTGAATAATTCTGGGCGGGGGATGGGGGCAGTGACCATTCCAAATGCAGAAGGTAGGTAGGTGATCACTGATAGAATCAGAAAAGGTGCCTGCAGCAATAATTTTATTGGCTCTGTTTGTGGCTATCCAGTCCAGGAGAGATTGATGCTCACTATTTGCCGATAGTCGAGTAGGTCTAGTAATCAGTTGCGATAGGTGAAGTCCGGCGAGAGCCTCCGGGTGCAAACCAGAGTGGGTACCTGACAGGTCAGGGTTGAAGTCACCCATTAATATTACTTCAGATTTACCCTTTAGAGTAGAGAGATAGTCCAAGAACCCATTTAGGCCAGGAAGTGCTCCCTTTGGAGGATTATAAGCACATATCAGGTTTAGGCTTTTTTCTCCGCCGAAGAGCAGAACAGTATGCAGAGTTTCACAGATACCTGATAACCCTGAGTGTTGGACAGAGATATTGAGATGTTCTTTATAATAGAGAGCAACCCTTCCACCCCTCTGTTTAGAGGGGCAATCAAATCTCATAAGGTAGTAGCCATTTATTTTGTATACTGTGTCAGGTATGTCTGGCCAAAGTCATGTTTCAGTCAATCCTAGAATATCTGGGTGATAGTGGGCTACCCAGGCTCCCAGTTCAGGGAAATTAACAGGTACACTTCTAATATTCATATGAGCAATTTTGATGCCCTTTGCGGAGAACCAGGAAGAGTCATTTGTTGATCTAGCATTGCGGGGAGGGGGGGCAGGATTTGTTTCAATATCCCCAGATTGGGTTAAACGCAGGAGAGTCACTCAAGTTACTCTGGTGAGACAATAGATGAGTTTGAGGCATTTGGGCAAGACAGGGGAGTGACGGAGAAGAAAATGACCAAGTTTGACAGGACGTGTTAGATAAAGGGGCAGGTTAAGGAATGGATGTAATTTCCTATAGGGAAGCAGATTCGAGTAGACAAAAGGGTTTTCTTCATGTGAGTGGAACCCAGAGTCACAAGCGGTTATATTAAGTGAGAGGTGGGAGAGGGGAAATAAGGGACAGTACCAGTCCTGCAATAATCAAAAGTGCCTTAGGCCTCATACGAGAAAACATCTTGTAATGGGAGAGAGAAAGAGCACCTCAAACAATCAACCCAGCAGGAGTGGGAAGTGGAAGCTAGTAAAAATATTAGGGGGTCCCAAACTAGGAAGAACAAGAGGTGGAGGAAGAAACCCCTAGATCAAAGAGCTAGAATCCAAGGCAGAAATTGTGCCTTTTTGATAGAGCCTATCATTAAGGCTGGGGCAGTTGAAAGGTACCTAAAGTATCCAGTGACTGAAAGTAAAAAAATGAGGCACTGACTGGACAAGTAGGAAGGTATATCTTTAAAAATGATTATGGGAGAGAGTAGAAGAAATGCAGAGTCCTGGTTCGAATTGAGCTGAGGAATAAGAAGGGAAAACAGGAAACACCCTTTTGAATTTAGCTATGGCATGAGTTTTGTGCAGTTCTGAATTCAGAGGCACATAGGTTAGAGTGGTGAGAGGAGTGGAAGGTTTGCCTATCCCAATGAATATCAGGCAGAGAGCCACAATGGGCGGAGTCAGATGGTGCATTTAATACAGTGAGGTGGTGGGGGATGAGTGGGTGGGTGAAAAAAATCAAGCAAGCAGCAAGTCCAAGTGAGCTGCAGCGTCTGCTTCAATAAATTACACTTTGCAAACAGGATTTCCTTTAAAAACTAACAGGCTGCAATGAGAGTTGTCTTTAGTGAAATTAACCAGCCAGGATTTAGTTACAGATTCGCAGGCTACAGCGACTGTAATATTAGCTACAAAAACCACCCAGTCTCTCAGTAAAGTGCCCGGGATGAGCAGGAAAAAGGCACCAAGATTTAAACTGATGCAGTTCTCTCTCTCTCGTACCTTCCGATGGCCAGCTGGGCAGTTTCAGACCGGGTGTGCTTCGAGGGAAACCTGGGGAGTGCTTTTTTCAGCTTAGCCCTCATGACCCTTCTGATGGCCAACTGAGGAGCTTCAGACCGGGTGTGCAGTGAGGGAAACCTGGGGAGGGCTTTTTTCAGCTTAGCCCTCACGACCCTTCTGATGGCCAGCTGGGGAGCTTCGGAACGGGTGTGCAGCGAGGGAAACCTGGGGAGGGCTTTTATCTCTTTTTCAATTGCATCCAACGATTAAAACATATCACACAACAAATACAGTACTGACATACAATATGACATCATAAAATTATTATACAAAAGTACATTGGTCATTCATAAAAAATTAATTATATAATCATAACAATCACCCACAGCAATTACAATGATTATTGTATAGAATAATCAAAGATGCTCTATTGTGATGTGCTCAGCACTGTGAAAGTTGCTCTCTGATTGGTTTGGTATTCCACTGTGATGTACCAAACCTTCAAGATATTGCTTGTGACCTACGCAACAGAAACAAATAACATGTTATCTTGGAGGCTGGTTCTCAGAGAGCACAATTTATTTTCACTGACTGCAGTGTATAAAAACAATTATGCAAATAAAATATTTATCTATCTATATTATCCTATTCAAGCACTCACTGGAGATGAGAGTGGTTCCGGAGGACTGGAGAAGGGCATATGTAGTCTCACTTCACAGAAGTGGTAACAGGGAAAAGGCTGGAAAATACAGGCCAGTCAGCCTGACCTCAGTGGTGGGGAAATTAACAGAATCACTACTGAAGGAAAGGATTGTGGAGTATCTTGAATCCAGTGGCTTACAGGATCCAAGGCAGAATGGATTCACAACAGGGAGATAATGTCAAACAAACCTGATCTCTTTGACTGGATGACCAGTGAATTAGATCAGAATGGAGCCATGGATATATCCTACCTAGATTTCAGTAAGGTCTTCGACATCGTTCCACATAGGAAACTCGTAAACATGCTGGTCAGCCTAGGAGTGGGTCCAAAGGTGATAAACAGGGTAAGAAATTGATTGGAGGATAGGCAACACAGGGGAAGGCAAATGGAGTTCACTCCGAGGAAGGTAAGGTGACCAGTTGGGTGCCACAAGGATCAATACTGGGGCCAATTTTCTTTAGTGTCTTTATTAGTGACATTGCAGAGGGGCTAGAAGGGAAGGTATGTCTTTTTGCAGATGACACTAAAATCTACGATAGGGTAGACACTTCAGGGGGAATGGAAAAATGAATGTAAATCTAAGAAAGTTTGAGGAGTGGTCAAAAGTGTGCTGACTAAGATTCAATGTGAAGAAGTGCAAAATCATGCACTTGGGACAAAAAAACCCAGGGGAGGAGTACAAGATGGGGGAATGGTACTGATGATCACCAAGCAGGAAAGAGATCTGGGGGCAATCATATCTGATGACCTAAAGGTAGCCAAACTGTGACAAGATGGTGGGGACAGCTAGTGGGATGCTAGTGTGCATAGGGAGGGGTATCACCAGCAGAAAGGGGGAGGTGATGATACCGCTGTATAAATCATTGGTGAGTCCTCATTTAGAGTACTGTGTCCAGTTCTGGAGACTACATCTCTGGAAGGACATAGACAGAGCAGAGCTGATCCAGAGGAGGACAACTAAAATGGTGCAGGGCCTGCATCTAAAGCCCTACGAGGAGAAGATAAAGGACCTCAATATGTACACCCTCAAGGAAAGGAGGGAGAGGAGGGATATGACTGAGACTTTCAAATACCTCACAGGTATAAATAGGGTGCAACAGGGAAACATTTTTAAGAAAAAAAGATGCTTACGAACAAGGGTTCATACTGTGAAGCTGGGGGGGTTGATCCAGGGAAATGTGAGGAAGTACTTCTTCACTGAAAGAATGGTGGATGTCTGGAACAGCCTCCCAGCAGAGGTGGTGGGGCCAACAACTGTAACAGGATTCAAGAATGCATGGGACAGGCATAAGGGAACCTTATTGGTTGGGAAAGGGAGGGTAAAGCCAGAGATCAAGTAGGTAGGGAACTATAGTAGGTAGGGAAAATGGGCAGACTAGGTGGGCCAAGCGGTCCTTATCTGCCGTCAATTTCTATGCTTCTGTGTTCTGAGTATATACCTATTTTGTCCAAGTCATGAGTGCAGAACGTGAGCCCACACCCTTCTGGTTCTGAAGTAAGAGAGCTAAAAGTAGAGCCTCACAGGCTTTCTGAGCAAGAATTAAAAACAAAGAGTAAGAAAACTAGAAATGTGAATCTGGTGCTTTAACTGTGTAAACTGCTGAACGTTGCCTTTCATTCCTTGTCTGTTATCACAGCCTATTAAGACAGGGCTCTAGTTTCCTGTGAGATACAGCAGGGCACAGGCCACAGGGGAGAGCCCAGCAGCAATAAATATCAGCTCTGCCCTGGGGTGAAATGTTTATCAGCCATTAGTACAATTAATAGCTCCTTCTCCCAGGTCTGCAGAACTGTGATGTGCTGGTTCCTGGAGTATGTTTTACTCTGTTTGGGAGAGCTGATGCAGCCCTGTATAAACACTGAGAGCCCGTTCCTCTCTCTCAGTGGCTTTCTTGGGGCTATATTTAGTTCTTGCTGACGTTCAGAGGATGTATCCTATCCTGTGTCGTGATTTGGTAAGGAAACAGACTGATGGCTCCTTCAGACATCTTTTTCCTTTTTCAAAACTTGGGAGGGCTGTTATCACAGTGCTGTCAGCACTGTTTCATCATATGTTTCTCTGAGTCTGTGCCTTTACTTTGCTTGTAAACATCTTGGGCGCATATTCAGAAGGTTAGCATGGACGGTAATAACTTAGCACCCACACTAATCTGGGTTTGTGCTGACGCTCCAGGCGGGGTCATATTCAGAGGCCCCTGGAGCACTGCCCAAACCCAGCAGTGCGATCATGTTAACTGTACCGCTGTGTCTATGTAAATGAGGGAGTCTCTCTTGCATGAAGGTGCAATAGTGTTTTGAAGCGGTTTCAGCTGAGCTAAACAGCCCCCAGAGTGGCGCCATTTACCACTGCCGAAAAATCCATTTATTGCAGCATTAAGGCTGTGCTGCCCCCCCAAAGGCACGGAGGCTGTGCTGCAGCTGCCAGACCCTGTACCTAGTGTACTCCCCTTCCCCTGAATTGCCTCTGTAATGACAATATTATCATATCCCCTGTGTCTAGTGTACTCCCCTTCCCCTGAATTGCCTCTGTAATGACAATATTATCATATCCCCTGTGTCTAGTGTACTCCCCTTCCCCTGAATTGCCCCGTAATGATAATATTATCATATCCCCTGTGTCTAGTGGACCCCCTCCACCGATCACCCCCATAATGATAATATTGTATGATCCCTGGTAGTCTAGTGGAGCCCCCTCACCCCAATCTCCCTGGATCCCCTGTATAATTAAAATCCCTTGTTGGCTAGTACCCTCCCACCGAGTGCCAAAGCCCCCCATGCATGTGCCACCTCCCTCCCCCTGAGGACCCCAAACCCCCCTTCACCCTGATCAAAACTCACTGGTATAACATAGCAGATCGGCGGCTGACAAAGCCCTCCGCTCACCACCTCAGTCACACTGCACGATCACGAGTACTATGCATCCTCACGATCGCACACTGTGACTATCAGACTGCAGCTGGCCAAGGGATTGAGCGGAGGGCTTTCCTGGCCACTGATCTGCTGCATGATTACTGGTGAATGGTGACCAGGGTGAGAGGGTTGCGGGGGGGGGTGCTAGCCCACTGGGGATTTTAATTATATGGGGACCCTCGGTGATCGAGGTGAGAGGGTTCCTCTAGACTACCAGGGATGTGATAATCTTATCATTATGGGGTGGTCCACTAGAAACCAGGGATATGAAAGCTGCATAGGTAATCAACATACATCAAATCAACAACAGCTCGCAAACAAACAGCAGACCCCAACACGTTCTCTCTTCGTAAATGAGAGAATCCGCTTACAATGAAATGGAGCATCACCGTGATTAGCTAGTTCATGAGCGGTGCAATATCTGCCTTATATCAATGTGGATTTTGTGCAGCTAGAAAGGCAGTTTGGATTTTACACACAGGTCACAGGAGAGAGGTAATGGGATCCACAGCTCCAGTTATTAATGAAAAGAAGGCAGAATTTGTAAAAGCAAGCAGGGATTACTGGTGACTCAGGCAGCAGCGACTGGGAAAATGCACAGATGCCTCATTTTGGTGGTGAAGGGCCTCATCTCACAGGAAACACATTCCATATAAGGGGAAGAAAGAAAAAAAGAGGGAAACAAAATATAGAACATAAAAAACACATCTATAAAACTGTTGCCATGACTAACAGCTTGTCTTAGAAGACACGCTTTATAATGTAACAACATCTGCGGTAAACTACTGTTCATTAGGTAATTACTGAGCATATGATGTTTCCCCTGGTTGTGATTGACTGTAATATAGAGAGATGAGCACTGAGAGCTGCTTTCCATGCCACAGGCACACAAGTGGGACGACTAATGTCCCATCCATTTTTATTTTAAGGTAACCTGGGTCACAATGACACATAGGCCCACATATTCAGATGAGATGCGCAGCACATCCCTGGACTTGCACAGGCCATCAGGGGTGTGGCCATATTCAAAGGCCACCGATGCGCTGTGCGCACCCCTGACTGTGTCACCGCACACAATATTGTGATGCGCCTATGAAAATGAGGGGTCCCTCATGCATATGCCGTGCATCACTATATTGAACCCCCCCCAAGCGTAAAACTGTCCGGCTGCACTGGCACATAGTTACGCTCACAAAACCCTACTTTAACTATGCGTGGGGTAGGTTAGTGCCCCATACACAGTCTAGGACCTGGTACACAGTCCCTCCCCAAGTACCAAGCCAAATAGATGTACACAGAAAGACAGCCCTGGCGGTCTAGTGTCCCGCTTACCCAGCCCCAATCACTTATCATAAAAATACACCCGATCCCTTTTCCCTGGTAGTCAAGTGGCCCCCCTCCCCAGGCCTGATCACAGTTACCATAAAAATACACCTGATCCCCTTTCCCTGGTAGTCAAGTGTCCCTCCCCCAATCACAATTTTCATGAAAATATGCCCAATCCCCTTTCCCTGGTAGTCAAGTGGCACCCCAGCCAGACTGGAGCCAGCGACTGGCGCAGCATACCTCACACAGCACCGGCCAGCCACCGACTGACCCGTACAGGAGCGCTGTACAGTATATAATACACACCATTGGTTGAATGGGCGTGTACTGTACAGTTCAGTCAGCAGCTGACTGGTGCATCATGAGGTGGGCTGTGCCAGATGCTGGCTCTGGTTAGGTTGGGGGGTAGGATGGTGGGTCACTGGCTGATGAGGTGAGGGGTGGGGGGGGCCACTTGACTACCAGGGAAATGGGATTGAGCATATTTTTATGAGAATTGTGATCAGGGCTGAGGAGGGGGTGGCCACATAACTACCAGGGAAAGGGAATTGGGTGTATTTTTATGGTAACTGTGATCTGGGCTGGGGAGGGGGGTCGCAGTAGACTACCGGGGTGATTGGGGAGATTTCTTTATTTTCACAGAGATTGGAGCTGGGGGGGTGGGCTTGGTGCATTCCACAGGTGCAGCCATGCAAATGAGCCCATAATGGGTATGCAAAAGGCTTCTGTGCGCCGTGCATGCCTAATGGGCTCATTTGCATGTTTGGGCTGAATATCGCCCATGGGGGGTGCAGTGCATACAGGTATGCGCCATGCAGTCCCCTATGGGTGGTCTTCAGCCCCACACCCTGGATGTGCTGCGCCGAACCTGGTGACCCCCGGCTGTGCTCCACACATCCAGGGTCTGATATTCAAACAGATTGTATGATCTGTTTGGTCATGCAATCTGTTTGAATATGGCGCCAGAGCCGGACGGACCATTTTATTTGTGCGGTGCATTGTTTTGCGCATGCATCCAGCTGGCTCTGAATATGGGTCCCTTAAGGAATAACATATGGGTGACCATACACAACAAGCCTGTGTTTCCCTCAAGGGATAAAGATAACAGCATATGGACTTAGAAAGCAAAGCTCAAGAGGTTCGTGCTGTCATCTCAACTCTGAGATGGAAACACAGGGCGAGTTGTGTATGGTCACCCATATTTTATCCTTTATATTATATGGTTTTGGAGTGGTGTCGAGCACTGGTAGCTAGAGAGAGAGAGAGAGAAAGGCAAAGAGCACTCAGTGAAAATGAAAGCGGGCTGCCAGGCAGGAGTCGGTGCCAGCAGGAACACAGGTGCACCTGATAGAACATGCACAAAAACATCTTTCAAATGTGCAGAACAACTTTTCAATTGTGCACAACTTATTGTGAGTCACTGAATTTCATACACAATAAGCCCTAACCATACACTGTAAAATAAGAAATAAAAACTACAGCTCATAAAATAGCAGAACCGTAACACCCATCACTCAGACAAACATGCTTCATATCATATCATATCATATCAGATAGGATCCTCCACTGTGATCTGCTGCTCATCAATAAAGAACACTACTGCTGCTTTACTTGGACTGTTTCAGCTCAGAAGCTGCCAAGTGTCATTCCAGAGCCGTGCGTCTGCACAACCTAACCAGAAAGTTTACAACATGGGTGCTAAGGGGCTGTGCGCATGTAAATGCGCCCATAATGGGTATGCAGATGGCCCCGTAGTGCCTTGCATGCCCACTGAGTTCTTTTGCATGCTTGCGCTAAATATGGCCCACAGGGACACTGGTGCTATCCCGTTTCAGGCAGCGCTATCTCCAGTGGGCCATCAGTGTCAGTGACTCAACAGGTAGCACACTCATCTCTGGGGTCAGAAGATCAGATGGTCGTGGGTTCTAGGCCCACACCAAGCACTTTGGGTAATACCCGTAACTGACGTGCAGTATGGAGGGGGGTGCTGCACTGGTGAGGTCACGGGGTGCTATCTTTTGGATGAGATGTTAAAACTGAGTTCCCTTCTGCCCATCCCTGGTCACTGTCCTGGTGAAAATAAAAGATCCCATGACACGTATCTATGAAGAACAAAGGAGTTTCCCTGGTATCATGGCCAACATTCCCCTCATCATTAAAACAGGTCTATCTATCATGCACCCTCCCCCCCGACATACCTGGAAACAAGCTATAAAAACAAATAAATAAATATACAGCCTTGGGCTGTGTTGACACAGCACACATACACTTAGTGCTGCGCTGACATGGCCTGATAGTCAGCACACTCCGTCAGTGCGCGCTAACTGGCTGAATAGTGCTCAGAGCTGGCTGTGCACCATTTTTGACGCAGTGCAATAGGCTGCACTGCGCTTGCAGACGGCTCTGAATGTGGAGGCCCTTAATGCAGTAATTAATAAAAAATAGGTTTGTAATCCTATATACAGTACCGTTTTCCAACTATTCCCTCCATTCCTCCGACCTGTGTTGTCTTTCTGTTCCTGCCTGTCGAACTTCTTCTGGACAATATGCATTTTCCTTCTGTCTCCCATCAATTTGGAAAAATCTTCCACCTTCATCTGCCTCTCCACCACCCCAGTATCTACCTACTAAATCCTCTGTTCTATGTAGATACATAGACAGTGTCGGCAGATAAGGGCCTACGGCCCACCCAGTCTGCCCATTTGAGCTTGTAAGTTTACTTTATGTTTTCCTAGAAGTCTGTTGCCCCTTAACCCTGACCTCCAGAATTCCTTTATGTCTATCCCATGCATTCTTAAATCCCGTGATTGTTTCAGCCCCCACCACTTCCTCAGGAAGGGTGTTCCACTTGTCCACCACCCGTTCTGTGAAGAAATTCTTCCTCACATTCCTCTGAATCGTCCTCCCTGCAACTTCATCCCATACCCTCTAGTCCTGGTACATCTTTTTCGCTTAAAAATAGTGTCTTCATGCACTCTGTTCCTCCCTGTAAGATACTTGTATGTCTCTATCATATCCCCTCTCTCCCTCCTCCCTCCCTCCCTCCTCTCCTCCAGGAGTACATATTCAATTCCTTCAACCTGTCCTCATAGAACTTGTGATGCAATCCATGTACCATCTTTGTTGCCCTCCTCTGAACCTTCTCTACCCTGTCTATGTCCTTACGTAGGTAAGTTGTCCAGAACTGTACACCGTACTCCAGATGGGACCTCATTAGTGTCTTGTATAGTGGAATTATGACCTCCCTTTTCCTGCTGGTGATGCCCCTGCCTATGCATCCCAGCATCGTATTTGCTTTACCTGCTGCCTTGTCACACTGTTTCCCTACCTTGAGGTCATCAGAGATGATAACCCCAAGATCCCTTTCCTGCTTGGTGAATGCTATATCCTCACCCCCCAACTGATATATTGTGCCAGGGTTTTTGTGCCCCATATGCATTATCTTGCACTTCTTTGCATTGAATTTCAACTGCCAAACCCCTGACCATTCTTCAAGTTTCTCAGGTCGCTTCTCATTCTGTCTACACCCTCTGGTGTGTCTACTCTGTTACAGAGCTTTGTGTCATCAGCGAACAGTGAAATTCTGCCTTCTAGGTCCTGCGCAATGTCACTGATGAAGATGTTAAATAGGACCGGTCCCAGCACTGATCCCTGTGGTACTGCACTGGTCACTCTTCCCTCTGTGGAGTGACAGCCATTCACCACCACCCTCTGTGTCCTGCCGCCCAGCCAGTTACCTACCCACCACACTACTGTCCTGCCCACACCCATATTCCCCAGTTTGTGCAATAGTCTTCTATGTGGCACAGTGTCAAAGGCCTTGCTGAAGTCCAGATAGGCCATGTCCACTGCCCTCCCTGATCCACCTCCCTAGTCACCCAGTCAAAAATTCAACGAGGTTGGTCTGGCATGACCTCCCCAGGGAAACCATGCTGCCTTGGGTCCTGTAGTCCATTGACAACCAGATGTTCCACCAATCTCTCCTTCAGTAGTGCTTCCATGATCTTCCCCACTACCGAGGGGAGGCTGACTGGTCTGTAGTTCCGCTTCCTCTTTGTTCCCACTTTTGTATAAGGGGACTACATCTGCTGTCCTCCAGTCTTTGGGTACCTCCCCTGTTTCCAGTGATCGGCTAAACAGGATTGCCAGAGGTTCAGCCACCACCTCTCTCAGTTCTTTAAGGACCCTGGGGTGCACCCCATCTGGCCCCATTACTTTATCAACTCTTATTACTTCCAGTTCCTTCAGGACCCTTTCTCGTGTAAAGGGACTTGTGTAGATTTCTGCACCATTCCCACCCCTTATACTCCCTTCAGACCCATTACCTTCCTCTTCCTCAGTAAAGACTGAGCAGAAATACCTGTTCAATATGTCAGCTTTACTGTTGTCATCCTCCACGTGGCCCCCATCCTCCCCCTCCACTTTTTCTCCCCCTCGCTGCTCTTGCCCTTAATCTTATCTTACTGCTTATCAGTATCTGACCTTCTGTACTTCTGTGACCTTGGCTTTCACCATCTGGTATTTATTTGCTAATGCATTTTTATTCATTTTTACATTTTTCTTTTTTTTCCCCAACCCTATTTCTCCTTTATTTAATTGATTTTTGCCCAGGGGCTAACGTAGATCTAGAGTTTGCCTCGCATATTATACCAGCAAATTGAATGTACTTGATTAATAATGAGTGCACCTTATGTACTCCAGTATTGTATTGGCCTACTTTCATTGTTACTGTATACCCTTTGTTCCCTCCCCCCGAGGTTGCACCTGGAAACATGTCTTGACTCAGTGCACCTTTCCCAATTGCCAAATTTCAAATAATTATTTAATTAAATAAATAACGCTCCCCTAATGTTTCAGAGGAAACCTTGAAAAAACATGGTGCCAAGTCACAGTCACAAGAAGTAGATTTAGGATTTTAGAAAGGGGGTCCAGGGGTTGGAACCCGGGGGGAGGTAAGACTTGGTATGCATATTTTTTAATGGGTTTTAAAGCATTAATATAATCTACTGTTTCCTATTTTTATTATTTCTTTTTTATCCTGTGTTTACACCCTCTTTCTCCTCCAACCCCCTTCAGCTTCCTGCATGCCCAGTCTCATCATCCACCATCTCTAGGACTTGCCTGGCCCCTGACGATCCCGCGCAGATTGCCCCCCCAGAGGCAGGGCCAGAGGAGGGAGGGCTGTTCTCACCAGCCCCAGTGACTATGTCCAGAGTGGAAGCCAGTGGGTGGTGTGGGCCGTACGATGAGCAGGAGCATCATCCTACCGGTGAGCTCCTGAGTTTCTAGTTTTCTCCCTTCCCAGGCCAGTGATGTGCCATGGTGTGAGTGTGCACTGTAAAGACGCCACATGCACAGCACCTGCCCTTGGCCAATCAGGAGATGGTTGCTGCTATGCCACCCAGCCTCTCATGCTCTCCCCTTTCCTAAAAGGAGGAGAGCTGTCTGTGGATGCTCAATCCTCCATCCCCCAGCTGGCCTGCGAGTGACCCTGGGCCATTCCTGAACCCAGGTCACCAGTGTGCCAGGAGGTGAGGCACCAAGCACTTCAGCCTTCAGCACCATGGGGCCAACTTTTTATTCCATTTTTCATCAAAAATGCGAATCCTGCAGCTCTTGTATGGTTTGGAAACTGGCCACTAGGGAAGGGAAGGATGACAACAAGTAAGTTACGTGGCACACCCCTCCACTCCCCATCCTGATCAGCCAATTCTAGGCTCCACTATGGGGTCATTTCATTGTAATCACTTAGCACCACTTCCCACATTGTAACCCACAGAGTTATGCTCAGCGTAGGTTGCAGCTCCTTTCCAAGTGCTTACAAACATGGTGCAGGTCAGGCAAGGAAGCCCAAATAAACATGGTAGCCTTTGCAAGCCAAGTTTCAGCTTCTTACACCTCCCCCGACTTACCAGCTGGCAAAGTCCATGTGTAATGGGGGCACAGTACAACTCCCCTGAGTTACCAGCTGATGAAGTCAGGGTGTAATGGGTGCACAGTGCAGCAACCTCCCCTTCCCCTGAACCAGCTAGTTTCCTGTTGCGGTTAGTCAGCAAAAGTTGATAGAGCCCCCCCCCAATTCCTGCTGCCATGTGGATGCAACTCATCTATAAAGCTCCTTTTTGGCATGGACCGTATTAGGCCTATTCCCTGCCCTTGTTGATGTCTTGTCCAGACAGATGGCTGCACGTGGTGTGAGAGGCAGGGCTGTCCCACTGATAACTTTACTCATGTGGCTCATTCCCCCTGTCTAACTAGGGACAGAGGTGTGTCCTCAAACACCACCCTCTCTGAAGTCTAAGAATTCTGTTGCAACTTGGAAAACATGAAAGGTAAGCAAACAAAAACTGTCAGCTTCAGTAACGATCAGATTTCTTGTACTTTATAAAGTAGTTTACTGTTTTATTTAGCGATATTGGGGTGTTCTGCTGATTGAGTGAATACTTTATTAAACACTGAAATATTCCAGCCTATTAAATTGTATTTATTTAACATAATTGGAAGGATCTGCCTATAGTTCAATGGACAAGTAGCCAGCCACTCCCACTTCCTGAGCTATATAAGCAGTTCCCCTCAGCCTCCTTCTGAAGCACTTTTTCTTTGCTGGCCAGAGGTTCTGTGCCAGGCTGGGGACTACCTTGAAATCCCCCTTCCCCTTGCTGCTTCTGTTCTGCTGGACTCTGCGTTTTGTTCTTCTGGTTTGTATTTTTGTCTCCAGCAGTGTGCTTCCTTTTATTTCCTCCCTGTTTATTCCATGTTTGTGTCTTGGTTTTGTTTTCTTTTGGGGGTTGGTTTCCCGGCTCTTACCATTTGTACTACCATTTGCTTGCTCCTGCCATTTGGCTTACTTTTTGCTCCTGCTTTACTTACTCCCATTACTATTGTACCCAGTACTTGTACGTTTACACAACCCAATGCTGCTTCCCATGCTACAGGACTACTTGCTCCCCATGCTAACAAGCCTGATTGTTTTCACCTGATTCAAGCTCCCTCTAAACCTTGCTGTGCAGTTCAATCATATTTTCCCAGCTCGATTTACTTCCCCTGTGGTCATAGCTGTTTTCACAGCATTGTGCATTTTTCCTTCCATGATAAAAGACTACAACCACTTATAAGTGATGCTATTCCCTGTTTATACACTACTGTTCTACTCTGAGGTCAGCTAAAGCTCCTGCTGAGGCTGTTAACTAGCTTTGAAATCTGCATGTGGTTCTCGACTCTTCCATCACTTTCTTGTTTGTCCTCCGGTGGGAACTGGGAAGTGTTTGGGGAGTCATGGCCCCATGTGGCTAATTATTCTGTTCTACACCCTACCTTCACTGCCGAAAATTCTTAAGAGTATTTGTCACCTTGATTTGGCTTTTTCAATGCCTGGTTGGTTTGCCCCACTATCATGCTGTCCCTATTTATGTTTGTGTCCCATCATTGCTACAATGTTTTGCAGACCTATGTGTCAGTCTAACTATTCCTATTGCTTACTCTACGTGCAGGTCCAATTATTGTTATGCTTCCCTGAACAACTACCCTGCTTTACTGAACTACGTCCAGATCAACCCCTGATTACACCATCACTGCTCACTGCTCCCTGTCATCTGCCATCTGCAAGGTCTCAGCACTCAGTGCTTACTCAGCTCCTCAGTAGTCCCTGGTAAGCCAACCATTGCATTCTGGCATGGGTTTCCCCCTGCAGCCGACGGTCTCGCTCTGCACCTAAAGTCCACAGCTTGGGCATGTGAAGCTTGGAGTGGGGTCCTTCTCACCTAGCCCATAGCTGGGAATGTCCTCGCTCCAGGTGGACCTTTAGTCATCAACCGTACCGACGGTACCCCAAGTCGTAGAATTCATGGCTCAGCCGTGAAGGGAGGTTAAAGCGATTTCCTTTGGCACCAGTGTTTCCACTATAACAGTTGTCCATTGGCTTTAGTGGTTCCCTGTCAAGGCACCTTCACCGCATTCTCTCGATGACCACCTCTGGTTCGCCTAGTTTATTTTTTAGATCGGTAGGCTGGGTGCGTGCCTCGGTAGTCATTACTCTCCTCCTCCTCCCACCTTGGAGCAGTGGTTGCAGAGCTATGATCTCGCAACCCTCCATGGCATTCCTGTTAGAAGGATAGAGTGAGAGTTTCCCCCTAAATTGGAATATTTTTCATTCTTATTCTTTGGGGCTTCCAAATTGCAGTAGCAGAGCTGTCACCAATGAAAGTATGCCATACCTGGAGGGAAGGCAACCTAGGCCTTGGATCCCCAGAAATTTCATCCTCAAAGGGTTTTTTCTCTCCTTGGTGCCGAAGGTCATAATATCTAGTTAGTATTTCCTAGTTCCATTAGATAGGATCCGCCGTTGGATGGAGGGGGATGGTGTCCCTTACTTGCCGTTCCATCTCTCCTTAGGAAGTCCTCTCCTCCCCTTTTGCTACCCATCAGACTCACGCCATGGCTACCTTGCTATCCCATTATGTGATCAAGCTGCCTCATGCTTATTTATTACCATGGCTCACAACTTCTAATTGTTTATACGTTTCTTACTACTGCCTTTTGGGTTACCCATATGCTTCATACTATTACTTTCTTTTTGGGGATTCTTCCTAATGTACCTTTGGCTAAGGGAAGTGTCCCACGGCACCACTTGGGGTGGAACCCTCTAGAAGGTTCCTTCCTTTGGTACCCGTACAGGGTGGTAATTCCTACAGAACAGAGATTGCGAATGGCCAAAACCTAAGTAACACAGTTGCACAAGCATAACACTGACTGGCTGCGTGGCCATTGAACTGGTGTTACACGAATGCAAACAATTTTATGTGATAAAAAGAAACACTGCTTATAAGGAAAAGCAATTCAGTTAATTAGTGCTGTCTTGGCTATTATACTAAACAGATGTTTGTTCAGCTTTGACAGATGCCTTTATAGGGGGAAAAGCCTAAACACTAGGCGGACACTAGGTTAGGAGGCAGTATAGCGCAGTGATTTAAGGCTCTGAGCTGCAAACCTGGAGACCTGGGTTTGAATCCCACAGCCCCTACTTGCATACTGTGTGACCCTGAGCAAGTCACTTAACTTCCTTGTGCTCCCAGGTTGCACCTGGAAACAAGCTTTGGCTTAGTGTGCCTCTCCTGGTTAAACAATGTCTCCTATCTCCTTTCCCCCCTAAATACAACAGACAGCACATTGACAGTCTGGCAGGGGTACTGTGTTTCAGTGGGATCACAGAAACCTAGAAACAGAAATTTAGAGACCGAAAAAGATGCCCAATCCATCTAGCCTGCCTGGTTGCTTCCTGTCCTCACCAGTCTAACACTGGTGGGGTTTATGCAGCTCTCCAGTCTCGTAGTTTTGCATGATCCACCCCACTGCCATCCAGTTGCCCCCCCACCATAATTATCACCAGTTCCATGTGTTAATGTCCATGTATGAGGGGACAAAACCTTTTACAGGTACATAAGTGAAAAAAGAAAGTCAAAGGGAGGGATAGTGAGACTGAAGGAGGAGGATGGGGCGGCGTGGAGGATGGCAGCAGTAAAGCTGACATATTGAACAGGTATTTCTGCTCAGTCTTTACTGCGGAAGAGGAGGGTAATGGGTCTGAAGGGAGTACAAGGGGTGAGAATGGTGCAGAAATGGACACAAGTCCCTTTACACGAGAAAGGGTCCTGAAGGAACTGGAAGTAATAAGAGTTGATAAAGCAATGGGGCCAGATGGGGTGCACCCCAGGGTCCTTAAAGAACTAAGAGACATGGTGGCTGAACCTCTGGCTATCCTGTTTAGCCAATCACTGGAAACAGGGGGAGGTACCCAAAGACTGGAGGATAGCAGATGTAGTCCCCTTATACAAAAGTGGGAACAAAGAGGAAGCAGGGAACTACAGACCAGTCAGCCTCACCTCGGTAGTGGGGAAGATCATGGAAGCACTACTGAAGGAGAGATTGGTGGAACATCTGGTTGTCAAAGGACTACAGGACCCAAGGCAGCATGGTTTCACCAAGGGGAGGTCATGTCAGACCAACCTCATTGAATTTTTTGACTGGGTGACTAGAGAGGTGGATCAGGGGAGGGCAGTGGAAATGGCCTACCTGGACTTCAGCAAGGCCTTGGACACTGTGCCACATAGAAGACTATTACACAAACTGGGGAATATGGGTGTGGGCAGGACAGTAGTGTGGTGGGTAGGTAACTGGCTGGGTGGCAGGACACAGAGGGTGGTGGTAAATGGCTGTCACTCCCACTCCACAGAGGGAAGAGTGACCAATGGGGTACCACAGGGATCAGTGCTGGGACGGTCCTATTCAACATCTTCATCAGTGACATTGCACAGGACTTAGAAGGCAGAATTTCACTGTTCGCTGATGACACAAAGCTCTGTAACAGAGTAGACACACCAGAGGGTGTAGACAGAATGAGAAGGGACCTGCAGAAACTTGAAGAATGGTCAGGGTTTGGCAGTTGAAATTCAATGCAAAGAAGTGTAAGATAATGCATATGGGGCACAAAAACCCTGGTACAATATATCAGTTGGGGGTGAGGATATAGCATGCACCGAGCAGGAAAGGGATCTGGGGTTATCATCTCCTGATGACCTCAAGGTAGGGAAACAGTCTTGAACAAGGCAGCAGGTAAAAGCAAATAGGATGCTGGGATGTATAGGCAGGGGCATCACCAGCAGGAAAAGGGAGGTCATAATTCGCTATACAAGACACTAGTGAGGCCCCACCTGGAGTACAGTGTACAGTTCTGGAGACCATACCTACGTAGGACATAGACAGGGTAGAGAAGGTTCAGAGGAGGGCAACAAAGATGGTGCATGGATTGCATCACAAGTCCTATGAAGACAGGTTGAAGGAACTGAACATGTACTCCCTGGAGGAGAGGAGGAGAGAGGGATATGATAGAGACATACAAGTATCTTACAGGGAGGAACAGGGTGCAGGAATACACTATTTTTAAGCGAAAAGATGTTCCAGGACTAGAGGGCATGGGATGAAGTTGGAGGGAGGATGATTCAAAGGAAACATGAGGAAGAATTTCTTCACAGAACGGGTGGTGGACAAGTGGAACACCCTTCCAGAGGAAGTGGTGGGGGCTGAAACAATCACGGGATTTAAGAATGCATAAAGGAATTCTGCATAAAGGAATTCTGGAGGTCAGGGGTTAGGGGCAACAGACTTCTAGGAAAACATAAACTGAACTTACAAGCTCAGATGGGCAGACTGGGTGGGCCATAGGCCCTTATCTGCCAACACTGTCTATGTATCTATGTATCTATGTATAATCCCACCCTCTCTTGACACTGGAAACCATTTTATTTATTTATTTATTGAAAAGTTTCACCAGGAGTACACACTGAACAGCAAGTTGCTCATCTCACGGTGCGACCAAGGGGGAAGGGTTACATAGGGTTGTGAAGGATGATCAGTTACAATAGTATGTGGGTAGTACAAACAATAAAACATTGTAAGATTGTGCAACAGTTGGAACACAAGGTATTGTACAATAAACAGTAGTGGAACATTGGGGTAAATTACAATACATGTCCAAAATCATACAAAAGAACATATGAACGTACAAAACAGTAATAATGCTATAGAACCATTTATAGTGCATGAGTGTACCAGAAGCAAGCTCGAGGTAGTACGCAAGTGCTGTTGGAGTAACAAGGATGGGGGTTAGGTTGTGCACACTGGTGACCCAAAAGGGCAGGTGGAGAAGAGTGGGGGGGGGAGGCAAGAACTGAATATGAGGAGAAGGGTAGCCATTTACTGATTTCCCCTTTAAGATGTTGAGAACCCTGCCGGGGGTTTATGGTAGAAAGGCAGAAACTGGGGACAGGTATTAAGGTGGGTTAAAGCAGGAACAGCTGAGGGAAAGGTAATTGTATAGGGCAGAGGTAAGGGAGTAGTTGGAGGAGGAGGAGTGTCATATTTCAAGGGGGAAGGAATTCCAGATTTTAGGGAAACTATAGGCGAAACCAGTCTGACCGATGAGGGTGGAGCGGCGAGGGGCCATCTTGATGTTGACCAGCTCCTCTGGTACATGGTTTCATTTCACCACTCTTTCCATGAAGAAGTACTGTCTCACATCCCTTATAAATATCCCCCCCACCAGTGTGTAGCTATGGCACCCTTGGTGAAGCCTCACAACTAAGAAGTGAACGTTGGAGATTGGTGCCATGCTGTCTAAAAAAAAAATGTTGGATTTTACTGGCTTGTGCTCATTTTGTTATTTTCTGCTGAGTGCTGCTTTGATTGTGTTTGATGCGTCTTTGCTGTGAGTTGGCTGGCACCTTCCGTATCGTGAGTGCGTGGTGTTGTGCTCACTGAGTTTGGACCCCTGCCAGGTGGCAGCTGCTGCTGCCTGAGGTGCCCTGTGACACAGCACCCAAGCTCACTCCCGATCTCAGGTCACTGGTACAACAGTGCCACCTACTGGGGTTGGGCCATCAAGGCAGCTCAAGGGACTCGTTTGAGGAACTAAGAGACATCTCAGATGACCACACAAGTCCTGTCCCTTTCAGGCTGGCATGGTGTGAAATTGGTTTCCACTGTGGGTGGAATGAGAGATCATCCAGGCAAATCTCCACCCAGTTGGGTGCTGATGCCACTGCCAGGCCCTACATCAGTGCCCCAGGAATTCACCTCCTTGTCCTCCCTTTTCTGACTGCAGAACTTTAGTCTGCCCTGTGCCCCTCCCTCCCACCACCACCTTGAGCCCTGCTGTGTGAGGGTGCTTTCCCTAACGGATTGTGGTCCAACAGGTAGCACTGAGATGGTCAAGCTAAGCTGTGGGCTTGGAGACAGATGGCCAGGTTAGGCGAATGCCCGAAGGTATCAGGGGAAATGCAGAGGGGAGAAAATATCACAGGAGAGTACAAAGGGTTGAAACGTACACAGTAAATATGAAAAAAATCCTGATATGTTCTCACCTGACACCATCTGCAGTTCTGACCAGGTAGTGTCACTCTGTTAGACAGTGTGCTGGTCGCTGCACATGCATTGCCACCACGTAACACGTAGGAGTTAGAGACTGAAACACTCACCTTCTCCAACGTCAAAGGGAAATGGAAGAAACAGGCAAATGACTGAACTTTACTCTGAGGCAGGACGTGCAGCAGGTGAGCTTGCTAATGCAGTCTAGAAAAGAGCTGGACGAGGTCAAGATGACTGGCTGCCCCAAGAAGTCATCAGTGCCTTCCATATCCTGCTGAGAGAGGTCTGTGAATATCCTAAATTGACTTGTCTGTTAGGAGACTGCAGCTCACACAGGGTCATCCACAACATACAGGTTTCAGGACAGTCCCTAATTTGCCCTTTCATATTCTTCAACATCTCAGGACAGACATTTAGGAATGCACTTCTAATGCAAAACTAAAATTAAACAATATTTGGGCTGCAGTTGAGGTTCTGCAACACAGTTGAGATTTCAGAAGATTATAGCACTTTCAGACAGAAGATTTTCCTTCCATGTTTACCCCCTTGGGGCAGGATCAGGTCCTCTACCCACACCCTACACCTCATGTCCACATTTGGTAATTGATCCATCTGGGTGGCTCACCCATCAACACCAAGGCCTGTGCATATATACTCCCTATCACCCCTGCCAGTCAAAGCTTCACCTCTGCTTAAAGGGGAACAGTCAACACTAAGAATCCCATACCCAACTGTGGGGTCAGTCCAATTCGAACTTTATGTGCGAAAACAATTTTTTTTTTACTTACTGTTTACTGCACTATAGTAGATTGTATCAAGCTGATTCTGATTAGGAGGCAGCATAGTGCAGTGGTTAAGGCTCTGAGCTGCAAATCTGGAGGCATGGGTTTGAATCCCACAGCTCCTACTTGCATACTGTGTGACCCTGAGCAAGTCACTTAACTTCCTTGTGCTCCCAGGTCACACCTGGAATTGAGCTTCGGCTTAGTGTGCCTCTCCTGGTTAAGCAATTTCCCCTTTCCTGATTCTGCTGACTCCCAAGCTGGAATTTTCTGTAACCCAGAATCCTCTGCAGCTGATGTCAGAGAGGGGCTGCAGTAGTGGGAGATGCAATAGCCTGCAGTACATGTTACACTTTTTATAAGATCTGCTCTTTTGTTTTCTTGTTCCGTTGTCCTCCCTGGGCTAAGTGCAGTCACAGAGGACAGTACTTGACCCTGAGAGAACAGCGAGAACAGCAAACATCTGATCTAAGTATATAAACGCTCTAACGTGTGCTGCAAGCTATTGAATCTCCTGCTTCTGCAGTCGTGTTCTGATGTCAGCTGCAGGGGATTCTGGGATTTTTTTTAATGCAGTAAATGTCAGCTTGGGAGTTACAGTCAGTCTGCTACAATCTATTACGCTGCAGTAAATTTAAGTGGTATATAAAAATTATTTTTTTACGTACAAAGTGCAAATGAGACCAGCCCTACCCATTGGGTGTGGGACTCTTAGTGCTGACTCTTCCACTTTCATACTCCGCAGCGCTCCACTGAGCGGGACACTCTTAGTGAACTTACTGCCCCTCTCAGCCCCCAACAACTTGAGTTCAGGACATCGGGACAACAGAGGAATGCTTCATTTTGGTTTAAAAATGAGGCATTGGTAAATGGGAGGGTTTTCAAAGCCTATGTCTAGCTATAGGTTTACATTGCATAGTACACATTTGTGTATATGAGCAAACTACATCAACAGTATCTGATTGACAAAGCAACAAAACTGACTTAGTGTCGTACAGTTGTCAAAATCCGATACAGTTGTGTCTGGACACAAATGGCAGGCCAAGTGGAACCTGGTCAAACACATTTAGAATTAGCAATCTGTGTCCAGATGACTACCGTAAGCGCAGTCCAGATGTGACTACCGTAAAGCAGGTTCAAATGCAGCATACAGTACATGCTATGTCTCACCCATTAAGACCAAGGTCAGTCTATAGATCTACCAGTGAGGGGTACGCACCTTAATTTGAATATTTGACCAAGTATACATATTCGGGGCACCAAATATTCTGGTATTCTTCATGTTTTGGGAGAAAGAAAAGCCTCTAAAATGTCTCTCCGCACCTCACTTTGTAGTCACCCACTCTCCACCCTGTCCCCTCGCTGTCCTGCTATCCACATAAAATCAGTAATCAGTTTTGTTTTAAGGTCTGTTTAGAGTCACTGAATGACATGTTTCCCACTCTTGCCACCCCCCCCCCATGTGCTGCATATAGGCAGCCAGCAAACAGCATAAATGGGATTGCAGCAGTGCACCTTGGGAAAAGGAGAGGGGAACTGTTGACTAGCCAGGATTTTAAATTAATGGTTCTCCCCCAATCATGGACTGCAGGTCAGGAGGGTCCTCTTGACAAATGTGGACCTTTGGCTGCCCAGAGGCACAGCCAGGTGAGGGAGGGGCATTATGAAAAAACACATGCGGGAGCAGGCACTGCGCCAGCTCTGAAACCTGATTACTGATCTTAGGTAGATGGGAGGATGGGAGAGAGAGCTCTAAGTAAAAGTAAAGTAAAATTGTATTTATATAAGGTGCCCTTCCAAAGCTCAGGATGACTTTACAATATCCAGTAGAATACAATAATATCAGAGCATTATATTTAAAACCCAATAAAACAGTAACAGTCACTTAATAAGGCCCTGCGAATGCCTGGTTAAACTGGTAAGTCTTCAAGGATTTTTTTTAAGAGGGTGGTTGGGGGCCATGGGGCTAGCCCTGGTCAACTGGAGAGGGTTAGAGGGTTTTTAAATCTTTTATACTTTTTTTTATTTCACAAATATAATATGAATAGCATATTCTATTTGTTCTTCAGTTCCACACAATAAATATTCCATTATTTGTGGTATTTGGTAACACCCTTACTAGCAGACCAACTGAATAAGACATAACCAGAAGGTGGGTAAATGTCTTGTGCTTTTGAATATCCAGCCCTTAATGGGACTGGGTAGGGAATCCTGCTCCATGGACTGTAATTAGAATTTGGATGGTATTCTGGGGACCTGGGTTCAAGTCCTAGTAGGTCTCATTATTTCTTCCTCTTCAATGTGTGATTTTTTTTTTCCTTGCAAGTTTTAGGCAGGAAAGGAACACTGGGCCCAAAGCTCATTTCTTCATGTGACCTAGGAAAGAATTAAACACAGGGAGGTTAAAAAACATGCTCAAGGTCACACAGCATGCAAATGGTTCTTGAGGGAATCAAACCCAGGTCTACTGGGTTTCCAGGTTAATTGCTGCATGTACTAACAACAAGGCTATAGTGCCTCTAAAAGTTATGGCGAGATAATTATATGGATTGGAAGGTTCATTAGCTAATTATAAATTCTTCTGTTTGTCTTTGATGTTTTATAGTTATTTGTAAGTTATGTTGGTCTTTTTCCTGAGACTGCTGTTTCACACCCAGTTTCTTTTCCACTTGGACTCCCCTCCTCCCCAACCCCCTGTCATTGTAGCACTTCCAGGACTGGACCAGCATTAATGCCCTCAGGGAGCAGTGGCTGGGCAGTCACAGAGCTGACAGTTACCTCCATCAGCAACCTGCAAATGGCCACCCTGTCTCCAGTGGCACCGGTCTTTGGAGATGATCTTGCCATCCCTCTGCTTTCCCTATGCTGATGGGCAACTGGTCTGTGAGGATCATCCCCTGCCCCTTACTTGATACAGCGCAATCTTAGAATTTGCTACAAATGCCTTAAGTACTTATTAAGAAATAAGGCATGACAGAGTATGCATTATTGTGGGACAACCACGTGCCTTGGGAAGTGTGGCACGGGGTGAAACTGAGTACCTTAGAAGTGCCATTATCACCCAATCCTGAAGTGTCTTGGTATGATGAGAAAATGGTTCATCTAACCTGAAGTTTTTAAAACTGAGGAATGAGATTCCAAAAGTTAAGTATTTATGACCTGCACTGATGTGCTGGAATAACTCAGGGTCATGTGATCATATTTGACCAAGAGAGGTAACCAGTGGGGTCCCACAGGGCTCTGTTCTGGGGCTGGTGTTGTTCAATGTCTTCATCAGTAACATTGGGGATGGCATTGAAGGCAAAATGTGCCTATTCACGGATGATACCAAGCTCTGTGGAAGAGTGGACACAGCTGAATGGATACAGGACCTACAGGAAGATCTGGAAAAGCTGGGGAAGTGATCCAGGATCTGGCAGCTTGGCTTCAATGCCAAGAAATGCAAAGATATGCATACTGGAGCCAAGAATCCCATGACAGAGTACTACCTGGGTGGAGTCAGAGTATCTGCATCAGAAGAGGAGAAGGACCTAAGAGTGAGGATCAGTAGTGACCTGAAGCACTCCACGCAGTGCAAGAAAGCAGCAGCAAAGGCAAACAAGATGCTGGGATGCATATCTAGGGGGATCAGTAGTAGGACAGAGAGGTTACACTGCCCTCGTACAGGTCACTGGTAAGGCTGCATTTAGAGTATGGAGTTCAGTACTGCTGCCCACACCTCAAAAAGGACATTAACCTGCTGGAGAAAGTCCAGAGGAGGGCTACAAAGATGACAGTGGGTCAGCACAGTAAGGCACATGAGGAGAGGTTGAGAGCACTGAACATGTACTCCCTGGAAGACAGGGGAGAGAGAGAGAGAGAGAGGGGACATGATTGGAACCTTCAAGTACTTGAAAGGGATAAATAAGGTTGATAAGGAGAGTCTCTTTAAGCTGAGTGGCAACCATAACACGAGGGGCACAGTCTTAAGCTGGAGGGTGGGAGGTTTAGTTGGGAGGTCAGGAAACACTTCTTCAGTGAGCGGGTGGTGGACATTTGGAATGCGCTGCCAGAAAAGGTAATCTCGCTGAAGACAGTGGGCAGCTTTAAGAGAGGCTGGGATAGTCATAGGGGGGATGTAAGGATCATGGAGAGGGATGGAGGGAGGGCAGGGACATTAGCTCAAGCTGTGGACCCTGCAATACGAGCAGACTTGATAGACCAAATGGGCTTCTTCTGCTGGCTTCTTCATATGTTCCTATGTCTTGGTTTGCCTCACCCATTTTATAATTGTTGTACTCCTCCATTTTCCCAGTTATCAGTGCTACAGGGCTGTAGCTACGCATCTTACACCCCAAGAAGCACAAAATGTCACAGCACCCCTTAATGAAATGCATCATGTGATCAGACAGACATAGATACATAGATACATAGACAGTGTCGGCAGATAAGGGCCTATGGCCCACCTAGTCTGCCCATTTGAGCTTGTAAGTTCAGTTTGTTTTCCTAGAAGTCTATTTCCCCTTACCCCTGACCTCTAGAATTCCTTTATGTCTATCCCATGCATTCTTAAATCCCGTGATTGTTTCAGCCCCCACCACTTCCTCTGGCAGGGTGTTCCACTTGTCCACCACCGTTCTGTGAAGAAATTCTTTCTCATGTTTCCTCTGAATCGTCCTCCCTCCAACTTCATCCCATGCCTCTAGTCCTGAAACATCTTTTCGCTAAAAATATGTGTTTTCCTGCACCCTGTTCCTCCCTGTAAGATACTTGTATGTCTCTATCATACTTCTCCCTCTCCTCCTCTCCTCCAGGGAGTACATGTTCAGTTCCTTCAACCTGTCTTCATAGGACTTGTGATGCAACCCATGCACCATCTTTGTTGCCCTCCTCTGAACCTTCTCTACCCTATGTCCTTACGTAGGTATGGTCTCCAGAACTGTACACTGTACTCCAGGTGGGGCCTCACTAGTGTCTTGCATAGCGAATTATGACCTCCTTTTCCTGCTGGTGATGCCCCTACCTATACATCCCAGCATCCTATTTGCTTTACCTGATGCCTTGTCACACTGTTTCCCTACCTTGAGGTCATCAGAGATGACAACCCCAAGATCCCTTTCCTGCTTGGTGCATGCTATATCCTCACCCCCAACTGATATATTGCCAGGGTTTTGTGCCCCATATGCATTATCTTGCACTTCTTTGCATTGAATTTCAACTGCCAAACCCTTGACCATTCTTCAAGTTTCTGCAGGTCCCTTCTCATTCTGTCTACACCCTCTGGTGTGTCTACTCTGTTACAGAGCTTTGTGTCATCAGCGAACAGTGAAATTCTGCCTTCTAGATCCTGTGCAATGTCACTGATGAAGATGTTGAATAGGACCGGTCCCAGCACTGATCCCTGTTGGTACCCACTGGTCACTCTTCCCTCTGTGGGTGACAGCCATTTACCACCACCCTCTGTGTCCTGCCACCCAGCCAGTTACCTACCCACCACACTACTGTCCTGCCCACACCCATATTCCCCAGTTTGTGTAATAGTCTTCTATGTGGCACAGTGTCAAAGGCCTTGCTGAAGTCCAGATAGGCCATGTCCACTGCCCTCCCCTGATCCACCTCCCTAGTCACCCAGTCAAAAAATTCAATGAGGTTGGTCTGACATGACCTCCCCCTGGTGAAACCATGCTGCCTTGGGTCCTGTAGTCCATTGACAACCAGATGTTCCACCAATCTCTCCTTCAGTAGTGCTTCCATGATCTTTCCCACTACCGAGGTGAGCTGACTGGTCTGTAGTTCCCTGCTTCCTCTTTGTTCCCACTTTTGTATAAGGGGACTACATCTGCTGTCCTCCAGTCTTTGGGTACCTCCCTGTTTCCAGTGATTGGCTGAACAGGAAGCCAGAGGTTCAGCCACCACCTCTCAGTTCTTATGACCCTGGGGTGCACCCCATCTGGCCCCATTGCTTTATCAGCTCTTATTACTTCCAGTTCCTTCAGGACCCTTTCTCGTGTAAAGGGACTTGTGTCCATTTCTGCACCATTCTCACCCCTTGTACTCCCTTCAGACCCATTACCCCCCTCTTCCTTAGTAAAGACTGAGCAGAAATACCTGTTCAATATGTCAGCTTTACTGTTGTCATCCTCCACGCGGCTCCCATCCTCCCCCTTCAGTCTCACTATCCCTCCCTTTGTCCTTCTTTTTCCTTATGTACCTGTAAAGGTTTGTCCCCTTTAACCACTGATTTTGCAATGTGTTCTTCTGTCTGAGGCTTTGGCTTCCCTTACCCACTTCCCTGCCTCCCTTTGTTTCTCCTGGTACTTCTTCCTATCCCCTTCTGCCTGTGTCTTTTGTATTGCCTGAATGCAATCTTTTGGCTTTCACTTTCTTTGCTACCTCTTTGAAAACCATAATGGTCTCCTCTTTCTTTTCCTCTTGCTAACCTGCTTAATGCATAATTCTGTTGTTCTTATAATCCCCATTTTAAATACTGCCCACTGTTCCTCAATCCCTGATTCCTGTCCCATTCCCCTTAATGCCTCTTTCAAGCATCTCCCCATTTTCCCAAAGTCTGCCCCCTAAAATCCAGGATCAGTGTTTTGTGTGGTTTGGTTCTGCTCTTTCTGTGATTTCAAACCACAATGACTGGTGGTCACTGTTACCCAGGTGCTCCCCACTGTTACCCCATCACATCCCTGTTTGTGAGCACAAGGTCCAGTATTGCCTTCTGCCGAGTTGGTTCCATGACCAGTTGCTTGAGGAAGGCACCCTGAAGAGGTCAGGATAAATCTGCTCCTAGTTGATGCTGCTGCTGGGATGCTCCAGTCCACGTCTGGTATATTGAAGTCTCCAACCAGTACTACCTCACCCTTATCTGCCATCCTTTGGATGGCTAGCATCAGCTCCCTATCTGTTTCTTCCTCCTGGGCTGGTGGTCTATAGACCACACCTGTGCGGATGGCTGGCCCCATTTTCCTTTTCAGTTTAACCCACAGTATCTCTCCCCCATTTTGTTCCTCCTGGATCTGTGTGGCCCTTATGTCATTTTTCACATACAGTGCCACTCCTCCTCCCTTTCTGCCTGCTCTGTCTCTTCTGAATATGTTGTAGCCAGGTATGGCCATCTCCCAGTCATGGTTATCATTACACCAGGTTTCAGTGATGGCCACAATGTCCAGGTCTGACTGTACCATGACAGCCTCCAGATCTTCCATCTTGTTGCTAAGGCTCCTTCATTATCTGATATCTAAAAATATCTGACATACATATGTATCTGAATTTATTGGGATACTATCAAAGAACTCTTCTTTAAAGTACTGCAAGAATTCTGACCTCATTCCAGCAGGAACAGGGTGGGGCAAATCATGTTGTGGCATGGTGGCCAGTAGGCCACTGTCTTTCAAAATCTGGTAGACAAATTCATGCAGTCAAATAAATATTTTAGTGGACATGTTTTCCAAGAGGGAAGTGCTGTCTAAGCACCTCTCTCCTTAGCTTATCTGAGGAGGGTTTATCTATGGATTTTTGTGCTATCCATGGATTTTTTTTGCTTATCCATGGATTTTTGTGCTTATCCATGGATTTTTCTGCAGATCTGCAGGACTTTTGCACTTATTATCAAGATTGTTATGGTTACTCACAGAATGTTCTACTTATCTCTTGGATTTTTTGTGGTTAGCTGTTGGATTTTTGTGCTTAGCCACAGATCTTTTGCGTTCATCTATGGGAGTTTTGTTCTTATCCACAGGATTTACATAGAAACAGACAAGGATGGCAGAAAAAGATCACTGCTCCATCTAGTCTGCCTGTAGTTCCCATCTGCCCCAATCATATTGTCCATATGGGGTTCTATCCCTCCTTGTCCATCCCTTGCTCCTCTCCCTGCTGTTACTGACTAGAATAACCACCAAACCCTTCACGCTGTCCCAGCCATGTCTGAAACCATTTATGGTCTCAGCACCCACCACATCTACTGGCAAACTGTTACATGGCTCCACACCCTTTCCATAAAAAAAAACTTGTACACATCCCTCTTAAGCCTTCCCTCTGCCAGTTTCCACTCATGGCATCGGTTCTTCAGTCTTTACTCCTGCTAAATGGTTCCCCACAGTTCACTCTGTGTATTCCCTTCAAGAACCTGAAGTTCTCTATCCTATCCCACTTTCTCGACTGATCTCCAGTGAGTACATGTTCAGTGCCTTGAGACAATCCTCGTAAGATCTACCCAATTGGCTCTGAATTATCTTGGTCACTCTGTACTGCATCTTCTCTAGCCTGTCCCTATCTTACCTTAGGTGAAGACTCCAGAACTGGCATAGTATTCCAGGTGTGGCCTCGCCAGTGACCTATATCCAGGTAGTAGTACTGTACCTCTTTTTTCCTGCTGTCAATACCGCTTCCAATACACCCTAGCATCCCTATTAGCCTTATTATAGGCCTTGTAACACTGGCTTGATTGTTCGAGGGAGTCACTAATGATGACTCTCGGGTTCCTTTCTGCTTTCGTAGTGCTCAGTTTTGCCCCTTCCAGCTAGTACTCTGTCCTGGGGTTTTTGGTTCCTAGGTCCATAACCTTGCACTTTCTGGCATTGAATTTCAACTGCCAAACCTTAACTACCTCTCTAGCCTTTGTAGATCTCTCTGCAGCTCTCTGATCCCTTCATTATTATCTACCCTATCACAGAGCTTCATGTCATCTAGGAAGAGACACATCTTGCCTCAGATGCCCACTCCAATGTCACTGATGAACGTGTTGAAGAGGACAGGAATCAAGACAGATCCCTGTGGTACCCCACTTGTGACCTCCCACTCTTCTGATTTGGCCCCATTTACCACCACCCTCTGCTGTCTCTCCTTCAACCAGTTTCCCTCCAATCTATGTCCCTAGCCATGTCCAGGTCCCACAGCTTCTTCAAAAACATTCTGTGAGGCACTGAGTCAGAAGCTTTGCTGAAATCAAAGTAGAGCAAATCCACAGCGTGACCCTTATCTACAACCTTTGTTGTCTGGTTAAGAAAGGCTATCAGATTAGTCTGACAAGACTTCCTTGCCACAAACCCTTGCTGTCTACTGTCCTGTAGACTGTTGCTCTCTACGTAGCCCACAAGGTTCTCTTTGACCAGCGACTCCATCAGTTTACCCACTACAGAGGAAAAGCCGACAGGTCTCTAATTCCCTGGTTGCTCCTTGTCCCACCCCCCGTTGTGTTTCAGGATTCCATCCTCTACCCTCCAGTCTTTTGGAACTACCCTTGTCTGAACTGAGCTATTAAATAGACCTACTATTGTTTTAGCCAGTTCTTCTACCAATTCTTTGAGTGCCCTTGGGTGCATCACGTCTGGCGCTGGGTCCTTATCTACCTTTAGGGCTTCTAGCCTCTTCTGGACCCTTTTTTGGTAAAGATTGACTGGTTCATTTCAGGAATGCTCCTAATACCTGCCATGATGCCACTTTCAGGCAGGGTCCTGTTGTCTTCCCTTGTGAAGACAGAGCAGACATAATTGTTAAGGACAGCTGCTTTTTGTTCATCTTCCTCTAGTACCTTTTCCCCTTCTTGCAGTCTAACAATACCACGTCTCTGCTTTCTTTTTTCCTTAATATATCTGAAGAAATATTTTTCCCCACCCTTGACTCCCTCTGCAATACTCAACTCCATGTCTACCTTTTTGTACTTACCTATGGGATTTTTGCCCTTATCCACAGGATTTTATTCCTTGTCTACAGGATTTTTATGCTTATCCATGGAATTTTTGTGGTTATTTATAGGATTTTTGTTCTTATCCATGAGTTGTGTGATTACCTACAGGATGTTTGTGCTTATTTATGGAATTTGTGTGCTTATCCGAAGGAATAATGTGCTCTTCTCTTGGATTTTTGTCCTTATCCATACCACTGCTTATCTATTTGATTTTTGTGCATATCCACATGATTTTTGTGCTTATCTATGGGGTTTTTGTGAATATCCACAGGATTGCTGTGCTTATGTATGGAATATTTGTGCTTATCTATAGGATTTGTGTTCTTGTCTATGAGATTCTTATTCTTATCTTATCCACAGGATTGCTGTGCTTTTCCACAGGATTTTTTTCTTTTTTAATTTAATTTTTATTACATTTTTGAGCACATAGAGTAATGAAAGTTTACAGAGGGATTTAGAGACAAGCAAGTAATGCAATGTACGTATCACTTGTTACTGAAACAAAGTTATGTTTTGTCCTAATGAAATTATTCCACCTGTTACAGATTGTCAAGTGTCCTTGTTTTTCCTTTGTTAACCTCACTATCTGCAGTGCCACATTATACCTGTGTGCAGGCACCACCTGCAAGGCTGGAAGACTAATGTATATCACCACTTGTTAGGTGCTGAGGACATCAAAAGGCTGCCATGAAGAGCAGAGTTGTCTATTAGGGGTCCATGGTTGTACCTAAGAGGCATAAACTGATAGGTCATGGTGCCTACAGGGGTGCACACATATTACATAGTGTTGGTTGTCTTAGGTGAAATGTTTCAGTGATCGAAATAGGTAACAAGTAATAGCAGGGTAGAGGTAGCTAGAAAGATCAGAAGTCCTAAACAAAGATAAGACAGCAGAAGAAGAGGAGGAGAGAAAAGGGGGAGAAGGTCGCTTCACAGAATAAATTCAGGGTGGTCGTCTAGCTGGTCTAGCATCCATTTTTTCCATTTGATTTCAAATTGACTTATTTTGTTAGCCAGGGTGTAGGTCAGTCTTTGTAATAAATAAATTCCCAGAACTATTTTCTGCCATCCCTATACAGTAGGAGCATGAGCTGTGTGCCACAGCTGGGTAACTGCTTTTTTCACTGCCAAGACAATGATCAACAGTAGTTTGAAGGTTGGGCCCGCAGGGAGCTCCTGTCAGGGGGAGTTGGTCAGCAGAAACAATGATGGGGTCACCTCTCCAGGACAGCTGAAGATCTCCACCAATTCTTGAGTTATCCTGAGTTATCCCCTGCCAAAATGGCTTGAGGAGCAGGCAACCCTAGTAGATATGGATATGGTTAAGAAGGGTTTGCTTAGATCCTCTTCAACATTGGCCCTTGGTTGAGCAAGCATTTTTCGCTTTGATACAAGTTTTATCTCATGAATAGGAGGCAGAGGGTAGTGATGGGGAATTTCTCCTCCTCCCCTAGCCTCCTGTCCTGTGGAGTACCTCAGGGTTCGGTACCTCAGGGTTCTGTCCTGTTGCCAGTGTTGTTCACCATGTACATGCTGCCTCTGGGAGACCTCATTAGGAAGTACTGTTTGGGTTTTCATTGCAATGCTGATGATACCCAGCTGTACCTTTCCTTTGCCCCTGGGACATCCAATGCAGTGGATGTGCTAAATACATGCCTCGTGGAGATCAATGACTGGATGGCCTCCAGCTAGTTGCGACTGAACCCCAATAAGACAGAGGTACTGGTAGTGGAGTCAAACAGAAGGCATGATCGGATGGCCTCTGATGCAGAGACAGGACTTTTCCTGGGATCTGTGCCATTGAAGGCCTCCTCTAGGGTGCGACGACCTTGGCGTTATCCTGGATGGTGGGCTGACATTTGAATCCAAGGTGTCATCCATTGTCCATACTATCTTCTATCATCTGAGGAATATTGCCCGGATCAAGCCCCTAGTTCCGCCCCTGGACCTCCCTACTTTAGTGCATGCCTTTGTGGCATCGACGCTTGACTACTGTAACACGCTCTACCTCGGGGTCTCTGGAGGTACCCTCCACCGGCTACAGCTGGTGCAGAATGCAGCGGCCAGGTTGTTGACAGGGCAGTCTAAGTACTGCCACATCACCCCGGTGCTGCATGAACTGCACTGGCAACCAGTCAGGTGGAGGGTCCTCTTTAAGGTAGGCTTGCTTACCTTTAAGGCCCTACATGGCCTGGGCCCCGGTTACCTGGTGGACCTTCTTACACCTGCTCCCTCAGCCTGCTCCCTCTGTTCCTCCTCTAGGGACCTCCTCATGATTCCCAGGACAAGGTTAGATACCGCCAGCGACAGAACTTTTAGTGTCGCCCACCCCGTCCTGTGGAATTCGCTACCTCCAGCCATAATGGAGGCCCCTTCAGTAGAGGTGCTCAAAGCCCGCCTCAAGGCCTTGTTTAATCAGGCTTTCCCGGACCTTGTTTTGTAAATACTGCCTTGGTATTTGACATACTGCGAAACAGCTTTTGTCCCAGGTTATTGGTTTATTTATTTAGCTACTCATTTTTAATTTATTTTATCATTATTGTCTGTGTTATTTATATGGTATGCTGCTTTTATTACTCTCTGGTTTGTATTTTTTGTGTATGGAACCCAGAGCCCCTGGGATTGGGTGTTTAAAAATAAAATTTGCCTTGCCTTGCCTTTTTGTTTTTCAGCATTTTTCATTTTTTTTTCTTTTCTCTTTGTTTCTTTTGTTTCTGTTCTGTTGTGTTTCCCTTTTTGTTTTGTGTTTGACATTTTAGTGCACCATGGTGAACTGTTTAAAGGACCCATAAGCAGAGGCGAGTGAGGCGGCACTCCATCACAGTCTTCAGAACTCTTGACGGTGCAGTGACACCCCACTTGAGGTAGTTCTTCACATCAAGTATCTTGGCATATGGTTGGACCAGCATCTCAATTTCTTCACCCACGTTGACACTGCCCTTTAAAACCTACACCCCACACGTGGCACACTATATGCACTGCGTCAAATCCTTCTTGCCACTCAGTCTGCTGTTGGATCAGCCTCAAGATGATTTTCAAGGTTCAAGGTTGGTTTATTTGAGAAAAAGATGAAAATATAGCCATTTGAACGAGGGCTCATTTACAGATGGGTTCTAATTTTCGTAGTTCCATCTTGCCAGTGTTTGGCTATGCCAACGGGATCTACAGTGCTGGCCACAAATCTTCTCTTGCCAGACTAGACCCTCTATTCCACTTCTTCTGCCACTTCACTCTAGATGCTTCTTCTCTCATTCATCATTACTCTCTACTGTACCTCAGTCTTGCTCCTCCCCCCAAATTGTAATGTCACCTGCACTATTCTTCTTTTCTGGCAAAATTCTGGCTCTCCTTCCTCTGCCATCCTTACCCCGTCATTCCCACCCTGTTCTTGCAGTGCTCCTGCAGTGCGCACAACTTCCTTGTCCTCTGATACAAATCCTTTGATGGTCAAGCAGCCTTCTCCATCCAGCTCTGTAATCTCTGGAACAACTTTCCTCCCCATGTCTGACTCTCATCCTCTCCTCTTTCTCCCTCCCCCTTCCCATCTCACACCCTCCCCCTGTCCAGAATCACACCCTCCCCTTATTACATCTCTCTCACCTTTCCCCCTCAATCTCAAACTGATTTTTAAGGTTAATTTCTCTCCTCCTCCTCTTGCTGCTAGCTAAACCCTACCCATCTCGGTTCATCTCCCTCTTTTCTGCTGCAGCTACCATTTTAGGTTCTTTAGTTCTGTACTTTTACTGTATGCTAGTTATTCACCTTTCATAACTGTTTTACACATATTCTAGCGAAATATGCCTTTGCCCACTTTTGGATCGCTGCATGACTTTGTTCTCTCTTGGACCTATATAGTGTGCTTTCTAGAAAGTAATGACTGACTGGTGCCTTTCTCTGCTACACCCTTCCCTAGGTCACAACTAGAAATGAGTTTCAGATCATTGTCTTACCCAGTTACAATTATTTAAAATAAATAAATATTGCAGTAAAAATTTATCTAAGTTTGTAGAATCCATACCCAGAACATCTGAGCCACTGTGCCAGTGTTTAAGTACACATCCCAATGTGATCGACAATAGTGCTGGAATTCAAATTTGGGACCCCTGGTAAAATCTGACATTGTTTGTTTTCTGTTCAACAAAACAACTTATTAGACTTGTATCAAAGGAACAATAAGGGGGTGCCAGAGAGCCAGCTTCGAGGCAGAAAGTACTTTCATTTACTCCTCTCCTTTATCTCCACAAAAAAACAGAGAAAATTAAATTTTAAGGCACCAAATAAAAATTTAGAAGGGCTCTTCAGTTTCTGCAATTTCCGAGGCATCAAATGATACCAAAATCAACTATGGGGCACAATAAAAATGTACTGAACCGAGCCTCTGGATCACAACGGCTTGCTCCATCTACCAGTACTGCGAGTCAGGACACAGACAAGCCAGGCTATGTTGCACCTTCTGGTACCAAAGAACCGCCTTGGCAAACAATATTGGACTCAGTCCATGCCATGGACACTGAAATAGAAAAGACATTAGCACGGCTTGAAACACATGATGCCGCCATCAATGCCCGTGCATCCTCGGTAGCAGAAACTGACAAACGCTCTTTGTGGGTGCAGGACACTGCAGCCCAGCTTACAAAAGACTACCACCAACTGCGGGACAGGATGGAAGCTTTTGAGAATATGCTCCGTGCTGGAAATGTGTGGGTGGTGGGGCTAGCTGAGAGCAGTGAGGGACCGAATCTACTCACGTTTTTAAAACAATGGCATACTGAATCACTGTCTCTCCTGGATGGCTTTGAATGGTCCGAGCTGAGGCAGGCCTTTAGAATCACTTCCAGAGTTCGACCTGCTGATCCTAACACCCCATACACGGTGGTCCTAAAAACAACTGGCTCTGCAGTTTGGGACACAGTGATTAATACTGCCAGGGTGGCCTACCCTCTGTCAGTGCAGGACAAGGATGTGAAACTTTACCCAGATTTATCCTTTCAGACTCGCACCCACTGCAAGCAGTTTGACGCAGTGTGCCAAAAACTGCGCCATTTGGGAATTGTCCCTTCCTTTCTTCTACCAGCTTGGCTGTGGGTGATCTATGGGGGCAAGACCTGGCAATTTAGTGATCCGGGAGATGCAGACCGGTGGGCCGGAAAAACTGAGCTTGAATTTAAAGTGCATCCACCTCAGTGGATGGAACTGGAGAGTTCAGAGTCAGAAGGGGACTGAAAGAACTCTAATGCCACCTTGTTTGTTTGATTTACTATCTCATGATTAAAAGTTGTATTGTATACTTGTTATTATTGTTGACACAGAAGCTGGAGATCTTCCACGGAGATGGGGACTGCTGGCTGTAAGATAAGTGCAAATATCTTTGTTTACTAGTTTTGATTGTATTGATTGTCCCCTTCCCCATTTATTTCCCGGAGGCTCCTGCTCTTCTTAGAGTTGCCTTTGTAGGCTAAAATATACCCATCATAGTTTCCTGTTGGAACTGAACTTGTGCCTTGTAAACCTCTTTAGCTTTAAACATCTTGAAGTTTAATGATTTCTGGCATTGTGGGGGGCAGGGGGGAGGGGAAGGTCGTACTTTCCTGTTAACCAAATTGATTTTCAGGTATCACAGCACTACTGGTTAATGCGTTGTCCTCCCTTACTTGTTCTCCCTATGGACATTGACCTATGCCATGAAGCAGCTGGCATCACCTGTGGACTTTTTTCTACGTTTCTCAGATATCATTGGATTTTTCCCCTGACTCCTATCGTGCTAGATTGTTAGAGTGTAAAATGTTAAATCAAATGTAACTGCTATACTTTGACTATTCTCTTAGATGAGATTTTTACTTGTATCGTTTTATATTAAAGCAATAAACAGAAAGTACAAAAAAAAGGAACAATAACAGCAGAAGTGCAGAAGAGAACAAGGGACAACAACACAGAGGCTTGCAGGTCAGACAAGTTGCCTGTAACCCTCCAAGCCCGCCTCCAAGCATCCAAACCAGAACTTAGAACAACTAAACAAGGCTGAGTAAACGCAGATCCAGACTGTCCACAGTGGCTCGTAAATGACACCTAGAGATGAAACTGGCCAGATATGGAAGAACCACAGCTCCTATCACTGTAGACGTGCTGGGATTGTTGCTCCACCTCGGCACACTGATCAATCACACTTATTCACAAATTAGCAAACACCATTCTGTCTGTCATCCAACTCTGTCACATGAGATCTTTTGCCATTTAGTGAAACATTCAAACATCACACACCAGTTGCTAGGGTCAATTCTTTTAAATCCTAAACACCAAAGTTATTTTGGTCTGAGTCAAGCCTGTTAGCTGTAGATGGGCTGCCAACAGAATTAGAAAGTATTGGAATTCTGGCCAGATATATCAGTCCATGGCACACTAGGATTTGCACACTATTTCCCATGATGCACTGCACTGGCTTTAGTGTGGATGCATGTGGCTGGAAAACAGGCGTAGAAACCCAAAATATGGGCATTTGTTCATGCCTTGTTCCATTTTTTTTTATGTCTATGTTATTGCTGTTATGCAGTGACATTCTCAATTATACATTGCAGGAGTGCATACATGTCTTCAAGATGAACAAGGATAAAAGGACTGAAGGGGCAAAAATGGGTCTGAAAAGAAGAAGATTTAAGGAAACCTATCGACAAACTACTTCACAGAATGAGTAGTGGACCCTTGGAACGTGGAACAGACTTCCAGAAAAAAGTGGTGTCTGCTGACACAGTTTCAAAACTCAAGCCCAGACTAGATAAGTACCATAAAGAAATTCTGGTGACGGCACAGTCCCATTGAGTAGGTTGGGGATGGAATTTGATGGTCCAGTGGTCTTTAGTTTCCTGAATATGTCTGTCGGTAGAGGTTACACATGTGAGTTGTACCTGCGCTGGGCTATATAACGTGGTGCTCATGGATAATTCAGCATTTATTAATTTCAAACATAATCAAACCATCATCTCTCCAAAATTCATTACTCTGGCAGGGTTAAGACCTCGAGCACAAAAACAATCTGGCATGGGTCTCTTTACTTTCTATTTGGGGTGGCAGAGGAATCCTCTCTGGAAAAAATTAGATTCTTTATGCAAAATTGTGCACTTGGGGGCCTTTTTAAAATTTCTTTAGTTTCTTAATGTGCCTTTCCATCAGTGCACCAGCTCCAGCCCCTGTTCAGGGACTCCACTTACCCATTTCTGCTCCTCTGACCAACCATGGTGGCTTGTTCCTGGCTTAACCCTGAGACAAGTGCCCACTTTCCCGTCAGAGCCCTGTGATAGATAATGTATGCTTGGGCCTCAACAGGTCACCACACCAGTGGCACAGGGAGGACATACCTGTCAGCCTGACCAGTGAATGTTGGTAGAACAGTGGCACATTGTCACACTGCCTACAAATAATTTTCCCCCTATTTTTCCTGCCCCCTCTCCCCTTGCAGCTAGTGTGCAAATACTCAGTGTTTGGGTCAAGGATGCCCAGTGTTATGTGGTCACCCATGATGTTAACAGCACCACTGCTATATCACCACTAGGTGCCACTGAAGAGCAATACATAACAGATCCACCCCCCCCCATGGAGAGGAGAGCGTTCACTGGAGGCCCAGAGCCCTCCCTGCCAGCCTCCACATTTGACATCCCGGGTGCAAGGTGTGGCCCACCACACCCACCAGCATGCCAGAGATTGGTCCCCCCCCCACTCAGCACCATGGAATTGGTACCCATTTGAGGATCTTTTTGAAAACTAATTTCAATTTGTTTAGGGCAACTTTAAAAAAATGCTGATGGTGATCTTCCACCGATAACCAGGTGGCAACATTGCTCCATGGCATAAGAACATAGAAACTCATCAGAAAAGGACCACTTGGCCCACCCAGTTTGCCAAAGAGTTCCTATCTATTGTACCTCAGTAGACTAACTGGTCCCAGAGGTCCCTCCCCCCCTCCCTGTTTTCATATTAAGTCCATATGTCTGTCCCCTGCAGGCTTGAAACCTGATACCATTCTAGCCTCCATCACTCCCGCTGGTGGTTGATTCCATGTGTTTACCACCCTGTCATTGAAGAAGTAGTTCCTCACATTCCTCTTGAACCTGCTCCCTTCCAACTTTACTGCATGTCCTCTAGTACTGGTGCTCATGTTCACTTGGAAGAGGCTCTCCCCCTGCACCCTGTTTACCCCTGTGAGGTACCTAAAGGTCTCACTCATGTCACCCCTCACTCTCCTTTCTTCCAGAGTATACATGTTAAAATCCTTCAGCTGCTCCTTATAGGGCTTCCCCTTCAACCCCTGAACCATCCTGGTTGCCCTTCTGTCAGTGTCCTTTCAGAGGTGCGGCCTCCAGAACTGTGCACAGTACTCAAAGTGGATGCATACCAGGGAGCGGTACAGTGGCAGCACAACCTTCCTCCTCCTGCTGGTGATGCCCCTCCCTTCCTATGCAACCCAGCATCCCTCTAGCCCCACCCATGGCCTTGTCACATTGAGTTGCCACCTTCAGGCCCTCTTTTAAAAGAATCTAGAGGTCCCTTTCTTTTCCAGTAAGTGCCAACACCTTCCCCCCATCTTATGCTCATCTCTGGGGTTTCTGTACCCTAGCTGCATGTTTTTGCACTTCTTGGCATTGAACCCCAGCTGCCATGTCCTGGACCACCTCTTGGATTTCCCAAGGTCCCTCTATATTGTCTCTACTCCCTCCTGGATGTCTACTGTAGTACAGATGTTAATGTCATCTGCAAACAGGCAGACCTTCCCCTCCAGTTTCCATGCAATGTCCCCTATGAAGACATAAAAGAGCACTGGTCCCAGCACTGAACCTTTTGGTACCCCATTGGTCACCTCCCCATCACTCAAGTTTGTGCCATTTATTATTCCTCTCTGCTGCTTATCCTTTAGCCAGTTGTGTACCCAATTTACCATTTTGTCCCCCACTCCCAAATGAGTGAGAACTGAGCACACTACTCCAGGTGGGGTCTCACCGGCGACCAATACAGTAGTAACAATACCTCCCTCGTCTTGCTGGTGATACCTCTCCTTATACATCCCAGCATCCCACTGGCCATACCCACTCCTTTGTCACACTACCCTTCCACTTTGAGGTCATCATATATGATAACCTCGAGGTCTCTTTCCTGCTTAGTGACTGTCAGTACTCCCCCCACCCTTCTACACTCAGCTCTTGGGTTTCTTTGGCCTAGGTGCATGCTTTTGCACTTTCTCGAATCAAAGAAGTTCGCCAACCACCCGGCTAGGGGGAATATCCCTTTAGCTGATTGATTAGAGCTACAATAGTTGGGACTCGGGGTCTTAGGCCTGATGCCCAGTGAAGGCTGAAGATACGTCTGTTCAAATAGACAGGACCGACAACAGTGGCGATGAGGATATGGGTTGCTTGGCGCTTTAAAATAGAAGTAGTTTTATGTACTCAAAAAGGCAGACTGTTCAAAGAAGAACCACCTAATAGTGATAGCAGTGAATAGCAGTCAAAGTAGTACTGAGTAATTGTAATAACCAGAGACATCTAGTGGTGGTCAATGGGACTGCAAGTATGAAACTCGAACACTCTAACCTTTCAGATAGGGGAAATTCTCTTTAGCTGAATGGTTCTGGCTACTACCTCTGAGACTCAGGGTTCTACATTTGTTTCCCAGCAATGAGCGGTGATTCATCTCCCCCCGGAAAAGGTAACAGATAGGGAGCACATACTACTGCCAGGAAGATGGCTGTTTACATTCTGTGCTCTGTGTCATCCTAAATGAGCATTCAAAATTTTTGCTGCATCCATAGGTAAAACCCCTTGTCAGGCTTGCCTTCTGATGTGTCCCGCTTGTGATTAGACTGCATATTTTTTATTTTATAAGAAAATAAAAGATTTGTTCATTTTAGCCATTTAAACATGCCAACTGTGACTCTGACTAAACGTCAAGGTACAGAAAGAGTGAACGTCAGAAGGGGAGGGATCAGCAGCATGACACCCACCAACCACAAGGCGGACTTCTCTGGCATTAAGAAAATACTAGCCACTATCAGCAATGATATAGGAGACCTTAAAATTATTGTGAGTAATTTAAATAATAACATGAACAGCATTACAGAGAGAGTGGTATAATGCAGATCCACATAGCCATACTGGAGGACTCCAACATGTATTTAGAGGAATTGCCGGCACAACAAATTTATTTATTTATTGAAATGTTTCACCAGGAAGTGGTTAAAAAATGACCCATGAGTAGTTAAAAAGAGGTGAATTTAGGCCACGAGATGAGAGACTAATAATGGCAGCCCAAGATAGTGGGCTACACACAAGATGGTACACAAAATCCATAGAAAAAAACAGGAGAAACAGACAAGTGCAGGTTCTGTAGTACAGAATTAGAAACAGTTGCACATCTCATGGCTGGATGTGAAGTACTCATGGCAGAAGGCCTGTATACTGAAAGACACAACAATGTAGCAAATTGATCCACTGGAAACTGTGCAAACACTATAACATACAGGTAGCAGAGAGACACTGGAAACATGAACCACAAAGAATGAAGAAGTAATGATCACATGGGATCACCCAATACCAACAGCCAAGAAAGTGGAAGCAAGAAAACCCGATATAGTAATACAAGAAAAGAGAACAAAGGTAGCATTGCTGATTGAAATAGCCACCCCTAGTGACTACAGTGTGCTGCGTACAGAGAGACACAAAATCATGAAATACCAAGATATGCAGTCAGAAAGCAAACTGATGTGGAATAAGGACACACAAATTGTTCCAGTAGTGCTTGGAGCAATGGGACTAATCAAAAAGAACTTTCAGACACATTTAAATATGCTACCAATACTTGCGACACCTTATAAACTTCAAAAGGAAGCCATTTTGGGGACGTTGCGTGTGCTGAGAAGAGCGCTCTCAGCAAACATCAAAGATTAATACAGTACTAATTTCTTGAGTTTTGAATATGCCCTGGCTAAAGAATGGGGTCCATTCTTGCCACGGTATTAGAAATCCCTAAACATTTGGAGACACTAACCCAGAGAGAGTGGTATAATGCAGATCCACATAGCCATACTGGAGGACTCCAACATGTATTTAGAGGAATTGCTGGCACAACAAATTTATTTATTGAAATGTTTCACTAGGAAGGCATGCTGAGCAACAAGTTGCTCGTCTCCTGGTGTGATCTAGGGGGTAGGGAACAATGGGATAGAATACAGAGAAATGTTACAATGTTGGAATACAGTTTGCTTACTTGCATACAATGAGAGCAGGAGAGATTACAGGTGGATGACATTGGCTAACAATACAACAGTTAAGTATAGTAGATATGAAGACACATATAACAATTTGGCGACAGTTGGTAACACTGGAATACATATAATAACTTGGCAACAGTATCCATCCATCCAGGATTGACTATTTATTTTAAAAAAATGATGATGACCTGGAAAACAGGAGCAGAAGAAGCAATCTAAGAATAGTAGAGATGCCACAGGTGGTGGAGGGTCAAAACGTGATACAATTTCTTTGAAATGTTTTGCCTAACACTGGCTTGATTGAGGGAGCCACTAATGATGACTCTCAGGTTCCTTTCCTCTGCCGTAGTGCTCAGTTTAATACCTGCCATCCAGTAATTTGCCCAGTTTTCCCTTGGGGCACAACCTTATATTTTTATGTTGTCTTGCGCGGCAGTGCAAGCAACATTTTGTGACAGCTTGCTGGAGTAGCAGGTTGTGGAGGTGTGGCCATGTTGTGGCCAATGGCACCACTGCTTTTTTTGGGCTGGTCTATGTGACACCAATGAATGAGCACGCTGTCTATGACAAGCCTTGAGAAGTGCGCCAGGTGGTGTGCCCAATCCCCCTCAGCTCATGTGCCCCCCCCAAACACTTTGTATGTGCCGACAATCCACTGCTGCAATGAGAGACAGGCTCATCATTGCAGCGGCAGATCTCACATGCCTCCATTACGTGCCCCTGGTGAAACATTTCAATAAACATGGTGGAGGCTCCAGCCGTCCACCTCTCACAGTCCCTACAAAGCTGATGTTGGGGGTGCCCAATCCCTCTGTCAGCATGCCCCCTCCCAGTTCATTTGTCGATGGGGGAGCCCAATCCCCGGTGGCATAATGTTGCCCCTTTCTGCTGAGGTGGGTGCCAAATCCCCCTCAGCATCATGCCCCCCCCGAAACACAGACATGCTTTCTTTGCTGATGGGGGACCCAATCCCCGTCGGCTTTACTCCCCTGTCCTCAGAAAACACAGGTGGCACACTGGGAGCTCATCTCAGTGTGCTCAATGTAGTACCTGCAAAAAAGAAAACTTTCCCCTGAAGTGTTTTTGGTTTTTATGTTTACCAGTAAACAAGAAAACGGTCCCTCGCTATTTGTGGCACCCCTCCCCCCAACCCACACCCCCCATCTGTGGACCCCACCTCCCCACACTTCCCTCACCCCATACTTACCTCTGGAGCCCGGCACGATGATCTTCAGTGGAGTGAGAACATGTCTGCACTCTTCAAAGCCGATCGCAAACCAAAAAAAATCACAGTAAGCAGTATAATGGCATCAATGGGGGTTTCAACTTAGGTGGATATCTCAGCCATTTTTGTGACTTTTGGCTCCAAATTTTCAACATGGGGTTCTTGGGACCCCACCTCATGAACTCAGTCACTGTTATTTAGTTATTAGGTCCCAAAAGGTGATTTCGCTGTCACCTCATGGAATCACCTTTCAGGACTGATTAATGAAACAACGGTGTCACTTTTCATGAGGTGGGCTCCCAAAAAAGCCTATGTTGCAAATTTGGTGAAAAAATTCCAAAAAATGACTGTGTGACTAGTGTACATTGGGCAGGTTCCACGCATGCTCATAACTTTGAGAATTTTTAATATTTTCACTCCAGATTTTCAACATTGCCATTTTTTCACACCTCCTTATGAACCGTACAGCTGTAATTTTTCACATGCTGCCTGAAATGTGTTTTCACACATCTGGGGTGCACAATGTTGCAGTTGCTGTGGGAAATCAATGTTTGGGACAGATTAAGAAAATCACAGTGGCACTTTTCAGGAGCAGAGGTCCCAAAATGCCTATGTTGAAAGTTTGGTGAAAAAAATTCCACAAAATGACTGTGTTACGAGTGTGCATTGTGTAGTTTCCACGCACGCTCGTAACTGCGAGAATTTTTAATATTTTCACTCCAGATTTTCTTTTTTTTTTTGTAAACTTCATTTAAAATAAGAAGTCAGCTTTACAAAACAGGATATACAATTAAGTAATCACATTTCCAATAAATTTTCAGAACAATTTCTTCACGGAGCTTTTTAAACATAAAGTAAATATTTAAGTATTGAGACCATGTCAGTTAAAGTAACAGGCAGCCTCTACTTTCTATCTTGGGTGTAATCCCCAAAGGTGCTTAAACATTTTAATGTATCTGGTTCCCTGAGCAAAAGGACTTGGGATTTAAATCTTACTGAAACAAAATTGGGATTTCACCATAACCCCTTTCTGATGTTCATTGTAAGAGGTTAAAAATGGAGGGAACCATGTCTGTCCCAGTGCCAATTCCAGTGGCTCCCAAACTTCTAGATACTTCATAGTTTGGGTCATAACAGTGTACTGGGTGTGCTCAAGTTTTGTGTTTTGCACTAGCGTTCATGCCCAGTGTGAAATTGTGGGTGTTTGCTCAGAGATCCTGTTTTGAGCCATGACTTGTTTCTCCACTACTATACCTAACCGCTTGAGCGGGGAGGGGGGTTCTCCCATTGTTCCTTCCACCCCTCAGCAGTCCTAAGAGCACATCTATGGAGTCAACTGGGAAGGAGCTTCCCAGTACCTTTGGTAATATAGCTAGAACATCCCTCCAGAAGGAGATAATCTTAGGACAGGACCAGACCAAGTGAAAAATGTGCCTAATGCTCCCGTACATTTTGAGCACATAACAGAGGAGTAGGGGCCAACTTTTTTGCCAAGATAGGGGTGAAGTAACTCCTGCACTTGTATCATAGTTTATAGCTGTTACCTGCTGTTAACAGAGCAGGACATATTGCTTTTAAATAGTTCTCCTTATTCCCCCTCTAAAGTCTTCAGAGTGATCCTCCACCCACCTTTTTGTGTTGGCTTCTGCTTGCGCACCAGCCAACATATTGCAGTAGTAGCAGATTTGGAGGTGCGGTCACTGTGGGCGAATGCAGGGCACGCATCAGTAGGTGCGTCCCTCATTCCCCAATAAGCCAGCATACAGGTGCTGACACCAGCTGTACGTAAAGTGGCCACCAGATCTAAGAAAAGTACTACTGCAATAAGAGGCAAGCCTGTCATGCGGCGGCACAATAACACGCCTCCCGATGTGCTCTTCCTGGTGAAGCACTTTAATAAACATGGCAGTACAGACTGCCACTGCACAGAGTGCCAACTTCAGGGGTGCCCAATCCCCTTATCGGCATGCCCCGACATACTTCATTTGCCGATGGGGGAGCCCACTCCCTGTTGGCATAATGTCCCCTTCCTCCCATTTCAAATGTGTGCCGAGGGGCTGCCTAACACCCCTCGGCATCATGCACCCCCCAAACAGTCTTTCTTTGCTGATGGGGGGGTCCAATCCCCATCAGCTTTAGTCCCCACTTCCCAGTTTAATTTGCCAATGGGGGAGCCCACTCCCCATCGGCATAATGCCCCCCCATTTGTTGTGTGCTGAGGGCGGTGCCCAATCCCCCTCAGCTCTCCTCTCCCCCTTTGCCTTCAGTATGTGCAAAAGGGAGTGCCCAATCCCCATCAGCTACAGCACCCCCAAAACACTCAGATGGCATGCTGGGAGCCCACCCCAACATGCCAAATGCCCCTGTGTGTAAAAAAAAAAAAAAGTTCTGTGATTTTTTTTTTGGTTTGTTTTTTTAAACCTGTAAATCTCAGAATGGTCCCTCATGCTCTGTCCTGCTCCCTCCCTCAACCCACACCCACCCTCTGCGTACCCCACCTCCCCATACCCCACTCACCCCATACTTACCTCCAGAGCCTGTTGCAATGATCTTTGGTGGACCAGGAACACGTCTGCACTCTTTAAAGCTGACCGTGAACTGAAGAAACGCCAGTAAGCTGTATAATGGCATAAACAGGGTTTTCTTTCAACTTTGGTGCATATCCCAGCCATTTTTGGGAATTATGGCACCAAATTTTCAACATGGGGTTATTGGGACCCCTCCTCATGAATTCAGTCACTGTCATGGTGTTCAGTCCTAAAAGGTGATTTCGCAATCACTGCATGAAATCGCCTTTCAGGATCGATTAACAAAATGGCAGTGCCAGTGTTCATGAGAGGGGGCTCTCAAAAAGCCTATGTTGCAAATTTGGTGACAAAAATTTCAAAAAGGCTGTTTTACAAGCTTGCATTGCGCAGTTTCGACGCATTCTCATAACTTCATGAATTTGTAATATTTTCACTCCAGATTTTCAACATTGACATTTTTCCACATCTCCTTATGAACAGTACAGCTGTCATTTTACATATCCTGGCCGAAATGTGTTTTGCACATCTAGCGCAGAATAACACGGTTGCTATGCAAAATCAGTTTTTGGGACAGTTTGACAAAATGACAGTGACACTGTTCATGAGCAGAGGTCCTAAAATGCCTATGTTGAAAACTTGGTGATGAAAGTCCATAAAATGACTGCGTTACAAGCATGCTTTCCGCAGTTTCCACGCACCTTTGTAACTTCCCAAATTTGCAATATTTTCACGCCAGATTTTCAACACTGCCATTTTTTCACACCTCCTTATGAACAGTACAGCTGTCATTTTTCACATCCTGCCCAAAATGTGTTTTCACACATGTGGTGTACAATGGCGTGGTCGCTGTGGGAAATCAACTTTTGGGACAGATTAACAAAATGACAGAGCTACTGTTCATGAGGGGAGGTCCCAAAATACCTATATTGAAAATGTGGTTAAAAAAATCCCAAAAATAATTGGGTTACGGACGTGCATTGCGCAGATTCTATGCATGCTCATGACTTCAATTTTTCATATTTTCACTCCAGATTTCAAAGTTGCAATTTTTTCACACCTCCTCATGAACAATACAGTTGTCATTTTTCACATCCTGCCCAAAATGTGTTTACATACCTGTGGCGCCAACTGGTGCAGTCGCTGTGCAAAATCACCTTTCGGCTAACAAACTGATAGTGCCGCTCTTCATGAGGTGGGGTCACAAAAAGCCCATGTTGATAATTTGTAGTGAAAATACCAACACACGCCCACGGTGTTAGGGTTTCCAATTATAACACCCCACCCTGTAGAGACTGACAGGTGTCAGGGGTGTGACTTGGGATCATCAGCTGTAATGCTCCTGCCATTCCACCCCCACCCACACCCTGCAGCCAGTGACAGGCATCAAGGTGTGTCTTGGACTGTTCGGCCCCAAAGTTCACTCCATTCTCCAATACTGCACCCACCTCAGTATATTTCCTTATGGAATGGGGTACGTATAAGGCCCCAAGACCTCGAAGCACACCACGACACTTGTCAGTGTCTACAGGGTAGAGTGAGGTAAAATGGCATGAGCATTATAGCTGACGACACAAAGGCACACCCCAATGCCTGTCATTCTTTGCAGGGTGGGTGTGGGGTTGGCATCAGTTCAATACTTCACTGCCACTCCTATTATGTGTCTTTAACTCCTGCACTACCAAAGCCAGTGAGACAACATTCGGCATTGACAAATGCTTGTTCTCACATGTTTAAAAGGGTCTGGTAGAGCTCCCACCAGCAATTTATAACAACTGCTTAGTGGTCTCTCTCTCTCCCTCCCAGAGCTTATAGAATAAAAAAAAAATCTCCTCTACTGGAGACCTAGTTTGTACTGACGTTTGTGGATTTTCCATCCATCCCTTGAGTCTACTGCTGATTCTTAGGTAACAGAAGTAATGTGAGATACTAAGGCCAAGCTCCCTTTTTAAGTCTGTGAAAGAGAGAACTTTTCCCTCTTTATAAAACTGAGAGATATGTTTGAGTCCTCTTCTGTACCAGGAAACTAGAACCATGTTGAACTTTGTGAATAGTTTACATTCTGAGTCCAGTACTGACCCCAGGCATGCTTCTGGGGATAGAGTTGGGCTATGATTCATTATTTTATGTACCTGGGACCACGCTTTGATAGTGGAATGGGTGAAGGTTTTTTTGTTTTGTTTTTTTCTTACCCCATCTCTCATTTACAATTGTTGGCAAGAATACCTGATTATATAGGGGAATCCCACTCACAGAAGTCTCCAGGGACACCCAAGCTTTGTTTAGCATCTTGTGAGGCCAAGTCTTGTACATGCGTCAGCTGTGCTGCTGCCTGCTCAGTAATACAATTTAATTGTATTTGGGAGACCCAGCCCCCCATTTCGCTGGAAGCCACAAGATTGCTTTATTAATGCATGGCCGTCGGTCTTGCCGTACCAATGATGTTATTGCCCCCTTGATATCTTTGATATATTTATTTGGTAGGTGAGCAGGTAAAGTCTGAAAGAAATATAGGCATTGGAGTATATTCATTTTGACTGTGTTGACCCGACCTAGTAGTGTTAAGGGGCATGATTTCCATCTTTTGCAGTCTTCTCGTATTTCATTCATGAGGGACTTTATCCCCAGGTATGTAATTTCTGTGGATGGGGCAATATCCATCCCTGCCACTGTGATATGCGTTATATTATCACCCATAGGCAACCATTCACATTTTCCCCAGTTTATTTTACATCCAAACAGTGGGCTGTAAGTTTCAAAGAGGTTAGTAAGGGCTCCCAAAGCCCTATCCGGCTGTGCCAGGAACAATAATACATCATCTACAAAAAGCGAGATGACATGTTCCGATTCCCCTTTCCTGAGGCCTTTAATATCTTGGTGGGCTCTAACTGCGGCTGCTAATGCCTCAACTGTCAGGACATAAAGCAACGGGGGAAGGGGACACCCTTGCCTGGTCCCTCTAGTGAGACGGAATGGTGAAGATATGGAATCATTTGTTAGGACCTGGGCCATAGGTGATCGATATAAATACCGTATCCAAGAGCAGATACAGGGTCCAAATTTATATTTGGCTAGGACCACAAACATGAAAGGCCATTCCATGCAGTCAAAGGCCTTTTCCACATCAAGTTCAGGTAGACCATGGCTGCCCATGCTTCCACCCCCCCCAGCCCATTGGCGCATTATGTTCAGTGTATGTCGTATGTTGTGTTTTGCTTGTCCGCCTGGTATGGACCCCCGTTGGTCCTGGTGTACTAACTTTGGGAGCACAGCTTGAAGTCTTGAGGCTATTTTTGCTAGTATTTTATAGTCTGCATTTAGCAGGGAGATGGGCCTGTAAGAGCCACATTTCTTTGGATCTTTATCTGGCGTGGGTAATACTGTGATAGTAGCTAGAAGCTGCGTCTGTGCTCTTTCCCCCACTTCTAATGCTTCTTGTATCATTTGTAGCATGGAGTCTTCTAGTATTTGCCAAAAGGTTTTATAGATTCAGTCGGAAGACCATCTGGACATGGAGACTGTTTGACCTGGACGACCAGACAGCTTTCTTCACCTCGTCTCCTGTGACTAGTTGATCTAAGATTTATTTATTTATTTATTTATTTATTGAGATATTCAGAAAGACCTTTGAGTCAGAGACTCATTTACAAAGGTTCCACGTCATACATAAATTGCACTAGGACGGGACTTAAGATACAGACATACAGCACATTACAAAGTAACATTAATAAAAAATAGGTTACATGGTTGCTTCATTGAGGGCTAACAGTGATTTAGGTATTTTAGCACAGCCAGGAGAAAAAAAAAAGAAAAAGATGACAGAAAGATTCTGTAGGAGGCTGAAGATAGTTTGGCTATCGTAGCTGAAGGAGGGGAGTGTAATATTTCTAAGAAAAGTCTCGGGCTTCCTTTGCTGTGGGGCTTCGGAGGTGTAAGGTGTTTGATAATATTGTCTATATATATTGTTGATTACCTTAGGTTTTGATGATACCGTCCCCTTTGTTGTCTCTATCTCTAGGATGCTTATATCCAATCTTTGCTTCTTTAGCTTCCATGTGAGCCATTTACCAGTTTTATCTCCCTCAAAATAGTTTTGGGACTGTGTGTACAACAAGGATCTCCCTATCTTCCTGGATGCTTTCTGGTTTAGCTTCCCCTTCAATTGAGTTAATGAGTACCTGTCTTTTGCCTGTCCCACCACCATAAGTTGTCTTTATATATTTAATATCTCTTTTTCCATCTTCACTTCTTCCTCTTTTTCTTGTTTCCCTTTGAAGGCAGCGTAGGAGATGATTTCCTCCGGACATATGTATTCATTGCGTCCCACACCGTAGTAGTAGAATGCCCTTCCCTATATTATTCGTAAAATATTCTGTAAGACAGGCAGATATATGTGTGATAATACAGGGTCACTTAACAAAGTGGAGTCTAGCCCCCATTGTCTAGATATAGGGGAATCGCTGCCTGTTATTGCTGTACTTTTCAGAGGGGTATGATCTGAAATCAAAACTGGCCCATAGGAGGTGCTCAGGCCTCGACTTACTGTGGTGGGGGATAAGAACAGATAATCTATTTTTGTGTAAATGCAGTGGGCGTATGAATAGAACTAATATTCCTTTTTAGTTGGGTTGCAATACCTCCAAACCTCCACTAGGACCCTCTTTTTCACCATTTTTCTAAGGGCCATGGCACTTTTAGATGGGGACCTTACTTTAATACCTGAGTGGTCCAAGAAGACATCCAAATAAGTATTAAAGTCCCCCCCCCATTATAATATTACCCCTGTATGGAGCCATTGTCACCGCCATATGATGGAAAAAGTCAGGTGCCCCATAATTCGGTCCATACAAGGATATAAATGTATCTCTTGCCTCTTCCACCGTGGCAGCAACTATTAGGTATATCCCTAAAGGATTGGCCACTGAGGAGTGAATTTTTATCTGTAGGCCAGGGAAAAACTAAATCGCCACTTCACAGGCCTTGGAAGTGAATGGGGCCGCCATTAGAGAGACCCCCATGAAGAGGATGTCACAGACGCACTCAGCAGGTCAGGCCCTCTGCTCCCACAGTGCCAACCTCCGAGCACAATTTATTTATTTAGCTTTTGTTTACTAGGTAAGTACACTAGACAAAACATATGCCTATTTTGAGGTACGACCCAGGAGAGTACAGGAATTAAAAGAACATACAGAATACAACTTGAAGCAAGTAAGGCAGATACACTGAAATCAGAAAAAGCATGACATACATAGAAGATAACTCAGTTTCTGACAGCGGTACAGTCAAATATAAATAAATACAGAGTCACTATGACATTGATAAAGCAGTATGTACAGATAAATACAAGAAATATACACATTTAGCACAGAGCCCCAACCAGACGGGCAGGCAGCCCAGCAGGACCGAAGCCAGAGGTACAGGAGATGATCTGCTCAAGTACCGTGCAGGTGACCAAGGCCATCAAGGTAATCGGGGGGGTTTAAGACATACTGAGGTGAGCTTCAAGTGTGTCCACAGGGAGTAACGTAGGCATGCCTGGGAGGGGGAGGACCGGATCTGGACCGGCAGGGAGTTCCAAAATTTGGGGGCAGATGACGCAAAATCCCTGTCCCCCATTTGGGTGCACTTAGCAGGAACCTTGAGGATAGCGGGGCCCAGAGACCTTGGGGAGTAGACAGTGTAGGGAGCTGGCACAAGGAGCTCCACCAATCCGGGGGAGTGCCTGAGCCCATAACCTTACCCGTGAAGCACCCCAAAACAAAATTCATATAATTGGACGGGGAAAGCCAGTTGAGTTTAGCATGTAGATCACAATGGTGAGCGAGACGAGGGGCTGCTAGTGCAAAATGGCAAATGTTATTGTAGGCAACAGTCCACCTAGAGAGATGTACCTTGGAAGTATGGGCAAACAGAAGAAGCCCATAACAGACAGATGGTAGAAATTCACCTCTGGCAAGTGCTAGGTGAGCAGCCGAAGTAAGATTATTCTTTGCCCTATACGCCAAATCCAACTTCCATTTAACAGCTTGACACACATTGTGAATGTGGTAACCAAGATCAAGCTGAGGATTAATGTCATCCCAAGGTATTTAACGGAGTCGGTGATGAGAACAATAGCACCATCACTACCTGAGATGCACAGAGAGACAGAGGAGGCCTTTAACTTAGCCGGGGATCCAAACAGCATGGCCTGAGTCTTTTTAAGATTTAGGACCAGCTTGTGAGACGATATCTAGGATTGGATACTCCTGAAGTCCTCACTCATCTGGTGGTTAATGACCCCAGTATCCTGGGAATGAGTGAGAATAACAAGGTCATCTGCATACAGGATGGATCTGCAGGAGGCAGCAGAGCAGGGAAGATCATTGCTGAATATGGAGGAAGAGCAGGGGCCCAAGGACTGACCCCTGGGGAACCCCTGAGGACACTGTGGTGGCTTCCGTGAGCACCTTACTATATTTTGTAAGTTGCTGCCTGCCCTGAAGGTAATTGGAGAACCAACTAAGAGCGGGAGGGGACAGACCCAAGGACCTAAGTTGAATGCAAAGTAGTGCATGGTCAACTAGGTCAAAGGCCTTAGAGAGATCAATAAAGATGGCCCCAGAGAGTCTACCCTGGTTCACAGCAGCCCTTATCCCAGATGTGATAGTGGCCAGGCCTGAGGTTGTACTGTGCCCTTTTCTAAAACCATGCTGCAAGGGAGACAGCAGCTCATGAGACTGAATATACTCCATGAGTTGCCCCACCACAACTTTCTCAAGGAGCTTACTGATAGCAGACAAGATGGCAATCGACTGATAGTCTTCAAGAATCCTAGGGTTCCCCTGTTTGAATACAGGGACAACCCTCGCCACCTTCCATAGGTCAGGGATAACCCTAGTGGCTAAGGATAGGTTGATGATATGGGCCACAGGAGAGGCAGTGTAGGCAGCAGCAAGGCGAAGAAGCTTGGGTTCCATACCATTGTGGCCAGCACTAGAAAAGGGGGAGAGATCAGAGAGCAGTCTCTGTATCTCTTGTGCCATCACAGCCTTAAAGCAGAACAGAGGACGAGAGGTAGGAGCCAGTTGAGGTAGAGGGACCTGGACAGGTCTATCACAACCAGTGGAGGAGAAGAGAGAGAGAGGTGAAAGCATTCAGGTCGGAGAAATGCAAGTTAAATGCATTGGCAATGGTTAGTGGATTATTACAGCTAGCACCGTCAATAAGCATGTCAGGAGCCTCACAGGTGGAGGAGCCACTCACAATGTTTTTAATGTTCCTCCAGAAGTTCCTAGGGTCCTTAGCTGATGTCTGTAAGGCAGCTTTGCAAAATTCACTTTTTGCTTCCCCGATCACCTTTTTGCATTGATTCCTGAGCCTTCTGTAATGCTGAAATATGGCCTGGTCCATCGAGACCTTGAAATTGGCCCAGCACTTATCTCTAGCCCTCATGAGAGCAAGGAGGCTCCCATGCAACCATTTTTTAGTGGCCCCCTCTTACCCTCCTTCTGACAAGAGGGGCATGCTTATCCTATAGAACCCCAAAGGTGCTAAGGCTGTCTTATGTGAGACAATCGCATACTATATTTTTGTATTACAAATATCATACAATAATCATAACCAGCTGGCCAAGCATCACAATCCTCCCCACCTAGATTGAATAAGGGGCTCTATCCCCTGCATGGGATGAGCTCCCTAAGTCAGTTCACTCCTCCTATAGACACGACAGGCCATCTGCATTCTGATTGGTTGGTCCAGCCCTATGTAAGATCGTCTTATCATACCCTTGCAAGGCAAGACTCCATCTTCATAGTCTACCGTTAGTTTTTCCCATTTGTGTCAGCCAAACCAGGGGGTTGTGGTCAGTCTGTACCTCAAAATGCTGCCCATATAAGTATGGCTCTAACTTCTTTAGGGCCCATACTATGGCAAGACACTTTTTTTCCACAGTAGAGTAAGCCTGCTCTCTGGGAAGTAACTTTTTACGCAGGTACACTACGGGGTGATCTTTCCCTTGGTTGGATGTCTGACTCAGTACTGCCCCAATACCCACGTCTGAGGCATCAGTCCGGACTATAAAGGGTTTGCTATAGTCAGGACTTGTCAATACAGGAGCACTGCACAGTGCCTCCTTCAGTCTGGTAAAGGCTTTTTCACAGGCTGGTTCCCAGGTAATTTTCTTAGGCATCTTTTTCTTTACCAGGTGAGATAGGGGAGCAGCCAGGGCACTGTAATTGGGTACAAATTTCCTATAGTATCCTGCTGTCCCTAGAAAACTCCTGACCTGCTTCTGCATCTGCATCTCTGGTCTGGGCCATGCCTTGATCACCTCTATTTTTACTTGGTTAGGACTGAGCTGTCCCCGGCCTACAACATGCCCGAGCTGTGCCACTCCAGCCATGGCCACCTGGCACTTCTCAGCTTTGACAGTGAGCCCGGCCCTCTGCATCCTGCCCAGCACTTCCGTAAGGTGGGACAGGTGTTCCTCTCAGCTGGCACTAAAGATGACAATGTCATCCAGGTACATCACGGCGTACTCCTCAGCACTGTTTAATACTTGGTTCACCAACCTTTGTAAAGTGGCCTTGGCGTTCTTCATTCTGAAAGGCATTACTTTAAATTAAAATAAGCCTATCAGAGTGATGAAGGCCGACCTCTCCCTAGCTTTGTCAGTTAACTCTACCTGCCAATACCCCTTTGTCAGGTAAATAGTCGTAAAGTATGTCGCCCCTCCCAGCTTGTCCAGGAGTTCATCCATCTGGGGCATCCAGTGGGTGTCTGACTTTGTGACTGCATTCAGTCCATGATAGTCCACACAGAAATGAGTAGAGCCATCTGGCTTGGGTACAAGGACTACAAGTGAGGCCCAGGGCATGTGGGATCTCTGGATTACCCCTAAATCCAGCATTTCCTCCACCTCCCTCCTCATGTCCTTTTGGACAGCCTCTGACACCCAATTTGTTGTCCGCTGTATGGGCATCTGTGTCCCTGTCTACACATCATGCGAAGCTAAGGGGGTTAGTCCAGGCTTGGTGCTAAACAGTGGGGCAAAGTCTGCTAAAACCTCTCTTACTTCCTGGATCTTGTCCGAGGCCAGCTGGAGTGACAATTTAACTGCCTCCACAGAGGACTCCCACTGGTTTTCTTCCTGCAAGTCCAGAAGGGTGTCTCCTTCGTCCGTCCCCTCCCCAGGACTACATACTGCAAACACCATGTCAGCTCTATTAGCATATGGCTTCATCATGTTGACATGGTACATTCTTTCTGTATGTCTTCTGTCAAGTAACTTTATGATATAGTTCACATCATTTACCTTTCTGACTACTTTGTACGGTCCTGCCCACTCAGCCTGCAGCTTGTCTTTCCGGACTGGAATAAGGACCATGACTTCCTGACCCACCGTGTATGAGTGAGCTCTGGCTCTGCAGTCGTACCACACTTTTTGTTTCTGTTGGGCAGCTGCCAGGTTACTCTGGGCTGTCCCCATAAGCTCCTTCAGCCTTTCCCTAAACCTAAGGATGTAATCTGCTATGGGAGTTCTCTGGGTGGCATGCTTGCCTTCCCAGTCCTCCTGGATCAAGTCTAGGGGCCCATGTATCCGGCGTCCATATAAGAGCTCGAAGGGGGAAAATCCTGTTGACTCTTGGGGCACCTCCCTGTATGCAAACAACAGGTGGAGAAGGTATTTCTCCAGTCCCTCCCATGCTGTTCAGCAAACACTTGGAGCATTGTCTTCAGGGTACCATTAAATCTTTCCACAAGCCTGAAAAAACCCCTGGCCCTGGCTAGGCAGTAAAGCAACTACAGTACCTTTTAGAAAGAATTTCAGGTATCCATATGTTCCTCATTTTGGTTCGTCGGTTCCTGGTCACTCCTTGCTTCTTGACTAATGTAGTCCATCACTGCATCTGGGCTGGTAAAGGATTTTGATGGCTTACCCTGCCTCTGGATTATCAATCTGGCCGGGTAGATGAGGCAAAGTACCATTGCAAGGTATGCAGATGCTTTTTGACCTCTTGGAATGCCTGCTATTCAGTTTGCAACTGCCGGGAATAATCAGGAAAAATGCTGACATGACTTTTCTGGACTGTAATAATGCCTTGTCATTGAGCTGCCTTCAGGACCTTTTGGCAATTTTGGTACCAGAGGAATTTTACAATGATGTGCCTGGGGCGTTCTTCTGGACTTGGTTTTCTGCCCGGTGACCTGTGATCCCTCTGAATTTCAAGTGAGGCAGTTTCAGGGATCTGCAAGTGCTTTTTTAGCCATGTCTGAAGGTAGGATGCACAATTATTGCCTTCTAAGCCCTCCGGCATACAGACCATGCGGATGTTACACCAGCATTCCCGGTTCTCATAGTCATCCATTATGGCTTTTAATTTTTCAATTTCTCAGAGAGCTTGCTGAAGTGATGATTCCATTTGAGGTGTATTATCTTCTTGAGTCCCCACTTGTTCCTCAAGTTCACCAATTTGTGTGGTGTGTTGTTCAACTGTTTCGCCCAGGGTGTTAAACGACTGTTGCAAGTGAGAGAGCTGTGCCGTAATATTATCAAATCCTGAGTTCATTCTCACTGCTAGGCCATATTTTAACTCTGTGATTAATTTTTCCGGTGATTGTGCCGAGGTACCTGCAGTAGCTGTAGTTGCTGGGCTTGGGCCCCTGCATTCCTCTCCACTTGTTTTTGAGGCTGCTCACGTGGTCGGCGGATCCAGGCCCAAAGTTTTCGGTGTCTCCATCGAGGTTTTAAAATTCAGGTGCAATTGTTTCTTTGCCATATTGATGTAAGTTTGTATAGGGTGTTATTAGGTAGCTGAATCACAGCTGAAATAAGGAACTCTGAATAGGATGGCTTTGATTTAGGCTGGCTTGCAAAGAGTTTCCCTGTTAAGCTGCCATCCTGGATCCCAGCTTGGCCACGCCCCCTTCACTCCAGATTTTCAACGTTGCCATTTCTTCACACCTCCTTATGACCAGTACAGCTGTCATTTTTCACATCCTGCCTGAAATGTGTTTTCGCACATCTGGCGCAGAATGGCATGGTCGTTGTGGGAAATCAATGCTAGGGACAGATTAACAAAATCACAGTGTCACTGTTCATGAGCGGAGGTCCCAAATCCTTTCATGAGGTGGGGTCACAAACAGTCCATTTTGAAAATTTGGAGTTCAAATATCAACAAATGCCTAGGGCATTAGAGTTTCTAACCATGATGCCCTACCATGTAGAGACTGACAGGCATCAGGGGTGTGACTTTGGATTGTCGGCTGTAATGCTCATGCCATTCCACCCCCACCCCCACACCCACCCTGCAGCCAGTGACAGGCATCAATGTGTGCCTTGGACTCTTTGGACCCAAAGTTCAACCCATTCTCCTATACTGCACCCATCTCAACTTATTTCCTTATGGAATGGGGTGAGCATAAGGCCCAATCACTCCAAGGCACAATGCAACACATGTTGGAGTCTGCAGGGTAGGGTGAGGTGAAATGGCATGAGCATTATGGCTGATGACCCAAAGGCACACCTCAATGCCCGTCAATCCCTGCAGGGTGGGGTGGGGTTGTTGTCAGTTCCACACTTCACTGCCATTCCTATTATGCATCTCTCTAACTCCTGCACTACCAATGCCAACACCAGCAAAACAACATTCGGCATTGACAAATGCTTGTTTAGCACTGATTTCAACTACCAAGCTTTAGACCACCTCTCTAGCATTCGTAGATTCCTCTGCATCTCCCTGAGCCCTTTGTTACTGTCTACTCTACCACAGAGCATCTTGTCATCTGCGAAGAGAAGCAACTTACCCTGGATGCCCTCTCCAATGTTGCTGATGAACATATTGAAAAGAACAGGACCCAGGACAGATCCTTGCAACACTCCACTCATGACCTTCCTCTCTTCTGGTTTGACCCCCATTTACCACCACCTTCTGCTGTCTCTCCTTCAGCCACTTCACTACCCATCTATGTCCCTAGCAACACCCAGTTTCTCCAGCTTCTTCAGCAGTCATCTGTGTGAGGCCGAGTTGAAAAACTTGCTAAAATTGAAGTAGAGTAAATACGCAATGTGGCCCTTATCATAGAATCATAGAAGGGATATGAATTCTAGAGGCAGGCCTATTTTGAACTCGCCACCAAAAATTACTGGTGGAAATGGTATTTCTGATTTCCCATATGATTATCTAATCTGGTTTTAAAAAATTAACATTGTTTCACTCATCACAATTTCGGATGGCAGATTATTCCAAGTACTGGCTATTCTCTGAGTAAACCAGGAATTTTGCTTTCCAGTCTTGTTATCTGCTTTTATGTTGTATTGGGATCTTGTATTGTTTGTATTTTTTGTTTAGTTAAACCAATTGTTTCAAACATGGTATCATGTGCTGCTTTGTAGGTCAGACATACGTCACCTCTTAATTGCCTGTAACTCATGGAATATAATTCTAGGTAAAGTAATGTACCTGAGTCATCCAAACCCCTTTGATTTCTAATCCTTTTCCTAAATTTTCTTTGTATACCCTCAATTGATCTTTGGCCCCCGATAGATTGAGGAGCCCCAAAAGGGGCACAATACTCCATATTTGGTCTGATGAGACTAGTGTATAGGGGGTATCAGGACCCAACCCATCAATCTATTACATTTGTTAACTATATTCCTAGTATGTTCTTTAAACGTTAATCTGTGAGAAACCAGTATACCCAGGTCCTTCTCACATTCAGTTTTACTTAGGACCAAGTTATTAAACTTACATTGATGATATAAATTTCTTTTTCCCAGGTGCATCGCTTTACATTTAGAAACATTAAACTGCATTTGGTTTTCTTTGTCCCAGGATTCCAAGGGATGTAGCTCTGACTACATCTGATGAGCTGACTGGTGACTGTTAATAATCCCTCCCACTTTACAATCATCAGCGTATTTAGTAAGCTATACATAATCTGGTGACTGCATTGAGGCTACAACAATGTTAAAAAGAGTAGGGTCTAACACCAAGCCCTGAGGTACGTCACTTATAATTGTACAAAAAGAGGATTTGTAGCCTCTTATGGAAACACACTGTCTCCTATTTTCCAACCAAGATATGATCCAGTTTACCATGCTAGGATGTATCTGCAGCTTGATAAGGTACTCTACCCAATATTTTACAGGACAAGGTGTCAAAAGCCTTTGCATAATCTAAATAAATGAGATCCACTGGCAGGCCCTTATCTAATGCAGCACTCACAGGTTCGAAAAATTGAAGTTGGTTGGTGAGGCATGACTTGCCAGCAAGAAAACCATGTTGGGTGCTGTCTAGGAGCCCTTTATCTGACAAGTGTGTTTTTATATGTATCTGAATTAATTTCTCTAGGAGTTTACCAATAAAAGGTCAAACTAATTGGTCTATAACTCTGGACATCATTTTTAATGCTGCCCTTGTATATTGGGGTTATAGCTGCTGTCTTCCATTCATCCTGAGTCATACCCTCTGATAGTGACACATTAAATAAAGCTACCAATGGACCCGATAGTTGAGCTGCCAATGCCTTTAAGAATATAGGTGCTATGCCATCAGGGCCAGGGACACCATTCTGTTATACGTTTGATGTAACATCAACTACTTCTGCTGCATTAATAAGTAATGGAATTTTATTATTACATGCCTTTAAGCAAATAATTGCTAATATTGCATAATATCATGGGATAGGCATAAGGGAGCAATACAGATGAGTATGGATAGATAGGTCATTGACAGAGTAAAGGCCTCTGGCACATTCATAAGGTAGAAAGAATGGGCAGACTGGATGGGCCTTGCAGTCCTTATCTGCCGTCAACTTCTGTTTCTATATAAGCAGGGGATAGTCTCTTTGTCCTGAAATACACTTAGGAAATACTTATTGAGCTCTTCCGCAATTTTTTTTCTATAACTATAGGCTCATTGTTAACTAGTAATATCCCAACTCTTGCTTTTCTGTCTCTTAGACTACCCACGTAGTTATAAAATTGCTTTTTATGTTGATTGCGCGCACGCGCAAGAAATATATTGCGGCAGCTTGCCAAAAGCAGGTTGTGGAGGTGCGGCACTGTTGTGGCCAATGCCCCCACAGCCTTTAAAGGCCTGGTCAGCTTTCCCCAATGGGGTGGCATGCTGCTGCTGACACTAGTTCAGCCAGCATTCCGCCACCTTGAAACATTTCAGCCGCTGCAATCAGGGGCCACCTCGTCCTTGCAGCATAATGTGGAACCGCTGCAATGAAGGAGCGACCTGTCATTGTTGGGCAGAATGTTGGTGCTGCAATATTGCTTGTGAACATGGTGGCGGCTTGCTGCCATGTTCATAAACAATATTCATGAGTCTCCACTGCCGAGGGGGTGCCCATTCCCCCTCGGCAGCATGTGCCCTTCCCACAGCAGCATGTTTTTGCTGATGGGGGGGCCCCAATCCCCATCAGCTTCCATTCCCGGCGCTAGTTGACTTGCCAATGGGGGAGCCCACTCCCTGTCAGCATTATGTCCCCCTCCCAATTTGATGTGCCGATGGGGGAGCCCACTCCCCGTTGGCATAATCCACCCTCAAAAAGTAGCATGAGAGTTGTGCCGAGGGGGTGCCCAGTCATCCTTGGCTCTTGTGCCCCCTCCCAGTTTGATGTGCCAACGTGGGAGCCCACTCCCCATTGGCATAAGTTCCTTCCCCCAAAGAGTAGCGTGAAAGTTGTACTGAGGGCATGCCCAACCCCTCAGCTCCTGAGCCCCCACTTTTGTGCTGATGGGGTGCCCAATCCCCATCGGCTGGCTGCCCTCAAACAGTCAGTTGGCACACTGGGAACCCACCCCAGTGTGCTAAATGCTCCTGTGGGTGGAAAAAAAATCCCATGATCTTTTTTTTTAACCTGTAAAGTAAGAAAACGGTCCCTCGCAGTCTCCCTATGCCCCTCCCACAACCCGCGCCCACCCACTGCATACCCCACCTCCCCCTCACCCCATACTTACCTTCGTAGTCCAGCGCGATGATCTTCACTGAACCGGGAACAGGTCTACACTCTTCAAAGCCGACCACGAGCTGAAGAAATGCCGGTAAGTTGTATAATGGGATAAATAGGGTTTTTCAACTTTGATGAATATCTCCAGGCATTTTTTGAATTTTGGCACCAAATTTTTCAACATGGGTTTTTAGGACCCCTCCTCATGAATTCAGCCACTGTCATGGCGTTATTCAATCCAAAGGTGATTTTGCGGTCACTCTGGCGGAATCACCTTCGGAACTGATAGCAATCGACAGTGCCAGGGTATTCATGAGTGGGCTCTCAAAAAGTGTATGTTGCCAATCTGGTGGGAAAAAAAAAAATGACTGTTTTATGAGCGTGTGTTGCGCAGTTGCTACGCATAGTCATAACTTCACGAATTTGCAATATTTTCACTCCAGATTTTCAACTTTGCCATTTTTCTGCACCTCCTTATGAAAAGTACAGCTGTCATTTTTCACATCCTGGCCGAAATGTGTTTTTGCACTTCCGGCGCACAATAGCACGGTCACTGTGAGAAATCACTGTTCAGGATGCTTGACGTAAATCACAGTGACACTATTCATGAGCAGAGGCCCTAAAATGTCTATGTTGAAAATTTGGTGATTTATTTATTTATTTATTCAATCTAGGATTACAAATACCTTTGAGCACCAAGCAGCTCATTTACAAAGGTTCCACGTCAATGGGGGGGGGGTACGGGTCCATAATGGAAAACAGACTGGTTTCACAAACAATTAAGCAATTTGTATTACAAAATACAGAATAAGAGAACAGCAAATAAACACACATTAGTTTAGCATGTGATTCAGGGCAGGGAGTGAGAAGAGGAGGGAATTAGGAGGGGAGCCAGAGCAAGAAAGGGGAGAGCAACCAGGCGGCATTGTCAAGTAGCAGCGAGGATAGTAAGGGACAAAAAGCAAGGAAGACAGTGGGGGGGAGAAAAAGAGGGGGAGATGGGAGGGCAGGAAGGGAGAGGAGAGTGAGAGGGCAAGACAAGTAGAGAGAACAGTGGAAGAACGGTTTGGGGGGGGAGGCGAGGTCCCGGGAAGAGGACAAGGATGCTAACTGGTGCAATCACAGGAGTTTTCAGTTAGGATCTGCTGACGAAGTTTGAGTTTGAATTCATTGAGACTAGTAAGGTTAGCCAAACCACTGTGGAGGCCATTTAACCAGTATGGTGCTTTGATACAAAAGGAGCGTTGGCATTGGGTGGTCCAGCACATCGGGACTAGTAGGAGTGTGGAAGATGAGGTGCACGTATGTTGGATCTTGGGAGATTTATGAAGTAAGCATCCTAATCCCGAAGGCACGAGTCCAAGGAGAATCTTTTTGGCAAGTAAGCAGGTGTGGTATTTAATTCTCCCATGCAAGTTGAGCCACCCAGCCTGCATATAGACATCGCAGGTGTGGGTGAGGCGTGGTGCACCAATTAGGAGTCTACAGGCCTTGTTTAGTGCCACAGTTTGCCTTTTGAGTGCAGTGGTGGAAGCAGTTCCGTAAATGACAAGGCCATAGTCGATTAAGGAGAGCACCGAGCTGTAGACAGCAAGATTTAGGGTTTCAGGTGTTAGAGACTTTCTCAGTCAATAGAGGAGCCCAATCCTGGTACTGATGGCTTTGGCAACATTTTTGATGTGCAGTGAATAGGTGAGGTGTCTATCAAGGGTAACCCCTAGGTACTTGAAGTGCTGTATTTGTTCAAGGGGGTCACCTTGGGAATTTTGGATGGTAAGAGCATGTCAATTATGTCGACTGCATGCTGAGGAGAACAGGACTTTTGTCTTCTTGTAGTTTAGTACTAGTTTATGGTTGCAGAACCAGTTCTCAACTTCCGTGAAGCCCTTTTGAAGGTTACTTTCAAGGAGGTAAGCGTCAGGGTGGCTTGCAAAAATGACAGCATCATCTGCGTAGAGCAGTGTTCACTGGTGGCAGGCAGTCAGTAGATTGTTAAGGAAGATGCTGAAAAGGAGTGGACCCAAGATTGAGCCCTGGGGTACTCCGGACCGAACAGGCTTCTGGTCAGAGATAGCATTGGAAATCTTCACCTGTTGAGATCTGTCCCCAAGATAGCTTCTAAACCAGGGCAGTGTATCGGGGAGAGATTAGCTTGTGAGAGCTGTTTAAAGAGGAGTCAGTGAGTAACCATGTCGAAGGCCTTGGTTAAGTCTACAAAGACTGCACCCACAAGACTGCCTTGTTCAATAGAATGCTGGACGTAGCTGGTGAATTCTGAGTGCGGTGGTGGTGCTGTGCCCTTTCCGAAAGCCGTGCTGTTGTTCACACGGTAGGGAGTATCTATCAAGATAGTCCACAAGTTGGTTGGCAACAATACGTTCGAGTATTTTAGAGACGGGTAGGAGGATTGATATAGGTCTATAGGAGGCAGTATAGCGCAGTGGTCTAAGGCTCTGAGCTGCAAATCTGGTGACATCCAGCAGACCAGACCTGGGTTTGAATCCCACAGCTTCCTGAGCAAGTCACTTAACTTCCTTATGCTCCCAGGTCGCACCTGGAAACAAGCTCTGGCTTAGTGTACCTTTCCCAGTTAAACAATTTCCCCTTTCTCCTTTCCCTTTCCTATAGTTGCTGTGTAGTGCATGGTCTCCAGATTTGTGAGCTGGGGTAACAATGGCTGTTTTCCATACCTGTGGGAATTGTGAGAGGGTTAGAGAGAGGTTAAGTAATTTAGTAATAGGTGAAACTACTTCCTCCATGGTGAGTGCGATTAGCTTGAGGTCTAAAGAGTCACCACTGTGTCTGGACTTACCCAGCACATTGTTTAGTAGTTTCCTGACCTGGGCCACTGAGACACGTTTAAAGTAGAAAGGGGGGTGATGATTTGTCTTGGTCTCAGGATGATGTGCTGCCATTAAGGTGGTATCGTCAAAGAAATCTTGTGGTAGCACACTACTTAGGTCAGTGAAGGCATTATTAAAAGTATTCGCTATTGTGAGTGGGTCAAGTATGGGGGTACCATCAAGGTTTAACATTGCGGGAGCCTTTTTGGGTCTTTCCCCAGAACATCGTTGATATTTGCCCAGAATTTCCTGCTGTCACCCCAGGTATTGGTAAGTTGCTTCTTGTGGTGATTGCTTCTTGCTTTACGGATTTCCCGAGTGCAGGAGTTTCTTGCAGCTTTATAGGCTTGCCAGTCCTGTAGCTTGCCAGAAGATTTAGCACAGTACCAGAGGTGGTCCCTCAATTTCATGTTGTCTATCAGCCCAAGAGTAATCCAGGGATGAACAGTGCCGCGCACCTTCATTTTCTTGAGGGGTGCATGAACATCACAGGCAGCATTGAACATAGTGATAAAATGGTGGAGTAATACATTAGTGTCTGTAGAGGAGTCAAGTAGTGACCAGTCTTGACAGCGTAAGTGTTGTTTTAGGAGTTCCAGGTGGCCACGTCTTAGCACTCTGTTGTAGACAGTTAGAGGCGGAGGAGCATGGAATTTGTTGGTCCAACTGCAAGTAACAGGGGAGTGGTCACTGAGTGAGTCAGGGTGCACACTTACATTGGTGACACAGTCAGGGTGATTAGAGATTATCCAGTCAAGAATGGTGCTTGTCCCAGTCTTATAGTTAATTCTAGTGGGAGAGCTGACCAGCTGAGTAAGGTGCAGAGCTGCCAGTGTGTCCTTTACGGGGCCACTGGAGGCAGACAGCCAGTTTATGTTGAAGTCACCAAGTAATATTGTCTCAGCGATGTGATTTTGGGCTCTCAGGTAGTCCAGGACTTTATGAAGACCAGTGGTAGGGTCGGTGGGAGGTACATAAACTGATAGGATTGTGAGAGTCTTGTGGTGAGCCCCCAGTAGCACTTTAATCGCTAGTACCTGGGTGGGGCACCCAAGGTCAGCAACAGGCAAGACCAGTCCTTTTAGAGTGTCTTTTAGATAGATAGCACAACCACCACCACACTTAGTCGACCTCTCCAATCTGAAGGTAGTGTAGCCAGGTATGGCAACTGTTGTGTCTGGTATTTTGGGAGATAGCCAAGTTTCAATGACAGAGAGTATGTTGGAGTTGTTTAGTGAGACCCAGGCTTTAAGGAGGTCGATTTTTGCACAGGAGGCTGCAAATGTTAATAGAGGCCAGGTGAAGAGTTCCCTGTTTCTGATGATTATCCTTTGTAATAAGGCGCGCTGGTCCTGGGTTGGGGTGGATGTGACCTGGTACCAGAAGTAGCAGGAGGGCGAGCCTGAGGAGGTATTCTCTAATCACTTTGGATGCTTGATTAGTAGCCATTCTGGAGCTATGCAATGATTTTGCATTCACTTGCACACCCAGGAAGTGGAAGATAATAGGTCCTGAGGTGGTTATGATGCAGGTAGGTGGGTAAGTAGAAGCCCAACAATCACGTTGAGGACTGAAAAATAGGGGAGACCAGGGCCCATTTGAGATGGAAAAATAATCCCCAGAAGTCCAGCCTATAGTGTAGTGAAGGCTAATTCCAGCCACAAAGTTGCGTGGTTGAGTCCAGTTAGGTACAGAGTTTCCAGAGGGACTGATCAAGAAGAAGATGATAAGAATGTGGTGCAGGACAACAATGTTGGGCATGAACGTAGTGTCAAGTAAGATTTAATTAAGGGAGAGGATAGAACAGCAAACACAGAAATGCACAGTCCAGTTTCTTTCTGTGCCACCTGGGCTATTAGTACAACTTATGACAGAAGTCACCCAGGGTCACAGCTAGGCAGAGATTTGACAAGAGGCTTTGGCCACGCAAGCCCTTGCAGGCATGCCCTCCCCAGCCCCATTACATTGATAGCCTGAGGCACACCTACTCAAGTACAAGTGCAGGATGTGAAATCCTTTTGTCCTTATGCTTCCTTTGTTATTTAAAGAGGTTGTTTAAAAGCCCACAAATAGATCCCTTAGGAGCAAGCCAGATGAAAATGTGGATTTGAGCAGTACCCAGAGTCACTGAATTTATCAGACTTAGTTGCTTGACTTCTATTTTGCTTGAGATAGCTTCCAAAAAGCTGATTTTAAACTGAAAATGCAATTACCTTGTGGTGATGTTTTGCAGAAATCCAGTCAAGGAGACCTTCACAGATGTAATGAGCAAGAATGGTGTACTTACTCCAAGCAGAAAATCATTGTAAATCCCCAAAAACAAAGCTACAGACACAAACACAAACAGCCACCCACACAGACCCAGGAGGTGAAAGTCCATAAAATGAGTGTGTTACAAGCGTGCGTTGGGCGGTTTCCACGCACACTCATAACTTCACGAATTTGCAAGATTTTCACTCCAGATTTTCAACATGACCATGATTGGTCCACCTGCTCGTACAGCTGCTGCTGATTGCAGCGCTTTTCACCATTGACTTTCCATTAGCTTGGAAACCTACTCTGCCTTGCTAAGCCCTCGTACGTTTTACCTGGGATCTAATTAATTCCTTGTGCATAAATGATTTATAGAACTTGCCTAATTTAGCTCTCCATGTACATTACTGCCTAGCCTGTTTCTAGTTTAATTCTTAGTTCTAATTATTTACTGTTTGAGTTTAGCTTGCTAGAGTCCTAGAATCTGTGCTGCTCCTAATCTGTTTACCCCCTCCTATCCTAACCTCCCTGTCTATTTCTTGCGGCTTTTCTGGTCACTGCTGGTGCCCTAGCCTAAATCCCCACTCAGTCAATCTCTTAACCTCCGTGCCCCCCTCCCAATGCCATCTTACCTCACTCCTCTTCTGCTCGCTGCTTGTAACCCTACCCCTGTCTCTGCTAATTTTCAACTTGTGGCCTCCACCCTCCTGGCCTTTGTTGCTCCTGTAACCCCACCCCTGCCATCTCCGGTGCTGGTAATCTGTATTGTTATCCTGCAACACCCCCAACCCCCTGCTGATGGTCTATAGTCAGCCACCCACCCACTTGCGTCTCCACTCCTATATTTACAGTTGTTTCTCTCCTCTTCCTCCCCAGGGGCTCGTGTCTGTGTGGCGCCCACGATTGCAGGCATAACCGATCGCCTGACCGCTTCTACGGCTGCCGCCGAACGCGCCCATCAAGCTACAGCCACCCTTCTGGTCCTCTGAGTCAGACTCCTGCCCCAGGTATTGCCACTGACTGAACTCTCCACTGATTGGCGCGGTGTTTCTGCAGGCTGACCGTGATTGGTCCCCCTGCTCGTACAGCCGCTGTCGATTGGAGCGCTTTTTACCATTGACTTTCCATTAGCTTGGAAACCTACTCTGCCTTGCTAAGCCCTCGTACTTTTTCCTCCCTCCCCCACCCCCTCCCAGGCCTCCTTTAAATACTCTACTTGCTTCGCCCTCTGTCCACGATCTCCCACTTGATTGGCTCACTGTGTCCCTGCACAGCTTTTTGTGAACTAGGCCTGCTGTCTCCTCCTCGTACTTCTCTGTGCATCTACCGACTTGTGCAAATACTGCTGTCTGCCCTGCAGGGTTGCCCACTGTATTTTCCTACTCTGTACTCCTCTTAACCCCTCCTTTGTCACTGGTCCCACTTCACAATCCCCAGCAAAGGTTATAGCTCTGTCATACATCCAACTAAAATAAGCCTGAATAAAACTGACTATCCCTATTATCTTTGCCTAAAAGGTCTACCCCAACCTAAACATTTGCTCTTAATTTCCTTTAAATTTTAGTGTGTCCTGTCTCCCTGGTACAACGTTACTGTACCCTGATCTGCTGAATATGAAACCTTATATGTTACTGCTTTTTCTTGTGCCATCCTTGGTCTTGTTCCAACTGTCTCTTCCCACTGCTCCCTGTACTCCCCCGTTCATCCCCAACCATCAGCCACATGAATACTTATACTCAAACCTTCTTCGGCTGACTACTATCTCCTGTGACCCCACCCCACTACTTTGCCTATGCCCTGAAAAACAGCCTTGTGAAATCAAGTACTTTTTGTCCCTTCCTACGCCACAAACTCTGGTATCTCCTACTATTGGCCCTATTGCTCTCGGGAGATGTTCACTACAACCCTGGCTCAGTTAATAACTTACTTAGTCCCCTTGCCTGTGCCAAAGGTCTTACTGTGGTGCACCATAATATTAGGAGCCTTGTTCACAACTTTGCTGAGTTGGAATCCTGGACTGCTCTCCACAAACCTGATATCATCTGCCTTACCGAAACCTGGCTCAAACCATCCACCCCGGACTCTCTTTGTTCCCTTCCATTATACAATCTGTTGCAACTTGACAGGCCTGGGCCCAAAAGAGGGGGTGGTACTGCAATCTATTTTAAAGAACACCTACACCTCTCTGCTATCCGCTCGTCCCCCCTCACGTACTGTGAAACGCTACATGCCCTTCTCACTTTTGGCTCCAAAAACCATCATATAGTATAGTCTACAACCCCCTGTCAAGTGGTCTAAATGGACTTGATGAGCTAATTAATCAGACCTCTTTGCTCTCAGGAAGAAATGAGGTCCTCATCCTTGGTGACTTCAACTTAAATTGGGTAGGTAGCTCCCAAACCTCATTTCTGACCAGGCTTCAAAGTCTCAACTTGCACTAATTGATCAGTGACCCCACTAGAACTGCCCTGCGTTCCAAATCTAGCACCCTACTGGACTGGGTTATGACCAACCACCAAGATAACATTATTGCCTCTGGCATCTTAGCTGACGCTATCACTGATCATTCCCCCACCTTTTGTGTATGGGGCAAGGTTAGACCTCCCCCGTCGAAGCCTCTCTTCGTTACATTCCGAAACTACGCACACTTTGACCCACAGTCTTTCCTACTGGATATTGCCACTATTAATTGGGCCCCACTTTTTATACCCAATGATGCACAATCTGCTCTGAACCTCTTCCAGACTCACTTCCTTGCGCTTCAGGAAAAACATTGTCCTCTCGTTACCCGGCAGGTAAAAAACAAACCTACCTAGTGGTTAAAGTCAGACCTTCTCCATAAACTATGCCAGAGAGACAAAAGGTGGCTCCACTATAAAAGCTCAGGACAAACCACTGACTTTCATTCCTATAGAGCCTTACGCAATTCCTACAAGAGGGAAATCAGAAAGGCCAAAAGTGCCTATTGCAAGGATCTTCTAAATAAATCCTGTGGGGACTCCAAAAAATTCTGGTCTCATGTAAAATGCTTCCTTGGCTCAAATCAAACTCCTACCCTAATGACATTTCTCTAAAAGGCATCCACTGCAACAATCCCAGAACCATTGCAAACTTTTTTAACACTCAATTTTCTGACCTCTCCAACTACACCTTCTCCTTCTCTGCCCAATTGAACCCAACCATCCTACCTGATATACCTGGGCCAAACTTTTACTTCAAGTCGGTCTCTAACCATGAAGTATTAAGACTTTTAAACAACATCTCTGAGTTTGCTGCAGTTGGGTCAGACAACCTAGAACCAAAGCTCCTGAAACTTGCTGCCCCTTACATAGCCGCACCTCTAGCAAAAATTGTTACCCTCTCCCTATGTTATAGCCATGTTCCGGACATCTGGAAGATAGCTAGGATCACCCCGGTTTTCAAAAATGGGGATCATAAAAATCCATCTAATTACAGGCCCATAGCTATCCTGCCCGTACTCAGCAAAATTCTTGAGAAACTCGTAGCCAATCAAACCATTGACTTTCTACAGAAAAATTATTTCTTACCCTTGCACAACATGGCTTTCAGAAAGGTCATAGTACCACCACTGCTTTGCTCAATTTCACGTCAGATACCCTTGAGACCATGGATATAGGCTCCCTTACTGGGGCAATCTTTATTGACATGACCAAAGCGTTTGATCTTGTCAACCACCCCATCCTCCTAGGAACTCTATGATCTCTTGGTTTCTCACCAAATGTCATTACATGGTTTGAGAGCTACTTATCGGATAGGTCTCAGTTAAATACAACTTCATGGTATCAGACTTAGCCACAGTAAACATTGACGTCCCACAAGGATCTATCCTTGGTCCCCTGCTTTTATCTGTATTTATCAACAATATCACCTCAAACCTCCATCAGACTGCCTCCTTGCTTTATGCTGATGATATTGTCCTGTATGCCAGTGCTAAAAACATTGTCTCCCAGGACTTTCAAAAAATTCAACAATGGCTATTCAGCAATAAACTTGTCTTAAATGTTGCTAAAACCAAAACAATGCTATTTGGCTCCAGTAATAAACTTAAGCATGCTCAGCCCCACTTCAGTGTCGCTACTGCTGATGGCTCACCTGTTGGGGTGGTTCATTCTTTCAAATATCTAGTATCACACTTGATCTGTCTCTAAATTTTGATCTTCACATTCAACAGACTTGCAAATTGGTAAATAGAAAACTTGGTATTTCCTATCGTACTAGCTATGTACTCACCCCCCATGCCAGCTTGCCATAGCGCATGGCATTCTACTGTCATCGCTTACTTACGGGGCCACAACTTATACCACAGCAGGTAAAATGTCTTTTCAGAAGCAGGATGTTACCTACAACAATATCTGTCGCTATGTGTCTTCCTCTCATCGGATGAAACACCACTGCCTTCTTTACGCTGAACTGGGCTGGCTCTCTCCTCCTGCATCCAGATCATATGCCCATGGCTCTGTCATTGATAATATCATCAGAACACAAATACCCAGGACCCTGGCAGGCCTATTCCGAAACCAGACACCCATCTATGGTCTACACTTGGCAGACAATGCCCCTGTTCATATTCCTAGACATAACTCCACCAAAAGTGCTAGTGCTTTTTCCTGCCATGCCCCTCAATACTAGAACTCCCTCCTGCTAACCATAGGCTCAGCGTCATCCCATGCCTACTTCAAAAAACTGTTATGTGACCATCTCGCTGATTCCTGTACATGCTCCTGTTTCGAACCTCCCTAGTTCCTACCCCTTCATGACTCCCCCACCATTACCTATCTCCATAACTTGCCTCATAAACATGCCCCATACTTTTCTCCAAGATTGTCTCACTTTCTGTTTCATTCTTGGCTCACTCCTCCTAATTTCCTCCTCTATCCCCTTACTCCACAATATCCTCCCTAGTCTGGTAGCCCTACTCCTATTTTTCTCCAAGCACTATCATATCTACCTGGTATAGACTATTAGAAAGTGTACAATCACCTCAGTGTTATACCCACTCCAATTAGTACTGGACTGTTGTTGTTTTGAATTTACCTCTTGCTCGTACCTTCCTATAATACCTACTCTGTAATTGTACTATAATTAGTGTATTCTTGTGCTTGTATTGTGTCCTTGCTCCTCAGAAATTGTCAATTTTTTGTACTTTATTCATTGTACTGTCACTGCCTCTAATGTTTTGTTTTTGTAACCTCCTGGGTCGTGCCTGAAAATAGTCATTGCTATGGCTAGTGCACCTTACCCGGTTAACAAAACAAAATAAATAAATGAAACATTGCCATTTTCCTGCACCTTCTTATGAACAGTACAGCTGTCATTTTTCACATCCTGGCTGAAATGTGTTTTCACACTTCCGGCACAGAATACTGCAGTCGCTGTCAGAAATCAGTGTTTGGGACAGATTAGGATCGCGCGAGCGAGACAGGGGGAGTGACTGAGCTCAACTGAGCTCTGTCGGGACTGCTGCAGATTTCTTTGTGGGCAGGAAAAGGCACTAACACAGGCAGGAGCCCAGTAAAAAAGGGCAGCCTGCAGCGCTGGGAGACACAGAATGAGTGAGTGGGGGGGGAGTGAGTGAGCTCAACGGAGCTCTATCATGACTGCTGCAGATTTCATTTTGGGCAGAAAAAGGTGGCAACCCAAGCAGGAGCCCAGTACAAAAGGCAGCCTGCAGCACCAGGAGAAACGGAATGAGTGAGTGAGACAGGGGGAAGGAGCGACCTCAACGGAGCTCTGTCGGGACAGCTGCAGATCTCTTTGTGGGCACAAAAAGGTGCCAATGCAGGCAGGAGACCACTACAGAAGGGCAGCTTACAGCGCCTGGAGAAACACAATGAACAAGTGAGAAGGGAAGAGTGAGCGAGCTCAACGGAGCTGTATCATGACTGCTGCAGATTTCTTTGTGGGCAGAAAAAGGTGGCAATGCAGGCAGGAGCCCAGTACAAAAGGCCAGCCTGCAGCACCGGCAGAAACGGAATGAGCGAGTGAGAGATGGGGAGTGAGCAAGCTCAACGGAGCTGTGTCGGGACTGCTGCAGATTTCTTTGTGGGCAGAAAAAGGTGGCAATGCAGGCAGGAGCCCAGTACAAAAGGACAGCCTGCAGTGTCGGGAGTCACAGAATGAGTGATTGAGGGAGGGGGAGTGAGTGAGTGAGTGAGCTCAACGGAGCTCTGTTGGGACTGCTGCAGATTTCTTTGTGGGCAGAAAAAAGCACCAATGCACGCAGGGCCCCTGTACAAAAGGGCAGCCTGCAGCAGTGGGAGAAACAGAACTAACAAGTGAAAGAGGGGGAATAAGCGAGCTCAATGGAGCTCTATTGTGACTCCTGCGGATTTCTTTGTGGGCAGAAAAAGGCGGCTACACAGGCAGGAGCCCAATACAAAAGGCCAGCCTGCAGGGCCGGCAGAAATGAAACAAGTGAGTGGGAGAGGGGGACTGAGCGAACTCAACAAGCTGTGTCAGGACTGCTGCAGATTTCTTTGTGGGCAGAAAAAGCCACCAACAGAGGCAGGAGCCCAGTACAAAAGGGCAGTCTGTAGCGCCAGGAGAAACAGAATGAGCGAATGAAGGAGGGGGGAGTGAGCCACCTCAATGGAGCTCTGTCAGGGCAGCTATGGATTTCTTTGTGGGCAGAAAAAGGTGCCAACGCAGGCAGGAGCCCAGTACAAAAGGACAGCCTGCAGCACCAGGACAAACAGAATGAGCACGTGACAGAGGTGCACTGAGTGACCTCAACGGACCAAAGCAATCAACATTCAGCATTGACAAATGATTTTTATTATCTGAAACTAGTGTGACAAGTTTAAGTTCCATGTTTTTCGTAGTCCTAGAGAGAAGAAGCTTGGTTTTTGAGGCCATTTTCTTATACCTATCTTTTGTATATGGTGTTTGTTTCTTTTTATATTTAGAGTACAGCTTCCTTTTTTTATTGATACTTTTTTTATAGTATAATTCCACCACAGTGGAATCCTTTTATTATTTTCATATTTTATGCTTTCTGGAACCCAGTGATTTATACAATGCTGGATTTTAAAATTAATCTTATTCCAAATTTGATCCAGTTCAAGGTTTTGAAATTAAACCTGCCAATTCCAGTCCCATAGATATTGCTTTATTTCATAGTATTTGGCTCTATAGAAATCCCTAAATTTAGATTTAGCCCTTAGTAGTCTGTTAGGTTGAACTTTAATATTAATAAAAACCATATCATAATCACTGTCGCCGAGAGGTGCAAGGAGTTTTGATTCTTCAGTATTTTCATCAAAGTTTGTAAAAATCAGGTCTAATATGTTGTCACCCCTTGTTGTAACTTTCACCTTCTGGACCAGATCATTTTGGATTATTATGTCAATAAAATCATTGTCAAGGTGGCTAATGCCTTCCATATTGTCCCAGTTTATTCCCGGCAGGTTAAAATCTCCCATAAGAATGTACTGTCCACGTATCTGCATATCTGCTAGTTCTGACAAAAAAAAACTTCTATTTTGTTCTTCATCCAAGTTGGGTGATCTATATCCCAAACCAATAATTAGAGGTTGATATTTAGTACTAATTGTTGCCCAAATAAACTCATTCTCACTATCCTTACAGTCCTTGCTAATGATTTGATTTGCAAGTAGATGGTTAGTGCAGTACAGAGCAAAGCCTCCTCCCCGTTTATTTTTCCTATGTTTTGTTATGCTGGTGTAGCGTGGTATATCCTTACAACATGCATGGCTGGTGTGCCACGTCTCAGTAACACCACATACAGTACGTCTATGGTGTGTTCAAAAAGGATTTGTTGTAATTCTCCCATTTTATTATTTAGGCTGCGGGCATTAATTAATAGCACTGATAGGTTGGGATTTAAAATTGCTGTATGATTTTGTTCCTGACTACTTGAGTCCTTATTTGAGACTGTTTCTATAGATGCTGCTACAGCAGATGTCCCCCCCCCATTGTTCTTAGTTTAAAAATCTGTTAATCTCTGCTTGTATTTTATTTCCAAGGTGGGTGCTGCCTCTTTTACTTGGATGTAACTCATCCCAGCAGAACAATTCATTATGATCACATTCTTCCCAACTAGTTATACATGTGATGTTTTGCCTAAGACACCATCTCCATAGCCACCCATTTATATATTTGCTTTTAGCATTTATGTATTCAGAGGCTCTTGGAGTGGGTAATATTTCTGAAATGGCAATATTACAGCTCATTTCTATTAGCTTGTTTACTAAGGACACATAATCCTGCTTGATTTTGCTAGCTGGATCATGTCTCGGGTTATTTGTTCCAGCATGGACTATAACGAGTGGGGATGGTTCAGAATTTTTTAATATAGGCTGTAGCATACAGGTGATGTCTGAGTGTTGCCCCACTAGAAGAGGATACTGTTCTATTCTGCTCGTCAAGGTTGCATATCGAATGATCTAGGTTTTTAACAATAGAGTCACCAAGGATGTTTATTTCTCAATCTCTTGTTTTTGGGGAGTATCCACAATCCTAACCTCAATAACATCCCCAATATTGTAGAGTTACAGACGCCCTGTGGTAACTTAATTATTTATTTTATTTATTTTTATTTATTTATTAATGTAATCAGTTTACAACCTTTGAGCCAACGGCTCATTTACAAAGGTACCTCGTCAACAATGGTAGATAATACAGTTAAAATAGAAAGCAGAGTACATACAAAGAAGAGCATCAATATAAACAGACACGCATAATGGCACCTGGTTACAGCAAACATTGGTAGTGTAATACAGAGCAAAAAATGGTATAATTGACAGCAGTAGCTGGGTAGTAAGTAAGTTATAGGTAGCATAGGGAATGCAACGTGGTTCTACCCATCAGTAGTGATACAGTTGGTAGAGGGAAAGCAACTGAAGTAGTGAGGTTGTTAGGAATAAGGAGGCGAGGGGATGGAGCAGCCCAGAGGGCATTGTCAGGGAGGAGGGGGTGGGGTTGGGGCATCCTTTAGGCACAGGAGCAGCAGCGCTTGCTGAATAGCTCACTTTTGAGGGCATTTTTGAAAGTGGAGATGGTGGGGGTAACAGTGACATCCCGGGGAAGATTGTTGTACCATGCAGGGGCTCTATGGCAGAACGATCTCTGACCAAGTGAGGTCCTAGCACGAGGAACCAGGAAGGTGGCTTTGCAGGAGGTCCGGGTGCTGACAAGGGGCTGTGCTGGAAGGAGGGAGGAAGTCAGCCCGGGGGGAGAAAGTCCAAGTAAGGTTTTTTTTGAAATGATGCACATTTGGCATAGTAGGCATTCATCAAGGTCAAGCATAGTTGCAAGGTCATAGAGTTGGCAGGTATGAGTGAGCTTAGGGGCCCCTGTGATAAGCCTGCAAGCCTTATTTAGGAGGAGGCAAATTTTGTTGAGGGCCGTCCTGTTGGCAGCCCCATAGACAGGCAGTCCATAGTCCACCAGGGAGAGTATGGAGGAAGTAACAGCAAGCCGGAGGGCATCAGGGGGGAGACAGTTTTTGTAACGTGCAGGATACCGAGTCGGATATTGGTTACAGAGGCGAGTGCGTCGATGTGGGTATGGAAGGAGAGTGCTGAGTCAAATAAGATCCCTAAGTACTCTATAGGATTGGACTTGTTCAAGTTGTAGTCCGAGCTGGAAAGTATCGGAGAGGGAGTTGGATGATTTATTTTGAGGGTGGGCGAAGAGCATGGTTTTCGATTTTTTAAGATTTATGACCAATCTATGCTCTTTAAGCCAAGCCTCAGCGCCGTCAAAGGCCCTTTGTAGGGAAACCTGGAGGGATGTGGGGTTACAGTCAGTGGCAAAGAGGACGGTATCATCCGCGTACAGCAGCATTTTCCCCGGGCATGCACTGGGCAGGGTGTTAAGGTAAAGCGAGAAGAGAAGGGGCCCCAGGATGGAGCCCTGTGGAACCCCTGAGAGGATCAAACATGGGTCAGAAAGAGTCCCACCAATTTTGACTCGTTGGGAGCGGGCGGAAAGGTAGCTGGAGCACCAAGCCAGTGGTCCAGAGGCAAAACCAGTGTGACAGAGGGCTTCCAGTAGTAGGGGGTGGGAGACCGTGTCAAAGGCCTTTGATAGGTCAAGGAACACAGCCCCCACCAGGGAGCCAGTATCCAAAGAGGAGTGAAGGAAGGAGGCAAATTCAATGAGAGCAGTGCTAGTACTGTGTCCTGTGTGGAAGCCATGCTGTTCAGGGCAGAGGATGTTGTATTTGGTCAGGTATTCAGTTATTTGTGCAGCAACTAGTTTTTCCAGTGCCTTGGAAAGGAGAGGGAGAATGGAGATCGGTCGATAGTTCCCAGCTAAGGACCTGTCACCCCCTTTATGGATCGGAGTAACCATTGCAGTTTTCCAAGAGGAGGGGAATTGTCCCAGGCAGAGGGATTTGTTAAGAAGGCAGGTGAGTGGGGTGAGGACTTGATCCAAGACCAACCGGAGAATTTTGTGGTCCAGGGAGACACCACTGGGGCTGTTGCCTTTTAGAGCATGAGTCAGGTGCAGTCTGGCTTCCTGGGTAGTAACCTTACGAAGGTGGAAGCAAGGGCGATGGAGGGCAGGGGTAGGATGGGGGGGTGGCTGATCAAAGAAGTTACTGGGGAGGATTGGGCTAAGGTCTGTAAAGGTGGTGTTGAGTAGGTTTGCAATGTCAGCGGGGTCTGTGATGGTGGTGTTGGTGGTAATCTGGGATGGGGGAGGGGAGCGGGTGTTCCCATTCAGTTGTTTGACCTTATCCCAGAAGGTACAGGTGCTCCCCCAGGAGGCAGTGAGGGTGGCCTGATAGTGGTCGGCTTTGGCCTTCCTGATTGCCCGTGTACACTTGTTCCGCACAGCATTGTAGGCCTGTCTGTCAGCTGGGCGCCTAGTTTCAGTGGCACGGTACCAAAGGTCGTCCCTGTGTCTGAGCAACAGTGAGAGAGCAGGGGTAATCCAGGGCAGGTTAGGTCTTTTGGAGCGGACGGTAGAGATGGGAGCAAAGAGATCGCAGGCTTTATTAAAGGTGGAGGTAAAGAAGGCAAGAGCGGTATCTATATCAGGTGCATGGAGAATCGGGGACCAATCTTGCAGTTCAAGGTACTGCTTAAGGTTTTTTAGGCCATAAGGTCTGAAACGCCGGCAAGGAATGCGCTGTGCAGTGAGTCGGGGTAGGGTGGTCAACCAGCGGAAGAGCACAGGGAGTGGTCACTGAGTGAATCAGGGAGGACTTGGATGTCCAGAATTTTAGGGGGGCGGTTAGTGATGATGACATCGAGGAGGGTGCTAGTACCTCTCTTGGGGTTCACACGAGTGGGTTGGGAGACTAGCTGGGTTAGATCCAGAGCAGTGAAGGAGTCCCAAGTGGGGGAGGATGAGGGACAAAGCCAGTTCACATTGAGGTCCCCAACTATGATTTTGTCAGCATTGTGGGGAAGGGTGGCAAGGTAGTCAGTGAGGGATAAAAGAGATGGGTTTTTGAGTCTGGGCGGTATGTAGGCAGTGGTGAGGTAAAAGGGGGATCTGGCGGGGTCCGGGGTAAGCTTAATGGAGAGGGCTTGGGCCCCATTTACAAGGACGGTGCAGGGAGCGATACCAGTGGTGAGCTCCTGGTGTAGATAAGCGCCCAGCCACCACCACGTTTGGTTACTCGATCCTCCACGATAAAGGTGTAGCCAGGAGGAAACAAGGGAGTCAGGGTGGAATTAGATAGCCATGTTTCCACCAGCGCAATGATGTCCGGTTTGTGCTGAGAGACCCAACATTGGAGAGTCGAATTTTTCAGGACGCTGCATATATTCATGGAGGCGATCAGCAGTCCAGGATGCCCTCCTGCAGAGGTGGTCCTGGTGGGTCCGGGATTGGGGTGGATATTGCCAGATAAGAGTAGTAGAAGGACAACAGTTCTGGCCAGGGCACGGTGGTATAGATTGAGCCTACGGCTAGGAGGAGTTGGGGTGGGATCGTGGAGGAGCAGGGGATAGGTAGGGAATTAACGCAGGGAGGGCAAGGATAGTGAGCTGTCCGAAAGGGATGGGAGGGAGGGGAGTGGCGAGGAGATGGGAGTTGAAGGTCAGTGTGCATGGACATAGTAGGGTGAGTAGGAACTAGGTTGGTGGGAATTAACGGTGAAATAGCCTGTGGCCTAGGGGAGATAAACGGCTGGAGGGAGGGGGGAACCAGGAGGAGGATGACGGGGAGGGAGTTTAACAGAAGGTGAGCAAGCATGGCGAGCAGGTGGTAGAGGAGTAGGGAGTTAAGATAGCTGTACTGCCTCCTAGAGAGTGTGGCTGCCACTTTAGATTAGTGGTAGTGACACGGACCCTGGTGGACAGGGTACAGGGTTCAAGTCCCAACTAGGGCAGCACAGAATATGCCTGGGAGGCGGAGGCCGTAGTCAAAGGGACAACGGGCTGGGAAATTGGCTCTGCAGGGTGGAATGTAGTGACTCCTAGTGGTCACTGGGTGTAGGTACAGGAGGAGGGGCAGGTCTAAGGGTGGTAATTGGAAGATAAAGGGAGGGTGAGGATGGGGTAGGGCAGAGGAGGGAGTATAGGCAGGGTAGTGCAGGAGAGGTGAAGGGAGGATTCCAGGATAGGTAGGCAGACAACAGGAAGTGCAACAGCAGTGGGGTCCCTCTAGTGGTGAGCCGATATAATCTGCAAATGAGAAAGTGGGGAGATAGAAATATTAGCAGACAGGAAATGATGTCAGTGGCTGGTGCCTATAAAGGAAATGCTGGCGGTGGGTGGGTGGAGGGATGGGCTAACCCCCCTCACAGACGCTGCTGATGCTGGGTGAGGTAGTTTAATTACCTCTGTGCAGCCACTGACAGATCCAGGCCCCTGGGGGGGAGGCAGCTGCCAGAGCCCGGGTGCTTTTCTGGGCTGGGTCTGGCTGGGTGGAGGGCGATGCGGCATGGGTCTGTACTGGGCATGTTACTTAATGAATTTATATTCACTGGTAACTTCTCAGCCTGCTCAACCTCCTTTGAAGTCTGTGAAGATGCAATTTCCTGCGGTAGTAATAGGGAGTCATCATTTAACATTAGCTTGTCTTGATCTAAGGGGTCAAATCTATTTTGGGTGGTCATAGAGAAGGCATCTGCCCATCTACCCTGTGTGTTGTTTTAGAGACTTGTACTAAATACCAATCATTATCAGTGTTACAGACTGTTCCCTCCTCCCTAATACTTTTCTTAGATGACTGTATATATCAAGTTAGTCTGTAGGGGTGGTGAGGTATCAGGTGTCACTATAGTTACTATCAAGGGGCAACCAGCTGATACAGAGTTTTGAAAGCTCTGCATTAGGGGGTGATATTGGTTTAGTTAACATATTGTTTGTCATGTTAACTTCCCTATATCTTTTGCTTATATCCACCTGACTAGCCTCTAGTCTCTTTAGTCTAATACCAAACATAGCAACTTCCTCACTCATATCAGCATTTTGTACACATTTTGTACATATACTACCTTTGTTATCCAGTCAAAGAAAACTATCAAGTTGGTCTGACAAGACGTCCCTGCTACAAATGCATGCTGTTTACTGCCCACTGCTCACTATAGTCCACAAGGTCCTCTTTGATCAGTTTACTGACTACAGACGTAAGACTGACAGGTCTGCAATTCCCTGGTTGCTCCTTGTCCCTCCTCCTCTCTTGTATAGCAAGACTGCATCTGCCGATTACATACACAAGGCACTAAATCGAAACATGCTAGTGGGGTCAATTTTTATTGACTTCACAAAAGCATTTGACACAGTCAACCACGCTCCTCTAATCCAGCAGCTGCAGTTTCTTGGCCTTTCAACTACTTCGGTTGGCTGGTTCCACGACTATCTCTCCCGCAGATCTCAGTGTGTTAAAATAGGAGCAGTGGTCTCCTCAGCTAGGGAAGTTGCCTTGGGATTTATCCAAGGGTCCATACTCGGGCCATTGCTTTTTAGTCTGTTTCTGAATGTTCTTCCAGAAGCCTGTCCTAGCAAAATAATACTGTATGCCGATGACACAGTCATCATTAACTGCCACCCCGAACTTGTCCAACTCCAGAAAAGCCTGCAGTTTTCCATTCACCAGCTTGAGGACTGGTTTTACAAACAAAAGTTACTGCTCAACTATAAAAAGACTAAAACCATGTTCTTTTCAAGTCACCAGCACAAGATAAGAAACCCACTACTTAACATCACAAACAACAAGGAAGCCCCCCCCCCCCCGCATCAGGTCATTTGTTTTAAGTACCTTGGAGTCCAGATAGACAACACTCTATCTTTCAAGGATAACATTGAGCTAGTAGTAAAAGCAGTCAACATCAGACTTGGTGTCCTCTATCGACACCGAAAATACCTTACACCCACAGCCCTCCGCCTCTCCGCTGCCGGTTCAATCATATCCATATTTGATTACGGACTAGTAGTATACAGTGGCAGCCTCTGAAACTGCCCGTAAATGGGTGGCCATGGCAATCAACAAAGCATGTCAGCTGGTCCTAGGGGCTGATAAATTCACACACGTGTGCCCTGTACGAACAAACAAACTGGCTCAACATTAGTGACAGGATCAAACTGCAAACATACTTACTGGGGAAAAAATCCCAGTTAGGTTTACACCCCCCTTACATACAGCAAATCATCCAACCAGCTCACTCACTTCATTACACCAGGGACACTGCTAGAAGCTCCCTCAGCGTCCCTTTCAGAAGGACATCTCTCAGTCAGCATTTTTTCATCTACAGGGCTCCCCTCTGGCTTAACAAGCTCCCAGTCAAGGTAAACAACGCCAAGAACTTCCCAACCTTTAAGCATGACGTGAAACAATTTCTAGTAAATACTAGAACTTGTGAATATTGACACTTATCCGGTAATACCACCCCTTTGTTAGGCACTTGCTGATCCCATAAGTTCCCCAAATTGGGTTATCTCGACTGTTTAACTCATTTCAATTTGAGAAAACTGCCTCGTATACTAGATCATATTTCTACAGATTCTCCTACCTGACCTGCTCTCAGCTTTCCCCTACTGTAGCTCCCATAATTCCCAGTCCCTCTTAGGGCCTATTATCCAGCTCCTACCCCCTTTTCCCCTCCCCTTCCCTTTCAGTAATGCCACCCTAATTTGCCCTTTCCTCTTGCTTTCTTCCCCTCTAATTCCTCCTCCCTACTGTTGCCCTCCCTCCCACTCACCACTCTCTTCCACGCCTCTATTGGTAGACACCAGTAAGAAACAGTACCTCTTTTGAGGGACAAAGCCGATTCCAAGGTAGCTTCTGTGGCCCCCTAAACTTGTACTCAGTAACTTCCTGTTACCAAGCACTTAGCAACTGTCTTGTTTATCTAATTTCCCTATGTTAGATATCTGAACCTGTGTCTCGGTAAATTGTACCATCATTGTTGTTGTATTGTCTCTGACGTGGAACCTTTGTAAATGAGCTCCAAGCTCAAAGGTTATTTCTGAAGCTCAAATAAATAAATAAAAATAAATACCCTCCAGTCTTTTGTAACTACCCCTGTCTGAAATTAGCTATTGACTAGCCCTACCAGGGGCTCAACCAATTCCGCAGCCAATTCTTTGAGCACCCTTGGGTAACTCCCATCCAGCACTAGGGCATTATCTATCTTTAGGGCTTCAGTCCCCTTCTGGGCCCTTTCTCTAGAAGCAAACTGACTCTCCAACTTTTGCATAATGGTTACAGGACATTGCCAATAGAGCCAGTTGTGAGAGACTAGCACACATCAGCAATGATAGACAGGATACATGACAAGATATACAGGAACCCTGCTTGCAATCCAAATATTGAAAGCTTACTTAACAGTAACTCATATGGGATTTCTTTTTTAAGTTTTAAACTGTCTTTTATATTCATGTTATTTACCCATCTCTGTACATTGTCTATTGAGCTGTTATTGTCTTGTTATGAACTGAATTTTTTTGTTACATGAATTAATTTGTTGCATGTTACAAATTCAATAAAATATTAATTACAAAAAAAAAGAAGAGGTAACAGACTCAGTCCCCTGCCCTACATTTTTTTGTGCCAGCCATAAGAATTCCCTACATTTTCATCACTTCCACATATGTGCCTGAATGATTCAAGACCTCCCATGTGGATCGTAGAATCATAAATTGGCACTTATGTTATGGGAATATGAGGGCAGGGAGGCTACCACACATTGCTTTCTGCCACGGTTGACGCCAACAGCAAAAAACACAAAAATGTGTTTCCTATGTCTGGTCATTGAGTCATAAAAAAAATTGGAAAATTCCTATGCCCTAAATAAAACATTGCTCACTGCAGCCTGAGGCAGGGTTGGTGAGAAATTACAATGTGACCAGGAGAACAGCAGGCTTGCTTGTTGGCTTTGTTGCTCAGCTGGCTACAAAACACTTGAATGGGATTCCTGTGGCCTGGGTTCAAATCCCAGCTATGTCCTTTTTTTCTTTCTTTATAAAAAAGTATAAAAATTGTATTTACTTTTCCTGGTGGTGGGCCAATCCAGTGGAACCCTGTTTGTTTGTTTGTTTATTTGTTTATTTAGTGTTTGTTAGTTTTTGGTAACCTGGCAAGCCCACTGAAACAAAAAGTCTTATTTTCAGGGGCAACCTGGAATTAGTTACAGACAGAAATACACACGGTGTACAGACGTTAAGTTACAAAATGCAAAAAGAAGATCCAGGGCAATTGCAAAAATTGTTGAAACAATGGATGAGACATCCAAGGTATACAAATTATCACATTATTAGTCATGAGATAGAGGTCCAGATATTCAGAAATGCACCAAACCCCGGCGCAGGTCCGGCGCAGTGCAAATCCGATGTGCCATGGTACAACTGGAGCCATATTCAGAGGTTGCACAGGTCAAACTGCGACAGTGCAACATGGCTGAATATGGCAGAGCTGCACCATGGTGCAAACAGAGGTGCGTCCTGGCCCCATCAGAGATGCCCCAGTGCACCCGTGGCAGCAGAGCAACAGAGGGGGCAGGGCACAGAGAACAGACCCAATGACAGGGCCATGGCAGCACAGTGACAGGCCACAGGAGGCCTCCACCAGCAGGGCACAGCAGGGCACACACAGGCACCCTGACACTGGACCCCAGAACTCAACAGTGGCATGGACAGCAGGTGACAGGAGGTTCCAACGGCCAATGGAGGGCCACCAAGGGAGCCCCCTGGCAGGCTGCTGGCTGTGCTCCACCCCCCGAGACCATAGCAGGCCACACCCAGGACCATGTAGCCAAGCACACATGCATGCCACACAGGGAGCCCGCACAGTAGGCACTGAACAGGCCGGGTGACAGGCAGCATGGCAGACCACATGGCACAGGCCACACAATGCCAGGCAGAGGACCCCAACACAGTGTGCAGACAGTACCTGACCAATGACCATGGCCGTGAGCCACCACCATGCACACACCTGCCACACACCCCTGACCACCGCCCCATGGGCACCCCAATGAACAGCCACCAACTCAGGGGATGGACACCACCACAGCAGGACAGCCAACAGCACACAGCAGGGAACCACGGAAGCACAACACGTGCCCCCACACATGCACACAACATGGACAGACACTGGGCCACTGCAGCATGGCACCTCATGCCACCTGTAAAGCACACACACACACACACACAGGCAGGTATGCCAGACAATATATATGTATGGAACAACTATGTACAGAAACAGCAGGGGCTAGAGAAGGGTAGGAACAGTGAGGGAAGGGGACACGGAACAGGGACTGTTCAGTGGGAGGGGGTACTGTAGGGAAAGGCCCGACAGGGGAAACAGGGGACACAGGGGCAACCCTAGTGATGGCCCCAGCCAGCCACCCTGGCATGCCATCCCTCACTCCTCCCTGCTGCCAGCTTGCCCTGCATGGCCACCACCACCCCAAGTATGCCCGAGACCATGAGCAAGGTCTGCCACATGAGCCAGCTCAGCATCTGGCATGGCAGTGTCCGCACTGGATGCTTGACCCATATAGCAAGGGACAAGACAGGTGCCCAGTGGAATGGCCCAAGGAACCATGCCCACCCACAGTGCGCATGTGTAGAATAGGGAATGCACCATCATGTGCGAAGTGCACATTGCCGGCCCTGTGCAGCCTGTACTGTGCCGCTACATAGTGCTGTTTGTGTGACTTGCGCGATTGACACCATGTCGGCATGGTGCACATGCGCACTGCAGGCCCAAGTACCATGCACGTGTGGGCATTGCACCACTGCTTGCTCCTGTGCAATATCTCGATGTTCAGACACCGCATGCAAATGAGCTCATCAGCCAATGCGTGGTGCAGTGGGGTGCATTAGCATATCATTACCGTTGCGCACAACCTCATTTGCATGCGTTGCACCACATAAGCGCCACCGGTGCGGTGGATCCTGCAGCAGCACACCATGGGCAGACAGCACTGCAGGGTGGGATGGCCCAGGGTGATGCTGCCAGGGCCTCAGTGGATATGCGCTGTCACCTGCATGGAGCATGTCATGGCTAGCCCTCTGCTATGCTGTGCTGCGCCCCTTACCTATCCCTAGCACCCACACCACCATGGATACTCTGCCCACCCCATCCCCAGCACTGCGATGCCCATTGCACCCTGCCCATGCCACACACACCCACTGGGTGGCCTGTGGGGTCATCACCACAGTCATATCCATAGCACTGCACAGGGCTGTGCCAGTTGAAGGCATCCTGTGCACTCCCAGGGTGTGTGGCGCAGGCATTGGTGTGTGCCCCATGGCATTGCACACCACCTGGCAGGTGATGCTTGGGCACCCCTTCCTATTGCTATACACCAGTCCCACAGGGCCAGGTGGTATGCAGATGCCCATGTGGATGCAGGCACTGGCCCCACTCATGCCAGGCATGCATGCCATGCTGTGGCTGTTCTGCAACAGTGCTGTACACTCTGCCTCTGTGCTGGGGAGATGGCTGCATTCCACAGCACGTGGCAGCACAGCAGTGGAGACCTCTGTGGGGAGGCGGGCCGTAGCCACCAGGGTGATGCCCTATGGTCCCCCTGTTGGTCCTTGGCCGGTGCCCATGGTGAGCAGGCACATGACAACGGTCACCGTCATCTCCACGGACATGGCGTGGCTCCGTCTGGTGGGTGCCTGCAACTCCACACTGCCCAGCTCGCAGGGCTGCCTCAGCATGGCCCTGTTAAGGCAGTACCGGCCCACGATCTCAGTGTCACTCTTGATCTTACTTCGAGATACAGCTCTTGCAGCAGGTAACACCATTAGGACTGAAGCTGGCAGGCGGCAGGACCCCACGGAATTCTTCTAGCTAGCTAACTTCAGCGGGGACGTCGGTCCCGCCTCCGACGTCAGGTGTAGTACATAAGGGGGCGGTTCTGCTAGATTCCCCAGTTCTTTTCCCGCCATCGACTTGCATGTCTCGACCCTTCGGATCGTTTCTAGCGCGCGACGCATGGTTAAGTTCTTCCTTCAGGAAAAAGTTCATTTTTGGCTCAGTTGCTGTCTGATGTCCTCTCCAACCTCCGAGAGGCCATCCCTCAAAGTGCGCCCTGTGGGAGCAAATCCGCTTCAAGGATCCTCGATTCGCCTGCCCTCGGTGCCTAGGCCCAGACCACGCCATACACCCGGGTCCTGTATTTCTGCCAGTGGTTCAACAGCCGACCCGGGTCCATCGCCAGAAGGCTCTGCAGGCGCTCCTGCTTGAGGAGAAAGTTAAGGCCATGGACACCTCAAGGGAGTTCTGCTGAGAAAGCCGGAAACATTCTGAGAAGCACAGGAAGAAGGCTCCATCCAGGCCCCTGCCGGGCCTCCGACTCCGTAGTTCGGCTCCGGTCCGACCATTCACCATCCCGAGCCCGTTCTCAGCCTCCCTCTGCTGCGGTGAAGAAACCTTCGGGCTCCTCTTCCTCCTCACAGGCCAAGACCTCCAGGCCCTCTTCGTCCTCTGCTTCCAAAGCCCTGGTTAGGTCTGGGGACCATCATCATCACCACAAGTCGGGTTCCCGCCATTCCGAACCCGACGTCAGGTCTGCCTCCTTGCTTCCTCCTCCTCTCCTCCCCAGTGGAAGACCAAGGAGCTTACCTCGCTTAAGAAGCCATCAGACTCGACGTCGGCCCGTCCGACGTCGGCCACTCATCACAGGTCCCAGGAGCCGTCGACCGCCAGACGCCCGTCGCCGGTCAGGCCTTCACCCTCTCGGTCATCGGCAGGAGGGCCGATGTCCACATGAGTTGAGAAGAGGACCCCGACGCCTCCTACTGACGTCGGTCAGGAGACTATCACGGAGGAGGAATTGATGCAGCCCGAGGACCAGACGGGCGAACCCGGTCCTGTCGAGCCTCCCAGGGAACCCTCCCCACAACCTGAGGCCCCTGAGGAGCCGACGCCGGAACCCGACGACCAGCCACCGGCACCCGGTCCGTCATCGGGCCTTTCCTTTTCTGAGGTTAAGGAGCTCTTTACCTACTGGTGGGATACCATTAAAAAGGATGTGGTTCCCACACCACCTCCTCTACCTCCTCCTCCTCCTACGCCACCTGCGACCCCTCCGGCCCCTGCGCCCCCTTCTCCATCCGGGGCAGCAGGCCGAGTACCTCTCCCCCAGGAGCCTACGGACCCTCCAAGGGAGAGACCAGATAGGAGACCTCCGTCTAGATCCTCTTCAGGGTCACCCAGTCCTAAGAGACCCAGAAGACACCGTTCGCCTTCGACGGAGGATACAGGATCGGAGTCCTCGATAAGATCCAGATCCCTCTCTCCCCTTCTGATCCCCTCTCTGGACCCACATGAGCTTCCTAGATCTCCTCCGGATGACCCATCGTTCTCGGAAATCATGAGACATATCCAAGAGAACATGGGCTGGGATGCAGAAGAGTTAGACCCTGAGAGACTACGCCTTGCTAGATATCTTCCGAAGAAGGATCCCAAGCCTGTGGTGATACCACCCTTGGTGGACATTTTTGTGGACATCACCAAGGCAGCGTGGAAGCATCCACACTCACTCCTGTCGATGCCGAAGAAAGCTGACCGCCTGTACAAGGCTCCTAAGGAGGACCAGTACTTGGCTCAACATCCTCTGGCCAACTCTCTGGTCATAACAGCCTCTCATGACCGGTCCCAGAGTCCACAACATTTGAGCACCCTGCCACCAGACCCGGAGTCCAAACAGCTGGACGCTATGGGCAGACGTACGTATGCTTCCACTACCTGCGCCATCAGATCCCTGAACTACTTGATCCACATGGTGCAGTTCCAAAATGCTTTGTGGGAACAGGGACTGGATCTGGTGGAGAAATTGCCAGAAGGTGAGCAGGAGGAGGAGATGTTGCAGCTCCTCCATACGGGTTCAGACGTGGGAACCCAGGTGCTGCGAGCCGTGTATGATTCCGCGGACTCCTCGGCCAGAGTGGCAGCTTCAGGCGTATGCCTCCGGAGGCACTCATGGCTTCGTGTCTCCGGATTTACCCCGGATGTCTAGAAGAACATCATGGATGCCTATTTCGAAGGAGAAGTTCTCTTTGGTGCACCCTCTGAGAAGGTTCTCACCAAGCTCCAAGAGGCCGGGAAGGCGGTGAGGTCGGTCCAGGCAATGTACCGACCAAAGCTTAGTTCCTTTCGTAGGAACCAAAGCCGTTTTCTTGAATGGACACAGAGACAACAGTCCCGCACTGGTCCACAACAGAGGGGCTCCAGTTCCTGCAGAGCCCAGGGAAGACAGCCCGTGGGCAGAAGTCAGCGTCCCACTAAGCTGGCTCAGCCCGCAGCTCCCTCCGCCGCCACAGCTTGACTCCTTCCCGGCCCCCGCCCCTCAGGATCAATGGGACATCAAGATCGGGGGTCATATTGCGAATTACCTGCCAGGATGGCAGTCCATAACCACCGACAGGTGGGTTCTTCAGTTGGTCGAAAAAGGCCACTTTATAGAATTCGAAGACAAGCCACCCTCGAGGCCTCCTCTGCTCTCCCTTTACTCGGGTCAGCACAAATTGCTTATCAGGCAAGAAATACTCACGCTCCTGCAGAAGGGAGTGGTGGAGTATGTTCCAGAGAACCAGATAGATTCCGGATACTATTCCCACTTCTTTCTGGTTCCCAAGAAAACAGGGGACCTCTGTCCAATCTTGGACCTCAGCGACCTAAATACGTCAGTCGCCTACAAATGATTTCACATGGTGACCCTTCCGGGCCTCATTCCCATGCTAAAGCAGGACATCTTAGCATCCCTAGACATGCAGGATGCCTACCTGCACATCCCTGTGGCTCAAGCGCACAGGAGGTTCCTGCGCTTCGAGTTCCTCGGCTACCATTTTCAGTTCCGGGCTCTTCCGTTCAGACTGTCATCGGCCCCCAGGGTCTTTACCAAGTGCATGGCAGTCGTGGTAGCGTCCTTAAGGAGACAGGGCCGCTATGTGTTCCCGTACTTGGACGATTGGCTTCTCATGGCCTCCTCCAGAGAGGCATTGTTGTTGGCTATTCAGAGCACTCAGGGCCTGTTCCAGTCTCTGGGCATTCTAATCAACTATGAGAAGTCTCTCCTCATACCGTCACAGAAGCTGCAGTTCATAGGCGCAGTTCTGGACACCGTTCAGGGGAAAGCATTTCTCCCAGATGACAGAGTGGAACGCATCAGATCCCTCATCAGGGATATCTCAGCGAAGAAGACTGTCCCTGCCAGGCTGGTCCTTCGTCTGCTCGGACACATGGCTGCGGCCATTCCGACAGTCCCTTTGGCAAGGCTCCACATGCAGGTAACTCAGTGGATGCTCAAGGTGCAGTGGGACCAAAGGCAAGACCACATGCAGCATCCGGTCAGAATCACAAATGCCATGATTCGAGACTGGCAATGGTGGCTAGACTTTCTGCGGTTGTCCCGTTTACAGCACCATCCCCGGAGATAATCCTCTCTACAGACACCTCAAGGCTAGGGTGGGGAGCGCACTTGAACGGGTGAGGTCCCAGGGAACATGGTCCCCTCAGGAAGCCCACCTCCACATCAACGTGCTGGAGATGAGGGCGGTTCTCTATGCTCTGCAGGCCTTTCAGTCAGAAATCCCGTCGAGCACTCTTCTGCTTCAGACAGACAACACGGTGGTGATGTATTACCTCAACAAACAAGGAGGTGCACACTCTTACCCCCTTTGCAGGGAAGCTATGAGAGTGTGGGATTGGGTAATTTGACACGGCGTGACCTGATTGCAGTTCACATTCCCGGAGTGGACAACACAATCGCAGATGGCCTGAGTCGTTCCCAGGCCAGAGTCCACGAGTGGGAACTTCTTCAAGGGGTCACAGAGGATCTGTTTCTTCAATGGGGCACTCCAGAACTGGACTTATTCGCTTCCCCATCCAATGCAAAACTGCCCAATTTCTGCTCACTAGATCCAGGGCCTGGTGTTTTCTGGCAAGACACGTTGTCCCTCTCCTGGGCAAACAGATTCCTCTACGCCTTCCCTCCCTTCGATCCAGAGAGTTCTTCTCAAACTGCGCAGGGAGCACACAACAATGATCCTGATAGCGCCTTTTTGGCCCAGACAGATCTGGTTCCCCTTGCTCACGCAGCTGTCCCGGGAACCTCCGGTCCCGTTGCCTTTCAGCTCCCACCTCTTGTCTCAGGAGGAAGGTTCTCTAGTCCACCCGGACTAACACTCACTGAACCTGCATGCATGGCTCCTAGAGACATAGCCATTTTAAACCACAGCCTCACAGAGGTGGTGGAAGTCCTTTCCGCGGCCAGAAAGCTGGCAATGCATCTGACATCACGCCATGAAATGGCCATTTTGCCTGTGGTCACAAGCACGTGGCCTTTCCCCCCTAGGTTGCCCGGTGAAAGCGGTATTAGAATACCTGCTCTCCCTTTTCCATTCCGGTCTCACCTACTCCTCTATTAAGGTGCACCTCTGTGCTATTTCTGCTTACCACTTTCGGTGGGACAGCACACAGTGGCGCAACTTGATGCCTCTCGAGACTTTCTGAGAGGGGTGTTACACCTTAGGCCACCCATTAAGGACCCTGTTCCTCCATGGGATTTACTCTTTGTCCTGGAGCAACTCACGCTTCCCCCTTTTGAACCTGCCGCGGATTGCGAGCTGCGCTTCCTGTCATGGAAAACGTTATTTTTAGTTGCTGTTACGTCAGCAAGGAGAATTTCCGAGCTTCACGCTCTAATGCGTAAGGAACCTTATTTGATTTTCCACCAGGACAGAGTGTCCCTGAGGACGAATCCTAAGTTCTTGCCTAAGGTGGTCTCTGCACTCACTCTCAATCAGGACATTGACCTGCCTGTATATTTCCCTAAATATTCTAATAGAGGAGAAGCACTGCTCCACACCCTGGATGTTCACCGCTGTCTAAGGTATTACCTGAACAGGACTAAACAGCTTTGCAAGTCGGAGCAACTCTGTTTCCTTCGCTGAGAGGATGATGGGCCAACCAGTATCGAAGCAGTCCCTTTCTCGCTGGCTTGTCCAGTGTATATCATACTGCTATAATACTAAGCAGAAGCCCCTCCCGGGTACAGTCTGGGGCCATTCCACTAGGGGGGTGGCTACCTCCTTTGCAGTACTTCGCAACGTCTCCTCCTCTGCCATTTGTGCTGCAGCCACTTGGAGCTCTGTGCATACTTTTATCAGGCATTACAGCCTGGACATTGCTTCATGGTGACGAGCCGGTTTCGGCCTGGCTGTGCTACAGGGTCTCCTGTCCTAGAGTCAGGACTTGGTATGGATTTTCCTAGTTTCCTCCTCCCAGAATGCTTACAAAGCGTTATGGCTTGGAAATCAGTCCTAATGGTGTTACCTGCTGCAAGAGCTGTATCTCAAAGTAAGATAGTACAGTTACGTAAGAACTTACCGTAACAGTAGATCATCGAGAACAGCTCTTGCAGCAGGTACCTTCCCACCCACCTTCCCCCTTGGAGGAGGCATGGCTTACCGAGCCTTTGGCAGGGGCTTACGCCCTTTTGTCTTCTGATGGTGGATCCTCGGTCTCCCATTCTGATGTCGTCCTGTGGCCGGAAGTCTCTGGCGGGAGAACAGGGGAATCTGGCGGGACCGCCCCCTTATGTACTACGCCTGACGTCGGAGGCGGGACCAATGTCGGGGGCGGTCCCCGCTGAAGTTAGCTAGCTAGAAGAATTCCGTGGGGTCCTGCTGCCTGCCAGCTTCAGTCCTAATGGTGTTACCTGCTGCAAGAGCTGTTCTCGAAGATCTACTGTTACGGTAAGTTCTTACGTAACTGTACTTTCCCAATGGTGCTGCGGGCACGACACCACCTGTGTCGAGCATGCCACTGCTGGGCCCTTCGGCAGCCACGTAGCTGTTCCTCCTGCCACCTCACACCCCTCATTACCGCCATCAGGACGGTCACACTCTCCGTGTCTCCTGCTATCCACTGTCCCCTGGGTGGTTCACTGCTGGCTGTGTGCTACCCTGGTACAGAGGCTTTGTGTCTGTGTGTCTGTGTGTCTCTCTCTCTGCCCCTCTCTTCCCCTCCCACGCCACCTCTCTGTCCCTCTCCCTCTGTGTCTGGTCATATGTGTGTGTGTGTGTGTGTGTGTCTCTCTGTATCTCTCCCTCTCACTCCCACTCTTGGCGCAACTGCTGTCTGTGTGTTTGGGCCCTGTTTTACTAGGAACATATCTGGTCAGAGCAACTTCAATTTGCTCCACACCTGCTCCATGGTTTCATGGTTGAATATGCCACTGCGCTGGATATTTATGGGACCGCCCCCTGCACTTGCACTGCATCCATTATAGTTGCGTAGCAGCGCAATGGATTTTGTGCTGCACAATGGCTCCCACTGAATATGGCTCCTTGGTGCAAATCCGCACTTGCGCCGGCGCAACTGATCTGAATATCTGGGTCCTAATCTACAAGGTAAAGGGACAGAGAAGCAGAACACCCTAAGAACACTTTAAATGCTAATTAAAAACATTCTTGTAATGGATGTGCTAAAGAAGGGAATCAGTGAAAACAATGAAAAAAGGTCAAACCAATACTTAGCAATGAAAGCAGACCAAACTGTGGACCACTACATCATGTAAAACAACATAAAATAACTTTTTTATGTAAAGTCACCCTCCCAGCTGCCTAGGGGATTTTAGGTAGTACAGTTGCCTGGAGGGGGGAGTAGGGGACCTACACAAGAAACTGACAAAAACTGCTTATTTGACCTTCTGAGCCTGAGGTGACCTCTGGGGCTCCATTGACTCATGGCAGGGATAACAAAGCTGTGGATTAAATGGGATTAACAGAACTTGGAAATAACAGAACAAATGTCCAAACAGGGGTGTAAAAACAAACAGGAGCCTTTATTCCTCCATGTGAGCTTACATACAATGGTACTTCTGCCAGTGGGCACAGTTCATATTTTCACCACAGGGTGAACATCATCTTGGTTACCTTGGGGTTGGATTCAACCCTGGAGGGGTACAATTTTTAACACAGCTTGGTCCCACCGGGGGCTCTGACACTTTAGAAGTCCCCCACCCCTGCTGCGTGGGTGGGGACTCCATGAGCATCTTCTAGCTCATTTCAGAGGGACTCTAGAAGGGCAGGTGTGCCTTTTTGCAGATGATGCTGAAATCTGCAATAGGTTAGACACTCCGGGGGGGGGAATGAATGGGATCTAGGAAAGCTTGAGGAGTGGTCAAGAATGTGGCAGCTAATTTTCAATGCAAAGAAGTGCAAAGTCATGCACTTAAGGCATAGAAACCCAGGGGTAGAGTACAAGATGGGAGGACTGGTACAGATGACCACCAAACAGGAAAGAAACCTGGGGGTTATCATATCTGATGACCTAATGGTGGTCAAACAGTGTGACAAGGCAGTGGGGAGAGCCAGTGGGATGCTAGGGTGCACAGGGAAGGGTATCACCAGCAGAAAGAGGGAGGTGCTGATACCACTATATAAATCAATCAATCAATCTTTATTTTACCAGGCAAAATGCCATTGAGAAAGACTCATTTACAAGGTGGACCTGGGCAAGGTACATATGGACAATACATTTAGAAAAAAAGGAGAAATTTCACCTGTCAGACTGTGTGTTTCTATCGAGGGGCTGTGCCCCCGAACCCCCCATTCGGGGGGCTGTACCCCCATGTCCTCTTCTATAGATTAACTCCAAGTCAGAGTTAACTTGAAGGGGGGGGCAAAACTTGGTGAAAGGGCAAAATTTCACTGGCGGGTCTCCCACAGCAACAATTTTGAAACTTGTCGAAATTGTCACTGTGGGGGATTTTGCCGTCAGGGTTTTGCTCTTCTGTCAGGATACCATCTTGACCCACCTTGCAGGTAGGCCAGCAGTTGAATAGGCAGGCAGGACCTCAGATCTTAGTTCCCCTGGCAGGAATCACAGTCTCTTGTGTCAGGACAGTGAGGCAGTGGATTTTATTACCTTACCCAAGCTCAGATAAACTACTTCTTTCAGCAGTCAATGATATCTAGATTGCCAAATATTACCAGTTCAGGCAGGCTGAGGCAAATCCCCTCATCTCTGGGATTTACCAGACCATTGGCAATAAATTCTGATGTAACCCCTAGGCAGAGCTATTCCTAGAGTAACTACCCCTGCCTTGGTGGCCACTAACAAGGTTGAGGGGCCTGGGTTCCCAAGATTACATTAAAACTGGTTCTTTCCTAGATATTACGATGACACAGTGCCTTTAGCCAGAGTTTAACTTTTAAATGGCTAGCTTTCACCTGGTACAACCCCCTGGGATGTCGTACCACCCACTGTAACCATTTGGCCTCCCAACACATGACCCAATATACATTTCCCCACATTTCAATACCTGGTACAATTATTGATTGGCTCCTAATAATATGCTTATGACACCATTATCTGCAATCAACAATTTATTTACAGGAGGCATAGGGTTTAGGAATGGGGAAAAAGAGGAGTAGAGGCTATGCAGGCAATATATACAATATTTGCACTGGACTGGGTTTTTGGTTGGTGCTGGTAAAACCTTTCAGCTGGGTAGATGCACAGTTTTGTAAATCGAAAGATAATCAGTATTATGCCAACACAGATGACCAGAGCCCTGGCTATATAAACTGCAATAATTAGATGACACACAATATTGCTTCCAGGTCTCCAAATTTATATTGAAACCCCGCAATCTCAGTATTTAAACCTGGGTACTCAGAATTTGAAAGTTCTTACAAGTTGCAGGCCTGTTGGAAGGTGCAGCTGTACATTGGCCCGGCTTGATTAGCAAAATTTGAAACTAGACTTTCAAACATTAAATACTTGAACTATTTACAGACTTTTGGAAGTAGGCAGAGGGTGCCCTGCATGTTGCAGGCTAAACCACGATTTGGTGTTACCAGTCGGTTACACTGGGTTGAGCCCAACTGGTAATTTTGAATAGCCAGCACATCAAATGAAGGTGTAGTTCATTCAACCGGGGGCAGGGTGACCACCCTGGTCCTTTTGCATTTAAATCTGTGGGTGCTTGTTCCCAAATCTAGGGGGGGCCCTGTTTCTTTTACATTCACATGAGCAATATTAGGTAGTCAAAGCAGTCATTTCCATGTAAAAGTAGTCAAATCCGATTAGACTTGAGGTCTCACTCCCATTTGTGGCACATGGCTGAAGTTTGCAGCTCCACTGGACATCTTGACTGAACTATTTGGTTAATTCTGGACCTCGCAGGCAAAGTCAGGTTGAGCCCCAGTTCTGAGTGCTCCCCTTCCAGTCCTGTAGGCTCCAAGCAGATAGACACGTCAGCTCATTTATACATTTTAGCTGGACTCACTGGGTCCCTTAGGGAAGTTGGGTCCACCTGTGCTGGGCAAGACTTAAGCACAGTCAATGCAAGGTGCAGACCCAAAGAACAGTCTTAAATAGCAACAGTCTATAGGGCATTGGTAGCCCCAATAAGCAATTCTCTTTTGTTCTTGCACTGGGGGGGTACAGGATTACTCACTCAGGTTCCTCATGGTAGGATATTCACAATGTAGGCTCCTGATGTCTTCAGTTCTCTCACCACTGAGGCAGGATCAGCTCTCTCACAGCTGGCGTGTTGTCAAATTGCAGGTCCACGTCTTTCCCCAATGTGGAAGGGAGGGCTAGCACCTGGAGGACATTCTGGCAACCCCCAGGCTAGCAGGTTCTGTATTAAACTAAGATTACTTTAAACTTTACTGCAAAGATGTCAAACCCCCCTCCTGAATGAAGGGGCTTGACTGGATCACCAGGCCCAGTTGCATGGTTGGGAGCCTGAACACCCACCCCCGGTGGGGGGCTCCCACTCGAATCTGGTATCTGCTGAAAAAATAGTCTTTTATGGGGCTCTCCTGAGGCTCCCAATTGGCTGAAGCTATTGGTTACTTTGCCTGTGATTGGTTGGAAGGCTTCTCAATCACAAAAATGAATTATTAATGAAGCCTCCTCGATGCACAGCTGGTGTGCTGTGTTGGCACCTGAAATTAGGTCCCTGCAGTCCCCTGTGAGCACTTGGAAGTTTCCCATGAGCTTTGGTCAATGTCCCACAAGTCCTGGCTTAAAACTCCTAGCTTTTCCATTGGCTGTGGCTGCCTTGTAATGGCTGCTGAACGAACAGTCCCTTAAGCAGAATTAATACAGTCCCAAATAAAGTCCTGGTGCAGCCAAAATAATTTAAATATTTGCCCAAATGCCCCTCAGTTCAGTAGCCACTGGTGTGTCCTTTAAGTTGCTGCCCAGATTTAGTTATTTGCATCAGTCTTTAGCCTGTCACTGCTGCTGATATTTAGTGTCCTTTATTTGCAGCAGGCGGGCTATCTATCCGAGTCCCAACATTATAGTGGTGCAGCCAGGTTAAGCATGTATTTATTTAAAACACTTCTCCCCTTGTAAACTCTTGCCCCCAAACATAGACAGCAGTTACAAATATTTATTTGCATTTATGTTTTCTCGGCACCCACCGAAGCACTGCTGCCCCGAGGGTAGAAGCACCCTCATGCATATTCATTTAGATTGGGTCTCTGGCTCATTAATATTCATGGCCAATCTTGAACACCTCAAGGATCTCCTAAAATATTTTTAAAAATGGGCTCTCAGGGCCCTTGCTGTGGTCATGGGGTCCCACTAAGCTGCACCATTTTAGTTGCACTTCTCTGGGACTGATGGACACTCTTTGGTTTGACTGCAAAGTCAGTGGCTGCAAGATCAAAGGCGCCTCTCACACCTGTGTGGTCCCCGCTGCACTGGAGTGCATTGCCTCAAGCAGGAGATTGTGGTTTGAATGGGTGGAGCCCCGAAGGGCTAAATGTACACTGAGGCTCACTTTGGGGCACCAGGGGCACAAACAGGACTTGTGCCAGAGCGGGGACCAGAAAAAAAATATGCAGGCATTCTGGAGGCACTAAAGGAGAGCAGAAGGAAACGGGAGCTACTGGGCTAAAAGGTAAGCCCCCAGATTGGTGGGGGGAGGCTACACTGAAGTCCTCAGTTTGATTTGGCATAAACTAAATGTCTCTTGGCTATGTCAGCAGCAGGAGCTGTCAAAATCAGTTGTTTCTCCTCAGAAACTCACAACGACTGACCCAGGGTCAAACTATTAACCCCTGAATGTTTAGTTTGTATCTCGACACTTCATTGGTCCACCTTAGTCTCAAGCTCCACGTCCTGATTGGATGTACTGCAGTTACCAATAGGATTCCATGCTGTCTTCAAGCAGACCTCGGCAAAGATGACCACCCTCAAACAGTACTTGCTCATCTCAGTCCATTATAAATAAAAGTAAACAGTCTTGGCAGCATCTGGCTGCATGGCTAGGACCCTCCTAGTCCCATCTGATGGTCGCTAGGGCCAGGGGGCTCTTTTGGGAGACGGGAGCTCCATCGGAAGCTCTGTTTTGTGAGTTCCCCAGGAGGAGCTGTCTCTGAAAAATGGCAGTCCAGCATAATGCATTATGGGACTTGTAGTCCCTGTGGGCACCATGTTGTCCCCTTACTCCCTGACCCACTGGAGGCATGGATTGGGCCAGGAAGCCTTTCTAAAGTTTTAACTTTTGTTATCTTGGTTCCCCAAGCCCCCTTTGCTGTCCAGTGGGGCTGGGGAGAGGAACAGAAAAGCAGCACTTTTGCTGCATGTCTCTGTGGGTGCCTGAGGTGCTAGGAACACTCTTGCAGCCTGTACTGTGCTCCCTGCCCCATTGTACAGCAGTTTGGTGGGCAGTGGAGCAACACAAGTGTGCGGCTCACTGGCCGCTCCTTATCAAGTGCTTTGAGGCACCGCAACAGTCTAGTGTACTCTCTGGCCCTGACAGCAGTCCAAGAATGGGCCGGAGGAGGGAGCAGACAAGCGACTCGGCCGCCACATGGAATAGGTGTATGGAGGCACCACAGCAAAGTTAATCTGCTCCCCAGCCCTCTGGTGGTCCAGGAGCAGGCTGGGGGAGCAAAGAAAACAATCAGGAGGCACTGGGAGGCAGGTCTGAACATGGAAGGGCCCCAAGGTAAGCTCCCAACTTGGGAGGGGGGTTACACCTGGAACAGCCTTCCTGTGGAGGTGGTGGGGGTGAAAGCTATGACTGTATTCAAGAACACATGAGATAGGCATAAGGGAACCTTAGTCATTAGGGAAGGGAGGGTTTAACTGGAGATCAAATAGGGTCTACAGTATTACAGTAGGTAGGGGAAATGGGCAGACTGGGTGGGCCAAGCGGTCCTTATCTGCCGTCAAATTCTATGTTTCTATTTTTCTGTTTCAAAAAGGCACGAGCCACCTGCTTAATGTCACAGTCTCACTGGCTGGCATTAGGCAGCACTACGCAATCCTCTGAGGGATATCAAGAACCCTCTCTATCTTTCCACAGAGCCCATTCCTTCTGACACATAATCAGCTTTCCATTTTCTTCACATCAGCATTTATTCTTTTGGCCACTTGGGCATAGCATGGGTGCCAATGGGCACTCCACAGGCTCCTCTACATGGGCACAATTCTCCTCACAGAAACCCTCAGAATGTCATACTGGGGTAAAAGTCCTGTTACTGACAGGTACATTTCATATGACAGTCACTGTCCCCCGGATGAGGAGGGAAGGCACTGCTGAGTGTCAAACCAGTCCCTTTAAAATGGCTTAAATTCACCTCAGATCTTTGGCAGCAGCACTCTCTGGACCCTTTTACTTCACAGGAACCCTCATATCTCTTCCAAACTGGTTGTTCTCCTTCTGGAGAGGGGCACCCCCCATTCTAGGCTGGGTTCATAAGGTTGCTGCCACAATTGGGCACTTTTTTTTTCCATATACATTTTCTCTGCCTCCCTGTGCTGTCAGGCCCCCTTCTACCGGTCCCCTCAGACCAGTCATCCCGATGTCCACTGGGACTCACCTCGATGGCATGGAGGTGCCCAGCTAGCTGGGGTGTGGAGTCTGTGAGGGACCAGTGTTATCCTGCCGGTCAGCACCATTTTCCTCCTGTTTTTCACCCACCCATGCCACAGCCGTGCATATGCATGTGGAGGCATGTGCACACTGTGGTTCCGTGGCATCCTTCCTATTCATGCCACCTCCTGCCTACACTACCTTAAAGGCCTCCACCTGGGGCAGTTGGACTGCGGGGGTGACAACGTCCCTCCCAGGGAGAGGAAAGCTGCCTTTTGGCTGCTCAATCCTGCTCCCCCCCCGGCCAACTCTTGACAACAGGCTTGTTCCCAAGCCCTGGTCTCTGGCACAGCATGAGGTGTGGCATTCAGCACCTCAACCCTCAATGTCATCAGGCCAGTCGGACAATTGAGCACTTTTAGTTGATGCCAGGCTTTATAGGAAACTTTGCAGACCAGTAAAAGCTTGCACAGTCTCCCAGGTACACATCTCCCACCAACTTTTACTCAGCAGTCCATGGTCTCCAGCAAAGAACACTGACTCCTCCCCTTAGGAATACCCAGGTCAGACCAGCTGACCCAGTCCTCCAAGGGCATAGAAAGCTGGTGCAACGTAGTGGTTAGTAGACACTCTTAAAGGTATATTATGTAGCTCCTGATGGCGGGGCTACATTTAAAAGAGCTCTTTGCCTGCAACATTTAGAATAATGTATGGGCAGCCATACGTAACAAGCCTGTGTCTGCACAGAGAGGATTCTCTGGCAACCAGGAACCTTGACAGCGATGCATGAGAGGCTCCTTGGTTGCCATAGCAAGGTCAAGATGAAGACACAGGCTTGCCTGTGTACATATGCCCATACAGTATCTTTTATATTGTATGGGCATCCATGCCCATTTCAAGCACTCAACTTCCTTTCAGTGAACTGGCGGTTAAGGGGGAGGAACTTGAAGGTTGGTGGTCATATCAAATTACTGATTCAATATGCCGCTAGTGACTGAACTGCCTATACTGTCACCACTGACCCTACCAGATCTCGGCTACTTCCCCCCTGTCCACCCCCACTTTCCTACCAAGATTCCTTTGTACCTATACCATGTCTGCTTGAAGCCTGACACTGTTTTCACCCCCACCACCTCTGCTAGAAGACTGTTCCAGGTATCCACCACTCTTTCGGTGAAGAGGTGCTTCCTCATATCCTTCTTAAATTCCCCCCAAGTTTCATTACATGCCCCCTTGTTCTTGTGCCCCTTCTCCTCTGAAAAATACTCCCCTCCTATGCCTTATTTAACCCCATGAGGTACTTATAGGTCTCTGTCTTGTCCCTTCTCCTGTCTTCCAGGGAGTACATATGGAGATCCCTTAGTCTCTCTTCATAGTGCTTTTGATGCAGACCCTGCATCATTTTAGTTGCACTTCTCTGGACAGCCTCTACCTTGTGTATATCCTTCCTGAGATGTGGTCTCCAGAACTGGACACAGTACTCCAGGTGGGGTCTCACTAACGATCTATACAGTGGCAACACCACCTCTGTCCTTCAGCTTGTGATACCCCTCCCTATGCATCCCAGCATCTTGCTGACCCTAGCTACTGCCTTGTCACATTGCCTCACCACCTTGAGGTCACCAGATATGAGTACCTCAAGTTCCCTTTCCTGTGTTGTGGCTTCCAATACCTCTCCCTTCATTTTATACTCCACCTCTGGGTTTCTGTGTCCTAGCTGCATGATTTTGCACTTTTTCGCATTGAAACTCAGCTGCCATACTCTTGACTACTCCTCACGTTTTCTAAGGTCTGTACACATTTTCTTCACCCCCTCTGGAGTGTCTACTGTGAAGGGGTTGTGGGATAACAGATGGACCAAACACCAAACTTCAGTTTTAACATATAATCTCTGTGCGATGTTCTCTGTGGCGGTAGAGGAGTCCAATCTGGGTGTTTACCACAGTGGACAGGGTTTGTAGGTGGGAGTGGAAAGTGAGTGCTGCATCAAAGGTGATGCCCAGGTATTTGTATGTAGCTACCTGTTCAATTGGGTGTTGGGTGTTAGGGAGGATGAGGAGGGGGGCATTTCTGACATTACTCTGGCAGTGGGCAAAGAGCATGGATTTTGTCTTTTTGAGGTTCAGGATCAGACAGTGGTCAAGGAACAATTTTTCAGCTTGGCTGAAGATGAGCTGCAGGGAGTCCTGAGGGATGATGGTGTCAGGGTGGAAGGCGACGAGAACCGCGTCATTGGCGTATAAAAGCATTTTACCTGAGCAGAAGCTGGGGAGGGTGTTAAGAAAGAGACTGAGCAGAGTAGGGCCCAGGATGGATCCCTGGGGGACACCGGAGTGGACAGGTAGCGCAGTAGATAGGGTACCATTTGAGTTGTCCCACTGGGATATGCCATGGAGGTAACTGGAGAACCAGGCAAGGGGGCCGGATGAGAAACCCAGTTGGTGGAGGGAGTCAAGCAGGAGGGGGTGACACACAGTGTCAAAGGCCTTAGATAGGTCAATGAACACTGCCCCAGCAACGTCACCAGAGTCAAATGCAGAGTGTATGTGCTGTGAGAACTCTAGCAGGGCCAATGTTGTGCTGTGTTCAGGGTGGAAGCCGTGTTACTGTGGACACAGGATGTTACATTTGGTAAGGTATTCCATGAGTTGGGTGGAGACTACCTTTTTCATGGCTTTGGGGAGTGGGGGAGGATGGAGATTGGCCTGTAATTATTAGGAGATGTACGATCTCCATTCTTATGGATTGGGGTGATTTCAGCTGATTTCCATGTGCTTGGGAATTGATCAAGGCAAAGAGATCGGTTTAACAGGTCAGTGAGGGGGGCAAGCATGATATCTAGAGTTAGCCAGAGAATCCTAGAGTCAATGGGGTCACTACTGGGGTTATGGCTGGAGAGGGCCTTTTGCAGGAGCGGTTTGGCTTTGTGGGGGAATATGGTGCAGAGGAGGAATGGGGGGCAATTTAGGGTGGGGGTTTGTGGCAGTGATAGGGTCAAAGAAGTAGGCAGGAAGGATTGGGCTGATTTAACAACACAACCAACTTAATTTCTATAATAAAGTCACCTAGTACTTTTTACCTTTATCAAAAATACCCAGTGCCATGGTATTTTCAACATTTACAGGTTTCATAAACATAAGGTCTGTACATCAAGGTATTTTATAGCATAGTGCTATTACATACTAAATCCAACAATGATAAACACAGTCTTTTGTTTTACATAAGCTCAGAGGTCACCACAATAACCTCCCTGTATGAGGACCTGAGAGGGACAAGGAAAATTAAAGTGGACACTATAGCATAGTCAAGAATGGGGAAGGGGGCCCATGGGTAGCCAACCTTATGGACTAGAAATTGTAAAGGATAGATTAGGCTAAGAAACAGAAGAACTGTTGCAACAGATTTAAGAAAGGTCGGTCCTCAAGAGTGGCAAGATCTCCCTGTCACATATCCCCCACCATAAGAGGGAAGCAGTTATCTCGGACTGCTTACCACCTTCCTGTCCCAGGAAGGGATGGAGCTTCCACCCATCCATCTTCAGAAGGCTGTGTCTCAGGGCTCCTATTAATGATAAACATTCCATCATAAACACAGTGGATATCATCATGCTTTACCCTGAGGTGTTAACACATTTTTCAACAGAGACCAACGGTACAGTTTGGCAACATTAGCATCTTTAGCCTGCAGTATACCCCAGTCAATACTGTTAATAGATTTAGCTGTATCAATATAAGAAAAAGTTCCTTCAGCCTAATAGGCTTCTTCTTGCTTGCTTGGAGTCTTCAACCCCAGTACAATATCACTAGGCACAGTCTTACCTGGGGTCTCACATTCAAGTTCCATACTTGCATCTCCAACCTCCAACAGGTAACATCCTGGGAACAAAGGAATAGCCTGCTCAGTCGGGGTTCTCCTCCAGTTGAGACCACAAAAAATCCTCCTCTGATTCTTTTTCCAAACTCTCCAGCAGGGACCTTGTGAGCACCTGACACCAGTGTTCTGCCTCTCTGCGTAGTCAGCCTGCCTCGGCTCTATGGTAGTTCCCCATTCCTTTGCATCTCTTCATCATCTTCAGGCTTGGCCATCCTCCTGAGCTCCCAGGTCCAGTCCAGGCAGCAGCTTCTCTCCATCTATCAGCCATGGTTCTGGTCAGAACTCCATGGACTTTCTTCTCCAGGTTCTCCTCTGGCAACCCCTGGTGCATTGGTCCACCTGGGATATCTGGGCGATATCCACTGGAAAAATGTCCCTCTTCAGCCAGTCCAGATGTTTCCAGCAAGTTATCCCACTTCTCACACCAAGTCTATGGAGGGGTTGTGGGATAACAGATGGACCAAACACCAAACTTCAGTTTCAACACACAATCTCTGTGTGATGTTTATTCAAAATACAGAAGATAACTTTCGGCAATAGCATATTCCTTCTTCAGTGCATCAGTTTTCAGCAACAGACTATGTATGTCCTTCCTCTACACTTGTCATCACCTACTGATCTAAACTTTGCAGTGGGAAACCCTTCATCCCTATGGTTTCCTAGTTTGCTTGGGTGGTGGGGGCTCAAAAAGAAAAAAAAAAACAAGGTACAGACAAAGAACCTCAGTGCAGAAGCACTGAAACAAGGGTTACCCCGGGGAGGAGGGGTGGGCAGAGGGTGACTGTGAAAAGGCAGAGATACTAAACAAATATTTTTGCCCAGTATTTACAAATGAAGAGGGGGGAGGTACCTAAAACAAACAATAGAAACACTCTGGATACAGAAGCTGATACCAGCCCATTTACAGAAGAAAGGGTTCTGAAAGAACTCTTAAAACTGAAGGTGGACAAAGCAATGGGGTCTGATGGGATTCATCCCAGAATTCTAAAAGAACTAAGGGTAGAACTAGTGACACCACTGACTACCCTCTTTAACAAATCATGGGAGGATGGGGTGGTACCTGAGGACTGGAGGCGGGCTGATGTGATTCCCCTTCACAAAAGTGGGAGCAAGGCAGAAGCGGGAAACTACAGACCAGTTAGTTTAACCTCAGTGATGGGGAAAATTATGGAATCACTTCTGAAGGACAGAATTGTCGAGTACCTAGAGGCCAGAGTGGCACAGGACCCAAAGCAGCATGGATTCACAGCAGGAAGGTCATGCCAGATGAATCTAATAGATTTCTTTGACTGGGTGACCAAAGTAGTAGATCAGGGAGGGGCTGTGGACATGGCCTATGTAGAGTTTAGCAAGGCATTTGACTCAGTCCCACACAAAAGATTAATATGCAAGTTAGCCAGCCTGGGAGTGGGTCCCAAGATGATAGCCTGGGTAAAGAATTGGCTGGAGAATAGGACACATAGGATAATAGTAAATGGAGTCCACTCTGAAGAAAGGGGGGTTACTAGTGGGGTGCCGCAGGGTTCAGTATTAGGACCGGTCTTGTTCAATGTCTTTGTAAGCGACATTGCAGAGGGACTGGAAGGAAAAGTATGTCTCATTACAGATGACACAAAGATCTGCAACAGAGTTGATGCACAAGGTGGAGTGGAAAGGATGAGAAGGGACTTGGCAAGGTTAGAGGAATGGTCAAATGTATGGTAGCTTAGATTTAATGCTAAGAAGTGCAAGGTGATGCACCTGGGAAACAAAAACCCAGGGGAAGAGTACACAATGGAGGGTGAGATACTAACAACAACAAAAATGGAAAGGGACCTGGAGGTAGTCATATCAGATGACTTAAAGGTGGGCAAGCAATGTGAGAGGGCAGTAAGGAGGGCTGGGGGGATACTGGGATGCATAGGGAGAGGCATCACCAGTAGAAAACAGGAAGTTGTTATCCCTCTGTACAGACAGCTGGTGAGACCCCATCTGGAGTACTGTGTGCAGTTCTGGAGACCCAATCTCCGCAAGGACATAGACAAGATGGAAGCTGTCCAGAAGAGGGCAACTAAAATGGTGCAGAGTCTGCACCGGAAGGCATATGAAGAGAGACTAAAGGAGCTTAATATGTATAGCCTCGAGGAAAGGAGAGAGAGGGGGGACATGATAGAAACATTCAAGTACTTCAAGGGAATCAACAAAGTCCAAGAGGGTAGTATCTTTCAAAAAAGGGTGTGCAAGAACAAGGGGCACAATTTGAAGATGGGAACGCTCCAGAGGTAATGTAAGGAAGTATTTTTTCACAGAGGTTGTGGATGCATGGAATGGCCTTCCTGAGGAGGTTGTGGAGTCAAAACAGTGATTGAATTCAAGCATGCATGGACAGCCATAAGGCAATTCTAGGGGGTTGGAGTAGAAAGAAGTAGGCTGCTGGTTAACTAGGATCTGCAGCTTATCCATTAGGTAGGAAAATGGGCAGACTGGGTTGGCTAAGCGGTCCTTATCTGCCGTCAAATTCTATGTTTCTATGTCTATCACACATACTTCCATAATGTAAAGCATCATGGGATATATGCAAATCACCATGAAATTTCAGACTGGCTCAGTTTACAGCAGGAATGCATGGTACCAATTTATATGCATTTAACAACACAACCAACTTAATTTCTATAATACAGTCACCTAGTATGTTTTACCTTTATCAAAAACACCTAGTGCCATGGTATTTTCAACATTTACAGGTTTCATAAACATAAGGTATATACATCAAAGTATTTTATGACATAGTACTATTACATACTAAATCAAACCATGATAAACACAGCCTGTTGTTTTACATAAGTTCAGAGGTCACCACAATAACGTCCCTGTATGAGGACCTGAGAGGGAAAAGGAAAATTAAAAAGGACACGATAGCATAGTCAAGAAAGGGGAGGGGGGGCCCACAGGTGGCCAACCTTATGGACTAGAAATTGTAAAGGACAGATTAGGCTAAGAAACAGAAGAACTGTTGCAACAAATTTAAGAAAGGTCGGTCCTCAAGAGTGACAGGATCTCCCTGTCACATCTACCCTATTGCAGATTTTGGTGTCATCTACAAAGAGGCATACCTTCCCATCCAGCTCTTCTCCAATGTCATTTATAAAGATATTAAAGAGGACTGGTCCCAACACTGAGTCCTGAGGTACCCCACTGGTCACTCTTCCCTCCGTAGAGTGAGTGCCATTTATCACCACCCTTTGTCATCTATCCATCAACCAATTCTGTACTCAGTTTACCACTTTGGGACCCACCCCAGAACTGCCCAGTTTCCTTATCAGCTTCCTGTGTGTTACAATGTCAAAGTCCTTGCTGAATTATAAGTGGGGCATGTCCACCGCTTTACTCTAATCTGTTTCCCCGGTTATCCAGTCGAAGAAATCAATTAGATTCATCTGACATGAACTCTCCCCCAATAAATCCATGCTGCCTCAGGTTTCCTAACCTGCTGACTTCAAGATACTGTACTAGCCTTTCCTGTAGAAGCACATCCATTAACTTCCCAATCACTGACGTCAGGATGACTGGCCTACAGTTTCCAGCCTCCTGCCTGCTGCCGCTGTTATGAAGTAGGATTACATCTGCCCTTCTCCAGTCCTCTGGAACCACTCCTATTTCCAGCGAGTGGTTGAACAGGACTGACAGAAGTGCAGTTAGTTCCCTCCGCACCCTTGGGTGTACCCTGTCTGGTCCCATAGCTTTATCCACTTTCAGATTGCAAGTCCTTTTAGGTCTTTTTCCTCTGTGAATGGACTTGTCTCAGCCTCCCTCCCCCCAGCGTTGCTGCTATCTTGATGTGGTCCATCACCCTCCCATTCCACTGTGAACACTGAACAGAAGTGTAACCCAGGCACCGTGTACCAGCGGGCTACTACCCCTGCCTAATGACCACAATACAGGCTGAGGAGCCTGGGCTCTCTTCTGATGGTAACTGCGGGTTCTTTCCCAAAACAGAAAAATAAATAGCACAGTGCCTCCACGCAGAGTAAAATTATAGTGGGACAGATGTTTCCTTAGTACAGCCCTCTGGGATGCTGTACCTACTCACCTGCCCTTCCAGTCACCCCACACACGAAATACCATAAACCTTTGCAACACTTTAATGTACATACAGTTAATGACTATAGCTGATAATATGCTCACAGACGGTTTTGACTCTAAGCTTCATGCAATTAATAGCTATTGCTAATAATTTGCTCATAGACAATTTTAAACAAGAAGAAGAAACAGTTTATTAACTGAGGGAGGCAAATTGGGATTTCAAGAGTTAAATATAATAACATTTGACAAACTGTGTACCCCAAATAATCAACAATACCCATGCCCACCCCCCAACAGCAACAACACATTTAACCTGCCCACCTCCCCACTGGTACCAGTGTCCCTGTTGTCTATCGGGGTTGGTACCAGTGTCCCTACTGTCTAGCAGGGTTGGTACCAGTGTCCCTATTGTCGATCGGGGTGCCCATTAAAGCTGCAGGCCTGTTCATTACCATGGGTTGGCCGGCGTTGGAGCCCTTGGGGATGAAGAAGAAGAAACTCTAATGATTTTACTTGTTCTTTGAATACTCTAGCCAGGGCAAGCCCTGGACTTACTCATGGTTCTGCAGGCTTCTGGGAGTGTTAAGGTAAAGGACAGGTTAGCAGAACCGCTCTGGCTACAGCAGGCAGTCTCTCAGTGCACCACTTCAGCGGGCTATGGATAAGAAACTGGTACTGGGCCATTCACCCATGACAGGTCTTTTAAATCTTCGCCCCTTGGGCCTTTGTTGTCTTTGCCTATCATGGGTCTTCCATTGTCTTGCCCTCTCAGGCCTTCCATTATCTTCACCCACAGAGACAGTGCTCAAGAGTCCTCCAGAGGAGAGACTAGACACTACCACCCTAGCCGAAGGTGAAGGATAGCCACCATCTCTGGGGCTCACAGTCTGGCTACGGTGCCTGGCAGGCTTGACGGCACCCTGGAAATCCAGCCAGACACACAGCTTCACTGGTACTAAAACACACTGGGCTTCTAGACAGTCTCTAGCCCAGACCAAACACTTATCTTCCTGGCTGAGGAACAGCTCAGATGGCCAACAGGCTTACAGGCTGGTAGGCTAGTTCTCCCTGGTGCAGGATCTCAGCAGGCTTTTCTAGCGCTGAATCAGTCCTGAAAAAAATCTCTTGAACTCTGGCAGACACATACAATCTCTTGGCAACAAAAAAAACTGCCCCTCTTTACAGATTGAGGGCTTTCTCAGGGTGATGAGGTAGCTTTCCCCAACCGTTCTGGTCTCTGGCAATATGCTCTCCTCACTCATGGAGAGCCTCAGAAACTCTGTCCCAAGCTGTAACTGTCTCTAGAGTTTCAGGGGAAAAATGCCAGCTTCTGATTGGCTGCCAATGCTGTCCATCATTAATATGGATGAGGCCCAATTGATGCCTGATTGGTAGTTCATTTGGGCACCAAGAAGATTGTTCAAACTCCTTTCCCAGGAGCCATAGCTGTAGGTCCTTAGGGTCCTTGATTGCTGATTAGCTGTGATTGGGGGTCGGGGTAATAAACATGGCTGCTGAAGTAAACAGTTTATGCAGCCCCCGCAATGTCCCAACTTCCAGTTCATGGAGCAGCCAGTTTTATTTTACATTTGTTTGCCACCATGGTTTTGAAACTGCTCCCCTCTTCTATTGTTGAGTGGCCAAGTGGGGCATGCATTGGTCCTCCCCTGCCTGTCGCCACTGCCAAAATATACTGTCCCCCGGTGGCAGGCAGGGCTTCTTTAATTCTTGGTATCTACGGCTGCCCTTAAAGACACAGCGCTCCCTTTATTTCAATAGAGCTTAAGAGCGCTCTCTTAAATATTTTATTTTTAATTTTCTGCCCCCTCCCTAACATGCCTCTGAACCCCTTTTATCCATTTCCACGCCCTATGAGGGTGGGGGGCACACACAGAACAAGCTGGAGGAGCCCCTCCACAGTGGTTTTAAACACCGAGTGCTGCAGCATTCCTACCACACATGTGCACTGTGCCACCTTGCACATTCCTGATGTGAGATGCACAGTGGTGCATTCTGCCATGTCACCTAATGGGCAATTTTACTTTTAAAATAAAACTTCTCCAGTCCCCCCACTCAGGATTACACCCAAGGGCCGGCAGGAGCAAACAGGGAAGAAACCCAGGATAGGAACTGGTGCCGGAACTGGCAGCCAGGAAGAATGGGAGACAAAGCAGCACCCGAAGGCACCCATGGGGCGGTTACAGAAGTATCTGTTCAAGATACCTGCTTTTTCCTGATCCTTCTATGCACACTCTCCCCTGTCCTTGTTAGTCTCACAGTCCCTCTCCTTGTCTTCCTCTTCTCACTTAAGTACCTAAAAAAGTTCTTGTTCCTCTTTGTTAGCCTTTGACTACCCTTTCCTCAGTTTGCGCCTTTGCACCCCTCACTGACTTCTATGCTTTTCTCTGCTTTTCCTGGTACACCTCCCTATCCTCATCCCTATGTCTCTTTGTTCCGCCTTACTGCTACCCTTTTAGCCATACCTTTGCAGCCACTTCCCTTGAGAACCATAGTGGTCTCTCTCTTTTTTTCTCCTGTTCCTTCTCGCTTCTCTTACTTAGATTGTTCTGTTTGCTATGCCATCCCTTAATTTGCCCCACTGTTTCTCCATTCCACTCAGGCAATCGTAGATGCCAGAATCTAGAGGCGTGGGGGTGCAATCCCCCCTGCTAGGTCACTTCTGAATCATTCACCCCTCTTTTTTTTTTAAATCTGTCTGACTCATCCATGTGTGGTTCACCGCCGCTGCCATCCTTATGTTAACCACCCTATACAGTGATAACTGGTCCCCTGGTGGTATCCCACCTTGATGTCTGTGTAACCCCCCTGCAAATGGGGGTTCCCAAAAGACTTCCAGGAGCTTGCTTGAATGCTCCAAGCCTGAATGGTGTTTGGCGTTTAAGCCGTTTATCTGTGAGTGTTTTTAGAGCCTCTGGTACTGTCTCTTTAAGAGCTGTCTGCTTGCAGACATAATTAGTTTGTATGAGGGGGGGACTGTGTGTTTCTCTGCTTGAGTCCCACTCGAGTTGCTGCCAGTTCACTCCGTTTTGCAGTTACTAGGAGTGCAAAGGAACGTATCTGAAAGATGTAACTGTTTGCAGAAATCATTTAGAGTAATAATGAAAATACAGTTTGTCTAACCTGCTTTTCTTTGCAATCAGAACTGTGTTTGCCTAGTTCCCTATTCTAGTTTTGAACTGCTGAACTGGACCAATCAGTGTGGGTTAAGGGAGCTCTAAAATGGTGCCTGAGGACGAATCAGAACTTGGACTCATAATCTGAGCCAGCCACAAGAGGATTGTATGGGCAGTGACTGGGAAATGTAGTTTGGACTTCGGGGCCTTTTTGCACCAACAGAGGGAGTCTATTGTGAGTGACAGCCAATCCAGCCAAGAACTGGGAGGAACTCAAAGGAAGTGCCCGGTTTTGTCTACTGGAGTTTTCGGTTTAGCTCTGGCGGTGAAGAGGCAAGGAGCCCTGTGCTCCTTTGGTGTGCAGTTTTAGTCGGGAAACGCGTGTAAGGCCCCAAGTTTCGGTCTGCAGCTTGTGCAAGTGCTTGTTTGGACTGAATCTGACCTGTGAAGAGAATCAAGGAGATCTGAAAAGTAGAAACCAGGCTCACCCTGTAGAAGACTGGAGAAATTGCTGAATCGCGATCGGTCTGTCAGGAACTGAATCTCCTGTGTGTTCTCCGCTACTGTGCAGTAATTGCAATCGGGATAGAGAGCAGCTGCCTGGTATAGTACTTTCTTTTTCCATATAAATGTGTGTAGTGCTAGTGGGACTCACGTTTCAAATCCCTGTACAGTGAATTGAGTGCATGAAGCTGCAAGCAAACCCCATCTTAATCCAGACTACATCCATTTGCTCTGAACTGCCTTGGGGTCCAGTCACAAGGACCTTGTCCACATGGTCTGCTCCACCTGGCAATCCAGGACAATCTGCCTTCCATTCAGTTTCAGCATTGAATTTGTGAGTACAAATCAGGGTAGCTCCCTGCCATCATCTAATTGCAAGTGTTCCGTCTGATTACTTTTCATTTCTTTCTCCACAAACTGAGCCTACCATCTCCGGATTACAATTTGGGTATTGTGCATACATTTTCCATCTTCAGGGCCCCAACCAGCTGCACCAAATAGGCTAGCCTCTTATTGCCTGGGTACCCAGTAAGAGTGACATTAGGAACATTTGGGATTCTGAAATATGTGCACAGTACTGTGATTATTAATGCATTTAAACTAATTAACCTGAATTCCCCCTGTCCTTGTTATATCCCCCTAAATAAATCAGATCTGTTTGTTTCAGCAAAGTTACACTGCCTGAGGTATTTTTCTATGTTAAAGTATTGTACTGTGGTTTTTGCACTGTATCATCTTGTTTTATAGGGAGTCCCCGGAGTCACGCTGACCAAACCAGTCCTGGGGGTAAGTGTATACTGTGAAGGTAATTCTGATATATTGTGTGAGCCACTAGTGGGAAGAAAGGGGGGTCGCAGTGTCCCAGAGGGCTGTGACCAAGTTAGTTTAACTATTGCAAACCCTGACCTCTGGGTGGAGGCACCCGCCATCGAATCCAGGCCCCTCCACCTGTTAGTGGCAAATCAGGCAGGGGTAGTAGCCCTTGGGATAGCGCCACCTAGGGGTTACATCTGCAATACCATCCCTATTTGTGAGCACCAAGTCCAGTACTGCCTTATCATAAGTGGGGTCCTTGACTAGATGCCTAAGAAATGCCCCCTGCAGGGAGGCTACGATGTCCCTGCTTCAAACCAAAGTTGTGGGTCACATGCTCATATCTACATTGAAAAATTGAAGTCCCCCACCAGCAGCAAGTCCCTTTTTCCTGCTATTGTGCTGATGGCTTCCCCCAGTGCCTTATCTAGGTGCACCCCCTGTGTTGGAGGCTGTACATCTCCCCAGTGCAAATGGTGGCTCCGGGTCCTCTCTTAAGGGTGACCCATAGTACCTCAAGCGTCTCCTTTCTCCCCTGGTTCCCTCGCACTTCCAACCCCTTGATACCTTCCCTTACATACAGCACACCCCCTCCTCCCTTCCTTCACTCCCTATCCTCCTGAACTGAGTGTATCCTGGTACGGCGATGTCCCAGTTGTGGCTTCCTGTGCACCACGACTCCGTAATGGTCACAGTATCCAGGTCTGCCTCTGCCATGGTGGCCTCTAGATCTGGAATTTTATTTCCAAGACTCCTTGCATTTGCACACATGTCCCTCCAAACCTTGCTCCCACTCTGCCTGCAACCCTACTTCCTTGCCTTGTGCCTTGTCTCATTTTCCCCTCTCTTTTTGCAACTTTTGTTCCCATAGATACATAGACACTGTCGGCAGATAAGGGCGTATGGCCCACCCAGTCTGCCCATTTGAGCTTGTAAGTTCAGTTTATGTTTTCCTAGAAGTCTGTTGCCCTTTAACCCTGACCTCCAGAATTCCCTTATGTCTAGCCAATGCATTCTTAAATCCTGTGATTGTTTCAGCCCCCACCACTTCCTGTGGCAGGGTGTTCCACTTGTCCACCACCCTTTCTGTGAAGAAGTTCTTCCTCACGTTTCCTCTGAATCCCCCTTCCTCCAACTTCATCCCATGCCTTCTAGTCCTGGAACATCTTTTTCACTGGAAAATAGTGTGCGAATAGTGAGATGTGTCCTCTGCTTCTCTGCTGTTCCCTGGAGGATTTTCCAACTCTTTGGTCCTCCCATCATACTGCTTCAGCCTGTGGGGGGGCAGTTTATGCCTCCTTTTGTCTTTCAGCCACCCCCCCCAGCTAGTTTAAATGTTCATCAAAGTAACATTTAAACTGTCCACTGGGGACTGTGGTTCCCCTCCCAGATGGATGCAGGCCATCACCTCTGTATAGGCCCTCATCCTTCTAGGTTGGTCTCTAGTCCACGGTGTAGTCGAAACCCTTCTTCTCTGCGCTGTTTCTTTGACCACAAGTTGAAACTCCAGGTGCAGAGTATCCTATCCTCCCCTCAGGCGTAGACAGGCAGCTCCTCGGCAAAAGACACTGTGCATGCTACTTGTTCCGAGAACTCTATCTGCATAATCTCAGTCCTGTCCCCTCGCTAGGTCATTAGTCCCCAGGTAGACAATGACATTCAGCTCCCTCCTCATCTGCCACCCTAGCCATCCTTAGGATCTGCTGCCCATCCCTTTGAGTCATGGCACCTTGTAGGCACCTTACTTCCCCCTCACCCCCCCTTCCTGTTCTGAAATCTATCCCCGAACAATTGAGTCCCCCACCAGAAGCTGCTTCCTCCTGTGCCTCCCACCTTGAGGCCTCACCTGTAGAGGATCCCCACATCCTTACGTGCCACTACTTTGGGTGCCTCCTCCTGGCAGTCCCATCCTGCTAGAATGGTGAAGGAATTCTGTACTGGCAATGGCTGAGGAATGTGCCCCTAACCTGCCACCCCCCCACCTTTCCGGAGTACACTAGCCGGCCCTCCTTCTCCTAGGTAACATCTTGGGCAATGGCAGTAGACTTGGTGACCCCCTGAGTGGGGATGTGGTCCTCTGCATCCTAGCCAGCTCAGCCTGGAGATCTGTGACCACCTCCCTCAACCCAGAGAGGTGCGTGGAGATGAGGGCAGCACCTCCGTCTCCAGAATGTCTCCCAGAAAACTGCAGCTCCACGTCCATTGCACTGCACCAGCCCCATAATTGTCTTTAGGTATCACTTCCTACTGCTATTAACTGTACTTCTCCCCTACTGCCCTCTTCCTGCGTTTGGTTCTTTCCCACCTGCACCTTCTACTGGTATTTACTTTATCACCCTACCCTAGATAGGGTGTTTCTTGCTTTCCCCTGTTTTGCCTTTCTTTCTCCTTTACTAGCTTGGCTTTATCACACCCTCTACTCCGTTGTCTCTTTACCTGTCTCTTTTTTAATTAACCCTCCCCCTTATGCCCTTCTTAAACAACTTCTGCACCCTACCCTAGATAGGGTGCCTCTCCAATTCCCACCTGTCGGAGCTGCCTGCTTGTTACTTTCCTTGCAGATACTTCCTCCCCCACCACCTGTGGCTCCCAGTACAGGTACCAGTAAGCGAGCAGGTACCCTACCTTACCTTGTCAGTCTGGCAGAACTCCCTGCATGCCTGAGGATGCCCACTGACACCTGACACCGGTAATCTGTCCCACTCCAGCGCTGTTCCACTCATGTGCTGGGACATGAACATGGTGGGACACACTGGGCAAGGGAGTCTTTTATAGTGCTCTTATTAGAAGAGAAAGGGGGAAGGGGAAAATGTTTAACCAGAAAAGGCATACTAAGCCATAGCTTGTTTCCAGGTATGACCTGGGAGCACAAGGAAGTTGAGTGAGTTTCTCAGGGTCACACAGTATGCAAGTGGGGGCTGACAGGATTCAAACCCAGGTCTCCAGGTTTGCAGCTCGGTGCCCTTACACTATACTGCCTTCTGTTAGAAGGCACTAAGCCACTGTCAGCTCCACCCCGCAATTACACATCTGATTCACAGTGTTTTCTGAATCTACTCAGCCCCAAGATTAATCTCCTGAGCTAGGTTCCCCCACACTGCCTGTTACAATGTTAAAGACAAGTGCCCCCAAACACGACCCAAAAATCTCTTTCTTTCTACCCACTTAAACTGCTACTTTCAATATGCAGAGAAAATACATATCTATATGTGTGTACCTTTAAGATAAAACTGGGTGCTTTCTCTCCTCTCTGCCAGCAATTTCAGCGAGAAACATGGTCTTATTAGTGGGATGTTCTTCCATATAGAAAAAAATGTTCCTGTAGTAATGTAAAATAGTATAATCACAAATAAGCTGGGATTTGTTAAAAATGTTCTTATAACCTAGACATTCTTATATCTGTATTGCTCAGAAGTGGATTTCATTATTATACTCTAAAAAGATAAATACAATGAATACAAAATATGGTATTACACCTCCAGGCATTGCAATAACAACCTAAAAATATATCGGTCAACCTTGCCTTATCCAAATAACCCAACGTCTCAAGGCCCAGGTCCTGCCCTTCACCTCACCCACCTCCCCGACCCACCAGAAATCCATTTTCCGTTTCCCCATGCAATCAGCAGAGTCAAGCCAAGATCTAGTGTAAACAGACGTTTCCTGGGCTGTGCCTCTTACTCCAGAATAGTAATAACGAGGAAACTGTAATTAGGTACCATTAATTCATACTAATTGCATTCCTTTTCTTGGCCAAAACAAATGTACAGTGTGCACGTGGTTGCTTAGTTTTATAAACCACAAAGCCCTCTGCTGCCTTTTTAATAGGGTGTGGTTGTGGAACACTGATTTGTACCAGCACAAATACCCACAGTGGCATACATGTGTAGACACTTCTATTTAGAAGAGTAAGTACTGATTAAGCAGCTGAATGTCGTAAAGTGGGAATTTTTACTGAAGGCCAAATGGTCTGTAGTCTCTGTATCTCAGAGGTGACAGAGTGGCCCAAGCTTTAAAACTGTCACCTTTGGAAACGGCATGGGTTAGTAGGCTATGAGTGGCATCAAAGGCAGGGCATGAGCGACACCATAGGTGACATCAGAGAAATTCAGGTGCAGCCATAATTCTTGAAAGAAGGACCCTTTTGATCTCTGAAAATAAAATTGATCTATCAGAGACAGAGAGGCAGAGAAGGGGATAAGGCTTTCCATGTGAAGTAGGACGGGGAGAGATTCTAAGGAAGCCAGTATATCTCAAAGGATTGAGACAAGAGAGAAAGGACCTATCCGTTTGATAAACAGCTAATCTTTTACGTCTGTAGTAAGTGGCTGGACGTTCTCTTTTTTGTGAATTTCTGAAGAATCTGTGTATCTGAAAGAGATGTTGTCATTGCTGATCTGAGATAAGTAATCTTTGCTGATATTGAGGAGTCATTTGGTAAAGCATGGGGAAAAATACAGCACTCCTCCCAGGGTTGGGCCAGTCAGCTTTGGCTTGGTCTGCTTGATCGGATGTCATCCCTCTGCATAAGAGGGGATGGGGAGCTACAGGAACAACACGCCAGTAGGCACGATATCCATACTGGGGAAGGTACTGGAATAATAATCAATGTAAGAAAGCCGTGCATCGCTCCCTTAAGTGAATGTTATGAATCGAGTCCAAATAAGAGTGCATCTTGTAAAAAAGCATAGGACATCTTTATTGAATTACAAGCACACAAACTAATATTTAAATATAAAAATAAGGTGCCACCCCTGCTAGAATGCCCGACGGCATTTTGCTCCCTCCTCAGAGATTTATCATGAGCTAAAGCTTGCAATATTGCACAGTGTCTTTTTTTTCCCATTACTTTATACTCCTACTCCTCAGCCCTCACAATCTGGGGGGGGGAGCCCCAGTCCCATCACCCTGGCACCCACCGGCCAGTGCAGTACCCCAGGGATTACCCCCATGGCAGAGTTGGCAGAGGGGGCCCTTCCCCTACTGAAACCGGATCCATTTTTTTGCACCATGGCTAGCCAGGTGTGGGGCCTGTGAGCTCCCCCTCATCATCCTTTGGGAGCCTTGCTTTTTCTCTGTTTTTCTCCCTCTTGTGGGAGAGCGGTGTGCAATGATGCTAGTGACTGAGCCCGTGCACACTCCCATGCGCGAACCAGTCAAGCATCTGCCGCCCCCTCCCCCTGTGATGCAGCTCCATGCTGTCGAGCCCCAGCCTCCGCTAGGGGTCAGGCAAGCACCAGCCACTGTAATTCCCCCCTCCCCAGAGATGGAGAGCAGTCCATAGGATGCTCAATCCATCTCCTCCCAGCCGACCCACGGCAACCTGTACTCGTTCCCGAACACGGGTCGCTGGCGTGGTGCGAGGTGTGGCGCTCAACACCTCAACCCTCAGTGCCACTGGGCCAGCCCAGTGTCTTTTTTTATCATGATATTATTTATGCCACTGCTGCGGACCTGGCAGGGGCTACGACCCTCCCCGAGGGGTGCGTCCTCCGGACCATCAGGGCCGTCATGGGTCCTGCCGGGTCCCAGCATTTTTCCTCCATTTTCCCCCCCGCACCCTCACCCATGCATTGGGCACAGCAGTTGTCTTCACCTCCGTGGAGGCAGCCAAGCACCCTGGGTGCAGGCCAAACCCCTCTTGTTGTGCTGATGCATGCAAAACAAACCCCCTACCCTGAGGAAGGAGAGCAGTCCTCCGGGCGCTCAATCCTTACCTCCCCGGCCGACCCCCAAATGACCCAAGTCTGTTCCCGAACCCGGGTCACCGGCATGGCGCGAGGTGTGGTGTCCAGTGCCTCAACCCTCAGCACCACCAGGCCGACAATATTGTACAGTCTTAAATACCCCTCTAGCTTCTGCAGTCCCACAACATGAAAATGTGCATTAATCTTCACAGCCACAGAACAAATTAACTAAAAACTCTTCAACATAGCAGCTTTTAATCTTGTTTTTTAATACTTTATCAAGTATATACATTTGATTTACCTTAATATAAGTAATACATTCTTTTAGAATGTTCTATGACTATATTTAGTACTTTTTAGATAGCAATTATATGTATTAGATAGCTGCCTGTAGGATTGTACATGTAAATGCTCATGTTGTGGGACTGCAGAAACTAGAGTGGTATTTAAGTCTTTGTGCAGTATTGCAAACTTTAGCCTTGATAAAGCTCCGAGGAGGGAGCAAAACACCATTGGGCATTCTAGCAGGGGTGGCACCTTATTTTTATATTTAAATATTAGTTTGTGTGCTTGTAATTTAATAAAGATTTGCCTATGCTTTTTTACAAGATGCACTCTTGTTTGGACTCGAGTCATAACATTCACTCAAGGGAGGGCTGCACAGCTTTCTTACATTGATTATTGGTCCTTGTTTTAGCCTCACGCAGCCACAGCCGGTGGGTGATCTCAATCTTGTTGTGCTTAAGGTACTGGAATCCATAATAACTGAAAGGCTTCTGAACTTCCTGGAGGCACGGGGACTCCAGGACAGCTAACATGATGAATTAATAAGGGTTAGAGTTTGTCAGAGAAACCTCATTAATGTCACTTACACAACCAAGTCTGCACTGTTCTGAGTGGTGCATAGCAGTCCCACCAGTGCGTCCATACAGGTACAAATGCAACATGCAGCACACTGGATGCACCCATTGTGGCGCAGAGCGATCCCTTCTTTCTTGAGGATGCTCAGTTTTGTGGCTGTTTTGACCCGCCATCTAAATTGCCTGGACCATTCGCATCAATGCAGGCTCAGTGTCCCAATGTCCCCATCACCACTGCACACCTCCCCTCTCATCCAGTCAGAAATGCAACCAGAACACAGGAAAGGCATCAGGAACACTGGAGAGCTGCAACATGTAAGCAGGAGTCAGCAATGGTGAGGTCAGAGTGGCAGGAGCCAATGCACATGGGAACGCTCAGGTTGCCCCAGTACAAAAGCACCTATTCAAGTCCCCAGTGGGGATCACAGCATCTGGAAGTGAGCAGAGCACTGGATATCCTACACATGGATTCCAGAAAAGCTTTTGACTCAGTAACCCATAACCGACTGGTGAAGAAACTTGGTGAAAAGGGAAGTTGGGACATGTTTGAGATGCTCTGATACCTTGTGTTTGGGTTGCCTGTTCTCTATCCATTGTCATTCCCTTTATTGGCCAGCATATTGTCATGCTTTGTGACTGCACAACCCTGTTGGTGTCTTGCTTTGCGCTGCATTCTGGGGGCACCTTTGTACATGCTTTGTGCACTCTGCACTTATGCAAATAAACCAGCTTTTGTGCACCATGTACAACAGCATAGCAGAAAGGACTTTGCACAGCGTTAACCCCGACCTTCGGATATGGGTCCCCAAGTTTGAATAGGCATTGCGCACTGACAGTGTGTAAAGAATTCGAGTTTTTACATGAGTCTGCATGTTTTTTTTTTGCTTGTTTTTTTATAATTGCTGGTCCTGAAATTTTAAATTATTTGAATCACAATACAGTGTTTTTGTAGTCTTGTGTGTGTTCCTTGTCATAGCTAATACCTCTTATATATTTTTTTTGCTTAGTCTTATCTGACTGATCCACCTTTTAATTGCTTTTCTGAAAGTTAAAAAAAATATGTGATTTGTAGTAGTAAAAGTTTATTTCTTACTGATTTATTTAATTGAAAATTGGTAACCGGGAAAGGCACACTGAGTCAAGGGTTGTTTCCAGGTGCAACCCTGGGGAAAGGGAAATGGAATCAAATAAATCAGTACAGAACCATTTCACAAATACAATGCAAAACAGTGGGCATTGCAACAAGGAACATGTGCAAATAACGATAGAAATAATGAGTGGCAGAGGTTGAGGCTATGAGTACCACCACAGCGTGGTGTAACTGATAACCACAGGCTTGAACAGTTCAGTGCCAAAGGTGAGACATAAGCTGACCCTAGAAGGGGTATCCCATGAGGTGGGCATGGGGAAGGGGTGCCGTCGTAATGACGACTCCTTCTGTGCAATCCTCACGCGATGGAGTGGGTAAAGCGACTGGATGAGGGGTGGAAAACTGGGTGACAGGATGTCACAATGTATACGTGCATGCAGGGGAGCGAGCATGGCGAGCGTGGGCTGGAGGGGCGGAGGAGCTGTAGGGGGTGGTGCTGCGGTGGATTGCTGAGCTGCATCGTGGCATCGGGGTTGGCTAGTGATTGGAGTGGGTGAGGTACTGGTTCGGGTCCGGCAGGAATGCGACCATACCTCTCGACATGCACCCCCTGAGTTGAGAATCCTTTAGTAGGGGGCTTAGAAGGCATTAAACATGTCCCGGCACAGTTGTCCTGTGCGCTGGGGTTGTCAGAGTGCAAAATGTTTCAGCACTCTGACTGTGCGACTAACGGTGATCACCTTAGGCGTCGCTGTTATCACATAGAACCCCCTAGAAGGGGGACCTCAGCTTGGGGGGGGAAGGGGCACCAGGGGCGGGACAGGAAGAGGGCTGACAGGAGCAGGAGATGGGGTAGGAATTTAAGTTGGTGTCTAAGGGAAGTGGGGGACTTCAGACACAGAGAAAGAGTAAGGAAGCAGGTAAACAGGAAAATATTACCATTAGGAGAGGGAAACTAATACTATTTTCAAGGCGGGCCTGTTTTACCACAAAAGCTGAGTTATAAAATTTATACTGTAGGATTACATAGTGATATAACAATATAATACATAAAATAAAGTGTAAGTATCTAGGTTATGTACACAGGATATACTGTGCTACAAGAACACAACAACACAAGAACAAGAACACAAAAACAAAACTGGCTAGCAGACAGGACCCAGAAGGTGGTAGTGAAGGGGGAACACTCTAGCGAGGAGCAGGTGATGAGCGGTGTACCCTAGGGATCAGTGTTCGGGCCGCTCCTCTTCAGTATCTATATATGTGACATTATGGATGGACTGAAAGGACAGGTAGCACTCTTCGCAGATGACATGAAAATCTGCAATAGGGTGGACACTGATGGTGGGGTGGAGGACACGAGACAGGATCTAAGGGAGCTAGAAGAGTGGGCAGAGACCTGGCAACTAAACTTCAACATCAAGAAGCAGAAACCCAAGGACAGGGTACAAAATGGGAGAGGAGGAAATCGTGGTAATGGAGCAGGAGAAGGATCTGGGTATAGTAGTCTCCAGCGACCTTAAGGTGGGGAAAGAGTGTACTAGGGCAGTGGGGAAGGACTATGGGATGCTGGCAGGGAATCACCAGCAGGAGGAGAGAAGTCCTAGTGCCCCTATACCAAGCTACGGTCAGACCGCACCTGGAGTATGGAGTCCAGTTCTGGAGGCCTCACTTGCTAAGAACATAGAACTGATTGAAAGGGTTCAGCAAAGAGCGACCAAGATGGTGCTAGGGGTGAAGAACAAACCGTATGAACAGAGATGCTGTGAGCTGAGGCTATACACCCTGGAGACTAGAATGGATAGAGGAGACATGAAAGAGATCTTCAAATACGACAAGGGGTTAAACAAAGGGGGCCCGGGGTGCTTATTCCAACTGAAGAAGGACACCACTACTAGGGGGCATGGCCTGAGAGTGCAAGGGGAACACTACAGGGGGAACATTAGGGGGCGATTCTTTATGGAGAGGGTGGTGGATGCCTGGAACAGGCTTCTGGAGGAGGTTGTGGGGGGTGGAGATAATGTCAGGATTCAAGATGGCTTGGGACAGGCATAAAGGACTACGATGGGGGGTGGGTTGTCGGGGAAGGAGGAGGTAGTCTGGAGGGTAAGGGCAGACTGGATGGACCATGGGGTCTTTTTTTGCCATCAAGTTCTATGATTCTATGAAGTAATGACATGCAGTTCTCAGGGTTGCCAGTGTAGCAGTGTTTTACACAGTTCGTCTACTGCATAGGCATCTAATATACGAACATACGATGAAGCCAGCAGAATAAGGCCTTTAGGTCTATCAAGTCTGCTCATATTGCTGGGTCCTCAGCGTCAGCTACTGCCCCTATCCCCCATCCTGATCAGGTGCTCCCCTCCTTCCACCCACCTCTCTTGACCCTTATTTTCCCCTGAACCCTATCCCAGCCCCTCTTGAAGTTGCACACTGTTTTCAAGGAAAGCACCTCCTCAAAAAGGCCATTTCAGCCCACCACCACCCTATTCGTGAAGACGTGCCTCCTAGCCACTCTCTTAAACCTTCTCCCTCCACCTTGAGGCTGTGTAGCCTCATGTTTTGATTCCCACTGAGCTTTGAAGAGACCCTCCTTGTTCACCCTATTTGTTCCTTGCAAATACTTGAAAGTCTCACTCATGTCCAGGGCTGTACCCCCCAATGTAACTCTTGGGTACCTTGTACATGACTGTAACCTATTATAAGTAACATTGTTATGTAACCTATGTGTACTCTATGTTTAATATTCTGCACCTGTACTGTTCTCACTGTTGTAACCACACTATGTAACTCTGTTTACCCCCCGCGATGAGGTGCCTTTGTAAATGAGTCCATGACTCAAAGGTTGTAAATCTGACTTTTCTAATAATTAAACAAATAAATGTCCCCTCTCTCTCTCTCTCTCTCTCCTCTCCTATACGGAGTATGTGTTCAGGGCCTCCAACTTTTCCTCATATGCCCTACATATTTAACTTGTGGTACACTGTAGAACCAAAACACTCATGGCCGATTTTCAGGAGCAGTGTTTGATTGGAACATTATTCCAGGAGTTTGATGCTCTGAACTGGAAGTTCATTTCAGTAAAAGAGTTAGTAAATTTTGGTTCATAAAAAAAAACAAAAAAAACTCCTGCAGTTTGTTTTCTCAAGCCATGATGGTGTTGAGATCGTTCCAGGGTACCATGTAGACATATTAAACGTTCATTTTTCAGTATGTAAAATAAGGTGAATAACCAGATCTGCTCACGTGGCATATCGGGAAGAGTCTATGCTTTAATACATAATGCAGTGGTTGGTTTCTGTGCTGAAAAGGAGGGAGAATCTGGCCAACCTATTGTACGTGACATCAGTTTTGTAGAGTTATTATTTGTTAGCAAGTCAATAAACTGTAGAACCATCGTCTATGACAGAAAATAATGAGTCGATTTGCTACTCCCATGTGTACCTTCCTTGTAGTAGAGAAAGTCATGTGTCTTAGTGTTCAGATACGAACATATGAACATACGAAATTTGCCAGCAGATAAAGGCCTAGAGGTCTATCAAGTCTGCTCAAATGTGCAGCTAGCACCCCTTATTCTGCAGCTGCCCCTCCCTTCCACCCTTCCCCTTCATTAACCCTTCCCCTTGTCCTGTCCCATCCTCATTTGAAGCAGTCCACTGTTCTACTGCATACCACTTCAGCAGGTAACGCATTCCACCCAGCCACCACCCTCTCTGTAAAAGTGTCTCCTCATCTCCCTCCTGAACCTTCCTCGCTCCAGTCTCATATTATGGCCCCTGGTGGCCCTCCCCTTCCTTACTTTGAACAGCCCCTCTGTACCCGTCTTGTTTATTCCTTTCATGTATTTAAAGGTTTCAATCATGTCACCCTGTCTCTCCTCTCCTCCAGTGAGTACATGTTCAACTCCTTCAACCTCCTCTCGTATGATAAGTCCCCCAGCCCCTTGATCATCTTTGTCGCTGCGCTGCACCCCCTCCAGTAACTTAATGTCCCTCTTCAGATACAGATGCCAGTACTGCACGCAGTACTCCAGGTGTGGTCTAACTAATGACCTATACAGTGGCAGAATCACATCCTCCCTCCTCGAGGATATACCCCTTGCAATACAACCCAGCATTTTGTTGGCCTTTGCAGCTGCCTTCCTACATTGTGCGAGTTGTTCATTGACCCTGTAATGAGCACACCCAGATCCTTCTCCTCCTCTGTCTGGGCTAGCTGCACTCCCCTAGCTGGTAACTCCTCCTTGGGTTCTTCATCCCAAAATGCAGCACCTTGCACTTTTGGCATTAAAGCCCAGTTGCCAGGTGTCTGACCAGGTTTCAAGCTTTGCCAGATCATCCTGCAACCCCTGCCATCCCCCTAGGTCATCCACCACCTCGCCTACCTTGGTATCATCAGCAAACAGACTGATCTTGCACTTGATTTCCCATGATATGTTTGCAATGAATATCCCAAACAACACTGGTCCCAACACTGAGCCCTGTGGAACACCGCTCGTCACTGCCCTTGGGTGTGAGAGCTCCCCACCCACCACCACCCTCTGTTGCCTTCCCTGCAGCCAGTTTCCTACCCATCTCACCAGCTTTGCACCCGCCCCTGTGCCTACTAACTTCCTTACCAGCCTTCCATGTGGCACTGAGTCGAATGCCTTACTGAAGTCCAGATACAGGACATCCACTGCATGGCCCCTGTCCAGTTGCCTAGTTACCCAGTCATAGAATTCGACCAGGTTGGTTTGGTAGGATCTGCCACGTATGAAGCCACTCTAGGAGGGCCACCAGCCTCTCCTTCAGTATAGTCTCCATTAGCTTACCCACGATGGATGTGAGACTCACTGGTCTGTAGTTCCAGTTCATCCTTGGGGCCACTCTTGTGGAGGGCACCACATGAGCCATCCTCCAGTCCTGAGGTACACACCTCTAATGTAGTGAGAGGCATTAAATAGGTCTGCCAAGGTCCTGCAAGGACCTCTGCCAGCTCCTTCAGTACCCTGGGGTGGATGCCATCTGGGCCTGGCACCTTGTCCACCCTCAGTGCCTTCAAACCCTCTGGAACTCTGCTCTCCATGATTTCTCCATCTGTCACCACTCCCCCCCCCCACTTCTGCCATTTCTCCCACCTTGGGTGTCTCCTCCTCTTCTCTTTAGTAAATTCTGAGCAGAAGTACTCATTTAATGCTTCCGCCTTATCGCACCCTGCTTCCACCCAACTGCCTTCCTTCCTAATCCTTGCTATGTGGTCCTTACAGCTCCTTTTCTCCCTGATATACTTAAAGAAGTTCTTCTCCCCCTTCTTAATGCCTTGTGCCAGCCTGAGTTCCATAGATGCTTTGGCTCCCCTTACTGCCCGTGTCACCTCCTTTGATTCTGTCAAGTACTCCTCCCTGTCCTCCCCCCTCCCTGTTTTCTTGTACTTCCTAAAGGCAGCTCTTTTCCTCCTTACCTTTTCCATGACCTCCTTGCTCAACCAGATCGGTTTCTTAGCCCTAGCCTTCTTGCTCTGGGCTTTGCAGCAGGTTTTGGTTGCCTCCACTATCCCCAGCTTTATGAGCTCCCACCTCTGGTTACTGTCCACACTAGATTGAATTCTGGCCAGGTACCCTTTTACCACTTCCCCCATCCTCCCAAAGTCGGTCCTCCTGAAGTCCAGCACTATTGTGCCAGATTCCACTCCTTCCTTGCCCATATCCATTGTGAGCTATACTGGCGGTGGTCACTCCTGACAGCAGTTCCTCCACTGTAAGTTCTCTCACAAGTCCTCATTTGCCAGCACAAGGTCAAGGGTATTTCCTAACCTGGTTGGTTCACTGACCATTTGCAGCAGGAAGCTGTCCTGGAAGGCATCCAGCAGTACCTGCTCCCTTCTGTTCCTGGTTGTTGGGGTGCTCCAGTCCACTCCTGGCATGTTGAAGTCCCCCACAATCACCACACTATCCTTCTCGCAGGTCCTCCTGATCTGTCCCACTAGTTCCCTGTCTAACTTCTCCGTCTGAGATGGTGGTGAGATATGTGAATTAACATTGTTTCATCTTTGTATCTATATGAGAGTCAAATCTTTGATGCTGATTAAACAGTACACCCAGCTAAGTTCCGTTGTTGGGTGCATAGGCTCACCTTTCATGGTTTTTACATTAATCATGGGTTCTTCATATGATCGCTTATCCACCTTTTTTCTTTACGAGGGTGGGGGAGGCCACCACTTGTGTTTTTTTTTTAAATTCATTACTAACACTGATTTACAAAAGCAGTCCTTCATCACAATAAACTCCAGTTGTAAGTTGCGTTCTACATCCTGAAAGTTCTGACTCAAGGCTAGAAGGACCTCGTCATCAGCGTACTGATGTATATCTGTATGGGTAATGAAATTCAGCAATTCATTAATGTATATCAAGAAAGAAGAGTTATGTAAGAACTTACCATAACAGTAGATCTTCGATGGGATCTCAGTCATCAGGACACACCATAGGAACTTCACTGTCGGTGAAGCAGGATTCACATAGAAGATTTTCCAGCAGTACAGCTGGGGCCTCCCACACTGCCAACGCCTGCTGACATCATCAAACCTATAAAGGCATGAGCGGCCCCGGTCCCTCCTCAGTTCTTTCTCCCTGGAGACTAAGGGAGCAAACACATGCCATGGGAGACCGAGGTGAGAGAGAGGTGTCCAGGCCTAAATAAAAGGCTGGATAAACCAAATGGCCAGTCTGAGACAAGGACCCCAAGTAGGGGGATGGTGGGAGGGAAGGCTGACCTGATGACTGAGATCCCTTCGAAGATCTACTGTTACAATAAGTTCTTATGTAACTAGTCCCAAGCAGTGACAAGTGCAGCAGAACAGTCTGGGAGGTAGGCAAACAGACACCTAGGACAGAAGGCACTGAAGAACAGCCCGGCCAAAGCCTGCTTGGGCTCTAGAAGCAATGTCCAGACTGTAGTGTTTGGTAAACATGTGGACAGTACTCCAGGTGGCAGCAGCATAAATGTCAGCTGCTGAGACCCCTTGAAACAGGCCACAGAGGTAGCCGTGCTCCTTGTGGAGTGGGCTTTCACCACCCCTGGCAGCTTCTTGCCATGTTTGTTGTAGCAGAACACAATACAATTGGCCAACAATTTGGAAAAACAATATTTGGAAACCTGAATGTCCTCTCGTCCTGGGGCAAAAGAAATAAAAAGCTGCTTTGTCTTTCTGCAGTCCTTACTTTGGAGCAGATAGTATTTCAGAATTCTGTGTACATCTAAAGTATGGAGCACTGCTTCCCATGGATTGGCACATTCTGGAAAATACACAGAGAGGTAAATAGATTGGTTAATAGTGAACTCAGACACCACCTTAGGAAGAAACTTAAGATTTGTGCACAAAGATACCCTGTCTTTGTGAAAAATCAAATAGGGCTCCTCACACCAGAGAGCCTGAAGCTCAGAAATCCTTCAAGCAGAAGTAATAGCAACCAAAAACAATGCTTTCCATGAAAGAAAGCATAGCTCGCAAGTCATGGCTGGCTCCAATGGAGACAGGGTCAGTTTCCCCAAAAATAATTTAAATCCCAAGCCAGGATAGGGGAACAGATTGGAGGTTTCAGGTGCATAATGCCCCTAACAAAAGTACAGGACACATCCGGCTAAGCCATGGTATAACCATCCATGGGTTCATGAAATACAGAGATAGCCAAAAGGCGCACCTTGAGGGAGGAGTACTGGAGGCCTGAGTCCGGCAGGGAGATCAGGTAATCCAGAATCTGGCTCACCAAACAGATAAAAGGGTCTAGATGGTGCCCAGATGACAAACCTCTTCCACTTCATGGCATATGTGGCCCTAGTGGAGAGCTTCTGAGCCACCACAAGAATGCCAGCTACCTTCTGAGACACTCCAAACTGGGCAATGACTATGTCCTCAGGAGTCAGGCATGCAGATGAAGGGACTTGAGGTTTGGATGGACCAGGGTCCTGTGAGCCTGTGTCAGCAGATACCTGCAGAGGGGAAGAGGCACCGGAGGGTCTGCTGCTAACTATTGCAGTAATGAAAACCATATTTACCGTGGCCAGTATGGTGTGACCAGGATCATGCTGGCCCCCTCCATCTGAAGTTTGATTAGTACCCTCTGAATGAGAGGAAATGGAGGGAAGGCATAAAGGGACCTCCTGCTTCAGGAGAGGGATGATGCATCTTGCCAAAAAACTCCAGGCCCTGAATCTAGTGAGCAGAAACTGGGCAGTTTTGTGTTGGGTTGGGATGCAAAAAGATCCAACTGTGGATGATCCCATCTGTTGAATAGCTCTTCTGAGATGGATTTCAGAAGTTCCCATTCATGCATCCTACATATAAACATAGACTTTGATGACAGATAAGGACCACTTGGCCCACCCAGTTTGCCCATTTCCCTACCTATTGGATAAGCTGCAGATCCTAGTTAACCAACAGCCTATTTCTTCCTACCCCCCACCAGAATTGCCTTATGTCTGTCCCATGCATTCTTGAATTCCCACATTGTTTTTGTCCCCATGACCTCCTCAGAAAGGCTGTTCCATGTGTCTACCACCCTCTCTGTGTAAAAATACTTCCTCACGTTGCCCTTGAGCCATCCACCTCTATCTTCAGATTGTGCCCCCTTGTTCTTGCACATCTCTTTTTCTGAAAGATGCTACCCTCCTGGACTTTGTTGATTCCCTTGAGGTACTTGAAAGTTTATATCATGACCCCCCTCTCCCTCCTTTCCTTGAAGGTATACATATTAAGCTCCTTTAGTCTCTCTTCATATGGTTTCTGATGCAGACCCTGCACCATTTTAGTTGCCCTCCTCTTGACTGCCTCCATCCTGTCTATGTCCTTGCGGAGATGGGGTCTCCAGAACTGCATGCAGTACTCCAGATGGGGTTTCACCAACTGTCTGTACAGATGGTTAACAGCTTTCTGTTTTCTACTGGTGATGCCTCTTCCTATACATCCCAGTATCCCCCCAGCCCTCCTTGTTGCCTTCTCACATTGCTTGCTTACCTTTAGGTCATCTGATATGACTTCATGGGTCCCTTTCAATTTTTCGTTAAGCTTGCGTGCATACTCAAGGAGCGTTGGGAGAGTAGCACACTTTGGAGTGCCTCTCCTCCATCCAATGCACTGCTCCCTTGAGCAGGCATGGTGGTCCTGCACCAATGGGTGCAGGAGCTCTGTATGACAGCGGTGTTCCTCTGCTTCAAAGCAAAACACCGCTGCCATACGGAGCACCGCGTCACGCCGTCCCCCCCTGTGCATCATGCCGCCCCCCCAAAAGCTTTGGTGCCACGCTGGGAGCCCACACCAAATTGGCAAATGTTATTTGCCAACAGGGGCCCCCCAAGCTATCCGCCACACTGGGAGCCCACCCCAGCATGGCAAACATTCCGTTCTTTGCAGACGGGGTGCCCAATCCCCGCCGGCCCGCCCACCCCAGCCATCTTCTGCCATGCTGGAGCCCACCCCAGCGTGGCAAACGCCCCACGCCGCCGCTTTTTTTTAACCTGTAAAATAAAACGGTCCTGCGGGCGTGTCTCCCAGCCCCTCCCACAACCCGCACCCACCCACTGCGCACTCAGCCTCTCCACACCCCTCACCCTATACTTACCTCCGGACTCTGCTAAAAATTTTCGTGGACCAGGAACACGCCTGCACCTTTCAAAGGCGACCGCGAACTGAGGAAATGCCGTAAGCTGTATAATGGGCTAGATAGGGGGTTTCAACTTTATTATCTCAGTCATTTTTTGATTTTTTCACCAATTAACATGGTTTTGGGACCCCTTCTCATGAATGATGTCACTGTCATGGCGTACTGGGCCCAAAGGGTGATTTTGCAGGCACTGTGCAGTCACTGCGTGAAATCACTTTTGGGCTTGAATAATGCCATGACAGTGACATCATTCATGAGAAGGTCCCAAAACCCCATGTTGAAAATTTGGCAAAATTCCAAAATGACTGTTTTACGAGCATGCGTTGCGTAGTTCATACACAAGCCCGTAAGTTTGCGAATTTTCAATATTTTCACTCCAGATTTTCAACATTGCCATTTTATCACACCTTCTTATGAGTTGTATAGATGTCATTTTTCACATCTCACCCAAAATGTGTTTCCGCCCATGTAGCGCACAATGGCGCAGTCGGTGTGCAAAATCAATGTATGGGACACATTAAGAAAATCACAGTGATACTGTTCATGAGCAGAGGTCTTAAAATGGCTATGTTGAAAATTTGGTGAAAAATTCTAAAATGACTGTTTTACGAGTTCGCGCTATGCAGTTCCTCATGACTGTAAGTACGCTTGAGAATTTTCAATATTTTCACTCCACATTTCTCAACATTGCCATTTTACCACACCTCCTTATGAGCAGTGCGCTGTCATTTTCACATCCTGCCCAAAATGTCTTTCTGCCCATGTAGTGCACAATGGCGCAGTCGGTGTGAAAATCAATGTATGGGACACAGTAAGAAAATCACAGTGACACTGTTCATTAGCAGAGGTTTTAAAATGGCAATGTTGAAAATTTGGTGAAAAATTCCTAAAATGACTGTTTTACGAGCGTCAGTTGCACAGTTCCACGCGCGCTGTGAGGCTTGCAATTTTCAATATTTCCACCCAGATTTTCAACATTGGCATTTTACCACACCTCCTCATGAGCACTGCAGCTGTCATTTTTACATCCTGCCCAAAACGTGTTTCACCATGTAGCACACAATGGCACAGTCGCTGTGTGAACTCAGTGTATAGGACACATTAAGAAAATCACAGTGTCACTGTTCATGAGCAGAGATCTTAAAATGGCTATGTTGAAAATTTGGTGAACAAATTCCTAAAATAACTGTTTTACTTGAAAAAGGCTAGGCAGTTCCTTACGCACACTCGTAAGTTTGCGAATTTTCAATATTTTCACTCCAGAGTTTCAACATTGCCATTTTACCACACCTCCTTATGAACAGTACAGCTGTCATTTTTCACATCCTGCCCAAAACGTGCCTTCCGCCTACATGTAGTGCACAATGGCGCGTCGGATGCAAAATCAATGTATGGCACACAGTAAGACAATCACAGTGACACTGTTCATTAGCAGAGGTTTTAAAATGCCAATGTTGACAATTTCGTGAAAAAATCCCTAACAATGACTGTTTTACAAGCGTGCATTGCACAGTTCCCATGCACGCTCCTAGGTTTGCGAATTTTCAATATTTCCACTCCAGATTTTCAACATTGCCATTTTACCACACTTCCTTACAGCTGTCATTTTTCACATCCTGCCCAAAACGTGTTTCCACCTATGTAGCGCACAATGGGGGTAACAAAAAGGTCATGCTGACAATTTATTGTCCAAATACCAGCAATCGCACAGGGCATTAGGGTAAAGCACCATACATGCCAAACACCACTGCAAATACCTGCAAGCGAACATTCGGCACTGACAAATGCTTGTTGTTGTTATTAGTACTCCCTCCCATTGTGTACTCTTCTCCTGGGTTTTTGTGTCCTAGGTGTATTACTTTGCACTTCTTTGCATTGAATCTAAGCTGCCATACTTTTGACCATTCTCCAACCTTGCCAAGTCCCTTCTCACCCTTTCCATCCCCCTTTGTGTATCAACCCTGTTGCAGATCTTTGTGTCATCTGCAAAGAGGCATATTTTTTCTTCCAGTCACTCCACAATGTCACTTATAAAGACATTAAAAAGGACCGGATCCAGTACTGAACCCTGCAGTACCCTGCTAGTAACCCCCTTGCTTCATGGTGGACTTTGTTTACTATTACCCTCTGTGTCCTGTTGTCCAGCTGATTTTTTACCCAGGCTACCACCCTGGGACCCACTCCCAGGCTGGCAAATTTGTTTATTAATCTTTTGTGTGGGACTGTGTCAAATGCCTTGCTAAAGTCTAGGTAGGCCATGTCCACAGCCCCTCCCTGGTCTACTGCTTTTGTCACCCAGTCAAAGAAATCTATTAGATTCGTCTGACATGACCTTCCTGCTGTGAATCCATGCTGCCTTGGGTCCTGTGCCCCGCTGACCCCTAGGTACTCAACAATTCTTTCTTTCAGAATTGATTCCATCTTTTTTCCTACCACTGAGGTCAAACTAACAGGTCTGTAGTTTCCTGCCTCTGCTTTGCTCCCACTTTTGTGGAGGGGAATCACATCTGCCCTCCTCCAGTCCTTAGATACCACACCATCCTCCCATGATTTGGTAAAAAGGGTAGTCAACTGTGTCACTAGTTCTCCCCTTAGTTCTTTTAGAACTCTGGGGTGAATCCTGTCAGGGTCCATTGCTTTGTCCACCTTCAGTTTTAGGAGTTCTTTCAGAACCCTTTCTTCTGTGAATGGACTGGTATCAACCCCCCATCCAGAGTGCTTCTACTGATTGGATTAGGTACCTCCTCCTCCTCTTCTTTTGTGAATACTGAGCAGAAGTATTCATTCAGTATCCCTGCTTTTTCACTGTCACCCTCTGCTCACCCACGCTCCCCTTTATTAAGCCTCACTATCCCTCTCTTGGTCTTTCTTTGCTTTCTAATGTACCTACAAAAGGGTTTATCCCCCTTCTTAACCGAGTTGGCTGTCTTTTCCTCGGTTTGGGCCTTTGCTATTCTGACTGCCTTTCCCGCTTCCTTCTGCTTTAACTGGTACAGTTCTCTGTCCTGCTCTTTCTGTGTTTCCTTATACTTTCTGAATGCTATTTTTTCTCCATAACCTTCCCTGCCAACTTTTTTGAGAACCATAGAGTTTTTTCTTTCATTTTGATTTGTTTATTTGCTTCACACAAAGGCGTGTTGCCTCTGTTATGGCAGTTTCCCCATTGTTCCTCCACCCCTCTTTCTTGCCCATTTGCTAGTGCTTTTCTGAGACACTCTCCCATTTTGACAAAGTCAGCCCTCCTAAAGTCCAGTACCCTCACTTTTGTATGGCATGACTCTATGGCTGTCTATCGTGAACCACACTGTTTGGTGTTCACTTGTTCCCAGATGGACTGAGTCCGGGTGAGGCTGTCTGCCAGGGTGTTCAGTATGCCTGATACATGGACTGCTGAGAGTTCCAGGCTGTGGTCCAATGCCCAGTATTAGACTCTCATGGCCTCCCTGCAAAGGGGGTATGAATGCATTCCCCCCAGTTTTTTGATGTAGTAGACAACGATGAGGTTGTCTGACTGGCCCAACAACTAACTCAGAAAGAGGTGGTTCTGGAAGGCTTGCATGGCATACAGAACCACCTGCATCTTGAGGACATTTACATGGAGGGATTTCTTGATCTAGGACCATGTCTCCTGAATCTGGAAGGGACCCAGCTGTTCTTCTCAGCCCATGCCGGAGGCATCTGTAGTGAGACTCTGCTCAGGGTAGAAGATCAGGAATGAGACCCCTTTTAAGAGGTTTTGGGGATCCATCCACCTGTGGAGCACCTTGTGGACCAGAAAGGAGACCAGCACTAGCTGTCCAGGTCACCCATGCTTTGGTCCCACTACACCCGGAGGGTCCACTGGAACATCCACATGTGGAGCCTGGCCAAGGGGACCATGGCAATGGCTGCAGCCATGAGACCCAGGAGCCTCAAGTAAACCCTCGCACAAACATAATGGCTCTGAGCCACCACCTGAGCCTGTGAAATGATGCACTCTGCTCTGTCTGGAGGCAAGAAGGCCTTGCCCTGTGCTGAGTCCAGGACCGCTCCATATACTACAACCTCTGGGAGGGGATCAAAATGGACTTGGGCAGGTTGGCAGTGATGCTCAGGTGTGAAATGACTGGAGGGTCCTCTCCTGAGTTCAGAGGAGCTGATCCCAGGACAGAGCTTTGAGAAACCTGTCATCCAGGTGGGGGAAGATGTACACACCTTCTTGCCGAAGGGCAGCAGCTTCTGCTGCTAAGCATTTTGTAAAGACCCGTGGAGCAGAGGATAAGCCAAAGGGTAAGACTCTGAATTGGTAATGTTCACCCTGAAAAAGAAACCGGAGAAACAACTGTGCAGAGGACACACCAAAATATGCAAGTAAGTGTCCTGCATATCCAGGAAGCACAGCCAATTGCCCCACTTGAGCAGGGGCAGCAGACCTGGAAGAGTTACTGTGCAGAATTGTTTGTATTGGATATAGAGGCTGAGGTCTTTGAGATCTAGAACAGGCCTCAGATCTCCAGTTCTTTTGGAGAACCTGAAATAGAATCCCCTGTTCTTCTGCCACCTGGGCACTGGCTCGATTGCCCTTTTCTGCAGAAGAGAATGTACCTCGTCCCAAAGAACCATTGCATGGACCAGAGAATATCAGAGGAGTCTCTAGGGGCTGTTCCACAAGCTCCAGAGTGTGACCTCTTTCTATAATCTGAAGAATCCAAGCATCTGAAGTTATGGTTCTCCATTGATTGAGATGGAGGGAGAACTGACCTTGACCACTACCTCTTGGTCAGGGACTGGAAGAGGGAGGTCTGGCAAAGAGTCAGGCATAGGTGGATCTGACCACTGGGTCTCATCTGTCACCTCTGGGTCATTTCATGGCAGGACCCATGGAGGAGAGAGTAGGCAAGGCCAAACTGGCCTTCCATTTACCCTGAAGATGGGAGCCTGCACCAGACATGTGAGACACCTTATGAAAGGACGGGCACTGTTTGCTCCAGGGCTGGGTATGGTAAAGTGAATGGACAGATTTAATAGCCCTGCCAAAGTCCTGTAAGTCATTAATGATGTCCTGGACATCCAGCCTGAAGAGCTTTGAGCCACTGAAGGGGGCATTAAGCACCTTTTGCGGACATCTGCCATGAACCCTAACACTGTCAGCCAGGTGTGCCTACGAAGGCAAATACCTGTGACAGCAGCCCTGGCACCAGTGTCAGAGATGTAATACAAGGTCCTGAGGAGGTGTTTACTAACATCCTTGGCAGCCTGCAAAGACTTAAGGACCTCCTGTTTCTGGGAACACTCTGGGAGGGCCTGAGCAGCCGCCTTATCCTTCTTCCAGGTGGTGTTCTAGTACTTAACCATATGAGATAAATAATTAGCAATCCAGAGTCCCAGGGTGGAGGAGGCATAAACCCCCTTACCCCAAAGGTCGATCTGTCTGAATTCCTTGTTGGGGGGAGGGAGATAATGTGCTTAGGCACCTTGGACATGCCGTGCACTGTTTGATAACCACAGAGTTGGTTTCAGGTTGGGCAGCGTAATAAGGCAGGCCCTGGGGGGCATGATAGACCTTATCTGCCCTCTGAGGAATGGCAGGAACCATGTCAGGGTGGTGCCACGCTGCAGTAGTGGCATTTCTCAGAGCTGGCAGAATAGGAGGAATGACCTTGGGAGGAGATTCTGGGATCACCAAGAAGCCCACCAGTTCTCTCCTGGTGGCGTCCTCTTCCTTACTGTGGAAGCCTATAGCTATAGACAGCTGCTTCATAACATTGAAAAAGGTAGGATCTTCAGGAAGGGACCTGGGAGTATGCTTAACAGAGTCCTTGCTCACCGAAGAAGCAGTAGACCTGTCTGAGGAAAGAGGCTCCTCCTTCTCCTCTTCTTCAGGGAGGATGATATCAGGGTGCTACTCCTCTTCGACGACCCATTCCAACTTGGCGTCCGAGGAGTGAGGGACCGACAGCACCCTACGGGACACTGGTCAATAAGGCCGAACTGGCATCAATGATTACAGAGCGGACAACAGCGCCTGGGACCCCAACCTGCTTGAACCTAACTGGTGCACCAGGGCCATCATTATCTGGGTCAAAATAATATTGAGGTTGACGGCTGGTAAGGGCTGCATTGATGGCGGAGGAGTCATTGGCACAGGGCATGATGAACTATCTATCAGATCTTGAGAACCTGAGGTCCCCAGCATCCAAGGGCATGGGGAAGTGTCAGATCATGACAGAGGGGTTTACTCTAATGACCTGAAGGTTAACGACCGAGGGGCTGACGACCTGAGGGTCAAAGGTCAGCCTCCCTCGGAAGTGGGAAGAGATGCTGTTGGTAGGGGCCTGGTAGAAGCAGAGGCCTGAACAGCAGAGGGTGCCAGTGCAGCTGCAACCAATGGAGTATCCCTTGAGGAAGAGGAAGAAGAAGAAGCCATCGGACATCGGGAGTGTCGCCGTGGGGAGCGGTCCCGGTTGCGATCTTTTTTGTGACTTTTCCCCGAGTACTTATCTTGGGCATTTGAGGCCTGGGAGCTCGACAAACCCACCGGTGACTGGGAAGGAGGGACCCCAGATGACCCCTGCCCAGAACTGGCTACGTGCTGTTCCATGAGGAATTTCTTCAAAGCCTTTTTATGTCACCTAAGGGTTGTAAGGTTGAATTTTTGGCAAAGCTCACAGTCAGAGACATCATGGTCAGGCCCAAGATAGCAGACACAGAGGTTGTGGTTGTCTGAAGAAGCAATCTTCTTTCCACAGCGGCAGGGATGGAAGAGAGATGTGGAAGGAGTAACTCTTGACATAAATGAGGTAAAAGAATCTCTTGTTAAAAAGAGATTCCAAAAGTTAAAGTTAAAGAAGAAACATACGCAAAACTGGCACAAGCTGCAATGGAGCTTCTGCAGAGAGCCATGTGAGAGTAGTTGATGGAGGGAAAGAACTGAGGAGGGAGCGGGGCCGCTCACGCCTTTATAGGGTTGATGATGTTGGCAGGTGACACTGGTGTGGGTGGCCCCAGTTGCACTGCTAGAAGATCTTCCATGTGGGTCCTGCTTCACCAATGGTGAAATTCCTACAGAATGACCTGATGACTGAGATACCCCCAAAGAAGATCAGTAGTCGGCCTAGGATCAAGCCCTGCAGGACTCCTCTGGTTGACAGCAGGTTTTCTGATAGGTGGCCTTCTACTTTTGTCATCTGGCTCCTATTTGGTAGGTAGGAGTTGAACCATTCACATACTTCAGTGGTAACCCCGATGCTGAGTAGCCTGTACATGTGAATTTTGTGGTCCATGAGGTCAAAAGCCTTGGAGAGGTCCACGAATGTTGTACCCATGGACCTTCCACCTTCCAGCTGGGAGATGATTATATCTAACCATGTTCAGTTTCCAGCAGTTGAGTTACAAAAAGGAATATTGTTTACTTGCCCAGCAGAAACTCAGCACAACGCAAGCAGATGATATATTTTTATTTTTTTCATAATAATCAATGAAAAGGCAGAATCAATGAGGTAAGTTTAAATATTGAGAAATATAAAAATGTTGTAGGTTTTGAATGAAGTGTGATAGTGCAAAGGAGAAATATGTGCTTCTGACTATGTTTTCAGAGTCACTGCAGCTGTGTGTGAGTTGCACGTTCGCTGTTATACACCGTTGAGTATAATGGAAAAGTTCACCAGTTTTCCATGTGTAATTAGGATGTCCTCTTGAGAGTAAAACTACACCATGTAGAGGAGGGAGAGAAGAAAAGGTCCAAGAAAGAATGTGCATTTATTTAGCACCTTTTCTACACACAAAGTGCTTAACAAGCAATGAGAGAGACTCGTAGTTCTGTGAGTTTAAATGTGTCATGGTAGACCACCTGCCTACATCCATACACAGCCAATTCTTTCAACTAGATTTACTGGGAGGGCATTACTGTATGTAGCAACCACTATTGACAAAAAACAATAAATCAGCACACAATCAGAGTGCAAAATGTATGTAAAGTACTACGTTTTTGAAAACAGAATAAAAAATTACTCACCTTAGTAATGTTGTTTCTACTAATGGAGTCTTGCTATATTATGACAATTGCAGTATGACCGCAGGTTAGAACTGCTCTGGAGGTGGAATAGTTAACTTTCCATGCAGGCATGGAATTTAGAGCGCGAGCTCGGTTGAAAACTCTGTCTGTTGTGCTTCAAACACAAATTGTCAGATCTTTACGAGCTAAAACTCACTAAGGTTCTGTGTGGAAGCTGTAAACCTACACTAGCCAACTGGCTACTAACATAAACACTCATTTTTGGCCTAAAACAAAGACTCAAGTCAGGAGACCCAAAAATGCAAAAACACAACACCAATTCACCCAAAAAGGTAGGTGAAAAACAACAAGGTCGGCATCAAAAAAAAAAAAAATGCCAACCCTGTACTGCCCACCCACATCCCCAAAATAGAGAGGTTCTGAGAGGGGCAGGCAGGGAGGGAGGTCATAATATAGCAAGACTCCATTAGAAGAAACAACATTACTAAGGTGAGTAATTTTTTCTTCAAACAACATGAAGTCTTGCTATATTATGACAATTGCAGACTACACAGCAGTACCCCCATGGAGGAGGGACAGAACCTACCTAGGAAATAGGCTCAGTTAACGGTTGCATAAGCCGAGCATCACTCCTAGCCTGGATGTCCAGGGAGTAATGCTTGGTAAAAGTGTGAACTGTTTTCCAGGTAGCTGCTTGACATATTTCTAGAATAGGAATGTCTCTGGCAGCAGCCAGAGAAGCAGCTGTACCTCTGGTAGAGTGAGCCCTCAGGCCTGAGGGGGAACTTTACTCAACTTCTCATAGCAGAATTGGATACAAGAGACAATCCACCTGGCAATGGATCTTTTAGTGGCTGGCTTCCCTTTACCAACTTCGCCATAGGTGAGGAACAGTTGGAGGGAGTCAAACCTATGACCCTTGGTACGCTCTATGTAGTAACTAAGGGCTCTCTTCACATCTAGGCTATGCAGCATCCTCTCCCCAGAGGAGGAGTGGTCAGTGAAGTACACTGGAAGTGAAATAGATTGATTAAGGTGGAAATCTGAAACCACCTTAGGCAGGAACTTTCTGTTAGTCTGAAGGACCACCTTATCTCTGTGAAAAGAGATAAACTCCTGCTCCACTGACAACGCTTGTAATTCACTTATGCGTCTGGTGATGGCTACCAAAAATACAGTTTTCCAAGTCAAGTACTTGAGCTCAGCTGAAGACAAGGGCTCAAAGGGGGCTGCATAAGCTGAGCAATGCAAACATTAAGATCCCAGGCAGGGCAGGATCCCTGAATGGAGGGTTGTAAACAACACCTTAAAAACTTGGAAAATACAGGATGAGCTGAAAGGGAAGAGGATTTACCTGCTGAAATAAAGCAGACACAGCTGCCAAGTGCACCTTCAGAGTAGCTGGTCTCAGCCCCAAAGAATTCAGGTGGACCATATAATCCAGGACTGTGGGTAGATCAGCAGAGACTGGGGAAATATGCTTTTCAAGCACCATATGGAAAACCTTTTCCATTTGGAATTGTAAGTAGCCCTGGTGGAAGGCTTCTTGCGGCCTTCAATATATCCATTACACTTTGGGAAAGGTGTAAATCAGCAAACTCTAACTCTTCAAGAACCAAGCCTTGAGATTGAGAGATTTGAGATTCGGCACCAAACCCTTCCTGGGCACAGGTTAACAGATTGTGATTCCTGGGAAGGCACAGGGAGGATGGACTGCTAAGGACAGCAGGAGGATACCAGGGCTGTCTGGCCCAATCCGAGCTATCAGAATGACTTTGCATGATTGGGATCTGATTTTGACTAGCACTTTGAACATGAGAGGAAAGGAGGGAAGGCATAGAGAAACTTCCTCCCAACTGAGGGCTAAGGCATCCAGGGGAGTGAGCCCAACACTGGGGCCTGCAGCAAAAAGAGGAAGTTGGTGATTGTCTGGGGCTGCAAAAGATCTATCTATGGGTGCCCCATCTGGCAATACTACTCCCAAGACTAGGGATCCAGTGACCATTCGTGGTGGCCCTGGGAAATCCTGCTGAGAGCATCTGCCAGGACATTGTCCTTGCCTGGGAGGTGAACTGCCGTAAGGGAGGTGTTCAGGGAGTAAGCCAGAGACCACAACTTCATCGCTTCGGTGCACAAGGCCATAGACCGAGTGCCCCCTTGCTTGTTGATGTACCACATTGTGGTGGTGTTGTCTGTTCTGACCTGAATACTGTTGTTCTGAACAGATTTGGAAAAAGCTTGAAGTGCTAGAAAAACTGCTCTGAGCTCCAACAGGTTGATGTGGAGCAGAGATTCCTGGGAAGACCACAGACCCTGGGTGGTGAGGTCGCCCATGTGAGCTCCCCAGTCCAAGAGGGACACATCTGTAGTAAGGATTAGAGAATGAGACTGAGTGACAAAAGGAACCCCTTGTCTCAGGTTGCTCTGATCCTGCCACCACTGTAGGGCTTGGATCAGGGTTCAAGTTACTGGGATCAGCTTGGTAAGAGGATCCTTTCTTTGAGACCAAAAAGCTTTCAAATGGAACTGGATGTCCCTCATCTGAAATCTTGCTCCTTGCACAACTGCTGTGGAAGCAGCCATTTGTCCTAGGAGCTGCAGAAAATGCCTTGCTGGCCGGGAGACCTGCAGGGTAAATGAGGAGGCCAGGGAGACTAGGGTCTTTGCCCTGTCCAGGGGCAGGAAGGCCCTGGCTTCCTGCATGTTCAGTTCTGTGCCTATGAAGGTAAGAAGCTGGACTGGCTCTAGAACTGACTTTGAGAGATTCAGAAGGAAACCTAGAGAGGTAAGCAGTTGCTGCATTATCTGAAAGTGTAAATTGACCTGGTCTGGGGACTGGCCTACTAAGAGCCAATCGTCCAGGTAAGGAAAGATGGCAATCTTTTGCCTTCTTAGGTAGGCAACTGCTACAGCCAGGCATTTGGTGAATACCCTTGGGGCAGAAGTGAGGTAAGGGCATTGCTCTGAACTGGTAGTGGCCTGAGGGCAGCTCAACCTGAGGTACTTTTGATGGGAGCTGCTGATGGGAATATGGAAGTAGGCATCCTTGAGGTCCAGGGAAGCTAGCCAGTCCCCTGGCCTTAGAGAGGGTAGGATAATTCCCAGAATCACCATTTTGAACTTTGGCTTTAAAAGGTGCTTGTTTAAATATCTGAGATCCAGGATGGGCCGCCATTCTCCTGTCTTTTTTGGGGTAAGGAAGTACCTGGAGTACAAACCTTTGCCCTGGTGTAGGGGAGGAACCCTTTCCACAGCTCTGAGAGCCAGGAGGGTAGAGACCTCTGCCTCTAGGGCGAGTGCCTCTGATGGAGTTGCAGGTGGAAAGATCTGGTCTCTCAGCTTTGAAATTTTTGAAGCTGAGAACCAGTCCCTGGCTTACTACTTCCAGGATCCACTTGTCTGATGTTAAAGACTTCCAGTCCTGACAAAGTAAGCCAGCCTGTCCCTACAGGTAGAGGAGAATTGGCCCTGGCAATCCCATCAGGGTGCCTGCTTGGCAGGGGCTTTGGGCTGAGGGGTGGAAGCAGACCTGCTTGTACCCTGCCTGCCTCTCCTCTAAAGAACCCCTCTGAGCATAGGCGGAGGAGGAAGCTTGGCTTGGTAAAAGGCCTATGAAAGGCCTGCCCCGCCTCTAGGAAGCTGCTTTTGAGGAGTGGCCTGTCTTTCCTTGGCCTGTGCACTCCTATAGGTGGTCCTATATTCATCCATTTTCTTCATATAATTCTCTGTTTGCTCCCAAATAGAGAATTTCCCACAACAGGAAAATCCATGGCCTTAGACTGGGTATCTTGAGACAGGGTAGTACATCTGAGCCAAGCCATCCTGCGAAGTGCCACAGATGTAGCCATGACTCTTGATGAAACATCATTAGTCCACTGCAGCATGAAATTGCACCTTGGATGCCTCAATACCATCCATAGCCACCTGTTCCAGCTCCCTGGCAAGCTGGTCAGGGACTTGTTTCGCTAGGGCCAGCACAGTATCCCATCTGGATTTCTGGTACCTAGCAATGCCATATAATTTGCTTGTCTGAGTCCCAAAGATGCTGCCATGTACTGTTTCTTGCCATAGCATCAATCTTCCTGGAGTCCTTCTCAGGGGTGAAGCTAGGGAATATTAGCCTTGTCACAGGCTGCAGCCTGCACTACCCCACATGGCTGCATTGTTGAGTGAGGAAATCAGTGTCGAGCCTGATAAGGTATACCTCTTGTCCATCCTTTTATCCACAGGAGGTATAGTGTGAGGAGTTTTAAAACTTTTACTGTCTGTTTCGAAAAGATTTATGCAAAGGAATAGACAGTCCCTAGACTCTGAATATCCATCATTTCTACATAGTCTGGCTCCTCTTGGTCATCAACAGCTTCCTCAACAGGGAGCTGGAGAGTTTCAACAACTTTTTATAAAACATGAAATGAGAAGGGACTCAGAAAGCCTTGGAGGAGAAACCCTAGGGTCTATCTGAGAGATATCCGATCAATGGGCACATCCAGATCTTCAAAACCATATTCACTCTCCTCATATTCCTCTTCCCCTCCCCGGTTCATAAAAATCCTCAAAATCATAATCTTGAACTGGTGGAACCGCCAACCACACGCTTACTTTGAAGGTGTCGGTTCGGGTCGAACCGAGAGAGAGACTGACAATTTGAATTGCTTTAGCTATTTCCCAGCAGTTGGGGAGAGAACTTTTGGCTCTACACTAGCTGACTTTCTAGTCCTTTTGCTGGAACCGCTCCTCAGAACCGGCTCTTCGCTTGCCCGAGGAAGTATCACCTGGTCAGAGGGACCCTCCGGTTCGGCTGGCACCAACCGGCTGGCCATCCGGTCAGCGGACTTTTGGCCTCCTTTCCTGAGCCTACCAACTCTCTTATCTATGGTGGCAGCAGGAAATTGTGACAAATCTGGCAGTCTGAACTGAGGTGGTCAAACCCTAGACAATAGAACATGTGGTGTGTGGGTCAGCCTTTAGCAAAAGCTTCCCCACAGACACTACAGTGTTGAAACAGTGGGTCGGTTTTCTTTTGGGTTTCTCAGACATAATGCCAGCCTAACCAACTTGCCCGTTTATGGCAATCCACCAAGCAAGACACCCTTATCGGTTCCCAACCGTGTCACGGGTCGGAAAAACGTAATAAAATCCGTTTTTTTTTAGAACCGATAAGAACCGGGTACCGCACTCTAAAAAAGGACTAGTAGATTTTAACACAACCTGATCGGTTCAAACCAAACCGATAAAGAATTACAAGTTCCACACAGAAAAATAAATGTAAACCTATCTATTACTTACATTACCACAGACAGAGCTTGAACCGACTGGTTATGTTTAATTTCGCTAAAACCAAAAATAATACTTTTAAACCGACAAAATGAACCGAGCAGAAGGAGAAATCTCCGGAGCGACTGTTCAGTGACGCGGAGTAAAGAATCTGACAGTTTGCGTTTGAAGCACAACAGACAGAGTTTTCAATCGAGCTCTCGCTCTAAGTTCCATGCCTGCATGGAAAGTTAACTATTTGACCTCCGGAGCAGTTCTAACCTGCAGTCATACTGCAATTGTCATAATATAGCAAGACTTCATGTTGTTTGAAACACTTTAAAACTAGTGCTGTGCAGAATGTGACATTCCACTGGCGGAATTAGTGCGGAATGACCATTCCGCTGGTGGAATTTCAGACGGAATTTCACTTTTTCGCCTACGGAATTCCACCTACTGTGATCTGTGGAATAATATTAATTAATATTAATTAATTAATTAGAACATTAATTTTCCGCAGACAATTATTCCACAACAATTTCCACGGAAAATATTAAGATCCATGATTTTTCTGTGGAAAATCATTCTACAACTATTTTATGCTGCGGAATTCTGCTATTCCATTTCCAGCAGAATTTGGTGGAATTTAGGTGGAATTTTGAATATTCTGAAGAATTCCATTCTGCTGGAATTTGAAAATTCTGCACAACACTATTTTATAACCTTTAAATAGAGGCAACACATGTTCACCCAGCGGGGTTCCACATACAGTTCCCAGAATGTAGCACTGGAACCGGCTGGTAGTCAGGCACCTCACAGAAGCAATATGCTCTGATCTTGGGAAGGTATGTGTGGGAGCCCTGCATTTGTACACTTCCCGCTGCCTGACTACAATACTGCTCGCTCCTCCTCCCTCGTTCCTAGCCAGGGCATGGATGCTGTGGGGTTGTGCCGATCATTTGGGTGGGGGATGTGGCATAAGAGGAGTACAAACAATTGAGATAATTTTAGGTGGTGGAAGTGGGTCAATGGTCTATGTCAGGGAAAGATTGTGGGGTGAAATGTTCGACACTATTCAGTAATACTTTACACACCCTTGCTTGCTTTGCCCCCAATAACAGACATGGGGAATGGGCTTGAGAGAGCTTGGTGCTGAATAATATATTTTAGGACTTACCTGGACTTTGCATGAGGGTTGTGAGAGCACAAATGTCTGGATACTTCCTTGCATCAGCCATTTTCAGTCCCATCATACTGCAGTTGATTTCATGCACTCCATAAATTCTGCACAGTTTTGTTTTTTGTTTTCTGTGTTTCTCCATCACTGGTGCCCCCCAGCCTCCCACTCCTTCAGGCCTCAATCACCTCCTACTGCCCACCAGTCTCACCCCTCTTTGCCATGAGGAATCCTTCCGGATCCCCAGATGCTGCTTCCCTGGGCTCAGCTTTTTTCCTGGTGGGGGCCTCCTCTAGCAGTTGATGAGGCGCTCTTCCTGCTCCTTGACATTCTCCTGAGTTACCATTTTTACGTTCACTTGCGCGCATACTCAAGGAACGTTTTGGGAGAGTAGCACACTTTGGAGGTGTGCCTCTCCCTTGCAATCCACTGCTCCGTTGAGCAGGCGTGGCGGTCCTGCACCAATGGGTGCGGGAGCTGTGTAGACAGCGGTGGTCTTTTGCTTCAAAGAAACCACCGCTGTCACAGAGCACCGCCACACGCCGCCTGTCACCTGCCCCCCTGCCACACTGCCCCCCAATCATTGCTGCCACGCTGGGAGCCCACCCCAGCATGGCGATGTCCCCGTTGTTTGCCGACGGGATGCCCAATCCCCGTTGGCTCCACGGCCCCTCAAGCCATCCTTCTGCCATGCTGGGAGCCCACCCCAGAGTGGCAAATGTCCCGGTTGTTGTCGATGGCAGTGCCCAATCCCTGCTACTGCCCCAGCGACAAAGCTTGCCACGCTGGGAGCCCACCCCAGCATGGCAAACGTCCCACGTCATCTGTTTTTTTTTTTTTTACCTGTAAATCGAAAAACAGTCCCAATGGCGCTTCTCCCAGTCCCCTCCCACAACCCGCACTCCACCCACTGTGCACCCAGTCGCCCCACACCCCTCACCCCATACTTACCTCCGGAGCTTGGCGCGACGACTTCGTGGACCGGGATCACGCCTGCACTCTTCAAAGCCGACCGCGAACTGAGGAAATGCCGGTAAGCTGTATAATGGGCTAGATAGGGGGTTTTCAACTTTATTGCATATCTCAGGCATTTTGAGAATTTTGCACCAAAGTTTCAACATGGGGTTTTTGGGACCCCTTCTCATGAATGATGTCACTGTCATGCGTTATTGGCCCAAAGGGTGATTTCGCAGTCACCGCGCATTCACTGCATGAAATCACCCTTCAGGCCCAAATAACGCCATGACAGTGACATCATTCATGAGAAGGGGTCCCAAAACCCCATCTTGAAAATTTCCAGCACAAATTCCAAACAACGACTGTGTTTTAATGAAAGCGGCGTTGTGCAGTTCCTACGCATCAGACGCTATGAATTTTTAATATTTGCACTCCAGATTTTCAACATTGCCATTTTACCACACCTTCTCATGAGCAGTACAGCTGTCATTTTCACATCCTGCCCAAAACATGTTTCTCCCATGTAGCACACAATGGCACAGTCGGTGTGCGAACTCAATGTATGGGACACATTAAGAAAATCACAGTGACACTGATCATGAGCAGAGGTCTTAAATGGCTGTGTTGAAAATCCAGAAAAAATTCTAAAAATGACTGTTTACGAGTGTTCATTGTGCAGCTCCTATGCACGCCCTCGAAGTTTGCGAATTTTCAATATTTTCACTCCAGATTTTCAACATTGCCATTTTACCACACCTCCTTATGAGCAGTACAGCTGTCATTTTTCACATCCTGCCCAAAACATGTTTCCGCCCATGTAGTGCACAATGGCGCAGTCGGTGTGCGAAATCAATGCATGGGACACAGTAAGAAAATCACAGTGACACTGTTCATTAGCAGAGGTTTTAAAATGCCAATGTTGAAAATTTGGTGAAAAAATTCCTAATAATGACTGTTTTACGAGCGTGCGTTGCACAGTTCCCACGCACGCTCGTAGGTTTGCGAATTTTCAATATTTCCACTCCAGATTTTTAACTTTGCCATTTTACCACACTTCCTTATGAGCAGTACAGCTGTCATTTTTCACATCCTGCCCAAAACGTGTTTCCGCCTATGTAGCACACAATGGGGGTAACAAAAAGGTCATGCTGAAAATTTATTGTGCAAATACCAGCAATCGCACAGGGCATTAGGGTAAAGTACCATACGTGCCAAACACCACTGCAAATACCTGCAAGTGAACGTTCGGCATTAACAAATGCTTGTTTCTCTAGTGGGGGCTTCCCCACATCTTGGAGGAACGATTCAGCTGAGGTTTTGGCTGGAGGAGCCCCTCTGCGGTGTGTGGGGTGGGGAATGTTGACATTTGTGACCACAAGGACACCATCTGGTGTAGCGGTACAACATTAACACTATTTTATGTGCCACTCTCCCACTGACTCATGCATGCTGCGGTGGGCCTGGGGGCGCCTGACAGCATGTGGTCACCCCCCCTACGAGGCAGCTCCACTATGCCACTAGCAGGAGCTTCCACAGAGCAATGTGGCAAGCATCCCTCCCCTGGGAAGAGAGTTCCATAGGACGCTCTGAACCCCCTGTCAGCCTTCGCTGCGGATGTCTCAGGCTTGGAGCAAAAACTTAGGTTGCCTGTGTATCAGGGCAATCACCCATTGGTCAGTGCCATGGAACAAGTCCGATACCTTGTGTGATGCAGGTCCACCTTGTAAATGAGCTTGCTCAATGGTGTTCGCCTGGATAAATAAAGATTTGATTTGATTTTAAAGTGCCGGATTTTCACTAGTGAGATTTCCATAATTTGTCCTGTGGAAAAACTCATATGCTGACCGTGCAGTATCTGTACTACAGTGAAGACCACCACAGCGACATTGTCGGCAGTCGCTGTGATGGTCTCCACTACCCGACACTGGTGCCAGGGAGGTGTTTGCCCCATCCCCGAACTAACTCCGACTGGAGTTAGTAATCTAAAGTACAGGGGTGCAGGGGGCAGAGCCCCCCGTATGGGGGGGTGGGGGCAAAGCCCTCTACAGAAAACACTTGTCCCCGAGTGACAGCACAACACCAATTAACACTGTTGTGCCGTCGCTGTGCTGTCGGTCGACAAATTTATTGTCGCCGCAGCATAGTGGAACCAGAAAAACTTCACAAACTGAACACATTTTTAAAAGGTATTTTTATTCACTTCAAGAAATCTGAGAGAGCAAGAAACGGAACTTTAGTACTGCTCTAAGTGTGTCAAATTGGGGTGTGCCTGTGAAAGGCACTGAAGTTTGGGACAAGTGTTTTGGAGGCTGGAATGTTGAACAGAACACATGAACCCCACCACATATGTCACAGAGGCCTTACGCCTGTGTAACCACACAGTCACAAAACATAAAGTGCGTGCATTAAGCACGAAATGTCAGCGTCAGTATTCTGCAGGTGCACTTTATGCTACATGTTTTTGCTGTTTGCACACTAAAATAGCACTTTACCCAGCACACCAGAGTAAAGGTGAGAGTTTTGTCTTTTCAAGCTGTGAGCCACACTGTTTTGTGACTGTGTGAACTATTTCCATCTTATGGCTCCAACTGTTTCTCTTGAGCTACCTCATCTGTTTACTATATGTGACCACACCACTGTCATGCCTTCTGTGTACAGTTATGTTAACGGGGAACAGCTATGAGAATTGTCCCTCACAGTTTGAAAGCCCAAGAAAAACCCTTTTAAATGAGGTAGTGGGAAGTTACCTGTAGCTCACGGCATTCCCAAGATATTTCTGACTATTTTGGCCCTATATTTATATTACACTACCACCATGTTATGGAACCCCGTGATGTCATGGAAGAAGAAGCTAATACGGTTCAGTACAACGTCCCCCCATATGACATCACAAGGTTCCAAAAAATGGCATCTATGTAGTTTCGACATAGGATAGACAGAGGAATGTCTTTGGACTGCTGTCAGCTATGGGAAAGGCTGATACCTTATTTAAAGAAGTTTTTCATGGGCTATCAAAGTAGTATTTATTTATTTATTTCAGTACTCGGAAAACCATTTGAGCTCAGAGCTCTTTAGCTCTTTACATAGGTTCCACATCAGGACATTTCAGTACAACAGATAGGTGAAATTATACAAAGGATTGCAGAAATACAAAGGTAAACAAACAGGATTATATATCAAACACAGTACAGGTCACAGGAAAACAGACAATTTACAGTGCCCAACGGTGACACCAGTCAGTTGTCAGCAAACAAGAGGTTGTTTGGAGCGTTGCTAAGTGCTAAAGAAAAAATGAAAAAAAAGGTGTGAAGGGGAGGAGCCCAAGTGCAATGTGCAAAAGGAGAGCGTAATATCAGAATAGCAGTAGAGATTGGCGGGAGGTGACTAGACTGGAGGCAGAGGGACAGGGTGCTAGGTGTGGGTGGGGGGGAGCAGGAGGGCCTACTCAGGGGAGAGAGGGAAGGGTTGAGGGGGCAGGGGATGGAAGTAGTGATGGGGAATATAAAGGTGGTGCTAGCGATGGTAGGCATATTGAGCTTTGCGTATCATAAGAAGCTTCAAGTTTGTTTTGAAAGTACCCAGTGTGGGCAGGTGCGCAATGTTCTCCTGGAGGGAGTTGAAACACAGCAGTGCACGGTAAGCAAAGTACCTTTGTCTTTGAGATGTTCGACATTTCGGAGTTAGGAAGGACTGGTGTTCAGAGTTACGGGTGTGCCGTGGATTATTGCTGGGAACCAGAAGTTGTTGGACTCCTGGCGGTAGCTGACCAAGGCAGACCTTTTTTGGCCAGAAGGCAGGATTGATATTTTAGTCGGACATTGAGCATGAGCCAGTGTGCCCTGGCATAGAGATCACAGGTGTGAGTCAGTCGGTGCGCACCTAAGGTGAGCTGGCAGGCTTTGTTGAGTGCAGTTTTTATGTGCCGGAGAGCAGTATCTGTGGCTGAACCATATATATGCAGCCCGTAGTCCATCAGGGAACCCACAGAACTGTGAACAGCTATGCTGAGGGCTTCAGGGGAGAGGCTATGCTTCTGACGATAAAGTAGCCCTGTGCGCTTGTTGATAGCTTTGGCCATGTTGTCAATGTGGAGAGTATACTGTAGGACAGCGAGTTGTCAGTAGTGATACCAAGATATTTAAAGTGTTGAACAAGTTCAAGGGAAACCCCGCCACTATTGCATATTGCATAGAAGAAGCACAGTTCATACATTTTCCCCATTTATTAAAACCTGCATGCACAGTTCCGTTCTTTTTTTTTTTTTTTACGTATTGGGCTGGATATTCCAGAAATGTGCCAAAGGCCAAGCAAGTCCGGCCTTGGCCGTAAATCACTTGGCAAGCACTGGTGCAGTAGGAACCATATTCAGAGTTGAACCATGGTGCAACTGTGAATGCGCCATGGAGCAAGTACAGATGCGCCATGGCGCGCGCGCACACACACACACACACACAGTTGCACCACAGCAGCAGAGCGATGGGGGGGCATGGCACAGAGAAGTGACCCAGGGACAGAACCAGGGAGGCACAGTAACAGGCCACAGAAGGCCACCACCAACTGGGCACAGCAGGGTGCAAACAGGCACCCATACCCCCGCCCCAAATTACAACAGTGGCACCGAAGGTAGGCAACAGGAGGTGCCAATGGCCAACAGAGGGCCACCAAGGGGACCCCCAGCAGGTTGCATGCCGTGCCCACCAACACAGCCAGACCAGAGCAGGACACACTCAGGACCACACCGCCAAGCACACACACCCACAACACTCCCCTGACAGTACCCCCATGACACACCCACAGACAAAGAGGAGGGACACCACCACAGTGGGACACACCACAGCACACAGCAGGGAACCACAGAAGCACAACATGCACCCTGACACATGCACACCACATAGACAGGCACTGGGCCACTGCAGCATGGTGCCGCATGCCACCTGCAAAGCAGACGCTGACACAGGCAGGTAAGTCACAATATTGCAATAGAGAAATAAGAACAGCAAACTATGTACAGAACAATGGAGGAGGAAAAGGGTAGGAATGGGAGGGATGGGGACAGGGACTGTACAGTGGGAAGGGGGACTGTAGGGGGAGGTACAGCAGGGGAAACAGAGGAAGGTAGGGTGCACACTAGCGGTGGCCTCTCCATGCCACCCCTCGTTGTCCACGGCGTCCACCTCCCATCACCCTCTGGTGGATCTGGAGCACCGCCTGTATAGTGGTCGATGAAATGAGAATGAGCTGCCGTAAGAGCCTGCAGTAGAGGGGCATCCTCCACCACCCCCGGACACCTAGGACAAGGGACAGGACAGGCGATCAGTGCAGTGTCCCAAGGAACCGTGCCCATCGACTGCGCACATTGGGCAGCGGGATCACACCCCCCCAGAGGGCCTGAACAGGCCACCCACAGGAAGATGGGCCAATGACTGCCAGCAACGCAGCACACCAAAACAGTGCAAAACGGTGGTCCCTGCCATACAGTAGCCACCCAAATGCGCAATGCCAGTCACATGGCACAGTGCCCATGCAGCACCACAGCATCGACAGTGGCAGCCGGATGCACACCCACCCCACCAACAGCTGGCGCATGAGTACAATGGATGCGCCACAGTGGCGGGCACCAGGCACAGTGCATCACGCACAGCTGCCATGGCACATGGCACAGGCAGCCATGCCCACACCAATGCCCCCGCTAATCCCCTATACAATTGTGAAGGACCATGGCAGTGCCTACCTGTTCTCCATGGCCCCACTAATGCTGGGGCCACTCCAGCGCCACCTCCAGGTCCTGCTGCGGCCTGCTGTCCCACTGCAGCCTGCTGTCCCACTGCAGCCACCGCTACTGCCACCCTCTGGTGATTCTCAGGGCCTGGGAATGGAACATAGGCAGGAACACATCAGTACACAACCACAGCAGCTGCCCCTCCTGCACAGTGTGGGCCTCTGCCTGGCACGGTCTGCACAGTGGCATGTCAAAGCAAGTGGTGGTGGGTGATGCAACCCTGCAATGCACACAATGACAGTACACCACCCTGCAGGACATGCCAGGCAGCCTTGCCAACATCATAGTACAGCACTAGAGCACACATGCAGCCTAGCCAGCACCACAGTACAGCACTAGAGCACACATGCAGCCTAGCCAACACCACAGTACAGCACTAGAGCACACATGCAGCCTAGCCAGCACCACAGTACAGCACTAGAGCACACATGCAGCCTAGCCAGCACCACAGTACAGCACTAGAGCACACATGCAGCCTAGCCAGCACCACAGTACAGCACTAGAGCACACATGCAGCCTAGCCAGCACCACAGTACAGCACTAGAGCACACATGCAGCCTAGCCAGCACCACAGTACAGCACTAGAGCACACATGCAGCCTAGCCAGCACCACAGTACAGCACTAGAGCACACATGCAGCCTAGCCAGCACCACAGTACAGCACTAGAGCACACATGCAGCCTAGCCAGCACCACAGTACAGCACTAGAGCACACATGCAGCCTAGCCAACACCACAGTACAGCACTACAGCACTAGAGCACACATGCAGCCTAGCCAACACCACAGTACAGCACTAGAGCACACATGCAGCCTAGCCAACACCACAGTACAGCACTAGAGCACACATGCAGCCTTGCTGACATCACAGTACAGCACTAGAGCACACATGCAGCCTAGCCAACACCACAGTACAGCACTAGAGCACACATGCAGCCCAGCCGACACCACAGTACAGCACTAGAGCACACATGCAGCCTTGCCGACACCACAGTACAGCACTAGAGCACACATGCAGCCTAGCCGACACCACAGTACAGCACTAGAGCACACATGCAGCCTTGCCGACATCACAGTACAGCACTAGAGCACACATGCAGCCTAGCCGACACCACAGTACAGCACTAGAGCACACATGCAGCCTAGCCAACACCACAGTACAGCACTAGAGCACACATGCAGCCCAGCCAACACCACAGTACAGCACTAGAGCACACATGCAGCCTAGCCAACACCACAGTACAGCACTAGAGCACACATGCAGCCTTGCCAACATCACAGTACAGCACTAGAGCACACATGCAGCCTAGCCAACACCACAGTACAGCACTAGAGCACACATGCAGCCTAGCCAACACCACAGTACAGCACTAGAGCACACATGCAGCCTAGCCAACACCACAGTACAGCACTAGAGCACACATGCAGCCTAGCCAACACCACAGTACAGCACTAGAGCACACATGCAGCCTAGCCAACACCACAGTACAGCACTAGAGCACACATGCATGCTGGGCCTACTCACCTGGCTGTGGCACATGCCCACGCCTGACGCGTGCCTCCAGCTGTCGGAGGCGACCTGGGTCCCTCCACTTCATGTCCCCATAATGGTGCTGACACTGCTTACCAGTCCTGGCCACCCCAGTTCGCTGCACTAATGTGACAGCAATATCCTGCCACACAGCCACACAGGGCTGCTGTAGTGGCATCTGGCTGAACAACTGGGGTGCTTGGGCCAGGACGCAGGCCACAAGGTTGGCCAGCTCCACCTGCATCCAGTTACTTGCCCATCGAGACCTGCACTGCGCCATGTCACTGCTGAGAGCAGTGGAGCAAAATGGCGGCCATTGCCGCACGTGACCACAGCATGCGCCAGATGTATGGGCCGAGGGGATATGCGCTGTGTCCTCCTATCGTGCAACAGCAGAGATGCATGGCATGGACATGGCTGGGCATGACCACGTGTGCGGAGTCATCCAAGGTCAGAGGTCACTGCAGGGGTCAGAGCATGGCCATGCACCATGCGCCAACTGCGCAATAGCAGCCATGGTGCACTGTGCACCATGGCTGCTATTGCACAATAGGTGGCGGTGCACTGAACGGCACCTGTGCACCACACAAGTGTGCACATTGTGCCACGTTGTGCTCTAGAGCAATCATATGACTTGCTCCGGAGCACTCTCATTACACACAGTGCAAATATGCGATATTCATCCACCACATGCTAATGAGCTCATCAGCCAATGCGTGGTGTAATGGGGGCATTAGCATGTCATTACCATTGCGCCAAAGCCAATTTGCATACAATGCACCATAAAAGCGCCATGGAATGGCCCAAGCCATGGACTGATATTGCATCTTTGTGAGGTAAGTTGTGCATGCTGCTAGAGCACACTGAACATGGAGGGCACAGCAGGGGGGATGGCAATGGGTGGTGCTGTCGCTGACACACTGTGCTGTCCATTTCCACAGGACGCGACATGTCAGAACCTGAGGAGGTTGGGGAGTGTGGGCCTGCTCACAAGTGCAGGCCTAACTTCACAAAAGCAGAGTCAGAGGCCCTGATCGAAGGAGATGCTCTTGAGCGGTGCCATGGGCACACCATAGGCCAGGGCTGGGGCCTGAGTGGAGGTGGCAGAATGCGTGAACTAGCACAGCAGCCACCAGTGGTCAGTGCAGGAGTGCCGCAAGAAGGTGGGCAGTGACAAGAGGCAGATCAAAGAGAAGGTGGCAGCCATCCGTGCAGCTCAGAATGCGCCACAGCTCACGGTGCAGGAGGAGATGGTGGCAGCCACCTTGCGGTGCAGCACCGTGGAGGGTGTGCCTGGTGGAGGATTCCAGACAGGTGGCAGTCCATCTCTGCATGGTACATATGGCAGCAATGCACAGCATGCTGTGGCATTGGGGGGGTACATGTGGCCATTGCTTCACTGACACACCTGTTTTATCTTCCAGCACCGGCACGCCTGCGAGCAGAGGATGGGGTGCTGGTAGCAGATGTGGAGGCAGGACCAACCCCGGACAACCAGCCATCCACCTCCACAGGCATCCAGGGGCCTGGGAGGCCACAGCACACCACCACTGTCCAGCTGGATGTCCTTGGCTTGGGGTCGGATGAGGCTCTGGATGTGTTTCTACAGGATGCAAGTCTCGGCATCCTCTGCATGGAGACACAGATTGGGGTGGGGTCTGACACCGATGACGACCTCACCATAATCCTGGACAGCATGGGCGGTGTTGTGGGGGAGATGCCCATACCACACACAAGCAGTGCGTCCAGCGACCTGCCAGCGGGGGAACAGCTGCCAGCCGCCACTGCAGGTGCCGCTGTGTGCACTGCCACAGCTGTGCTGTGTGGTGGTGGTAGTGGGCCATGCAGGCTCTGGGCAGTATTCAGTGGCTGGAGAGGCAACAGCAGCAGGCTGCTGGTGCCACAGGACAGCCGGATGCAGGGTCCACTGCCGGCGTGCCAGCTCGGGACATACCCCAAGAGGACCCCACTGTGCAGTGTCCACCTGAGAGGGGGGCTGTGCAGCATGGCCAATCACCACAAGAGGGTTGGTGTCCTACCCAGAATCCCCAGGATTCCAACCCAATGGCAGAGCACACCTGTTTGCTCTGGGCCTCCATTGAGCAACAGGTGCAGGTTACCACTGGGCTGCATGCATTTCGCGCAGAGGTGCACCAGCTAGCCGAGCAGCATGAGAGAGGCATTGTGCAACTCCTGGTGGGGATGCAGCACATGCAGGAGGCTGTGACTGCTTCCATGGATAGCATTGCACACCGCATGCAAGAGGCCATGACTGCATCCAAGGATCGCGTTGCACAGGTGGTCATGGATGGCTTTGTGCTGCTGGCTGCTACAGGGTGTGGCCGGCCTCCATGGACCCCACGCAGTGCATTGTCCACCCCACGATCCCGGCATCAGGCGACACCCACACTGTCAATGCCGGACTCTGATGTTGGTATCCCAGGCATGCCTGGGGCGGGCCCTTTTGGGTGCCTACACACCCCCGCGCAGACCCAGTCATGGTCCGGCAGGTCAATCCCTGGGGGGCTGTTGCAAACACCCCCTGTGACTGAAAAGCAGCCTGTGGCTGCCGTTTGGCCCTGGCTCAGCCACCTTGTGGCTGTGGTGGCCAGGGATCCGTGCAGCAGCCTTGATGTGTGGCCCGCCCTGACCTCAGTCTACTGCTGCTGCCCTGTGCATGCATCAGTGGCGTGTGTGTGTATGTGTGCATACAACTGGTGTGGCGTCTGTGTGTTGCACCACATTCTGCCTGTGTGCATGCTTGCCCAGCTGCTGGATCATGTAGCATGGGTGTGATGAGGCCAGATCTGCACCGGTTGCGCCTGTGCAGTGCATCTGATCCTTGCTACATGACAACGCCTGAGCATGTGGGTGCGTGCGTGTGTGTGTGTGTGTGCATGCATTGCTGTGAGCTGTGCTGTTGTGTGTGGTGGAGTGCCACCAACTCCCCTGACCCTGCACCACGCCTCTGTGTGTGCATGCTCATTCCCATGCACACCCCTGCATGTGTGCTGTACCTGTGTTTGTGGCTTATGCATGGGTTTAGCGCTACCTACCTGCATGCACAATAGTGCTTCTATGTGATGGTGTCGCAGTGCTGTCGGGCCTGCCTCATCAGCTGTGCATCCCTCTGCCCCCGGGAAGCTGTCCACCTCCCTCTGGCACATTGCCTCCATTGTCCTCACTACTGTCACCCTCTTCAGCCTCGACAGCTATCCCACGGTCAATGGCCATGTTGTGCAGTATGCAGCAGGCCAGGAATAGGCCACAGGCTTTTGAGGGGCTGTACTGTAGGGCACTGCCAGACCTGTCTAGGCAACTGAACCATGCCTTCATCATTCCAGATACACACTCAGTGATGTTCTGCCTGCTGGCATGTGCCTCGTTGTAGTGTTCTTTGGCTGGGGATGATAGGTCCCAGTAGGGGGTGAGCAGCCAGGGCCTCAGTGGGTAGGCACAGTCACCTGTGTGGACAGTGACATGGTTAGCTCTCTGCCTTCCCTTGCTGTGCCCCTTGTCTCCCTGGCACCCTCACCTGCTTGCCCACCCTGCCCTCCCCATTCCATGGCCTGCCCTGCCCGTCACCTCTTGCCCATCCCATACTCACCCACAAGGTGGCCTGTGGAGATGTCCCCACATTCGAATCCATGACACAGCATGGAGCTGTGCCAGATGAACACATCATGTGCACTCCCAGGGTGTGTGGCACAGACATTGTTGATGCACCTCGTGGCATCGCGCACCACCTGGCAGTTGATACTCGGGCTCCCCTTCCTATTGATGTATGCTAGCCCTTCAGGGCCAGGTGGCATGAGGATGCCCACATGGGTGCAGTCAATGGCTCCAAGCATGCCAGACATTCGTGCTACCCTATGGAAGTCCTGCATGGCTGCTGTACACTCCACCTGTGTGCTGGGGTAATGGATTTATTCTGAAGCATGTGGCAGCAGGGCGTTGAGGAACTGTGTGTGGAGGTATGACATGGCCAACTGGGTTATGCCTGTGGTGTCCCCCGTTGATCTCTGGAAGGTGCCCGTGATGAGCAGGCACATGACTGCTGTGACTTTCATCTCCACAGACATTGCATGGCTCCATCTTGTAGGTGCCTGGATCTCTTCACTGCACAGCTCGCAGAGCTGCCTCAGAATGGCCCTGTTCAGGCAGTACCGGCCCACTATCTCCATGTCAGAGAAGTTCTCGAAGGTGGTGCAGGCACAGTACCACCTATGTTGGGCATACCTCTGACAGGCCCTTCCTTGGCCACATCGCTATTCTGCTTGCACCCTCACACCCCTCATTATGGCCTCCATCATGTATGGTGCACTGTTCATGGCCCCTGCTGTCTCACCTCCCCCTGTGCGGTTGGCTGCTGCTGGTTGTGTGGCACCCTGGTGCATTGCCTGGCACTGTGCCTGCCTGTCCCTCTCACTCTCTCTGCCTCTTTCACCCTTTCCACTGCCACCTCTGTCACTCTCCCTCTGTGGCTGCCTGTCTGTCTCTCAGTTTTTTCTTTCTTTCTGGTTTTCTCTCTCTCTCTCTCTCTCGCCTGGTGCAAATGCTGTCTGTGTGCTTGTGCCTTGTATTTATAGGCTCAAGTCTGCTTGGCGCATCTTGGTTTTGCTCCACACATACGCCATGGTTCCACGGTTCAATATCACACTGCACTGGATATTCATGGGCATGCCCCCTGCACTTGAGCCTGCATTCATTATTGTTGCACATTGGCACAATGGGATTTGCACTGTACAATGGCTCCTGCTGAATATCATTCTTTGGCGCAAGTCCGTACTTCTGCCGGTGCAACTCAGTTGCACCATGTGCAGCTGCTTTGAATATCCAGGCCCTTGTAGCTAAATGAAATTGCCAAAATAGACGTGACATACACAATCTCATTTCCAGTTGTGACCTTGGATAAAGACAGTATAGGGATAAAGATATAAGGAGAAGCTGTATTACAAATTAATTCAATAATAATGGCAGAATTTGTAGTGGGAGGGTAACAGAGTCAAGTTACTGTAAATATATTTTAAATATAAAATATAAATAACAACACAGTCAAGTTGCACTAAATATATTTAAATATCTAATCAAATCAACCTTTATTTGTAAAAAAGTGCAATTCCAGGTTTGTCCAAAGCTCTTGTACAATAACTTTTCATTGTGCCAGAAGGCCTCACAATACAATCAGCAAAGGCTGAGAACAGCAGACACAGACATGTGTTTAATATAATATAAATGTGTTTAATATAAAATATTAAATACCCCTTAAATATATTTAAACATAAAATATAAATAACGGAGTCAAATTGCTGTCAATTTATTTAAATATAAAATATAAATAACAACAGAGTCAAGCTGTAGTAAATATATTTAAATATAAAATATTAAGCACATGTTAAATATACGTCAATATAAAATATGATGTGTAACAGAGTCAAGTTACAGGAAATATATTTAAATGTTAACTATAAAGAACAACAGAGTCAAGACACAGTAAATATATTTAATTATAAAATATAATGTGCAACAGAATCACATTATAGTAAATATATTTATATATAAAATAATAATAGTGTCCAGCTACAGTAAATATATTTAAACATAGAGTATGAAGTACAACAGAGACATGTTAAAGTAAATATATTTGTATATAAAATAAGTAGTCATGTTACAGTAAATTAATTTAAATATGAAGTACAACAGAATCAAGTTACAGTAAATATATTTACATATAAAATACAAGACTCAAGTCACAGTAAATATATTTAAATACAAAATATAACATGCAGTCACATTACAGTAAATATATTTAAATACAAAATTAATAGAGTCAAGTTACAGTAAATATATTTACACATAAAATATGAAGTACACATTATAGTAACTATATTTAAATATAAATATACAAGAAATATTTCTTGTAAACTGGAACGCATTTGCCCCACTCAAACAAACCAGAGTCAGAGGTAACCACTTACCTTGGATAACCCCTGAACTTCTGGCCTGTCTCAGGCTAGAGATCGAGCCTGGAAGCATTATAAAGTTACCCAGCATTCTAGTGACCTTGTGAACTTCCACATGCTCAAAAACACTTGGACCAGGACAACAAGGTTAGCCAAGTTTGAATATTTCAAATCTGCCTTCATCACCAACATAAATTCCCCTTCAAAGTTCTGGAAGGTGATGCAGACCCTATTTACCCCCTCATCTCGCCCACAGCCCCGATACTTAAAGTAAATAGCTCACTAGTGTCTGACTCACCAGCTGTAGCTACAAAATTTAACTCCAACTATACCTTCTGTGCCACTGAGTTACTGAAATACCTCCCCTCCTACCCATCCCCCTCTTCGCCCTCTACTGGTGTACCCCCTCCACCACCCTCCCACCTTCCCTTCTCTTTCACTACTGTAACCCCAAATGATGCCCTATGTGCCCTCCTCACCATCAACCCCTCTAAAGGTGCCTCCCCTGATGGCCTTGACTAAAAACCCCTCTCCCTCTCTGTGACGGCCATTGCCTACCCCTCTCAATAATTCTAAATCTCTTATTCTCTACTGCCTCTGTCCCCTCTTCTTGGAAACATGCTGTGGTCCTTCCTCTACCCAAAGGGGGTGACCCCTCATCTCCTGGCAACTATCGCCTAATTTCTCTCCTCCCTACCCTTGCCAAGCTTCAAGAATACATTGTCCTCTCCCAACTCACCTCTTTTCTATCTGACACCTCCTTTTTCACGTTGATTCACAATAGTAACTATACCCCTTGAAATAAAATTTCAGAAATGCAAATGTGTCTTGTTCTATTATACTCTGTTTAATTTTTTATTTCATTCCAGTATAGCTTCTTGCATTTTCTTTTGTAATGTCATATACATTCAGTTCGAAAACCAACTTTCAGTATCAGTGATTCAATTCAAAAATCAGCTTTCAGTATTTGTTAACATTTTAGGACTCTATTTTGTTCCCTTTATCAGAACCTGAAAGCTTTAAAATAATTTCTGTATTACTAAATCAAAATGACTTAAAGCAAACATCCAAAAATATCACTTGTTAGGACCACAACTAATTAGACATACCTACTAGAAAGTCTAGGGTCGTCTCTATCTAATTTGAAATACACTTCTTGTTTGTTCACTGACCTACACAGCCAGTATAGTGTTATGCATGTGCAACTGTGTTAGTTTGGTTTTTGACCATTTGCACTCTCTATTCCAGAGGAATTACCACCCTGTAGGGTTACAAAAGGCAAGGGACCCTCAGAGAGGGTTCCACCCCTAGAGGTGCCACGGGATGATTCCTGTGAATAAAGGTACCTTAGGAATCCCCCTAAGGAGAGAGTGCTGCCACTGGAGGAGGAGGGAAGGATGGTGGGGCAAAGGAAAAATGCTTCACAATGAGGCTGAGAGGAACTGCTTATATAGCTCAGGAAGTGGGAGTGGCTGGCTGCTGGGCCACTGAACTCCAGGCAAAGCCTTTCAATTCACTGACCTATGCAGCCAGTATAGTGTTATGCTTGTGCAGCTGTGTTAGTTTGGTTTTCGGCTGTTTGCACTCTCCATTCCAGAAGAATTACCACCCTGTAGGATTACGAAAGGCAAGGAACCCTCAGAGAGGGTTCCACCCCTAGAGGCACCACAGGATGATTCCCGTGACTAAAGGTACTTTAGGAATCCCCAGAAGAAATGTATAATCATCCCCAAAGAAGGAGGCAACATGAAGCATATGAGCAAGCAGTAACTGTGACATAGGAGCAGTAACTGTAATGTAGTAGTAGAGAAGCATAGGCAGTTTGATAATGCAATGAGATGCTCAGTTGGATAACGTAATGACTGCCCAAGTTTGCATAGCATGATACTGATGGTTTGCATTAAGATTAGGGGATCCCCTAAGAAGAGAAGGAGAGAGGGAATGACAGGACATCCTCCACCTCCATCCAACAGCAGAACCTACCTAAAGAAACTAGGGGAAACAGCTATGCTAACTAAGTGTTATGACCTGAGAAAAATGGAGGAGAGAAAAAAAAACCCTATAAGGAACAAATCTCTGGGGATCCAAGGCCTAGGTCACCTTCCCTCCAGGCTTGGGAAAATGTATTTAGTGACGTCTCTGCAGCCGCAATTTGGAAAAGCCAATTAAAGGGAGGTGGAAAATATTCCAATTTGGAGGAAGGCTATCACTCAAACCCTATAGCAGGAACGCCATGGAAGATCGCGAGAAAACTCTGCAACAATACGTGCATCCAGGGCACAGGAGGAGAGCAACGACTGCTGAGGCACTCACTTGGCCTACCCAGCCTAAACTCAAACCAGTTGAAACAGAGGCAGTCCTAGGGAGAATGTGGTGAAGGTGCCTTGCTAGGGAAACCACTAAAGTCAATGGCTAACTGTAATAGTGGAACACTAGAGCCAAAGGAGATCATCATAACCACCCTTCACTGCTAGTCTTAAATTCTACACCAGGAGCTGCTGTCATGTAGCAGGCAGCTAAAGCCAAGCCCGGGGTGAGGACATTCCCAGCTATGGGCCAGGTGAGAAGGATCCCACCCCAAGTTGGACACGCTCAAGATGCAGACTAAATGCAGAGCGAGACCGTCATCTGCAGGAATCCTGCACCAGATAGAATGGCTGGCATGCCCAGAAATTGATTGAGAGCTGAAAAGCTGGTGAGCTGAATGAGCACGGCATACTAAGATTGTAATGAGCATTGAGTGCTGAGACCTTGCGAAGTTGAATGCAGATTGAGTGCAGCAGAATCCCAGAGGCTGACACCAAGGGGATGGCAGTAGGCATGAAGCAATGATTTGTGTAAGCAAAGAGCAATGGTTGCATAAGCAAGTGTGGACCTACACATAGGTCAGTTAGCAGTAGTAGTGATAGGTGGACCTGCATGGAGGTCTGCATAACATACTGTATAGCAATTAAACAGCACTGAATTGAGGATAAGCCAGCCAGACATGAATAGCCAAATCAAGGTGACAAATACTCTAAGGATTTTTCGACGGTGAGGCAAGATTTAATAACAACGCTATATTAACAGCCTCAGCAGTTTAGTTGACTGACCTCAGAGTTGTACTGCAATAAAACATGGAGACAAATGCTTTGAAAGCAGGTGTAGCCAGGCAGTGCAATGAAGCTGCAAGAAGAATGAGAGCAGGCATGAGCAGCACAGCTAGGGTCAGAGTAAACTGTGTCAGGTGAAAAGAATTGAGTATGCAACATGAAGTAGCTATGGTTGAGCTGAAACACACAGATAATGATTTCAATTGCATTGCAGTAGTTTGAGCGTGGTGAGCAAAGTGTAAAAACACAAGCACCCGGTACAATAATAATTAAAGTAAACAGCAGCGGTGGCTGCAGTTGTAGGTAACTGAAAGCAGTTGCATGAGCTCTGAGTAGCAGTATGCTAGGAGGTTAGAAACAAAGCCCCCCAAAAAGACAAAACCAAAACACAGCAAAACAGAAAATAAGGAAAGGCCCAAAAACAAGATACACAAAACACAGGGAAGCACACAGCTGGAGGAAAGATACAAACCAGAAGCAGGAAAACAAACACTGAAGTCCAGCAGAGACACACAGAAATAGTAGGTGGGGGGTAGGCCCCCGCCAGCTCAGAGGACAAACCAACAGAGCCTCCGGATGCAAAGAAAAAAATGCTTCACAATGAGGCTGAGAGGAACTGCTTATATAGCTCAGGAAGTGGGAGTGGCTGGCTGCTTGGCCACTGAACTCCAGGTAAAGTCTTTCAAATTATTTTCCTCTTTCAATGCTAGAGTGACAAAAGGGCAGAAAAAACATGTGTTGTAGTTATGCTTACGTTTAATTCATTTTTTTGTGCCATAACCAGAATTTTGTTTTTATGTTCAATTAATTTTGTTACCTTAAAATTTCCAATGGGACTCACATGCTCTGTGGTTAAATTAAATATATGTTGAAACCTGAAAAATAAGGCGAGAGTCAATTTTACTGCTCGCTTTGTTACTATTCTGTTTTACCTAGTTTAAACAAACAGGTTGCCAATTCAATGGCTTACCACATTTAGAAGGACAAACCCCTGTTCATTCTTTTTTCTGTAAAAGGTTCATCTTATTTAAATGGTAATCCCTTTTCTTTCTTTCGAGGTCTGTCGCTTATAAGAATATTGCGGTAAACTTTAAGTTTTTAGTACCACAGCCATTGAACTCGGACGCCAGTTGGCGTTTCCATTACTTTCATGCATGCTGCTTCTCCGTGCAGCTTTGGAGGAAGCCATGCTGCAGTTTTCACACTGCGTGTTGCAGTGTGATGATGTCACTGGATGTGACTGTCTCCCACAGCTCAGTCTTTCATTAGAAAGAAACCACTATCTGCCCTTGTGGGCTCCTTTTTCACCCCTTTCCAGTCTGGTTTCAGGAAAAAACACTCAACCACCACTTCTCTCCTATGACTCATAGACTCCATCCTAACTGGGATGGACAATGGGCAAATTACCTCTGCCATTTTTGTTGACCTGGCCAAAGCCTTCGACACCGTCTCTCACTCCCTTCTCCTCAACTCACTTCCAGCAGCTGGTCTATCTTCCTCTGCCACAAACTGGTTCAAGGCCTACATTATTGGTAGAACCCAATCAGTTAAGATCTTGGATGCCACTTTCCCACCCTCCCAATTAGCACTGGAGTCCCTCAAGGCTTGGTATTAGGGCCCCTCCTATTCTCCATCTTCTTAAATGACCTTCCCTCTGTTTGCTCCCCATCCTCCACTATACATAAATGCCGATGATACAGTCCTGTATGCATCTGGTTGCTGTCCTGATGAGGTTACAACCAGGTTACAGCAAGACTTCAACAAGGTTCAGCTCTGGTTTGCTAACCATAAACTTTTCCTCAATGCCAAAAAGACAGTCTCCATGACCTTTGGCACAAGGCAGAGTCTCTCTAGGCTTCCCTCTCTACCCACTTTTCACACCCTTGTGGGGACTTTACTTGAGGACACATCCTCCTTCAGGTACTTAGGTGTTTGGTTGAACCAATCACCTAAACTTCTCTGGACATATTGACGCCATCCAGAAAACACTGTACCCCAAGCTTGAACCGTAATTGCATCCCACCTATGGCTAGGAGTGAACTTGTTCAGAAGATGATACTGCCTTGTGACATGGTCTATGGTGCTGCCACTAAGTCCTCCCTGGCCAGACTGGACACCATCTTCAATTCCTTCTGCCACTTTGCCCTGGATGCCCCCCTCACATCCATCACTGTGATCTTTATCATGCCCTAGCCTTCCCCTCTCTTACAAATAGGTGACTGTCCCACTGTGCTAAATTCACCTCCAAGCACTGGTTTGGTGAGCTCCCTTCCTACCTCACCTCCTCCTTTATAACACCCCCCAACCTCCCATTCCCTTAGATCAACTGACACCTGTACCCTGGTTGTCCCCCACAGAACCACCCAAATCGGCCAATCCAGTTACTCTCACCACCTCCCAAAAATTTGGAATCCCCCCCAAATCTGGCACTCATCCTCCTCCTACTCCATCAGCTCTGCCCTCAATAATTACCTTGCACCTAGCTGCTCCTGCTATGTCCCTCCCTAATTCCCTCCTTTAAGCCCTAGACAAAACCTACCCCCTACCCTCCCCTTCATTTTACCCTGTGCGCACCCACCCCCTCTAGCCCTTCTCCCCTCTCCAATTGCTCCCCCTTACTGGCCTCTCTTGATCTCTCACAGAATGTAAAGGACCCTGAATGCTCTCCATGGGTCCTCTCCTGCCCCTCAAGGGCCTTGTATCTCTCATCTACTCCCTTCCCCTACCATCTTAAAGGGGTCTCTCTGGAACACTGCCTTATCCCCTTCTCTCTGGTCCCCCCAGTCCCCTTGCAGGGTTCCTTGCATCCTGAAGGGGTCTCCAGGGGCATGACTCTTCCCCCTCCCCCACCTCACCCCTCCCTCCCCTTTCCCCTTTTCTGTCATGTAAGCACTTGTTTACTTATTAACCCGGCACTTATTATTGTCCACTCTTTCTACATGTTATGCGCAACACTGTTGTAACACTGTTTGTAACACCTGCCTTACAAGTGTATGTTAATGTTGATCTTGTAACTTGAATGTATAATGTCTCATTCCAGTTGTATTCCTTCCCCCCAGGTTGCACCGGGAGATGAATGACTTGTTGCTCAGAGTGCCTTTCTGGTGAAACATTTCAGTAAATAAATAAAAAATATAAAGTACAAACTGTTTTATGTTTAAAATTGGAAAAGTTCATGAGCATAAATGCCCTTTCTACAGTTGCCATGTGTGTGTGCATGCAGCAGACATCTTGCTATGGCAATTGGTTTTTGAGAAGTGTGACACTGTCCATCCAATGCAGAGTAGTGTTTTAGGGGTATGATACTGCCACACCAATCATCAGCCAGGTTGATCATGACAGAGTTTTGGCTTGCTGGGTGGAGACATTGTGTACTTGAAAAAAAAAGCCAACCCAGTCATGGCTCGGCTCTTTTCTTTGATCTATGCTGCCCAGCAGGCAGAGCTGATCTGTCAAGATCAGCGTGGAATTTCAAACATCCAGGGTCTCACGCCAGCTATAACAGAGAAAACATCCATAAATGTCTGTTACTGGCACCCCTGTAACTGTCCCTGCACATGATCCTTCCTCTCAGCACCCCCCCACACTCAAACATAACACTGACACTGGGAGTGCCCAATCCCCATGTGTTGCCACCTCAAAAGTGAAACCCCTGGGTCCGTGTTGGTCTATCGCGCTGTTCTCAATGCGTGATCATGTCTCTATATAGCATTGAAGCACCAGAAGGCTTGTTCATGTTGCTGCCACCCCTGTAACTGTCCTGCCCACCTAACCCTCCCTCTTAGCACCCACCACCCCACACACCCCTCCACAAACATAACACTGACACTGGGGGTGCCCACTCCCCCAATGTCTATCAGTGCTGAAGTGCCAGAAGCTTTGTTGATATTGCTGCCACCCCTGTAACTGTCCCGCCCGCCTGACCCTCCTCTCAGCACCCACCATCCCACCCCCCACCACAAACATAATAATGACATTGGGGTGTCCAATCCCCCAGTGTCCCTGTCATCATCTAAAATAATGGAAAACATCCTTCATCTTTTTTTTACCCTGTAGAAAAGAAAACTGTCCATTAATTTCTGTTGCACCATTAGGTCCCCACTACTGACCCTCCCACTCAGCATCCAACACCCCACCCCAAGCCCTTATTTACCCACCAGGAGTCCAATGCCATAATCCTCTGCAGACCACAGAGACATCTTCACTCTTCAAAGCTGGACTATGAACCGAGGAAATCAGGTATGCAATTCAGTGTATTTCTATGGGGTTTTGAACTTGGTAGCATAACTTGGCAATTTTTGCATATTTTTGTCTCAAATTTTCAACATGCCTTTTTTGGGATCCCATCTCATGAACATTTGTAGTGCAATTAGGTAAATCTACTGTGAAAGGTGATTTCGAAGTCATTGTGTGAAATCACCTTCTGGTCAGGAGTTGAACATTTTCTCTGCCCTTGTTCATAAGGTGGAGTAATAACAAGGCTATGTTGAAAATTTGGTGTAAAAATATTAAAAAACAACAAAGTTATGAGCCTACATTGAATTTTGTGAATGCAGGCTTGTAACTTTGGTAATTTCAATATTTTTACTCCAAATTTTCAACATAGCCATTTCTTTATAGCACCTCATGAATGTGACAGCTGTGATTTTTCAAATCCTGGCCAAAATGTGTTTTTGAATCCCAAAAGGTGATTTTGCAGTCACTGGGCAAAATCACCTTTCAGGCAGGAGTTGAAAATTTTTTCTGCACTTGTTCATGAAGTGGGGTCATAAGAAGGCTATGTTGACAATTTAGGGCAACAATATTGCAAAACAACAAAGTTATGAGCCTGCATTGAAATTTACGAACCACAAAGTGCACCACAATGCATCTAGTACTCCAGGGCTTCTATACCAGTGGTGAACATCTGGCATTGACAAATTCTTGTTTTATTGATGTCCTTAGTCAACATACAAGCTGAAGCAAACAAAAATATATAGCCAAAGATAAGAACAATAAATAAGTATATAATGTTTATTTAATAAACAAGTTAAAGTAAATATGCTTAAATATAGAATATAAAGTACAACAGAGTCAAGTTACAGTCTATTTAAATATAAAATACAAAGTACAATAAGTTTCAAGTTGATGAAGATAGTAAAAGCCTATGAGCATAATTGCCCATTTTCATAGGTGTCTCTAGTCAGTATACAACAAGTTGAAGCATACATTACCAAATATAAGAACAATAAAAAGAAGATTGTGCACCAGCGCCTGAAGAGATGACAACCTGAGAGTGTAGCTTCCCACCATGTGTGATAATTTAAATTATTTTTCTGTGTTAAAGTTAAAAAATTGTTGAGTTTTGGCGATCAGGATCAATATTCAATACCGCTATACACGATATTCGAATGGGGTTTTAATCGACCAAGTATTTTTTAGATAAAGTGAAAATGATCCTTCAGCGGAACTTCAAATGACTGCAATGCTGAATGACAGTAAGCCTAGACCAGCAGCAGCAGTAACGCAGTCTGGGAGCTCCCCGTGCAGAATACAGATGCCTCTGTAAGCCCCAACAAATTGAAGCAAATGAATGGTAAAAAGCATAGAAATAATGACTTTGGTGGCGATTACATACATTTTATAAAAGAGAAACTACAGTCTATGCATGTAGATATTGTGAGTTTGAAACAGAAAGCTAGTGTGGAAAAAGAAAAAGCTGAGGTTTTAGAAGAAAGATTAAACACAATCGAAGAAAGATTGGCTTACATTGAGAACTCTCTATGTAAAATTGAAGATAAAACAGATGGTAGCATGTCCAAAATTGAAGCCTTAGGGGCTAAGGTCGATTACCTAGAAAACAGTAGCAGAAGGAACAGTTTGAGTATTGTAGGGGTACTCGAGCTGTTGGAAGGAAATGATATGGTCAGATTTCGACAGGAATTTGTCCCAGCTGTTTTAAATTTCAACTGGCCCTGGCCCTTAGAAATCGAAAGGACACACAGATCTTTGAGATCCTCTGCAAAGCAGGGTCAAAAACCCAGACCAGTCATTGCCCGTTTCCTGAGATTTAATGCAAAGGAAGAAATATTAGCTGTGGCCAGACAGAAAAAGACATTATACTAGGGTAGCAATAGAATTTATTTGTTTCAAGACTTCTCATCAGAAACTGTGGAAAAAAGAAAGTTATTTAGGGATATACACTTTGTCCTGCAAAAGCTTAACATAGCTTATTATATTAAGTATCCAGCTGTGCTTGTTGTCTCTAAGGGAAATGTTACATGTAGCTTCACTACGCATGATGAGGCTTGGGGATACATTACAAAATTGTGGCCTGAGACCTCTGACATTCTTAAAAACAGGTCTAATCAATACCCCATTTCAAAACGAAGTCCAAAAGTCACAAATGGAACTCGAGGCAGTAGGGATTCTAAGCTAGAATTTCAGTCATGAGCTCAGGAACCTCAACGCAGCATACACTCCTCACCCCCAAAGAAAGGACCACAAATAGAGAATAGACAGACATTCATACCAGTGTTAAAACACATTTCAAGATGTCCCTCTGATCCTAAAGCTTACATTCCTAAATTGGTGGCATGGTCTTCTAAAATTGCCAGGACAGTGCAGCCAGTTTTCAAAAACAAAAGTGCGATCCCTAACAACTCTGTACAGCATAAAGTGAGCAGTCCATTCCCACATGCTGGTATATCTGCAATCAGTACAATGGCAGAATTCTCAGTGCACACCCCAGAATTTCCAAAATGCCTTAAAAACTCCTTCAGCCCTGTGGAAGATATGTTTGAGGAACCATACTCACCAAATAATCTAGATCTAGAAGGAAACACCAGATTTTCTTGTTCTCCATGATCTTGCTGTATACTCTGTGGAGAGAAAACGGAAATGTTTTCTCGTGGTGGCTGGGCATTGGTTGGATGTCCATCGTCATATGATTGCTCTCACTACATTTTTGTGGATAATTAAAACACAACTAGCTCTGCTTTTGACTATATTCTATGATTCGCTAACTGTTTAACTCTCTTCCACTGGATGCACACTGTTTTTAATTTATTGGTTTTCAAAGAGGTTTGCTTTGTTTATGGGTGATTATAAAAGGGTCAGGGGGTAAAGGTCAGATATACAGGAAATGCTCCCTGGAAGTAGTAGACTTTCAACATATACTGCTCGTAGGTTCAGAAATCTCAAACTTCATGGTACATGGAATCTTATAAATTATCACACAAATTCTATCTACAGTGAATGGAATTAATTTTACAATTTATGTGTGTTGCAAGTAATGCTTTGCAAGTAACGCAATATCTTCTTAAGTACTTGAGATATGAGTATTATGTGTGGCTTTTTTAATCAGACAAAATGGGGAGAGGGGCTTCTAAAGGCAAATAGGGATATCATTGGGAAGGAATATGAGTTCTATACAAGAGATGCATTTTATAAAATGGGGATGTAGCAATGCTTTTTTCAGTATATTTGTATTAACACAAATAATTTTACTATGGCCTTCAATGCTTCTATCCCTTCACAGTCTATCAGCCTTTTTAAGATGCTGTAGTTAGCCTACCACATAAGTTTTTACTGAATCCAGGTTAGCTGAAATATGCCAGACAAAAGCAGGCTCACATTTTTAGTGAAATGATTGCTTGTCTGTTTTGAGGATCAGTGGTTCCTAAGGCTGACCTATCTAAGGAGATTCTATGCTCTCAACAGGTTTGTACTGGAGGGACGGCTTAATACCTGGTTATGTTTTCTTTTGCAATATGGGGCATCTCTGGAGGCTACAGCTTGATCATCTGGGCAAGGTAAATAATGATTTGTGTTATTTGCCCTTGGGTCTTGTGATAGTTACTCCATTTTACTCATTATTATTTTTCTAGCACTGAGTATTATGGGAAGGCTTTGCTGCTTCACTCATGTTAAGAAGCAAAGTTAGGAATTAAGCTGGTTATCTGATATTTAAAGCAGCAGTACTACGAAATCAGGAAGTGACCAATCAAAATTCTGTTTTTCAGCTGTAAGTATGCGGCCAAAGTTCCAGTTTCCATACCAGTAAATATTTTTTCCCAGTCGTCTTTAGTTTTTTAGATATTTGCAATTTATTTGAAGTGTTGTAGCGCTACAACAAATATGGCGGTTGATTAATTTCAGCCGCGCTTTTTCTTCCGTCGCATCAATGCTCTTTGACAACAGCAGAGGGACCTCTGCTAACCATTCCTGATGTCCCTGCAAGTCATTCAAATGTGCAGTTGGCAGCAGAGGGGGTTCCAGTGCAACATGCTGGGTGGCAGAAATGTAAACAAAAGCAGATAATAACTGAGCAAATTACTCGGCGATAGTACAATGCCGATGAGAAAGAGTACCAGGTATATGATTAGCAGTGCACAGGGAATAAACGGTCAAAAAAGCGCAATTTTTTTTTCGTAGTACTGCTGCTTTAAGGGGTACAGTGCGATTTTTCTGGTCAGATTGTCTGCATAATTAAGGTACATATGCATATCTAAAAACTCATATTGTTTGAAGATTTTTCAGGGAAAGATAGTATTAATGCTTAAATAAGTGTGGGTCACATGATTGGGCTGTCTCTAGGGTGTGTGTTCCAATCTGAGACTTGTTCTCAGTGGGTTACTCACGCCTTTCTTATTACATCTGTCTGAATGTGTGTTAGTGTTAGTGTATTTACATTAGACATAGTGTTACTTGTTTTACTTGGGGGGAAATAAGTTAACCCTTGTTAAGACTGTGTCTTGTTTTAAATTCTATTTTTATTACTTATTTCCTTGTTGGGATATATATTATAGCTATCTGAGCCAAGGTCAATTTGAATGCAGTTATTATAATCACTTGGAATGTTCAAGGTCTGGGTTCACCTGTGAAAAGATATAGGATATTAAACCACTTAAATAAACACAGAGCCGACATAGCTTTGTTACAGGAGATACATCTTTTACCTGCGGAAGCTGACGAGTTAGCCCGAAGTTGGGTCTCCATGGTAGAACATTGTTGTTATTCCTCAAAAAAGAGCGAGGTGGCTATTTTGATCCAGAAAGGGATACATTTTATCAAACATGGCCATTTAACGGACACAGAGGGGAGATTTCTGATTTTGTTAAGGAGTCTTTATGGTACAAATGGGGCTATTTGTAATATTTACGCACCAATTACAAAACAAAAATAATTTTATCAAAATTTATCTTTTGTCTTAGCTAATGTAGGGGATTATGAGATTATTTTAGGTGGGGATTTTAACAAGGTGATGCACCCTTTTTTGGATAGGTCCGCATCAAGGAATACTGATATTCTATCAGCCTTGCAAAAAAAGTTTACACAGTTTGATAGATGATTTGGGCTTAATGGATGCCTGGAGAATACTGCACCCTAGTGGAAGAGACTTATCCTTTTTGTCAGCAAGACACAAGGCATTCAGCAGGTTAGATTATTTTGTCATGCCTTTAGCACTCTGCAACAGTATTAGTCGTGTGTGGTTTGAGAATCTTCTGATATCAGACCATAGTTTACTGAAGCGCTCCTTGCTGTTAGAAAACAATAGTGGGAAGTCTAGTAGCTGGAAGTTTAATACTTCACTATTACTAGATCCTAACTTTCAAAAATGGATCCAGGAAGGGAGACTTCCTTTTACTTTTACTTTAAATTTAATTGTAATGGAGAAACATCGTCAAAGGTTGTATGGGAGGCATACACAGCATTTATAAGGGGTGGCATTATTAGTTTTTCTTCAAAAAAAAGAAGGAAAGGCAGAAGGAGCTGAAAGAAAAGGAGGAAATGCTGAGCAGGGCTTTGTTAGATATGAAACAGAACCCTTTGAGAAAAAAAGGATAGGTTATACAAAATTCTGGGGTTAAAGTATGAAATAAATAAAATACAATCTGTCAAGACTGAGTACTCTCTTTTTCATACTAAACAGAAATTTTGGGAATCCGGGGAATAGGCTGGGAAGTTGTTGGCTTACAGAATCAAACAAAAACAAAATCAGAACACCATTAAAGGGATTAGGAACACAAATGGGGTGACAACTTACAATGTGAAAGAAATTAATAAATGTTTCATGGATTTTTATAATAATCTATACAGGTCACATGGGTTAGTAAAGAAGGATGACACTGATGTATTTTTAAGGAAAGCTAATTTATCTACTTTAGAAGATTCTAACAGAAATATGCTGGATAAGCCAATCTCATTACAAGAGATTTCAGAAGTAATTGTGGGGGCACCAAAAGGGAAAGCTCTAGGGTCACATGGGTTGCCAAGCAAATTTTACAAACATTTGGGTCTTTCCATTACCCCTCATCTACTTGATGCTATTCATGATTCCTTTACTGATGGTGATCTTCCTGATTCAATGAACAAGACCTACATTTGTTTATTGCATAAAAAAAGGCAAAAGATGAAATGGATTTTGGTAACTATAGACCTGTTTCATTGTTAAATTTCAATTATAAGATTCTTGCTAAAATATTAGCTAATAGAGTATCTACAGTACTATCAAGCCTGATAGATAAAGAGCAGGTAGGTTTCATGAAAGGTAGGCAGGCCTTAGATAACTTTAGGAGATTGTTCTCTGTATCATGGCCTTCTAAGTTATCAGAAGATAGTAGATTGTCCTCCTTGGCGATTTCCTTGGACATAGGTAAGGCCTTCGACTCCCTAGAATGGACTTACCTATATAGAGTATTGGAATTTAATGGCTTTGGTTCTGGTATTCTAAAATGGATTCAAACTTTATATGCCAAACCAAGAGTGTGTGTAATTTCAAACGGTCTCAGAACACCTCCCATTTGTTTATTCAGAGGATCCAGGCAGGGATGTCCTCTGTCCCCCTTGCTATTTATCCTTGCTATTGAACCTCTAATTAGGAACATATTGCAATCAGATAGAGTTTTGGGGATTAAAATTGGTAATTACTCTAACAAAGTCTTTGCTTTTACTAACATACTAAAATGCCAGCAGAATAGGCCTAACGGTCTTTCGCGTCTGCTCGTTTGGTCAGCCCCCACCCTGGGAGCTGACCTTGCTGCTCCCTCGCCTTCTCTGGCTTCTCCCTTCCCAGTTCCGGATATTCTCGCTGATGACATTCTGTTGGCTATGTTGCACCCCAGGACTTCCCTTATAAATGTTGAGGATCTTTTGCAAGATTTTGGAAATATTTGTGGTCGTTTTGTAAACTGGAGCAAATCTGAATGCTTAATGTTAAATTGACCCTCTTTGGAGTTAGAAAAATTAAGAAAGGAATTGAATATTTCCTGGCCACCTGAAGGATTGTCATATTTAGACATAAAGGTTTTTGATTCAATAGACAAAATTCTCCATCATAACCTTTCAAAATGAATTAATGACATAAAGTCAGACCTAGATAAATGGGCTGAGTTGCATTTATCCCTTTGGGCAAAAGAAATGCACTAAAAATTATTATAGCTCCAAAATTCTTCTGTTTCATGAACAACTTTCCTGCCAGCATTCCACCTGAATGGTTCAGCAAAATCGACAGAGCTATTTCAAATTTGTTATGGGAAGGGAACCCCCCCTCGCTTAGCTAAAACAAACTAAGAGCCCATATAAAGAATGAAGGGTTTGCTGTCCCTTGGTGGCAGGGATCTTTCTGGGCTTTCAAGCTTAAACAAGTTGCTCTATGGTTTAGCTCCCTTAACAGAGACACTACCCAACTACGGCTCAAAACAGAAAAAAACTAGTCTCTTCTTTAGATCTATCTGACCTATTATTTAGACAGATGCCTCTAAATCTAAAAATTCATCCTGTTCTCCAAATATCAATAATTGCATGTAGAAAATTTAATCAACTTAAGAAAATGGAACATGTCCCTCTCTAATTCATGACTCTTTGGCATAATAAATAATTAACTTCGAATGGCAAGGGTCTTTCATATAATGGTTGGATGGCAAAAAGCATCAAAACTATAGGTGATCTGTTAGCCAGAATAGAATGCTCTCTTTTGAAGACTTAAAACTTAAATTTCATTTAAACAAGTGTGATTTTAGCTTTTATCTACAATTAAGACAGTTTTTGAAAGTTAATTTCCTAGAAGCAGATTTTACTCTCAAAATTTACTCAGCTTGAGAAAACTTCTTTAAAATAGCCTACTTGCATAAGGCCTTCAGCCTTATTTATAAAATCTTGAATGAAACTGATCCCTCCCTAACTGGTTCAGTTAAAAAAAAAATGGGAAAATGATTTACAGTTTCAAATTCCAGATACAGTCTAAGATAGGACCTTGGATAATGCAGCCAAGTGCTGTAGGGAAACTCAAGGGAGGCTTATCCAATTAAAAATTCTACGCTACTTTTGTTATTCTCCTAAACAGCTCTATAGCTTAGGTCTTATCCAAAATTATTTATGTTGGAGCTGTGGAATGACAAAAGCAGGCCTAGATCATTTATTTTGGCACTGTAAAGGAGTTTCAGATATGTGGAAACAAATACATGCAACCTGTCAAGCACTTCTGGGGGCTCCCATTCCATTTTCTCCTCTGATTTTTGTTTTAGGTGATATTTCTGGTATTCATGGTATACAAAAACATTAGAAAATATGGATACTTTTGGTTGCCCTTGCTTTTAAAAGCCCCACCCAGGTACTAGTGATTAAAGTGCTACTGGGGGCCCACCACAAGACTCTCACAATCCTATCAGTTTACATACCCCCACCGACCCTACCACTGGTCTTCATAAAGTCCTGGGCTACCTGAGAGCCCAAAATCACATAGCTGAGACAATATTACTTCGTGACTTCAACATAAACTGGCTGTCTGCCTCCAGTGGCCCCGTAAAGGAAGCACTGGCAGCTCTGCACCTTACTCAGCTAGTCAGCTGTCCCACTAGAATTAACTATAAGACTGGGACAAGCACCATTCTTGACTGGATAATCTCTAATCGCCCTGCTCATGTCGCCAACGTAAGTGTGCACCCTGACTCACTCAGTGACCACTCCCCTGTTACTTGCAGTTGGACCAACAAATTCCATGCCCCACCGCCTCTAACTGTCTACAACAGAGTGCTAAGACGTGGCCACCTGGAACTCCCAAATCAACACTTGCGCTGTCAGGACTGGTCACTACTTGACTCCTCTACAGACATTAATGTATCACTCCACCATTTTATCACTATGTTCAATGCTGCCTGTGATGTTCACGCACCCCTCAAGAAAATTAAGGTGTGTGGCACTGTTCAGCCCTGGATTACTCCTGGGCTGATAGCATGAAACGGAGGGACCACCTCTGGTACTGTGCTAAATCTTCTGGCAAGCTACAGGACTGGCAAGCCTATAAAGCTGCAAGAAACTCCTGCACTCGGGAAATCCATAAAGCAAGAAGCAATCGCCACAAGGAACAACTTACCAATACCTGGGGTGACAGCAGGAAATTCTGGGCAAATAACAACGATGTTCTGGGGAAAGACCCAAAAAGGCTCCCGCAATGTTAAACCTTGATGGTACCTCCATACTTGACCCACTCACAATAGCGAAGACCTTTAATGATGCCTTCACTGACCTAAGTAATGTGCTACCACAAAACTTCTTTGACGATACCACCTTAATGGCAGCACATCATCCTGAGACCAAGACAAATCATCACCCCCACCTTCTACTTTAAACATGTCTCAGTGGCCTAGGTCAGGAAACTACTAAACAATGTGCTGGGCAAGTCCAGGCACAGTGGTGACTCTTTAGACCTCAAGCTAATTGCACTCACCATGGAGGAAGTACTTCCACCTATTACTAAATTACTTAACCTCTCTCTAACCCTCTCACAATTCCCACAGGTATGGAAAACAGCCATTGTTACCCCAGTTCACAAATCTGGAGACCGTGCATTACACAGCAACTATAGGCCTATATCAATCCTCCCACCCCTCTCTAAAATACTCGAATGTATTGTTGCCAACCAACTTGTGGACTACCTCGATAGATACTCCCTACCATGTTAACAACAGCTTGGCTTTCGGAAAGGGCACAGCACCACCACTGCACTCTTAGAATTCACCAGCTACGTCCAACAATCTATTGATCAAGGCAGTCTTGTGGGTGCAGTCTTTATAGACTTAACCAAGGCCTTCGACACGGTTAATCACCGACTCCTCCTTAAACAACTCTCACAAACTGGTCTCTCCCCTGATACACTGCCCTGGTTTAGAAGCTATCTTGGGGACAGATCTCAATGCGTGAAGATTTCCAATGCTATCTCTGACCAGAAGCCTGTTCGGTCCGGGGTACCCCAGGACTCAATCCTGGGTCCACTCCTTTTCAGCATCTTCCTTAACAATCTACTGACTGCCTGCCACCAGCGAACACTACTCTACGCAGACGATGCTGTCATTTTTGCAAGCCACCCTGACCCTTACCTCCTTGAAAGTAACCTTCAAAAGGGCTTCACGGAAGTTGAGCACTGGTTCCGCAACCATAAACTAGTACTAAACTACAAGAAGATAAAAGTCCTGTTCTCCTCAGCCTGCAGTCGACATAAAGAGTATGTTCTTACCATCCTAAATTCCCAAGGTGACCCCCTTGAATAAATACAGCACTTCAAGTACCTAGGGGTTACCCTTAATAGACATCTCACCTATTCACTGAACATTAATAATGTTGCCAGAGCCGTCAATACCAGGATTGGGCTCCTCTATCAGCTGAGAAAGTCTCTAACACCTGAAGCCCTAAATCTTGCTGTCCACAGCTCAGTGCTCTCCTTAATTGACTATGGCCTTGTCATTTATGGAACTGCTTCCACCACTGCACTCAAAAGGCCCACTGTGGCACTAAACAAGGCCTGTAGACTCCTAATCGGTGGACCATGCCTCACCCACACCTGTGATGTCTATATGCAGGCTGGGTGGCTCAACTTGCATGGGAGAATTAAATACCACACCTGCTTACTTGCCAAAAAGATTCTCCTTGGTCTCATGCCTTCGGGATTAGGATGCTTACTTCACAAATCCCCCAAGAACCAACATACATGCACCTCATCTTCTGCACTCCTACTAGTCCCGATGTGCCAAACCACCCAATACCAATGCTCCTTTTGTATCAAAGCGCCATACTGGTTAAATGGCCGCCACAATGGTTTGGCTCACCTTACTAGTCTCGGTGAATTCAAACTCAAACTTCGTCAGCACATCCTAACTGAAAACTCCTGTGATTGCACCACTTAACATCCTTGTCCTCTTCCGGACCCCGCCCCCCAACCGTTCTTCCACTGTTCTTTCTACTTGTCTTGCCCTCTCACTCTCCTCTCCCTTCCTGCCCTCCCATCTCCCCCACTTTCTCTCCCCCACTGTCTTTCTTGCTTTTTGTCCCTTACTGTCCTCTCCCTTCCTGCCCTCCCATCTCCCCCCCCACTGTCTTCCTTGCTTTTCATCCCTTACTATCCTCGCTGCTACTTGACAATGCCGCCTTGTTGCTCTCCCCTTCCTTGCTCTGGCGCCCCTCCTAATTCCCTCCTCTTCTCACTCCCTGCCTTGAATCACGTGCTAAACTAATGTGTATTTATTTGCTGTTCTCTTATTCTGTATTTTGTAATACAAATTGCTTAATTGTTTGTGGAACCAGTCTGTTTTCCATTATGGATCTGTACCCCCCCTCCCCATTGATGTGGAACCTTTGTAAATGAGCTGCTTGGCACTCAAAGGTATTTGTAATCCTAAATTGAATAAATAAATAGATAAATAAATATTACTGAAGAGTTGGAAAGATCCAAATATCCCTTTGCTAAAGCAATGGCTTGATTCTCTTGCAAGCTGGGTAAATAAGAGAGAAACAGCTGCTCTGTGCTCTATCAAAATGAAAGTTTTAATGACACTTGGGGGCCTTTTTTGGAGTTATGTCAGTAGTTCAGAAATTATTTTAGATATAGAGCATAGATAAATAAAATCCCGATTTTCTTTTAATAGACTCTTATATACATACTGATTGTAAAACTGTATGACTATTTTAGCAATTCTTTTTATACACTGTTTTCTGTAATATTTTCCTGCATTTGATCAACATTCCTTATGTAATGCTGTTTTATTATAAATATTAAGTGACATTTTAATTAAAAAAACAATAAAAAGTACACAGTAATAAATAAACAAGCTACATTAAACTCAAATATAAAAAATAAAGTTAAAAAAGTATATTTAAAGAGTAGCTGACATGAAAATGGTAATAGGTAAGGTAGCTCACCTCAAGGAGTTGCCTGCCAGAAGAGTTCATAGAGGGCTAATTGAAATTTTTTATGCAGGCATTATTTAGAAACTTACCTTGGTAGCTTTACAGTCTCACTTCTGAGATCCCACCGACTTGTACAGTAGCGCGCACAGCCCCGCCCCCAAAATCAACGTTTTGATGACGGGAGGTATGGGACAGGGCTGCATAGTGCTAAATGAACAGGCAGTTCTAACGGAGGCCAGTGTTGGATGCAGGATGTTATGATGGGGGTGATGGTGTGATATTGTTTTGATATCACACTTGATATGCGATTTCTTTAATGTTTGTTACTCCTTTATATTGTTTGCTATTAACTTTTTCATTGTATTTTGATAGAAAATACACCTGTAATCTAATAGTTTGAATGTTTATTTTCTTACATTCAAGAAATCAGACTTCTTTGACAAAGTGTAATGCAGCAGCAACAAATGGTTCCACATCAGTACATCGACAACGTCATTGTCGACACCCCCGACATTGACTGGAACGACGCTGACTGTCAGTAGTGTTCCCGTCGAGAAGAAGTGTTTTTTTTTGCGCGGGGGGTTTTGTGGGGGCTTGGCCCTTCACACCACAAGTGGGGCTGTGCCCCCCGCACCCCCATCTCTAAGTAACCAACTCTGAGTCGAAGTTGGTTTGGGGTGGGGGCCCAACACTGGGAATCACTGCGTCAGCAGACAGTGGACCACCACAGTGAACAATCTCAACCTGGCCAGATTTGTCGCTGTGGTGGTGTTCGTAGTCGGAATGTTGGTGTGGTGGGGTGATACCGCAACAAACATTTAAGTTACAATGGGGGGTGCTGCTGCCCCTTCATCCTCTCCTAGATCCCCCACTGTCGGAGGCAGCGTCTGTCTTAGCAGGCATATTTGTAACTTTTGGGGCAAGTGTACATGTTAAGAGAGGTATGCTACATGTACACGCATCCCAATGTCTACACTCGCCCCCAAAAGTTAAGAGAGGTATGCTACATGTATACCCATCCCAACGTCTACACTCGCCCCCAAAGTTAAGAGAGGTATGCTACGTGTATACCCATCCCAATCTCTACACTCGCCCCCAAAAGTTAAGAGAGGTATGCTACATGTATACCCATCCCAACTTCTACACTCGCCCCCAAAGTTAAGAGAGGTATGCTACGTGTATACCCATCCCAACGTCTACACTCACCCCCAAAAGTTAAGAGAGGTATGCTACGTGTATACCCATCCCAACATGCACACTCGCCCCCAAAAGTTAAGAGAGGTGTGCTACGTGTATACCCATCCCAACATGCACACTCGACCCCAAAAGTTAAGAGAGGACCTGCTTCCAATAGCATTGCCTGTTTATTAAAGGCTATGCAGCCCTGTCCCTTACCTTGCATCATCAAAACGCTGACTTTGGGCATGGGGCTGCAGCGCTACTGAAAAACTCGGTGTGATCTTAGAACTGAGATCGTACAGCTACTAAAGTAAATTTCTAAATAATTCCCACATACAAAATGTCATTTAGCCCTCTGTGAACCCCTTGGGCAGGCAGCTCCTTGAAATGAGCTGCCTGTCACAAATGTGTCAGCAGCTCTTTAAATATATACTATAAAACATAAAATGTAACGAGTAGAAGCTGTTCCATTGGCATGAACGGCTGAGGTGCTGGGCACCTCACTTGCTGCCACACCGGTGATCTGGGTTCAGAAATGGACTGAGGCCACTCAGGGGCCAGTCAGGGGAAGGAGAACTGAGCATCCAATGATAGCTCTCCTCCTTCGAGGAGCGGGGACAGCATGCACTGCTGCATGGCCACCAACTAGCAGAGGCTTGGTGGCACGACAGCGGTACACCCACATGGTTGCTGGGTACAGGCGCCGAGGCATTCCTGCATCTTCAGGCAGGGTGTGCTTGCCATGGCATGCATGCCAGTCTGAGTGGGGGTGGGAGACATGGGTAAAAAAACCTCCAGCAGTTAGATGATGGCGACACCCCACGGATTCAACCTTCAGGTGTAATGGGTGACGGGGCTGGGAGTAGATGTCAGATGGGGGACACCAGAGAGAAGGGGAATAAATAAAGAATAAAATAAATACAACAGAGTCAAGTTACACTAAATCCATTTTAAATGTATTTAACCTTGGATCTAAACACTACAGAAACGTAGTAGTCAATGGCAGATAAGGACCACTTGTCCCGTCTTGTTAAAATCAAGTCACGTGACAGTATCAAGTAGGATCAATTTCCCTGCTTTAGCAATGTGCACCAGTTCATGATGATGGGCATTAGTTCAAAAACCAGTGACAGCTCTCATCAATGACTCATGCACGCCTGGCTTAAGATAGTGGCCAGCCACCACCCTCCAATCACTTCCACTGCCGGCCATCATTTCAGGACTCGCATTAAGCTAGTAAATTTATATTATATTATATTATATTATTTATTTATTTATTAACCAGGAGAGACACACTAAGCTGAAAGCTTGTTTACAGGTGCGACCTGGGAACACAAGGAAGTTAAGTGACTTGCTCAGGGTCACACAGTATGCAAGTGGGGGCTGTGGGATTCAAACCCAGGTCTCCAGATTTGCATCTCAGAGTCTTAAACCTCTGCGCTGTACTGCCTCCAATTTATCAATTTGTAATTACAAATTGACAAAGCTACTAGTATAACATAAGTGACTGCACTTGTGTGAAATGATAGGCTGCAGCAAGGTGTCCCAAGGGTAAGTGCGGGCTGCTGTCTTAAGGTGGGGGGTAATAGGAATACCAACTGGCACCAGGGAAGGGAGGGGGCCACTGGATTGCCAAGGAAATAGTTTAAATTATAAAAAGGGTCCGAGAAACATATGAACATATGAAAATGGCAGCAGATACAGGCCATAATGGTGTATCAAGTCTGCTCGAGTGTGCAGCTCCCAGTCTAATCTACTGCAGCTGCTCCGCCCTTTCCTGGCCACCTGATTTATCCCCCCACTCCACCAAATCCCCCTCCCCAGCCTCCCTTCAGTTTCGACCTTACCTTTGGCCCTGTCCCACCCCCTCTTAAAATTGCCCACAGTTTTAAGCGATGATTCATGGTGGCTTCCTTACATTCTGAACATTTAATATTAAGTCAGTGGAAAGACACATGCCTGCCGGACTTGGACGAATGGATCAGGTCCTTCTCTAAGGTAGCCATCAATGAACCCATCAGTCACTGTAATGTGAGGGCTCTTCATAAATAGGATGCAGCTTGGGCACCCTTTTTCTCCTGGTTAAAATGGACCTAGAACACCTTTCTTTTCCTTTAAATACTCGTAGCACTTTATAACTACCAGTGTTGTATAATCCAGTATAAATATGTTACCTGTAGTGACCTGGAAGTTTTACAGTAACCAGTATATATTATCAATTATCATTTATAATGCATATAGTTGCAATTCTATAGATACTTTGATTGTATGGTTCTACAAATTACTTTGCATATTCTGTATCTTTTTATGTTATTATACAATAAAAATTGTTTGAAAAAAATTGCCCACAGTTTTCAGTGATATCACCTTCTCTGGCAGTTTATTCCGGCTCACTACCATCCTTTCTGTGAAATAGTGTCTCCTCATTTCCCTCTCAAATCTTCCTCCCTCCAGTTTCAGACTGTGCCCCCTTCATGTTCCTCTCCTCCTTTAGTTTGAAAATGCCCTCAGTACTAACCCTATTCATGCCCTTTAAGTATTTGAAGGTCTCAGTCATTTCGCCTCTCCCCCTTTCATCATCCGGGGAATACATGTTTAGCTCCCTCAGCCTTTCCTCATATGGTTTGTCCCCCAGGCGTAGGATCATCTTTGTCACTCTACACTGCACCTGTAGTTTGACATCCTTCTTTAAATAGGGGCAACAGAGCTGCACACAGTTCTCCAAGTGCAGTCTCACCAGAGACCTGTATAATGGCAGGACAACTTCCCCTCCCCTAGAGGTGATTCCTCGGCCAATGTGCCCCAGCATTTTATTAGCTTTGGCTGCCACCTTCCTGCACGGTGCAGAATGATTCATGACCTCTGTGACTAGTACCCCCAGATCCTTCTCCTCCTCTGAAGTGGATAACTGCACCCCCCCCAAGCCAGTAGCTAATTCCAGGGTTTCTGGCTCCTAAGTGCATGACCTTGCACTTCTTAGTGTTGAACCCCAGCTGCCACATGTCTATTCAGTGCTCAAGCCTTGTTAGATCTTCTGGGAGTTCTTGAGTCCCTTCCACACTGTCCAGCTCCGCACAGATCTTTGTGTTGTCAGTGAACAGGCTGATTTTGCTCTTAATCCCATCTGCTATATCGCCAATGAAGATGTTAAATAACACTGGTCCTAGTACTGAGCCTTGTGGGACCCCGCTGGTTACAGCTCTGGGATTCGAGAGTTCTCCCCCTACAATTGCCCTCTGCTGCCTATCCTGCAATCAGCTCCTAACCCATCCTACCAGTTTCTCCCTGGCTCCCAGGTTCCTCGGTTCAATGAGCATCCTTCCATGTGGCACGAAGTCGAAGGCCTTGCTGAAGTCCAGATACAGGACGTCCACTGCATGGCCCTTATCGAGTGCTCTTGTCATCCAGTCATAAAAGTCAACCAGGTTTGTCTGGCAGGATCTACCCAAGTCAAACCCATGTTGCATTTTGTACTGGAGGTGATTCACTTCCAGAAAGCTCACTAGTAGAAATGGAGCTTTCTGATTGGCTGTAAACATTCTAGCAGCCTAATGTTAATCTTTAACATATGTCTATATCCTAATCATATGCTGAACAAGGTTTAACAATATTTAAAAAAGCATTTTATTATAGCATACAGCACTCTAGGGCACTCCTCTAGCATAGTACCTGCCATGCCTCGTGCCACTTTATACCTCTAAGTGGGATCAACAGATCATTATTAACATAACCCCTGGACTTGCCTGATTGCTTAAAAAATACAGGGCTCATACAATGTAAAGGGCTACACACTTGGTTCTCTGCCAAAGGCATGGTTCTCAACTCCAAGAAGACCAAGTTTATGATCTTCTCTGGCCCAAGAAAAGCCCCAGACACAGGCCGATCCCTCTCAGACAATCTTGGTAACATCATAGAACAAGTCTACAAATTCAAATACCTTGGACTGTACTTAGACCCTCACCTGACCTACAATATCCATATTACCAACCTCATCAAGAAAATCCATATGAGGCCAGGTCTCTTACACCGAATCAGAAAGTTCCTTATCCCCATCTCCAGACTACACCTTGCCAGCTCCCCTCGCCTTCCCTACTTGATTATGGCTCTATTGTCTACTCCTCTGCAACACATCCCCCCCTTTCTCCAAACTCAGGACTACAAACAATAATATCGCACACTTCGTGACCGGCCTCCCCTGGATAACTCATCACTGTACCCTCTATGCCTCACTCAACTGGCTAACCCTTGAAGGCAGATTCCAGCCTAAAATGCTCTCTTTCCTACACAAAGTTCACTGTAACCTGCTGCTGATCAACGTTAACTGCCTTTCCCCTCATTGGTTCCCAAGTGCAGTACAAGAGGGGCTGCCTGCCATTTCTTCGACACCCCTTTTTACCGCACCAAGCATGCACAGAACTCCATCACATACAAGGGCCCTATGTTTTGCAATAAACTGCCCCCCTGAACTTCAGGCCTATAGTTCAATTGGCTCTTTCACCTTCTCCCTTAAGGAACACCTCCTCCTCCTCCAATCCACCACTTGTGCGTGCTCCGGTAGGCAACCCCCCTGAATGTCCACCAGCCCCTTGAGTTACCTTAGAGTTTATATGTATCCATGTATTGGCTCTTTTGTTGTGTGTACTGTATTTTTAATCTAGATGATCCTGTCGTACACACTGTTCCTATTGTAAATATCATAAAATATTGCAAATATTGTTTTTACCTTTTTCTCTGTATCATCGATTTCATGTACCACTAGATGTTTGTGAAAATGGACATTTTTGCTCACATACATTCCAGTATAAAAAAATAAAATTGAAATTGAAATGTATCACTAATGTCAGGGGATTGTTTTTATCAAAGGGACCGAGTTTGGGGCCGTAACTCAGGCAAGGTTTAATAAAACAGATATTGGCTGTTAAGTTTGGGACAGAGCTGGAAGTTTTGACCCCTCAGGAAGACCTATTGACTTCAAACAGTCTGACTGCTCTCAGCCTTTGGCTTCAGATAATATAACTGTTGTCAGTTACTAGTTCATCACTGGGGGTCAAAATGTTCCTATTACATCCCTCGACTCCTGTCAATACATATAAAATAAAATACAAAGTTTGTGGAGTTGAGTTACACTAAATGTATTAAAAAAATAAAATATAACGTACATATAGAGTCAAAGTTGCAGAAAAATACAGCAGAGCCTAGTTACAGTAAACCTATTTAAATATAAAATATACACTACATACAGAGTTACACTGTCCAAGTAACATTTACATATTTCTGAAGGTCTTTGGGACCTCCCAAAGTTCAGCTTCCTCAGAGTGGGCACACCCAATTGGGGGGGGGGGGTCCTATGGCCAGAACTGTTCTGCAGACCCAGGATTAAGAAGATGTACATCTCCAGACTCCAGGTCTAACAGAACCAATGTGTAGTCCACTCAGAAGCAGCAGTACAATTACAGAGTGTGGAACTGCAAGGGCTAACGAAATGTATACACATGACTACTCTGAATGAAATGGATTGCCTCCTCTTTAGCTGGTCTGTGTAGTCATGCAGTCACACAGTAAGTGTTATTTTACTGCTGACTTTTGCAACCCTCAGAAGAGTTATTTGTTTTCTTGCAAAGCTCAAAAGTGCCCTCTAGGGACAGAAGTCCTACATTCCACAGCAAAGCCTGCCTTCCCCTTTTCATATGCGGCAGACCTAATCTCAGCCCTCTGTCACCGAAATGTGGGAAATAATACTCAAAATCAGGGACATTGGCCCTCTAAGTAGAGGGTACATCATCAGGACTGGATGTGAAAGCTCAGAACGCTGTGGAAACTAGTGCCTGTATTTGTACAATGTTTATATCGGGTTTAGCATCATGGAGTATTATGAATGTCTGATTTAAGGTCTGAGTTTATAAGTTGAGACGGAACCTTCTCTATGTCAGGCAAAACTTTTTCCATGTGGGGCAGTGCAGTTCTGAGTGTACAGTGAAGGCCTAACCTCCACATGAAGGATACATGCGAGGATAGATGAAAGGATTGTCAGCTGCAGCCTTACCAAGCTTTCTAACTGGCCTTCAATCTGCTACCCCTTTTAGTAAGGATCCCCAGGACCCCAATTTTCAATGAAGTGGTACTTAAAGCACCAGTGCAACGAAACTGGGCGAAGACATTGAACCTTACTTTTTTAACTTTTAAAGATTCCGTGCATCTTCCGGTTTTGTTTGGTGGTAAAATGTTCCAGTTTCACCCAAATCCAAGTATTTTGTAAATGTTTTATTTACTTGTTTCTGAAGGAAAAAAGACGCTCCCCATATCTGGTTTAGAAATAGCACTGTAGACCTGGCAAAGGTAACGATCGAAAACATAAAAAACTCATGGTGGGCAGTCTAAGAGGAGCATAAAAAGTAGATTTGACAGGTATGTTAATTTTTTTTTATTTCTTATTATTATATCTGAAATGAGCTTTTTGGAAAAGCATTTTTCGCTGCACTGCTGCTTTAAGGCATGCCTTTTTTCACTTCAGTGTTTTGTTTTACCTTGTTACGGATGCCCCCTTCCAGTCTCCAGCACCTTCGTTCCTCAAGAGCACCCAAGGAGAGCCCACACTCTTACCTGCTGGTGCCGTCCTTCACTGACTCTTGGCTCTACCCCACCCCAGCCAGGAACAGGAAGTGGGAGGGGATTCAACCCCACATGCTTATGCATTATCAGGAGGTGCTGCTGGCAGTGGTGATGGGTCCAGGAGTACTGGGTCCGATGTCTGCCTTGCTGAGGCCTTTCTCCTGGGTTTCTCCCAGCCCTTTGGACATTGGCATACAAGTAGCTCAGTGCAGGGGTGTGATGCACAATATACCCTGGCTGTGAGTCTGGCCAACATCGTCCCTCCACATCTGCTTTCCACTGCACTTCCACCTGTAGTTGGCCAGGAGGCAGTACTGTAGCGGATAAAGTAACCTGTACCTCCTCAGAGGAGAAGAGGGTCCTCTAGGACACTGAATTCCCCCCCCCTCCAAGTTGGCACTCAATGGCCTGGGCTCATTTCCGAACCCAGGTAGTAGGCGTTGCAAGCGGTTGCTCCACCGCTGCATCGATGGGCCCGCCATTGAAATTTTTTCATCTGCATTTTTCCTGCACATTAATAGTTTCATAAAAACAAATACAATATTCAGCATGCATGCCTAATTTTATCTTTTATAATAGTTAGGCACCTACCTTTAAGTAGCTTTCACATCAACTCTAACTAGGAGACACAAGAAGACAAATTACGAGACAAAGCTTCAGAAAGAGTATTCAGAAATATTACTTCCCAGATGGACAGCTGGATTTGTGTAGAGTTGGGCAGAATTTTTAAAATTCTACTTCCACTGGAATTCCATTGAATTTGGCAAATTCTGCTTCATTCTGTGGAATTTCAAGGGAAGCAGAATTCCAAAATTGTGATTTAAAAAAAAAAAAAATTTTTATACTCTATCCTCCTCGGCTATGGGTAGGCATCTGCCCCTTCTCCAGTGCCCCCGGTACCCCCGAGCCCTTATTCCCCCACTGATTACCTCCCCTCATGGTGGGGCAGAAGGAGACAGGGACATCCTCCCCCCTCCTGAGACACATATCTGGAAGGGCAATTTCGTGCGGTCCCAGGGTGGTATTGCCGGCATCCTGGAGGGGGCTTCATAGAGCCCGCAGCCATCCATTTTCACGTTTTCCTTGGCCCTCCCATTGTAGCCATGAACGTGCTCGTGTGGAGGCGTGCACATCACGAAGCCATGCTTCTCATCTCCCTGACTCTGGCACTGCTCACAGCCATCCACCAGAGGGCAGTCAAGGAGCGGGACGACATACCCACCCATCCCCGGGAGAGGAGAGCTGTCATCGAGCTCTCAATCCTCTCCCTAAGGTTCAATGTAAAGAAGTGCAAAATAATGCACCTGGGTAGAGGGAACCTGGGGCAGAGCTACAGGTTGGTGGGGGGGGAGCTGACTGTCACCAAAGAGGAAAGGGACCGAGGGGTTATCATCTCTGATGACCTTGTGGTATCAAAGCAGTGTACAAAGGTGGCAGGGGGGGCCAGTGGCATGCTGGGGTGCATAGGCAGGGGTATCACTAGCAGGAGGTGGTGATGCTATTGTATAAAACATTGGTAAGGTCTCACCTGGAGTCCTGCATGCAGTTCTGGAGGCCACACCTGTGCAAGGACATAGATAAGATGGAGACTATCCAGAGAAGGGCAACGAAGATGGTGCAGGGCTTACACCACAAAACATATGAGGAGAGACTAAGGGACCTCAATATGTACTCACTGGAGGAGAGGAGAGGAGAGGAGAGGAGACAGCAGGGGGACATGCTTGAAACTTTCAAGTACCTCAAGGGCATAAACAAGGTGCAGGCAAAGGAGCTTTTCCAATGTAGAAAAAGTACTAGAACAAGGGGACACAATATGAAATTGGAAGGGGGTAGATTAAGAGGTATTGTGAGGAGGTTTTTCTACACAGAAAGGGTAGTCGACACGTGGAATAGCCTGCCACAGGAGGTAGTGGGGGCAAGCACAGTGGAGGGGTTTAAGCATGCTTGGGACGGGCACAAGGGGAAGCCTGAGAGGGGAGGGAGTAAGAAAGCCGATTGCTCACATAGGGTCAGTGGCCACATACAATGTATAGGGCCTACAGGCATACTGGATGGCCTAGTCCTTATCTGCCAACAATTTCTATGTCTCTATGTTTCTGTGTTTCCTTCCTGCTGACCCCTCGGCAGCCTGAGCTTGTTCCCAACTTGGGCGTGCCAGCTGCAGGCGAGGTGTGGCGTCCAGCTCCTCAACCCTCAGTGTCACCAGGCTGAACTTTTCTTTTATTATTTTAAAGGGTTACACAGACTACAAAATAATATCTAGTGAATTATGTAAAATCTTTAAAGCATCTTTCTTAAAGAATTTATTGATGGGCGGCTCAGAGGTAATGTAAGGAGGTATTTTTTCACAGAGAGGGTTGTGGATGCATGGAATGGCCTTCCAGAGGAGGTTGTGGAGACAAAAACAGTGGTTGAATTCAAGCATGCATGGGACAGTCATAAGGCAATTCTAGGGGGTTGGGGTAGAAAGAAGTAGGCTGCTGGTTAACTAGGATCTGCAGCTTATCCATTAGGTAGGGAAATGGGCAGACTGGGTGGGTCAAGCGGTCCTTATCTGCTGTCAAATTCTATGTTTCTATGTTTCTAGGGGTAGTAACAATTTTTTAGTTGGTGTCATTCCCATCATTTCAAGGTATTCCACCTCCTCTTCATCTTCAACCACCTCACTGGTGGTTATATCCAGAGCATCAACCATTTTTCTCATGAATGAGAAGTGGGATGAATGATCCTCTGATGGTCTGGGAGGGGACCCAAACTCTTGTTCAAGGGAAACCTGTGGTTCAGTGGGTTCCCCTTCGTCCTCCTCACATTCCCCATAATCCTCAAACTCCAGTTGCTCCTGGAGGGAAGTTTGAGGAGAGGGAGTTGCTTGTCTAACTTGGGTTTGGACCGGTGTCCGAGGACTAGGAACTGGTATCAACCCCTGTAGGGCCTGAATTACAATGAGGATTCACTGTCCACAAACTGCTGCTGCAGATTATGTTTTCCAAGAAATCTGTTGCCCCTTACCCCTGACCTCCAGAATTCCTTTATGTCTATCCCATGCATTCTTAAATCCCGTGATTGTTTCAGCCCCCACCACTTCCTCTGGCAGGGTGTTCCACTTGTCCACCACCTGTTCTGCGAAGAAATTCTTCCTCACGTTTCCTCTGAATCGTCCTCCCTCCAACTTCATCCCATGCCCTCTAGTCCTGGAACATCTTTTTCGCTTAAAAATAGTGTATTCCTGCACCCTGTTCCTCCCTGTAAGATACTTGTATGTCTCTATCATATGTGATCCTACGTCAAAATGCTTTGCAGAATTTCAATGGACTTACACATGAAATTCCAAAAAGCATTTTGGAAGCATAATTGCCACCTTTTGGCATAACTCTAAATTTGTGAAACAGACTTCCATCTAATGTAGGATCAGCTCACCTGAATTAGGCCTGATTCTTAGTCGCAATTTATATGCTGGGGCATACTGTAGGGCATAATCTGCACCCCACAGCGCCGATGTAGACAATTGTTATAATGAGAAGAGTACATCTGCGCATGGGATAGAGACCCCTGAGGCCAATCCTAATATGTGAATGTCAGCACCCTTTTGTTAATGAGCACAAACATAGCTAATGCACAGTAACAGCACTGATTACCACCACATACGTGTATTTTTGTGCCACAGTGCCTTGCACACACGTGTCTGAGTGGAACAGTCAGGCTGCTGTAGCAGGAATTTCTGTCATCAACCTGCTGAACAGTGGACTGTTGGGCTGCGTCAGTCTTGTCTACTGATCTGTGTGGACTTCTTGGTGCTGGCTCTGCCCCTAGGCACTATGGGAGCTTGTGTCATAAACGGGGTGTGGCACAGACAGAACAAGTGGCTTTTGAAATCTGTAGGCCTGTTCTCATGGAGGAGCTAACAGCTGCTACTGACATTCATCAGCTGCTGTAGGACGGTATCAGGGCCGCTCGGGCTGCTGCAGCAGGGGTTGCTGTCATCAGCCTGCTGCACTGTGGACTGTCGGACTGTATCAGCCTTGTTTGCTGATCTGTGTGTGGACTTCCTGGTGCTGACTCTGCCTTCGAGCCCTAAAGCTCCAATCAGGAGCTTGCATTGTAAAATGGGCATGACTGTATACCCTGTTTGTAGGCTTTGGCCTAGCAGTCCTCTGCTGTGGTCCTCAAGCTAAAGGGCCGAGCTTAGGGGTGACATACTGGGGATGACAGCATAGGGCCACCGTCATCAGGAGACGCTGCACCCTTTGTGTGCCACCCTTAACCACACTAAGGTTTAATGTAATTGTAACTGAAATCATTTATAGGTGGTTCTGAATTGTACAAACCACCACAAACTGCACCAGTTCCACAGTAAGTAACGCAGTGGGTTAAATTTGTAGAAATACAGGAAGATTAGTCTAAACGGGGGAGGATTAACATAAATGGGATATAAATTGAAGGGGATTATAAGGGTTGTAGTCTTAATCTAATTTGTTTCGTATTTTAAGTTTAAATAGACTGGGCCGGACTTTCAAAAGGCCCCGAATGCCACAAGTCTCAGGTACGCCAAACATATGGCGCATGGGGTTCACGTCATTGTCCCGGCCGGCAATTGGGATTTTCTATCCCGTGTGCCAATTACTGCATGTTAGACCAACGTTTTCTAGTCTAGCTTGCAGCAATCCCAGGTACCATTTTTAATGGGGCTTGCACCAAATGTTTGGCACAAGCTACCACAAATTGGGTAAAATGCTGCCCAACCTTATAAAATCAGGCGCAGTCGCAGCAAAGCAGTTTAGTGCACCGCCAGAACCTACGTATCATAGTGCAGGGCTTAACGAAGCCCTGCACGGCTCTACAATGCCGGTTCGACAAGAAAAATGTCGACTGGCATCACAGCGCCAGGCTCCATGTCGACAGTGATTTCCAGTCGGCATGGAGCCATACATCAGCATGTATTTTTTCTTTGGGGAATTTGCCCCCAAACCCCCACGGTGCTTAGTTCTGCACCCCATACTTTAGGATTCTAACCTGTATCGGAGTTAGTTTGGGGAGGGGCGTAGGTTGGGGAAGGTTGCCCAGTCCCAGCGGCACTTCCACAGCAGCATGGCGCTGTTGTCGATATCGATGCATGTCGCCGTAGAAATGTCACTGTTCAGGGGGCATACCGCCCTGCTCTACGCTTTGAAAATCCGGTCCCCTGTGGTCAGTGGCTGATGAATGTTGATGCAGTTTGTGTTTGAGTAGATAATAAATACGTTCTGGTGCACTGCCTTATACCATTTCTAGCCAATTAACAGGCTATCTAAATAAATTAGGATCCATCGACAGTAATAGAGAGGAGTCAGGCCGATACCAAAAAGTTAAAAACTGAGTGTGTGAATAGGAAGAGATAAGCAACAGGAACAGAATAGGACAGAATAACGGTGTTTAGTAGATCTTAGCTACTCCTTATCTAGTGTCAGCCTACAGCGGACCTAGCAGGTAGGAAAGCAGTGGTATTAGGGGATCGCAGCTACTCCTTGTCTAGGGTCCACCTACAGGGGAGTTAGCAGGCAGGAAATCCAGCAAGAAGACTTATAGTGCATTCCTAGGGTGGGCCTACTAAAAGTCCTAATTAAAAACTACATAAGAGTAAGGGGATCTGTTAAGCACACTAGCAGGGGGGCCTAGAAACTCAATATGTGGAGAAGGAGCATGAAGCGGGGGCAGTGCAAGGTGGGTAGAATTGTGGGTCACAGTGGGTCTGGGGCGGCAGTGTTTATGGGAGCACTCTGGGAGATGGGGGATGCCCGGTCTGTAGGAATATTAATTAGCTGAGAGTGGAGGTGTTGCAGCTGAGGCTGGAGATAGGTGCAACCTTGGGGGGGTTAGTAGGGTGATGAAGGGAGGGACAGAGAGGACACAGGGATTGGAGGCTGGTAACAGGGGAAGAGTGGGAATGGGTCCAAGGTGGTGAGGGGGGGCCAAGTAAGGAGGGTAAGTGGGAAAAGGAGATTAGGCAGGTCCCCTTGGTTCCCCTTCCCAATGGGTGGGACAGCCCAGGGAGGGTGGGTGGATAACAGAAAGTGGGAAAGGTAGGGTAGGAAGGGGGAGTAGGTCCAGTGGGTGAATCTCAAGAGATGCTGCAGCAGAACAGATTCTTCCCACTGGACAGGGAGGATGAGGGGAAACGTAGAGGAAAGGGAAGGGGCAGCGCGATAGGACTGGAGGTAGGAGGGGAATGGTTGTCAGGGTTAAAAGTAAGGAGGGGTGCGAAGGAAGTGAGTTCAGGTGAGAGGGTGAAGGCAGGTGCAGCAGGGAAGGAAGTGGTGTGCAAGGGAGAACGAGGCACCAGGCCAGTGGGGAGGACCAGAAGGGAAGGGGGAGCAGGCCAGGGGATGTGCAGAAGGGAAAGGGGGTGTGCCAGAAAGGAGAAAGATTTAGGAGGAGGGGATGGATAAGGGGATAGCTGCTGTAGAGGGTTGGGGGTTACAAAAGGGACAGGAGGTAAGGGAGGAGGCAGGAAGGCAGTATAGCGCAGTGGTTTAAGGCTCTGAGCTGCAAATCTGGAGACCTGGGTTTGAATCCCATAGCCCCCACTTGCATATACTGTGTGACCCTGAGCAAGTCACTTAACTTCCCTGTGCTCCCAGGTTGCACCTGTAAAAAAGCTTTCAGCTTAGTGTGTCTCACCTGGTTAAACAATTGGAAAAAAGGAAGGAGTGGGGACCAGTATGGACAGAGAGGAGGGAGGGTCCAGGATGAGGGGGGAAGGGTGTTGATCTTGGGGGATTCCATAGTAAAGGGGGTGATATGGGGAGGGAAAGAGTCAGGGGCAAACTGTAGGTGGGTAGAATGTATGATAGCGATGACGGCAGGGAAGGCAGGATCCCTAGTAGGACAGTGCATGGGCCACAGTGCTGGGACAAGTCCTCTTTAATGTCTTTATAATTGACATTGCAGAGGAGCTGGAAGGAAAGGGAAGGTGTGCCTCTTTCTGGATGACACCAAGATCTGCAACAGGGTGGACACTCCATGGGGGTGGAAAGGATGAGCAAAGACCTGAGAAAACATGAGGCTTGGTCAAGGATATGGCAACTGGGTTTCAATGTGAAAAAGTGCAAAATAATGCCCTCAGGGCACAGAAACCTGGGGTGGAGTACAAAATGAGTGGAGTGGTATTGGCAACGACCAAGCAGGAAAGAGACCCATCCCGGGGTAATCATATCAGATGACCTAAAGGTGGCCAGGCAGTGCAACAAGGCAGTTGGGATGGCTGGTAAGATGCTGGGGTGCATAGGAAGGGGTATCACCAGCAGAAAAAGGGAGTTAGTGTTGCTCCTGTATAGATCACTGGTAAGACCTCACCTTGAGTACTGTGTCCGGTTTTGAAGACCTGATTTCTGGAAGGACATAGAGTAGAGATGGTCCAGAAGAGGGCAACTTAAATGGTGCAGGGTCTGCAGCAAAAGCCCTATGAGGAGAGACTAGAGGAGAAAAGCCTGCACTAGAGCAACTAGACTTGTTAAGGCTGAGTACTTCACCGCAAACTTTAACAAAAACATTAACCACTCATCCAAATTTTGGAAGGTGGCCAATTTCCTGTCTCCCCCATCCCAACCTCCTGCGCCAGTTCTAATAGTGGAAAACGTCATCCTCTGTAGCCTCTGAGTTTAATACTTTCTTCACCTCCTGCGCTCTCATACTTTCTTCCCTACCTCCCACCTCTTCCCTCTTCATTACCCCTCTAAACCCCTCTCCCAAATAACCATCTAGCCCTCTTTCACCTTCACTCCTATCACCCTTACTAGCGCTCTCAAAACCCTTCTTTCCCTAAACCCCTCTAAAGGCAAATGCCCCTCTGATCTTGATTCTAATATCCTCTATCTGCTCCAGCTATTGCAACCCCTCTTGCCTCTCTGCTAAAACTTGCCTTCTCACTTGCATCTGTACCATCCATTTGGAAACACACTACTGTAATCCCTCTGCCTAAAGGTGGTGATCCCACATCCCCTGGTAGCTACTGGCCCATCTTTTTACTACCCATTCTTGCTAAGCTTCAAGAGCATTTGGTTCTTTCTCAACTCTCCGCCTACCTTGACTCATCCCCCTTTTCACACCTTACCAGTCTGGGGGGACATGCCTGAGACCTTTAAATACCTCACAGGGGTAAAGAAGGTCAAGGAAGGAAGGAAGTATTTTTCAGGAAAAAAGAAGCTCAAGAACAAACGGACATGCTATGAAGGTGGAGGGGGTAGATTCAGAAGAGATGTGAGGAAGTACGTCTTCACAGAAAGAGTGGTGAATTCCTGGAACAGTCTTCCAGCTGAGGTGGTGGAGCGAAGACAGTGGGGGGAAGGGTCATAAATGCATGGGAGCGACATGAGGGTATCAGGTTCCCAGGGTTTGTCTTAAGACCTCTGGGACCCGTTCTTTTGCCTTTGTAGCCCCTACCTTGTGGAACTCACTATCTCGTCGGGTGAGAGAGTGTCTGACTGTCCAGAGCTTTAAGACCACTCTTAAAACATATTTATTCAGTTTGGCCTGCCCTGAGAGTATCTAGATCTTTTGAGATGGTTTTTAATAACTGATTAGCTGTGTATTTATGATGATTACTTAAAGTTTTTGAAAACTCTTTAGATTTTATGATATTGGTTTTAAAAAGTGATATAGTTTTAATTGTGTCTCTGTTTTATGGCTAAGTTGTACAAGCGCTTTGAACAATTCTGGAATAGCGCTTTTAATGTTGGGCTTGCGTGCACACGCAAGCAGCATCTTGTGGTAGTTAGCACGTTTAGAGGTGTGCCAGTGTTGTGGCGAATGCAGGGGATGCTTTAGAAGGTGCATCCTGCATTCCCAAATGAGCCAGCACGCTAGCGCTGACACAAGAATTATGTAAAATGGACACATGTTTAAAGAAAAGTGCCCCTGCAATTGGAGATAAGTTCATCATGCAGCGGCACAGATGACACACCTCCCGTACGTCCCTTTCCCGATGAAACATTTCAATAAACATTGTGGCTGCTCTTACTGTTCACCACACAATCCCAAAAGAAAGCCGACATCGGGGGTACAATCCCCGTGTCAGCATGTCCACCCCCCATTATGTGTGGCACACTGGGAGCCCACCCCAGTGTGCGCCTGCTCATAGAAAGCCGACCGCGTCGGCATGTTCCTGTTCCTCCCCCTGCCCCACCCCCATTGTATGTGTCTTACTGGGAGACCACCCCAGTGTGTCCATTTGTTGTATTTCACCTGTAAAGAAAGAAAACCATTCCGTGGTGCACTGTCAGTTTTTTTTTTTTTCCATATCTGAAAAAGAAAACGGTCCGTTGTCCGTGGTGCCCCTCCCCAACCCACACCCACCTCTGTGCACCCACCTCCCCACCCCTCACCCTATACTTACCTCTGGAGGTCCAGCTGCAATCTTCGGTAGAGCAGGAACACGTTTGGACTCTTCAAAGTCGACCGCGAACTGAAGAAATGCCAGTAAGCTGTATAATGGCATAAATGGGAGAGTTCAACTTAGGTGGATATCTCAGCCATCTTTTTGAATTTTGGCTCCAAATTTTCAACTTGGGGTTCCTGGGACCTCACCTCAGGAACACATGCACTGTCATCTCATTATTCATTCCCAAAATGTCATTTAGCTGTCACAGTGCAGAATCACCTTTCGGGACTGATTAATGAAACAACAGTGCCACTGTTCATGAGGTGGAGTCCCAAAAGCCTATGTTGCAAATTTGATGCAAAAATTCCAAAAATGACTGTTACAAGCGATTACGCAGTTTCCATGCATTCTCGTATCTCACAATTTTGAATATTTTCACTCCAGATTTTCAACATTGAAATTTTTTCACACCTCCTTATGAACAGTACAGCTGTCATTTTCACATCCTGCCCAAAATGTGTTTTGCACGTGGCATAATGGTGTGGTTGCTGTGGGAAATCAATGTTTGGGACAGATTAACAAAATCACAGTGACACTGTTCATGAGTGGAGGCCCCAAAATGCCTATATTGAAAATCTGGTTAAAAAAATTCCCAAAATAATTGCATTATGGGCGTGTGTTACGCAGTTTCTACGCACACTCGTGACTTCAATTTTTCATGTTTTCACTCCATATTTTCAACATTGCCATTTTTTTACACCTCCTTATGAACAGTACAGCTGACATTTTTCACATCCTGCCCAAAATGTGTTTTCGCACATGTGGCGCACAATGGCGCGGTCGCTGTGGGAAATCAATGTTTGGGTCAGATTAACAAAATCACAGTGACGCTGTTCATGAGTGGAGGTCCCAAAATGCCTATGTTGAAAATTTGGTTAAAGAATTTCCCAAAATAATTGCGTTATGGGCATGCATTGCGCAGTTTCTACACATGCTCGTGACTTCACCAATTTTTCATATTTTCACTCCAGATTTTCAGCACTGCCATTTATTTACACCTCCTCATGAACAGTATAGCTATCATTTTTCACATCCTGCCCGATATGTGTTTTCACACCTATGGCGCCAAATGGCGCAGTCACTGTGCAAAATCACCTTTCAGCTAACAAACTGATAGTGCCACTGTTCATGAGGTGGGGTCACAAAAAGCCCATGTTGAAAATCTGGAGTGAAAATACCAACAAACACCCGAGGTGTTTAGGTTTCCAGCCATAACACCTCACCCTGTAGAGACTGACAGGCGTCAGGGGTGTGACTTGGGATTGTCGGTTGTAATGCTTATGCCATTCCATCCCCACCCTCGCCCTGCAGCCTGTGACAGACATCGAGGTGTGCCTTGGACTCTTTGGCCCCAAAGTTCACCCCATTCACCTATACTGCACCCATCTCAGCAGGGTGAGCGTAAGGCCCGAACACCCCAAGGCACAACGCAATGGTTGTCGGTGTCTGCAGGGTATCGTGAGGTGAAATGGCATAAGCGTTATGGCCGATGATCCAAAGGCACACCCCAATGCTTGTCAGTCTCTACAGAGTGGGGGTGTGGTTGGCGTCAGTTCAATACTTCACTGCCATTCCTATTATGCATCTCTCTAACTTCTGCACTACCAATGCCAGCAAGACAACATTCAGCATTGACAAATGCTTGTTATAATTAAAGTCTGATTTGATTTGAGTCTGATAATGAAAAGGGGGCAGGGGGAGAAAGAGCCAGCGATCAGGTAGGGTCTGCAGTGATATTGCATGTACGGAAAAGTGGGCAGACTGGGTGGGCCAAACGGTCCTTATTTGACGTCAAATTCTGTGTTTCTTTCTATATTTCACATTTGGAGTTGAAGACGTGCTCTGCATAGAACCACTTTGCAGTAGATTCTTATATTTTAATGACGGCATGCTCCTGCCTTCATTTTTTTTTTTTATTAGCTGACTCCTATTGAGACCCCTTCCCCATAATTGTGCAGCTGGATCCAATAAAGGTTTCTTTGTTGCTTGTTGAGTCACAGCTGTCCTTGTAATGTAGAGGGTGCCCTCTGTTGGTGCACACTTAGGTCTGCAGGCTGTGTTTCGCAGTTCGTGGTTTTCATTAAAATCACATTCCTGTCCTTTTCCTAACCAGAGCAATGATGGGAATGATGTTCAACCCAGCACTGGTGCCACATGAGGTTAATCTCTTTGTTTCTGAACATTTACCATGGTGTTCTGCAGTCTGCTAAGGTTAAGGGTCATCTTCCGGGCCAGAGAAAACAGAAAGCAGCACTGGTGGTGTTGCAGTATGTGGCCTGCCTTTCTGTAACAGTGCCCTCTGAGTGGCAGGCTCAGACCTTGGGATTTGAGATGGGGGGAGGGGGTGCTGGGTGCTGTTTATATCTGTTCCCCTCCAGCACTCTGGCAATGACAACAGCAGGCCTCAGTGAAGTCAAAACTGCAGAGTAGGGCAGGGGTTAGATTAGTCAAACCTTTAGAATGAGCTTGTAAGAGGGATGTCCCCCTTTGTATAAACTGAATACCAGTTCTATCGGGCCACCTGGGGTGAGGAGGGCGTTGTTTAAACAGTATGACAATATAGCATGATACACCCTGATACTCTGTCATCCTGCTGAAAGCTGCAGGTTCTCTTTTAACATTATTTTGTTCTCCTCTCACAGCAGCAGTGTGATCTGTGCCAGAGGCATAACCCACCCACCCCCATGCTCCAGGAGAATTACATCCAGTGCAGTTCAGTGAGGCACAGCAGAGCAAAAGTGTACCTGAGACCTTCCTCCTATGGTTGCTGTTTTTCCCCCTGTTTTTCTCGAATCCTGCCCACCTCCCAGAATAGGCCCTCCCACGTCACATCATCCTTTGAGAATTAGGGCCAACATTCAGCTTCATCTGGAATGTCAGACCATTCCCAAACCTGCCCGAGGACAGGCTGTTCTAATTTATCTACTGGGGATACCACAGCTTAGATTATGTTATATCTTGTTTTCAATGGGGATTCCTGCTTTTACCCAATTTTACAGCTGAGTGGATTGAAGCAATGAGAGGTTAAGTGACTTGCTCAAGGTCACACAGTGTGTAACCTCTTTCCACATTACAACAACCCATGCCCTATCCATCCCCCACTATTTACCCATTTTGCTTTCTGCTCTTTAACTTAAAACCCAGTGTACTCTGTAATTAGATTTTTAGCCCATCGTGATTCTGTTACAGATCTCTTGCCATGCATTGGCGGTACGCTCCCCTAGGTCCCATTGTGGCTATCCACAGAACCAATGTACTTTGTACACTTTTTATATTGTTTTTTTTTTGTTTCTCTGGGATTTATTACTTGTACCATGCTTTTATTGTTCGAGTACTTGTGCCTTTTGTTGTCACTTTATTTGCTATTGCTGTATAAGTTCCTGCTGTGGCCCTCCCGCCACACCCCAGAAATGAGCTCTGGCTTAGTGTGCCCATCCTAGTCATTAAATTTTAAATAAATCAATAAACAGCTCTGGTGGGGTTTGAACCACAGTCTCCAGTGTCTCCTAGTTTCTAAGCCTGAGCTCTAGCTGCTAGACCACATGCTGCTGCGGCTGGGTGAGCAATACTCTCCCTGTAGAGTTCAAGAGTGTCTGAGATACCTGTAGCTGTGATTCAGGTTTAGGCAGCAAACGTGGGACTTCAGCAGCAAGGTAGCACAAGCCACTACCACCGGTGCCATTGGGCTGAAATAAAAAACATTTTCTTGTCTATTATATTGTATTTTCACCCTTTGTTGTCTCACTGGCCCCCATCCAGATGGTCCCCCACCCCAGTCACCTTCCATTTCTGGGACTTACCCCAGTTACTCCCAGAACTAACCCTTCATGGCAGGGTCATTGGGGCTTACCCTTGCCCTTCCAATTCAGGATCCAGTCAGGGTGCCCATTTGGTTGTGCCATGCCTGCAGGGGACCACTCCTCATCCCTTTCAGTGATAGGATTTCCTACTGATGTCCCCCTCGGGACATCCAATGTGCAAATTTGCCTGCATTCCATGCCTGTCTGGGCCTCCAAACTACCAGCTTCTATTAGTTGTCAGGCAGATTGCAGGAAACACAACCCACCCACCCACCTACCCTGTGAGAGGACAGCAGTTCCTCAGATGTTCGATCCATCCACCCTCCTGGCTGATCCCAATGGCTCGAGTTCAATCTCGAACTCAGATCACTGGCATGGCAAGTGGTAGCCCCACCACTGTTCCACAGGACTGGCCATAAAACAGATTTTTTAATAATTTGATTCTGTTGATCTACCCCATTGGCCAACTTACATGCAACATCTCGTTTACAATAGGGTCCTGTTTCTACCTGATTTGACATGTGGGAAGTACGGATACACAGGGAGGTCAAATGGCTTGCAAAAGGTCACACACTGAGTTTGTGACTTTAGCTCCCTACATCAGCTGCAGTCAGACATGTATGCCAGCATCACAAGACAGCATGGAGTAGTGTGTGGTCCAGCTATCATGCACTGCAAAATATAACATATGGCACATCTATGCAGTGCCATTTGCAAGCTTCTCACAGCGCAGTGTGTCCCAGAGTGAGGGCAGGGTTATAGGTTAAAACATTGAGCAGAGCCAGCTCATCAGTGTAGTGGTACAGCCACCGCTCACAGCACTGGCATTGTGAGTTCGAAAATGACCCTAGGCGTCAGGGAGCTGGGGAGGAGGATTAAGCATCCCAGTGGACGCGCTCCTCTTCTTCCTCCTCCAGGCATCTGTAAGAATGTAGTATGGCAGCTTGGATTCAATGCAAAGAAGTGCAAAGTAATGTACCTGGGAAACAAAAACCCAGGGGAAGATTACACAATGGGGGGAGGTAGTAACAACAACAAAAATGGAAAGGGACCTGGAGGTCATCATATCAGATGACCTTAATGTTGGCAAGCAATGTGAGAAGGCGGTAGGGAGGGCTGGGGGGATACTGGGATGTATAGGGAGAGGCATCACCAGCAAAAAACAGGAAGCTGTTATCCCCCTGTACAGACAGTTGGTGCGACCCCTTCTGGAGTACTGTGTCCAGTTCTGGAGACCCCATCTCCGCAAGGACATAGACAGGATGGAGGCAGTCCAGAGGACGGTAACTAAAATGGTGCAGGGTCTGCAAGAGAAGCCATATGAGGAGAGGCTAAAGGAGCTTAATATGTATACCCTTGAGGAAAGGAGGGAGAGGGGGGACATGATAGAAATGTTTAAGTACCTCAGTGGAATCAACAAAGTCCAAGAGGGTAGCATCTTTCAGAAAAAGGGATGTGCAAGAACAAGGGGACACAATTTGAAGATAGAGGGGGGACAGCTCGGGGCAATGTGAGGAAGTATTTTTTCACAGAAAGGTGGTGGACGCATGGAACAGCCTTCCTGAGGAGGTTGTGGGGTCTAAAACTGTGGGAGAATTCAAGAATGCATGGGACAGACATAAGGCAATTCTTGTGGGGGGTAGGAAGAAATAGGCTGTTGGTTAACTAGGATCTGCAGCTTATCCTGTAGGTAGGGAAATGGGCAGACTAGGTGGACCAAGTGGTCCTTATCTGCCATCAAAGTCTATGTTTCTATGTTAGATGAAAGTGCAGCAGACGGGTATATGGGGGGGTGTTGTGGAGCATGTGGCATGGCAGGTGTGAGCATGACCGTGCTTCCACCTGGACAGCCACCACTGTGCCAACATCCCAACAGGAGGGGAACACACTGGGGGGAAATTAAGGGCAACCCCTCCGTCCAAGCAGCTGATGACCAGTGTGGCCAGAAGGAAGGACATCTGCCCCGATGGACAGCGGAGCAAAAAACAGAATCAACACACAAAAAAAAACCCAGAACTGACTGAAACAGAATATATTTGCTCTGCTTCATTTCAGTAGTGAAACCTAAACACTGCAGAATTACTGGAATTTGGGGAATATTTTTCAGCTTGCACCCCCCCCATGTTAAAACACACAAAATTTAGCAGGGTTTGTGTGCAGTTCTGCAATACTTTGGGTGAAAAGTGCCAACAACTGCAAGTATTACAACATAAATGAATGAGAAACTGTAATAAAAATGTAGAACGGCAAAATAACTGGCTTTACGTGTGATAAAATCTACAGATTTGGGAGAGCAGTACAGTATATTGAGCCTTTGTAAGTGCTGTCTGCACTCTTCCTGCTACGTCAGTGCACACATAATGTTTTCGAAGTACAGTACATGGGACTGCACAGGGCAACCTTTCATGGACAAGCGGGCAAGCAATTGTAGGCATGTGTTAGGTGGGACTGCAACTGTTTGTTTTTTTCTCTGACTCATCGGACGGCACTGGAAAATTATGGCACTGGACTGACATCACAGCTGGCAGCAGCATTTCAGGTTAAAAAAACATCAAGATCCCAGCAACCTAGGTAGTGTAGTGTGTGGTATATATTAAATACGAAATGTGTCGCAGTGTGGAATAACACATTTTTCTCTGCACATGAATGGTATCGGGCCACTGCAACTCATTATGTATTCCCTTTGCAGTTTATAAAACATGCATGGAAATTGTTGTTATACTGAAATATTGGGCAGGATTTGTAAAAGTTAAGGTTTATGTCATGCAAAGTTCCTCCACGAAGCACCAGTTTGGGCAAAGCACAAAGCTGGCTATTGATAAAACAGCTGCAATATTTGAAGGCCCAAAGTGTGGTTAGAAATAGCCCCTAGAGAGCATTCCTAACCAATAGGAGTGTGCGAATACCTCATTTCAAATAGTCACTGAGCATTTGTATTCTGGGAGTCCCAATTATTCATTATTCATGCTTCATTATTCATTATTCAGCCACTGGAACTACAAGATTGCTTGAGACTTCCTGTCCAATCAGAGGCCACTTTGGAGGCTCACTGAAGGCAGGTCATGTGATCCAGCACTCACAGAAGCTCCAGACAACAGAGACAGATGACTTCAGCTGCTGCTGCTGAGAAAGACTCTACTTCCATCCACTTGCTAAAACTAGACAAAATCAGAAATCTTGACAGTTATTGTTTCCTCTCTAAAGCCCAAGTCAGGGAGGGTCATTTCTGTCACACTCTTCTGTGATAATTTTTAACATTTCTCAGGAGAACTGCTGAGAATGTGCCCCACCCCTGGAAAAAAACTAGTAGGCCTGAAGCCGTTTCTGTTCTGCAAGCAAAAGCAATCAGTCACAGCCTGGCAAATGTGGTTTGTTTGGGAGTGTTACTGTTGTCATTTTGCTATCCCTTCCTTATTAGCAATTATTTTATTGTGAAAGAACATATCTGCTTTCATCCACTTGTTAAAATTAGCCAAAAAGTGAGTTGGCTTGGTGGCGCTGAGGGCTGAGGCCCTGGCGCCTTACCTCGCACTACGTTGGCGACCCGTGTTCGGGAAATGAGCATAGGCCACCGGGGGTTGGCAGGGTTGGAGATGGATTGCACATCCAATGGACTGCTCTCCATCTCCGGGGGAGTTCAGTGGCCGGTGCAAGCCTGACCCCTGGTGGAGGCTGGAGCTCGACGCCACAGAGCCACTACAGTGTGGGTACAGTGCGTGGCAGACACCTGACATGGGTGTGCATGAGAGTGGGAGCGACCCCGTCGCAGGCATCAGTGCATGCCGTGCAGGCACGGGGACACTGGAAAAAGCTCCCAACGGATGACGGGGAGCTCGCAGGCCCCACACCTGCCTAGCCATGGCACAAACACTTGATCTGGTCTTGGTGGGGGAAGGCCCCCTCCGCCAACCCCACCGGGGGGGTAAGCCCTGGAGCACTAGCGCTAGATTGTAGGCACCAGGGTGATGGGGCTGGGGCTCCCCCAATGTGAGAGGGTCATTGGAGCAGGAGTATAAACAATCTCAAAAAAAAAAAATTGCCAAAAAGCAGAAAGCTTGACAGTTTTGTTCCTTTTCTAAATCCCAGCCTAGAGGAGAGGGTACATTTTTTTCACACTTCTGTGTGACATATTTTTTTTTTTGCATTTAACATTTTTATTGAGTTTATAGCAAAAACAGCAATACATAAGTATTATTAATCAAATAGAGGAAGATATTGCAGGAAACAGTTTAAACAGAGAGGTGCTAAAGAAAGGTAATACAATTAACATGCAACATATGCATTACAGGCAATTAAAAGGAAGTCAAGGTTTTACTTAGTTATACTCTATATCAAAGAGTTTCTAAGTTATGAACAGAGAGCCTGATTACAAGTCAGTTATGCCAGGCATAAATGCAGTACACCAGTCCTGATAGTGCAAATCGCTAGTTACACCAGCAATATGCGACACGCACAATTCCAAAAGAACACTTATGATGCAACCCACAACCGCAATGGCAAATGCAAGATGCGATGCAGTTATGCCAAAAGATGCATACGCTAGTGCATAACACGGCCTACGACAGGCGTAACACATCAGCACCACGGAATTGCTATTCCAAAACAGTTGGCATATAGAAATACAGCAGAGGAAGGTCACTTAAGTTAGAACAGGTAATAGCTGTCCTAATCAGTGCACAGGCCAGGGACCCACCCCCAGCCAGACAGCAGCACACCACACAACCAGTAGGCCCCCAATGTGGACCAAAGGGCAAACAGTGGAACACCCAAGCAGATGTGCACAGGACACCCAGGACAGAGTGAGATGGGCAGCAGCATGGCCAGACATGCCAGTAGAAAGCGAATACCAGACGAGGTGCAACATGGACCACAGCAAGCAGCAACAAGACCCCAACACAGAATGTGGGACAAGGCAGCGCCATGTGGAACAGAGAAGCAATGGGATGTTCAATGGGGAACAGTGCCATGCAATGTGAGACAGACTGGAGGGAAGCACTGCATGAAGCTGAGCAGTGGGACACACTGCACAGGTGGCAAGAGGGGTAGAACAGGGATGGCAGAGGCCTGTGAGCACAGGCACCACCACAGCCCCCCCCCAGTAGCAGCAAGGCAGCAACCAGCAGCACAACGGGGGACACACAGTGGCACAATGCAGCACCGACAATGGCATGGCGCCAATGCCAATGCCGCCATGCTGCCAGGGGAGGTGACAGTAGCCACCAGGTGACATGTAACATGAGTAGCTACACTGGAGCAGGAACAGTGCCCAGGTATGCTGAACAGCAGCCATGAGGCAGGACTGCGACCATTGGATATCAACACAGGCGCACACAGGGGACCACAGCACGCATGTATGACAGGCATGGGGGCACAGGAGGCAAAGGGCACACACGGGCCACAGAAACAATGCCGGGATGATGGCGCTACCAGGCACAATGCCCCTGCCATGGCCACTGATACATGTAAACAGTGCAACCACAATAGGAACACAGCACCAAGTGGCACAGACCTGTAGACGTATGGCAGTGAGACACACCATTGTCTGTGCCACTGGTGCCACCCACAGGGACTACTGGTCCCCAGGGTGGAAGGGAGCCATACAGACCCAAGGTCACCACACAGCCTGGGCATGCAAGGTATGGCCGCATGTGGCCCGGCCCAGGCACAGTGCACTGTATCACACAGGACACCATGCAGATGCGGCCACTGGTGCACGCCAAAGGTTGTGAGATGCACAGCCAGCACACAGACACCACGTGCACGATGGGGACAGCGCAGGACCACCACAAGTGTGCCCCCATGTGCATGGTGACACACACATGCACAAGTCCATGCACACCAGAGACAGACACGCAGAGCGAGGTGTGTACAATAAACATTTAATGGTCCGTATGGAACAGGTAACATCAACAGTAAACAGGTAGAGCAGCAATCTACAGGTACAAACAGCAGTAAAGGGGTAAAACGGCAGTAAAGGAGTAAAACGGCAGTAAAGGGGTAAAATGGCAGTAAAGGGGTAAAACGGCAGTAAAGGGGTAAAACAGCAGTAAAGAGGTAAAACAGCAGTAAAGGAATAAAACATCAGAATGGAGTAAAACAGCATGATACGGGTAGAAACACAACATAACAGCAGAGGCCCCCCCAACACACCCCGCCCACACAGCCCACCCACACCGGTCCATGAGGCCACCCCCGGCAATGTCACCCCTATATACAAACCCCACCCCATATATACAGCCCCACCACTCCCACAGCACAACACAGTCCACCATTGTAGGCACTAGTGCCACCGAAGCTCCCCCAGCAGGGCACCCAGGGAGCCGTGCAATCTGGCCATGTCCCCCAGTATGGTGGACACCAGCCGGATCAGCCACTGAATGTCCAAGTCTGGCTGATCAGGGTCCAGTGCACCCCCCTGGCCAGGCTGATCCCCCAGGTGTCCCATCACTGCTGTCCGGCCCACCCGGCGGTGGCTGGTCCAGGCCACCACTGCCCACCTGGAAGACAGGGTCATCTGCCGGCTGTGCGTTGGTCAGTGGCCCCTCTGCTGCAACTGCCACCAGTGGCCCAGCAGCCGGCACATCCATGGCCACAGCCCCTGCAGCATCCTGCACTGTGAGCACTTCAGCATCCGACTGTCCCTCGGTACCCTGTTGCCCACCATCTGTGGGGTCTGGAACCACCAGCACCTCAGCCTCCTCCACCACCTCCTCCTCGGATGTTGATTGAGGGATGGGCCTCACCCTCTGCAGGTGGCACTGGGTACAGTGGTGGTAGGCCTTGGCATCGGCCACCTTGACCTCCGCCATGGCCCTTAGCTTGGCCCTCTGTTGGAGCTTCAGTCAGTTACGCACACCTATAAGGACCAAAGGCTGTGGCCAATGCAGGTCCTGGACACGCGGCACACATACACATATGCAACACACAGCCACCGCAGTAGCCACCATGGGCCAGCACAGTATGGGCACAACACATAGCACACACTGCATGCACCTACTTGCCCTTCAGTGCAACGCCTCCTGTTGCAGTCCCCCAACACGAGCATCCAGCTGGCCCTGGTCTCCACATACAGCATCTGTGGGGAATGGGGACATGGTAACATGTGTGCACCACTGCAGACCATGGCCTGTGCGTTGGCACTGCACCACTGTGTGGCAAGCCATAGGCATACCCACCTGCACCCACTTCCCTCCGCCTTGCCATGCTGATCAGCTGCTCCAGGAGCCCTGGGTCCCACCATGCAAGGTCCTGCCAGCGGTGTTGTAGCTGGCGGATGGTGCGGGCACACCACTGCTAGCACCCAGATATGTTGCAATGGCCCACATCGCTCTGTCCCACTCTGCCGTGGTGTGCCTCCTGCACCCCAGTGGGAGTAGTGTCCTCCCCCACTGTTGGACCATGTTTATGATCATGGCAGTTTTCTGTGGGGTTTAATTAGGAGCACACCCACTCAGGCTCATGCCCGCTCCCCAAGGCATGATGGATGAGGCAAACAGGCAGATGGGTGTGTGAATGTGCGGTACAGACCTGCAAGGGAACAAGGCATAGCACACATGTCAGTGCACAGTAGTGAGGCGTCCATGTCGACACCCCCCCCCACATGCAGCCCATCGGGACATGCAGTGGTGAGCATGGCAGACAGGGCCTGGGCGCAGTGTCACTGCATGGCACTGCACAGTGCGCACTGCATCCTGGGGGGTGGCACAGCAGCGCGGTCTGGCACATGCATGCCCTGCATGACATGACCCCTACCGATGGTGTACATGCCGCCAACACATATCTCAGGTGGCATGGCTTGGCTGTGTGGTGCCATGCGCACACACCACACCGCCCCACACTGCCATGCACCTGTCCCAGCATTGTACCGCCATGCTGCCAGTCCCAGGCACAGGCATGCCCAGGTGCATGGCCATCCACCACGTGTCTGTGGCCTACACTGTGACCATGTGCAGTGGCCTGGTCCAGCAGCACAAAGCCAGCCTGGCATGTGGTGCCACATTGCACAGCACCTGCTGCCCATCAGCTCCTTGGCACTCCACAGCAGGGCTGCGTGCAGTATGGGTGGTGGCCAGCATCACTACTCACCACCCTGCTGTAGGTATGCGCAGCCCCATGTGCAGGGGTACACGGCACTGCACCAATACACTTGTGCCCAGGGTGCAGTCCCACGGCCCCCACATGCAGACAGTGTTACTCTGTGCTATGCACCTACCTTCCCTGTGCTCCCTGTGTGCACCCGTTGGCAGCAGTGATGTCTACATTGGCTCACCTGGATGGGCAATTGGCATGACAGCATTAGCCAACAGTACAGTGTCCTCAGCATACGTGGAGGTATTGCAGTGTCCACCTACCTGCACCAGTACAATGTGGGAGTCTCCTAGACATGTGGAAAGGTACAGCTATATTAGGATCAGTTTGTAGCACAAGCAAATGCAAATGTACAGGCTGTGCACTGTCCAGTACTGACCTGTGGTCTGGGTGTGTCTCCCCGATGCAATAGAATGGAACATTGCATTAGCACATGTCTGCTGTTATGACTGTAGCATATTGCCTGGGGTGCTGTGTCCCAGTACTTACCAGTTTGCAGGGTGTTCCCCACCTGGGCCTACTGTCCACAGTTGGATTTGCCTGTCAGCACTGCAGCCAGATTCCCGTCTCACACCCTGCGTGTTGGTCTGTGGCCTAGCTTCCGCCTATGCACCTCTACACACACATGGAGCATGTACAGGCCACATGCACATTGCAGGATGCAACTGCTCACTTGTGGTGTGCGATACCATAGATATGCAGCTGTGGGATGCACATGAAGCCTGTACACACTTGCAGCCTACATGTTTGCCGTGTATATGCGATATGGGGTCAGAGTCTCACACAGGCATCGGCCATGTGCAACATGTGAGATGTCCTGTCACAGCAGTGGTTATGAGGGAGACCACACAGCCCTTTCGTGCAGACATATTTACTATTGGATGGTGACATTTTACATAGGTGACACAGTGCAATGCAGTACTGTAGATGTGACAAGCCCTCACACATACCCACACCCAGTGACTGTGCACTGCACACACACGACTCACAACAGTGCCTCCCCTGGTGCTCCCGCATACACATACCCAGACATGCCCACGCACACCTCTCACACACAGTACACATCAGTACCACGTGCCCACCCTGAGTGCCGCACCCCCCAGCGCCCACCCCCCTCATAGCAGCGGCGCGTCATGGGTGCATGTCTGTCCACTGCCTGCTGCTACCACCCAGTCCTTATGCGCTTTGTGGACCCTGTGGTGGCACTGGGCCTACCCTCCCAAGTTGCAAGTCCGCTGGGCCACCACTGTTGCTGGGTACTACCAGCACTGCTGGCCTCCGGGGTCTTCTGCACCTCCCTGGTGCAGATGGCACACGCTGTGGCGCTGTCTCTGGGCCCATCTCTGTGGGCACACTGCCATCTGTGGCATGCTTCCGTGCCTCCACCTGTGCGGCCTCCTGCCGTGTGCCACTGGTCCTGTGCCCAGTGCCTTCTGCCCCAGGTCACTGGCAGCGGGTGTTGCTGTTGACATCTTCCCTGCCACTTTGGCAGCTTGTGGAGCCTCCGGTGCACGTCCTGTGGGGGTTGGTGGCTGATATTGCCCCGGTACGGTGGGTGTTGCCAGCACATGGGGCTGCAGTGCCTGTGGTGCGGGCTCCGTCAGTGCTGCCAGTGGTGGTGGTGCCACCTGTAGTGGCACGTACGGTGGTGATGCTGGTGACAGTGGCGGTGGTGGGTGCAGCTGCCCCAGGGGTGCCAGTGGTGTTGGTGACGGTGGTGGGGTGGCTGCTGCTGCTGGTCTCACTGCCCCTGGCAGTGGCAGTGTAGTCACCACAGCTGTTGTTGGCACCGGTATTGGTGCTGGGGACAGCTGCACCTCCTCTGATGCCTGTGTGGTGGCTTCATGCACCACAGGGCCTCGTGGGTGCAGGCCTTCGTGCATGGCCTGTAGCAGGGCCATCAGTGCATCTGTCTGCCTCGACTGCTGTGCCACTGACTCCTTGACGGCCATGGCCAGGCAGGTGATGGCACATGTCTGTGCCTGTGTGGCGGCCATGGCCTCCACTAGCCACTCTATGGCCGACTCAGTGGTTCGCACCCCAGTCTCGAGCACCCCTATAATTGTGCCCATCTGCTCCACCACTGCTGCATGGTGGGCATCCATGCTGAGCCTTATGCAGCCCAGCATGTTGCCCTGGTCCACGTGGGCGGTGACCAGGGTGAGGCAGAACCCTGCATAGTCCATCGGTGTCTGCGGCCTGTCCTCTGGGGGTAGTGTTGTACCATCCAGGGCCTCTTCCAACCTCGGGTATGATATAGGGCTCATTTCTGGGGCAATCTCATCCCCCAGGCTCTCGCAGCTCAGGAAGTCATTGCGGTCCAGTCCCTTCTCCTCTTGCTGCTGTTCCTCCACCGCCTCCTGCTCCCCCACCACTGGTGTACTGGCTGTTTATTGCTGGGCCTGCTCTGCACTGTTGTTTAACCAGGAGTAGCACACTAAACTGAAAGCTTTTTTACAGGAGCGACCTGGGAGCACAGGGAAGTTAAGTGACTTGCTCATGGTCACACAGTATGCAAGTGGAAGCTGTGGGATTCAAACCCAGGTCTGGTCTGCTGGATGTCACCAGATTTGCAGCTCAGAGCCTTAAACCACTGTGCTATACTGCCTCCACCTGTGCACTGGTGTGCGCACTGTCCACCGGCCCTGTGTCCACTGCTGCTGCACCTGTGGGGAGCCATCAGTGCATTAGTGGTACCGCCCATGTCATGACTGTTGTGCCTGCTATTGTCCCACCCCTTCATCGCTGTCCCATGCACTGAGGGTGGCGCTGGCCATGTCCTTACCTGCCCTGGTGTCCTCTGGCACTGCACCTGTGGGGGAATGACAGTGTTGCAGTACATTTACATGTTGACCATGCATGCCTTCAGCCCCACCCCTGCAGCGCCGGCCCACAGGGTGGGGGCACTGCTGGCCATCACCTTACCTGCACCTGTGTCCGTTGCAGCTGCACCTGTAGGTGTGGAATGACAGTGCATCAGTGCTGCCTACCCATGTGGTGGCTACACTGCCTGCAGTTCTCATGGCTGTGCCACATTCCAGGCTCCGGTCCCACACAGTCCCTCCCATCTGTGCACTTTTCCACACTGCGTGTCTGTGCCCCACCTTCACTGTTCCAACTATACTGCAACACACTGCCTGTGCACCCAGCACATCACCCTCTCTCGTGACCATTGTTACATTCATTCGTCATAGTCACTATGCAACGCATCACACTTCCACTTACCCGTCCCTGCGTCCATCCTGAACCTATTGCACTCCAAGTCCCCACGTACGCTGTGCTGGCTCATGAATGCCAGCACCATCTCCTTGTGGGTGCTTAGGGTTCTCACTTCCTGTGGCCCTCCTACTGTGGCCATTGCCTGCCACTTGTTAAATGCCTCCTTGGCCTTAGCATGGCATTTCAGGTTGCTGTAGTGCTTTTGAAGGTCGTGCACGGTGCGCCTCGCATTTGCCACCACATTTACCTTCAGTACCACTGCATCCCATGCCAACTTCCTACATGCACGCAGTTCTCATTCTCCTCTCTTCCCCAACAGCAGGTCTGGTTGTGCCTCCAGTTCCTCTAGCAGCACTTCTGTCTCCTCAAATGTGAAATTCCTCTTCCTCCTCTTCCCACCGCTTGCCGCCTCTCCCCCACTACCCGACATCTCGTAGCCCCTACAACATTTGTGTGACTTGCCTACATGTGTACTGTTATGCTGCTATTGCAGGCTATGGCATGTTTTGAGGGCGTTAGTTGTGACATGCGTATTTCCGCTTTTTCTGTCATATCTGGTGATTCTCTTGGAATATGGCACAGCTCACATGTCATAGGGTTTTTGGCATATCTTTACGCACTGGCATACTTTGCGCACTGCTCTCCCCACTGTCCTGGAATCGGGCCCAGAGTTCCAAAAAATGTCCCGAAGTATCTTCAAAAATTTCACTCTGATTAAGTAGAGAATAGTTGATTCTTTTGTTATTTGCCCAACTTACCAGAGAATCAAGCCACTGTTTTAATGAAGGGACAGATGAATCCTTCCAGTTCTGCATATGTAATCTTTTGAAAGCAAGGGCAACAGACAGGATCCAAATTTTCTTTTGTTTTTTTATACCATGAATACCTGAGATATCCCCTAAAACAAAAACCAGTGGGGAAAAAGAAATAGGAGTCCCCAAAAGCATTTGACAAATTGCATGTATTTGTTTCCACATATTCAAAACTCCTTTACAGTGCCAAAATAAATGACCTAGGCCTGCTTTTGTCATTCCACAGCTCCAACATAAGTCATTTTGGATAAGGCCTAAACTATGGAGCTGCCTAGGGGAATAATAACAAACATTTGTCAGTGCCGAATGTTGTCTTGCTGGCATTGGCATTGGTAGTACAGGAGTTAGAGAGATGCATAATAGGAATGGCAGTGAAGTATTGAACTGAAGCCAACCCCACCACCACCCTGCAGAGACTGATAGACATTGGGGTGTGCCTGTGCATTGTCAGCCATAATGCTCACGCCATGCTCACGCCATTTTACCTCACCCTACCCTGCAGATTCCAGTAGTTGTATTGCGCCTTGAGCTCTTTGGGCTTTTGATCACCCCATTTCATAAGGAAATACGCCAGATGGGTGCAGTATGGAGAATTGGGGTGAATCCTTGAAGTCAAGAGTCCAAGGCACACCTCGGCCTGTCATTGTTGCAGGGTGGGGTGGGGTGGAATGCATGAGCATTACAGCTGAAAAATCCAAGTCACACCCCTAATGCCTGTCAGTCTCTACAGGGTGGGGCGTTATAGCTGGAAATCCTAACGCCCCAAGAGTTTGTTGGTATTTTCACTCCAAATTTTCAACATGGGCTTTTGTGACCCCACCTCATGAACAATGGCACTATCAGTTCGTTAGCTGAAAGGTGATTTTGCACAATGATTGTGCCATTTTGTGCCACAGGTGCGAAAACACATTTCAGGCAGGATGTGAAAAATGACAGCTGTACTGTTCATGAGGAGATGTAAAAAAATGGTAATGTTGAAAATCTGCAGTGAAAATATGAAAAATTGGTGGTCACAAGCATGTGTAGAAACTGCACAACATACACCCGTAATGCAATTATTTTGGGGATTTTTTTAAGCAAATTTTTAACATAGGCATTTTGGGACCTCTGCTCATAAACAGTGGCACTGTGATTTTGTTAATATGTCCCGAACATTGATTTCCCACAGCAACCCACCATTGTGTGCCAGATGTGCGAAAACATGTTTCGGGCAGGATGTGAAAAATGACAGCTGTACACTTCATAAGGAGGTGTGAAAAAATGGCAATGTTGCAAATCTGGAGTGAAAATATTAAAAATTCTTGAAGTTACGAGCATGCGTGGAAACTGTGCAATGCATGCTCTTAACACAGTCATTTTTTTAGAATTTTTTCAGCAAATTTGAAACAGGCTTTATGAGAACCCATCTCATGAACAGTGACACTATCGTTTCATTAATCGGTCCCAAAAGGTGATTACACACAGTGACCATGAAATCACCTTTCGGGACCGAATAACAAAATTACAGTGACTGATTTCGTGAGGTGGGGTCCCAAGAACCCCATGTTCAACATTTGGAGCCAAAAGTCAAAATAATGACTGAGATATGCACAAAACTTAAAACCTCCCCCATTGATGCCATTATACAGCTTACCGGCATTTCTTCAGTTCATGGTCAGCTCTGAAGAGTGCAGACGTGTTCCCGCTCCACCAAAGATCACGGCGCCAACCTCCGGAGGTAAGTATGGTGTGAGGGGGGTATGGGGAGGTGGGGTGCACAGAGGGTGGGTGCAGGTTGGAGGAGGGGCGTCGCCGACAGTGAGGGACTGTTTTCTTTGTTTCAGGTACTTTAAAAAAAAAAAAGAAACACTGCGGACAGTTTTCTTTCTTTACAAGTGTAAGAAAACAAATGTTGTGTACACAGGGGTGGGCTCCCAGTGTGGCACACAATGGGGATGGGGCAGAGGCAGGAACATGCAGATGCAATCAGCTTCTGAACACCACGGAGGCACACTGGGGTGGGCTTCCAGTGTGCCACACAATCTTGGGGGGTAATAAACATACCGGCAGGGGGATTGGGCACCCCCAAAGTCAGATTTCTATGGATTGTGAGAGATGGACAGCACGAACCGCTGCCATGTTTATGAAATGTTTCACCAGGCAAGGCATGTAGGAGAAGCATGTCATCTGTGCCGCTGCATGACAAGCTTATTTCTGATTGCAGCAGTAAGTTTGTTTCAAGTTGGTGGCACTGCATAAAACTTGTGTCACCACTAGCATGCTCACTAATTGGTGAACGAGGGACGCACCTTCTAAAGCATGCCCTGCATTCTCCAAAACTGACACACCTCTGCATTTCTCCTACTACCATCTCCTACTGCCACAAAATGTTGCTTGCGTGTGTGCAAGACAACTTAGAAATCGTGTAATGTTTTAAATTGGATAAGCCTCCCTTGTGTTTCTCTACAGCACTTGATTGTATTATCCCATGCCCTGACCCATATTGCATCTGTAATTTGCAGCTTTAGATAATTTTCCCATTTTGCTTTAGCCGCACTTGTTAAGGAAGGGTCTGTTTCATTTAGAACTTTATATATAGGGCTAAAGACATTACGCAAGTAAGCTATTTTAAAGAAATTATCCCAAGCAGCATGAGTTTTAAAGGTAAAATCTGCTTCTAGGAAATTAACTTTCAAAAACTGTTTTATTTGCAGATAAAAGCTAAAATCACACTTATTTAAATTTAATTTATTTTTTAAATCTTTGAAAGAACACAGTCTATTCTGGTTATTTAACTGATCACCTATAGTTTTTATACATGTGATATTTTAAATTTTCAGTGTTTCTCAGGAGAATAGCTAGGAAAGTGTCCCCTCCCCCCCAAAGTGAAAAGTAAAAAGGAAAATAGTTGTACTAGGTCGGCCTATTTCTGCTCTGCAAGCAAGAACTGGTCACAGCCTGGTGCAAATCTTCCTTATTTTGGCACAAAGATCTCATTAGGTGTAGTATTGCGGAGACCATTCATTCAGTCAGCAGTTGCAATTTGCACAAACCCAAAAAAGACAGAATGTTTCCAAAATCAAGTTGTTACATTTTTTTCTGTTAAAACTTCAGGGGGGCGGACTTTGAGAGGATGCAGGAAGTACTGAAAGGGAAATTAGAGGGCATAAGGCAGGAGATGGATGCAGAGTAGAAATGGGATATTATTAAATGGAGGATTACAGAGGCAATAGAAGCCTGCACCAAGACACAGAGTAAGAGGAGCAGAGCAAGGAAACCATGCTGGTTGAACAGCGAGGTAGTGGAGGTGGTGAGAACAAAACAAGAGGTGCACCAGAGGTATAGGAGGACGGGGAAGGAAGTGGACAGGGAGGAGTATGCGAGCAGGGAGGTGACCAGAAAAGTGAGAGAAGCCACGGCCCAGAGGGAGCTGAGATCAGTGCAGGGAATTAAGGGGGGGGGGGGGAAGGAGACATTTTCAGATACATCAGTGAGAAAAAGAAAGCAAGGAGACAATAGTGAGGATAAAAAGGGGTGGGGAGTGGACGGAAAAGGGTGAGGAGCAGGCAGAAGCACTGAATGAATACTTTTGCTCAGTGTTCAAGGAAGAAAAGGGGGGGACTGCTACCACCGTGGGCTGGGAGGATGGGGACAAAGGGAGAGGAGGCAACAAATGGAAGAATTGAGGCAAGTAGAGCCCTAGAGGGACTGAGGGCACTGAAGGTAGCCCAGGCACCAGGGCAAGATGGTATACACCCCAGGGTGCTGAGGGAGATGGTGGAGGTGTTGGTGGAGCCACTGGCGGATCAGTACAGTACCTCACTGGAGACAGGATGTGTGCCACTAGACTGGAGGATGGCACATGTCGTACCATTACACAAGAGTGGACCAAGGGATGAACCGGGTAATTAATGCCTGGTAAGTCTCACCTCTATAGCATGTAAACTCATGGAAACAATACTCAAGGAAAGACTGGTGTCGCACCTGGAGGACAATGGCCTCCAGGATGTGAGGCAGCATGGGTTTGTTTCAGGGGAGTCTTGTTAAACCAACCTGATACAATATTATGACTGGGTGACAGGTGAGCTGGATAAGGGTCATACGGTGGATGTTCTTTACTTGGACTTCAGCAAGACCTTTGATTCGGTGCCTCATGGGTGGCTTGGGGGGAAGCTAACTGGAGTAGGAGTAGGAGCAAAAATGATGAACTGGATTACAAGCTGGCTGAGTGGGAGGCTGTAATGGGTGGTGGTGAGAGGAGAGCTCTCAACTCCAATGCCGGTGACGAGTGGCGTGCCACAGGGCTCTGTGTTGGGGCCAGTATTGTTTGGGCCCTTCATATCAGACATTGCACACGGGGTAGTGAGCAAGATAAGTCTGATGGCTGATGATGCCAAAATCGGAGCAGCGGTGGATGGAGAGGAGGGATGGAAGCAGCTGCAGGGGGACCTAAACAAGCTAGAGGAGTGTTCAGAGAGGTGGCAGCTGGGGTTCAATCCAAAGAAGTGTAAGGTTATGCATTTTGGGGTGAAGAACCCAAGGAGAGAATACCGGCTGGGAGGGCTTAAGCTGTGCATCACTGAGGAGGAGAAGGACCTAGGGGGTAATGATAACAGGGACCATGAACAACACTGCCCAGTGCAGGAGAGCAGCTGCAAAAGTGAACAAAATGCTGGGCTGCATAGCGAGTGGGTTTTTGTTCAGGCAAAGAGAGGTGATCTTGCTCCTCCACAGGTCACTGGTAAGGCCACACTTCGAGTATTGTGTGCAGTTTTGGAGGCCATATTTAAAGCGTGATATCAGGCTACTGGAGTGGGTGCAGAGGACAACAAAGATGATATGTGGAATGGAGGGGAGAGACTATGACAGCAGGCTGGGAGACCTGAATATGTACACCCTGAAGGATAGAAGGAACAGGGGGGCATGATAGAGACATTCAAGTATCTAAGGGGAATCAATAAGGATAGGGCAGATGGGGTCTTTAAGTTAAGGACGGGGAGGGTCACCAGGGGGCATGGGCTAAAAATAGAGGGGAGAAGATTTAGGAACGAAATAAAGAGACACTATTTCACAGAGAGGGTGGTAGCAAAATGGAATGCCCTACCAGAATGGGTGGTATCATGTAAATCTGTGAACAGCTTCAAAAGGGCATGGGACAGGGAACAGGGAGAGTGAGGGTGGGGGAGGTGGGGGGTGGCAGTGGGATGACAAAGGGGAGGGGGTTGGGCAGCTGCAAACTAGGGGTGCTAACTGCACACTCGAGCAGATTTAGAAAGACAGGGTGGTCTGTCTCTGCTGGCAAATTTGTATGTTCGTAACCCCAGTGTATTGCTGATAGGGCTTGTTTAGGGGAGTGTTTTTACGGTTGTCATCACTTTGTCATCCGTTTACTTGTATACTTTATTTATCATGAACATAAAAAAGGTTGTTTGCTTTTATGGCTCTTTTTTTACATCCTACCATTTCATTTTTAAGGAGGCACAAGAGCAAGGCCTCAATGAACATTTTTTATAAAGCACTGTATTAGTCTCCCTACAGGGATCCCCAACCCACTAGGAGACCAACATGGAGCAGTGAAAATGTTTTGCTTGTGTGGGCTCCCAGATGGGCCAGGTTCAGGAGGAGCAGAGCTGCATTGGTGCCTTGTGGTGCAACAAGCCTGACTGGAAAAGCAACCCTCCCTGATGTCTCAGTGATGACTTATACGAACATACGAAAGCAGAAAAAGGCCAAAAGGTCTGTCTTATCTGCTCATAGTGCACATCTCTCAGTGATTACTGACGGACCCACCACCCTCCTCCATTTGGGAGTCCCCCCTTCAATAAGAGTTCCCCCATGTGTCTGCATTTTTTTTGTCATTTGACATTTTTTATTGCCCCCCCCAGACAGCCCCATCTGACTGACCCCCACAGCCCCATCACCCGGAATTATCATAGGTATATTCAAGCCAGAAGATAGAATCCTACCCTATAAGTCTTGCTGACCATATTTTAAAATGTAAATTTGTTATTTCCAAAGTGATCCAAACCGCTCTTAAACTCATTCATGGTAGTACTGTCCACAAGATTCGTTGGGAGATTGTTCAAAACTCCAACTACTCTACAACTGTACCAATGTTTACAAAAGTTATGATTCCAGACTTGCTGATATAGTTGTCTTTTATGCTTTCTAGTACTAGTTCTACCAAAATTATGTCTAAGACCCAATTCTTCCAGTAGAACTTCATCTTTCATGATTTTATACAGGAAACACAGATCTCCCCTTAATCTATGATAATAGAAGGAAAAAAAGATTCAGGCTGACTAGTCTGTCATAATAGCTTTTATTCTTTAGACCTTTTATTTGTTTTGTTGATTTTCTCTGCACCCCTCTAAGGATAGAATATCTTCCCTATTTTGTGGTGACCAAACCTGAACACAATACTCCAAGTGAGGTCTGACCAATGCACCACAGAGTGGAATCAATACCTTCCCATCTCTGCTAGCTATATGTTAGAGTATAAAATTTAAGTTTTGGGTTGCTTTCCTGAGTTGAATCCTGCAATGTGATCTAAATTTTAGGTCATTAGTAACAGTAATCCCTAAATATCTTTTCTCTTTCATGACCCAAGGGGGGTATTATCCAATAGATATGTTTCTTCCTTATTGTTCTTACCTAGATGCATAATCTTGCATTTAGTTATATTTAACACTAGTTTATTTATGTTAGTCCATTCATATGTTGAATCCAGGGCATGCTGTAAGGCAGCTTTTTGTTCAACATCATTAACTACTGACCCCAGCCTACAATCATCCGCAAATTTGTACATCCAGATATTATGATTACTAATTTTTAATGAAGCGATGTAAATATTGAATAGACTGGGTCCCAATACTGAACCCTGGGGGACTCCACTGGAAATAGAAGCCCAGGCAGAACATTCCCCATTGATGACCACTCTCTGCCTTCTATCCTGGAGCCAACTGGAGACCCAATTACAAATATTACTAGACAGATTTATGCCTTCTAGTGCTGACAATAATTCTTTGTGTGGCAGTTTGTCGAAAGCCTTTGCAAAATCAAGGAAGATCACATCCACGGAATTACCCACATCTAGCTCTGTATTCACTCTTTCATAGAATGCCGGTAAATTAGTCTGGCATGATCTATTTTTTGTGAATCCGTGTTGTAGGGGATCAACCATATCCTGACCAACAAGATATTCTGTTAGGATATATTTAATTAGTCCCTCCATTATCTTTCCTATTGTCGATGTCAAACTAATGGGTCTAAAGTTTTCAGGTAGAGTACTGGGCCCTTTTTTTAGGATAGGCACAATATTAGCTAATTTCCAATCATTAGGGACCAATCCAGTAGTAATAGAAGCTTGAAAGATATAAGTTATTGGCTGTACCAACCCATCTGCTAATTCTTTCAGAACCCTAGGGTGCATTCCATCTGGTCCAAGGGATTTATTAACATTAAGGCCGACTAGATGTTTATGGATAGTATCAGGGTTTAATAGTATAGTACCAGGTACAGAAGGACTACTAATACTGTATGAGTCAATATCATTTATATTATATACCGAACAAAAACATTTATTATGGATATTGGCCATTTGTTGATTAGTAGAAGTAAGTCCTGCCTCAGTAGTAAATGGCTCAATACTACTTTGGACCTTCCTCTGATTATTAATGTAAGAAAAAAAAAAGCTTTTTTATTGTCCTGTACCCTATCAGCAAGGTTTACCTCACATTGAGCTTTGGCTTTTCTGATATTCACTTTTACTTTCTTGAGACAGTCTTTATATTCAGTATATATTTTTGCTGATTTAGATACTTTTAGTTTCTTATATGATCTGTTTTTTTTTGTTAATTAATTTTTTGATTGTGGCAGGAAGCCAAACTGGATTTTTAGTCTTAGCACTGTGATATTTTACGGTAACAGGAATATACTCAGAGGTTAAATTCTCAATCTTGGTTTTTAAGGAATCCCACATAGTTTGTAGAGGCTTATTTACAAATTCCAATCTCCAGTCCCAACAACATAGATTGTTTTTCATTTTCTGAAACTCGACTTTCCGAAAGTTTAGCTTAGTAGTTGTTCCAGTGGGTTTGAAAGATTGTATTTCACTTATTTTAAATAAAACTGAACTGTGGTCGCTGTTCCCCAAGGGAGTACTAATCTCCACTGAGTTAATTGTGGCCCTCATATTAGTAAATATGAAATCCAGAGTATTACTTCCCCTAGTTTTATCTAGTACCAACTGCTCTAGTCCCCCATGGTCTATAACATCAATATATTGTCTCTCAAGGGGACATATGCCAGTACCTTTACCCCAGTCTATATTGGGTAAATTGAAATCCCCAGTTATTAATATCCTATTAGTTGGATCAAGATCACCAAGAATTTGTAATATGGCCTTATCGTCTTCTTGTGACATAGAGGGGGGCCTATATAAAAGTCCCAATATGATTTTGGGACTATTAATGGGAAGCAACTTAACCCATAAGAGTTTGAGTGAACCTGTATCCCATGTAATTTCTTCACAAGCAATATCTTCCTGAATATATATTGCCACCCCTCCACCCTTTCTATATTTTCTACAATGGAAAAATAGTTTGTACCCTTCAATTTCTTTCTCCCATTGATCATTTTCATTCTACCATGTCTCTGTAATTAGAGCAATGTGTATCTTTTGCTTGTGCAATATCATTTTGAGCTCATCATATTTGTTCAGCAAACTGCAGGCATTAAAAAGAATTGCATTCCATTCCAAGGTATTATGAGGGGAAGATGAGGATCTATTCAAGCTATTGTTGTCTGTGCCCCCGAGCCAGTTTAAATGGAACTTAATTACCTCCAACATTTTTTTTACCAAAAACCCTGGTATCTGCATGATTTAAATGGATACCATCATTTCTAAATAAAGATATTCTATTAAATGTCCTTGCATTGTCCATGAAGCCAATCCCCTCTTCAATACAGAATTGTCTAAGCTTGCTATTGATTGTTATTATTTGTTTATTTCTGTAAGCTTTATGTCCCTGCATAGGGAGTATACCAGATATGATGATTTCCCCTCCACAATTTCTAACTCTTTCAGCAATGTACTTATAATCCCTTTGCATATTAATCCAATTTGTTTTTCCCAAATCATTTGCTCCGACATGGAGGAAGACCAAGGGGGTGACCGTATTTTCAAACAGTCCATCCATAAGAGACACACAATATCCTGTAGTTTAGCTCCAGGTAGAGAGCTAACAGTAGTATGCTCTTTGTGCTTAAAGCAAACTTGGGTGTCAATGCCTTTTATTATTGAGTCTCCAATGATCAGAATGTCCCTCTCCATAGATTTAATTTCACTGTGTGCCTTTAAATTATCAGAACTAGTGGTACTGGTTATATCAATAACATTTAATTTGTTATAGTCCCCTAGTTTATTGTGTACTTCAAAGCCTGTCATGGGAAGGCCAATATTTTTGCTTAGTGCTTCATTAGTATCAGGTGTCTTGGGAGGGGTCTTGAGTTAGCTCACATTTGTTCAGTGCTTCAAAGTTATCAGGTGTCTTATGGGGGCCTTTGATTAACTCACAATTACTCAATACATCCAAGGTATCAGGTGTAGTAGTTTTAATGCACTCAAATCTGTTAGTTAATTTCAGTGGGGGATTAGACTGTAGACCTATATCCTTATCACGAAAGGTTACATCAATATTTTCACTTAAACCATTTACGTTTTCTTGATGCTCGGTTTTATTTAAATTCACAGATTGCCTGTTACTAATGTCACACACTGCTTCATTTATGTATTCCTCCAACCTGGAGATATCTTTATGTGTTTGTAATCTAAATTCTAAATCTTCTACCTCCTTCAGCAAAGCAGAATTTTTTATGCATTTATCACATGTGAAGTCAAGATCTGTAACTTCTTCAGTAAACATAAAACATTCCCGGCAGGTCTTCCTACCCTTCAGTTTTTTTTGTCTACTTTGAGACATTTCCAAGTTATATTTACTCACCAACCCGATTTTCCAATATTCCTCTGTGGATGTTAGTCTTAATCTATTTCTTTATTTAATATAGTGGCTAGTTCCCCAGTAGTCCCCAGTGTCCCCAGCGGACACAGCAGACACGCGACGCGGCATGCCTCTGCGCAGTACTCGAGAGAGCATGAATACGCGCTCCACTCGGCTAGCTCTGCTCGCTGGTGGAGCTGTTTTTCATCTGCAGAACCTGGAAGTAGCCCCTGTGATATTTGTTTTCACTCAGTGCCAAAAGTACCAAATTATTTGCTTAGAAGTAGCTGTGTAGCTTTCTATGCTTCTGTATGTGCCTCACAATGTTTTAAAATAATAAATTAGCTTGGAAATGCTAGTTTGTAGTTCATGATTCCAGCTAACGAACTACAGCCTCTCTGCCTGTTTCTGGTATGGTCCCAGGGCGCCACAAAATAAAAAACATATCTTTCCAAGTTTTGACCTAAAAAGAGCTATTAGTACATCAATTTTACACAATTTACTCAGCACAATAAAGTTTCATGTATGGGAGTTTGCATTTAGCCACTCCACTCTCCAGTGGAGTTTTTTTTAATCTGCAGAACCCGGAAGTAGCCCCATGACACTCATTTTCACTCAGTACCAAAAGTACCAAATTATTTGCTTAGAAGTAGCTGTGTAGCTTTCTATGCTTCTGTATGTGCCTCACAATGTTTTAAAATAATAAATTAGCTTGGAAATGCTAGATTGTAGTTCATGATTCCAGCTAACGAACTACAGCCTCTCTGCCTGTTTCCAGTATGGTTCCAGGACTCCACAAAATAAAAGAATATATCTTTCCAGTTTTGACCTAAAAAGAGCTATTGGTACACCAGTTTTACACAATTTACTCAGCACAATAAAGTTTCATGTATGGGAGTTTGCATTTAGTTGGGGCTTACCTTACGCCCGACCTGGGAGCTGAGCCTGCGGGGAGTTGGTTGTCGTCCCGCTACTGTTTTTTTCCTCCATTTTACCCCAGGGGCCCAAGGAGTGGGTATGCATGCATTATGGCCCCTTTCCTCCCACCCCAGGCCTGGCACCTGACTCCTCCTGGCCCGTGCTGCCCCCAGCCTCCACCAGGTGGCAGCCATCAGCTGGAGGAAGCCCCTTGCACCTCCTCGGAGAGGAGAGCTTGCCTGTTGGCAGCTCCATCCAGCTTCAACCCCCATGCTGACCTCTGATGGTCCGGGCTCATTCCCAAACCTGGGTTGCCGGCGTGCTGTGAGGTAAGGCATCCAGTGCCTCAGCTCTCAGCACCACCGGGCCAGTCCCATGTTTCTGTTTTTAATTGCATCCCTCCTCTTTACTTTGTCCCAACCTCTCTTAAAGCTGTCCACTGTCTTTTGGAATACCACCTCAGCTGGCAACTCATTCCACTTAGTCACCACCCTCTCCTTATTTATACACCTGAGATATTTAAATGTTTCAATCAGGTCTCCCCTCCCTTCTGTCCTCCAAGGAGTACATGTTGACGTCTCTGTTTCTGTCTTCATATATCCTACCCTGCTGACCCTGGATCATTTTAGTTGCCCTCCTGTGGCCCATTTCCAGAACACTGATGTCTTTGCTTAGGTACGGGCACCAGTACTGTACACTGTACTCCAGGTGTGGACATACTAGTGATCTGTAGAGCAGCAAAATGACCTCCACCTTTGTGCGAGTTAGTCCCCTGACTGTACAGCCCAACATTCTATTCACCTTGGCTGCTGGCTTCCTGCAATGTGCAGAGTTTTTCAGGTCACTTGTGCCGATCACCCTCAAATTGTTCTCCTCTTCTGATTTGGAAACCTGTACACCACCCAGGCAATATTTATTTGGTCTTTGGGTTCTTAGTCCCCAAGTGCATGACTTTGCACTTCTTGGCATTGAACCCCAATTGCCAAATACATAACCACCTCTCAAGCCAGGCAAGATCATCCCTGAGATCCTGTATTCCCCACTCTGTGTCCACCCTCCCACAGAGTTTTGTGCCATCTGCAAACAGGCATATCTTACCCTTTATTTCTTCTACTATGTTGCTAATAAATGTATATAACAGCACTGAACATAGCACCAATCCCTATGGGCCCCCCCGGGACACTCTGGTCCCCAAGAATCCTCCCCCTGACCACTATATTCCAACTAGTTTTTTACCCAGGTCTTTAGCTTTAATATTACCCCCAGATACTCCAACTTCAGAATCAACTGTCTTACTAAAATCCAGATACAGGATGTCCATAGCCTGGCCCTTATCCCTGTTTTGGTCGCCCAATCAAAAAAAGTCAATCAAGTTTGTATGACAGTATTGTCCTGCCACAAACCCATGCTGCCTTTTATCCTGCAGCCCATTATCCCTAAGAAAGTACACCAGTCTTTCCTTCAGTTTGGTCTCCATAAACTTTTCCACTGTCAAGGTTATACTAATTGTCAGGATCATCCCTTTGCCCACTTTTGTGGAGCGGTATTGCATGCACTGTTCCTCAGTCTTAGGGCACCTCCTCCAACACCAGTGAGCTGTAAAACAGTTCTGTCAAGGGACCCACTAGCACATCTGCCAATTCCTTCAGTATCCTCAGATATACACCATCTGGGCCCATGGACTTGTCCACTTTCAGCACCTGCAAACCCTTCCTTACCTTACCTTACCCTCACCAATATCCCCAACTGTGTCACTTTCCACCCCATTACCCACCTCTTTCTTCCCTTGAGGCATCAGACCATCCTTCTCCCTGGTGAATACTGAGCAAAAATTAGTATTTAGTTATCTTCCCCGCCCCCTCCTTTTTTAGCTTGACAATCCCATCCTTTGGTATCGCATTTCTCCCTGCTATATTGGAAAAAAGCCTTCTCCCCCCTTTTTTTACCCCTCTGCCAGTTGCGATTCCTTTCTGGCCTTGGCCAACTGGACTGCTGTGCCCCCCACCCTAGCCTTAACACTGTACTCTGCCCTGTCTTCCTCCTTCTGGGTCCAGTTGAATTTCTTAAAGGCCAACCTTTTGTCCCTCACTGTCTGAGCTACCTAGCTATCTGACCAACTGGGCTATTTGGTCATGGACATTTTACCCTTTTTAGTTTTGCACACTCGTTAGTGGCTGCCACCAGCCCCCCCCCGATTCTAGCCCATTTTTGGTTCCCCCCATCTCTTCTCTGATACCAGCAAGATGCCTACCTAGATTCTTTCCCATCCCATCCCATCCTGTTGTAGTCTGAGGGATTTGATAAACTGGAGACTAAGCTGCTAAAAATAGCTGCTCCTGCCATTGCCTCCCCTGTTGCCATGCTATTCAACAAGGTTCTTATAGGGAGAGAATCCCTGATAGTTGGAAGGTTGCCTTAGTAGTTTCTATCCACAATGGTGGTCCTAAAGAGCCTGTAGACAATTACCGCCCCGACAACCTACTTAACTCCTTTTCTAAAACTCAGGAAAGGCTACTATATAACCAGCTTCAGGACTATCTTGAACAGCATCACCTTCTGACTGATTGGCAACAAGGGTTCAGAAAATGCCATGGCACTGACACCACCTTGGTTAGACTGGCCACTGATATCTGGGATGACATGAACGGGGGTGCATGACTGGTGCAGTCTTCATCGAGCTTACTAAAGCATTTGATCTTGTTAATCATGGCCTCCTACTAAGTGGTTCACTCACTACTTGACTGACAGGTCTCAGAAAATGAGATGTAAAGACATGGAGTCTACACTAAGACCCATAACTGATGGCGTTCCTCAAAGGTTCAGTCTGGGCTCATTGCTCTTTTCCTTATTTGTAAATTATTTGCCTGTTCATTGTGGTGGAGCGTGCTTTCAGCTTTATGCTGATGATGCAGTACTTTGTAGGAATTCCAGTGATGACACCTCATTAACCATCTTCTTGCTGAGAACTTCCTGATGCTTGAAAGGTGGTTCTTTTCCAATAAATTAGTACTAAATGCCAAGAAGACTAACGCTATCCTGTTTGGCCCCAGACACTTGAGTTAGCCTGGCAACGCCTGTTAGACCTATCCACATCAAGTGGAAATCACATAGAGGTGGCTGAGGCAATTAAATACCTAGGAGTATACCTGGACCAAGAAGTCTCCTTCAGAACCCATATTGAGTGTGTCTCTAAATCCCTGCATCAAAAAATTGGTTTGCTACAGTATACAGCTTGGGCAGTGCCTATCTGAGGAATAGTGACTGATTATTGCCAGACACATTCTGCTGTCCCTCATACAGCAGGGAGACCCAGCTCTGAACTCCCTGAGAAGCAATGAACTTATTAAACTTAATGTGCTTTGCAGTAAGATTGGCCAATTTGCTTTGGGTACCCCACCTAGGATGCACCATTGCAATGTCTTCCTCTCCCTGAATTGGTCATTACTGGAGGGTAGGCCTGAATATCCTCTCCTCTCCTCTGTCTCATTTGCAAAATTGTAAAGGGTCCTACTCCTTCCTGCCTCAAAGGTATCCTGTTGCCTAAACCATTACGGAGAATGTTCAGGTCCTCTGGTTGCTCACTATTAGAAATATTCCTGTACCCAGGGTTAGGTCCAGTGTGGCGATCATTCTGATTGGAAGGGAGGGTTTAGGATTTTAATTAAGGAATAAGGAGAATTAGGATGATTGGGTTAATAAAATACATTTATGAGGACTCACAAGTGTAATAGTATTAACTTTTATTTGAGCAAAAGATAATTATTAGCTTAGCTTGAGTAACATTACAGGGCTGAAGGTGGGCATAGAAAGTTGTTTGAAGTAGCATAGCTGAGCTACACCTTATGTATTACCTAGTTTATGTTTACATATTTTATTATATTTATTTGTATTACCTGCAAGAGAATGCAAGGTCTGTTTTTGAAACAGCAATTGTTATTATATAAAAGGAATACATAAATAATAAAGGATGTTAAAAAGTTGTGTTGTTGAGATGGGAGGGGAGGAGTGGGTTATCAACTTATTTCTCAGTGTTGTTATTAATACATTATAAAGAAAGTTAAAAAGTTGTGTTGTTGAGATAGGAGGGAGGAGGAGGGCATGGCCACTGCAGCTGACAGGGATTGGGGCCCCCATCAACAAACAAATGTGTTGGGGGGCACATGCTGCCAGGGGGATTGGGCACCCCCTCACCAGGGGAGGGGGTTAATATTGTTTGTGAATAGGCGGCAAACTGATGCCATGTTCACAAACAATATCAGTGTGTGAACATCCCACCCTGCAATGACTGGTTGTTCCCTCATTGCAGCAAATGGCTGACACTGCAATGATGAGGTGGACCCTGATTGCAGCGGCTATTTTTTCATAAGTTGGTGGCAACGTTCCAAACTAGTGTCACCGGCTGTGTCCCCCATTATTGGTGGACATCACACATGCCCCAAAATGCCGTGCAGGTATTGGCCTCAACAGTGCCACACCTCCAGAACCTGCTTAGGTACCAAGCTGCGGCAATATGTTTCTTGCGCTGCACGCAAGCAAATATAAAAAGCACATATCTTAAACTATCTCTAGAAAACTAAAATACAAATAATCTTTGCAAGAAATGCACTTGGAAAAAACTATAACAGAAAAAGTTAAAAGTAAATGGATTAGGCATGTATAATATTCAGCAGGTACAAAAAAGAGTTATGGGATATCAATAATCATCAGAAAGGTTTGAGTCCTAAATATTTAGAATTCAATGATCAGAAATGTGGGATTATATTAGTTAAAGCAATTACAAAAAAATAATCAGGAAAAGTTTGAATTTTGAATATTTAGAAGAATTCAAGGATCAGAAAGGTATAATTATTTTAAAGCAATTATAAATAAAAATATGGCAACACTTGCATCCTTATATGGCTCATTCAACGAACATGCTTAATTTCTAGTAAAGATTACTGAAGGCCTGACTAGAATAGAAGCAAAAAATATAATACTGCCAGGTGATATGAATGTTATGTTACCACCTCACTTAGATAAGTCTTCTAAACCTACACAAGGTAATTTTAATCTGTCACTGAAATTATTGCATTTTTCACAAGACCAAGAAATTGTAGACACCATTAGAATAAGAAATCCCAATGATAAATTGTACACCTACTTTGATAAAAAGGTACACTCTAGATTAGACTTTTTTTAATTTACAAATCTTTCATTAAAGCAGTTAACGATTGTAAAACTAACACCATACTTGTCTTTGATCATACTTTAATTTTAATAAATCTGGAATTATTTACTCCTGACAGGAAGGCAAGAAATCACGGACATTTAATAATGAATTATTAAAACATGATGGCTTTATAGATTACATTACTAATGTCACCCAAGAATATTAGTTTTATAATTATACTGGACAGATTAATATTTCCAGGCTCTGGGATCCATACAAAGTCACACTTCAAGGTATAATAATGTCACATCAAGCAGGTAAAAACAAAAAAAAACTGAGACAAGAAGAAGACAGACTGGATGAAAAAATGAAAAGTCCAGGCAGACTGGTTCTAAAAGTCTATAAAATATATGCCCAGGAATGGAAAAAAACATTCTTTAAAAAACAAGCAATACCAAATCAAGAAATTATTAATATAATTAAAAAAAGAAGTAAATCAATGTGCTAAATACTTATTGGAAAACAAATCTGGCAACATTCTTGCATCACAGTTATGAAAAGAAAAAAACATTATATTATTGCATTTTTTAGAGGACAAAAATAGGAATACAATAACCTGATATGGGAAAAATCAGACCATATCTATCAATGAACAAATGGGAAGCTTTATTCAGAGAGTAAATTTACCACCTCTGGATTGTGACTCAAATAATGTTACCATAACTGAACTTAAATAATCAAGACCATGCCTAAAAATAAAACACCAGGCTTGGATAATATAACAAATTTAATTTTATTTAGCCTTTATAGACATGCTGACACCATGGCTATTAAAATACTACAGGAGCTGGTGGATGGACACAGTGAATTATCCCCCCCCCCATGCAGGAAGCAAATGTTATACTTGTTCACAAAGAAGGCAAAGTTTAATCAAATCCAAATAGTTACCATCCAACAATTTTATTACACTCTGATTATACAATGTTGCCATATTAATAGTAACCAGAATACAGAAGAGCTTGTCTGCATCCATCCACCCTAACCAACATGGATTTATTAAAGGCAGAACTATAGCTCAAGCCACTGATAAGATACAAGCTAATTTTGAATATGTAAACACTAATTACCAAACAAAAAAAGAAGTTTTTCATACAGTGGCAAAAGATGCAAGTAAAGTGTTTGATGTGCAGGGCAGAAGAGATATATATATATATACATTTTTTTGAGTTTTAGAAGCATGGAATCAACCCAGCAATCTACTAATATTAGTTAAAATATGATATAAGAAATAAAAATATAACTGTTCTGTTCCAAATAAACTCATATTTAACACCCCAGTATAACATTCTAAATGGTGTGAGGCAAGGGGGCTCACTTTTGCCTATACTATTTGTCTTGACTGTAGAACTAATTGTGTACTGTATTTGAGCAAATGAGAATACAAACGGGTGTAAAAATAGGCAATGAGGTGATAAAAATGAGTGTATTTGCAGACAATATGCTGTTAATACTTCATAATAGTCAAGATTTTTAGCACAGTTCTTAGAGGAGGTAGAAAAGTTCTCTAAAGTGTCTGGATATAGATTAAATAGGAGTTGGATTGGGGAGGCTGCTGGAAGATTGGGTATGACCGAACGCTACATTGTTGTGGAGTAGCAATAAGAGCAGGGCTGTGCAAATTCCTGTTCTTGGATTACTGCAGGTATGCTACCATTGCCTCAGCATTTGGGATTTTAAACAGAAATCTTTCTGTTTTGCCCCAGGGCTATAATCCCTGCACAGTCTTTCCAGACTGACTTATTTCCCCTGATTTCTTGTCATCTCACTGCTAGCCCCACTCCTGATACTCCCTGCCAAGAGTCCATGGTGGCAAGAGCCCCAGGGTGAGCCAGGAGTGGCAAACCCTGTGGAGGGTAAAGTCATGGTGTCAGTAGCAAAAGGATATAAAGGATTTGCGAAAGTGCATTTAAGGACTTTAGAAACTGGAAAGTTGATTTTTTTCCCCTCTCCCAGATGCTCTCTTCCCCTTTTCTGTATCTCTTGTAGATATTAATGAATTTTGCTCAGAGATATTAGATGAATTCTGCTCAGAGATATTAAGATAATTTGGTTTACAGCTTTTACTGAGGTTTTTAAGATCCATAATTAATTAACTATTCTTGGTTTATTATCAACTTATTTTAAGTTTTTGGGAGTTTTCTTCCCTTAATGCAGCTTATGCTATTTTAATACAGGGGTACTCCCAGTTTTACCTAATAATATTTGTTTCATGTATTTTAGTTTAGCCCTACAGGCTCTCAGTATTTTAAAAATTATTTGTTACCTTAGAGGATTAAGTTTATTTCTCTTAGTAAAGTGGTTGAGTTTGAGGGTTTATACCCAACTGTATTGGTGACAAGATAGTCTTTGAGACTCCTGAATTTGACTTGGGCACAGAAATTTACAATATAAAAACATTAGTGAAATGTATGCTCATTCAGCTCCTTCAATCATGTGAACGGCCCTCAACTAAAATAATGTATGCACCTAAGGGGGAGGGGAGGACACCAAACTTGGCCCTCAGTGCAGGTGCTGAAAATCGAGCAGACTCGAAAGACCTTTAGGCCTATTCTGCTGGAATTTTAGTATGTTACTATGTTAGTATTGGCGTTCTTTGTGTACAAATGCCATTTTCGGAGCTGCAGCTAAAGGTGTTACCATGCTTCATCTTGAGCCTTGTACTCTCAGCACTTTTGGAGCTTTTTTGCTTACCATACCAATTGGTGTTTTCTAAGAGGGACAGAACAATATGGTTTGTGAACCTTAGGAACCCAGAAACTGTTTTTCCTGTGAGTGTTTCTCGAGTTTTTATGAAGCAGCTGCTGATATTGTGTGTGTTCAGATTTTATTTTCAGCATTCTCAGCAGCTGCATATTACCCCGGGATCCACTCCATCTATTATTGGATTTGTCTTTCAATCATCTAATAGATCCCATAAGTCTTTTTTGTGAAAAGACATTTTGTCACTGTTCTCTAACAGAAGGTATATATTTTTACTTAAAAGAAGCATGGATCAGTTTACTGAACACTACTTACATATTCATTTTGGCAGAGTTTCTAAGGCCTTCGTATATTTGTTTGGTGCAATTCAGCATAAAGCAGCATAAAGTTACTTTTAGCTTTCTTGGTCAAATAGCAATTATTTTTATTGCCTGCACATTTTTATATTTGACTCCTACTGATCTTTATCACACTTTATTACACTCCTGGGCAGACATCTGTTTAATACTAGATGTTTCCTAACACACTATTAAAATAGTACCTTATTAGCAAGACTTGAAGAGAGTGTTGAATTTATTGTGATTCATATGATTTATTTAATCTATCTATTTTGATTTATTTTATCTCATGTTTTTGATGAATTTTAAATATAGTTGAAGTATAGGAGGCATTTAAAATTGAAGTTCATGTCATTAGTTATGAACTAGAATAAATATTGCCCTCTAAGAGTTCATAGACTTACATCTAAGTTACATTTAATTTTAATTAATTGGTTTTATATCTGGACCCTTTCCTAAGACTCATATTTCTTTATTTAATTCTGTCCTTTCAGGTTAAACTATTTTCATAATCAAGAAAGTGGAGTTTGAAACTTTTCTGGAGAACATATTCATTTGTTAGAACTAACTTCTCCTTCCCTGCTGGGGGAAACATACACAAAGACCTGGTTTATACAAGTGGACCTAAATTATTATATCCCTATTGGGACTTCCAGAAGACTTGTCCTACTTTAACCATATTTATTTCCTCAAATAGTGATCGAACAAGTTGGATTTTTTGTCTTCACGTATTTTGGACCTTACTGGACTTTGTAGATCTTTTTAGTGGACTTTAATTGGATGATTTACTTTCTGGATGGTGTTTCTACTTCTTTAATGTAGGTTGTCTTTTTCATACCTTAGCAACATATGGAATTGCATAACTATTTATTTTTATTTTTGGTACTTAAAGTATGTAAAGTTTCTGCCTACATATTTATATAGGGAGTTCTTAGCTTAATTAGGTATTCTTATGTTGTATTACTACTTGCAAGATGGTCTGTATATGAACTGGTAAAAATAGCTCTCTTATAAAAGAGGCACAAAATATACAGGAAAGAAACAAAAAGGGCCTTAAATCAATGAAACAGGGCAAAAAGTACAAATTATATGGCAAATCAAGAGCAGGTATGCCTTAAGCAATCAAAAATGGTTATATATCATAATAGCGATCACAAAACAGTGATCGCTATTATGGCATGTGTATATTACAGAAAAGCATTTTGGCGATATACAATCCATGGCGAACCCACTTCTGGCATTACTTAGTGTTATTGCAGGGGGGGCTGCAGCCCACACCCCCCTTGTGGGGGGCTGAAGCTCCCCGCAACCCCTGCTTTTGGATTGTTAACTCGGGGGGGAATTTTGAGGAGGGGGCAAAACTCAGCTGGGAAAACAAAAAGGGAGCCACAAGCAGTGGCAAAATATTCACCCCCAGTCTGTCCTGAACCCAGTACCTACTGCACCATAGCCAGCCACCCTCCCTGCCACACACCACAGGGCTGGCTTGGCTGCAGCGGGTCTCCTCCCTATCTAAACCCTCCCTCCTATCCCTCCCCTCCACCTCTATATCCCTCCCCTTCTGGTCACTTTCCTTGCTATACCATCACTACCTTTGCAAGGTATCTGATAATGATAGCGCTATAAACAAGTTGCTGTTTTTACAGTTGCTCATTTATTATCACTATCATCACTGGATACTCCTCAAAATTACTCAGTTTTTCAAGGCACTTCCCCTAGGGGACCTGATTTTCTCATATCCAGTTCAGCTTCTACACCAATGGTTCAGGTGGGAATGGGGAATTACCCCTCTGGGAGTGCTGCCTGTATTAAAGGTTTAAATTTGACAACAATAGAGGCTAACCCCTTGAATTTGGAAGTCTCACCAACTAACAAATTGATGCAAATACCAGAAGGTATATCTTTGTTTGCCCATGAATGGGATTCATATGATCATACAATCTCAATTTTAGATAATAGAGGCTTTGAATGTAATCTCAATTCCTCATTTTCCCTATTAGTCTCATCAGAACATATATCATCAACCTGTTCAGAGTATATATTTAAATCTCCTTTTTTACATAAAGCTAGCATTAACAAAAAACTAGGTACTCTTGCTCAAATTGACACAAAAAATCCTGATAGCCTTGCATCAGTCATCCATGACATCAGTCATACTATAGATGAACTTAAGAAACTAGTCCCTTCAGGACTAGATGACAAGGACTCAGATAACGTTAAGTTGTAATGCGGTATTTACTCTCAAACTGTGTAATCTCCCTACTCCAACTATTAATGCTGGGTTAAATTCCTCACATATTACATACAATAAATAATTTTTCACTAATGAAGGGAATTTTGTTTCTTCTTCTTCCCTCTCCAATCAAATGTTAGAAATAATTAAAAATCTGTATTTTGCTAACGTGGTACTTTTGGAAAATCTTGGGGTGATTAAAGAGGAGATTGCTAATTTAAGGGCTGATGTCTTTTTCAACCAAGTAATAGTAAAACAATTGAAGAAAGAAGAACAACAAAATTCTGTGACCTCCTGCTATATTTGTGAGGCAGAACTAACAAAAGTAACTCTTAATAAAGCAATCCAAGCCTCTCTTCCACCCTTCTTTAACAAAGAACATTCCTCAGTATCTTTAGATATGAGGGGGGTGGGTTTGATGGTCCTATGGGCCCCAAAGGCATCAGAAAAAAAACAGATAAATAAAATAAAGAAAAATAAAATAAAGTCAAAAAAACACAAACCAAATTAAAATCAATGGTTTAAAAGGGCAGTCTGTGCTTGGAACAGATAATACAACTAATAAAAAAGAGTGAAGAGAACAAGGGGAAGGAAAAAATCAGCAAGAAATCTCTGATGGGGCACATTCACATATGCAGATTACAGCTGTGAGTCAAACCTGTGGAGGTGTGTTAGTTGTCTCCAGTAATAACGTGGAATTGCATTCCTCAACTAAGGCAGAAACCTTTGTCAGGTGGAGAAGTCAAGAGATTCCTGAAAGGCCCCAAATCCTACAACAAAGTAGAAAGATTGGAAGGGAACACTTCAGTAGATACTTCACACTGTATACTAACCTCTTTTAGTGCATATAACTCAGAGTATAGTTGCTTATATCTGAAAACTGAGTTTCTGATAGAAATTCATGATGTTAATTTGTTAGAGCTGGAGACCCAAGAAATTTGTTAAAGTGGATAAAATACCTGTTTCATATTTCTGAGGAAGAAGGTGACATTTTTGTCTCACATCCTCCTAATCCAGATTATTTGGATTATATTTTACTGTATTTGGCCTCAGAAAAATTAGCTCACAGTATTTGGAAACAAGCACCCTTTTTATTGACATTAGGAACTAAGCCTCTCCCACCAATTAAGGTCCCAAAGCCTTGTAGTTTAAATACATGTGAACCAGAAATCACCCCACAAAGAGAGACTAAGAATGAAGATCTGATGAGAGCACGTACAGTTCAGAAGACCATTGTTAAATATTAATCTAGCCATACTCTCTGTTAGGAAAGAAAGACTGTCAATATGTGGATGGAAAACAAACGCTGGAGATACAAAAAGAAAGGTTAAACATGACCTAGAGATTTTTTTATCTTGTTCACTCGATTTGAATATCTCCCCTAGCTTTATTACTTGGATTAAAATTAATAAAAGTATTATGGACACTCTGCAATTGGATATTACCTTCAAAAGTTCCAAACTGGCAGATGTGGTGTTAAAATCATCCTATGTGTTAGATACATTAGGGATTTTTATAGTAAACTTTGAAACCCTGGATATACATCTTGAACTAAATTTTAACTCTCCAAGTGTGATTCAGAGCAGGAGTATGTCAAACCTAAGAGTTAATAATCGCTTTTCACCACTACAGTCTATACCTCAGCTATGACCAAATAATAGTTTGGAAGTAATTCACACTTCATTTGTTCCAGCTGGGGTGTTAACCATCATGTTCTGGAACAATGAAGGTCTCTCTTATAAACTGATGGACGATGAGACAAAGGATTTTCTAATGCACTATGATATCCTTTGTCTACAAGAGACTTGGAGCGCTAATGTCCCTTCGATACCAGGATACCAGGTTATACATCATTTCCATCACAGCTCACAAAAATAAAATGTTTGGCCGTAACAAAGGTGGCATGGCTACTTATATCAAGACAGCTTTGAACTTTAAAGGTACTTTACTTCCATTGGAGGCATCGGTCCACACCGGGTATTCAGTGGTACACTGCCCGAGGAAGGAACGCATGGGCAGGAGAGTGGCTATCTGCTATAGATCCAGCATGAACTTCTCTGTGCACCCACTGAGCTCTACCTCATTGTTTGAATGTTTGGCAGTGCTTGGGGTCCAGGTACAGGATACTACTAATTTACCATTCTCCAGGACAAGGGGGAGAATTCCTGCAGGAGTTGGTGGACTTTGTCACTGACAGGGTGTTGGAGTCTCCCAGATGGTTAATTCTGGGGCACTTCAATGTTTGGATTGATGATGAATCCTCACTTTTTGGTAACAACCTCCTTCAGACTATGACATCTCTGAGCATATCACAGGTGGGTACCTCTGCAACCCACCAACACTGCCACATCTTGGACCTGGTATTCTCACTGGGGCTTGACATCACCAACCTCAGGAATGATCATGTTATCTGGTCTGAACATTGCACGGTGGAGTTCTCATTTGGGGTCCCCCAATAGTCCCCTCCCCCATTAAGATGGTCCACTGTCACCCTTTAAGGGGACTGTCCCCAGAGAGATTTTTGGCGGCAGTAGACTTTTCAGGCATGGGTGCTACATGTGTGATTGGCACAAGTGAGGTGGCAGTGGCCTATAATGGGGTCATCTCCAAGGCACTCGATTCAATTGCATCAGTGCATATATGGCCCAGGTCTTCTTGTTTGAGATCCCCATGGTTTGATGGGGTTCTCAAGGAGATGAAGACCAGAGGTTGGAAGTTGAAGCATTGTTGGTGGAGGACCCAGTCCATGGAGGACAGACTGGCCTTGAGAAATCATTACAATGACTATCAAGGGGCAATCAACCATAAGAAGGCAGAGCTCCTGTCCAGAGAGATTGCTGCTGGGAAGAACAGACCAGCTCAGCTCTTTCGGACCATTGAGAGACTGATTCATCTGGTCTATCTACAGCTAAAAAGAACCTTTTCAACCACATTATGCAAAGAGTTTGCTCTGTTCTTCTCAGACAGGGTGCCCTCCATTTGGGTGGGTATCTCCCCAACGGGATGTGATCTGTCCTGCAGTGGCCAGCCTGGTGGCCACAGAGACACTTCTATTGTCTGGGCTGAATTTCAGCCAGTGGATGAGGTTGTGGAGGTGATTTCAAAGCTGCGGCCAACCTATTGTGAACTGGACCCTGGCCTGACCCGTCTCCTAGTGGGAGGAGCTGAGATCATTGGTCCAGTGTTCACCAGGATTGTCTGTCTCACTCTCAGAGGGGTGCTTTTCCAATGCCTTGAAGGAGGTGCTGGTATGGCCCCTTCTGAAGCAAACCATCGCTCAACCCTGACATCTTTGCGAATTACAAACCTATCTCCAACCTCCTGTCTTTAGGGAAGGTTGTTGAGAAAGTGGTGGCTCTGCAGCTTGAGGCACACCTCTCAACCTTTGACATCCATGAGCTGCTGCAGTCTGGTTTTAGAGCTAAGCATAGCATGGAGAAGGCACTAGTTCAGGTGCAAAATGACCTCCTCAGGACGAGGGATAGAGGGATAGAGAAGAATGGTCATTTCTCATTCTCCTCAATCTCTCCTCAGCATTTTACACTGTAGACCACATTGTGCTGTTGGACCCCCTTAGAGTGTATGTTGGACTCACCGGAACAGCTCTGAAATGATTTGAGTCCTATCTCTCTGACAGGAGGCAACAAGTGGTGATGGGAAATTTTTCCTCATCCTCAAAGCCCCTGTCATGTGGAGTTCCTCAGGGGTCAATCCTTTTGCTGATGTTTTTCGTGGTGTACATGCTGCCCCTGGGAGAGCTCATTAGACAGTACAATCTGGGTTTCCACTGCTAGGCAGATGACACCCCAGTTGTACATGTAATTTTCCCCTGGAACTAAGGGTGTAGTTGAAGTACTAAACAAATGCTTGGCTGAGAATTAGGACTGGATGTCCTCTAACTGGCTGAGACTGAATCCAGACAAGACAGAGGTACTGGTGATTAAGCCTGGTCACTGGCATGATGGGGATGCCTCTGGAGTGGTGGCAGGTTTGGTCCTGGGGTCCACCACATTATTGGCATCCCCCAAGGTGAAAACTCTGGGTGTCATCCTCGACAACAGGTTGACACCTGAGGCCCAGGTGTCATCTGTTGTCAGAAGTGATTTGTACCACTTGAGGAATGTCACCCAAATTAGATCTTTGATTCTGCCAGAAGACTTGCCGTCACTGGTGCATGCCTTTGTGACCTCCAGACTGGACTACTGTAACACTCAATACTTCAGAGTCAATGGAGGGATCCTCAGCAGACTGCAGCTGGTGCAGAACATGGTGACGAGGTTGCTGATGGGTCTTCCAAGGTCTTGCCACATGACCTCAGTCCTGCGGGATCTGCACTGGTTGCCTGTCAGGTGAAAGATCATCTTCAAAATGGGCTTTCTCACCTGTAAGGCCCAATATGGCCTGGGCCTTGGCTACCTGTCTGATTTCTTCACTTCAGCTACCCCTGTGCACTCCCTCTGCTCCTCCACCAAGGGCATCCTGGTGGTTCCAAAGGCGAAACTGAAAACCTTGGGAGATCATTCTGTCAAGGTGGTCAGCCCGGCCCTCTGGAACTCACTACCAAAACCCTTGAGCAAGGTCCCATCGGTGGAGGCGTTCAAAAGGGGCCTGAAATCCCATCTGTTTAAAATGGCATTTTTAGAAAGTTTTTAAAATGTGTTACTGTATTTATTATATTAGGTTTTTCAATGTTTTATTGTTATTTATACTGTCATGCCCTGTTTGTGTAATGGCACCCAGAGCTTTTGGGATTGGATGCCTCATACAAATAAACACTTACTTAATTAACTACTTACATTATCTTCTGAATTCATTCTCCCTGTAAGGTTAGTTAAAGAACATTTGAAGATGATCCTCATGAACCTTTATTTCTCTTCCACTGCTAAATCTTTTACAGCTGTCTGGGTGCAGTTTGAATAATTTTTAAATGGAATAGTGGATAGATATGAACAAGAAGCAATTTTAATAATAGGTGACTTCAATGCAAGAATGTATATAAACAAGCAATACGAAAGTCTTTACTCTGACCTGATACAGAGTTTCCAGGTAGTTAACTGTAGGGTAAGTTGGGTCAGAAATGCCAAAGACAAAAAATGTAATCTGCGTGGCAGAAATCTTTTCAGACTTATGTCAGAAAGTAATTTCTGTCTGCTTAATGGTTATCTTTCTGGAGATTGCGAAGGAGAGTTCATCTGTATGGGCCATTCTGGCTCTTCTATTATAGATCTTACTTGGGCAAATTCCCAGGCACTAAAAACGATTCTTGAAATATTAGACCGTCCTGAATCTTCACATGTACTTGTGTTCCTAAGTTCACAACAATTCTTTATAACTGATTGCAGTCCTCAAATTAACATGGATAATACTGAAATCCTTGATGATAAAAGAATTAGATGGGATGACAAACATTTGGCACTCTTTGAGGAACTTCTTACTGATCCTTTTATTATTAATATTTGTACTGAAATAATAGATCCTTGTGATAATGGCAAGATCATGGAAAAATGGTCTGTAATAAACTCTTGTATTAGACCATCTTTGAGAACCAGATATTTACCAAACATAAAACATGCTACTTGGTTTAATAAAACCTGTATAGATGCCAAAAGAAATTTACACAAATTAGACAGATATTGTAAAAGATCAAGAACTGGGGAAAATTTAACAAGTTTAAATAGAGCACGGAAAAATTACAAAAAACTACCTGAAGTTGAGCAGGGTAAATATTATAAGAGAATGCCGGACAAACTTAGAGAAGTAATTTATACTAAAGACACAAAGACATATTGGACTCTAGTAAGCCAGGGTTATAGTAATTATTCAGTTGGTATTGAAGCCTTCATTCCGCTAAAATCTGGGAAGAACATTTTTGAAATTTATATTATTTGGATGTAGAGAATATGGACTTCCATGGGTATATAGCACAGGGACAACAACTAAATCAAATAATCATTCTTTAACCTATTTATATTCATGAGAATGAGATCAGATATGCAATTTTCAAGTCTCGTTCAAATAAGGCCCCAAGCCCTGATCAAATTCTAATAGATGTATACAGATCCTTTCATGATTGGTGGGTCCCCATTCTAAAGGTATTTTTTAACTATATGGTCCAAGGTGGACATCTTCCTTCTAGCTGGACAGGCTGCACTATGTTTCCTATATTTAACAAGCATTTGTCAATGCTGAACGTTCGCTTGCAGGTATTTGCAGTGGTATTTGGCACTTGGACATGGCTTAAAAAAATCAGAGACAAAGAAGTACAAGCATTTGTCAATGCCGAATGTTGCTTGCTTCTATGTGCTGTTTAGGTATTTGGAAGTCATTGGAGTGCAAATATTGAAAATTCACGAACTTATGAGCGTGTGTAGGAACTGCGCAACGCACGCTTGTAAAACAGTCATTTTGTGGAATTTTTTCACCAAATTTTCAACATAGCCATTTTAAGACCTCTGCTAATGAACAGTGTCACTGTGATTTTCTTAATTGTCCCATACATTGATTTTCAAGAAACCAACTGCGCCATTGTGCTTCTAAATGGCAGAAACATGTTTTGGGCAGGATGTGAAAATGACAGCTGAACTGCTCATAAGGAGGTGTGGTAAAATGGCAATGTTGAAAATCTAGAGTGAAAATATTGAAAATTGAAACGCACGAAATGCGGTATAGGAACTGCGCAATGACCATAAAACAGGAATTTTAGAATTTTTTCACCAAATGCTCAACATAGCCATTTTAAGACCTCTGCTAATGAACAGTGTCACTGTGATTTTCTTAATGTGTCCCATACATTGATTTCGCACACCAACTGCGCCATTGTGCTACATATGGTGAAACATTTTTGGGCAGGATGTGAAAATGACAGCTGTAGTGCTCATAAGGAGTGTGGTAAAATGGCAATGTTGAAAATCCTGGAGTGAAAATATTGAAAATTCATAACTCTTTGCGACGCAAGATAGGAACTGCGAATGCACTCTCGTAAAACAGTCATTTTTAGGAATTTTTCACCAAATGTTCAACATAGCCATTTTAAGACCTCTGCTCATAAACAGTGTCACTGTGATTTTCTTAATGTGTCCCATACATTGAGTTTGCACACCGACTGTGCCATTTATGCGCTTCATATGGGCAGAAACACGTTTTGGGCAGGATGTGAAAAATGACAGCTGTACTGCTCATGAGGAGGTGTGATAAAATGACAATGTTGAAAATCTGGGTGAAAATATTGAAAATTCACGAACTTACGAGCCTCGATGAGAACTCGCATAAACGCCAGAGAACAGTCATTTTTGGAATTTTGCACCAAAATTTCAACATGGGGTTTTTGGGACCCCTTCTCATGAATGATGTCACTGTCATGGCATTATTCAGGCCCGAAGGGTGATTTCATGCAGGGCCATGTTGAAAATTTGGTGCAAAACTTCCAAAACAATGCCTGAGATATGCAATAAAGTTGAAAAACCCCTATCTAGCCCATTATACAGCTTACCAGCATTTCCTCAGTTTGCGGTCAGCTTTGAAGAGTGCAGACGTGTTCCCGGTCCAGCAATGATCGTCATGCCAAACTCCGGAGGTAAGTATGTGGTGGGGGGTGTGGAGGCGGGGTGCACAGTGGGTGGAGTGCAGGTTGTGGGAGAGGGGCCTGGGAGAAGTGCCGTGGGACCGTTTTTTCTTTACAAGTTTTAAAAAAAAAGACATCGTGGGACATTTGCCACACTGGGGTGGGCTCCCAGCGTGGCAGAAGGATGGTCGCTGTGGGCCGATGGAGCCGATAAGGGATTGGGCACCCCCATCGGCCAGGCGGCGGGGCGTTGGCCATGCTGGGGTGGGCTTCCAGCGTGGCAGCAAAGATTTGGGGGGGTGGCGTGACGCAGTGCTGTGTATGACAGCGGTGGTTTTCTTTGAAGAGAAGACCACCACTTGTCATACACAGCACCATGTCCGATTGGTGCAGGACTGCCATGCCTGCTCAATGGAGCAGGGGATTGCAGAGGAGGGGCACACCTCCAAAGTGTCCCATTCTCCCAAGACGTTCCTTGTGCATGCGCGCAAGCGACGGTAAAAAGGGAAACCCTTCTGACTCCCAAATGTTTTGACCAATAAGTTTGATCGACCCCTCACAAAAATTATTCTCCAACATTATTCTATAAAGACTTCAGGATTAGCTGGAAGAAAAACAAATATTAAGTGAATATCAAAACGGCTTCAGATCTGGACGTTCAACTATCCAACACTGTTACATCCTATCACACCTAATTTGGAAATATATAAAGGTGAAGAAAGATAAACTGTACTGCTGTTTTTGTGGCTTTGAGTACAGCATTTGACTGCATAAGCCATACCTTATTATGGAAGAAACTGGAAATTTTAGGTATAGATTCAGTAATATTAGATATTTTCAGTCACCTTCATTCCAAAACTTAGATTACTGTACAATATATAACCAATATGGAGGAACTACATCCTCAATAACTACTAATTGTAGGGTATGTCAAGACTGCCTCCTAGCTCCTACCTCTTTAATATTTATATAAATACCATTTTACAAAATCTGGAAAATTTAAATTTTTATTCTCCTGGGATTAAGGATAAGAAGATAGCATGATTAGCATACATGGATGATATTGTTTTATAATAACTGGTGCTCATTTTTTCCCATAGGGAAACCTGGTTGTAATTTGCTGTTATAACCAGCTGGTTATAACTGTGAACACGCGCCGGGTTTTCCTCGTACTGAGCATGTGCAGCCAACGCTCTTTCACTCTTCAATGCCACCCGCCTTTCCTCACCACTCCACAGGTCGCTGCACTCAGACTTAGCAGCAGTAAGTTAATTCAAAAAAACAAACAAGCAGTTTTTTGATGCTGCTGAAAAAAAAAGAAAAGGTTTTTATTATGAGCTGTGGACCTCACTGAAACCTGACTGATCCGTGGCTCTGTAGAGATATGTTTATTTTACATAATTGCTGTGGTGAAAAAATTATCCCCAGCAATTATATAAAATAAAGGCTGGCTAGCGGGTGTAAAACTCAAATTTCACATACGCCTTTGGTGTGGGAAGCCGCATAAACCCCGAGAGTGAAGGGGGTGTAAAATGTTCATTATAACCCCACCCAACCACTATTCTATCTATTATCAATGTCTTTCTTAGGCTTGCAGAGGAAGATTAGCTATTTCACAGAACTATGTAGAGATAATAGACTTACCATCAATAATGAAAACACAGAAATTATCATTTTTGGCAATAAAAGTAAGAAAACCTCTACTCTATTCATTGACAATGAAACGATTGAAATATCTAAGTTCTATGATTATTTAGGGGTTAGATACATGGACAACTGTTCTTGGAAAGCACATATACTGTACCTTCAATCTGAACTCAACAATGCCTTTAATGCATTTAAATACTGTAACACACTTTTAGATAAGGGCTCGGTGGTTGGTGCTACAAAGGTAATCAATGCCAAACTTAAAATCAGCATCCTTTACGCAGCTGAGATTTAGGTATTCACAGAAATTAAACTGCTTGTGACAATTATAAACAAATTGTATCACCATCTTCTTATGGTTCCACAATCAGTGCCTACTGAATTACTAAGACTTGAACTTGGTAAGTTTTCTTTGCATACACTGATTTTTGAGAGAAAACTAATTTTCCTTCATCTATTTCAGTTGCCAGAATTCCACTTACCCAGATATTGTTTAGAGGAGGAATTCATGTATTCTGCAATTGGTTTTCACTTTCCCTCCATTCAATTGATCAAAAAGAAACAATTTCCTTTGGGCCTTGGCCACTTATTAACTGAAATTTATTTAAGGCGTAAAGAAGATATCATCTTCCAAATTGAAACAAACATTTGTCAATGCTGAATGTTGTCTTCCTGGTATTGCCATTGGTAGTGCAGGAGTTAGAAAGATGCATGATAGGAATGGCAGTGAAGTATTGAACTAATGCCAACCCCCCCACCTTGCAGAGACTGACAGGCGTTTGGGGGTGTGCCTTTGGGCCATCCGCCATAATGCTCATGCCATTCCACCTCACTCCATCCTGCAGACACTGACAGGTGTTGCAGGGTGCCTTGGGTTCTAGCCTCTACGCTCACCCCATTCCATAAGGAAATAAGCTGAGATGGGTGAGGTAGAGGAGAATGGGGTGAACGTTAGGGCTGAAGACCCCAAGGCACACCTCAATGCCTGTCATTGGCTGCAGGGTGGGGATGGAATGGAGTAAGCATTATGGCCGATGACCCCAAGTCACACCCCCAACGCCTGTCAGTCTCTACAGGGTGTGGGGATACAGTTGGAAACCCTAATGCCTTGGGCGTTTGTTGGTATTTTCACTCTAAATTTTCAACATGGGCTTTTTTGGATCCTGCTTCATGAACAGTGGCACTATCACTTTATTACTCAATCCTGAAAGGTGATTTTGCACAGCGACTGTGCCATTCAGTGCAACAGGTGTGAAAACACATTTTGAGCAGGATGTGAAAAATGACAGCTATATTGTTCATGATGAGGTATGGAAAAATGGCAATATTGAAAATCTGGAGTGAAAATATGAAAAATTGGTGAAGTTACGAGCGTGCATAAAAACTGTGCAATGCACGCCTGTAACGCAATAATAATGTTTTGGAATTTTGGGACCTCCTCTCATTAACAGTGCCACTGTGATTTTGTTAATCTGTCCCAAAAGTTGATTTCCCACAGCTACCATGCCATTCTGCACCACAGGTGAGAAAACACATTTTGGGAAGGATGAGAAAAATGACAGCTGTACTGTTCATAAAGAAGTGTTAAAAAATGGCAATGTTGAAAATCTGGAGTTAAGATATTAAAAATTGGGGAAGTTACAAGTGTGCATAGAAACTGTGCAAAGCACGCTCATAACGCAGTCATTGTTTGGAATTTTTTCACCAGATTTGCAACATGGATTTTGGGACCCCCACCTCATGAACAGTGGCACTGCCATTTTGTTAATCTGTCCCAACAGGTGATTCCACACAGCAGCTGCAAAATCACCTTTTGGGACTGAGTAACCAAATGACAGTGACAGTGTTCATGAGATGGGGTCCCAAGAACCCCATGTTGAAAATCTGGGGCCAAAATTCCTAAAAATAGCTGAGATATCAACCTAAGTTGAAACCTTCCCATTGACTCCCATTATATAGGTTACCGTCATTTCTTCAGTTTGCCAGTTGACTTTGAAGAGTGCAGACGTGTCCCGGTCCATAGAAGATCACTGCTCCCAACCTCCAGAGGTAAGTATGGGGTAAGGAGAGGTGCGGGGAGGTGGATCCACAGAGGGAGGCTGGGGTGAGGGAGGAGGGATGGGGAATGGGGCTGTTTTCTTTTTTACACGGAAAAAAAGACTTTGGTGACAGTTTTCTTTATGTTACAGGTTATGAAAAATATTTAGGCACACTGGGGTGGGCTCCCAGTGTGCCACAATAGTGTGTGTGGGGGGGGGGCATGCTGACATGGGGATTGGTCTCCCCGATGTCGGCACATGAAATATTTGGGTGGGTGGGGAGGTCAAGATTAATTTTCATTTTAATGAATTTTAATTAATTGACTATGAATTGGAGCTCAGATTTAGTGTTGTATAGATTATTTATGGATTTGTATTTATTTATTCCTTATTGTTTTAAATATTGCAAGGTACCTTGGTTTGAGAAAGGCGCCATATAAATAACATTTCATTTCATTTCATCTTACACCAGGAGTGGGCATCCTGGTGTCAGAAACATAATAAAAAAGTATTTTGGCACACTGGGGTGGGCTACCTGTGTGTCACATTAATGGGGGCAGGGAGATACATGCCGACACAGGGATTGAGCACTCCAATGTCGGCTTTCCAGGGAGTGTGGTGGGTGGCAGGAGCTGCCAGTGTGGAAAGCCGCACCATGACTCATTTATTTATTTATTGAAATGGTTCACCAGGAAAGGCATACCAAATAAATAAGGTGCTCGGTGGTAGGAGCCGACAAGAACTGTAACTCTAGCCATGCGCATTACTGTGCACTGTAATGCACATGGCCGGAGTCTTGTCAGCTGCTGCCAACAGACAGAAGGTATGTCTGTGTGTCTGGTTGCGAGGGAGGGGGAAGGTCCCACTGCAATGAGGAAACTATCCCTCATTGCAGCTGCAGATTTCTTTCAAGTGCGATCCTCTCTCTCAAACTGCTGTCATAGACAGCTCACTGATTCATTGGTGCCTGAGAGATGAGCCCCATAAAGCATCAACCTGTAAACATCCCTGATTTGAGCAGCACTTTTCTTTCAAGTGAAGACCGCGTCTCTCAAACTGCTGTCATAGACCACTCGCTGATTCATTGGTACCTGAGGGACGAGCTCCATAAAGCATCAACTGCATTGGGCAGAAACTCATACACCTCTAAAATGTTGTACTGTCCCAAGTTGTTGCTTGTGCATGTGTGGTTCACATGCACACAAGCAAACATAAAAAGGGCCAGGGACACAGCTGTACCATTTGATTTTCCGCATCTCATGACTCTGAAGCATTTTAGATGGTACAAATTGCTTAAAACCAAGCATCAGATAGAACCATATCTTTGAAATATAACTAATCCAGAGAAAAGATGGATATATACAAGATTTAGGTTAGAACTCTATAATGCTAATTACATACATTTCAGTCAAAAGAGACTGGGTATTTCTAGCCCGTACTGCAAATGTAATCTCTATTGTGAAGATGATTTAAAACATGTATTACTTCTTTGCCCCCTCTACTCTAAAAGAAGGCAAGAATGACTTGGCTCCATCCTGGGTCATCGCGGCTTCCCTCCTGACCAAATTATTTTCCCTTTGTTTAATTCTCATGATTCTGATGTTATAGTTAAAATTTGTTTTTTCTTGGCTACTTTGTACCTGTAATTTGCATATTATTCTGCGATAATAGTGTAGACTGGCAGTATAGTCTGGAAGTTAGAGTAACGAGCTGTGAATGAGCTTGGCACATCCAACAGACAGACCTGGGTTTGATTCTCACAACCTCCACTTGCATACTCTGTGACTCTGAGCAAGTTACTTAACTGCCCAGTGCTCCCAGGTCATCCCTGAAAACAGGCACTTGTGCCTAGTGGGCCTTACCAGGTTACCAAAGACTAAAATAAAAAATAAATAAATAAATAAACGTGGCAGCATGGCCAATATATTGGAACAATCTGTATTAGCCTCCATACATACTTTAGTGTTTCAAGAATATCTATCTTGGTTGCTATTTGTCTTAGGCAAGAGTTTTAGCTACTCTTTTTATCAAGGTATATGTTATACTTGAATAAGCTGTATAAGTTACACTGGAATTATATAATTGTCAAAACCTACCTTTATCTTTATGGGGAAGACGTGATACTATAAAAATGATGGTCATGCCAATTTTTGTATCTGTACTTCAGAATATTTCTGGACATCCTAAGGGCTTCGTATCAGGATACTGAAAGGATTTTTTCTAAATTCTCATGAAGATGGGTTAAACCCTGCATAGCCTGACTGGCATTAACAACACCAAGGGATAAGGGAGGAATGGGATGCTTGGATCCTAAAACATACAGTATAGCTCAATCAATGTGTTGATTTTGGAAATGTTTTTTTAGCCCAAGTGGACACCAGTCTATATCAAGAATTTTATCATTCAAGCTATCAAGATAATAAAAAAATAATTTAATTAAATTTATTGCTACTTGATCATTATGTACATTTTTTTATTTTTATTTATTGAATACAATCGGAATTACACACCTTTGACTCACAGACTCTTTTGCAAAGGCTCCACATCGGTTCCAGGGGGTGGAGGGTAAACAAATACAGACAAAGACAAGCAAAAACAGGCAGTATTTACAGTATCAGTACTGACAGAGCAGTCCAGGCTTGAACTTATTTAAACAGTGAGGTATTAAGCAGCATTCTTGGAATCCCTTGACAGAGACTAGTAGGGTGCTGATTCATGGGGTCTGGAGAGACCCTGTGTCCGGAAATGTGGAGGGTTTGGTAGCAGATAGGGTGGGCAGCATTAGCCACAGACACATTTAGCACTCTCAAGTAGTAGAGCTTTGAGACCCATTTTGAATAGTGAGATGCTATGGGTCTGGGAGAGTGGGGGTGGTAACGTATTGAGCCAGAAAGGGGCACGGTAGCGGAAGGATCTTTGCCCTAGGGATGTTCTGCAAAGGGGGACCAGAAATGATGGGTTTGCTGTGAGTCTTGTGTTGCACCTGAGGGGGGCTGGACTGATAATGGGGAGTAGGCCATTGGGGGCTATCTGAAGATGTATCTTTTTTGCGAGGATGCAGATGTGGTACTTTAGTCTTTGTTGGAAGTTTAGCTAACCAGACAAAGTATAAAGATCACAGGTGTGGGTAAGTCTGTCACTGCCTGTAACTAGATGGCAGGCTTTATTCAAGGCAATGTTTATACTGCTTAGTGTGGTGGGTTCAGCTGAGCCATATATAACTATCCCATAGTCAATGAGGGAGAGGATGGAGGAGGTGACTACAAGTTGCATAGTCTGTGCAGGTAGGCAGTGCTTGAGTCAGTAGAGGATGCCCACTCTAGCGTTGACAGTGGAGGAGAGAAGTTGGATGTGACTATGGTAGGAGAGGGAGGTGTCTAATGTGATGCCCAGGTATTTAAAGTTTGTAACATGTCCCAGTGGGACACCAAGTGAGTTCTTAATTAGGAGTGCCGACTGACTATGTGGGCTTTGGCGATGTGCAAAGATCATGGACTTCATTTTTTTATAGCTGATGATCAGGCGATGGTCTGAGAACCAGTTCTCTAGCTCCCAGAAAAAACCCTGAAGGGCCAGTTGAAGGGCGCTCGGTTGAGGGTGTTTCCAATACAGTACTGCATCATCAGCGTAGAGTAGTAGATGACCACTACACACCTTAGGGAGAGAGTTTAAAAAGAGGGTGAAAAGCAGAGGGCCAAGTATAGACCCCTGCGGGACCCCAGAGCAAACTGTTTTGGAGGTGGAGATGGTGGTGTTTATCCTGACTTGTTGTGACCATCCTGAGAGGTAGTCCTTGAACCAAGCAGTTGCCTCTGGGACCACATTTAGTTGTGGAAGGACACAGAGCAGTAGCTCATGACTGACCATGTCAAATGCCTTGGTCAGATCCACATAGATCACCCCTGCAATTGAGCCTTGGTTGAGGGCCTCATGGATGAATGAGGGGAACTCAGAAAGTGCAGTGATGGTACTATGGCCAGTCTGGAAACCATGCTGTTCCTGGCTGAGAAGGTTGTGTTTAGTAAGGTGTTCTGTTATCTGATCTGAGACTATTTTTTCCAGAGCTTTGGAGCGTGGTGGAAGTATTGAGATAGGTCTATAGTTGCTGGTGTTAGTGGGGTCACTGCTCTTCAGAATGGGGGTGATTATGGCTCTCTTCCAGGTTGAGGGGAACTGATCAAGGCATAGCGAGAGGTTGAGGATTTTTGTAAGGTGGGGTAGTGTGACATCCAGGGTAAGCTGAATGAGTTTAAGATCAAGGGAGTCATTGCTGTAATGGATATTGGCTATAGCTTTGGTAATGTAGTGTTTTGCCTTGCTGCAGGGGATGACTCGAAGCCGGAAGAGTGGCGAGTTGACATTACACAGGGTGTCGGGGAGGGTGGTGGGCGGGTGGAAGAAGTTAGGAGGGAGGATATGGGAGAGGTCCGAGAAGGAGAAGTTAAGGGCTTCAGCGATAGTGGCAGGATCCTGTGTGACATCCCCATTTAGGTTGAGTTGGGTAGGGGTGGGGGAGCAGGATTTTCCACTGAGTTCTTTTATGTTGTTCCAGAATTTTTTTCCATCACCCCAGGAGGAGGTAAGGGTTTGTTGGTAGAAATTAGCTTTAGCCTGCTGCAAGGCCCAAGTACATTTATTGCATGCCTCCCAGTAGAGTTGTCTATCCTGGGTGAGTTGGGAGTCAAGGGCCTTGTGCCAAAAGTTGTCCCTTTGTTGTAGCAGGTTGAGAAGTGAGGGTGTGATCCAGGGGGTGGTTCTGGTTTTCACAACTTGCTTTGAGAGGGGAGCAAATATATCTCAGGCTTTGTTGAAGGTGGTTATAAAGTGGGTGAGTGCAAGGTCAACTGACTGCATGTTGTAAATGGGGAACCAGTTGCTGTTAGATAGATGGGCTTTTAGGTTCTCTAGGCCTCCTCTTTTAAGCCTTCACTGCCAGGAGATTTTGGGGGGCATGGGGCAATTTACCTGACCACCAGCATGTTACCGGGGAGTGGTCATTGATAGAGTCAGGGAGCACAGTTGCATGGGAGAGGTTACGTGGCCTGTTGGTGAAAATGAGGTCTTAAAGGGTGGAGGTCCTGGATCTATTGTCCCTTCTGGTTGGGGAGGTGACTAGTTGGGTAAGATCGAATGCCCGGGCAGTGTCTTTGAAGCTGGATGAGGCTGGGGATAGCCAGTTGACACTGAAGTCACCCATTAGGATGATTTCACTAGTATTAGGTAGGTGGGAGAGAATGTGGAGGATAGAATCAAATGCGAGTTTTTGGTTCCTAGGGGGGATGTAGGCCGAAATGATGTGGAGAGTTTTGGTACCCAGCCTGAGTTTGACTGTTAGTGTCTGGGCTCCATATTGAGGTGCAGGGGTATGTACTTCTGTGGCATTGAGTGAGGATTTAACATAAATTGCACAGCCACTGCCTCTCTTGCTGGTCCTATCTGCCCAGAAGATGGCATAATTACAGAGGGAGACATTATACTGGAGCTGCTGCTTATTTTGCTTCTGTAATAAGAAGTATCAAGATTTGGTCTAAAAAACAACTTGTAAAGGAGTTTCCATGGTTATGTTTAAATATTTTTGATAGTTAGTATGTATGGGGCTTGGAAAATAGTATTAAAAATTATTTTTTTTAACAGTAATATGATTAAATGGAAATATCTAATGCATGAAAATAGACTAATATCATTTCTGAAATTAGATGACAGACGGCTTGATTTTCAAAGCCCTAAGAATTCCGCAAGCCCCTGGTGCACCAATCATGTGGGCACAGAGCTTGCGACATTCTCCCAGCCACCTATCAGGATTTTTAATCCTAAAGGTAGAATGCTACAAGCTAGATCAGGTTTTCCCTGGTTTAACTTGTGCCATTTGGGGATCCTTTTTATGGGGCTTGCACCAACTATTTCGCACAAGCTGCCATAAAGCAGGAAAACTGTCACAACTCTGCCTGATGTACTAAAATCAGGTGCAGTTGCATCAAAGGAGTTTGGCACAGCTGTGCCAAATAACGGGGCTGATGTCAGCCTTTGAAAATCAAGCCCAAAATCTCTGGTGAAGGGAAATTAAACAACTTCACCTATCATAAGTTAATATTAAATTACAAGAAACTAACAACAATTTGTAACCCCCAAATTAAGCTTAAATGACTGTGAAACAATTCTAAAAGTACAGGAAAAGAGTATAAAAAATGGCAATGAGAAATTACTGATCTGAATATATAAATTAGAATTGGGAAAAATAAAGACCTTAGAATAAGGAGCAATGAATCTTGAAACAAAGAAAATAATTCAATTTTTACACAACAACAGACACATTTTCAAGTAAAGACAAATAAAGCCTATACCTCTGCAAAAAATTAAACAGTTCAATGGAAAATTATCGAGGCCACTATACCACTCAAACACAGTAAAAATGAATACTTACTGTTCAAATTTACATTGGCATGGCTGTGAACAAGTGGGGAATTTACCCTATCCTTTGGAACTGTCCTAAGATATGATCATGGTGGCAACAGACCATAACATTATTGGAACAATTCTTAGAGGTCCACTTAATGCTGAGCTATTATTTATTGTTATTTAATAACATAAATGACTTAAAATTAACAAAAGGACAAGGTTTTTTGTCTAGCTACAATCACAACTAAAAGACTCATACTTGAATTCATCTAGAATTCCACCATTTCAAAAAGATCACTGGTGGAATATATTAAAAGAAACATTAAGTTTTGAAAAACTTCATCATTGCATAGCTAGGGACAATGATGATATATATGGAACCACTTGGAAGGGAACAGAACTGAGCTTACCAACACAGTTCAAAATATAAAATGTCGTTTAAACTTCAAGATTGATTCCACCACTTTCCCCAACCCTATAAATACCCTTCTCCTTTCCTATTAATAAACAAGGTTAACTTTCATGCAGTACAAAATTTAAGAATAGTGGTAGAATAAACCTTATAATGTTCAGCAGGTAATATATATATATATATATATATATATATATACATATGTGAATATTGTGGATTTTAAAATAATAGGGATTAGACTTAGTATTCTATTGGTACTTTCCTTTTAATATATTTAGTTATAGTCAATTGAATTTCTGGAAAATTGGTATGAACATTTTCTTTTTTCCATGAAGCAATTGATGAATGTAAACTGTTATTACATTATAAAGATTTATTTTATGGTAATGGATTAAATTGTTACTATAAACCTTCAATTTCTGGTTCTCATGCTTGAAGAATACATGTGACACCACCCTCACAACAATATGAGGGGTTTCTACAGCGATATTAATATATTATTGATTTAGCTTGATCAATAATACAGGTATATTAATTTTTTCAAAAAGTCCCATTTCCAGGGCATCTGCATATGAGACACTCTTCAAAGAATAAGCAGAGAGAAAGAAGCACTCCAGCTGGTCAGGAGCACTCCTTCTATCTATAATACCAACTATGGATCTTATATAAATATGCATGTTTTTTGTATTGTACCCCATTGAAATATATAATAAAATATTTAGAAAAAATACCAGAACAGAAAAGCAGCTAACTAAAGTTGTGGTAGTCACCTGATGAGTCACAGCCTACCAGCTGCAGTGTACTTGTGCTTACTGACGTGACCATGGAGGGAACCAAGCCTGGGTTCCTCGCAGGAGATGTGTGATATTAAATTTAAGTCATATTATTATGAAATATAATCACTCAAAGAACTGCAGCAATGCTGAGCTGACAAGTCTTGTTCACGTATGGTCATACCTGACTAGTAAATTCTTACAAAAAAGCACAAAGCCACAAACGTTCTCAGAATAAAAAACAATTCTTTTAAATTTCTTCTTGGACAGAAAGCCACAATTTTTCCCATAATTAAACATTTTTTTTTTATTTCTTCTTAGGCAGAAAGCCACAAACTTAGAAACATGTCTGGAGTACTCAGCTGTGCACACACACATAACAGAAAAGTAGCTAAGTAAAGCAGAGGGAGGCAGTTGACTAGCCCCAACCTATCAGCTATGGTACACTCTCACTTGTGCACATGGCCTTGGAAGGACAAAAGCCTGGATTCCTCATGGGAGATATGTGATATTAAATTTAAATTATATTTATTATGAAATCAAGTCACTGCAGCATTGCTGAGCTGACAAGACTCATTCACTATAGTCAAGCCCGACTAAATTCTCAACAAAAATATTTAAAAAAAATGTCTTTGTCTTGGGCACACAGCCACAAACTTATAAGAATATGTTGAGTGCACAGCCGTACACACACACACAGAAGAGAAAAGCAACTAACTGAAGTGGTAGGAGTTGGCCAACTAGTTCCACCCTGCTAGCTATGGTGCACTCACACTTGCTTAAGGGGCTGTGGAGGGCCCAAGCCTCAGTCTGTCACAGCAGAAGTGTGATATTAAATTTAAATGTTATTATTATGAAATATAGTCACTCAAGGCACTGCAGCAATGCTGAGCTGACAAATTGCAGTCACTTATAGCAAGCCTGACATTTAAATTTCTTCTTGAACACAAAGCTACAGACTTTCTCAGAATACAAAAAAAGTTATTTGTACAATTTCTTCTTGGGAAGAAAGCCATAAACTTAGCATTCTTTTTTCATTTTTTCCTGGTTAAAAAAAAAGCCAGATGCTTCAAAAAATGTCTTGAGTGCTCAATAACTGGGCACAACATACAGAACAGAAATGTAGCTAACTGAAGCAGAGGGAGTAAACTGACTAACCTCAATCTACCAGTTACGGTGCACTCGCAGTTGCTTAAGTGGCGAGGAAGGGACTCGAGCCTGGGTTCCTCACAGAAAGTTTGCTGATATTAAATTTAAATTATAAGTATGAAATCAAATTGCATAAGTCACTGCAGCAATGCTGAGCTGACAAGTCTCACTCACTACAGTCAAGCATGACTAAATTCTCAGAACAAATATCTTTTTGCAATTTCTTTTTTGTAACTCAACCACAAGCTTAGAAAAATGACTTGAGTGCAAACCTGTACACACACAGAACAGAAAAGCAGCTAACTGAAGTGGTGGGAGTCAGATGACTAGTCCCACATTACCAGCTACGGTGCACTCACACTTGTTTAAGTGGCCGTGGAAGGACCCAAGTCTGGGTTCCTCACAGGAAGATTTCTTGTATTCAATTGAAATTATATTGATTATGAAATGAAATCACTCAAGCTACTGCAGCAATGGTGAGCTGACAAGTCTTACACATTAATAGTCATGCCTGACTAAATTCTCACACGCAAAAAAAGTTTTTAATTTCTTCTTGGGCGAACAGCCACAAACTTAGAAAAATGTCTTGAGTGCACAGTGAACAGAAAGGCAGGTGACTTGAGTGGTGGGAGTTATTTTTTAATTTTCTTCATGAGCAGAAAGCCACAAACTTTCTCAAAAGTCTTGAGTGCTCATCTGTGCACACAAAGAACAGAAAAGCAGCTAACTGAAACAGTGGGAGTCAGATGACTAGTGCCACTTACCATCTATGATGCACTCGAACATGCTTAAGTGGCCTAGGTTCCTCATAGGAAGATCTCTGATATTAAATTTAAATTATGTTTATTATGCAGTGATCAGCTGGCAAGTCTTACTCACTATAGCCAACCCTGAGTAAATTCTCCAAAAAAATGTTGTTTTTTTATTCTTCTTGGGCACACATCCACAAACTATGGAAATGCCTTAAAGTGCACAGCCATACACACACAGAGAACAGAAAAACAGGTAACTGAAACAATGGGAGTCAGCTGACTAAATGCACTCTGCAGGATATGGTGCAGTCTCACTTGCTTAAGAGGCCTTGGAGGCATGCAAGCCTGGGTTCCTCACAAGAGATGTGTGATCTTAAATTTAAATTATATTTATTATGACATTTATTTCTTTTTTTTATTCCTTTGGTAACTGGGTAAGGATCACTAAGCACAACGCCTGCTTTCAGGGGTGACCCAGGAGGACTGGAGAGGTCAAGTAACTTACTAAGGGTCACACAATACGCTAGTAGAGGTTGTGGGAATCAAACCCAGACCTGCTGGATGAATCAAGCTCATTCACAGCTCATTACTCTAACCTCTAGGATCAAGTCAGTTAAGTCACTGCAGAAATTCTGAGCTGACAAGTCACACTCACAAAAATACATTTTAAATGTTTCCTTTGGCACATATCCAAAAACTGAAAAATGTCTTGAGTACACAGCTGTGCACACACATAGAACAGAAAAGCAGCTAATTGAAGCATTTGGAGTCATCCTACTAATCCTACCCTACCAGCTACAGTGCATTTGCACATCCTTAAAGTGGCTGTGGAGGGACCCAAGCCTGGGTTCTTCATAGGAGGTGTGTGATATTAAATTATATTTATTATGAAATCAAGACACTTATGTCACTGCATTAATGCTGAGCTGACAACTCTCACTTACTGTAGTCAAGCCTGACTAAATTCTCAGAAAACAACATTTTTTTTTATCTTTTCTTGGGCACACAGCTTACAGTCTTAGAAAATGTCTTGCATGAACAGCCATTCACACAAACAGAACAGGAAAGCAGCTATTTGAAGCAGTGGGAGTCAGCCGACTAGTCTCACCCTATCAGCTGTGGTGCACTCGCATTTTCTCAAGTGGTCATGGAGGGATCCAGGCACTGTCTCCTCACAAGAGATGTGTGATATTAAATTTAAATTATGTTATTTTGAAATGTAGTCACACAAGCCAGTGCAGCAATGCTGAGCTGACAAGTCTCATTCATTTATAGTCAAACCTGAGTGGCAAATTTTCAGAAAAAATTTATTTTTTTAATTTCTTCTTGGGCACAAAGTCAAATGACTTGAGTGCTTAGCTGTGCACACACACAGAACAGAAAATCAGTTAACTGAAGCGGAGGGAGTTAGCCGACTAGACTCAACCAATCAGCTGCAGTGTCCTCATTCTTGCTTAAGTAGCTGTTGAGGGACCAAGCCTGGGTCTTTTGAGTGTACTGTGGTAGCTGGTGTGGGGTGCAAGATAGCTTTCATCTACCATCCACCATCCACCAGGTGATGAGAAGCTGTTCCTGCAGGAAGTAGCAGACTTCGCCGACGACATGGCATTGCAGTTGCCCAGACTGATGGTTCTGGGTGACTTTAATGCCTGGGTTGACGATGTATCCTCGCTTTTTGGTCGACACTTCCTCCTGCTGATGACATCTCTGGGCTTCACTCAGGTTGTTTCCTCAACTACTCACAAGGGTGGTCACTCTCTTGATTTGGTCTTCCTCCTGGGGATCGAGGCCTCCGACTTGGTGGTGGATCCAATCGGTTGGTCCAACCCCTCTGTTGGGTTCAATTTTTCAGCCCCCCCAGGTAGGTCAGCCCCTGTGGAGATGGTCAGTTATCGCCCTTTGTGGAATGTGGTCCCTAAAGACTTGATGTCGATAATTGACCTCTCGTTATTGGGCGAGACTAGCACAAATCTTGAGCAGTTAGTCACGGCCTATAAATGGGTCATCTCTTCAGCTCTCGATCTGATTGCTCCTGCCCATATTCACCCCCTCCTGCATTGCCATGTGGTCCCTTGGTTTGATGGGACTCTAAAGGAGTTGCGGAGACAGGGGCATACGTTGGGGCTTCGTTGGCGGAGGACAGTCTTAGATGCTGACCGCCTTATTTTGTTAGAACATTATAAATTCTATCAAACAGAAATTTCCCATAAGAAGACAAAATTCCTTTCCAGGGAATTAGCTGTCACACGGAACCAATGGGCTCAACTCTTCAGAACTGTTGACAGACTGTGCAACCCAGCCTGTCAGCAGGTCCGTCGAGTTTTTTCACAAAATGATTGTGATGAGATCGCTCATTTCTTTGTGAATAAGGTGCCTGACATCAGGCAGGAATGCCTCCAACTTCACTCTATGGGGGATGCTGTTGATCGGTGCCATGTCACAGAACCCAGAGTTTTGTGGAGTACCTTTGATCTGCCGTAGTTTGTGGATATTATGAGGATTGTCCAGACGATGCATCCCACTTGCTGTAGTTTAGACCCGGGCCCTACTTCCCTGATTTTGGGTTGTAGTGACATCATTGGCCCGGTCCTAACTTGGATTGTCTGGTGCTCTCTGGAGTTGGGAGAGTTTCCTAGTTCCCTGAAGGAGGGGGAGGTGATACCCTCCTGAAGAAAGCTTCTTTAGACCTGGTGAACCTAGCATACTACAGGCCTATCTCTAATCTCCCTTTTGTGGGGAAGGTTATTGAGAAAGTTGTGGCAGCTCAACTGGATAACCATCTAACCCATCCATAATTTATACAAACCTCTCCAATCGGGTTTTCGTAAGAGGCATAGTACTGAGACTGCTGTGGTTGGGGTGCTCAATGATCTCCTGATGGCGAGAGATTGGAGACACCGTTCCATCTTGGTTCTCCTTGATTTATCATCAGCCTTTGATACTGTGGATCTTGGGGTCCTGCTTGAGCATCTGAGGTCCATCTGTGGGCTATCTGGTACAGAGGCATACCAAACTGCCCAAAGGGAAGCAGGGAAGGCAGTAAGGCAGGCAAAGTCCCAAACTGAGGAAACACTAGCATGAACAGTAAAAGAAGGTGACAAGACTTTCTATAGATACATTAGTGAAAGGAGAAAGTCCAGAGGGGGTATTGCTAAGCTTAATGGAGTAAAGGAAGCATGTGAGGAGGAGGAGGACCATGTAAAAGCATCTATCCTAAATAGATACTTTTGCTCAGTGTTTACTGAAGAGAAGGTAGGGCAGGGCCCACAGCTCAGCACCATGGACACAGGGGGGAAGGAGGTGAGCACTACTCCCTTCACAAAAGAAAGGGTCCTACAAGAGCTTGCTAAGCTCAGGGTGGATAAGGCAATGGGACCTGATGGCATACATCTCAGGGTACTTAAGGAGCTAAAGGTGGAACTAGCAGAGCCATTAGCAGAACTGTTTAGTGAGTCTCTGAGCACAGGAGAGGTCCCAGAAGACTGGAGAAGGGCTCATGTGATCCCGCTCCACAAGAGTGGTAGCAGGGAACTACAGACCAGTCAGTCTTACCTCAGTAGTGGGCAAGATTATGGAGGCACTCCTTAAGGAAAGGATAGTGCAACACCTGGAATCCATAGGGGCACAGGATCCAAGACAGCATGGGTTTACAAAAGGAAGGTCCTGTCAAACTAATCTCATAGATTTCTTTGACTGGGTAACCAGAGTGGTGGACCAAGGGGAGAAGTTGATGTCACCTACCTTGACTTCAGCAAAGCTTTTGACACTGTTCCACATAGAAGATTGATAAATAAGCTGAGTAGGCTTGGGGTGGATCAGAAGTTGGTCAGCTGGGTGGCAAACTGGTTGACGGGCAGGAAACAGAGAGTGGTGGTAAATGGTATATAGTTCAGAAGAGATGCAAGTCACAAGTGGGGTACCTCAGGGATCAGTCCTCGGGCCAGTCCTCTTCAACATCTTCATTAGTGACCTTGCAGATGGACTAGAGGGTAAGGCTTGTCTGTTTGCAGATGACACCAAGATCTGCAACAGAGTAGATGATCCAGATGGGGTGAGCAGAATGAGAAGAGATCTGGATAAACTGACAAAATGGTCAGAAGAGTGGCAACAGGGATTTAATGCAAAGAAGTGCAAAATCATGCACATAGGGAAGAGAAACCCTGAAGCCACCTATAGGCTGGGAAGGGAGTTGCTAGCAGTCACAATGGAAGAAAGAGACTTGGGCATCATCATCACTGATGACCTGAAATCATCCAAGCAGACCTCTAAAGCAGTAGGTAAGGCTAAGGGAGTGTTAGGGTGTATTAGTAGGGGTATCACAAGTCGTAAGAGGGAGGTAATAATCCCTCTGTACAAGACACTGGTTAGGACCCATCTGGAGTACTGCGTGCAGTATTGGAGGCCACACCTTCACAAGGACATTAACCAAATTGAGGCAGTCCAGAGAAGGGCAACCAAAATGGTGCAGGGACTGCATCAGAAGACATATGAGGACAAATTAACAGAGCTCAATATGTATACCCTTGAGCAAAGGAGGGAGAGAGGTGATATGATCGAGGCATTCAAACACCTTAAGGGCATTAACAAGGTGAAAGAGTCTAACATGTTTAAATATAAGAAAAATAGCAGGACAAGAGGACACAGCATGAGATTAGAGGGGGGCCGATTAAGGGGGAATGTAAGGAAATTCTTTTTCACAGAAAGGGTGGTGGATGCATGGAATGGCCTACCTCAAGAAGTGGTGGCTATGAATACAGTGCAGGGCTTCAAACAGGCATGGGATAGGCATAAGGGAGCAATACAAATGAGTATGAATAGATAGGCCACTGACAGAGCAAAGGCCGATGGCACATTTATAAGGTAGAAAAAGAAATGGGCAGACTGGATGGGCCTTGTGGTCCTTATCTGCCGTCAACTTCTATGTTTCTATGGTTTACATCTTTCCTCTCTGGTAGAATGCAGAGAGCTGTCTCAGGTGTATTTTCTTCTAGGGCTTTCTCTCTGCCTTGCGGTGTACCTCAGGGCTCGGTGCTGTCCCCCCCTGTTATTTGCAGTATATATGCTGCCCCTCAGAGACATTGTAAGACGGTATGGGCTGAGGTTTCACTGTTATGCTGATGATACCCAGCTCTACCTGTCTTTTGCCCCGACCAGGTTAGTGCTATCTAAGTACTGAACAGCTGCCTCATTGAAATCCAAGATTGGATGAGTACCAGTGGTTTAAAGTTGAACCCAGGAAAGACTGAGGTTTTGGTAGTGGACCCGGGTCATAGGGCAGAGGGGTTGAGGACTGAGCTCCCCTCCGGTTTAGTCCTGGGGGGCCCAGATTCTCAACTCTGAACGGGTGCATAACCTAAGGGTGGTGCTTGACGATGGTCTGACCCTTCATCATCAGATGTCGGCAGTCATTAAGCTGGCCTTTTAGCATCTTAGGAACATTGCTAGGATTAAGCACCTTGTTCTGTCTAGCGACCTACCTGTTTTGGTCCATGCCTTTGTGGCATCGTGCCTTGATTACTGCAACTCACTTTACTTAGGACTTCCTGGGGTTGATATCTGTCGCTTGCAGCTAGTGCAGAATGCGGCAGCATGTTTGTTGACTGGGGCATCTAGAAGAACTCACATTACCCCTGTGCTGCACGGTCTGTACTGGCTGCCTATTCAGTGCAGGATCACCTTTAAGGTAGGTCTATTGCCTTACAAAGCCCTACACGGACAGGGTCCTGATTACTTGAAAGAGCTCCTGGTCCCTTACACCCCTCTGCAACAGCTCCGCTCAGCTGATGAGGGGTTGCTCAAGCTTCCGATGGTAAGTTTAAAGTCATCTAGTGTGTGTGCTTTTGGTTTTGCGGCACCTACCCTCTGGAATTCTCTGCCACGTTAGCTTCGGGAGTGCAGGACGGTGCGGTGTTTTAAGCAGGCTCTTAAGACTTATTTGTGGGGGAAGCATACGCTGGACTTTCTTGATTTTATTGTGTCTATTGTATCTTGTTTTTATCTTGAATGTATAGCGCTTTGGTATATGAAAGGCGCTATAACAAATACATTTTATTATTATTGTTATTCCCCACAGATACGTGATACTAAGCTTAAATAATATTTATTATGAAATCAAGTCACTGTAGAAATGACGCGCTGAGAAGGCTCACTTACTAATAATCAAGACTGACTAAATAATCAGAAAAAATATTTAAATTTCTTTCATGACACATAGCTACAAACTTAGAGGAATGTCTTGAGTGCACAGCCTTGTTCATACATGGAACAGAAAAGCAACTAACAGAAGTAAGTATCAGACTACTAGTCCCACCTTACTAGCTATGGTGCACTCACACATGCTTAAGTGTCCAGGGCAGGACCCAAGCCTGGATTTCTCACAGGAAGATTTCTGATATTGGTTACACTTTAAGTGTCAGTTAATTACACCATATTTACAGTGTTTTGCATGCAACAATCATGTACCTACAGTGTAATTACCTTGTTGCATGTAACAAATGATTAGTTACCTTAAAACAGACACTTAAAGTGTAACCCTGATATTAAATGTAAATTATATTTATAATGAAATCAAGTCACTCCACTAATGCTGAGCTGACAAATCTCACACACTATAGTCAATCCTCGCTAAATTCTCAGAAACAAATTTAAATTTCTTCTTGGGCATACATAAACAAAATTAGAAATTATTATGTCTTGAGTTCACAGCTGTGCACGCACAAACAGAACAGACAAGCAGCTAACTGAAGTGATGGGAGTTAATCAGTTACACCCATACTTCCACCCTACCAGCTACGGTGCACTCACCCTTGCTTAAGAGGCTGTGAAGGGACCCAAGCCTCGGTTCCTAACAGAAGATGTGTGATATTAAATTTAAATTATATTTATAATGAAATCAAGTCAGTCAAGTCACTGCAGCAATGTTGGGATGACAAGTCTCATTTGCTATAGTCAAGTCTGACTAAATTCTCAGAATAAAAAATTTAATTTCTTCTTGGGCACACAGTCACAAACTTAGAAAAATGTCTTGAGTGCACAGCCTTGCATACAGAACAGAAAAACACTAACTGGAGTGGTAGAGTCAGCCGGCTAGTCCCATACTACCAGCCTACCAGCTACAGTACACGAGGGACCCAAGTCTGGGTTCCTCACAGGAAGATTTATGATATTAAATTTAAAGGAAAACAATGGTGACAGTCCCTACCTTCCCTGCTGCATCCCAAGTCCCCAATTAGCGTTTTAGCATACTTTTACATTTTTTTGCAGATGGCCCAGCCCAGAAGGTTCATAGAACAATACAGTGGGTAGGTGGGTCAACATCAGTACCATTGCAATAAACATGTTAACAGTAGAAACTGGGTCCCAGCAATTAATGATATGAGATCCATCTAGATAGTGGAAGGGAGGCTGGGCCTCAGTATTGACAGAATAAAGACAGTAGGTTGCTCAGTTCACCCAGACAGCAAGTTGGCAAAACCTCAGTAGAAGCAAGCATCAGTGCAGACAGGATATAGTCAATTAGCCATGCAAACAAATCATAATAAAATAACACCTGAACTGATAAAGAGTAGCGAAATCTTAACTAGAAATACTTAAACACTATCTAATATGAAATAATGAATTTTAAACTGGTCAGAAGTGTACAGAAGACTTCAGGTGACTGCTGTCTTCAGGTGGAAAAATAAATCTGATAGAGTGCAAGGGTGAGGATGATCATACAGTAGAGTTTGAATTTCATTCAAAATTCCATGATTTACACAAAAATTCTAAAGCTTTTGAGGCTGATTATTCTGGGAAAATGTTTGTACTTATTAAACTTAAGTGAGGGATTCCTGGGTTTTGAAATTAATGGAAACCCAGTTAAAGGAAAGGCTAGTGAAGTATCTTGAATCCAACCGGTTACAAGACTGAAGGCAGCATGGATTCACGGGTGGGAGGTAATATCAGACAAATCTGATTGATTTCTTCAAGTGGGTGACCAGGGAAATCAAGGAAAAGCAGTGTAACATAAAAACATAGAAATCTGTCAGCCGATAAGGACCCCTTGGCCCACCTAGTCTGCCCATTTTTCCCTGCCTATACCATCACCATAGACCCTACCTTATCTCTGGCTACCTCCCCTCCTGCTTCCCTGCCAAGATTCCCTTGTGCCTGTCCCATGCATGCTTGAAGCTCATCACTGTTTTTGCTCCGACTGCCTCTGCTGAAAAACTATTTCAGGCATCCACCACTCTTTCAGTCAAGAATGCATCTTCACATCCTTCCTACATCCCCCCTTCCAGCTTCATTGCATGCCCCCTTATTCTCATGCACCTTGTCTTCTGAAAAATTCTTCTCTCCTGTACCTTATTCATACCTGTGAGGTATTTATAGGTCCCTATCATGTCCCCCTCTCCATCCTCTTTTCCAGGGTGTACATATCGAAGTCCTTTAATCTCTCCTCATAGGGCTTCTGATGCAGCCCCTGCACTATTTTAGTTGCACTCCTCTGGCAGCCTCTACCCTGTCTATGTCCTTCCTGAGATGTGGTCTCCATAAATGGACACAGTACTCCAGGTGGAGTTTCACCAGTTATCTACACAGTGGTACAACCATGTTCCTCTTTCTGCTGGTGATACCCTTCCCAATGCACTCAGCATCCCGCTGGCTCCACCTACTGCCTTTTTGCACTGCCTCTCTGTCTTGAGGTCATCCGATATGAGTACTCCAAGGTCACTTTCGTGTTTTGTGACCATAAATATCTTTTCCCCCATTTTATACTCTGCCTCTGGGTTTTTGTGCCCTAGGTGCATGATTTTGCTCTTTTTTATATAGAAAGCTAGCTGCCATACATTTGGCCACTCCTCAAGTTTTATCAGGCCTCTGCTAATTATCTCCACCTCCTTTGGAGTGTCTATCCTATTTGCAGATTTTGATGCCATCTGCCCTCATAAGCTGCCCAGTTTACTTATGAGCCTCCTATGTGGTATGGTGTTGAACTATGTAAGGACATAGACAGGGTGGAGAAGGCTCAGAGGAGGGCAACAAAGATGGTACAGGGATTGATCACAAGTCCTATGAGAATAGGCTGAAGAACTAGAATATGTACTCCCTGGAAGAGAGGAGGGAGAGACAGGATATGATAGAGACATACAAGTACCTTACAGGGAGGAACAGGGTGCAGGAATACACTATTTTCCAGTGAAAAAGATGTTCCAGGACTAGAGAGCATGGGATGAAGTTGGAGGGAGGGTGATTCAGAAGAAATGTGAGGAAGAATTTCTTCACAGAAAGGGTGGTGGACAAGTGGAACACCCTGCCAGAGGAAGTGGTGGGGAGTGAAACAATCACAGGATTTAAGAATGCATGGGATAGACGTAAGGGAATCCTGGAGGTCAGGGGTTAGGGGCAACAGACTTCTAGAAAAATGTAAAAGGAACTTACAAGCTCAAATGGGCAGACTGGGTGGACCATAGGCCCTTATCTGCTGACAGTGTCTATGTATCTCTGTATCATACCTTCCCTTCCAGCTCTTTGGCAATGTCACTTATAAAGACATTAAAGAGGACTGGTCCCAGTACTGAGCCCTGAGGTACCCAACTGGTCACTCTTCCCTCCCCTGAGTGAGTGCCATTTACCACTACCCTCTGTCACCTAACTGTCAACCAATTTCATACTCAGTTTACCACCTTAGGACCTACCTCAGAACTGCCCAGTTTACTTATGAGCCTCCTATGTGGTACGGTGTTGAAGGTCTTGCTAAAGTCTAAGCAGGCCATGTCCACCGCCCCACCCTGATGTATTTCCCTGGTCAGCCAGTCTAAGAAATCAATCAGGTTCATCGGACATGATCTCCCCCAGTGAATCCATGCTGCGCTGGGTCTAGTAACCCATTGGATTCAAGATACTGTACAAGATTTTCATTTAAAAGCATCTCCTATAACTTCCCCACCACTGACATCAAATAGACTGGCCTATAGGTGCCGATCTTCTACCTGCTTCCACCTTTATGAAGTGGGACTTCACCTGTTCTCCATTCCTCTGGAACTACTCCTGTTTCCAAGGAGTTGTTGAATAGGGAAGTCAGAGATGCAGCCAATACCCACCTGAGCTCTCTCAGTAGCATTGGGTGCATCCTATCTGGCCCCATAGCTTTGTCAATTTTTTAGATTTTGCAAATCCTTTTAGGACTCTCCTCTGTGAATGGGCTTGAGTCTACCTCCTTCCCTCCCTCCAGTGTTCCTGCTGCTTTTATGCAGTCCATCAACCTTCCCTTCCACTGTGAAGACTGAACAGAATTATCTGTTCAAGATATCTGCTTTTTCCTGTTCCTGTTCTGCACAGTCTCTCCCATCTTTCTTAACCTCACAATCCCTCCCCTTGTCTTTCTCTTTTCATTTGTATACCTAAAAAAAGTCTTGTCCTTCATAGTTACCCGTTCAGCAATCCTTTGTTCAGTTTGTGCCACTGTGTCCCTCATCGCTTTCCCTGCTTACTTCTGCTTCTCCTGGTACACCTTCCTATCCTCTTCCTGCTGCATCTCTTTGTACCTCCTTACTGCTACCCTTTCAGCCTTAACCTTTGCAGCCACTTCCCCTGAGAACCATAATGGTCTCTTCTTTCCTCCTGTTTTTATTTATTTATTTGTTTATTTAGTTTTTGTTCATCGGATAAGTGCACTAGACAACAAATTGCCTATTTTCAGGCACGACCCGGGAGGTTACAGAAACGAGCTATACAACAACAGAACAGCAAACATACAATAGTAAAAAAAAAATACGTCAGTACTGTATACAGAACAAATTGTTTTGAAACATTACATACAAATTCAGGAGGAAATAGGTATTCAACATGAAAGTACAGGCATTGCAGTATATAGTCATAGTTGTTTTAGTAATACGCAGAAGTGTAATAGGAGATCATTATTCAACATGAAGCAACAGGCATGGTCAGAAAAACACAAATCTTTTTTTTTTTTTAGTATTTATTTATCCATCCTTGGCCGCCTGAGCTGCTCCCCCTTCGGGGGCATCCAACTGCCACCCGCCTCTGCTGCAGAAACCCAGACTCTGTGGCTTCCCCCCACAGCGGGGCTGCAGGGATCCCCGGCTCATAACTCCCCATGGAGCACGGATCAAGACGGGTGCCACGACGAAACTACGGACAGCCATCAAGCCACTTGCTTCAGGTGCCATTTTTTCATTTTTTTCTTGGCCCTTTTAGTGCATGCTCAGACAGTGCCCCCAGTCTCCACTTGGGGCCACTGCTGAGTGATGCATTCCCCGATCCCACCCCCAAAAAGGACAGCAGTCCTCCAGATGCTCAATCATCTCCACCCGCTGCCAACCCCTGGTGCCCCAAGTCCATTCCTGAACCTGGGTTACCAGCGTGGGTCAAGGTAAGGCACCAGCGCCTAAACCCTCTGCACCACCGGGCCGGCAGAAAAAACACAAATATTTGGTGAGGTAGCAGCGCTGGAGAACTAGTAAGTATAAGTACACAGAACAGTAGAATTTCTTGGGAGAACACTAATGAGCAAGTAAGACTCTAATGTGGATGTAAAGACAGGGAGCAAAGGCAATATTGAGAGGAATGTGGGGTTAGTTAACAGGTGCAGATGTCAGAGCTCTTTAGGAAATTACATAGTGCTTGCTTGAAACAGGAATTGGACTGTGAGGCTCTAATATGAAATGGGAGGGCATTCCAGACTCTGGGGGCAAAAGAGGTAAAGGCCTGTTCATCCATCTTTGTAGAATGTCTGGGTACAGCTAGGAGCGATTTGTCACTGGATCGAAGAGGGAAGATTTGTTCCGGGGAAGGAGCAGATTCATCAAGGCTGCAAGGGCAGCTGGTTTGGAGGATCTTTGTATGTTGTCCAACAGACAACCAAGCATGAGTAGACGGTAAGAGGGAGGAGATAGCCAGCCAAGCTTGGAATACAGTGAGCAGGGGGTGAGTCATTCTGGGAGTGGAGAGGGCAAAGCGACAAATGTTATTGTAAGAGATGTTCCATTTGTCCAGATTTGAGGTGCTAGTTAGATAGTAAGGTAAAAATTGGGAGTAGGATTCCTTGGGCTATTGTGAGTCTGGCTGCAGGAGTTAGAGTACACCGAATTTTGTAGGTCAGCCCCATTTTGATATTGACTGTCTTGCAGACATTTATATGTTGAGGGCAGGATCCAGGGTAATGCCAAGGTAACTGAAAGAGTTTGTGGAGGAAACAAGAGATCCATCAGAGCAGTGAATGGCAAGGTCCGTGGGACAGGACCTGCACTTTGGTGAGGACCCAAATAGCATTGATTGGGTTTTGCTGGTGTTTTGAATTAGGTTATTTTGATTTAGCCAAGACTGTAGTGAACCAAAATCAGCATTTAGCTGAGAGTTGATCTCAGCTATATTGTTTGAGCGTGTGCATAGTATCATGTCATCAGCATATAGGAGGGAGCTACAGTGAGATGGAGGTTTTGAAGCATCATGAATATAGAAAACAGTAGTGGGCTGAGGACTGAGCCTTGGGAACACCAATGTTTATTGTGGTGGGTGAGGAGATTGCCTGGTATACTTTGACAAGCCGTTTCCTGTTTGTTAGGCAGCTGGAAAACCATTTTAGAGCAGTGTCTGAAATGTCTAGAGAGGAGAGTTTGGATTCTAGCTTTGAGTGATCAATGAGATCAAATGCCTTGGTTAAATCAATAAAGATAGAACCAGTGAGTTTACCGTTATTCATTCCCAGTTTAATATAATTCGTGAGTTTGGTTAGTGCTGTGGTGGTGTTGTGGGATGGTCTGAAGCCATGCTGAGCACGGGATAGTAGGCAGTTTTTATTGGGGTGGTCTGTGACCTGGAGAGCAACAATTTTCTCCAGACATTTGCTGAGAGTGGGCAGGATAGCAATAGGGTGATAGTTTGTTAGACTCTTTGGGTCACCTTTTTCAAAAACAAGAAGTATTTTGGCTATTTCCCAATTCTCTGGGACTATACCTGAGGTTGGTGATAAATTTAACAGCTTTGTTATTTTGTTTGCTAGAGATGGAGCTGCAAATATTTAGCATCCTGGGTTCAAGTCTGTCAGGGCCAGTGCACCCACTAGAAGAGACTGAATAAAGAAGTTTTAGGGCTTCCCTTTGGGAGACAGCACGGAGGTAGAATGGGGGGAAGGACAGGTTTGGGAAAGATCATGCACTTGGGAGGGCAAAGAATGCTCATTAGAGCACGGTAGGTTGGCAAAGTGGTCATTAAAAGCATTTGCTATTGAGGATGTGTTATTAGAATGTACCCCATTTATTAAAATTTCTGATGGAGTTTGTTTCGAATCTAACCAGGAGCCCGTAAGGCCTATGATGTGGCTCCCACCTTTTCCACAGAGGTTTATTGCCTTCACTATGCTATCCCGTAATTTGGCCCACTTTCCTTCACCCTCTACTAGGTCATCTCTGATGCATTCACCCATTTTTTAAAAATCTGTCCTCCTGAAGTTCAGGACTTTTGTTCTTATGTGGTTTGCTTCTGCTGCCACCCTTATGTAGGACCACACTGTATAGTGATCGTTGGTACCCATCTGGCCTCCCATCTTGCCATCTGCAGTAATGTCCCTGTTTGTGAGCACTGTGGTGAGCTGCCCAGCTGCTAGTCCTTATTTGTAGATATAATTCTGTTGTATCTATGTTTTTTTATGTAATTATATGTATATGTACATGCCACAAAATGTCAGTGTTAATTCAAAAGGGGACCTAGAGAAAAGACTGGATTTAAAAAAAAAAGGTTTTGACCTTTTTTTGACCTGCAGACCCACTTGCTAGCCAGGAATCTGACAAGTTAATGTCAAAGGCTTTGGGGATAACTGATCAAAGCGGTATTTCCAATTGTTAACTAACCAATGGAAACAGAGGTGAATAAAGTGTTCCAGCGATAGCCCTTTTAACTTCAAAAAGCAGGATGCTGTGTTCCAAGGTATTGCCTTTGATGAGATGAAAGGAAAAAACATCCTTCTAACAATCCTGTGTGAGATTGTAATGTCAGGTGTCATAAATGTAGGCTGGGTGACATCACCAGGTGGTAGAACATTGTGTTGGGAAAGTGCAAGAGCGACACCCGGTGGCCTAAAATAGAAAGACCAGCCTCTAGCCACAGACTGGGATAGCCAACACTATAAATAGCCCAGATCAGGGCATTTACATACACATTTTCATGCTTGACACACACCAGAAGCAAAACTGCTGAGACCCAGTATGGCTGCCAAAGACTAAAGGAAACTGAAAACCTTCATCCACTATTTCTGGACTTCAATTTACTGCAGATATAAGGTAGACTTTTTAGCTAACAGTTTTAGTGCATTTCATTGTGTATTTTTTGATTTTTTTTTATGTATACTGTAACCCAAATTCGTGTATGTTCTTTTTAGTTGTAACTGTATTTATTTATTTTAGGAAAAACATTTATTTTTCTAAATAAATTCTGCCTATGTGAGATTTCTATATTTGTGTGTGACTGTAGAAGGTTTATTACTAATTTGTGACAACTGTTAATTGCTTAGAGGGGCCACCATAAGAAACCAAATTGAGAAAGGGGTCTGTAAGGGCTCTGGAAAGATAGGGAGAATATCAAAGTCTCAGGGACGAGTCTGCAGGGATTTTGAACCAGGTTGTTGCATGTCCTGTAGGAAGAAGGCCAAATCAGGCTTACATTGCTACCCCGAAGAGAGTGTGATGCCTGGGTCTTCTTCCTTAGTGTAATAGCCAAGGAAAGGATTCATATTTGGCCACAAGACTCAAAATTGGTATTGTACCCTTATCCAGAGCTAGAGGGACATGCTGGATCCTCATGGCAGAGGTGCAGTCATGACCTCAGTGAGCATTCAAAAAAGACGAAGTGGGTGGGGATCAAGCCCACTGAGTTCACAGTGCCCACCCTTTGGTGCAATCCATGACAAGCACCAGGTCCAGTATTGCCCTATCATGAGTGGGCTCCATGACTAGTTTCCTGAGACCCCCCCCACCGCAGTGAATCCAGGATGTACCTGTTTCTAACTGAGGGCATTGCTGGGAGGCTTCAGTCTACATCTGGCAGATTGAAGTCCCCAGCACCAGCACTTCCCCTTTTTCTGCCATTGTGCTGATGGCTTCCCCCAGTGCCTTATCCAGTTGCTCCTCCTGTGTTGGAGGCCTGCATATTACTCCAGTACAAATAGTGACTCCATCTCCCATCTCCAGGGCAACCCACAGTACCTCTAACTCCTCCTTCCCCTGGCCTCCTTGCATTTCCATTGTTTTGCTACCCTCCCTTATATACAGCACACAACCACCCCCCCATTCTCCTCCTCCCAACACTATCCTATACTATCGTTCCTGAACTGAATGTAGCCTGGTATGGCCATGTCCCTATCTTGGCTACCTATGCACCACGACTCAGTAATGGTCACAATAACCAGGTCCACCTCTGCCATGGTGGCCTCTAGATCTGGAATTTTATTTCCAAGACTCCTTGCATTTGCACACATTCCCCTCCAAACCTTGCTCACACTCTGTCTGCAACCCCCCTTCCTCCCCTTGTACCCCCCTCATTTCCCTCCTCCCTTTTTGCAACTTTTGTTCCCATCCCTCTTGTCTTCTATTACACTGCTGTTCCCATTAACATGCTCCCTAGGGGATACTCCTTCCCCTAGGTCCTCCCTCCCTTCCTACTGCTTCAGCCTGTGGGGGCAGTTTATTCCTCTCTTTGTCTTTCTGCCAACCTCAGCTAGTTTAAATGTTCATCAAAGAACATTTAAACTGTCCAGGGAGGAATTAGTCAATCAATCAATCAGTCAATCAATCAAAATCTTTATTTGACCAGGTAAACATCATTGAGCAAAGCTCATTTGCGAGATGGACCTGGACAGGATACAAGAACATTACACAGCACATTGAACACAATAAAATCACACAAAATTTAAGTAACTAACTAACTAACATAGTCAGGACTAAATATAATACACAGGGTAATGACAGTGGCAGTGCATGAGTACTATATACACACATGAGCAGATAAATACAGGTTATAGTCAAGATTGGACACTATGGTGTGGTGAAGGCAGAAGAACAAACACAAGTGAGAGGGGGCAACAAGAGAAGTTAGGAAGCTGATAAGAAAAGGAAGGGAGTTGTGAAGGCTAAAAAGGTTCCTCTCTCAGACAGATGTAGGCTGTCACCTCTGTATAGGCCCATGTCCCTCCAGGTTGGTCCCCAGTCCCCAGTGTAGCTTAACTCCTATTCTCTGCACCATTCCTTCAACCATGAGTTGAAGCTCCTGGTGTGGAGTACCCTATCCTCATGATTGTAGACAGACAGCACCTCAGTGAAAGCCACCATGCATACTACTTGCCTTAGACCCCTCCCCAGTTCCCTGAAATCACCCTGCACAATTCCAGCCAGGGTATATATATATGTACATAGTGGCCCCATACCTTGCTAGGTCATTAGTCCCCTGATAGACACTGACATCCAGCTCCCCATTGCCCGATCACCTTAGCAATCCTTAGGATCTGTTGCACATCCCTACGATCCATAGCACCAGGGTGGCACCTTACCTCCCTCTCTCCTCCCCTTCCCATTCCAGAATCTACCCCTAACAATCGAGTCCCCTATCCGAAGCTGCTTCCTCTGCTGCTGCCATCCTCTCCCCAACAGAGGATGCCCACGTTCTCCCTTGCCACTACTATAGATGCCTCCTCTCAGCAGTCCCAACTCAACAGAATGGCAAAGGAATTCTTTAGTGGCACAGGGTGAGGAATGTGCTCCTGACCTGCCAACCCTGCCCTTCTGGAGCCCGCCACAGTTCAGATGGCTCTCCTTCTCCTAGGTAACCTCTGGGAGAATGGTGGTAGACTCAGTGACCCCTGGCTGAAGGAAGAGGTCCTCTGGATCCTAGCCAGCTTGGCATGGAGACAAGCAGCCTCCTCTCTCAACCCAGAAAGGTGCATGCAGATGGGGCAGCACCTCAGTCTCCAGAAAGTCTTGCTGAAAACTGCAGCACCTCATCCATTGCACTACACCACCCCCATAATTGCCTTTTTGTTTTGTTGTCCACTACTGCTGACTGTACCTTTCCCCTACTGCCTTCTTTCTGTTGCTTAGTCCCTCCCATTTACACCTTTTATTGGTGTTTACCTTGACATCCTACCCTACGTAGGGAGTTTCTTGCTTTCTCCTTTTTTCCCCTTGCTTTCTCCCTTACTCACTTTTGTATATCACCCCTTGTACCTTTCTGCCTGCTTGCTAGTTAACCTTCCCCTTTCTGCCCTTCATTAATAGTTTCTGTACCGTACCCTAGATATGTTTTCCCTATTCCCAACAACAGGCACTAACTACTTGTAAGGACTGTTACTTCCCTGCAGCTGCTACTTACATTCCCCCCAGTAACTTCCTGCACAGAAAACAGCACGCTAACAGGTACTATACCTTATCTTACCAGACTGGCAGAGCCCCCTGCATGCCTGCAGATGCCTGCCAATGCCAGTACAATCCTGTTCAACTCCTGCACCTTACACACGTTGGGACATGAGCGTGCTGGGACACTCTAGGTGGATGGGATTTTATACTTCCCTGAGGGACTTCCTGCTTCCTTCTGATAGGTCACTGATCCTCTTGTGACCTTCCTCTCAGCCTCTGACATGAACATCTTGCCCTTCTGTGTTAAGAAAAAGCTGAAACACTGTGGTTCTCAAAAGAGGTGGTTGAAAAGGTAAAAGCTAAAAGGGTAGCATTCAGAAGGTATAAGGAGATGCAGAGGGGGAGGATAGGGAGGTGTATCAGGGAAATGGAAGCAGGGAAAGCAGTAAGGAGTGCAAAGGTGAAAACTGAAGAGAGAATGGCTCAGGAGGTAATGAAAGGGGGCAAAACATTTTTTAGGTATGTAAGTGAAAAGAGGAAGACCAGGGGTGGGATTGCAAGGTAAAAAGGAAAGGGGAGGGACGAAAGCAGACATCATGAACAAATATTTTCACAGAGGGACAAGAAGGAGAGGGGCCACAAAAACGTAACAGAAACTTTGAAGGGAGGGAGGGAGGTGGACACTAGTCTTTTTTTGGAGGACAGAGTCCTGAAGGGACTTGCTAAGCTGAAAGTGGATAAAGCAGTGGGGCCAGATGGGGTGCATCCAAGGCATCCAAGGATATTTAGGGAGCTCAGGGAAATACTGGCTGTACCGCTGATGGTTCTATTTAACAGATCACTGGAAACAGGAGTGGTTCTGGAGGACTGGAGAAGGGTGGATGTAGTCCTACTACACAAAAGTGATAGCAGAGAGGAGGCTGGCAATTATGGGCCAGTTAGCATGACATTGGTAGTGGGAAAGTAAATGGAATCCCTTCTGAAGGAAAGGATTGTGGAATATCTTGAATCCAATGGGTTACAAGACCCAAGACAGCATGGTTTCACAGGCGGGAGGTCATGTCAAACAAATCTGATAGATTTCATTGACTAGGCAACAAAGGATATAGATCCGGGTGGAGCAGTAGACATGATCTACCTAGATTTCAGTAAGGCTTTCAGCACCGTTTCACATAGGAGACTGATAAGGAAATTGGACAGTATAGGGATAGGATCCAAAGTGGTAAACTGGGTGAAAACCTGGTTAATGGATAGGCAACAGAGGGTGGTGGTAAATGGCACTCACTCAAATGAGAGAAGAGTGGATAGCGGGGTACCCCAGGGCTCAATGCTGGGGCCGGTCCTTTTTACTGTCTTCATAAGTGACACTGCAGAAGGAATGGAAGAGAAGGTATGCCTTTTTGCAGATGACACCAACATCTGCAATAGGGTGCATATTCAGAAGAGGGGTGGAGAGAATGAGTAGGGACCTGCGAGAACTCAAGGAGTAGTCGAGGGCACAGTAGCTGGTTACAGTGCCAAAAGGATCGAAATCCTGCACCTGGGGCATAGGAACCCAGGAGCTGAGTACAGGATGGGGGAGACTTACAGTCACCAAGCAGGAAAGAGACCTTGGGGTTACCATATCTGATGACCTCAAATTGGCAGGGCAGTGTGACAAGTCAGTGGGCAGGGCCAGTGGGATGCTGGGGTGCATAGAGAGATGTGTCACCAGCAGGAAAAGGAAGGTGATGTTACCACTCCACTGTACTGGTCACTGGTGAGACCCCACCTGGAATACTGTGTCCAGGAGGTCGCATCTCAGAAAAGACATAGACAGAGAGGAGGTAGTCCAGGGGAGGACAACTAAAATGGTGCAGGCATTACATTAACAGGCCTATGAACAGAGACTGAGGAATCTCAACATATACATCTTAGAAGTGAAGAGGGAGGGGGAATATGACAGAGACCTGCAGGTACGTCTTGAGGGTGAACAGAGTGCAGGAGGGGAGTCACTTTCAAATGAGGAAGGGTACCAGCACAGAGGGCATGCAATGAAGCTGGAAGGGTAGATTAAAAGGGATATCAGGAGGTACTACTTCACTGAAAGAGTGGTGGACACCTAGAACAGTCTGCCACTAAAGGTGGTGGGAGCAAAAAAAAAGTGGGGGGTTTCATACATGCATGGGATCAGCATAAGAAAATATTGATAAATAGGCAGTGAGGGGAGAATTGATAGAGACCAGGTAAGGTCTGCGGAGACAGAATAGGCAGAGAAAATCTGGGCGGACTGGGTTGGCCAAGTGGTCCTTTTCTGCCAACAATTTCTATGTTACCATGTGACAGGGTCTGTCCCTGCCACTGAGACTTGGGACCATTTCCTTCTCTTTAAAATTCTGGTTGCAACCACTTTGTTTCCCTTCTTTTCACTGTCCCTATTCTTCTGTATGGATTCAGGCCACCTTCTTACAAAAACCCCTTCTTTCCCCTTTCTTATCCCTGCTGATTAATTCCTCTAAATTTCCAGGTCCCTTGTCTGTTAAAATCCCTTGAGCTTCCTGGGAGCAATAGTTGTGTAGATATAAAGAATTTTGGTAATAAAATCTTCACAATATTCTACCTTGTAAGAATTATTAAATAAAAAAGTATCCTGTATAGTTTGGAGTCTGCTTGTAGCAAATACACCTGCTCTTGACAAAAGAAAAGCCGTTATGTGGTTGAAAAAAACCCTCATTAGTGTTTCTGGCTGGAGTTGCAAAGCAAGCGCTTGTATAGCACTAGCGTGACTGCTCGCATGACTGCTCACACATTTGTGAAGCCCTCGCAATCGTGCACACCCTCGCGCAGCGCTCATTTTTGTAAAATTTTAAAATGATCTTCTTTGGACAGAAAAGAGTCTCTACTAAAGAGACTAAGCTCTGTAGCTGTTTTTTTTTCAAGTAAAAAGCTCTCCAAAGAGACAGGAGAGCCCCTTTAAGTCCAGCAGTGGAAAATGAAAGTGCCAGCCGTCAGCTTTGTTAATTTCATCTGACGGCTTGACTCTGTGCCCTGAAAACTACTCGTTTTACTCCTTTTTGTTAAGGAGAGGGATTTGTTTGAAGTATTCTTGATTTATTTTAATTTTTTCCCCTAACAATAAGAAAGGTGGTTCTGTTTTGGGAGATGCAGGACAGGACTAAACATATATAAGCTTCCTTAAAAGTCTGGAAGTTACCAGACTACAGGTAAAGCAAAGCTTGCCCCTGTCCTGAGAGCACCTGGAAATGGAGACCCAAATGCAGTCTTTATTCATTGTAAATGTCTCTTTATGACTGTAGACCTAAAAATAGCTTTTGTACAAAAATTCACATCAGAAGGTGTTAGGGAAAGATATCCAAATAAGGAGTTTACCTGAATTCTGTTTTGGGCTGCTCCTGGAAAGGAAAAGGGAAGGTCTGCTTGCTAGCAGTCCCTTCAGCATAATGGGAGCCACTATAAGGGATCAGCAGCCCCTAGTGGCTCATATTTAGAGGGACAAACTGTCATTCAATTGTTAGAAACCTGATTGTTGTTTCAAAATCTCTTAAAAAGAGTTTATGTTGTATAGGAATCAAGTAGGAATTTTGTACATTTGTATAAAAGAAAGTTATGCCAATTATTATTATTTTTGGAGGTTACTAAACAAATTTTCTTTGACAAAGGAACACTGGGTCACCTGAGCAAGGATATAAATCCTACCTCTCCCAGTTGTTAGGCAGATAGAGTCAGTTCAATCCTGACCTAGCTGGAGGGACGTTCCAGTCTGTGAATGAAGAAAAGTCTTTGGAATTACCATTGAATTGTTTATTATTTTGTTTCTTTTGTTTTCTGTATTTATTTTTACTTTTTGGTGCTGAAGATTGTTTGTGAAGTAATAAACATCCCACCAAGCAAACAGTGGGTTGCACCTGAATTGCTGCTTCTGAGTACATTATTGTCTGCCTGTAGACCCACCCTATAACATACCATGTTTCTGTATGTACTTAGTGGGCGATCAGGGTGTGGGGGGAACAGTAGATAACCAGGGAGAGGATAGCTATATATATGTACATAGAAGACAATCAGGGTGTGGAGGGAACAACAGACCATCAGGGAGGAGATATATATGTACATAATGGGTGATCGGGAGGTGTGCACACCAGTGCGTTGGCTTAAGGGCATGGTTTTGGTAAAATTAAACACTGCTGTGACAGAGGCTGCTGAAAACTCTGAATATACCGCTGCACCCAGTATGCATAGGGATCCCTCATTCGCAGTGGCACAGTGCTATACTCAGCACAGTCACGCTATTGGGTTGGCACGGTGCAGCAGAGGGCTATGAATGTGGCCCCCGTCAGCCAGCGATATTTATGATTAGTATGGTACTAACTATTTGGATATGGGAGCTATGGTCACTGCCCCTGTCCTGTGTAACCATCTCCCCATGGAAGTTTGGCTCTCCCTCATAGACCATCTTTAAAAAGAGAATGCGTGCACATCTGAAAATGCTGGCTTTTTCTGAATATGGGTGACTGTAATGTATTCATCCCTTAGCCACTGTTTTGCACTTTATCAATGTCATTTCAAATAACCTTCGACTGTACTTCAGTATCCAGATGATTGTTTTTCATGTTTGCATTGATTGTCCCCATCCCATTCTGTATATTTCAATGGACTGCAGTGCTCTAATACTTGGACTGGCACTATCTATATAAAGTTACTTACTGCTACTACAGCTAAGGTAGTTTCAGCTGAATCCATTCATGGCTTTAAACCAGGTCCAGATATGTAATTAAAGGAAAAAGGAACAATGAGTTGTGTTTACTGAGTTGGTAGAGGAAGAACATGGTAGATCAAAGATCTGGGTTCAGTTCTACTTCTAAATGTTTATATGGCTTCTCCTTGGGCTGTTTGTTTTATTTCTTATGCTTTGAAGGTCAGATAAAAGTGGGTCCCACCGGGCAGTCAGTGGGTGTGGGGGTTGCATGAGGTTAGCTGGGTTTTGATATCCAAATTCAAGATTAGCCAGTCCACACTAATTCAGTAGGTATCTCTTCTCTACAATTAGGATAAGTATGAAGTATGATTATGTGAAATTTGCAGCTGTCACATCCTGAAACTTCCTTAGTGCAGGCTGCTTTAATAGTGCAGGGTGGGTTGGCAGGGGTGATGGCCACAGCAGCATGCTGTACTTCCGTGCTGGTGAACAGGGATTAAGAACTATCTAAGGTGATGCCATCACATGGCAGACAACTAGGAGGAATGCTACTTATGGCAGCATGTCACAGCCTGGAGTGAGTTGGTGGTGAGTTCTGCCAGTGCAGTGACCCCTGATGGTAGGTTACCACTGTTTGTTATCCAGTAGATTACCCCTCAATCAGACTAAAACAGTGCCCATGATGTTTGGATCCAGAAAGTGCTTGGCAAGTGGTCCTTTCCTGGGTATAAATACTCCAGATGGTGGGACACTAAACTCTGTAGCTGAGTATGAATGCCTTGGCATTCAGTTTGACCTGTCCCTAGATTTCACCACTCATTTTCGGGCTTTGGTGCCCAAATCATTCAGAAAGCTTGGAGCCTTATACGGGGTGGGTGACTGCCTCTCCCAAAGCCTGAAGAAGTCCTTAGTCGAACACCTGGCTCTCCTAGTAGTTGACTGGTGATGTGTTCTATGGTTCTGTTTCCCAATGCCACCTATTGAAGCTGGAGTTGCTACTGAATGCCCTCGTTAGGTTCATTCTCCACCCTGGCCTGCTTTATGGGCACCTAAACTGGCCTTCTCTGAGTGATAGACATACTCACCACCTTGCCTTATATGGTTTTAAGCTTTTGCCAAATAAACTTCCAAGCTGCCTGGGGTCCCTACCTACCCCATCGACCCCCCAGCCACAACCTTTAGTCTAGCATGGGTAACAGATGTATTGTTCCTAGGTATAAACTTAACTTGGGGCAATCAACTTTCAGTTACAAGCTCCCCCAGTTGTGTCCAGTATTGCCTCATCTGCACTATACCTCATAAATTTAATTACTTCATTCTGTGACTGTACTTGACCATGAGCTGTTCTATTTCCCTTGGTCCTCTATGGATTTGTTTGCAGACTGCTGACGTTATATGCACATTGCTCAATCTAATGTAAATTGCCCTATGTTGCCTGTACATACCACATCCTGAAGTTATGTAATTTGTACATACATATATATATATATATATATATATATATATATATACAGTCAAAGCCGTACTCAATACTTATGACAAAGCTTATTACTAAGCTGCTAAGGATGACATAACTCTGGTATTGTTTGCATCCATCCTACCTGTACCAGCTTGTTTGTATCTATGTCTTAATTTACTGTTATACTTATGTGTTGTACTGCTATACTGTGTATTTTGGTTTGTCTTACTGTGACAAGGTACTTTTGTAAATGAGCCTATGGCTCAAAGGTTTTCCAAACTGCTGTTTAAATAAAATAAAAATAAAATATATATATATATATATATATATATATATATATATATATATGATACTGATGGATGGTGTGCTATGGCAAATATTGTCACTCCAGCAGAGTGAGCTCTGGATATCTCACGAGTGCTGAAGGCACGAGTGAGATATCCAGAGATCACGATGCAGGAGTGACAATATTTGCCATAGCACACGATCTGACCATCATGTATTCGATATATACAATAGGGCAAAGAGTTTTAGAAGTTTTGTTATGCTGTCTTGTGTTCTGTTCCTGTTTATGCATTTGCTCATTCTGTGTGTGAGCTTTTCTGAATAGGCTGGCAGTGTTATAAACTCTGGGAGACACATGAGTGTGTTTTGCAATGCTAAATGAGTTAGTTTTAGGTAGGAGTGAGAAACATACTTTTGTGAGTATGTATTGTTTAGAAGTCTGGCTGTAGTGAAGCTGACAGCATCACAGTAGTTGTAATGAGCTGAGAGGCAGAGTGTCAGAACAGCTGATACTGTTTTCAGTGGTAATTAAGTTAGCAGCAGGCAGAGTGCAGAGTGTTCTGTGAAATTGTGCTCTTTAGGATTCTGGCTGCAGTCAAGCTAAAAATATCACAGTAATTGTAATGGGTGAGAATCAGAGTTTGAGGAACAAGTGAGAGTGTGTTTCAGTGGTAGCTGAGTTAGCTGCAGGCAGTAGTTTAGACTTCTGTGAAGCTGTGCTGTTTAGAATTCTGGCTGCAGTCAAACTGATAGTATCACAGTAATGAGCTGGAAATGGGGGGGATATATGTGTTTTGTAATGCTCACTGAGTTAGCTGTAGGCAGCAGTGAGACCTCTCAGGTAGTTCTGCATTTGTGTCTATAGTAACAACACAGGTGTTTCTTGCATGCTGAGGGGAAAGCTGCCTAGAGTGATGACCTTTTGTGACCTGTGTGTGTAAATGGCTGATATCATCACAGTAGAGCAGAGGGTAAAAATATCACACTGCAGTGGATGATACACTGTTTTATCTCACTCATTTACCACTCACCCCTATTGTGTGTGTGTGTGTGTATATATATATATATATATATATATATATATATATATATATATATCTATATATATATATATATATATAGATATATATATATATATATAATGTGCTATACTTCATTATCTCCTCTCTCTCATCTCCTCCATCCCCCAGGTCATGTCTGTAAATGAGATGATCCTTGCACCGCTGTGTTTTACCCTATGAAATAATTTCAAATAAATAAATGAATCTTCATTTAATTTCATTTATTTAAGGTTATAACTATTGAGCATAGCTCATTTACAATGGTGTCCCGTGACAGCAATGCATGCAATACAGACAGCGTACATACAAAATAGAGAATCTAAGTTACACACATAATTTAGCAAATAATCAAAACCCCATTGTGCAAAGCAAGAACAAACATCCTGAGCCGACATATAATGCAAAAACAGTTTCAAAGTTGCAACAGATGGAGGTTTGGTGTCCAATAATCTAAAGTCAGATGAAAGTTGATTTCTTAAAGTAGGCACAAACTGGCTAAAAAAGTGCATAGACCTTTTAGTATTTGTTCTTGGAAGCATTATTTCCCATAAACAAGAGTTCCTCAGGGAAGGTTCAATTCTCCTCTGGGACAACCTTTTACTTAAGTAGTCAGATACCAGACCCGTGACACTTTTGTAAGCTAACAAATACTTATGAAGCTTCTGTCTGTTGGGCAGGGAAACTCAGCCCAACCTGGAAAAAACAAATCTTGCTCCTTCCATCAGGGGGCTAAAGCACACGTGCGAGCTGGCAATTGGATCCGGGCACTACCATAGGTGGTAGGAGGGTTGAGGTGCAGTTAGAGGGAAAGCAAACGTTGCTCTCTTGATAACAGTTGTCACTCTCGGGCTCCACTATAGGGGACACCCTCCAGTGGGGCAGTGGGGGGCATGGATGGAGCTGGGAGGTCATCTGAGTCATTGCACTCTGACCTGAGGATTGGAGAATGCAGTGTAGGACAGAATGCTAGAGGAAACAGATGAGCATGCAGGGTACAGCGCTGTTTATTTCTTTCTTTATTTGTTTATTTATTTATTAATTCATTAATTTATTCCTTTATACATGTATGTATTTATTTATTCATTGAGTGATTAATTTAAAACATGATTTACCAGATAAACACATATTAGTCCAGGAGGCTCATTTCCAGTTGTGACCCGGGGGGGGCACAGAGGAGCATTAAGAGGTAGCAAGCTAGAGGAAACACAATATCAGTAAGCTTGCAGCAGCTAGGAGAGCCTCCTGCCATGTTGGCGATATGGGTTTGCTCTCCGAGCTCGAATTGCTGTTGTTGGCTGGGAGGAAGCTTTGCAATTGGCTGCTTGGATGTCCCAGTCTCCAGAGTTAGAGAAAGACCTGTTTGCCATCTCTGACACTGACCCCTTGTACCCTCCCCAGGGAACAGCGTAAGTGTGGTGCTGTATAGAAAGGCATGCACCAAATAGGTGATTTGATACCTTTTATTGGACCAACAGAGGTTTACAGAATATCCTTAAGCTTTTGAACTTACAAAGTTCTTCCTCAGAAGGAAATGACAGTCTTCTTAAAAGAACTCTATTTTAAATACCCAGAACATTGGGCCCTGTGCACCAATGGAGTGGAGTAGCTATGCACGTGTATTTGGGCCATGTAGACACTCTGCACCCATTGCTCCCTCCCCCATGTGGGATGCACAAATGGGGGGTGCTCAGACAGGACACACCCAATCCCCCAGGTCTGTGGTCCACACTGCGCAGAGGGCATGCCAGCACTACATGCCATGCACAAAGGTGCATAGTACTGGCCATGGGGGTGCATAGAGGGCACAGGGTATGTCAGGGACAACCCTGCTGTAAACCCCCTTCGCACCCCATGCACACCTGGGAGATGCCGCAGGACAGGGAGAACAGCTCATCGACCCTCCGGGGCCACAGCAAATGGCTGCCCGGTGCCACCCACTCCAGCACACAGTGGTGTGAGTGTCCACCCCCAATCCAAATCTCTCACAGGGGCACCAGCACATGGATGCTGCCCCCCTAATGGCACCGCATGTCCACCCCCTACCAGCAGTACTGTTCCACCACCCTACATCCCCCCATCCCTCTGCACTACTTCAGGGCCATCGGAGGGCTGGTGGCATTGCCCTCCTCCCACCTGCCACAGCCACCAGCCATCAGACATCCGTGGTGCGCACTGCCAAAGTGTAAGGGATCCACTGTTGGACTCATGCTGGGCATCCAATTGGATGCCCAGCTGGGTCCGCAACTCCACTCATGCCCGCCCTATGTGGACCTGTGCACCAGGGGGTGGGACCACGAACAGGTGGCCAGCAGTCATGAATGCCACCAGTGTGCACCTGTCCGCAGGTTCGGAGCTCCGCGGGTGGGTAACGCGCTTCTGGCACATATTACCCACCCATTGGTGCATGGGGCCAATATTAAAAAGGAAAAAAAACATTTTACACATGAACGTGACAGATTAGGGGAGTGATTAGATAAGAAACACAACTGAAAAGAGATAAGAAAGCATCCTTGAAACTATAGTTGTCTGTAGTTCAAATGTCACAGAATGGAATGTTATGTAGTTGTAGAAGGTCTATAAATTAACTAATGTTAAATGTCTTACTAAAGATAAGTTGGAGAGAGTGTTTGTGTGTGTGTGTGTGTGTGTATACGCATGCACACATGTGTGTGTGCCCGATTTTTTCCGCAATTCTGTGGCTGCAGAAATTGCAGTGGAAATTAATCTAAACTGAGGGAAAAAAGCAGAATATTATTCCGTGGTTTCCATGACCCATGGAATATTATTCCGCAGTTTATACTGAAGAGTCAGTATTTAGCCAGCCATCTGGTGCAGCAGTACTGCTACTGTTTGTGACACTGATGATCCCAGGCTCAGGAACGAGCCTGGGAAGTTGGAGGGCCTGCTGGGGGAGGAAGATCGAGCATCCTATGGACTGCTCTCCTCCTCTGGTGGGGAGGGTGGCAAAGGAGCCACTGTTCGGATAACCCCTCGTGGTAGCCTGGGGTACGGCAGCTGAGACAGACTACATTTGGGAGACATGTCAAACTTTCAGTGTGCCAACCCAACGTCACTGCATGACATGTCTCCTGGGGAGAAAATGGGAAAATGGAGGTTCCTCCACTACACGATGCTGTCTGCCCCCAGGCTGCAGACCCTGCACCACTGACTGGGCTCTTGCTCCCGTTCTACCATTCAGTCTCTATTGGGGGAAAGGGCCTCTCCTGGCAGCCCCATCTTGGGGGGGAGAAAGCGCTGGGGGATTGGGAGTGAGGTACTGTAAGTCCTGGGGTGTGTGGCTGGGCTGAGCATGTGTAGAGCAGACAGATGGGGGCTGGTGGATGAATAGATAAATCATAATAAACTGTAAAAAAATGAAGAGTCAGTATAAACTGCGACTAAAACAAATCTGCAGTTTACATCAACTCTGACCAAGGAAAATTATTCCTTGGATCGTATAAGCTGCAGTTATTCCATGGATCATAGAAACCCTGAAAAACTATTCCACAGTTTATATTAAATTCTGCCAAATGCTTTTTCAAATTCTGTGGAATTTAAAAACAAAAATCTGAAAAGCATTTTGGAACAACCCCTGCAATCAGTTTGTCTGCTAGGGCTTTACCTTAAAAACTAAAACAGGTAAATCCCCTTCCATCAGCCCCGCCACCCTCCCTTCTCCACCCCGAGAACCTCCTTGAGTCCCTTTATTTGAAGCAGAAATATTTTTTTCAGCTCCTACACTGTGCAGAGATCCTCATCCTTCGAATTTCACCGCCAGGCCCAAATTCTGGTTTCCTGTCCCAGACATGCTTTGAGTACAGCCATACAAAGCAGTACTGGAATGAAAAACTGGCATTTTGGCCTAGTGGTAAAACTAGAAGGATGAGGATTGCTGTGCAGTGTGGTTGCCACTAAAAATATTGCTTATTCAAATTTGGTGGCCCTGGGGTTTCTCAGGCTGCCGGGTGATGGGACATACATAGATGGGGTGGATTTTTTACTTTCTAATGCCAAGAACTCAGGAGTTAATTGACAACCTTCTCTGGTTTGTAGGTCCCAGCCCAAAAGCTAATATTTTCCACCTGTCTGGGTGCTTGGGGTGGGGCACTGCCAGTTGCTACCAAAACCCCCAACTTCTACCGCAGAATATCTGCAGAAATAGGAAACTAATGCCGCAGAAGTTCTGCGGCAACAGGGGGACTTGCCGCAGAATTTAGACCCAAATTGCCACAGAAAAATCAGGGCCTTGGGTATAAATTTGCTCCTCACAATCAGGTTGGATAAATTAGGTGGTGGTTTGAAAGACAGTAGAGGTAGTTCTTGGAAGATACAGTTCAAGGTGTCATCCTCACATTGGTTGAAGATCCTTAATGATTTGACATAGGGGCTCCAGATCAGGGTTGTATGACAACCAAGGGTATCCGGTTGGTGGTGATCTTTTCTATTGTAGTAGTTGTTCTCCTGGTATACGTGTCACATGTTCCACCACTCTTTCAATTTCTCTAGAGGAACATGCCTGCCCAATAAATGTTTTTTTCAGTGTGGCCAGGTGTTTCTCTCTGTCCTTTTCACTTGAACAGATACTGTGGTATTGAAGCGTTTGACTGTACATTACAGATTTTTTAGTGGTCTTGGTTAGTATAGAAAGAGAGGCATTGACTTATTTTGCCTCAGTATGCCAAGATGAACCCATTTTCAGAGCCTTGCTGTCTGTTCTGGGGGGGCGCTAGCAATAGGATGATGGTTCTGGCACTTGGGGGCCATGCCACTTCCTGACCACACTGGAGTATACTTCTGAGGTGGCGGGTAATACCTGTCAATGCCCCACTATGAGGGATGATCCATGGAGGACACTTGTCAGAAGTAAATGGTTGATGGGAGGTCACCAGCTGGACCAGACAGAGCCAACAGAGCAAGTAAGTAAAACCCTATATGCTGACAAGTTTTGTGGACCAGTTGAGGTTGGACAGTGCTGCTGCATACCCCTGCCCACAGCAGCAGTTACCCCTTGTGATGAGTCTGAGAGCTTCCTCCCTTGTGAGGGGAAGGCACATATACTAAGATACTCTTGGGCCAGGATTCTATAGGCTCTGCGTGGCACCAGGAGAGGAAGAGGATCAAAGGTCACCCAGAACTCAAAAGTGACGTGTACAGTACTAGACGTACAGGTGAAACATTCCTCTCAGCCATCTGTATGATGGCATGACTAATATTTTTGGGCACTGAGTGACCAACCTGAGTCCCAAGCAGATCCTGATGAACCAAAGGGGGGTTGATGAGGGCCCACCCCAAACCTGAGAGCCTACGTTAGGGGCAAGCCTTACAGGAGCAGTTAGCATACTGGCCAGGGTAGGGCTGCAAGGTTGCTTGTGACAGCCTGAGTGCTGGGTGGCTAAGGGCCAAAACTACTAGGTAAATAAAAAAAGCCTGCATGCTAAGGATGCACAGACCATCTAGGGATGGCATTCTGTGCTTCCAGGAAGGCACTCCAGGTTTGGGAATGGGTCCAGATTTCTGCGGCCCCAAACCTACAACCCTGGCCATGGGAGGGAGGTGCCACAGTTATACTATGGGAGTGGCCCCTGTGGAGGGCCAAAGGAAGTAGTTATTTATTTATTTATTTTGTAACTGGGTAAGTGAGCTGATCCAAAGGACCAATTTCGTCACAACCCAGGCCACAAAGTGGCACAAAGTGACACCAGACAGATTTTGCACGGAACATGGCCAAGCAGCAATACGAGTACATATAAAATAATTTCAGCAGAACGGTCATGATACAGCAAAGAGCCATTTGGGTGTTGCATACAGCAAAATAAAAGGAACAGAAAGGCAGATCTTGATAACAATTTGGTAGTACTAGCTATGTAGAGCAAACATAATTTACAAACAGCAGTTATATAACTAGAACTGAGCTGCAGTTTCAAGCAAAACTTAGTATGTCTTGGTTTAACTTAATATAGGTGCCCCACAGAAAGATAAATTAAATCAAAGACACAGCAGTCTTGCTGCATAGGCTGGCCTGAAACTACCAGCAGAACACGCATGAGTGCAGCCAGGACTAGGAAAAGAGGGATGTGACCCGATCAGAGAGTGGATCAGGGATGGAGGCAGAGCAGCAGCAGGAGTGCCATACCATCAGGGGGGCTAGGGTGGATCATGGGCCCTGGCATGGTCAAGGAAACAGTTGCAGGAAGATTCAGTCAGAAGCTAGGCTTGTAGGTTGTTTTTGAAGGATATATGGGAGGGGGAAGAGTGGATTGATGGTGGGAGCCTGTTCCAGAGGGAGGGGGGCAGATACAGAGAAGGCTTTACTACCCATGACAGAATAAATGCATGGGACTTCCAGAGGAGGAATGGACTAAGCCCTAAGGCATCTAGGAACCACTCTCTCTGTGAGTAGCAAGGAGTAGGGGGACAGCTGACATTCCCTAAGAGAGTTGTCAATTAAGCTGCCCATAGCATAGTCAAAGTAGTTCCCTGCTCTGTCATGGCGCCACTGCAGACACAAGCATTGTGCAGGGGCACCGTGAAGGTAGAGGGCAGAGAGTGAGGGATAACACAGCCCAATATCACCTGAATGTCAGCTGCTGATACTGCCAGCCCCCCCTCAGCTGTTGCAGCTATGTAGTGGTTGTTGTACTGGGAAAACTGGACTGCCAGAAATGGACTTAGCCAGACCTTACATAAGTTGGGCAAATTTCGCCTGTCCAATCAGTGTAGCTGGACCAGCTTTTACCATCCTGATCTGGTCTGGATCCAGTGGTTCACTGGATCCAGACCAAAACAGATCAGTAAAATCCATTCAACCACACTGGCTGGACCAGCAATATTTGCACAACATGTGCCCAGTCTGGCCGGAACAGCCAGTCCAACTTTTGCCTTTTACCCATCTGGTCTGAGTCCAGCGGTCCTATTTTCACTGTATCCAATTTGGTGGGGGAGGAGGGGGCAACAGGGTGATAGTTATGGTAGAAGGGATAAAAACCGTTAAAGAAAAACCAAGGACAGGACGGGAAGGAGAGGCATCCTGACGCTGTGAGGGAGAGTGAATGAGGCAGATCATCCTGGCAAAAAGCCACCCCTCCCCCGCGCAGGGCAGGCACAGCAAATTATAACTGCATCCTGCACTCATTTATTCTGCTTTCAGCCACTTACATTTTTTCAACTGTTCATACATGTGGGAAGAATTATCTGCTATGATGGACCCTGGACCACTCTGCGTTTGTGCATTTTAGTCTTCTCCTATGCATACAGAGGATCTATGTGAAATCAAATGTGAAGATTGTGTAAAAAATGTGCAAAATGGGCACAAAGTGTACAACATTTAAAGTGCCTGAATTGTTACTTTGCATTGGGGAAACACACTTTAAAAAAAAAAGGGTTTTGGCCTGCAGTGGTCAGTGTGAAACCACAACACAATACAGCGTGCTTTACTGTGGTGTATTTGTTGCGCTTTGATGTGTTGGGATGCATTGTGTTGTATTATATGGTGTTGTCTTGTGTCATATGTTGTGTTGTACTATATTGAACTGTAAGCAGTGTTGGATCCAGGATTTGTCCTGCGGTAACAATGAAAGGGGACAGAGTTACAGGGGGTTGGCTGTCAGCAAGTAGGCAGAATGCTTCTGAGCGTGTTATCTTGTACTAAATATTAAAACTCTAGGTAGTGGGCCATGATAAAAAGAAATGTTTTTGTGTTAGAAATAAATTACTCTATTTATGCTGGATTGCTTAAACAATATGTCATAATATGTCATCATTCGACATGGAACCTTTGTAAACGAGCAGTTCCTGCTCAAAGGTAGTTATAATCCTAGATTTCAATAAAATAAAAAATAAAAAAAAAATAATAAATACCCCAAAAGGTTACTGCTGCTGCGGAATCTTTAGTAATGCTGAATCCACCACTGGTACTGGGTTCTGCTTTTACACTGTTATATGTTCTCTCACATTGCACTGTACTATATTCTATTATAGAGGATTGTGTATGAGTAGTTATACACAACAAGCCTAGGTTTCACTTGACAGGTTTCCATGCTAACAAGAGACCTCGAGAGCGCAGCGGAGAGATCTTGTTATCATGGTAGCCTGTTTCTCATCGTCATCAGAAAAAAAGAGAGAGAAAAAAAAGGAATGGACTCAGGGCTGGGCCCAGGTACAATTGTGTCCCTTGCACCCCCCCCCGATGCTGGCACTGTCCTACAACATTATAAAAAATACTTGACAACAACAGTGTACATGTATGTGCGTGTGGGTACCTATAGGGTCATCCATAGCTGTTACAGTGCCACCTACTGTACTAACCTCCACAAAATGAGAACTTTTTATATCTACCTATTCACACTGCAAAACTCATTGAAAAATGTTTTTAACTGGTTATTTTTAATTCTTAAGTTATATAAAAACAAATCAAGTTCCTAATAGCAATAATACACTCTAGGATGTGGTATATGATGGTATATTGTCACGTTTTGGATGCATGAGGCATGATGATATCCCATGATATACCACACCATGGTGTGTATTACTGCTTAATTATATTATATTATATTATATTATATTATATTATATTATATTGTATTGTATTGTATTGTATTGTATTGTTTTGTTTTGTGTTGTGCTGTGCTGTACTGTACCATACTGTGTTCTGTTGTGCCATAGTATATTTTGCCATGCTTGTAACACTGTGTTTTGATGTGTTGCATAGACTCAGTACTCTACTGTGTTCTATTATACAATACTGTACTGTATTTGGTTGCACTGTATTGTGCAGTACTGTGTTGTATTCTGCTTAGCTGTATTTTACTGTTGTGTGTTGCACTGCATCAAGCTGCACTGTATTTTGTTGTACTGTGATGTGATGTGATGTGTTTTATTGTACTGTACTGTGTTGTGTTGTGTTATGTTTCATTGTACTACACACTGGATGTTTTTGTACTGTTGTATTGTATTCATTATAAAATATAAATAAGAACTTGAAATGTATAGAATTAGTAGTAAGAGTTTACTGAATACAAATATATAAAGCCACAAATAGGTTTGACATACATAAAAAGAACACTTAAAAGCACTTATGCAAATGCATTGATCAAATAATTAGCTTGAAAATAAAGTTCAGTAAAGAGTTATAAAATCTCATTTCATAAAATTTGCTGCTATGGCAAATTTTGATACAGAACACAGTCCCGTTACCTTCAATTAGATCAACAGATAATTTTCTCCTCTGATGATGGTATATGGCTTAACTTATCAGTACATCTTTTTCTTAGCTCATTTAAGTGAGCACAAAGAGAATATGTTCTGTGCACCATCTCCCAGAGGCCAGTTTAAAAATCAACTATTTATGCCAGCATTAAAATTAAAATGCAGTATTGCAATCATTTTCACATTTAAATTATCTTGGCATTTTTCTATATAAGCTTTTCTTTTATGTTCTTTTTAAAACCTACGATATCTTTGGAAGTTCTTAGTTGAATGTAGCCTTTCAATAGCCCTCCGTTTGTAAGTATCAAAAATTTTTCTTGAGCAACAAGTGTATATTGTTGTAAAGCAATAGTATTCCAATTTTGGGGGGATACTTTCTAGCCCCATTTCTCTTAATCTTAAAACCAATTCATTAAGCCATGTCCAAGATTTAATCATAAATACACTTCCACTATTAACAAAATTTAGTGCATCCATCCAACAGGAATATAATATTTTATTTGTTTCTTTATTGAGTTTTAGAAAATAGTTCCTTTGCTTTACTTATGAAATACAATAGCTTTTAATGAAAGCATGCCTCGCTCTGCTCTTAAAAATTCAGGTGAAGTAAACTGCGGTAAGCCAAGGGATAATCTTAAATACAGATTCTGGATTGGTTCTGGTATTTCTACTACTCCCTTTGTTGTGCCCCATATTTCTGTGCTATATAAAATACCAGAATTAACCTTCATTTGATATACAGTATAAGCCATTTAAACAGAACACGCTTAAGCGGGACGACCACTTAAGCGAGACATTGGTGCAGGAACCAATTTTTCCCTATTCAAATCCATGATTGTAACATTGCTTAGTTGGAGCTGTCCTGCAGCAGAAAGCAGCTTTATTGAGATGACTGATGGTGTATTTGCAGCTGGTTTTTAAAACTACTGTGATCTTTGCAGCATAAACTAATTGTCTTTAATTATCTGCAAATCTTTTTAAAGGTACCACCTTAGTGGATCGTTTTGTCTGTTGCTGTTGCTGCAGTGTTTGTGGCTCACCTGAGAGCTGAGAGAAATGTCTCTATCTAGAAATGAGCTTATCTTGGCTGACCGTATGCGAGTCATCAAAGCTCTGAACAATCCTACTGCCTTCCTGTTGTCTGTGGCAGGTGAATTAAAAATTTCTAAAAGTCAGGCTGGCCGAATAAGTAAAAACAGGGATGCAATCCTTGGGGAGTGGTGAGTTAACTCTAACCCCAGCAGAAAGAGAAAGAGGGAGGTTAAGGACAGTGAGGTGGAAGATGCCCTCCTTCTTTGGTTTTCACAGGCTGTGGACAAGGGTGCCAGAGTCTCTGGTCCGATGTTAAAAACCAAGGCCACAGAGTTGGCTGAACAAATGGCCCACTCAAGTTTTGAAGCAATTGATGGCTGGTTATTAAGATGGAAGTTACGGCACCAAATCATGTTCAGACAAGAACACGGACAGAAGCAGGATGCAGATGCAAATGCTGCACAAAACTGATTAACTGACGTGCTGCCTGAAATACTGTTAGAAACATACATAGAAACATAGACTTTGATGGCAGATAAGGACCGCTTGGCCTGTCTAGTCTGCCCATTTCCCTACCTAGAGGATAAGCTGCAGATCCTATTTAACCAACAGCCTATTTCTTCCTACCCCCCACAAAAATTGCCTTATCTCTGTCCCATGCATTCTTGAATTCTCCCACAGTTTTAGACCTCACAACCTCCTCAGGAAGGCTGTTCCATGCATCCACCACCCTCTCTGTGAAAAAATACTTCCTCACATTGCCCCTGAGCCGTCCCCCCTCAATCTTCAAATTATGTCCCCTTGTTCTTGCACATCTCTTTTTCTGAAAGATGCTACCCTCTTGGACTTTGTTGATTCCACTGAGGTACTTAAACGTTTCTATCATGTCCCCCCTCTCCCTTCTTTCCTCAAAGGTATACATATTAAGCTCCTTTAGCCTCTCCTCGTATGGTTTCTCTTGCAGACCCCGCACCATTTTAGTTGCCCTTCAGGCGATGTTTTTAATGCTGATGAGACTGGGCTCTTTTACAGAGGGCACCCTGATCGCAGCCATCCTCATAAGCAAACTGAGCTAATTGGGGGGGAGCAAAGGACAGGATCTCTGTCCTATGTTGTGCCAATCAAAGCAGCACTGAAAAGAAAAAAAAACAGCTGGTGACTGGGAAAAGCAAGCATCTTCATTGCTTCCCTAAGGATCTCAAACTGCTACCAGTTACATAATAGCATCCAGCAATGCCTGTATGACAAGTGGCACTTTTCTGGACTGGCTTCTTACTTGGGATGCAGAGCTAAAAAGTAGCAGAAGAAACATTCTGCTTTTTGTGGACAATAGCTCTGCTCTCCCACACATTGTGCAATGAAGGCTGAAAGGTATTATGCTTGTTTTCTTTCCCCTAACATGACGAGCATCTTGCAACCTATGGATATGGGAGTTAATAAAAATCTTAAAGGCTATTATCGTTCCTATGTGGCTAGCAAGATTTTACAGTCAATAAACAAGGGGGCTACTACACATGCAACAGAAATAGCCCATGAAGTAAACCTTCTTGACACCATTTATCCTGCAAATGCACCTAGACTTAATCACCACTAGGTCTCCTGGCCGAGAATTGACCTACTGGTAAAATGTTGTTGTTGTTGTTTATTTGCTTAACGTGTAAGCACACTGGAAAACTAATTCCTTTTACAGGTACGACCCACATGAAATTACATATATTCAATACAAAAGACACACATATACAATACAAATATAGCAGACAAAAAATGTCTTTGTTACAAAAAAGATAATCATAAAAAACATTTACGGTTAGATTGAGATTCAAAAAACATCCTTAATTCATCTGCAAACATTTTAGCAGAATGTAACTGTCTTATATCACAGGGAATTTCATTCCAAATGAATGGAGCAATATAAGCAAAGGCTCCCTGTCCACTTTTAGTTCTCATAAATGGAATTTTGAAAACCAAACCATCTATCCTATGTCTAGAAAAATAGCCCTCATTATACGGCCTCAACAATTTACACAATTTTTGTGGAACTCCAGAATTAACAATTCTATGTGTAAATTTAGCTACATAATACTGAAAATTTAATGGAACCGAAAGCCAACCCATCTCTTTCAAAATCTCACAATGATGAGATAATTTAGGATAATTTAAAGCAAATTTAGCAATCAGTTGAAGTAAAGTAAAGAGATCACTGTTGCAGAAACAGTATCAGTTACAATAGCAGCATAATTTACAATAGGAACTAAACAATGATTAGAAATAGCTAGCCTAGACTCCATAGTAAGAAATGAACGAATTCTATATAAAGGGGCCATTCTACAATGAATTCTCGAGGTTACCCTCATAAAATCAGGTTCATAACTTAAATTAGAATCTAATAATACCCCCAAGATACTGAAATGTATCTACTTGATCAAACAATGATCCATCAAGAGATTTAACCTCCAGACACTGTCCCACAGTTCTTAATCTTGCCGAGGTCCTGAAAATCATCACCTTTGTTTTTGATTTATTTAAGACCATTTTACAGGCAATAAGGGATGATTGAAAATTACACATTTCTTCTGTTAGAGAATCACCTAGGTCCTCAACAGTAGACCCCTGCATATATATAACTGCATCATCTGCGTAAAGAGATAGAAAAGCATTATTAATTACTTTCACTTGCTGATCAAAAAATTAAGAAAATAAAAGTGGTCCTAGTATGGAGCCTTGTGGGACCCCACACTTTACCATTACAGATTCAGAAATAACACCTCCATATTTAACCCTTTGAAACCTATCAGTTAAATAATCCCCTATCCAAACCAAAAAAGACTGTCCTGCTCCCAAAGATTCTGATCTAGAGATTAACAACTGATGATTCACTAAATTGAATGCCTTGGTCAAGTCCACAAACACGACACTGGTCAAACAACCTTTATTCATTCCATCCAATACTGTGTTCGTGAACTCGACCAAGGCAGTCTCAGTACTTCTTCCTTTATGGAAGCCATGTTGATTCTGAGACAGCAATCCCAAAGAATCCACATAATCAATCAACTGATTGTAAATTATCTTTTCCTGGACATTAGCCAGGACAGACAAAATTGAAATCGGTCTATAATTACCAAACTCCTGATGTGAACCAGACTTAAAAATGGGAGTCACCAAGGAATGTTTCCAAATGTCAGGTACAGTACCTGTCAAAAAAGACAAATTGAAAATAACACTAATGTACTCTAACCTGTATTATATTGTATGCACTATGTTGCTGTTTTTATTTATGAATTTGTACAATTGTGTTTATTTGTATTCCGTCTTGTACTCTCCCGTGGTAGTAACTGAAAATAGGCAAGCTTGTTGCCTAGTGCACTTAACCGGTTACCAAAAGCTAATAAATAAATATGCTTCACAGAGCATGGGGTCAATGAAGCAAAGCACAATGGAAAACTGCTTTGGCAAGGCAGGGTTTCATCGTGGTGCCATGACAGTGGCAGTGGCAAGTGAAGCAAGTGTACCTGCTAGCAACAACGTCGTTTCTGAACTTGAAGATGCAGTGATCCCTTTTGGAGTGGATACCATAGCATTTGTGGAATTCATTGAGATGGATAAACAGGAACTGACTGTCTGCGAACTCATGGATGAAGAACTTGTTCGATCTGTGTTGAAAGGTGCGGAGGCTGACACAGGAAGTGAGGACACAGCAGAGGGCACACAAGAGGAAACATGATCCGTGTCCACATTGGAGCTTTATCCAGTCTGTGATCAGCAATGCGATGGTGTCAGCTAAGAGAGCAGAATGAAACTTGCCAACAGCTGTTTGAGTGCAAATGCCCCATGCAGCAACACACTGTTAGGGAAGGAGGGCCAAAAACCATTACAGATTTTTTCCAGCCGTGAAGAACTACTGCTCCCTCTATGTTGCCAGTGCCTGAATGTCTAACGGCTGCTCCCTCTACCTTGCCAGTGCCTGAATATGTAACAGCCGAAGCACACTCCTCATCTTCATTCCCGACAGAGACTGCCACGATCCTTATGGAAGATGACCCAAAAGTGTATACAGTCCTTTAAGTGGATTCAAAATTATTAGACCTGACAAAGCACAAGCACAAAGCACAAAGTTTTACACAACCAGTACAAAATTTAAAAAAATGGCACTTTGACAGTTTTGCACAAGCAGTACAAAAAAACAAATAAATGGCACTTTGACAGTTTAGCACTAAGCACTGAGCACAAAACACTGAAGGACTTCTACCGAACTTCTCCCGAACTCCCCTGTACCTGTAAGGCTAGTCAATCTTTATTCAGTGTGACCTAGCCAGAGCCAAAAATGTAAAATAGACAACTTTGTTTTGAAGAGACGCTTGCTTAAACGGGACAATTCTCTTTCTACCAGCCCATCCCATTTAAGCGGCTTCTACTGTATCTTCAATAGGGCAGAAGTTGACTTATTAACGAATTGTTCCGAAAACTTATTAATGACTGCCTGCCTTTTCTTTCCTTACTTCAAATGTGATGTTTCCAGTCATGCTTTACACTTGTATTAACTCTCAGATAATTATAATTATCCACTTCTTCTAGTGGGTTTCCATTACTTTTTCACCCAAACCTTAAGTTCTTAGGTCTATTAATAACAAGAACTTTCAATGTATCTACATTAAGCTAATGTTTTAGATTATTCAGGGTACTTACTACCGAATCAAGTGCTTTTTGTAGCTCCACAGCTGATTTTGAAATCAATATGGCATTCTCCACATATAAAAGAATATTTATAATATTACCTTGTATATTTGGTGCATCAGTCTCCTCCTTTTCAAGACTGTATACAAGCTGGTCACTGTAGTGACCAGGCTGACCCTGCTTAGCTTCCAAGATCAGACGAGATCAGTTGCATTCTGGGTGGTATGGCTGTAGACAGGTCAATATATATGTTAAACAATATCGGTGTCAGTGGAGACCATTGTTTTACTCCTCTATCTGTATTGATTAAGTCTATTAGTTTTCCATCACGTCAATATCTAATTTGACATTTTGTATCTTTATGAAGTGTCTGTAACAGGGCTAATAGTTTATTATCAATTTCCCAGCTATTCACAAGTTCCCATAGTATAGCTGTCAACATTATCATAGGCTGCATGGATATCTGTGAATGCCAAAAAATAAGCCATTTTTGTATAAAACTTCAGATTTTCTCTTGAGGTCATATACAGCTGTAACAAATGATGCTGTTACAGCGAATCCCCCACAGTAACACCAACCCGTTGACACCCTCAGGGTCGAATGGGTTGTTGGAGCAGTGAACGATGCATCAACTCCCAGGTCTGGCCACTCTCCTCGACATACACCCCCCCCGGAGTTGGAATCCATAAGTTCGGGGGGTGCAGCCCCCCCTCCCGTATTAACACCGAACAGGTGTTGGTGTGGTCCCTGGTTGTGGTTGGGACCTGGCGGTGTTGGAGATGTCAGCAACAATGTGTCGCTGTGGGGGAGGTTGGCAAAATTCTTGTCACCGCAACTTGGTGGAACCTCTTGAGGTAATCTACAACAAAAATATTGTCTACTGCTGAACATTGCTCACAAACTCCAGCTTGTCTTGTACTTATAACATATTTTTCTTCATCTATACATTTATTTTTTTCTGAAAGGATATGTGACAAAATTAGGGCAGGTATGCACTGAAGAGATATCAGTCTGTAGTTAGATGGTTCTTTCCTACAGCTTTTTTTGAAAATCAGAACTACCTCAGCTGTAAGTCACACTTTTGGAGTTTGAATTGTTTTAATGATAAAAGAGTATAATCTAGGAAGTACCTCCACCCACCCCTTAAGGTTATGCTGAAATAACTCTACAGGTAACTCGTCCACTCCCAGTACCTTATATCTTTTTAGTTCCATAATGTGTTTCTTTACCTGATTAGTGGTCCGTTCATCCCAATCACTATCCAAAGCTGGTACTTCTTTATTGATCTGATTTCTAAATGTCCCACATATTATATTTTCATTTACAGCCTACAACTTTTGATAATGATCCATTTATTTGGTGGTAGGAACTAAGATGTCAATATTCATACTATTCTGTGTTTACCCACAAGCTACTAAAGTCCAGCAACTTGTATTATCTTGATTTTCAATAGATTCTTGTAGTTCACCCCAAAGAAATTTATTATAAGCATTGTTTTATCTAGTTCGAGTTCTATACTCCTTTTCTCACCAGAATAAGTGCCCTTTTATACTCTAAGCTTATATTTCTTGACCTTCATGCCAACATATTTACTAGCAGCAACACTATTAGCTTTTGACTGCACTCTTGCCTCCTGAACTAAGTTGTTTTTAAAATAGTAAATTATATCACAATATTGTTGTAAAATTACATCTTCAGAGCAATAAGTGAAATTTGCCCTCAACCACTGACCTTGACTAGAATTATGCAGTACTTCTATATATCATTTTTTTTCAGGAATAATGTATTCCATTTTCTTTTTTTATTTGTAATAACTATCAAATGATTGTTAACTTCATTTTCCAATACATCATTAGTGGTTACTTCTTTAAGACAGTTTTGTTCCAAATTTACTACTGTCATAATGGGGTAATGATCTGATGCTACTTCATGCAAGATTTCAAAGTTGGTAACTTTTATAAAAAGATTAACGTCAGCTATGGCTAAGTCTAAAGCTGCCCCTCCATATTCAGTAGGGTACAGGATTTCACCTTGACTATCACTTTTTGTTCATCCATATAATAAGCAAAGATTGTGATCACTCAAGATTTTTAAAAGCATAATTCCCCTATTGTTAACCCTTTTCTGTTTTACAGATCTGTCAGTGACATTCAAAAACATATTAATTTCATCAAATTCATATTCTCTATGCTGTACATTTAAATTACCTATATAAACATCCCAGTCACTCATCAATATTAATTGTATATATTTCTCTGGCATTAGTAATCTAACCCCAAAATTTCTTACTGTGTCAGTATATTTTCAAAATCCAAAATGGAAAGTGAAGGAGGAAGATAAACATTCAGTAGGACCAAGCTACTGTTATTATCTATTTTTATCTCAGTTATAAGCCAAAACTCCTGGTTCTTAGAATACACTTGAATCTTACAATTTAATCTTGATGGTTTCCAGGGATAGAATAGCGATGGTCTAGGAGGCCTGAGCAGTGGTTTGGAGTAGCTGGCGGTCGCTATTTTCAGACCACAATTTTTACCTTTACATAAGGTTTTATCTTACCTGGTGGAGTCCAGGTAGTGAGCAACTGCCCAGGGTGCTGAGGTGATCTGAAGTTGACTGGGAGGTTGTCTGGAGCTGATTTGAGATCTGGGGAGTGGAGTCAGTGACTGGTGGCTGTACGTGGGCCTTTTCCTGGGGGGAGAATCGTTGACGGGCAGTAGAGGAGGGATTGCTGCTGCATATGGGTGATCTTGCTGACATGAGTGAGAAACCAGTCAGACTGCACAGCAAAGGTTTGGCATTGTGGCCACGGTGTGCGGCTGAAGATGATTGACACTCCTGTGAAAGCTGAGGATATATACAAAGAAGAATTGGTGCAGGAAGAACCAAGCTGCCTAAAGGAGCCAGGGGATCACTGAGAAAGGGGTGTCCCAGTGTGTTTTTAACCCAGACAGAAAGGGAGGTGGGGCAGGTGCTCCTGAAGGGGGGCTCTTTGCCCATGACCTTCTGGAGGAGCCAGAAGCAGGTCGAAGGACCAGCCATCTGGTTCCCCCAAGAGGAAGGTTTGGGGGGATACACTGGGAGTGAGTTGTGAAGAGGTGATCCTTGGTGGGTAAAAATATGTGGACTTAACAACAAGTAAGCAAAGGAAGAAGGTCTGCTGTTGGAACTCGGGACTATAAGAAGATACTGTAAAGTTTTGATCTGTGATGGAGAGGAAAGCCTTATGGTAAACTGGAGACCGGGAAGTGGAGGATTGTTCCAAATAGTTTTAACTGTGGAATCAGAGCAGGCTGGTGAGAGGAGTCTGCTTGCTGCTTGGACTATATAGTGCAGAGGTCGGACCATGGGAGCTCTGCAATCAAGTTCTTATTGAAGTGACTTTCAGAGACTGTGTATACCACATCATATTTATTTTGTTGCTGCTGCTCAGGCTGTGTGGGAGATTATCGTTTAGTCCTGATTAAATGTGAGAAGGAGTGTATGAGATTGTATGTGTTGGGAGTAGAATTAGTGTTAAGTTGCAGAGGTGTTGGGTAGAGTGTGTATGTGAGTTAGAGTGTAGGGTTGAGTGAGTAATTTTGGGGGGAAATGTGTGTATTTAGTATATGTTGGGGGGGAAATAGACATGGTCAGGTAGTGCTCCCTCTCCAGACTCAGGGGCCTTTGTCCATTTGAGACTCCTCTCTGTTTCTTCCAGATTTATATAGGAGATGTCGTGCTCTGGGTATTACAAGGAGGCGGGGGGGTTCCGGGGTCTAGTGGAGGATGGAAAAGGGGTCGAAGAATAGAGACAGTGAGGGCCAGAAGGTGCCTAGGGGTGAAATGGGCACAGGACAGGGGTCCTACCTGTCTTGTTCCCATACCCAAGGGCTCTGATTTATGCAGGCAGGTGGTGTAGTCGTACTCGGGTTTTTGCCTCTCTAGGATGGTGCTATGCAATGCCAGGTCAATCAAGAATAAGACCACATTGGTGGCCAATATGGTAGCCTCTGCAGACCTGGCCTGCATCACCGAGACCTGGCTGGATGAAACTGTGGGGCCCATTTTGGCTTCTGCTATTCTGGCTGGGTTCTCAATGTTACACTGCCTGAGAGAGGGCTGCAGGGGTGGGGGAGTCGCAATCTGTTTTAGATCAGAACTGGATTTGAGGGAGGTTCCAGTGGGGTCTATCAACTCCTTTGAGTGTGTTATGGGAGCAGATGCAGGCTGCAGGATCCTTCTCATCTACCGTCCATCAGGGGATTGGAGGGCTTTCCTGCAGGAGGTGGCAGAGCTCATCACCGAGTTGGTGTTGGAGTTCCCCAGATGGTTAATTCTGGGAGATTTCAATGCCTGGGTCAACAATGAGCTCTCATCATTTGGGCAAAACCTCCTCTGGTTTATGGAATCATTGGGCCTGACACGGATAGTTACTGCCGCCACCCATGGGGGGACACTCATTGGACTTGGTGTTTCTCCTGCGGATGGAGATCACTGACATGGTGGTGGATCCTGTTGGATGGTCTGAGCATCACACCCTGAGATTCAGTTTTGTGACTCCCTTTAATAGGTCTGCCCCAAAGGAAATGGTGCAATACCGTCCTTTAAGAAGAGTTACCTCAGAAGGCCCAATTGCAGTACTGGACCTTTTGGAAATTCCGACTGATAGCGGTGATCCTGGGTCCCTTGTTCTTGCCTATAATAGGGAGGTAGAAGGGGCCCAAGATATCATCACACCGGTTCATGTTCATCCCCTGACCCTTCACCCTGGGGTACCATGGTATGATGGGTCCATGAGGGAGTTGAAAAGGTAGGGGCAAAGGTTGGAGAGACACTGTCAGAAAACTCACCTGGAGGAGGACAAGCTTAAATTGCTAGGCCATTATAAAATCTACCAATCAGCAGTTTCCAATAATAAGGCAGAGTTCCTGTCCAGGAAGATTGCTGCAACTAAAAACAGGCTAGCTCAGCTCGTCCCACTGTGGACAGACTGTGCAATCCAGTATGTCTGCAATCCAGTCGAACATTGTCACAAGGGAAGTGTGATGAGTTTGCAGTTTTTGCTGATAAGGTATCTTCCATCAGGAAAGAGATCAGCCAATGCCTCCCCATTGGTCCTTGCACTGATCAGCCGAGTGGTACAGTTACCTAGGTGACCTGGTTTGACTTCAGCCTGCCGGTAGTCACTGATATTGTGAGGATCATCCAAACTTTGTAACCAACTTGCTGTAGTGTAGATCCAGGCCCAACTCACCTTCTTGTAGGGTGTGCTGAGGTCATTGGCCTGGTCTTGGCCAGGATAATGAGGAATTCTCTGGAGAGAGGGATCTTTCCAGATCCCATAAAAGAGGCGAGTGTTCGGCTTCTTTTGAAGAAACCCCCCTTAGATTCTGACTGCCCGGCTAACTACAGACTAGTCTCTAACTTGCCTTTTGTGGGCAAAGTTATTGAGAAGGTGGTTGCTCTGCAACTGGAGGATCATTTGAGCAGCCACAATATCTATTATCCTCTTCAGTCAGGTTTCAGGAAAAGACACAGCACTGAGACAGCCCTGGTCCAGGTACTGAATGATCTCCTGATGGTTAGAGATTGGAGATCTCATACCATCTTGGTTCTCCTTGATCTCTTGGCAGCTTTTGGTACTGTGGACCATGGAGTGTTGCTCGAGCACCTGCGGCTCTTCTGTGGACTGGGAGGGGGGTAGTCCTCAGTTGGTTTTGATCGTTCCCCGAGAGCAGATCTCAAAGGGTGTTGACTGGGATTTATTCCTCTGCCCCTCATGAACTGCCCTGCGGGGTGCTGCAGGGTTTGGTGCTTTCCCCAATGTTGTTCACAGTATATATGCTGCCATTAGGAGGCATTTTAAGACTGTATGGTCTGAGTTTTCACTGCTATGCAGATGACTCTCAGCTATACATGTCTTTTGTGCCTGGCCAGGAGAACGATACTGTCTCAATGTTTAACAGCTGTCTGACTGAGATTCAGGACTGGATGACTGCTGGCTGGCTGAGGCTAAACCTGGGAAAAACAGAGGTATTGGTCATGGACCCAGATCGTAGATCAGCCAGGATGTTGGTGGGACAGGTCTCTGGATTAGAGCTGAGAGAAGCACCACTAACTGTTTCAGACCAGGTGTGTAACCTTGGTGTGATTTTTGATGACAGCCTGACCTTGAAGGCTCAAGTGTTGGCTGTAGTCAAGTTTTCCTTTTATCATCTTAGGAATATAGCTAGGGTAAAATACCTGGTTCCAACTGAAGAGCTTCCCACTCTGGTCCATGCCTTTGTCACTGCCCATCTTGATTACTGCAATGTCCTCTACCTAGCACTACCAGGGGTTGATATTCACTGACTGCAGCTGGTGCAGAATGTGGTGGCCAGGTTGTTGACTGGAGACCCTAGATCCAGGCATATAACACCTGTGCTGCGTGAACTGCACTGACTGCCTGTACAGTGGTGGATAACCTTCAAGGTCACATTGCTAACCTATAAAGCCCTCCACGACCAGGGACCACAGTACCGGTAAGACCTTCTGTCCCTTTACTGTCCCTCCCACGTTCTCCAATCCTCCGACAGGGGATTGCTAGAGAATCCCAGGGTCTGTTTTAAAACATCTGGAGGAACAGCATTTGCCTTTATGACTCTGACACTGTGGAATTCTCTACCTCATCGGATACAAGATAGCCTGACTGTGGAGGGTTTTAAAACATCCCTTAAAATATACATATTTATTCAGACCTTTTCTGGTTCTTGAGGGGTCTATATTAGGTCTATCTTGATATGAGGAACTTCTGTATATTTTAAAATCATGTGATGGGAAGGTTTTATGTAAATTGTGAATTTTTGTATTTTATTGATTGTAAGGGCACCCTGAGCCTTGTAAGGGCACTTTATATAAATAAAAGTATGATGATGATGATTAGAGTCATCAAGCCCCTCTACATCTACCTTTGGAAATCACTTTCCTTGCTGTTATTTCAAATTTTTGAAATCCTTGCCAATGCAAATCAAGCTTATTATCCATCGAAGTTTCTTGAAATAAAAGTTACATCAAACAGGCTAATAAAATTTAGCCAGGCTCCATGATCCATCTTATTGTGAAGGCCAGCTACATTTCAACTTATCATTTTCAAAGTATTACTACTGAGGGGTCTGATGACCTCAACCAAATCTCATTTGCTAATTACAGTAATACAGCTTAAATTCGAGTCTGATATATCTCCAGACTTCTCCTATTGCAGTACTGCGTATTGGTTTTTGAGACAGTAAGAAATTCTTGACATTTCTGAATCATTATTGGCGCCATTTTCTTCATCCCGAACCGTACTTACTCAATCTCCCTTCCCTTTGTAATCCCCCCGATAGTATTCTTGGGTAAGGGTGCATCAGTTAATTCATGTTCTATTTCTACTGGCTTCTGCAGGAACTGTATAATAGTCTCTTGATTGCATACCTCTTTTGTATTTCCTTTTGCCCTACTGCCCCTAGCCTTGCTCAAAACTTGAGCATTTTGCACCCCATTGTACTTATGTACTAAGCTTTTTCGTTGTACCATCCCCGGGTCACACCTGAAAATAGACACTTGGCTGTCTAGTGTGCTTACCCAGTTAACAAAAGCAAATAAATACATTTCCACCCCTCTCTTACTTATTTCTTTTGCTGTTTTCAGGATTGAATATCTGGTACCATAACTTCTTACAACCACACATACACAACTTTGACTCTATACCAATATGCAGATCTCAGCTCCTCCCGACTACCTCTGTCTTAAGTACTGATTGGAGAATATTGTATATGGTAGTTTTAAGCAGGAATAGGGTCTCATGTTTTGTTTTCGATATACCTCGAAAATATATGGTGGATAGTTTGTTTTGTACTATCATCTCATCTACATTTTACTTTTTTCCCCCTGAACTCCTGAATTGAAGTATCTAGGTCAGAATCAGCAATGGGAATCAAATGTGTGTTCGCATTCGGCACCTTATTATTTTCCACTGGTGCAGTCTGCATACCTTTATCTTTTATTTGTTTTTTCTTTGTTTTGTTTTTTTCCAGTTTCCAAACTTTTTTCTGTGTTTTCATATTATTGTGTTCTTTTTTTTTATTTCTATGATCTCTTTTTGTTCTTTCATAATCATCCCTCTGTTATTTATTGTGTAGTTTTTTTACTTTGTTCTTTTTCTTTAAACATCTCCACATTCCTCTCTCTCTCAATAATCTTAATATCCCTTAAGTGCCTATTCTGTTCTTCTATGCACTCTCATTTGTTTCCATTATTAAGTTATTATGTAATAAAACAAATTTTATTTTACCTAGTTCTTTCCCAATAAGAATATTAGCTTTATGGTATAATTCTCAAGCAGATGTTTAGCAGAATTATCTGCCACCATCTCGTCATGTTTTTGTTAGTGACCTGATCATCTGAGGTTCATTGTTAAGGAATATATAGATTTCTAGGAGGTGACCTTTTCTGACAAATGGTGTAATGGAATTTTCAAATTCTTCCAGGAAATTCTTACTTGCAGTATGATTTTCCTGTGTTAAAATACCTTTCATCAAATCTGCAGGGTTCATATCAATATCCTTTTTACTGGGGAATTAGAACAAAATTTATGTTTACCCACTGTGGCTTTTGAAATATGAATCGACGTTTGTGCCTCAGCACACTGTGACTGAAGTTGTTTAATCATTTTCATGACATAGTTGTCTTCCTGGGATTTATACATCTCAGGTGACTTTCTAGGAGATGAGGTCCTTAGTTCTGCCAGTACGCTAAGACTTTCAGTTGACTTTCCTCTGCTGTAGTAAATTCAGTAATTTTTTTATTGTTCTTATTGTCTAATTTTCTCCCTCCTTTAACTACTTTGTCATTTTGTAACTTAATTTCCTAAGTTTGCACATCCCATTTATATTCATTATTTGTAAATAGATTTGTATTATAGCAAAGGACGTGCAATAGATGAATACACCAGACTGTAATACTATGTGACAACCAGTTATAATGTTTTGAAAAAATATCTTAACTAGAAAACACTTTCTAAATTACAAACAACAACCAATACATACCAGTTTGCTTGGAGCCAGCTACAAACGTTCCTTGATATTCAATGTAAGTTGCTTTTTATCATGTCCAGATACCTTGTATCCTCTTTGAGCTATTAGCTCAGTCATAAGTATCCCAATTCATCCAATCAGTATCTTATTCTTGAATTAATGCTGCCAATATCTGATATACCGCTCTCTTTCTGATAGTTTCATACAGCAAATAATAATGGCATCTTATGGAAAAAATACACTTATATTACTCCACTTCCAATGGCATTCTATCATCTTTCATTCACGACACGTTGAGGGTTTTCACTTAAAATCTCAATCAGTTTTCTATACTTTGAATTCGCTTTAGTAAAAGCTGTTAGTGTAAGCCCAGTGAAAAACTATTCTGAAAATATCATTCTGAATATAAAACTGGCTTAAAGCAAAAACAGGGAGCAAAGCACACTCAAACATTGTGTTACCGATAGTACTCCTTAACAAATCTAATCACGTAATGCACATTTCACACTGTTTTGTAAAAAAAATGCATGTTGGATTTTTTTTCCATGCCTTTCACAGAACTCAAAACTGCACAATCTAAGTTTTGCTGTCACTGTGGGAATGAAGAGCTGCCATTCAGTGACCCAAAGCTGCTGCTGGAGATCAGGAGCCACTGACTGAACAGTGATGGAAACCTTCCACTGGAGAACAGGAGTCACTGACTGAACAGTGACAGAAGCCTTCCACTGGGGAACAGGAGCCACTGACTGAACAGTGACGGAAACCTTCCACTGGAGAACAGGAGCCACAGTTTGATAGCTGACAGAAAGCTGCTGCTGGGGGAATGGGAGCCACTGTTCAAAAACAACAGTCAAAAACGAATATAAATATGTGTATAATTGTTTTTAAATTAATTGTTCTTGTATTGCATTACTTATGTTGTATGAAACTGTATGAAATTTGTCCAAATAATTCACAGGAATGCAGCTGACGACAGGCCTGTGGCCCAAGCCTATGTATCCTGTTTAAAAATAAAAATCTGACTTACTTACTGTTTGTATGGTGACAGAAAGCTGCTGCTGGAGGTGCAGGAGCCACTGTTTGTATAGTGACAGAAAGCTGCTGCTAGCGGAACAGGAGCCACTGTTTGTATAGTGACAGAAAGCTGCTGCTGGGAGAACAGGAGCCACTGTTTGTATAGTGACAGAAAGCTGCTGCTAGGAGAACAGGAGATACTGTTTGTATGATGACAGAAAGCTGCTGCTGGGGGTGCAGGAGCCACAGTTTGTATAGTGACAGAAAGCTGTAGCTAGGGGAACAAGAGCCACTGTTTGTATAGTGACAGAAAGCTGCTGCTGGGGGTGCAGGAGCCATTGTTTGTATAGTGACAGAAAGCTGCTGCTGGGGGTGCAGGAGCCACTGTTTGTATAGTGACAGAAAGCTGCTGCTGGGAGTGCAAGAGCCACTGTTTGTATAGTGACAGAAACCTGCAGCTAGGGGAACAGGAGACACTGTTTGTATGGTGACAGAAAGCTGTAGCTAAGAGAACAGGAGCCACTGTTTGTATGATGACAGAAAGCTGCTGCTGGGGGTGCAAGAGCCACTGTTTGTATGGTGACAGAAAGCTTCAGTTAGGGGAACAGGAGCCACTGTTTGTATAGTGACAGAAAGCTGCAGCTAGGGGAACAGGAGCCACGGTTTTCATAGTGACAGAAAGCTGCTGCTGGGGATGCAGGAGCCACTGTTTGTATGGTGACAGAAAGCTGCTGCTGGGGCAACAGGAGCCACTGTTTGTATAGTGACAGAAAGCTACTGCTGGGGATGCAGGAGCCACTGTTTGTATGGTGACAGAAAGCTGTAGCTAAGGGAACAGGAGCCACTGTACAGACAGTGACAGAAAGCTGCAGCTAGGGGAACAGGAGCCACTTTTTGTATAGTGACAGAAAGCTGCTGCTGGGGGTGCAGGAGCTGCTGTTTGTATAGTGACAGAAAGCTGTAGCTGGGGGAACATGAGCCACTGTTTGTATAGTGACAGAAAGCTGCTGCTGGGGGTGCAGGAGCCACCGTTTGTATAGTGACAGAAAGCCGCTGCTGGGGGTGCAGGAGCCACTGTTTGTATGGTGACAGAAAGCTGGTACTGGGGGTGCAGGAGCCACTGTTTGTATAGTGACAGAAAGATTCACTTAGGGGAACAAGAGCCACTGTTTGTATAGTGACAGAAAGCTGCTGCTGGGGGTGCAGGAGCCACGGTTTGTATAGTGACAGAAAGCTGCTGCTGGGGGAACAGGAGCCACTGTTTGTATGGTGACAGAAAGTTTCAGTTAGGGGAACAGGAGCCACTGTTTGTATAGTGACAGAAAGCAGCTGCTGGGGGTGCAGGAGCCACGGTTTGTATAGTGACAGAAAGCTGCTGCTGGGGATGCAGGAGCCACTGTTTGTATGGTGACAGAAAGCTGCAGCTAAGGGAAGAGGAGCCACTGTACAGACAGTGACAGAAAGCTGCAGCTAGGGGAACAGGAGCCACTTTTTGTATGGTGACGGAAAGCTGCTGCTGGGGATGCAGGAGCCACTGTTTGTATGGTGATGGAAAGCTGCAGCTAGGGGCACATGAGCCACTGTTTGTATGGTGACAGAAAGCTGCAGCTAGGGGAAAAGGAGCCATTGTTTGTATGGTGACAGAAAGCTGCAGCTAAGGGAACAGGAGCCACTGTTTGTATGGTGACAGAAAGCTGCAGCTAGGGTACAGGAGCCATTGTTTGTATGGTGACAGAAAGCTGCAGCTAGGGGAACAGGAGCCACTGTTTGTATAGTGACAGAAACCTGCAGCTAGGGGAACAGGAGACACTGTTTGTATGGTGACAGAAAGCTGTAGCTAGGAGAACAGGAGACACTGTTTGTATGATGACTGAAAGCTGCTGCTGGGGGTGCAGGAGCCACCGTTTGTATGGTGACAGAAAGCTTCAGTTAGGGGAACAGGAGCCACTGTTTGTATAGTGACAGAAAGCTGCAGCTAGGGGAATAGGAGCCACGGTTTGCATAGTGACAGAAAGCTGCTGCTGGGGATGCAGGAGCGACTGTTTGTATGGTGACAGAAAGCTGCTACTGGGGATGCAGGAGCCACTGTTTGTATGGTGACAGAAAGCTGTAGCTAAGGGAACAGGAGCCACTGTACAGACAGTGACAGAAAGCTGCAGCTAGGGGAACAGGAGCCACTTTTTGTATGGTGACAGAAAGCTGCTGCTGGGGTGCAGGAGCTGCTGCTTGTATAGCGACAGAAAGCTGTAGCTGGGGGAACATGAGCCACTGTTTGTATAGTGACAGCAAGCTGCTGCTGGGGGTGCAGGAGCCACCGTTTGTATAGTGACAGAAAGCCGCTGCTAGGGGTGCAGGAGCCACTGTTTGTATGGCGACAGAAAGCTGCTACTGGGGGTGCAGGAGCCACTGTTTGTATAGTGATAGAAAGCTTCACTTAGGGGAACAAGAGCCACTGTTTGTATAGTGACAGAAAGCTGCAGCTAGGGGAACAGGAGCCACTGTTTGTATGGTGACAGAAAGCTGCTGCTGGGGGAACAGGAGCCACTGTTTGTATGGTGACAGAAAGTTTCAGTTAGGGGAACAGGAGCCACTGTTTGTATAGTGACAGAAAGCTGCTGCTGGGGGTGCAGGAGCCACTGTTTGTATAGTGACAGAAAGCTGCTGCTGGGGGTGCAGGAGCCACCCACTGTTTTTATAGTGTCAGAAAGCTGCAGCTGGGGAACAGGAGCCACTATTTGTATAGTGGCAGAAAGCTGAAGCTAGGGGAACAGGAGCCACTGTTTGTATGGTGACAGAAAGCTGCTGCAAGGGGACCAGGAGTCACGGTTTGTATGGTGACAGAAAGCTGCAGCTAGGGGCAGGAGCCACTGTTTGTATAGTGACAGAAAGCTGCTGCTGTGGGTGCAGGAGCCACTGTTTGTATGGTGACAGAAAGCTGCAGCTAGGGGAACAGGAGCCACTGTTTGTATAATGACAGAAAGCTGCTGCTGGGGGTGCAGGAGCCACTGTTTGTATAGTGACAGAAAGCTGCAGCTAGGGGAACATGAGACACTATTTGTATAGTGACAGAAAAATGCTGCTGGGGGTGTAGGAGCCACCCACTGTTTGTATAGTGACAGAAAGCTGCTGCTGCTGGGGGTGCAGGAGCCACTGTTTGTATAATGACAGAAAGCTGCAGCTAGGGGAACCGGAGCCACTGTTTGTGTAGGTGACAGAAAGCTACAGCTAGGGGAACAGGAGCCAGTATTTGTATAGTGACAGAAAGGTGTTGCTGGGGGTGCAGGAGCCACTGTTTGTATGGTGACAGAAAGCTGCAGCTAGGGGAACAGGAGCCACTGTTTGTATGGTGACAGAAAGCTCCAGCTAAGGGAACAGGAGCCACTGCTTGTATGGTGACAGAAAGCTGCAGCTAGGGGTACAGGAGCCATTGTTTGTATGGAGACAGAAAGCTGCAGCTAGGGGAACAGGAGCCACTGTTTGTATAGTGACAGAAAGCTGCTGCTGGGGGAACAGGAGCCACTGTTTGTATAGTGACAGAAAGCAGCTGCTGGTGGAACAGAAGCCACCTTCTTTATAGTGACAGAAAGCTCCAGCTTGGGGAACAGGAGCACCTGTTTGTATTGGTGACAGAAAGCTGCATCTAGGGGAACAGGAGCCACTGTTTGTATAGTGGCAGAAAGCTGTTGCTGGGGGAACAGGAGCCACTGTTTGTATAGTGATAGAAAGCTGCTGCTAGGGGTGCAGTAGCCACTGTTTGTATAATGACAGAAAGCTGCAGCTAGGGGAACAGGAGCCACTGTTTGTATGGTGTCAGAAAGCTGCTGCTGGGGGAACAGGAGCCACTGTTTGTATGGTGACATAAAGCTGCTGCTGGGGGTGCAGGAGCCACTGTTTGTACAGTGACAGAAAGCTGAAGTTAGGGGAACAGGAGCCACTGTTCGTATAGTGACAGAAAGCTGCTACTGGGGATGCAGGATCCACTGTTTGTATGGTGACAGAAAGCTGCAGCTAGGGGAACTGGAGGCATGGTTTGTATGGTGACAGAAAGCTGCTGCCGGAGATGCAGGAGCCACTGTTTGTATGGTGACAGAAAGCTGCAGCTAAGGGGAACAGGAGCCACTGTTTGTATAGTGACAGAAAGCTGCTGCTGGGGGATCAGGAGCCACTGTTTGTATAGTGACAGAAAGCAGCTGCTGGGGGTGCAGGAGCCACTGTTTGTATAGTGACAGAAAGCTGTAGCTAGGGGAACAGGAGCCACTGTTTGTATAGTGACAGAAAGCTGCAGCTTGGGGAACAGGAGCCCCTGTTTGTATTGGTGACAGAAAGCTGCATCCAGGGGAACAGGAGCCACTGTTTGTATTGGTGACAGAAAGCTGCAGCTAGGGGAACAGGAGCCACTGTTTGTATAGTGACAGAAAGCTGCAGCTAGGGGAACAGGAGCCACTGTTTGTATGGTGACAGAAAACTGCTACTGGGGGTGCAGCAGCTACTGTTTGTATATTGACAGAAAGCTGCAGCTAGGGGAACAGGAGCCACTGTTTGTATGGTGACAGAAAGCTGCTGCTGGGGGAACAGGAGCCACTGTTTGTATGGTGACAGAAAGCTGCTGCTGGGGGTTCAGGAGCCACTGTTTTACAGTGACAGAGAGCTGCAGTTAGGGGAACAGGAGCCACTGTTTGTACAGTGTCAGAAAGCTGCTGCTGGGGGTGCAGGAGCCGCTGTTTGTATGGTGACAGAAAGCTGCAGCTAAGGGAACAGTAGGCACGGTTTGTATGGTGACGGAGAGCTGCTGCTGGGGATGCAGGAGCCACTGTTTGTATGGTGATGGAAAGCTGCAGCTAGGGGCACATGAGCCACTGTTTGTATGGTGACAGAAAGCTGCAGCTAGGGGAAAAGGAGCCATTGTTTGTATGGTGACAGAAAGCTGCAGCTAGGGGAACAGGAGCCACTGTTTGTATGGTGACAGAATGCTGCAGCTAGGGGTACAGGAGCCATTGTTTGTATGGTGACAGAAAGCTGCAGCTAGGGGAACAGGAGCCACTGTTTGTATAGTGACAGAAACCTGCAGCTAGGGGAACAGGAGACATTGTTTGTATGGTGACAGAAAGCTGTAGCTAGGAGAACAGGAGACACTGTTTGTATGATGACTGAAAGCTGCTGCTGGGGTGCAGGAGCCACCGTTTGTATGGTGACAGAAGCTTCAGTTAGGGGAACAGGAGCCACTGTTTGTATAGTGACAGAAAGCTGCAGCTAGGGAATAGGAGCCACGGTTTGCATAGTGACGAAAGCTGCTGCTGGGGATGCAGGAGCGACTGTTTTGTATGGTGACAGAAAGCTGCTACTGGGGATGCAGGAGCCACTGTTTGTATGGTGACAGAAAGCTGTAGCTAGGGGAACAGGAGCCACTTTTCAGACAGTGACAGAAAGCTGCAGCTGGGGAACAGGAGCCACTTTTGTATGGTGACAGAAAGCTGCTGCTGGGGTGCAGGAGCTGCTGCTTGTATAGCGACAGAAAGCTGTAGCTGGGGAACATGAGCCACTGTTTGTATAGTGACAGCAAGCTGCTGCTGGGGTGCAGAGCCACCATTTGTATAGTGACAGAAAGCGCTGCTGGGGTGCAGGAGCCACTGCTTGTATGGTGACAGAAAGCTGCTACTGGGGGTGTAGGAGCCACTGTTTCTATAGTGACAGAAAGCTTCACTTAGGGGAACAAGAGCCACTGTTTGTATAGTGACAGAAAGCTGCAGCTAGGGGAACTGGAGCCACTGTTTGTATGGTGACAGAAAGCTGCTGCTGGGGGTGCAGGAGCCACTGTTTGTATGGTGACAGAAAGTTTCAGTTAGGGGAACAGGTGCCACTGTTTGTATAGTGACAGAAAGCTGCTGCTGGGGGTGCAGGAGCCACTGTTTGTATAGTGACAGAAAGCTGCTGCTGGGGGTGCAGGAGCCACCCACTGTTTTTATAGTGTCAGAAAGCTGCAGCTGGGGAACAGGAGCAACTATTTGTATAGTGGCAGAAAGCTGCAGCTAGGGGAACAGGAGCCACTGTTTGTATGGTGACAGAAAGCTGCTGCAAGGGGACCAGGAGTCACGGTTTGTATGGTGACAGAAAGCTGCAGCTAGGGGTGCAGGAGCCACTGTTTGTATAGTGACAGAAAGCTGCTGCTGTGGGTGCAGGAGCCACTGTTTGTATGGTGACAGAAAGCTGCAGCTAGGGGAACAGGAGCCACTGTTTGTATAATGACAGAAAGCTGCTGCTGGGGGTGCAGGAGCCACTGTTTGTATAGTGACAGAAAGCTGCAGCTAGGGGAACATGAGACACTATTTGTATAGTGACAGAAAAATGCTGCTCGGGGTGTAGGAGCCACCCACTGTTTGTATAGTGACAGAAAGCTGCTGCTGCTGGGGGTTCAGGAGCCACTGTTTGTATAATGACAGAAAGCTGCAGCTAGTGGAACCGGAGCCACTGTTTGTGTAGGTGACAGAAAGCTACAGCTAGGGGAACAGGAGCCAGTATTTGTATAGTGACAGAAAGGTGTTGCTGGGGGTGCAGGAGCCGCTGTTTGTATAGTGACAGAAAGCTGCTGCTGGGGGAACAGGAGCCACTGTTTGTATAGTGACAGAAAGCAGCTGCTGGTGGAACAGAAGCCACCTTCTTTATAGAGACAGAACGCTCCAGCTTGGGGAACAGGAGCACCTGTTTGTATTGGTGACAGAAAGCTGCATCTAGGGGAACAGGAGCCACTGTTTGTATAGTGACAGAAAGCTGTTGCTGGGGAACAGGAGCCACTGTTTGTATAGTGATAAACTGCTGCTAGAGGGTGCAGTAGCCTGTTTGTATAATGACAGAAAGCTGCAGCTAGGGGAACAGGAGCCACTGTTTGTATGGTGTCAGAAAGCTGCTGCTGGGGAAAGGAGCCACTGTTTGTCATGGTGACATAAAGCTGCTGCTGGGTGCAGGGCCACTGTTTGTTACAGTGACAGAAAGCTGAGTTGGGGAACAGGAGCCACTGTTCGTATAGTGACAGAAAGCTCTACTGGGGATGCAGGATCCACTGTTTGTAGTGGTGACAGAAAGCTGCAGCTAGGGAACTGGAGCATGGTTTGTATGGTGACGAAAGCTGCTGCTGGAGATGCAGGAGCCACTGTTTGTATGGTGACAGAAAGCTGCAGCTAAGGGGAACAGGAGCCACTGTTTGTATAGTGACAGAAAGCTGCTGCTGGGGGATCAGGAGCCACTGTTTGTATAGTGACAGAAAGCAGCTGCTGGGGGTGCAGGAGCCACTGTTTGTATAGTGACAGAAAGCTGTAGCTAGCGGAACAGGAGCCACTGTTTGTATAGTGACAGAAAGCTGCAGCTTGGGAACAGGACCCCTGTTTGTATTGGTGACAAAAGCTGCACCAGGGGAACAGGAGCCACTGTTTGTGTTGGTGACAGAAAGCTGCAGCTAGAGAACAGGAGCCACTGTTTGTATAGTGACAGAAAGCTGCAGCTAGGGCAGGACCAACTGTTTGTATGGTGACAGAAAGCGTGCTGGGGTGCAGCAGCTACTGTTTGTATATTGACAGAAAGCTGCAGCTAGGGAACAGGAGCCACTGTTTGTATGGTGACAGCTGCCGCTGGGGAACAGAGCCACTGTTTGTATGGTGACAGAAAGCTGCTGCTGGGGTTCAGGAGCCACTGTTTTTACAGTAACAGAGAGCTGCAGTTAGGGGAACAGGACCACTGTTTGTACAGTGTCAAAGCTGCTGCTGGGGGTGCAGAAGCATGTTTATGGTAACAGAAAAGCTGCAGCTAAGGAACAGTAGGACACAGTTTCAGTATGGTGACGGAGAGCTGCTGCTGGGGATGCAGGAGCCACTGTTTGTATGGTGACAGAAAGCTGCAGCTAAGGGGAACAGGAGCCACTGTTTGTATAGTGACAGAAAGTTGCTGCTGGGGGTGCAGTAGCCACTGTTTGTGTAGTGACAGAAAGCTGCAGCTAGGGGAACAGGAGCCACTGTTTGTATAATGACAGAAATCTGCAGCTAGCGGAACAGGAGCCACTGTTTGTATGGTGACAGAAAACTGCTGGTGGGGGTGCAGCAGCTACTGTTTGTATAGTGACAGAAAGCTGCAGCTAGGGGAACAGGAGCAACTGTTTGTATAGTGAGAGAAAGCTGCTGCTTGGGAAACAGGAGCCACTGTTTGTATAGTGACAGAAAGCTGCAGCTAGGGGAACAGGAGCCACTGTTTGTATAGTGACAGAAAGCTTACAGCTAGAGAACAGGAGCCACTGTTTGTGTATGGTGACAAAGCTGCGCTGGGCAGGAGCCACTGTTTGTATAGCATCAAAAAAGCTGCTGCTGGGGGTGCAGGAGCCACTGTTTCTATGGTGACAGAAAGCTGCAGCTAGTGGAACAGGAGCCTGTGTTTGTATGGTGACAGAAAGCTGCAGCTAAGGGTGCAGGAGCCACTGTTTGTATAGTGACAGAAAGCTGCTGCTGGGGGTGCAGGAGCCAGTATTTGTATGGTTACAGAAAGCTGCTGCTGGGGTTGCAGGAGCCACTGTTTGTATAGTGACAGAAAGCTTCTCCTGGGGGTGCAGAAGCCACTGTTTCTATGGTGATGGAAAGCTGCTGCTGGGGTTGCAGGACCCACTGTTTGTATAGAGACAGAAAGCGGCAGCTAGGGGAACCGGAGCCACTGTTTGTATAGTGACAGAAAGTTGCAGCTAGGGGAACTGGAGACACTCTTTGTATGGTGACAGAAAGCTTCTACTGGGGGTGCAGGAGCCACTGTTTGTATAGTGACAGAAAGCTGCAGCTAGGGTAACTGGAGACACTGTACGGTGGCAGAAAGCTGCTGCTGGGGGTGCAGGAACCACTCTTTGTATAGTGACAGAAAGCTGCAGCTAGGGGAACAGGAGCCACTGTTTGTATAATGACAGAAAGTTGCTGCTGGGGGTGCAGGAGCCACTGTTTGTATAGTGACAGAAAGCTGCTGCTGGGGGTACAGGAGCCACTGTTTCTATTGGTGACAGAAAGCAGCAGCTAGGGGAACAGGAGCCACTATTTGTATAGTGACAGAAAGTTGCAGCTAGGGGAACAGGAGCCACTGTTTTGTATAGTGATAGAAAGCTGCTGCTGGGGGTGCAGGAGCCACCCACTGTTTTTATAGTGTCAGAAAGCTGCCGCTGGGGAACAGGAGCCACTATTTGTATAGTGACAGAAAGCTGCAGCTAGGGGAACAAGAGCCTCTGTTTGTCATGGTGACAGAAAGCTGCACCAAGGGACCAGGAGTCACTACTTGTATGATGACAGAAAGCTGTCAGCTGTGGGGTAGGGAGCCACTGTTTGTATGGTGACAGAAAAAGCTGCAGCTATGGGTAACAGGAGCTACTGTTTGTATAATGACAGAAAGCTGCTGCTGGGGTGCAGGGAGCCACTGTTTTATAGTGACAGAAAGCTGCAGCTAGGGGAACAGGAGACACTATTTGTATAGACAGAAAACTGCTGTTAGGGTGCAGAGCCAACCACTGTTTGTATAGTGACGAAAGCTGCTGCTAGGGGAACAGGAGCCACTGTTTGTAATGAAGAAAACTGCAGCTAGGGAACAGGAGCCACTGTTTGTATAGAGTGACAGAAAGTACAGCTAAGGGAACAGGAGCCAGTGTCTGTATAGTGACAGAAAGGTGTTGCTGGGGAACAGGAGCCACTGTTTGTATGGTGACAGAAAGCTGCAGCAGAGGAACAGGAGCCCACTTTGTATGGTGACAGAAAGCTGCGGCTAGGGGTGCAGGAGCCACTGTTTGTATAGTGACAGAAAGCTGCTGCTGGGGTGCAAGAACCACTGTTTTGTATGGTGACAGAAAGCTCCAGCTTGAGAACAGAGCCCCAGTTTGTATTGGTGATAGAAAGCTGCATCTAGGTAACAAGGAGCCACTGTTTGTACCAGTGACAGAAAGCTGCTGCAGAACAGGAGCCACTGTTTGTATAGTGATAGAAAGCTGCTGCTAGGGTCGCAGTAGCCACTGTTTGTATAATGACGGAAAGCTGCAGCTGGGGAACAGGAGCCACTGTTTGAATGGTGACAGAAAACTGCTGCTGGGAAGCAAGAGCAACCACTCTTTGTATGGTGACAGAAAGCTGCAGCTAGGGGGTACAAACCACTATTTGGACTGATGACAGAAAGCTGCAGTTAGAGAACAGGAGCCACTGTTTGTATAGTGACAGAAAGCTGCAGATTGGGGTGCAGGAGCCACTGTTTGTATAGTGACAGAAAGCTGCAGCTAGGAACAGGAGCCACTGTTTGTACAGTAAAGACTGCAGCTAAAGCCAGACAGGAGCCCACGGTCTGTATGGTGACAGAAAGCTGCTGCCGGGAAGCAGGAGCCACTGTTTGTATGGTGACAGGAGCTGCTGCTGGGGTACAGGAGCCACTGTTGTATAGTGATGAACAAGCCCAGTTAGGGAACAGGAACCACTGTTCAGGATAGTGACAGAGCTGCAGCTAGGGAACAGGAGCCAGCTCAGGAAGTGACAGAAAGTGCTGCTGGGGATGCAGGAGCCACTGTCAGGCGGTGACAGAAAGCGTGCTGGCGGGAACAGAAGCTCACTGTACAGACAGTGACACAAAGCTGCAGCTAGGGAATAGGAGCTACTTTTTGTGCGTGACAGAAAGCAGCTGTTGGGGTGCAGGAGCCACTGTTTGTATAGTGACAGAAAGCTGTAGGTGCTAGGGAACAGAGCCACTGTTTGTATAGTGATTGGCAAGCTGCTGCTGGGGGTGGAGCCACTGTTTGTATAATGACAGAAAGCTGTAGCTAGGGGAACAGGATTACCGTTTGTATGTAGACAGAGCTGCAGCTAGGGAACAGGAGCCGCTGTCTGTATTGTACAGAAAGCTGCAGCTAGGGGAACAGGAGCCACTGTTTGTATAGTGACAGAAAGCTGCTGCTGGGAACAGGAGCCACTGTTTGTATAGTGACAGAAAGCTGCCAGGAGGAGACTGGGAGTAGGACTGGGGCAGTTCAGGACAGAAGGAGGATTAATCAAGATTGGAGAGACTGGGAATGGGAGGGATTGATTTGGACCAATATCAGGAGGACTGGAGGAGGACTGGGAGAGAGACAAAAAAAATAAAAGACTGAAGATTAAGAACCGTTGTGAAATGTGATTATTTGAAACTGCAGCACACTACACCCAGCTGCCAGCAACAGAAAAAGCATACAAGGGGGCAAAAAAAAAAGGCAAATAAATCTTTCCAGACCCTAGTGTGGCATGTCACAGAAAGAAGCCAGTGTATTGCCCTTGACTGCACTGTCTGTACCTACAGTGTGTGTTACAGAGAAGCCTAGTGGCCAGGTGTGTGGTGGCATTAACTCACATGACAGAAATGTAGGGGGCAAAAAGGCAAATAAAATCTTTCTGAACCCTAGTGTGTGTGTCGAAGAAGCCCAGTGTCATTTTACATTGACTGCACTGCACTGCTGCACCTACCGCAGTGTGTGTTACAGAGAAGCCCAGTGGCCCAGTTGTGTGAGTGGCAGTGTATACATGGCAGAAATGTAGGGGGGCAAAAAAGGCAAATAAATCTTTTGAACCCTAGTGTGTGTCACAGAGAGAGCCCAGTGTGTGCCCCTTGACTGCACTGTACTGTACCCTACCCAGTGTGTTACAGAGAGAAGCCCAGTGGCCAGTTGTGTGGTGGCATTAACATGACAGAAGCGTGGGGGCAAAAAAGGCAAATAAACTTTCCTGAACCCTAGTGTGTGTGTCACAGAGAGAAGCCCAGTGTGTGCCTCCACTGCACTGTACTGTACCCCTACCCAGTGTGTGTTACAGAGGAAGCCCAGTGGCCAGTTGTGTGGTGGCATTAACCTTACATGACAGAAATGTAGAAATATAATTCTCATTCCCTGGTTTGTGTATGTGACTCTGTCTCCTGTGGTCAGACCCATCACCCTGCTGCTGTGTGCCCTTGACTGCACAACCCCTACCCAGTGTGTAGTTACAGAGAGAAGCCAGTGGCCAGTTGTGTGTGGCATTAACCTTACATGACAGAAGCGTGAAATATAATTCTCATTCCCCGGAGTTGCGTGTGACTCTACGTCTCCTGTGGTCAGCCCATCACCCTGCTGCTGTGTGCCTTTGACCACTGCCACCCTACCAGTGTGTGGTACAGAGCAGAAGCCCAGTGGCCAGTTGTGGAGGTAGATAACCTTATGACAGAAATGTGAAATATAATTCTCATTCCCTGGGTTGCGTATGTGACTCCGTCTCTGTGGTCTGCCCATCACCCTGCTGCTGTGTGCCTGTGACTGCATGCCCTACCCAGTGCATGTTACAGAGAAGCCCAGTGGCCAGTTGGCCAGTGGTAACCTTGTAGCAGAAACATGAAAATATAATTTCTCTACATTCCCTGGAGTTGCGTGTGTGACTCAGTCTCCTAATGATCAGCCCATCCACCTGCTGCTGTGTGCCCTTTGACTGCACGCTGTACCCTACCCAGTGTGTGTGTTACAGAGAGAAGCCCAGTGGCCAATTGTGTGATGGCATTAACCCTTACATGACAGAAACGTAGAAATATAATTCTCATTCCCTGGGTTGCGTATGACACAATGTCTCCTGTAGTCAGCCCATCACCCTGCTGCTGTGTGCTGCACTGTACCCTACCCAGTGTGTGTTACAAGAGAGAAGCTCAGTGGCCAGTTGTGTGGTGGCATTAACCTCACATGACAGAAACATAGAAATATAATTCTCATTCCCTGCTGCGATGTGACCTGGATTGCCTCCTGTGGTCAGCCCATCACCCTGCTGCTGTGTGCCCTTTGACTGCACTGTACCCTACCCAGTGTGTGTGTGTTACAGAGAGAAGCCCAGTGGCCAGTTGTGTGAGTGGCATTAACTTACACAGAAACGTAGAAATATAATTCTCATTCCCCGGTTGCGTATGTGTCAATCTCCTGTGGTCAGCCCATCACCCTGCTGCTGTGTGCCTTTGACCGCACTGTACCCTACCCAGTGTGTGTTACAGAGAGAAGCCCAGTGGCCCGGTTGTGTGGTGGCATTAACCTTCACATGACAGAAACGTGAAAATAATTCTCATTCCCTGGGTTGCGATGTGACTCCGTCTCCCTGTGGTCAGCCCATCACCCCGTTGCTGTGCACCTTGATTGCGCGCGATGCCTATGCCCAGCAGCCCAATCATTTGCAAGCCTTGAACCTAGGATCCTTTAGTTGCAAACTGTCATATTCTTCAATTACTTTCAGTCCACGTATCACAGTGTCACACAACCGAAATAAAATTTTGGAGTTGTAGCCAGCGATTACAGATCACATTGCTTTGTTACACAGGAATTGTTTGGGTGTTGGTGTGTTCACTGCAGTATACTGGACTGGTAGTACTGGTACTTACTGTCTGTTATGGCTGACACCAACATAGATGAAGCATTTAGTGCTGGTGTTGGAGCAGGTGTTGGTAGTAGTGGTAATCCTGGTGCTAACAGAAATAACCAAAATGTTTCACGGATAAAAAATTCAACAAAACAGCAAAAGAGCAACAGTGGAAGTGTGGTAAAGGGACCTTTTTGTAAAATCCCACAGCTGCTGGGGTCACACGGAGAGGCACCATATAAGGTATGCCATTCATGCCGCTAAGATCCCCTGTGACTAGCAGCAATAATGCAAGTGACAGTGAGTCCTCTCTGACTCAGACAGTAGCTCTTTGTCTCAGTCCCACACTGTTGTGTCTCGTGACAAATCATTACTTCCTCAACAAAGTGAAATGAGCAAGTCTGCTGACAATGAGTCAGGTAGTGCATACGCAAATACATCCAACACTGTTGGCAATGAAAAGAACATATCTATTGAATCCACCACTTCTGTGTTGGCCAGCAATTAAAATCCATCAGGAGTCTTCTATCCACTCTTCTAGCACCAAGGAGCATGTCCCAGGTTCTGTTAGGACAGGTGAAAAGACAAACAGTCTTTAGCTATCTTCCCAACACTCGAACAAAATCTGTCACATCTGAGGTGTGGAATTATTTCTCAGTCAGTAAAACTGATCCATGCAGAGCAATTTGTTCCCTGTGTAAACAGAGTGTAAGCCGTGGTAAAGTTGTGTCATGCCTTGGCACTACAGCTCTTAAACACCATCTGAAAAAAGCATTCGGTTTTGTGATCATCCAAAACCAAACATCCATCCTCCATCTTCCAGACCCATGCGTGAGAAGGGTCAGGATCAAGGAATCTGAAATGGATACTGAATTGTCTGAACTTGATGTGGGCAGAACCACTGCCAGCCTCCTAGGATCACTGTTACCACCAATGCCAGCACCATTAGTACCAGTTGCACATCCAGTGATGGCACTGAATGTATAAGTCCTAATCCACCATCTCTGCGTCCATCTGCCCATCGAAGCACGGTGTATAATAAACCAGCAGGGACATGTTGCAAACAGCTAACACTGTCTCAGGCATTTGAAAGGAAGAATACCTTTACTAGAAATCATCCAAACACCCTTCATCTTAATCACCAAATTGGTGAACTGTTAGGCGGAGCCCTTCTCCCATACTCTTTGGTAGATCATGAGGATTTTAGGGAGCTCATGACATTAGCAGACCCTCGTTACAATGTTCCTCATCGAAGGTACTTTTCCTATGTTGAAATACCAAACATTTATCAGGCTTTAAAAAGCACAGCGATGCTTGCAGTAAAAACTGCGGAGGAGGGGTTATTCATGTCACAACAGATATGTGGACCAGCACCAAAACATAGATTACATGTCCCTCGATCATTGGGTCCAATGCTTGTGCTTCTTCAAAAACAAAGACACCTAAAAGATGGCTGCTGCATAAAAGAAAGTTTGGGCAAAGTCATACTGCTGCAAACATCTTGCAGGAACTAATGACCTCTTGACCCAATGGGTTTATTCTCACAGTCTAAAATGTGGCTTCATAGTAAGTGACAATGGAGCCAACATCTTAAAAGAGTACAGGATGGAGGATTTCTGCATGCTTCTTTGCATTGCTTACATTAATTATTGCAGGATTTCTAGCAACGAAACACAAGTGGACAGGTATGATTGCTGTTTGCAAAAATTGTGACTCACTTTTCACATTCAACCAAGGCTATCGGACATTGTCCGAACTGCAAAAACACAAGCTGCCCAGCAAAAGCTGATTCAAAATGTTTCCCTCATTGAACTCAACGCTTATATGCTGCAGTGCCTCTTGGAGCAAAAGCAAGCTGTACATGAGTACTGCTCCAGTTACATTATGGAGATGGCATTATGCTCTGTCTGTGCTGCAGTGGAAATTAATGGAGACAGTGTGCTGTATCCTAGCTCCTTTCAGAACAGCTACAAGGGACATGTCTTCTGAAGGTGCATCTGTAGTCAGTTATCCACTCATAATGCCTATTTCACATCATCTTAGTGTTCTAAATCTACAAATAGAAAAAGACAGATCTGGAAGCGCAGACAACATGTCGCCTATATCATGGGAATCTAAAGAAAGAGAATGAGCGAGCGCTTCAAAACTAGCAGACAAATTAGTTGCAATGACGAAATCAAGACACTACATCCTTGCACACTCTTAGATCCCAGGTTCAAGGCTATGCATCTTCCAAAACAGATGATATAGAGCAGTACAAATGTATGTTGCTGATGAGCTGCAGCACTCACAGGAGTCAAACACAGACACGCACAGTACCATCAGGTTGTCATCACCACAACATGCAGGTTCATCTTCACAAAGGGATACAGAACAGGAAAAGTCACCAAACATTAACAGTAGTTGTTCCAACAACTGCCACTTCTTCAGCCCTTAGTAGCAAGCTAAATCTGTGGCAAAACCTTTCCCAAATTGCTGCCATACCAGCTGCTTCTGCTGATTCCTCTTCTGAGCGAGTCTCTGTCCAACATGGTAGACAGTTACCCGCAAGAACTGCCTATTCCTACTGATGCATGCCCTTTTGAATACTGGAGATCAAAAAGTCAATTTGGACAGAGCTGTATGATGAAGCCTGTAAATATCTTGGTTGTCCTGCAACAAGTGTCTCTTCAGAATGCATGTTTAGTACAGCTGGCAATATTGTGACACCAGAAATAGGTTGCTGCCAGAAAATGTACACAACGCTAACTTTATTAAAGTTAATAAGTCAAGATTAACGTATCCCTACAAGAGTATACAAACTGATCCTGAAGTGATTGATGTTGTGGATGTTGATGGTGATGATGACAACTCAGATGGTGGTGGCTGGTAAAATATTCGTGTGGGACGGATTTCCTGCACCAAAAGAAACTTTACAGACTGTGATGACTTTGGTTGTCGCCTCTCCTTTCTCGATCTACTACCTTGGACTATATACCCCCAAAACTTTCACCATTTCATGGCAACTGCTTTGTAGCTAGGGTCTAAACTAAAGTCAACAAGTTTTATATACAGGGCAATTTTAACATCAGTGGGAACAGGCCCAAATTTGGCATAAAGGGGACACTGTCAAGTCAACCTTTCTGTATCATATTATTTATAGTTAAAGTGCAAACATATATTTTGGATTTACCTTCTGTGACTTTGTGGTGCATCAGCACAGGCTGGGACAGGAAGACGGTCTATTTTCAATTTTAAAGAGGACAAAACAATGAGTTCTAATTGGTAGCTGTTTATTATTTTCAATTACAGAAATGTTAGCCATAAAGCGAAAATGGATGCTAGTACATGGGTGAGGGTTGTGGGTTGGTTTTAACATGGGTGTATAGGTGGCATGGGTGCTACCGCACGAGATAAGGGTGGTGGAAGAAAAGTGGAATGGGTGATGGGTGAAAGGTGGGTGTTGTTTTAGTTCTTTCATTTACAGAGAATTCCATCAGCTGGGGATGGTGAGGAAAAATGATGACAGACCGAACCTACTGTACACATAATAAATATTCTTATTAAATGCATTGCAAACTGCTGCCACCTAGCACAATTGTCCTGTCCCCTTTAAAAAAAGAATAAAGGAATCAGAAATAAAGAAAATCTGCATCAGATTTCACAGAATGTGACGTATCATAGTGTTTTTGCTTTATAAGTAGTGATAATTTGATACATAATAGGGTTGACAGACACCGTCCCTTAAACATCACATGCCACCGCTGCAGCTACATAAAAATTCCTTAGTATGTGGTGAGGAAACCACTGTTCTAATTTTGTGACTGAAATACAGATTTTATTGAAGTATCAGCTGCAAAATGCATCATCTTAGAATTTTTTGTATGTATTACTTCAATTTGCCAACAAAAATGTTGGTATATGTATGCATTACCTTAGAAAACTGCATGCATTGTGCCAGCAACAATGACTGGCATATTTTTTTTATTAAGAACAAAAAGACACAGCACCAACACTTCCAAAAATATACTGTATTGTGCGTTTTAACTGATAGCATCACAGTACAGGTCCTTTTGTCTGTTTAAACTGTTTTGTCCTGCATGGCGTTTCTGTGCTGTGATGCTATCAGTTAAAACGCACAATACAGTATATTTTTGGAAGTGTTGGTGCTGTGTCTTTTTGTTCTTGGTGCTCAGCTTTTCACACAGGCACAACTTAGGATTGAGCAGCCTTCTTTGGTTTCTGCAAATATTTTTTTTATTCAATGTCTTGACTGAATATGTTATAACATAATATGTTTTGTAACAGTTCCACATGTTGCTGCTGTAACACTTGGCTTGACTTTGTTATAAAAGCTTTCTTTTAAACATAGCAACTTTTGATTCACCTCATTTAAAACAGAAAAGCAGCAAATAGCTGAAATTAGGTAATATCAGTTATTTTTCTCCTAATTCATGACGATGAGTAGTATATAGCTGAGTACATAAATGGCTAATGTGCCTCTTTCTTTCACTAAGAACTATGATGCAGCTGCAGCAGGAAAACTTTTAACATATGGGTGGGTGGGTGGGCCTGTTAAATGCATGTTGCTGACTTTAGCAAACAGAAGAAACTATAGATAAACCTAGTTGTATTCCTATCAATGTCACACAAGATAATTCTCTCCCCTTATTTTGAACAGTTTTTCCTTTACATGTATTTTATTACTATCTTCGTTACTGGCAGCACAATAAAAAAATAGGGTTCGAGTTCTAAAAAGTTCTAAAAAAGATTAGAACACTAGAACTTTTTCAAAAGTTCTAGACTAGAACTAGAACCCAGAACTTCAGAGGGTTCTGACAACCCTAGCCTGCACAGCACCCAGGCATGTGGAGACCATGCAGTGGGTGGTTATACAAAAGCAGATGGACATAAGGTCCCAGTACCACAGAAATGGACACAACAGGCAAACCATTTCACAGAAGAACATTTAGTAGCAGACAGGCAATACTTTGCCCTTTCCCCCATCCCCCAAATGACCACAAACTGCAAGGTGTCAAAATGGCTGAAGGTTGAGCAGCGAACAATGGCCTGCTCAGCATCCACCAATGTAGAGACCATCACGCGTGGGTGGTTACACAAAATTCTGTCAGGCATGGATTAAGCTGGAGGGATTCTGGGAAGCATAGGGAGAGGCATCACAGTAGAAAACAGGAGGTTGTTATCCCTCTGAACGGACAGTTGGTGAGACCTCATTTGAGTACTGTGTGCAGTTCTGGAGATCCCATCTCCACAAGGACATAGACAGGATGGAGGCAGTCCAGGAGGGCAATAACAAGGATCCAGTGGTCTGTACAATAAGCTACACGAGGAGAGAGACTAAAGGAGCTTAATATGTATACCCTAGAGGAAAGGCGGGAGAGTGGGGACATGATAGAGACCTTTAAGTACCTCAAGGGAATCAACAATGTCCAAGAGGGTAGTATATTTCAGAAAAACAGATGTGCAAGAACAAGGGGCCACTATTTGAAGATAGAAGGGGAAGGCTCAGGGGCAACATGAGAAAGTATTTTTTCACAGAGAGGGTGGTGGGTGCATGTAACAGCCTTCCTGAGGAGGTTGTGGGGTCAATAACAGTGGAGGAATTCATGAATGCATGGGACAGATATAAAGCAACTCTGGTGAAAGGCAGAAGGAACTTGGCTGTTGGTTAACTAGGATCTGCAGCCTTTCCAATATGTAGGGAAATGGGTAGACTGGGTGGGCCAGGCTATCCTTATCTGCCATCAAGGTCTATGTTTCTATGTTAAACATCAGCACTGCAAAGCAAGGATTAAAAAAAATACAATGGACATTACAAAACATCTTGGAGACTATTATTACCCATTGACAATGTGAAATGCAACAGAAACAGCTTTTTTGGACCAGCCCAAACAATACTTTGCCCCCCCAACCCCCACAACCACAGATTGCATGGTCTCAACATGGTCTGCTCACCATCCTGCCACGTGGAGGCCATACAGTGAGTGGTTTTAAAAACTGTATACAACAAACCATGGATTTAAACAAGCATTTTGGTAGCAGGAAGGCCGAGCATAAATACTAAATCACCCTCCAGCCACAGAAGCAAACATCAGCAGGCAGAAAACAGTAAATAAATCACACTGCTGGAGTCCAAATAAGCTGCACAATGATCCCCTGTCCCTAAAACTGTCAGACCTGGTCAGAACTCTTACCTTTTGGTGCTCAGGAGTGCACTTTGAATGACTGGGCTGTTCCTCGCTCTGAATGCACAACGGTGGATACTAACATCACTTTCTGCTGTACAAAACAGCAAGAAAGGGGCAAAGCACTTATGTACAGCAGATTTTACACTCCCATTGGCCAACTAAGTCTCAGGGAAACTGGAATCCCGAAACAATTAGGCAACCAATTGGGGGAGGGGCGTTCTGAATGTACCTAATAGGAACATGGACACCATTGGTTGGAAGGGTTGAAAAAGATGGCCTGACTCTAATGATAAAAGAGTAGGCAAGATGTACCACCTGACAATACAGCAAGGCCAGCACTGGTAACACACAGGAACATTAAAAAAAGGATGTACATGTCAAAAGGTAATTAATTGGCCATGTTCTAGATGCTATGCTAATGAGGACACCTACAAGTACATTCTGAACGCCAAACCCCGAGGTGCTTCAAACTATAAAAATAATGGGTAAAAATAACATAGGTAGGTAAAAGAAATACAGAACAGCATCTGGATTGTTGAAAGCATATCTTGTTTAAACAGAAAAATGGCAGAAATGACAGAAAACATGCAACTAAAACCTACAGGCTTTCCATGTCACAATTTAGGACCAATAAAACAGCAGGAAAATTGGGTTGACAACAACAACAAAAATTCCAGGCAGCTGTGGACCGAAGTTTTATTATATGTATCTCTACATATACAAAGCAATAAAACAGCATTTCAAATATTATTTTTTAATTTTTTCCTTACTTTATATCACCCTCTTAACATTTCCATTCCATTGGTACAAGATTTTCATGAACATAGCCAGTCAGCCATCCCTTGTTTAAGGACCTCCTTCCCTAACAGGGCAAGATGAAGCCTGTCCTTTGCATACAGTCCTTTATCCTCCCAAACTCCTTTCCAGTTCCCTAACACCCCCAACCCACTCTCTTCACCCCACTTCCTGAGCCAGTCATTAACCTCTGTGATCTTCATTTTTTTCTCCACTGAGGCCTTTGGTACTGGCAATATCTCCGAAAAGGAAATGTTGCATCCATTATCCCGACAGACTTTGGCAAGTTCTTGGAACCTTGCTTGGATTTCCAAAACGCTATTTCCCTCTAGATCGTTAGTTCCCAAATGCACCAGGAAATATGGTTTCCCTCCAAAATCCCTAACCAGTTCGTACACCATGAACTTTGCTCTGTGCACTGTCAGCCCAGAGATACTCACTACCTTCACCTGGCTATGGCATCCACCCCCATGTCCCTCCCACAGGAGACCCCTAATCATCGAGTCTCTCAATAACAGAACCTTAACACCGCCATCATCCTTATGGTTACCTCCACTATGCACTCTCAACCCCCATTCCCCCCTTTATTCATGATCTCAATTACATGGGGGTCTTCCTGCCTTATTAGAAACCCCCTTGTCACCCTCCCCTTTCTGCCTCCCTTGTTATTTTGCCCACTTAACTCAGACCCCCCCGAATAGGTGTCCCCTTTAACCCTGTCTTATCCGAACCATTTATCCTGGCCCTGATGGTTTCCCCTTCCCCACACTGCCATCCTCCCCCAGATAGTAGCTCCCCACCTCCAGAGGCCCTCTGTGGGTCCCTTCTTTACCCACGGTGTCCCATCCAGGTACAGACCCCTTGCTGGGGGGGCCCTCCTGCCTCCTTGTCTCCCAGTTTCTCTCCAGTCGCTCTCCTCCCTCATGTCTGCAATATGTTGCACCCCCCATCTGCTTAACATTTATGTTTCCTTCTCCCTCTGGGACTATTTCTATCCTTTTCATTGCTGGTCTGTGATGCCCTATGGGTATCCGACTGCCCCCCAGCCTCTGTATCAGTTTCCTCATTTCCACCAACCCCTTTCCCCCCTCTAGGTTGCTTAATAGCTCAAATTTATTGTAACAATCTATGCCAGCCTCCATCAAGTAACCCGAGTTTCCCCCGACTGCCTCTCTAAACTGCCCCTCTTCCTTCCCTGTTGCTCTGTTCTCCTTAGGAGCTCCCTTCCCACAGTCTGTTCTTTTAGGCTTCCCCACAACAGCCCCTCCTGACTCTTCCCCCTCCACTATCTTTATATTCGGAATGTTTACCCCGTACACTTTCCCCTTAGCGTCAACATCCCTATCTAAGGGTCCTCTGTCCCTAATATCCACCCTCCTGCTTGCTGTAACATAACGTCCTGTAATTTCTGAGAATTGCCCCAGCCTCCCCTCAGCCCCACCCTTCTGCTGCCCATATCCACACCCCTTATCCTTGGACACCCCCCAACTCCCCCAGCTTACTCCTTAACCAATATACTTCACTCCTGATACAAGATAGCTGTCTACAGAGTGGGCAGCCTCCCTCTCTCCAGGCCCAATTGAGAATTATTGCCATCCCACAGCCTGTGCAGCCTACAACCCTTCTGAGGATGCCTGTCATGGTGGAATATGGCCACCCTGTTTGTCCCTCTCTGTTTATAATCGCACACACCCCTTTTCTCAGTCCCTTCCCCATGGAATACAGTCTCTCTCTCTATACTGACTGCAGTTATTTACAAACCCATTTTCAACCTCACCAATAAAGTTCCCAAATCTCACAAACACATACAGTCCAGTGTGTGTCCAGTCTCACTAACAGTGTGTGTATGCAGACATCAGGTACCGTATGATGTCACAGGCCCACCAGTTCCTGTTGCTTCAAATTTCAGTCACAAACAGAAATGCACAGCCCTTCAATCCCAACCCCCAGTGGCTTTTCAGTATTTAAGAAAGCCTACAAAACAGGGTGGGTGGCAGGGCTCTACCACCACCAGGCAAACATCACATTTAAATTTCACTCTAATTATCATTGCCAAACAAGTGTTCCCAAGCCCCAATAGTTACAATATCACAGCCCTAGTAACAGTTCTAACTCAAAGTAGTCATTTTTAACACACAGAACTAATTTCAAGTACAAAACTATTCAAATATTTCAGTAAAAATGGAAGGTAAAACCAAACCCCTGTCCTGAACAGCCTCCTGCTTCTGTTCCCAAGTGGACAAAAGAGGCATTGGCTGCACCTCCTTGTTATAGCTTGCCACTCTTTCCCAAATGCAAGGAATCCAAACATTAGCAAAGGCTTCTCGTGCTTCCAGCCCATACATCCCGAGAAAATTAATGATTTGGGCTTGGTTTGGAGTGTCTGGGGCGGAGGGAAGGAGTGCACAGGTGGGAGCAGGCAGGGGGATAGCGGACCAACCCTTTGTCTGGCTCTGCCATAGGAAACACAGTTTACTTACTTTATTTTGTTTGCCCTCACTTGATTTTATTTGCTATACTGTTATGGTAAAGGTAACACTGAAACACACTGTTAGTGTCACATTGAGGTCATGCTGAACACTACTAATGTGAACAGAAATCTGCTGCTTGGTATCTAACCTGATTGCAGTTCATGTGCTTACCTCTAATGTGATCCTACAACTGTTCCTTTGCTCCTGACCATGGCGATTTTCAAAAGGGACCATGGGTATCAGTGCGGCAGAGTGCTGGCGAGGTAACCTCTGATTCAAGTAATACTTTAGGAGGCTTCCTTGTTTCCAGGAAGTAATTGAACTCTGGCAAAGGAATGTAAACCTTTGACGGGGATGTTCCATGATCACAGTTTTTTCAATTTCCTACCTAGTTACTTAGGACAAGACCTGCAGTGGCATAAACCATAGTACACTTTGCTGAATGCACACCAGCAGCGCCCACCGGGGCTAATTAATTGTTGACGAAAGTCACACTGTAATTCCACACTTTTCTTACTATAAGTCACGTACCTCCCTCCTCCATCTCCATTTAGAGGTGGTAGAAATTTTCAAAAGCTGGTATGCTTTATGATGTTTTGTCATTGTCATTACTAGGTGCGTGGAAGCCTAGTTAGTTACCAGATCTACCACACATTTGCAGGGGGAGTTGTTTCAAGCTGCTTGCTGCTCAACAAGGAATGGAGGGCAGCCTGTTGCTGTTGGAGTTTCTACTGTTCTAAAGGTTGCAGAAGAGTTGTGTTGTGGGCTTAGGTTACAGTGGAAGGTTTTTGTCTGGGGGAGAGATAGGAATACAGGGTAGTTTTGGGTGGAGCAGAGGCAGGGATGTTTGTGCTGGGGAAAGAATATAAAAATTGTTTATGGTATGTAAGAAACGTTATAATTATTGTATTTATGCAAGGGCATACATGGCATAAAATGATTTCACTAAAGGAAGGAATAATCATGGCAAGACCACTTGTAAGAAAGAATATGGCTGATAAACTACAAATTGTCAGCTGAAATGTTAGAAGTCTCAAAAAGTTTGTGAAGCGAAGCATGCTAGTCTCAAAACATTTGTGAAAAGAAGAGTGCTAGGCAGGGTTAAGAAGTTCAGAGATGACATGCTCCTATTGCAGGAAACCCATATGACAGAAGTTGAAATGATCTGTACAGTTTCTTGCTGGGGCGACACTTGGCATGGGTATATCTTAATGCCGAGTCATGATGCACAGCAGTTTGGCTGAAGCTGAATTTTCCTAGTGAGGTAAAATGAGTTACATCAGAACTGGAGGGGGGAGTGTACCCTTGCACGCATTGTGTTACACAATGGTGAGGCCTTCTCGGTGGGCTCCATGGCCTCATCTTAGACAATGAGACATCAAAGTATCTCAGTGGGAATGGAAACTTTCCCTGGACCTTGGATCTTGGGGGAAGAGTTCAACTGTATCTTGGATACTACATTGGACAGATCTATTCCACCTCCAGTGCCCCTCACATGCAGCGCCAAATCCTTTAAGGAACTAATATGCACCAACAGTCTCATCAATAGCTGGAGGCATGATGACCCCACTACTGGGCTTACAGTTTCTACTCCCACTCACACCTCTCGTACATACAAATAGACCAGCTCCTAGATGCCACCCATTCAGTAGGTTCAGTGCAACAGACTTTATATGAAACCATTCTAGTTACCAATCATGCCCCAGTTCAAAAGACACTGGTGTTAGGAGGCCCATCAACCTGACCCTGAGTCTGGAAGCTCGACCCAGTGCCACCCACCCAAGAGGGATTGAGGCAGGCTATGTCCTAGGGAATCAAGGAGTACCTGACAAACAACAATGTAGGTGAGACCTCACACTTGGTAAGATGGGAAGCATGAAGGCAGTGATCTGGGATTTGACCATATCCTATGCTAGCCACTCTAAATCTTGAAAAGGCCAAGCTGCAGGCGTTAGAAAACAAGACTGCACAAATAGAGAGGGATCATATGTCCAGACCAAACAAAGACCTCTACTATAGGCTACAAAAAGTAAAATGGGAATTTAATAGTCAGTTTAAGGCTGAGGTGGAATCAACCATTCTCTTGAATCAGGCAAGCCAATATTTTGATAGAAATAAGGGAAGTAAGTTACTGGCTTGGCATCTGAGGAGCAGGGAGAGAACTAGATCCATTTCTCAACTTAAAGATCTTGATGGCAGCCTCACAACTGAGAGAAGGATTATAGTAGATGCCTTCTGCTCTTTTTTACAAAACCCTTTATTCAAGGGAAGCTGAACCCTCTGTGGCCCAGTACCAGAAAAACTTTTTTTTTTTGGGGCTCGGTATCTCCACCCCTGCCCAGTCGGGAAGAGGCTTCCTCAGCCCCTGCATCTGCTTGCCACTCCCCAGCCCAGGCTCCCCCCCCGGGCAGAGCCGCCGAGCAGGTGCCCCCCAGGATATTCAGTCTCAAGCTGAGGCTTACCCCTTAGGAGTGGCCACGGGAGCGAAACCCCCGGCAGACTTTTATTACAGCAGGAGTGGCAGCAGAGGTGGGAGCGTTACCAATAGGGCTGGATTTTTGTGAATGCTGATTTTCCCCAAAGATAGGACATACAGTGATGTCAACAGACATGTCCGACATCTGTCCCCCCTCCCATGGTATATGGCCTCGGTACCTGCTGCTCCCCAGCCTCTGCCAGCGGCCACTAATGTACCAACTGCTCACCCCCCCACTCCCCTGAGAAGGAGAGTCACCAGATGGCACTCAATACTTCTCTGCCCTGGCAGCCATCTGACTCAAGGGTCCATTCCCAAACCCGGGTTGTCAGCGTTGCGAGCAGATGCGCTGCTGCTGCTACACTGGTGGGCTGGCTAGTACCAGAAATTCTTTGGCAATGCCCCTTTCACACTAGTTCCTGACTCCCACAAGCCCTCTCTGGATGCCCATGTCTAAAAGTGGAAATTACGCTCAGTGGTTCAGGTTCGAGGTGCTGCTGAAGGGGTAAGCTAAGCCCTCAGGAATTACAAGCGCAGGTCTGAATGCAGCACACTCACAAGGAAAATTTGGCTGCATCTCCCTTCTTTGTCTCCATGTCAGTGACAAAAAAAGGAAAGATCCAGAGCCCTCTGATGAAGCTCAAGAGCAACCGAAGCACTGGGACGTCTGTTGTGGTGTTAATCTCCATTGCAGAGAGAAATGGACTATTATTACTATTATTGTTTCTGCTAATGCAGCTTATTAAAACTGTAGGAATATAGCGCATGCATTTATTATTACTGTTGCCATTATTAGCTATTACATATTATTAATGCTAACAGCTAATGCGTAAAATAAATATTCTGCCTTTTAGTAATTGTATTTTCTGTAAGCAGAAGGCCTTCTCTGGGTAGATAAGGTGCAAGGAGTTATAGCAGCCTAGCTATTCACAAATTAGCCATGCTGCCACACTAACTCATGGCCACCAGAATTGCAAAGGCATATTTTTATGAGAACATGGTTGTCAACCACATTTGGGGAAAGATGCAGTCTGAACATTAGTGATAAGGGGTAGTGCTGATACATGTGAAAGTTACCTCACATGCAAGGCCGAATAACAAGCAGTCCCTGGGACTAAGACGCCTTAGTTACTGTACATGTCATGTAACTATACATGAAGTTAAGTATAATAATGCCTTCCAGGCAACACAGAGTTGAGACAGAGACCCTACTTGGGAAGAAGACCTCTGCACCTGTCCCCCAAGAGAAGGTAATATCTGGGCCAATGTTACTAATCTTCCATAGCCACTTGCTAAGCAGCCATATTTCATCTAGAAAAGACTGTGCCAAAAATCTTGTACTGTTTTCTGTGTGTAACTGCATAATATAAGGAACTATACTAGCTATTTATGTCCTGTGTGTTTATTATAATCAGTACCTCCACAGACACTGACCAAACCTTCCTTACACTGTGATTTGAAAGTTGAACGTTTGTCTCAAGCCTGTTTTAGGCAGCAGTATTCTTGATTTTGTCCTTTGATGCAGTTTGGTTTTAATAAATTATCACAGAATACTGCACCTGTTTCCTGTATCTTTTCTTTTTTCATCACTGATATCAAGATAAGGGAGGGAGATGTAGCCATATTACCTTTTTTCTCCTAGTAAGTGTGCTACATTCAGATCTGCCCCTGTCTGGAGGCCCCACTGGCACCTGAAGAAGTAAAGACTGCAGTGACATCTTTAAAAGGGGGCAAGGATCCTGGACTGGATGTTATGCCACAGACTTCCATAAGACCTTCTTGTTTGATATACAAAATCATCTATTCAGTATGATTCAAGAGAGTCTTGGAAATGGAGCTCTGCCCCCTCCATGTGGTCTGTGACCATTACAGTACTCTCTAATCCAGGAACAGGTCACACTTTATGTGCCTCCTATAGAGTATAGGCCAACATGACTCCTTACAGCAGACTATAAAATTGTAGCCAAAATACTAGCATCTCGACTGGAGCTAGTCCTTGCTGCAGTGGTGCATCCTGGTCAATCAGGTTTTGTTAAGGGCAGGCAGAACAAAACCAATGTCCACCACATCCTCAATATATCTTACAGATGGTCTAAGTCCTCATCTAAATGTGCGGCTGTAATTCTTACCCTAGATGCCAAGAAGGCTTTTGATCATGTGGAGCGGGGTTATATGTTTGAGACCTTACAAAAGTATGGCATAGGGCAGCAGCTCTTGAGATGGGTAGGAGCCCTGTGCCAGGCCCCAGAGGCCTAAATACTGATTAATGATACCCTTACACCTCCTTTTCCTTTGACTCAGGGAACCCAGCAGGGATGTCCCCTCTCCCCACTGTTATATATCCTCTTCCTTGAATCCCTAGCAGCAGCTAGAAGGGTAGATACACAGATCAGAGGGCTACTGAGTGGAAAACAAGAAGAACATAAGATCTCATTTTTCAGTGATGATATCCTTTACCTAAAGAAACCTGCTGAGGGTATACCAATCATACACAACCTATTAAGAGAATATGGGGCTCTCTCAGGACACAAGATAAATTGGGGAAGAGTGAGCTGTTATCCACAGGGAAACAAATAGAGAGTATTTGGCTAACAACCCCTTGGGGCTTGTATTGGTTCAGTCTATCAAATATCTGGGGATCTGGTTGGCATGCTCTTCTGCTATCCTATATAAAAATAATTTTAGATCATTGTTGCAGACTCTAAGGGCAGGAAAGTGAGCAATGGCAGAATCTATCCTTAACAGTGATAAGAAGGATTGTCATAACAATGTGCAGCCCTTCTAAGTGTTTGTATCTTTTCCAAACATTTCAGGTCAAACACCCTACAGCTTTTTTTTAAGACTCCAGATTCCATTATACACAGATTTCTCTTTAATGGGAAACTCGTGAGAATCAAGAGAACCAGCCTGCAGCTGCTAGTGATGGGGGAGTGCTTCCCTAAGCCTTAAGCTGCTGTATTATTGGGTTGCATAGCTTGCATATATACCTACTGCTACTGCAACCCTCCCTCCGCCCCCCCCCATACCTTGGCTGCATTTTGCTGGAAGAAGAAGAAGCAGAGCCAGGTGCAGATATTTGTCATGGGCTATTGTCTTCACCTATTGGTCGCCAGTAAAATGTTGAACTAAACAACCCTTTTACTGCAAATATGACACACATCTAGCTAGCAGCTCAGAACCACATCAGAACCCCCTGTGGTATCTCCCCCAAAGCAGTTATCACATTGGCATTCAAGGGAGACTGGAATACAGTGTGCTTCTGTCTCCCCCAAGGCAGTTATTGCACTAGCATTCAAAGGGAGACTGAAATGCAATGTATTTCTGCACCAAATTCTGCTAAAGTGGCAAGAAAGGCCTGGATCAGGTTATCCAGCTTGATGAGGAGCAACATCTTACAACGCTTTGTGCAGTTAAGGGCCCTCTTTGGGATACAACCAGGACACTTCTTGCATACTTAAGACTCAGAAGCTGGTTGCAGGCTGAGAAGGCACAGAGTAAAAGGGACCCAGAAATGTCACCCCTAGAGGCTTTAATTTGTAATCCCCTGCCTAATTGGAGAAATCTAACAGCCTTTTGTAAGCTGTTGCTGGGGGTTGTGCACGGTCATTGACAGGAATTTGCAAAATGGAGTATAGACCTTAGCACCCCTATATCCCACAAAACATGGAAGCAGGCCTCATATCGCTTAAAAAACTATGCCAGGAGTAACCACCTATTGGAAGTTCAGTTACATTTTATTTATTGTACTTACCTCACCACCCAATGTGTGCACACTTTTGATCCTACCAAATCACCAATGTCTCCAAAATGTAGCATAGCAGGGGGAGATTTTCTGCACATGACACTCACATATCCAAAAATTAGTAGATTTTGATGTAAAGTCCACAACATTTTGCAGAAGGTCCAGGGTTATGCCTTGCCTAACACCCCCCTTGAGCCCTTACTGGGGTCTGAGGACCACCCCAGTGGTTCTGCTCAAGAAAACCCATTATGGTGGCTAACTTGAATTAATGCCAGAAAAACTACATCCCATGTCTGGATGAGAAGGGAACCATCAACAGTGGCACAGTGGAGCTAGAATCTCCAGTTCTGTCTGAAAATAGAAAATAAACAATGGAGATCGAACGGGATGTCCCTGATGTCTTTGGATCTATCTAGGCACTATCGGCAGCTGCCACGGGGGGGGGGTACCTTCCCCACTTGACCAATGTAACTACCAGCTATGGTGTCATGTCTGTGAAGTCTGATGTAATAAATTGTATACTACTACTGAGGTAGACCATTGGGTTTGCCTAGCCATATTACAACTGTAATGAAGATTCCATTCATCTGGTATACTTCAGGACTCTGGACTTGGTATTAACAAATGGGGAGGCTGTAAGAGATCTGGAAGTGGAGGACCCCCTGATGGTAGCGACCATTATACGGTGTGGTTCACACTCAATATGGGAAGGGTAACAGGAGAAACAGGTACCACGGTGATCGATTTTAAGGGAGCAGACTTTAAAAGGATGGGGGAAATTTTGGTTGCGCATCTGGTGGGAATTCAGACATGCATGAGTGCCAGTCAAAAATGGAATATCATTAAGAAAGGGCTGGCAGAGGCTACTGAGACCTGCACCAGGACATGGAGCAAGAAGGGGAGAGCAAAGAAGCTGAACTGGCTGACTCAGGTAATGAAATGGGTGAGGGCCAAGAGAAAAGCATTCTGGAGACTTAGGAAATTGGGAGGGCAAGGGGACAAAGACAAGTACATGAAGAAGTCCAGGGAGGTTACCGGGCTAGTCAGAATGGCCAAGGCTTCCAGAGAGCTGAGACTGGCACAGGGAATAAAGGAAGGGGAAAAGGACTTCTTCAGATACATTGGCAAGAGAAGAAGAAACAAAGACCAGATTGTGAGGATCAAGAAAGATGGAGAGTGGGTGGAGAAAGGGAGGACCAGGCCAAGGCACTGAATGAGTACTTCTGCTCTGTGTTCATGAAGGAAAGAGGGGGGAAGATACCCCATGGGAAGGGTGGAGTAGGCAGAAAGGGGGATGGGGTGACTGATATCAGAATCACAGAGGACAGGGTGTTGGAGGGACTAAGGGCACTGAGAGTGGACAAGGTATCGGGGCCAGATGGCATTCACCCTAGGGTACTTAAGGAGCTAGGTGAGATCCTGGTGGGACCACTGGCAGACCTGTTCAGTACATCACTGGACATAGGATGCATGCCACAGGACTGGAGGATGACCCATGTGGTGCCCATTCATAAAAGTGGCTCGAAGAATGATCCAAGCAACTACAGACTGGTGAATCTCACTTCAATTGTGGAGAAACTCATGGAGTCAATCTTAAAAGTGAGGCTGGTGACCTTTCTGGAAGACAATGGGCTCCGAGATGGCCATCAGCACGGTTTTGTAGTGGGCAGATCCTGAGAGACAAACCTAGTCGAGTACTGCAACTGGGTTACCAGGGAACTGTACAGGGACCATGCAGTGGACAATCTATATTTGGACTTCAGCAAGGCCTTTGACTTGGTGCCACATGGGAGGCTGAGGGAAAAACTGGAATACTTTGGGATGGGGACAAAAATGGTCAACTGGATCACCAACTGGCTGAGGGGTAGGCAGCAAAGGGTGGTGATGGTGGTGGGGGGAACTCTCATCACCAAGGGACATTATGAGTGGGGTGCCCCAGGGTTCAGTACTGGGACCGGTGATGTTCAGGATATTCATAGCTGATATCTCAAACTGGATCCAGAGTGGGATCAGTCTGTTCGCAGGCGATACTAAGATCAGTGCAGTGGTAGATGACATAGAGGGGTGGAGGTGGCTGCAGGAAGACCTGACCAAACTACAGAAATGGTCAGAGACATGTCAGTTGGGGTTCAATGGCAAGAAGTGCAAGATACTGCACTTTGGAGTAAGGAACCAGGGAGTAAATATCAGTTTGGAGGTGTACCGTTGGAAAGCACAGTGGAGGAAAAGGATCTAGGGGTAGTAATAACAGGGAATATGAACCACTCTGCTCAGTGCATGAAGGTGGATGCAAAGGCAAACAAGATGCTGAGGTGCACATCAAGGAGAATCTCCTCCAGGCACAGAGAAGTGTTCCTGCCCCTGTACAGGTCACTGGTCAGGTCACGCCTGGAATATTGCGTGCAGTACTGGTGTCCATTCCTGGAGAGGGACATCAGACTGCTGGAGGGGGTGCAGCATAGGGCAATGAAGATGATACAGGGACTTGAGGGGAAATCTTATGAGGAAAGGCTGGGAGATCTGCAAATGTATTCCCTGGAAGAAAATGGAAGAAAGGAAGGACTGGGGGATATGATCAAAATCTTTAAGTACCTAAAGGGTATTAACAGGATTAATACAGAAGGGATTCTCCAGATCAAAAGAGGGAGGGCCATGAGAGGGCACTGGCTGAGATTGGAGTGGGGGAGACTCAGGAAGGAAATCAGGAGACACTTTTTCACAGAAAGGGTGGTAGATAAGTGGCACACTCTGCCCAAGGAGGGTGGTATCGTAGAACGTGGGAAGATTTAAGAGAGGGGACAGAGTGAAGGGAGGGTGGTTATTAGAAGGGGAGGGGAGGGTGGGGCAGTTGCAAGTTGAGGGCTAGTTGCACAGTTGAGCAGACTTGATAGACTGTGAGGCCTGTTTCTGCTGGCATTTTGTATGTTCATATGTTCCTTAATTGATTGTTTCACCTTTACATATGTAAATGAAATGTCACTGTTTAACTGTACTTCTGTGTATAATGTACATTCTGAGCATGCCAATAAAACACATTTTACAAAAAATAAAGTTGGTCCCACAAACCTGGGTAAAGGATAAAATGGAATTTTGCAGTCCACAAATGCCACATTTCTCATTTCACATTTGTGCAGCTAAACCTCTGTACGGGGAAGAGAATTTAAGCAGAAATGTGTTCTCTTGTATTACCAGTTAGACCTGTAATTGCAAATAAAAAAATAAGTGAAGTGATATTGATATTTGTGGGATTGCAAATCTCCATTGTTACCCTATACCCCGGGTGTATGGAAATCAACCCTGATTTATATGTATGGCCCTGATAGATCTGTTTTTTTGGTATGAAGTTTTCTCTGTGGGATCTGAAACAAAGAAATCAAAGGTCATTCTGGTAGCTTTGGCTTATCTGCTGGTGTTATCAGTCAGAATTTCAACCTGTTTGGTTGGCTTTTACACATGTATTTCTTGGCACTTCATTTTGGCAGACTGATTTATTTTTAATGCTGCGCATTCAGATCTCATCCCAAAAAATGAAAATACAGTAATTCAAATGAGAATCCATTTCCATTAGCTTTTAGTGAAGAAATACCTGATTGATGGAAAGCAGTTGGAGCTAGGACACTCTTTACTTTAAGGTCTCCATAAACATGCAAGTGGTGCAAGTATTTAGAAGGATCAAGTTAGCTTGGATGGAGTGTTTTATTGTCTGTAGAGGGCAGGCATGCAGCACTACTGATCTTTGATCATTTAAACCTTTAAACTCGGTGATCCTCAGTCTTTCAGTCCTCAAGTGTTGGAGCCCACAATGCAGCTGCAGCATTACAAATATTGGCAGACAATTGAGTTGAGGAAGCTGGAGAAGTTGGCAAAGTCAGGGATGTGGGCTGGAGTGATGGTGGCATTGTGCCTTTCCTGGTATGATTGCAGTGTTGTGTGTCACTCTTGGAGGGAAAAATGTAGGGCAGAAGGCAGTGGAACAAAATAAGAAAACACATCACTTTCAAGGTAAAAAAAAAAAGCTAAAAAATCACCTGTAGCAACCTGGGTCGGGTATAACAGTAGAGAAAGTGGATGAGCTGAATAGTGAAGATGGCAGACGGGGGAATGATGCTGATCACTCTAGAAAATCACATAAAGTAGATACCGATACTGCATCAATATATGCAACAGAACTTCAGAGTGCAAGTGGCGGCTGGCACAAGTGGAGGACTCCCCCACACACACACACTTTTTCTGTCCTTATTAAACTACCCTTTGAAGCCTCAGCAGTCAAGTAAGAGATTGCTGTCACCTCTGACAAGTGATAAAAGCACCCAGCCCTTCTCTTTGAAGCTGCCACACAGACAGCCACCACACAAAAAACAAAAGCTCCCTAACACATAAGCCAAGAAAACATGAAGCACTTAACTTATCTACTACCAGTTCTACGTAACCGACCACTCTTACCACCTTGCTCATGCCATTCACAGTGGTCTGTTTTCTGGGAGTAGAATTTCTTCATGTCCCACCAGCTGTAAAGAAGCTATCTGTGTGGACAGACCAACTTTCTTAATGGTAGAGAGACACTTGATATAAATCTCAGCTGTGGATCATAATACTCTGCTAAGTGTAAATATGGCAAACAGTATCAGTTATATCAGCGGGAGACCAGGGCAGCTAATACCACTCAGTTTTGTAGTAGACAATTAGAAGGAAGAAGAAAGTAAGTAGTGCAAAGCACTGCATATCCATAGCAACAGTTCCACAAAGTGCAGTGGTAGCAAAATGAGGGAGGGAAGATAGACTGTGAGTACAATGGGGAACAAGTCAAAAGGGAAAAGTGGACCATAAACCAGGGGCAATAAAGAGAGACAGTGTGTGGAGGAAGGAGCAGTGGGATTAGCCTAGGATCAGCAGCAACTGATGAAGTGAGTGGTGAAGTCACAGAGGATAGATTTTAGTGATATGGAAGATGAGCATTGTGAATCACAACAGGAAGGGTGCTCCTAAGTTTGTGGAAATGGAAGGAGAAAGCAGCTTGAGCAGTAGAGAATTAACAGGAGGGAGAATGAGAGAGCAGATATCTGAGTTATGAAGGGCATAGGAAGTGGAGGAAGGGAATGGGAGGAAAGGAGGGAGAAAAGGGAGGGGGGGGGAGGAGGAGGGAGCCCACCCAGAATGTGGTGCAAAGGTGGCACAATGATTGAGGCACCTGGCATCAAGGAAAGAAAGGAGACTAAGGAATACAGGAAACAGTAGTGGGTTCTGGGGAGGCAATGCAGAGCAAAGTGGCGAAAGAAGTGAAAGAGGGGATCCAGCCTGGCAAGGGTGGATTTGGGGGAAGCACTATATACAATGTCACCATAATTGAAGATATCATCTTTATGACAATATTTCTATAAGCAGGAAGCAGGATACTTTCTTTGTTCTTGTAGAGTGCTCCAGGATTAGGATGCAGTTTGTTGTGGATGGTGTCCAGATGAGTAGAGAAGTCAAAATGACAAGCCAACCATACACCAAGGTATTTAAAAGAGGAGACATCCTCTATCAACAAAACCATCAAGGGTCTGAGAGGAAGGGGGAGGGGAGAGCTTGGTGAATCTCTACCTAGTGCCAAAGGTCATTGAAACCATCTGTTTGGCACTAAGGGACAGCTGGTTGGTCCAAAACCAGTGCCAGATTATGTTGAAAGCCAGCTGGAGATGGTTCATGGGGTCAGAGGCACAGAAACTAGTGGTGTAGAGAACTGTGTTGTCTCTATACATATAAATGAATGCAGAGGAGCAGATCATATGGGAAATTGGAGAATAGGATGGGGCCAAGGACAGATCCTTGGTTGATGCCAGAATACATAGGGATAGGGAGGTGTGAGGGAATCACTAAACAGAGGAGGAGGTGAGCCCAGCGGCTTTTAGTTTGTTGAAGAGGATGGGGTGGGCAACACTGTTGAAGGCTTTGGCCAGGTCAATGAAGATGGTGAAGGTGACCAGACCTTATTCCATGTCAGAAAGAATGGAGTCAGTGAACCTAAGGAGGGAGCTGAGGTGGAGTGGGATTCCCTGAAGCCAGACTAGAAAGGGAATGAAGAAGGAGGAATCCTCAAGGAAAAGGGAGAGTTGGGAAAGGATCAGGTTTCCTGCAGTTTAGCTAGGTAGAAGCTGGGATTATAGTTGCCAGGAAGGGAGGGAAGGGTCTCCCTCTTTGGGAAGGCAGATGACAGTGGCCTGCTTACACAGATGAGGCATTGAGGCAAGGGACAAAGAGCGATTGAGGAGGAGGGTGATGGGAAGGGCAATGGCTGGGGCGAAGAGAGACAGGAGTTGAAGGTCAAAGCTATTGAGGCTCTCTCTCCTTTGTTCGAGTTGAGAGCATGGAGGGCCTTGAAGGTTTCAGAAGGACTATTAGGGGAGAAGGAGAAGGAATGGTGAGAGGGGGAGGAGGAGGAGCGGGTTTGGGCAGAAGGGTAGGGGTGTTGGAGAGGTGGAAGGAAGGAAGGAGGAAGATGACACAGGTGGTGAAAAAGGAGTTAAATGATGAGTTGCCCACCTTGGGGACAGGGAAGAGGGCTGGAAGGGCAAGGAAAAGAGGGTGCGGATAACCTTCTAGAACTTTGAAGGGTGGTTAAGTTGTTCTAGAGTGTGGATGCAAAGTAGTCAGCCTTCACAAGTCTATTAGCTCTGGTACAGGCATTACAAATGGAATTATACTTAGTAAGGTCAGAAGGGGAGTCAGTTGACTTGAGGATCTGTCTGGCAAGGTCATGTGTACAGTGAGAGGCTAGAAACTCAACTGCAATCCAAGGGAGGTGTGAGCCTCAGATCTGAGTTTTCCTAAAGGGGTGCAATGATCACAGGCCAACAGGAATGTGGAATTAAGAACTCAAGAGCTATGTTAATGTTGCTAGCTATTAGTATGGGGGATCAGTCTGTTGCCATCAGGTCAGCAAGTCATGAGAATAGAGCCAGGAACCTAAAGGATCTAAGCTGGATAAACTTGGGGGTGGGCTTTGGAGCATTGGATCTTGCACATGCAGTAGACCATGCAATGGTCACAATGGGCATCAGGGATTGTACCAGCATCCACAATGCAGTGGCAGTGGGAAGAGAGGATCCAGTCTAGAAGGGCATGGATTAGGGTTGTGGGGTTGAGTCTGGTGGGATCTGAGATCAGTTGGGTAAACTGGAGCAATTTTAAATTTTGGCATAACTTATGATGGGAGGATGAAAGCCAAAGGAAGTTGAAGTCACCTATGATGAGCAACTCACTGGAAGAGGCATGGGAGGACAAGGTTATGAGAAGCTCAGTGACAGAGGGAGAGGATATGTCAGGGCAGCAATAAACTCCAGCAATTAATATGGGGATGGTGAAAGGGAAGGAGAGTTTCAAGAGAAGCATCTCATAGGTGGAAGAGGAGGAGATGGACAGCACAGGTTCGAATTGGGTGCCAGAGGACAGATAAATGGCTATGCCTCTGCCCTTATTTGTATGATCCTGTCGATTGACTGAGAAGTCGGGGATGGCTACAGCAGTATCAAGGATCTTGGGGGGAAGAACAAAGACTCAGAGACCACCAGGACATCAGGACCAAGGTTTACTACTAGGGATTGTAGATGGTCAATTCTGGGGAGGAGACTGTGGATGTTAACATGTGCTACTCTCAATCCTTTGGGGGAGGAGATGCAGTTGGCTGGGCAGGACCAGGGCTGAGTTCAATGTCACTTGCCAGAATGAGTAGCAAGGGGATGATAAGTTTAATGGAGCCTGTGAGATACTCGAGTGGATTGGAGGGAGGGGCAGCGGAGTAAGGGATAGGGATAGGGAGGGAGGAGGGTGGAGGCTCCTGAGTGCATCAAGGTGGAACCAGTTGGAAAGTAGGAGACTGTGCCCAGGAGGCCAGAGTAAGTGTTGGAGTGAGAAAGGCTAGCAGAAGTGAGGGTGGGAGGTAGGAGAGGAGGAAAGGGATGGGAAACAGAAGGTAGTGTAGGGGAAGGAAGATGGAGGATGTAGTAGAGTGGGGCTGGGGGGGGAGGAGGAGAGTGATAGTAATTAACAGCATGGTGGAAAGGTTTCATGCAGTTACCATGAGTAACAGAGCAGGCTTATGTCAACAAAATCAAGCAACAGTGGTCTTATTGAGCAACTTTAAAAACAGGTAATACAAACTGAACAGCAGTGATGCTGTGATGAGGCAGCTGTATAAATAGATCATCCAAATTATTAAAAGCAGAGGTGATATGAGTCAGTTATAATGATAGATAATGCCAGTTATTGAAAGGCAGTGATACATTAAGCAATTCTATAGACATATTACAGACTAACACAAGCAGTGGTGCCATCATGCAGTACTATAGGTAGGTAGTACAGGAAATGCAGGCTTACCACTGGTCACAAGATGTGACAGTCATCCAGGGCAAACACTGTTAGAAAAAATTGCCCAGTCTTTATGTGAGGCACAACTAGATTCCAGAGTTGTTAGAAAAAAATAGTTCAGTCTCTCTGGGGTTCAGTTAAATTCCTACTAAGATATAATAAAATACATAGTAGCACTGTAGTACCTACAAGTTGGCTGGCATTTCTGGCAATGATACTGCCAGATGACAACAAGATCCACAGAGTTATGAAAGCAGTTTTTTTTTTCCTGCTCACTGAAAGCTTTTTGTTGTAAAAAAAAAAAAGGCTAAATCATCAAAACTGTCAGGAGTGAGTTCTTGGAAACAGATGTTTTCATAGCTCAGTCAGCATTGGGGACACACTTCATTTTATCCCAAAGTGTGATTCCAATGGGTAGTCATTGTAACATTGGTCCTGGGGTATTTGTTTTTTGTTGATATGAAAGGTTAAGGAGGGGTAGACAATACAGTCTATTTTTAGCCTCATGGGAGACACAGATACAAACCAACCAACATGAAACCAGATTGAGCTAATTTATTGATTGTGACACTTTCAGCCTGTTGTCTAACAATAAACGCTATGGACTGAGCCCACACGTTTAACTTCCTTTAAAAAGTGGAACACATTAAGAAATGGAATCGGAATAGTTCTGCTCATGAATTGTTGTAAGATGTGTTACAGCCTTTGATCTTCTCAGGTTGTTTAAGCTGGAAAGTTTCCAAGTTTTTAACTCGATCAATTATTTAATCAATCAGATCAGTCCTGATTAATCATGAAAAAGCTGTGACACCCAAAAGCAGATGTATTGGCAGCTGTTTGCAATGGATAGGCTTATAGTGAGGCAGTTTGCAGGTGGTTACTTTCTTTATGTGGTCTAGCACAAAAGAAGAACTCCTACCCCAATGGAGACTCTTGTCATGTAGTAGTTGCTGAGTGTTCTCAGCTAAGTTACTGCTGCAGTAAAGAATTAGAGTAGCAAGGATACAAAGCCTCACTCATTCTGATTTGCCTAACTCTTTTGTTTATTCATTGGTAACTAGGTAAGGCCCACTGAGCCCATTTATATGGATGACTTGAGAGCACAGGAAGGTTAAGTGACTTGCTCAGGGTCACACAGTATGCAAGTGGAGGCTGAGGGAATCAAACCCAGGTCTGTTGACTGTACTAGGCTCATTCACAGTACAATGTTCTAACCTCTGAGCTATACCGTCAGCCTAAACCACCATGTCTCTTTCAGGAGGGACTCAGTTTTTTTTCCAAAAGACATAATTATCTTTGAATGAGAGTGTTCTCTGTAGTCTGTCAGCACTGCTGAGCCCATACATCTGTGAAGAGACGGCAGAGCAGATTTTGCCTTTTCTTATTTTCAGATGCCGACAGCCTAGCTTTTGGCACCTATTGTGGCCATGCATACTCTTTTGTGCATTTAGTCAAGTTCAAAGTTACATTCAGTGTGAGTGATTCAGATGCATGATGTCACTGATGATGTCAGTTATACAGCTTTTATTTCTAGGCATAGAGTTTGAGACCCACAGAAGCCTGGGTTTGATCCCTGTATTGCACATTTTTTCTTTCTCACTACACCGTTTGTTGTATGAGAGAAACTGCTAGATGTCATTGGTGATATAGTGAAGGGTTTCAGCAGAGCTAAATAGCAGATTACCAGATAACTGAATTTAGTTGTACAGTATGTTGTAGTCAAATAAATTAGTCCTGGCTGAGGCTTGTCTAACTTTGAATACAATTTGTAACCTGTTTTGCAGGCTGTGACATAACCTCTCCACCCTAGAAAGTGCAACTCACTTATCTGTAGCTCTACGGCACACTCAATGTGTGTTTGTTTGTTTAGTAGGCAGAACAAGCTACAAGAGTCTTGTTAGTTGAGCAGTGGCCTTAAATGTGTTTGATTTTTTCCCTCTAAAACATTAAAAATCATAGTTAAACAAGCATTTGTCAATGCTGAATGTTGTCTTGCTGGCATTGGCAGTGCAGGAGTTAGAGAGATGCATAATAGAAATGTCCGTGAAGTATTGAACTGACGCCAACCCCCAACCCCATCCTGCAGAGACTGACAGGCATTGTAGTGTGACTTAGGTCATCAACCATAACGCTCACACCATTCTCACCTCATACCCCTGCAGACACCGACAAGTGTCATGTGTGTCTTGGCATCTTTGGCCTTACGCTCACCCCATCCCATAAGGAAATATGCTGAGATGGGTGCAGTGTAAGAGAATGGGATGAACTTTGGGGCCAAAGAGTCCATGGCACACCTCGATGCCTGTCATTGGCTGTAGGGTGGGGTGGGGGTGGAATGGTGTGAGCATTACAGCCGACAATCCCAAGTCACACACCTGATGCCTGTTAGTCTCTACAGGGTGGGGCATTACAGTTGGAAACCCTAACGCCCTGGGTGTTTGTTGGTATTTTCATATTTTCACTCCAAATTTTCAACATGGGCTTTTTGTGACCCCACCTCATGAACAGTGGTACTATCAGTTCATTAGCAGAAAAGTGATTTTGCACAGCGGCTGCACCATTTGGTTCCACTAGTGCAAAAACACATTTCAGGCAGGATGTGAAAAATGACAGCTGTACTGTTCATGAGGAGGTGTAAAAATTGGCAATGTTGAAAATCTGGAGTGAAAATATGAAAAATTAGTGAAGTCACAAATGTGCGTAGAAACTGCACAATGCACGCCTGTAACACAATTATTTTGGGGATTTTTTTAACCAGATTTTCAGTATAGGCATTTTGGGACCTCCACGCATAAAAAGTAGCACTGTGATTTAGTTAATCTGTCCAGAAAGTTGATTTCCCACAGTGACTGCACCATTGTGCACCAGATGTGCCAAAACACATTTTGGGTAGGATGCGTAAAATGACAGCTGTACTGTTCATAAGGAGGTGTGAAAAAATGGCAATGTTGAAAATCTGGAGTGAAAATATAGAAATTCTTGAAAGTTCAGCATGCGTGGAAACTGTGCAAGGCATGCTCATAACACAGTAATTTTTTGGAATTTTTTTACCAAATTTGCGGCATAGGCTTTTTGGGAACCCACCTCATGAACAGTTGCACTGTCATTTCAGTAATCAGTCCCAAAAGGTGATTATGTGCAGTAACCGTGAAATCAACTTTTAGGACCGAATAATGAGATGACAGTGCATATGTTCATGAGGTGGGATCCCAAGAACCCAATGTTGAAAATTTGGAGCCAAAATTCAAAAAAAGTAGCTGAGATATCCACCAAATTTGACCCCCATTGATGCCATTATACGGCTTACCGGCATGTCTTCATTTTGCATGCTGACATGGGGATTGCACCCCAGTGTTGGCTTTGTTTGGAGATTGTGTGACACAAATGTTTCACCAGAAAAGACACGTACAGGAGGTGTGTCATCTCTGCCACTGCATGATGAGCTTGTCTCTGATTGCAGTGCCACATTTCTTTCAAGTTGGTGGCACTTCACATAATTTTTGCGTCAGCGCTAACATGCTGGCTAATTGGGGAATGAGGGACGCACCCACTAAAACATGCCTTGTATTCACCAACACTGACACATCTCTCACAGTACTATTACTACAGCAAGATGTTGCTTGCACACGCGCAAGACAACATAAAAAATTGCCCCATAGAAACCAATGGAGTGCGCCCCCGGAGTCTCCAGATTCTTACATCATGAAACGTGTGAGAGCAGGGGCATGGCTCAGTAGATGAACTCTAGGGACTTCATAAATGGGCATCTCGCACACTTAATGACAAAAAATCTGAGCATCCTAAAGCACAAAATGTGCATAAAGGACATGGGCATCAGTGTTGCTGACAGCCATGACACCATAGGGAATGCAACTCCCTTACCTGCAGCTTAGTGGCACATTGAATGTGTATTCGCTTAGCAGGCAAATGATCAGTGGTGTAAATTCAGATAGATTTAGTTAGAATCCTGAAAGGGCCTTACCATTTGTTCCAACTTTTTTTGTGAGATGGAAACTCATTTGAGTAGAAATCTATAGTGGTGTGGAGTGGAATATTAAATTATATGACAAGTACTAATAATAATAATAAACTTTATTTGTTGGAAGTGCAATTCAGCAGGTATCAAAGCACTTTTACAACAAAGACTTTTAAAGACTATAAATAATTAACACCATTATAATTCCAGAACATCAATTAGGTTAATTCTTGGACCAGGCAAGTGAGAACAAAAATGTTTTCAATGCTGTTTTGAAGCTCTCCACAGTCAGGCACCCCTTTATCCGATGAGGTAGAGAATTCCACCGGGTAGGAGCCACAAATGCAAATGCTCAGGCTCCGGAGGTCTTCAAATGGACCCTGGGAATCTCCAGCAATCCCTCATTGGTGGAGCTGAGTGGTCAGAGGGAGCACTAGGAGCTCCTGCAGGTAACTCTTGCAGGTAAGTAAATTCAGCTAAGAACAACAATCTGTGAATGTAAATCATCTGCTGGGATTTGATCTCCAACTGAACTAGAAATGATGGAAGCATTCCAAAGGATAGCTTGCAAGAGTGAGCTGTTAGCAGTAGGAGACTTCAGTTTACCAGATGTGGATTGCGGCCTCCCTTCTGTGACAACAGCCAGGAGTAAGGACATCCCGGAATCCCTGCAAAGGGTGTTCCTCAGGCAACTAGTTAAGGAACCCACTTATGAGGGGGCACTACTGGACCTGGTACTGACAAATGGGGACAGTGTTGCTGATATCACAGTGGGGGACCTCCCAGGGACCAGTGATTACAGTACAGTGTGGTTTAATATAAGAACTGGGTCAGAATTGAACTACACAAGGGTGAAGGTCCTGGACTTCAGGAGGACCAATTTTAGAAAATTGGGAGAATGCCTCAGATATGCCCTATCAGGGATAGGGAAACTGGGGGGAATTTAGGAACAGTGCGCAAAAATAAAGGAAGGCATTGAAAAGCTACAAACCTCTGTATCAGTCAGGTTAGCAAGGGTAAGAGAAAAAAGAAACCACTATGGTTTTCTAAACAGGTAGCGGAAAAAGAGCAAAAAAGTTAGCATTTAGAAGGTGCAAAGAAACTCAGAAGGAGAAGGCTAGGGAGAGTTACCAAGAAAAATAAAAGGAGGTAGGGAAGGCAGTTAGGAGTGCAAAAGTCCAAACAGAGGAGACTATTGCTAAATCAGTAAAAGAGGGGATATAATATATTTTAGATACATAAGTGAAAAGAGAAAGAGCAAGGGAGGGATTGTAAGGCTAAAAGAGGAAGAGGACCACCAAAAAGCAGACACATTGAACAAATACTTCTGTACAGCATTTACGAAGGAAGGGGTAGGTAATAGATCAATAATAAAGGACAAGGACATTAAGGAACAGAAGGTGGACACTAGGCCTTTTACAGAGGAAAGAGTCCTTACGAAACTAACACAGTGCAAGGCAGACAAGGCATTGGGTCGGACGGGGTGCACCCTAGGTTACTGGGGGAACTGAAGGAGGAGCTGGCTGCACCTCTGACAGCCCTTTTCAACCTGTTACTAGAAACAGGGGTAGTACTGGGGGACTGGAGGAGATCAGATGGGCTCCCATTCCACAAAAGTGGAAACCCATTCCCTTGGGCCTTTGCTGGATACCAACAATTTATGTATGTTCTATTGTGCTTATGTATTATGTACTACATCCTTGTAACCCCCTACCCCCAGGGCGCATCTGGAATCGAGCAGTACCCTGCTCAGTATGCCTTTCCTGGTAAATCTCTTAAATAAATAAATAAATAAATAAATAAATAAATAAAAGTGGTACTAGGAAAGAGGCAGGAAATTGCAGGCCTGTCAGCCTGACTTTGGTGGTGGGCAAAGTAATGGAATCACTACTGAAGGAAATGTTGTGGAATACCTTGTTAACAGTGGTCTACAGTATCCGCGACAACATGGTTTCAAAGGGGCAGGTCTTGCCAGACAAACCTGATTGAATTCTTTGACTGGGTGAGCAAGAAAGTGGATCCAAGAGGAGCGGTAGGTGTGGCCTACCTGGATTTCAGTAAGTCCTTCAACACCATTCCACACAGAGGGCTTGTGAGCAAGCAAGATAGCCTAGGAGTAGGTACTAAGGTAGTAAAATGGGTAGAGAGTTGGTTAGGCAATAGGAGTCAAAGGGTGGTGTTTAATGGCATCCACTCTGGAGAATGCAAAGTGACAGTGGGGTGCCACAAGAGTCTTTACTAGGCCTGGTTTTCTTCAATGTCTTTGTTAGCGACATTGCAGAAGGGCTAGAAGGGAAAGTATGCCTGTTCAAGGATGACACAAAAAACTGCAACAGAGTAGACACACTGGGAGGGGTGGAAAGAGTGAGGAACTACCTTAAAAAAGCTAGAAGAATGGTCATGAGTTTGGCAGCTGGGTTTCAATGCAAAAAAAGTACAAAATCATGGACTTGGGGCACAAAAACCCAGGGCAACATACCAACTTGGAGGAGAGGCATTAGAAGTCACAAAACAGTAAAGGGACCTGGAGATAATCATTTCTGATGACCTGAAGGAAGCGAAAAAGTGTGACAAGGCTGTGGGGAAGGCTAATGGAATGGCAAGATGCATGGGCTGAAGTATACCCAACAGAAAGAGGGAGGTAATAATACCCCTGTATAGATCACTGGTGAGGCCCATGTCAAGTACTGTGTCCAGTTCTGGAGGTCCCATACTGCAGGGCCTGCATCAAAAGCCCTATGAAGAAAGGCTTAAGGAATTAAATATGTACTCCCTATAGGGAAGGAGGGAAGGAGGGAAGGAGGGAAAGGAGGGATATGACAGAAACATTCAAAGACCTCACAGGTATATAAACAAGGTACAGGAAGGGAGCATTTTCCAAAGAAAAAGATGCTCGAGGACAAGAGGTCACAACATGAATCTGGGGGGGGGGGCGCTGAGACAAAATTGGAGAAAGTACTGCTTCATGGAGAGGGTTGTGGACACATGGAACAGCCTCCCAGCAGAAGTGGTGGGGGCTAAAATAGTTACAGTATTCAAGAATACATAGGATAAACACAGGGGGATATTAGAAGTAAGGCGTGTGAGGGGTTAAGCCCAAAGACCAGTAGTGTCTGCGATGGCATGTAGTTAGGGATAATAGAGCAGACTAGATGGGCCAGAAGGTTCTTATCTGTTGACAACTCCAACGTTTCTATGTAACCATCTGTTTTGCTGGTGTCACATAACCTCTACACCATAGGAACAGCAACTCATGAATCCACAGTTCAGTGGCACAAAGAATGTTTGTTTAGCAGGCAAAAAATCAAAAGCTCACATCTAAGCAGTGACTTAAGCATTTTTTAAAAAATTTTTCAGAAATCGAAACTCACTTGATTGGTGATTCATAGTTATGTGGAGTTAGACTATGAAATGATATGTATATTCAGCTAAGGACAATAATTTATGAAGGTACTCAACTGATGAGATTAGATCCCTAGATGCCTGTTTTACAGGTTGTGACATACCCTCTACTCCATAGGAACTGCAATTCCCTTACCAGCAGCTCAGTGGTATAATGAATGTGTGTTTGCTTAACATTGAAACATAGAAACATAGAATTTGATGGCAGATAAGGACCGCTTGGCCCACCCAGTCTGTCCATTTCCCTACCTGATGGATAAGCTGCAGATTCTAGTTAATCAACAGCTTACTTCCTCCTGCCCCCCAGTAGAATTGCCTTATGCCTGTCCCATGCATTCTTGAATTCTCCCACTGTTCTTGATTCCACAACCTCCTCAGGAAGGCTGTTTCATGCATCTACAACTCTCTCTGTGAAAAAATAGTTTCTAAAATTACCTCTGAGCCTTCCCCCCATCTTCAAATTGTGCCCCTGTGTTCTTGCACATCTCTTCTTCTGAAAGATACTACCCTCTTGTACCTTGTTTATTCCCTTGAGATACTTGAAAGTTTCTATCATGTCCTCCCTCTCCCTCCTTTCCTCAAGGGTATACATATTAAGCTGCTTTAGTCTCTCCTCATATGTCTTCTGGTGCAGACCTTGCACCATTTTGGTTGCCCTCCTCTGAACAGCCTCCACTCTGTCTATGTCTTTGCAGAGATGGGGTCTCCAGAATTGCACGCAGTGCTCCAGATGAGGTCTCACTAACTGTCTGTAGAAAGTGATAACAACTTCCTGTTTTCTACTTTTGATTCCTCTCCCTATGCATCCCAGTATCCCCCAGCCCCCTTACTGCCTTCTCACATTGCTTGCCCACCTTTAGGTCATCTGATATTATTACTCCTAGGTCTCTTTCGATTTTTGTTGTTGTTTTTAACTCACCCCCCATTGTGTACTCTTCCTCTAGGTTTTTGTTTCCAGATGCATTACCTTGCACTTCTTTGCATTGAATCTGAGCTGCCACATATTTGACCATTCCTCCAACCTTGCCAAGTCCCTTTTCTTTCTTTCCACCCCACCTTGTGTATTAACCCTGTTGCAGGTCTTTGTCTCATCTGCAAAGAGGTACACCTTTCCTTCCAGGTGCTCTCCAATGTCACTTATAAAGATATTAAAGAGAACCAGTCCCAGTACCGAACCCTGTGGTACCCCGCTAGTTACCCTCCTTTCTTCACTGTGGACTCTGTTTACTATTACCCTTTGTGTCCTGTTATCAAGCCAGTTTTTTTATCCAGGCTACCACCTTGGGACCCACTCCAAGGCTGGCTAACTTGTATATTAAAATCTTTTGTGTGAGACTGTGTTGAATGCCTTGCTAAAATCTAGGTAGGCCATCTCCACAGCCCCTCCCTGGTCTACTACTTTGGTCACCCAGTCAAAGAAATCTATTAGGTTCATCTGACATGACCTTCCTGCTGTGAAACCATGCTGCCTTGGGTCCTGTGCCCCACTGGCCTCTAGGTACTCAACAATTCTTTCCTTCAGAAGTGATTCCATCATTTTCCCTACCACTGAAGGCAAACTAACTGGTCTGTAGTTTTCTGCCTCTGCCCTGCTCCCACTTTTGTGAAGTGGAATCACATTTGCCCTCCTCCAGTCCTCGGGTACCACGCCAACCTACCATGATTTGTTAGAGAGAGTAGTCAGTGGTATTACTAGTTCTACCCTTAGTTCTTTTAGTATTCTTGGGTGAATCCCATCAGGCCCCATTGCTTTGTCCACCTTCAGTTTTAAGAGTTCTTTCAAAACCTTTTCTTCTGTGAATGGACTGGTATCGACCCCCCTATTCAGAGTATCTCCCTTGTTTGGTTTAGGCACCTCCTCCTCCTCATCTGTTGTGAATACTGAGCAGAAATATTCGTTCAATATCCCTGCTTTTTTACTGTCACCCTCTGCTCACATTCCCTTCCCTTTATTAAGTCTCTGTATCCCTCCCTTTTGTCTTTCTTCACTCCCTAATGTACCTATAAAAGGTTTTATCCCCCTTCTTAACATAGTTGGCTATCTTTTCCTCGGTTTGTGCCTTTTTGCTATTCTGACTGCCTTCCCTGCCTCCTTCTGCTTCAACTGATAAAGTCCTCTGTCCTGCTCCTTCTGTGTTTCCTTGTATTTCCTGAATGCTATCCTTTTCTCCTTAACTGTCCCTGCCACCTCTTTTGAGAACCATTGTGTTTTTTTCCTTCATTTTGTTTTATTGATTTGCTTCACACAAAGGCTTGTTGCCTCTGCGATGGCTGTTTTGATCATACCCCATAGTTCCTCCACCCCTACTTCTTGTCCATTTGCTAGTGCTTTTCTAAGGCACTCTCTCATTTTCCCAAAGTCAGCCTTCCTAAAGTCCAATACTCTTGTTTTTGTATGGCTTGACTCTATGGCTGTGTTTATAGTGAACCACACTGTTTGGTGGCTACCCACTTCTAAATCTGAGATCCTTTCTCCTTCCCCATCTGACAGTAACAGGTCTAAGATTGCTTCCTCCCGAGTGGGTTCCAACACTAGCTGTCTGAGGCATGCCCCCTGTAGGGCATCAAGAATGACCCTGCTCTTGGATGTGCCTGCAGCAAAGGTACTCCAGTTAACATCTGGCATATTCAGGTCCCCCATCAACAATATCTCCCGTTTTTTCTGTCATTTTAAGGATGCCTTCTATCAATTCCTTGTCCATTTCCTCCCCTTGAGATGGGGGTCTGAATACAACCCCCATGCAAATTGTGGTGCCATTTCCTGTCTCCAGGGTGACCCATAGTGACTCATCAACTTCCTGTTTACTCTCTAATTCTGTTCCTTTAATCCCTTCCCTTATATAGAGAGCTACTCCTCCTCCTCTTTTACCCACCCTGTCCCTCCTGTAGACTGTGTATCCATGTATGTTGACTTCCCACTCATAGTTCTCTGTGTACCATGTTTCAGTGACTGCCACAATATCCAGGCATCCCTCTTCCATCAAGGCCACTAGTTAGGCCGGCCCACCGGCGCAGCGGTTGGATTTCCGCTTGCGGCATGGCGACCGGGTTAGGGGCGCAGACTCGCACACGGGCAGCTGGAGGCCGGCTGAGAGAGGAAGATCAAGCTCCCAACGGCTGCTCTCCTCCTCCTCTGGGGAGGGAGGGGATGCTTGTCCCTCAGCTCTACCGCCACCTGGGTGACCACGGGTGGAGGTGCAGCGGGACTGCATAGAAGGGAGGGAGGGAGGACGTGGGCCGGAAACCGGAAGCGAGCGTACATCATGCAATGCCCCTAGGTCTCCCCAGAGTGCTCACATCCTGTGGGAAGGGGACAGAAAACTGGAAAAAGGTGCCTGGTGTGGAGGACGTAGACGGGACCCGACTGCCCCAGATAACCCATAACCGGGCTACCGATGGTTGCCGCAGATGGACCACCTGACACACACTAATGGACTGGAGGGGGTTAACGGGGATACCCCCCTCCTCCCCGCCCTGGGGGGGTAGGCCGAGGCAGCATGGAGGTAGGTCCGAGCAACACCACGGTAGATACCCGGGGAGGGACTAGGGGAGTTCAGTCTAGGGATTCCCAGATGAAGTTCCACCACGGCAGAGAGAAGGGGGATATAAAAAAAAAAAAAAGGCCACTAGTTCAGGGAGCTTGTTGCACAGACTGCAGGCATTGGTACTCATCACCTTCCATTTATTTTTTTATGGCCTTACCCCTTTTAACCCCATCCCTGTACTTAACACCTTTTTCTGCATTTATCCCTGTCCTGCTCCCTACTGACTTCTTTGCCCTGGTGTTTTCCTCTCTAACTACTGCGCTTTGTGGGGGGAGGCTAGGATTTCCCTGCTCCTTTTCAGTGCCTCTCCACTTGCTAGTTTAAATGCTTGCCAATGAATCATTTAAACCTGTCACCTAGGATCCTGGATCCCCCCTACACAGGTGCAGGCGATCACGCCAGTATAATCCTGCATCCCTCCAGGTGACTTCCCAGTCCCCAATGAAGCCAAAACCCTGAGCTCCACACCAGTTTTTCAACCATTCATTGAATCCCATGGAGCAGAATACCCTAGCATCATCCTTGCCATAGACAGGCAGCACCTCCGAGAAGGTTACCGCACATGCTACTTGTCTAAGGTCCCTCCCCAACTCCACAAACTCCTCTTGCACCACTCTAATCCCATTTACAGCCAGGGCATTTGTCCCTAGGTGGACAATGACATCCAGCTCCCTCCCTCCCTCATGCAGCTGCTCCCGTCATCCTGAGGATTTGCTTCCTGTCCTTCCAAGCCATGGCGCCAGGCAGGCACCTTACCTCCCTATCTCCTTCCTCCCTCCCTCCCTCCCTCACATCTACGCCCTAATGATTGAGTCCCCACCAGGTTGTTTCCTTCCCTGTGGGTCTCATGCCACCCTCCTGTGGGTCTCCTCTGTGGAGGTTCCCAGCATTCTCCTTGGTCTCCACTGCAGGTGCCTCCATAGAGGAACCACTCTTTGCCAGAACAGCATATGAATTGTGGAGAGCTACAACTGGAGGGATGCATCTCTGTTCCACCATCCTCTCCCTCCCTGAGCCCACCTTGGTCCAACCGCGCCTCCTTCTTGGCAACCTCTGAGGTAACGGTGGTGGCTCTGGTGGTCCCTGGGTGGGGGAAGAGGTTTCATGAATCCTAGCCAGGTCAGCCTGGAGACGGGCAACCTCCTCCTTCAGACCAGAGAGGTGCCTGCAAACAGGGCAGTATCTCAGCCTCCAGAATGTCTCCCGGAACACTGCTGCTCCACAGCCATTGCACTGTACCACTCCCATCTTGACTTATTTTGTGTCCACTCTCCTGTTGCTTTGTATGCTTACTGTATCCTCCCTCTATGTATTTTTACACTTACTTTCCTACTGCCTACGTGCCCTTACAACTCTCATCCCTCCTGTTCTGGAACAGGAACTTCCTGTAGTCTTCAGCAGTCTCCTTCCTACGTGCTTGGATTCAGAAATCTAGCAGCTGGGGGGGGATTAAGAGTTATGTTTTTTTTTAGGTTCCTTTAAGGTTGCTGAAACTAATGTGTCTCAGTGATCCTTCCCTTCCTACTGCCAAACAGGAAGTTCCTGTTGTCAGTCAAATTCAGTGGCTATAAAACTAGAACTGGCTTTGGGTGGGAAGGAGGGCAATCAGTAAAAAATCTGTAGTTCTGGACTTCTGTTTCTTGCTCTGCAACCAGTTCTCTTCTGCCCGAAACAGCCAGAAGCTGTAATTGGAGACAGCTGCTTTTGTACACCTAAGCTGCTAAGCCACACCCCTAACTAGGTTCACTCTCTGCTTTCAGTAAATTAAGCTGACACTGCCCCTTCCTCAGAAAAAACTCTTTTTTTTACTTAAATGAAACCCCCTTCTTCTAATAAAGTATCTGTTTGCTTAATCCAAACATGTACTGCTGAGACAGAAGTGATTAATTAGTCAAAAATCTGTCGTTCTGGACTTCTGTTTCTTGCTCTGCAACCAGTTCTCTTCTGCCAGAAACATCCTTTGCAGGCAAAAGATAAATAGTTCAAATCCTGGCAGAAATATAAACATTTGTTTTGTAAGATGGAAACTCACTGGAGTGCTGATTCATGGTGGTGTAGAGTTGGGATAATAAAGTGCGTAAGAAGTAAATTTAGCTAAGAACAACAATTTGTGAATGTAACTCATCTCTTGGGATTAGACCTCCTGTCACCTGTTTTGCAGGTTGTGACCTTCCACTACACCACAGGAACTGCAACTCACTTCCCTGCAGATCAGTGGTGCATTGAATGCATGTTGTGTAACAGCAAAGAATCAGTGGTTTAAATTCAGGTGGACATAGCTTGAATCCTGGCAGTGACTTGAACAGTTTTTTCATCTTCTGTTGTAAGATGGAAACTCAGCTGAGGAACAATTCTTGGTGGTGTGGAGTGGATTAGTAAATTATATGAGAAATAAATTTAACATAGAAATAGAGACTTTTGTTGGCAGAAAAAGACCCCATGGCCCATTTAGTCTGCTCGATTCCCCCCCTCTAGGAAGTCCTCTGCCCCTCATTCTCCATCTGCCCCTGTTGGTTAGGCCCATGTGTGTATCCCAAGTTCTTTTAAATGTGTCCACTGAATCAGTCCCCACCACCCATCCCGGCAGTCTGTTCCATGGCCTCACCACCCACTCAGCAAAGAATTTCCCCCTGATGTCACCTCCAAATCTGCCCCCTCCAGTTTGAATGCATGTCTCCTACTGGGTTTGTTCTCACTCAGTCTGAAGATGCTGTCAACCTTCACCCTGTTTATGACTTTCAAGTACTTGAATGTTTCAACCATTTCCCCCCTCTACCTCCTCTCCTCTGGTGTGTACAGTCCCAGCTCATCCAGCCTTTACTCGTATAACTTCCCCTGCAGCCCCCACACCATTCTGTTTGCCCTTCTCTGGATCCTATCCAGCCTGTCCTTGTCCCCATGTAAGTAAGGCCTCCAGAACTGTACCCCATATTCCAGGTGTGGTCTGACCATGGTTTTGTATAGTGGCATGATCACCTCCCTCCTGCTGATAAAACACATCCCTGTGCATGTCAGTATTCTGAGTGCTTTCCCCGCTGCCCTGTCACACTGACTCTGAACTTTCAGGTTGTCCAAAATATTAATCTCCAGGCCCCTTTCCGTTACCCCCAGTTCTTCCCTTACAAGCCAGTGTTTAGCCTTTGGGTTTTTACATCTTACATGCATAATCCTGCATTTCCCTACATTGAATTGTAGCTACCACCTTTCTGTCCACTCCTCCAACCTTGACAGATCCTCTCATACTTTTCACCCCCTATCATACCAACCCTATTATAAATTTTCGTATCATCTGCAAACAGACACACCCTCCCATATAGACCCTTCATAATGTCCCCAATGTAAACGTTGAAAAGTATGGATACCAGCACCGACCCCTGAGGAATCCCACTTGTCACCCTTTCCTCATTGGAGTGCACCTCATTTACCACAACCCTCTGTGTCCTCTCCTGTAGCCAATGTTCTATCCATTTTGTGAGTTTGCTCTCTACTCCCAAGCTACCCACTTTGCCTACCAACCTCCTGTGGGGGATAGTGTAAAAGGCCTTTCTGAAGTCTAGGTAGGCCACGTCCACCGCCCCACCCTGGTGCCATATCTCTGTAGCCTGTCGAAGAATTCAGTCAGGTTGGTTGGCAGGACATACCACCTGTGAACCCATGCTGGCTGACATCCAGGAGGCACTCTGCCTCCAAATCTTTTATCAGCCCTTCCTTAATAAATGTCTCCATTAACTTACATACAATAGAGGTAAGGCTAACTGGGCGGTAGTTTTCCGGTTCCTTCTTTCTCCCTCTTTATGCAATGGCATCACTTCAGCCATTTTCCAGTCCTTAGGAACCCTTCCCTTGGCCAGTGACAGATTAAATAACCTTGTAAGCGGTGCCACCAATTCCTGTTTTAGTTCCTTGAGCACCCTCAGGTGAATCCTATCCATGCCCATCGCTTTATCCACCTGCAGTTTCCCCAGTTCTTCCAATATCCTATCCTCCATGAATGGACTTGAGTCCATTTCCCTGCCCTCCCTTTCCCTGATTTTCAACTCCAGGCCTTCCTCCTCCTCCCCTGTGAGGACTGACTTGAAGTAATAATTCAGAACATTAGCCTTTTCCATATTCCCTTCTACCAGTGCTCCCCTACCCCCTTGAGCCTTGTTATCCCCATCTTCCCCTTCTTTCTGTCCCTCACATATCTGAAAAACCTCTTATCCCCCCTTTTCACCTCCCTCACTATGTTCTCCTCAGTAGCAGCCTTCGCCCTTCTGATTATTTTCCCTGTTTCTCTCAGTTTTGTCTTATATACCTCCATATCTGTCTCTTTCTGAGAGGCTTTGTATGCCCGGAATGCTCTATTTTCTCCCTAACAGATTGCCTTACTTCTTTTATGAACCAAAGAGGTTTCCTCCCCTTCTTATTTTTGCTCATAAACCTAACACACAGCTCTGTCACCTTCAATATTCTTCCTTTAATTTCCCCCCCACAGCTCATCTATGTCATCCAAATTCTCCTTCCCTTCTAGCTCCTTCTGCACAATTTCTATCATCCTCCTAAAATCTGTCCTCCTGAGGTTTAGCACCTTAGTTGTGGAAATGCTCTTAACTGGCCTCTTTCTAATTCTAAAACTTACCATCTTATAGTCGCTGTCTCCCAAATTTTCCCCTACCTCCACCCCCTTGTCATCTTCCCCATTTTTCATAACCAGATCTAGTAAGGCCCCTCCCCTAGTAGGTTCTGTAACTAGCTGGTGAATGAACAGTTTCTGCATGGCTTTTAACTGCTCCCTACTCCTTTCTGTGGATGCTGGCTGGGTTTCCCAATCCATGTCTGGTAGATTCAGATCACCCACCACCATGATAGCCCCTTTTCTGTACTTCCCTAATGATCTCTCTTTCCACTTCTTCCCCTTGATTCGGTGGCCTGTAGACCACTCCTACCCTCACTGCCCCCCCATTCTGCTTAAAGTGACCCATAGGGTCTCCGCTGATCCGTCTCTGTCCCCACTCACCATCACCCAATTCCTTCCTTTACATACAGGGCAACCCCTCCCCCTTCTTCCTGTCCTGTCCCTCCTGTAGAGTCCATACCCTGGTATTACCACCTCCCAACTGTGGTTTTCGGTTCACCAGGTCTCCGTGACTGCAATTAGATCCAGGTCATCTGCTGCCACTGCCGCCTGGAGGTCCATCATTTTATTTCCAAGTCTCCTGGCATTTGTTAGCAACCTTTTCCTCCAGCCCCATCTTTCTCCATTTCCTCCCCTGTCTCCTGCCCCCAGCCTTGAGGGAGTGTGAACTAGGTAAGTTCCACCAGCCATTTTCCCTGGACCAGCCTTTGCTCCATACTCCCCTGCACCTAGTTTAAATTGTTCCCCAGTATTTTATCTGTGTATCCCTGGGGTTTCCCCCTCAACAGTCTAGTCCCCTCATCATTTATATGCAGCCTGTCTCTTGCATACAGGTACTTGCCCACCCACATGTCCTTTCACTCACCTATACATTCATAGCCCTCCCTCCTGCACCTCTACCTCAGCCAGCGGTTGAAGCCCTTGATTACATAGATACATAGACAGTGTCAGCAGATAAGGGCCTATGGCCCACCCAGTCTGCCCATTTGAGCTTGTAAGTTCAGTTTGTTTTCCTAGAAGTCTGTTGCCCCTTACCCCTGACATCCAGAATTCCTTTATGTCTATCCCATGCATTCTTAAATCCCGTGATTGTTTCAGCCCCACCACTTCCTCTGGCAGGGTGTTCCACTTGTCCACCACCCGTTCTGTGAAGAAATTCTTTCTCATGTTTCCTCTGAATCGTCCTCCTCCAACTTCATCCCATGCCCTCTAGTCCTGGAACATCTTTTACGCTTAAAAATAGTGTTTTCCTGCACCTGTTCCTCCCTGTAAGATACTTGTATGTCTCTATCATATCCCCTCTCCCTCCTCTCCTCCAGGAGTACATGTTCAATTCCTTCAACCTGTCTTCATAGGACTTGTGATGCAATCCATGCACCATCTTTGTTGCCCTCCTCTGAACCTTCTCTACCCTGTCTATGTCCTTACGTAGGTATGGTCTCCAGAACTGTACACTGTACTCCAGGTGGGGCCTCACTAGTGTCTTGATTCTCAGCTGCCTAGCCATACTGGTGCAGTGTACTGGCAGAACTTCTGAAAAGCTAAGGAATTAGCCATCCCCTTGTACCCTCTTACTAGCTCCATGAATCTCTTCTGCACCTCCTCCACCTCCTCCTTGGCTACTGTCATTTGTTCCAAGGTGTAAAACCAGATGAAGTCCCCCCCCCAAGTCAGCCTAATGCACTCCCTCATTTTTGGAAGCTCCCTGCATGCCTCCATTCCTGGCTCACAAAAAAATGACCTACCTTTAAAGGCCACTCCTTTCCTTAACCAGTGGATCCCTTTAGCTAAGCAACAATTTGTGAAGATAAATTGTCTTCTGGGACTGGATCCCCAGTAACCTGTTTTGCAGGTGTAACATAACCTCTACATCATAGGAACTGCAACTCACTTACCTGTACTTCAGTCACATACTAAATGTATGTTTGCTGAGTGGGCAAAGGATAAATGGCTCAAATCTGAGGAGGAACATCAGAATTTTTTTAAGAGGGAAACACACTTGAGCAGTGACTCATGGTAGTGTAGAGTGGACTAGTAAATTATATGAGAAGTAAATTTAGCTAAGAACCACAATTTGTGAAGGTAAATTGCCTGCTGGGATTACATCCCCAGTCACCTGTTTTTCAGGTTGTGGCATAACCTGTACACCATAGGAAATGTGACTCACTTCCTTGCAGCTCAAGGGCACACTAAATGGCTAAGAATCAGTGGTTTCAATTCAGGTAGACATAGTCTGAATCCAGGTAGGGGCTTAAGCACATTTTTTAACTGTTTTTTTTGTAGATGGAAACTCATTTGAGCAGTGGATCATGGTAGTGTGGAGTGGAATAGTAAATTATATAAGAAGTCAATTTGGCTAAGGACAATAATTTGTGAAGGTAAATTGCCTGCTGGAATTAGATTCCCTAGTCAGTTGTTTTGCAGGTATGACATGTAAGCAATAAGACATGATGGGGTGTGCGTTAGTTTTAACGCATGGCTTGTGAAGGCAGTTTGAGGCATGAGGCCGCAGGTCAAGTGAGTCCAGCCCCCTTGTCATGCGTTAGAACAGTCTAACATACACCCTGGAGAGGTTTATTGTATTTATAAAATGGGACTGTGTATTCTACATAGGGTTTCTAGTTTTAGCCATGCATTAGACACTTCTAATGCATGGTTAATGACCAATCAGAATAGCTGAAATCCCTTCCCCATGTTATAAAACCTTTATATTGCAGGAACTAAAACATACTCACCTGGAGTTCAGAGGCACACTGAATGTGTTTGCTTAGCAGGCAAATAATCAGTGACTCACATCTGATCAAAGACTTAAGCATGTTTTTTAATTTATTTGTTGTAAGATGGAAACTCACTTAAGTGATGATTCATGGTTGTGTGAAGTTGGAATAATACATTTTGTAATAAGTAAATTTAGCTCAAAACAATTTGTAAAGGTAAATTGCCTGCAGCAATTAGATCCCAAGTCCCCTGTTCCACAGGATGCTGCATAACTTCTACATCATAGGATCAGCAACTCACTTACCTGTAACTCAGTGGCACACTGAATGTGGGTGGTTGCTTAGAATGCAAATAATCAATGGTTCAAATACAGGTAAACACAGTTCAAACTGAGCCTGGAATGCAGGTAAACACAGTTCAAATAGAGCCTGGGACTTAAATATTCTGTAATTTTTTTTTTTTTGTAAAATTGAAACTCATGGGAGTGGCTATTCATGGTGGTGTGGAGCTGGCACAGCAAATTATATGAGAAGTATATTTAGCTAAGTACAACAGTTTCTGAAGGTACAGTTCCTGCTGGGAATAGATCCCTAGTTGTCTGTTTTGCAGGTTGTGCCATACAGTACTTGTACACCACAGGAACTGCAATTTACTTATGTCCAGCTCAATGGCACAATGAAAAGGATCAGTGGTTCAATCCTGCCTGGGCTTAATTCTTTATAGGATGGAAACTCACTTTAGTGGTGATTCATGGTAGTGTGGAGTTAAATTATACATTATATGAAAAGTAAATTTAGTCAAGAACAACAATTTGTGAAGTTAAATTGCCAGCTGGGATTTGATCCCCATTTTCCTGTTTTTCAGTTTGTGACTTAACATCTGCACAACAGGAACTGCAATTCCCTTACCTGCAGCTCAGTGACACACTGAATGTGTGTTTGTTGAGCAGGAAAAAGATCAGTGATTTGAATCTAGGTACAGTATATTGCATTTTAATATGTAATTATAAAATGGGGAAGAGATTTTGGCTATTCTACTTGATTGCTAGCCATGTGTTAGAAATGTCTAATGCATGGCTGAGACTAGAAAACCAATCTAGAATACACAATCCCATTTTATAAGTGCAATATACTACTCTGGGGATGTACGTTAGACAGTGCTAACACATGGCTAGGCGACTGAACGTACTCAGCCTGCTGCCTTGTGTCTTATTACATCTCCCAGCTGTGTATTAGAACTGTCTAACGCACACTCCATTGTGACATATTGCTTACTGATTTTACACTTTACAGCTCTTATTTGGCACCTTTAGTACCACTGGGACATTGATTAGTCTTTTTGGGAAGGTTCACTTTGAATTATTACTGTGCATCAGCATTACAGATCAGTGGTGATACAGAGATATCACTAGTGTATCCTATATTTGACCATTTATCCAGAGTTGTCAAAGGTTTCTTTCAAAAAGCCATCTCATGCATTACAGATGAGAATGGAAAACTGGAGCAGTGAAGGTGAAGTGTTTTTTTTTTTTTGAAACAGATCTTTTAACTTTTTCAGTTTAAAGATCTGACCTTGGATCTGTAGCAGAAGATGCAATAATCAGACAAATGAGTGCATAATTCATCAGTGTAGGTATTTTGAATGCATTTGAAAAAGTTATGAGCCAGCATCAGAGTCAATGACTACTCAATGACAGGAGACCAAAAGTTACGTAAAGATTTTAGTGGTGAGATAGCGATTCCAGTGTAGGACAGAGACAGCAGAGTAAGAAGCATATGACTGTGTATTTTCCTACAAATGTAATGGAATTAGTAGATTTATTTTTGTAATTGTTTCCTGTCTGTCTCAAACAGCCCATGTAAAATACTGCTTATGATGTTTGCACTATACCACATGTGAGCATTCTTATCATGTGTGCTACTAATTTGTGGTTAATCAGAATAAAAATGAGAACAAAAATCTTTTCAACACAAGTGTGTGACATTCTGCATTTGCTACACATGACAGAAAGTGTGTGTATGTGTACATGTATATGTGTGTGTGTGTGTGTGGGGGTATTCATTTAAATTAAATAAAAGCCAGAAAATACAAAAGCTGAGTTTTGAGAAGTATTAACTTAAAATTGATAATTGTTTTTTTTTTTTTTTTTATGTTTTCAAATAGGCCACTTTTTAAAAGTGTAGAAATCATTTTTTTTTGCAAAAAAATAAAACCAGTTCTGCGCTTTTAGAAGGTAATAAATAGGCAGCTGAACACAATTACTAGTAACCATTTATAGAGTTATTTATTTATTTAATTTTTTTGACTGGGTAGGTCCACTGAGACTAAAAGTCCCATTTTCAGGGAGACCCGGGATAAATAACATGGAAACATAGCCTAGGTGCCAACCAAGATGGCCACCTAATGTAAGTTCTCCTCATTACTGTCCACTAAATCCATCGTAATCTACATTCTGAACTAGGGTTGTTACCATCTAGTGTGATCACCCAGTACAGCTTGAGCCCCTGAACTGACCTTTCACATTAAATATTTGTTTGTTGCTCCTACCTGTGATACATCAAAGAGAAATTCAATAGCTCTGCCTCAGTGTGCCAACTCCTGCAGCAGTTGGTGTCAGCTGTAGTTCCCACTTTGTTCAGCAACGACAGCCTTGCCCGTATTAAGAGCATTTGCTCAGTTATTAACAGACAACAGTGAAATTCGAGCTGTCTGAGCCAAAACCTCATGTAACAGCCCTGACTGCCCATGTAATTAACATAGAAACCCAGCAGCAAACATTGGAAGGAACCATGAGGGCATGCAGAGAAGAATGAGGGAGCAGGATTGTCTTATTCGTCTTCTCTGGGACTGTATTGAGGATTTGGAAAATGAGCCAGCTCAATAATTTGCACTTTGTTGGATTCCCTGAGGGGTGCGAGGAGCAGGACTGTACATGATTTCCACAGGGGGTCCTTCTGATTTTGCTCTGCTTGCAAAGGAATTCAGTTTATGAGATGGAGCTGGTCCATTACTCCCTTACCCATGACCGAAGAAAAGAGAGTACCCTTGCCCTATATTGGCCCAGTTCCTGAATCTTCCAGTGAAGGAAGGCATACTTAAGAAAATAAGGAAGCACGGCCCCTTAACTAGGCAGATGCACTGAATACAAATACTTCAAGATTTTTCCCAGAAGTTGTCCAGAGGCAAGTTTATCTCTTGGCGCTGAGTACAGTCTCCACTATCCAGCGACCCTCCATATCACTATGAATGTTACGGTGAGGAACTTGCAGTCACCCGAAGCTATGGAAGTCTTTGCCTCCCTCCAGTGGCCATCAAGTAACAGGGCAACGGCAGGCTCAGTGGTTCAGCAGCAACTTCCTATAGACACTTCTGTGTCCACTACTTTTGCCAGCCAGCCTCTTTCACCCACTGTTGATGCGAGCAATAAGGACCCCCCCACCCGGTGCCGATGAGAAGAGATGGAAAACTGTCAGCCGCAGCTTAAGTCAGAAGAAAAAACAGAAGTAGCAGCACAAGTCCCGGTCCCACAAACCAGAGGAACATTCTATCATTGTTGCCTGCCATAGAAGCCAAAGCCACAACAAGAACACTCCATCATCAAAGGATTCCTCTCTGATTTCAGAATCCCACAAGTATGCTGATCTTCCCAATCTTTCTCTGAGAAGGCTTGCAAACTATCCGCTGTTATTTCCTGCATCAGCATTCCACCACCACAGGACATACCTGACTTATCATGGTGGGCTACAACTGCTACTAGCACTGCTCTCCCGGTTGGCAGCTCCTCGGGACCTGAGAAGCCCATGCTTCATCTGTTGACTCCAGTTGCCATCATGGCTCAGGACAATTCCTCCACCCACCCCACCCCCAAGGGAAGAAGCCTGAACTATATGTACTACTGTGTTTTGCTTATGTCCCTTTTTTCTTTGACTGGGTTACTATTTCAATATCCCCTATGTGCCTTCTTTTTTCTCCAATCGCTCCTCCCCCACTGAAGCTAACCTGCTATACAAGAAACCTGTGGTATGTGTCTATATTTAAACTGTATTTGCTGCATACTTTTTTTTGTAAAACTGCAGAGTTATTTCCAAGGTCATTATTTTGTATGTTGGGGGGGGAAGGTTTACTGCAAGAAGGGGCTCTGGAGGGGGTGGCTATAAACAGTTGTAGATGGGGCTGGCACCTCACACAGAATTTGTTTCCTCAGGCAGGTATTTTATTTCCCTGAGTCAGTCAAGCACTGTTCATTTGAACAGTTTTTTTTTTGGGAGGGGCTCTGGGTGGGGGGTTGGACAAAGCTCAGTGGTTCATTGTTTGGCAGTTTGGGGGCATGGGATGCAGGGCCAGGCCAATTAGAAGTGCCTTTTATGTGATATGGTAATGGCGATTTTACCACCATTTCTCTCAACCCAACCAGTGGCAAAGCAACAGAAAGATGAGCCCTGATGCAGGTTTTTATTGTGCCCCCCCCCTCAAATTTTAATGAATATGTAACACTTATTTATACACATTAAATTCATGACAGATTACTATTGTTTTGGTAGAGGACATAAGGACTGCCAGCCCCTAGACTTGAGAATAAGCACTAGAGCAGCAGGAAGAGACTGCTGCAAGTTTTGCAATGGACATTACAATGAACTAATAATGGCCAGATGCTGAATGTTTAACAGCAGCAAAGTCAAACTCTTGTCACAAGGGAGAAAAAGCAGAGAGGGATGCAGAAGAGATCTGAAGCCACCCAAGAGGCCACCTGTGGGAATGGAAAGGTTGTGGTTGGTCTGGTTGATATAACTTGCTTTGTTTGCCCAAATGGAGCTCATCTGCCCCAATCAATGTGACTGCCAGCAGTTTCCACACCTCCTCTGCATGAACCAAGGATTCAGGATGGTGCAGTCAGAGCACGATCCTCAATGTAGCCACTTTTGGGCATCTCAGGTCACTGACCACCTTGATCTTCTCTGAGAACAAAATCCAGCAGTTCAGTCACCACATCTTCCAGAACCTCTGGAGGCTCAACAAACTTGCCCTGAGTGGCAACCGGATATCCCTTCTGGGTATTGAGCTGTTCCGCGGGCTGATCAGCTTAAAGTAACAAAGCTGCTGCTGGACTAAAACCTGTTAACCAAGATCTCAGATGGCCTGTTTTCCCCTTTGGAGAAGCTGGACCTAAGCCACAGTGCCATCTCCACTGTGCACCCACCCACCTTCTGGGAGCTAGTAAGCTTGCAGGTGCTGAAGCTGCAGAGTATTGCGCTCACCTCCCTCCAACAGTGGCCTCTATAGCCTTGACATGGATGATAGCAGCTGGACCTGCAACTGCTGGCTGAGGGGGTTGAAACTGAATGAAATTGGTACACTCCCAAGGCAAGCTGCTCACCATCTTTGTACAGTGCCGCCATCTGCCAGTCCTCCATGGAAAATATCTGGATTATCTCAATGCCTCACAGCTGCCGTTGTCAACAACAGTAGGGGGAAATGACCCATGCTTGCTTCCACAAGAGGTGGCCATTCGCCTCACTGGTGAAGGATGCTTTGGTGGCAGATTGGGATATCCAGTCCAATCAGGGGGGCATGGCGGAGACAGACTGGGCAGGCAGTGAGCAACCCCCGGGAGACAGCAGGAACATGGCAGTGTGGCTGGGCTATGTCTCCACTGTCTCTTCCCCCAGCATGTTACCCCCAAAGGACAAAGCCAGGACACTGCAGTTTGAGAAAGTTGTGCTGGCAGATATTCAGTCAGAGGAACCCCGGTGGTGTCATCAAAGCATGGGTGAGGATGTAGTGCCTCTGTCCGGCTCCCCCTCTTCCACCAGTTTGCCCTTCAGGTCTGAGGCCAAAAAGCATTTTTCTCTGGCAGCAAGGAAGTCAAGAGAAGGCAGCAGACCCCTGCCACTTCAACAAGTTTTTATTCTTCAGTCTCACCGTGGACTCGGTCGCAGACGATACTGCCACCCTCTCCTGGAGAGTGGTGGCAGCAGGGCCAAAACACTGGAGTTTGGAGCAAGTTCACTTCAAGGTCCTCTTCAACCAGTTCTGCCAGCCAGTCAAATTCCACTGGTTTGTATATTTGGGGGGAAAGCTGAGGTCAGTGACCCTGCAGGATCCTAAGGAGGATCCACCTACCTGGTGTGCATTGAGAGTGTGATCGGGGACAAGGTGTGCCAGGTGGCTCCAGGGACCACTGTGTGTGGATCTGGTAACCCTCCCAGCTGGGAGCCAGTGACTTGACAACCCGCTCCTAACATTGAGTCAGCTGCTGGCAGTGAATGCCCTCCTGGTCCTGCTGGTCACTGCAGCTTGGGCTTCAAGGGCAATCAAGACCAGTTCTGCCAGCCAGTCAAATCCCACTGGTTTGTGTATGTGAGGGGCAAGCTGGGGTCAGTGACCCTGCAGGATCTGAAGGAGGACACCCCCTACCTGGTGTGCATTGAGAGTGTGGTCGGGGACGAGGTGTGCCAGATGGCTTCCAGGGACCAGTGTGTGTGGATCTGGTAACCCTCCCAGCTGGGAGCCAGCGGCTTGACAACCCGCTCCTAACATTGAGTCTGCTGCTGGCAGTGAATGCCCTCCTGGTCCTGCTGGTTGCTGCAGCTTGGGTTTCAAGGGCAATAAAGAAGATACTGAGAAAGAGAAAGATCTCAGTGCATGTCAGGCAGATGTACTCCATTTGCCATTGGCTGAGGTCAGTGGGCACTGGAGTGTCAGCCGATTTCTCAGGGTTTCAGTCAAGAGCAGGTGGAGGGCCCTGCAAATTAACAAATTGATTACATCATTGATAGAAACTTTCGAGCCTACCGAGACCCTCTAAGTGCATGGGCCCCTGTGCAGCTGCACCGGCTGCACTGGCTGTTCCTCCGCCACTGAACCCAACCACCAATTAGCCTGATGTTTGGCACTTTAGGTGACAACCCTGGTGGTCCTGTGCACATCTGCTTTCTCTATACGTTGGCTTGGAACAGCTTCTTGAGCATTACAGTGTTCCCAAACAGTGTTTGTTGCTGGAGAGGTGATGTCCCCCTCTCTGGTACACAGTGACCTAGGAGTGTTTTTATTCAGAATACCTACCTCCACCCTCCCTTCGATGCTTGTGTGGGACTCCTGGTTTGGTTCTCCCATACAAACAGAGGTGAGAAAGAATAAGTGCCTCAGCTGAGACTTGAACCCAGGCCACCCAGAATACCGTTCCGATTGCGCTGAACAGCTGCTCCACTGAGACAACTGGAACCTGAGCCGTCCCCGAGCACATTACTCTTTCTCAAATGCACAACCCAATGGCAACACAAATATTTACTTGTAACAATCACACCTTTCCAAGTAATATGCTCAGGGACAGCCAAGGTTCCAGTTGTCTCAGTGGCACAGCTGGTTAGTGCAATCGGAGCGGTATTCCAGGCGGCCTGGGTTCAAGTCCCAGCTGAGGCACTTATTCTTTCTCACCTCTGTTTGTATATGTTCCATAAAATATGCACACCACACTCCTGTGTGATTTGTTCTCCCCACCCCACTCCATTCGGATTCTTGCATCCTTGGGAACAGGGTCAGGAATGAATACCCAGTGGGTATGTGCAAGGTTTGGGATTTTCCCCTTGTTGGTTCTGCAAGCTCCAGCCACCCAGGTTGCCTTGTCAGGCTTCCTACTAGTTTGAGCTCAGTTTCACTTCTTGGGCTATTACTCACATAAGTGTTACATTTTTCTTAGGTTCTGAGGTTGCACAACAAAATGACATGAGGGTGACCTATCTGAAACTAACGTACTACATGGAACACCATAGCCACCCAAGTGCTACAGACTGCCCTGTGTGGTGGTATTATACTGCTCACCGGGGCAGGTAGGAGTGGATACTAACCAGACCATCTTAAGGGCAGGGGTTCTTAGTATCATTACCCATTTGTCCTTCCAGGGCTGAAGGTTTGGGGACGTTCATGGTTTGCCCCCCCCCCAACATGGTGAGAAAATATAGATTGTCTCATGAGCATGTGCCATAGGTTGGGACTGGACTTATGATGGCTATGCAGGTGTACACCCCCTCGATGCACTGCTATACCATTTGAGGGTCTGCCCTCAATTAACCACACTGTGGGTCTTTTTACCCACAGGGTCTTTGAACCGTTGCTTGGGCATGGTTCCAAGTTGCCTGTGGGGCCAGCTGGTACTAAGAACTATGCTCCATGTACATCACAGACCATGAATGGCTATATTGAGAGTTATGCCCGCCTGCATATGTGGAGTCTGCTACTGCCTCAGTTGCTGAGTGTACAAGTATGGAGGGGTTTTCAGGTAGCCCTTATTCCCCTTAAAATTGATTGCTCAGCAGTGTCAGGGGGAAGAGGAGGAGGGGGAATTTTTTTAAGGGTACTTCCAGACCCAGCAGAGGAACCTAATGCTTTTTTTTAATGTGGGCCCTTTTGAAACCTGGTTTTGTTTACCACCCATGTGGGGGTTGGGGGATGAGTCTGTTTGGTGTGCCTCAGCATCCAATGGTGGGCTTTGAATGACATACAACCTGCCCTCCTTCCACAAAATGAGGGATCAGTGAGGAGCATGGATTCCCTCTTGCTGGTCTAGACTGTTTTTGCCCATTCATAAATACAGTGTCATGAGAATCCATTGTCCTAATGTCTACACTGTCTCTTTCTTCTTTTATTAGGTACATCTCCTGTCACCATCTTTACTGCTCCATATATCCACAAGGGAACCTCCTGCTTTCCTCGATGCTCTCTCCAACTTCCCAGTGATTGCCAGTACCAGGACAGTGGAGGATCTACCTCATACCTGGATGAAGGAGGGTAAATCTCTCTCTTTCTCTTTTCTCTACATCCCATCGCACCGTTCTCTTTCTTACTTGGTCCCTTTTTCACAATCGGTTTCGTCAGGGCCACTTCAGTGTAATACTCGATTTCTACTGTTTAGTTCTCTGGTGGTTACAGACTCAGGAGGAGGGTAGTAGTAGTAGTGTTCACCCTTGCCATTGTCAGTTGTCACCACACGGGTATCTTTAGTCATTAGGAGTCTTAGTTAGACAGTAGTAATGTTGGTGAAGCCTTCAGGCTTACACCTCACATTTTCTATCTCTTTCCCCTTGGAGCTTCTTCAGCCACCTGTGGATTTGGAGCAGGAAACCTATGTGATTGGGGGGTGAGGGGTATACAATCATTTCACAGGGTTCCCCACCAAATACTGGGGTTTGGGTGGGCACTTTGCCCTTTTTGTATATAGTTCTTAGTTTTAATAATGTTACTGTGTGGGTTAACATTGTATTTCTGATCCAAAATCAGAAGGAAGGGGTGTGCACAAGGTTCGGGTGCAGGGACAAAAAATAGCAATCAAAATCAAAATGTCCCACACTCACCAACCACAAATAGGAAAGGCAAGGCAAATTTTATTTTTCAGGTGCCCAATCCCGGAGGCTCTGAGCACCGTATTATAAAAACACATTATCAATACAATAATTTAAATTAATATAAATAAAACTGTTAAAATAGCAACATCAGTTAATAAAGCCAGTAAACATATGTATTAAGAATTGGTACTCAGAGAGAAAGGAGCAGGGCTCCCAGGTAAAACTAATACATAAGGTCCGGGAAGGCCTGATTAAACAGGAAAGCCCTGAGGAGGGCCTTAAAAACCTCGACCAAAGGATCCTCCTGAATCAGTGGAGGAAGCCAATTCCACAGGATGGGGCCGGCGACACTAAATGCTCTGTCATCGGCAGTTTTAAGCCTCGTCTTGGGAATCACCAGGAGGCCCCTAGAGGAGGACCGTGGAGAGCAGACCAAGACAGCAGGTGTAAGAAGGTCTGACAGATAGTCAGGACCCAGCCCATGTAGGATCTTAAAGGTGAGCAAGCCCACCTTAAAGAGGCTCCTCCACCTCACTGGCAGCCAATGCAGACCACACAGAACCGGGGTGATGTGACAGAATTTAGGCTGCCCAGTCAGCAGCTTTGCGGCCGTGTTCTACACTAGTTGCAGCTGGCAAAGTTACCCCCCCAAGACCCTAAGGTAGAGCGCATTACAGTAATCAAGTCTGGATGCCACGAAGGCATGCACTAAGGTGGGGAGGTCCATAGACGGAACTAGGGACTTAACCCTGGTGATATTCCTAAGATGGTAGAAGCTGGTCCAAACAACAGATGGCACCTGAGAATCAAATGACAATCTGCTGTCAAAGGTCACGCCAAGATTTTGCACCCTAAAGTAGACCTTCAATGCCACAGATCCCAGAAATAAACTAGTTTCGGCACCAGAGACCATCCTGTTCCTCCTTCTGTTCGACTCCACTACCAGTACCTCCATCTTGTCAGGGTTCAGTCACAACCAGCTGGAGGCCATCCAATCATCGATCTCCCCAAGGCAGCTATTTAGTACTTCCACCACACTAGAAGCTCCGGGGCAAAGCAAAAATACAGCTGGGTATCATTGGCATAGCAATGGAAACCAAAGCCGTATTTCCTAATGAGCTCACCCAGGGGCAGCAGGTACATGGCAAACAACATTGGTGACAAGACTGACCCCTGAGGTACTCCACATGACAGAAGGCTAGAGGAGGAGGAGAAATTCCCCATCACTACTCGTTGCCTCCTGTTCATGAGGTATGACTCAAACCAGCAAATGACAGAGCCGGTGAGCCCGCAAAATTCCCTCACGCAGTCAAGCAACACACAATGGTCTACCATGTCAAAGGCTGAAGAGAGGTCGAGGAGGAGGATGAGAATTGTCCCCTCCCCCCAATCTCTAGCCCTGAGGAGGTCATTATGCACCCAAAGTAATGCGGTTTCTGTGCTATGCTCGCACAGAAACCCGACTAGAATGGTTCATAGAAATCAAAGGCCATGAGGTGCTCACCAAGTTGCTGCACCAAAACCTTCTCAACAACTTTTCCCAAAAATGGAAGGTTGGAAAGCAGACAGTAATTTGCCTTGATATCAGGGTCTAATGATGTTTTTTTCAGGAGGGGATGAACCAGCGCCTCCTTCAAGGCATCCAGATAGAGCTCCTCCAACAGAGAGCACTGGATAATCAAGGCGAACACCGGGCCAATAGTGTCAACACATCTCTTCAAGAAATGCGTCAGCACTGGGTCCAGTTCACAATATGTGTGCTTTAACCTGGAAGCAACCCCAATGACCTTTGACACCGTCACTGGTTTAAACTCCCCCCAACTAGGTGGAGCACTCTTCTGGTGATCAAGATGATCACTGAAGGCTGCTGTAAGGCTCAACTGTGGAACGCCCTGACAGATGGCAGACACCCTGTTCAAGAAAAATTGAGCAAACTCTTCGCACAAAGCATCAGAAAAAGTATTTTTCAACTGGAGACAGGCTGGGTTTAAAAGCCTGTCCTCAGTCTAAAAAGGCACAGTTAGTCGATTCTTTCAAGCAGCAATTTCTCTGGACAGGAACTCTGCTTTCTTATGACTGATTGCCCCCTGATATTCACTATAGTGCGAGCGCAGAGTCAGTCTATCCTCCTTCATTCCAGCTTCTGCCAGCAGCACTCTAACCTCCAACCCACAATCTTCATCGCCTTGAGCTCCCCATCACACCAGGGGGACCTCAAGTGAGAAGATCTGGGTCGTACACGGGCTGGTGCAAGGGAGTCGAGTGCTGCCGTCATCACCCTATTATAGGTGGTGACCACCATGCCCAAACCCCCCTACACATGCATTGTCCACACTAGTCTACAGTAGATAGATCAGCTACCGCTAGAAATCCAGCTGCTCACAATGTAAGGTGCGCAATAAACTTTATTAACGGTGCCAACTCACACGTCTTGACACGTTTTGGAACTGATTCTTTTTTTAAAAGACATATGACAGTAAAAATGCCACTTCTTTAAATACCAGGTTATGACATCATCAGTACATACAATATATGTGGCATCATCATTCAAGGACAAAGTGCAAGTGCATGTGAATAAAAACAAAAACAAGACACAAACCAAAAACAGTATATGCAAATGACACAACAAGGTATGTCAATGGACGTTTCTAATGTTAAAAAAAACCACAATAAGCAAAGTTTTTATCCTATATCAATTAACAGGATAACTTTAGATTTTTAAGCTAAAGCGGAGTTCATTTTACTTATTTGCTTATCCAGGCTTCCCATACATTCCTGTACTAGGTTCTGCTTACAAGGCTTCCTGTGCAGTCCTATCAGGTCCAGAATGTCAAGGCAAAGCGACTTGGTATTTCTGATCTCAAACACCCTGATTTCTTTTGAGGCAACCAAATTGGAGCACTCCAGGGCATTTTGCTGGTGCTTTCTGACTGCTCTGAATGAGCCCTTTCCTATTATCTCCACCTGTACTTCATACCCGTTTAGTCATAACTCAGGACATCAATTTGCCACATGGACTGTGAAGGGTCTCCATCACCCCATAAAATGAAAAGCAGTGCTGAACCACCTCAAGAAGTAGAGTGCAGCAGTAGTCATTCTCTAGGAGACTCACCTCACATGGGAGGAGGTGGCCAAACTAAACAGAATGAGTTGGGATGGAAGCGTGTATCTTCTTTTTCAGGAGGAAAAGAGGATTGTCTATCTTTTTCACAAATGCCTGCCATGAAATATTGTCCGACACAAAGTGGGCACAGAAGGGCACCAGGTGCCGGCAAGGGTGAATGCCGCAGAATTGATGTCCCTCCCAGGGTGATATATGGCCCCAGTGACACTGGCTCTTGTTTTTCTCCACTTTAAACCACGTCATATGTGACTTCAGCACAGACAACCTGCCAGTAATGCTGGGGAGGAGACTTCAACATCCCCCAGATGAGGTGTTCGATAAGAGCTCTCCCTATATTCAGCCACCCAGTCCTGCCCAGTGAACATCAGAATCTCTCATGACAGAACATCAGTTAGTGGCTGGCTGGCACTTACTTCACCCTAGTACTAGGGACTACTCTTTTTTTTTTTTGGCAGCTCACAGAGCTCACAGCAGAATTGATTATTGGCTGCTCTCACCCTGCCTTAACCCAAGCCTGGTGAAATCACTGATAGGCAACATTATACTGTCAGACCATGCCCCTGTCTCTCTTGTCATCCAGTTGCTTCTGCCCCAGCCAAGGTATCCACAATGGCATCTGGCCCTCCTCCTAATGCAGGACCCTATATTTAGGCAGCTATTTTGCAAGAGACTAAATGCTTTTTTTAAGCTCATTGTCCTCCCAGAGGTTATGCCACCATCCATCTGGGTCTCCTGCAAGGCCAACATAAGGGGAGGTCATTATTGGATTTGCAGCCCACAGGCATAAGAACAGGGACAAAGAAGAGAAATAGTCTGCATGGAGGAGTCAGCAGGCAGCCCTTCCCCTGCACCAGAAACTCAGAAAAGACTCATTAATTTTAAATTCAAGGATTTCTCCTCAGGAGCTTGCTCTGCTGCTCCTGAAGCACTGCTGAGAACAGAGGTTTTCTCCCACCCACCCTCCCCTCCCGCACAACCTTTTAAATACACTCACAAAGAATCCTAGCTAATTTAGGCTGGGAAAGGGTGAATGAGGAGCCTACAATCCCTCCTGTTGAATCAGATGGTATGTACCCATAATCCCTATAATCTTTGCTGCTTGAACTAAGAATTGATGTTGCCGCTAGCAAGTGAGATAATAAATATACTGCCATTCTGCTTAGAGACACTTGTATCTAAGAACCTTTTCCACTGCAAAGCTTGTGTTAGTTGATATGTTGTTGTACATGTATAGAACAAATTATAGCTTGTAACTACTGCTAGATGCTAAGTGCCAGTGTTGCATAGCATAGCAGAGATGAAGATTTATTTTTCCTCATATGTGAATCTATATTAGAGGTGTGTTTGGTGGAAATATAGAAATACACCTACTTTACTGTATAAGAGAGGTACACTGAATAATCCAGTAAGGATCAAGATCTTTATCTGTCATTATTTTGCCCTCACAAAAACTTGTGTTTGTGCCTGTGACCAGGAGCTCCTGCCACTCTTGAGGACTGACCTTTTCTAAAATCTGTTGCAACAGTTCTTCTATTTCTAAGCCTAATCTATCCTTTACTATTTCTAGTCCATAAGGTTGGCCACCTGTGGGCACCCCCTTCTCCCTCCCTCCCTTGACTATGCTATAGTGTCCTCTTTAATTTTCCTTTTCCTTCTTAGGTCCCCAAACAGGGAGGTTATTGTGTTGACCTCCAGATGTATGTAAAACAGGTTGTGTTAATCGTCATTGGATTTAGTATGTAATAGCACTATATCATAATATACCTTACTTTTATGAAACCTGAAATGTTGAAAATTCCATGGCAAAAGTTATGAAAAATAGGAGACTTTAAAACCTGAAACTTTCAGGTTTAATAGAGATTGGTCCAAGGTGTGTGCTTTTGTGGTTTTTAGGTCCCACTGTTAAAGCAGTTTTTTAAAATATTTAATAAAAGACATGGAGGTAATCTGGAAAATCAGGCAATCCAGAAAATCATATGTGGCATACATTACAGTGTAATCCCTGAAAGGTTACGTGTTTTTGAGCCAATAGACCAAGTAAAAAAAAAACATTGCATAGTCATATAGATGTTTTCAAGCTACTTATGATGGAACTACCAGAAATTTCACTTAAGCATATCTATTCTAGTTTGACAGCCATCTGTAGGCTGGCCGTGAATTGCTGGCTAAGACTATTTTAACCACTATGATGGCTGAACAGCAGGGACAGGAAACTAATATGGAGAACAGAATGTGGGTGCACTTTACCACTGATTAATTCTCAGGCAGCCATGGATTACTTGAGAATGAATCAATGGTCACCTGATGCTGTTGGACCAATCCTGCACAACCCTTTCTCTTCCCCATGTTACTATACTTCTTAACTGCAGTCACGATAAATGGCAATGTGTTTGGCGGTTCATTAAGTAACACCTCCGAAATTCGAATGAACATTAGCACCACCCAGAGGAGCTAGAATTGAAGGTCACAGAGTGTAGAGGAAGATCTGCAGACATAAGGGAGGGAGGGGTTGCGTCTGTTGACTGAGCCCTGTAAGTATATCCTATTTTGCAACCAGGAACACTTTCTTAGGAAATTGCAGCTTACAGAACTTTTGTCATTAGCCTTAAGGATCACGCCCCTTACCTTGCTCTAGGTGATCCTCATATCTGCAAGTGTTTTCGCAAGTATCCTGTCTAATTTTAGTGCTTTACTGATTAATAAATTGTAACTTACTGAACTTTTCTCATCAGCCCTAATGGTCATATCCCTCACCTAGCTCTAGGAGATATTTACCTGCAAGTTGATTTCACATGTACCCTGTCTAATTTTAGTGCCTTACTGCTTGGTGAACAAGGACTAATTTGTAGCACATGACCACCCTGCCTCTGTGGGCAGCCTGGTCTGAGAGCATTAGAAATTTTGGAGAGCATAAATCCTAGTCTTGGTAAATCTCTTCCCACTAGTCCTAAATAGACTAACCTCAGGTGTACTGTTTCTCTATGCTCTTTGAATTATATCTGGGGTTTATAGTATTTGGCAGTTTATGTTTCTCCACTGCTCCATAGTTTAAGTGAACATGTCTGACTGGAGTATCCCCTCTAATCTTGATCTAGCCTTCCCATAGCCTAGGACTTCACAGTTCCCCTAGGGGAGCCTGTTCCAACCTTCATTCACCCCACTGCCTTACTCACTAGGTTGTAAGCAATTCTATAGTCCCTCAGGTATTCTCTGTGACCATCATTTTTTAACCCCTCCTATGTTCATTATCTCTAGCTTGGTGTAACCCCCACATTCCTTTGACCGTACCGCCTGCTGCCATACTTTGACCTACAAATGCCTCTCAAGGGTTGTATTACACTGGCATGTATCCTTATAACACTGGCCATCCTGGAGTTTAGTTTCTCATTATGCTCTACTTCTGATTACAGCTTGAAAGAGAAATGGCCCTTTATCAGGCTATTCCAATCAGCAACAGCCTTCTCCCCTGGTCTAGTGACACTCAACGGCCTCAGACCTAATAGTTGCTGCTACAAATTGGTTTCCTTCATAATGAACATCCAAGGATGGCCTCAAAGGTCAACCCCTAGCCTGACCAACTACCTCAAAAAGCTTGTTCTTCTCCTCTCCTCTCTGGAGACATTCAGACCAACCCGGGGCCCGTTAATACAGTAGCAAATTTTCTTCTCCCTCAGACTGACCCAAAGGGATAAAAATAGTCATGATGAATATCTGCAGTTTAAGACCTAAATTGCATAAACTCAAATCCTGGGTGGAATTTTAATCCCCAGATGTCATCAGAATCACAAAAACGTGGCTAAAGCCCTTCATACTCAACCAAGAAATTGATATTCCTGGATATGCCATCTTCCAGAAGGACAGGACTACCGAGAAAAGCGGAGCAATGTTACTATATGTCAGAAGCTCCTTAGATGCACTCGATACAAGTCCCACTGAACTGAACAAAAGATCCTCAGACTGTCTATTTGTTAAACTATTGCTAGGCAGGACCAAATCCCTAATTATAGGATGTGCCTACAACCCACCAAAGGTAGCAACATGTGAATTGGATAACCTCATTAATTACTTGATCAATAACCCCGTGGGTGAACTAATTCTAACAGGAGACTTTAACCTTAACTGGTTGAACAAAGTGTCTTGCAAATCTGCCTTAATGGACACCTCACTTACCCAGTTAATCAAAGAACTGAGGCTCAACCCTAAGACAAGCAATCACACAGTGCTCGATTGGATACTTGTAAACTGACCTGATAGAATCAAAGTGGCCAGACTATTAACTGACTCACTCAGTGACAACTCCCCTGTATTCTGCATCTGGAGGAACAACTCCCCTAATGTGCCCCAAAGATCTTGATTACCTGAGACCTTTCAAGGTTCATCCCAAATGACTTCCTCAGAGGTTTAAGTGGACTACAATGGAATGACATTAATAATCTCTTGGATATAGACCTGGCTCTGGATTTCTTCTTCAGCAACTTCTTAAGTGTGTTCAACAAACATACCCCCCTCAAACAGCTCAGGATCAGATAAAAAGGTTTGTACTAGTTGGACAGAGAACTGAGGAAATGATTAAAACTCAGGGACAAGGCATGGGGGATTTTCAAGCACTCCAGAGCACATACAGACTGGCTAAATTACAGGACCTTGAGGAATAGTTGCAAAAAAGATCTAAAAAATGCTAAGAGGCACTATATCAGGTCCCTCCAAACCATAATCTGTCTGACCCAAAAAAATGCTGGGCTGAAATCAATATCCTACTTAAGGGGCATCCATCTGATAAAACCCAGAGAATCTCAGTCGACAGCAAACCAACATCTGCACCAGATGAGTTAGCCAACGCCTTTAATAACTTTTTCACCAACCTAGACAAATATGTTAATCATAGACTGAGAAGCTTTAACCCCCTCTCACTCTGATATTCCCCTTGGTCCTCAATTCCACTTCTGCCAGGTCTCTCAGAAGGAAGCATTCACCCTGCTATACTCTCTCAAACCGGAAGACTCACCTGACTTCGATAAACTAGAGCCCAGGTTGCTGAAAATTGCAGCTCCAATTATTGCTACCCCTCTCAAGAATTGGTTTAATAAATCCCTCTTGCTTGGTAAATTCCGCATCAAGTGGAAAATGGCCATGGTAGTCCCAACCACAAAGGCAGTGCCAAAGATCTGGCTGAAAATTATCATCCAATATCTATTCCCAGTGCTCTCACAAAAACCTTGGAGAAGCTGGTTTATAGTCAGGTCCTCCACTATATGGAACACAACCACCTACTTTCAGATGTGCAACATGGTTTTCAGAAAAAGCATGGGACTGGTACAGATCTAGTCAGGTTCACATCAGAGGTACTAGGGGAAACAGACAAAGGTCTGACTACAGGAGTATTATTCCTGGATTTAACAAAAGCCTTCGATCTAGTCAGCCACACTCTCCTCATCAACAAACTTGAACACCTTGGCCTGGACACCCATGCCTGTAATTGGTTTCAAAACTACCTAAGTGAGAGGAAACAGCTGGTCAAATGGTTGGATACGACATCGGATCTAAAACTAGACAGCCAAGGTGTCCCCCCAAGAGTCCATCCTTAGGCTCTTACTTTTCTCAATATTCATTAACAATATGCCTAAACACTGTGGAGGAGCCAACATCCAACTACATGCAGACAATGCTATCACCTACAGAAGCTCTAAGGATGTGAACCAAAAAAACCTGGACCCAACACAGACTTCCAACTCCTGGAACAATGGCTAGTGGACAATAAACTCGTATTATACCTAAAGAAATCAAAGGTTATTTTTTTGGTCCCAAATGCTTGGGTGCCGAGAGACAAAATCTCCTGCTACTATTATCCTTGATTAACGGCTCTTCTCTTGAATACTTTGGGGTGCAACTTGATCAAGAGCTAACCCTGAAAATGCATTTGGAAGCCTTAACCAAGTCCCTCCATCAGACAATAGGGCTACTATTCAGACTAGGAGAGTACTTAACCAATGAAGCACGGCTGGCAATCGCTACACGAACTCTTTTTTTTTTCAAATTGAATAAACTTTATTAAAGACAGACAGCAACTGTACAAGTTCCATTATTCGGTAAATCAAATCCAGAGAAGGAAAAATAACAGATTCCAATAAACAGAGCATGTTACATAATTATAACTCCCCAACCCCCAACATCTTATACCAACCCCTTAAAACCCCCACCACCCCTCACCACTGGAACCATGCCAAATCATCCCACCCGATAGGTTGTAGAAAACGAACCCAGAACAATCATAAATCACAAACAGCTGTAGGGACCCTGTGATAGCACTGTGCCCCCCCCCCCCGGCTTGGGAGTCAAGTCTGAGAGAAGATACTCTGTACTGTCATCTTTCTTCCATCCTGAAAGTCTGTTCCGCAACAGCATCTCTTTTTCTGTCCTATTCTATACTGTACCATAGGCAGGTCATCTACGCTACTCTTTCTCTCTCTCTCTCTCTCTCTCTCTCTGTCTTGGGAAAGCACGGTAGGCTAGTGCCAGGTTTGTCTGCATTCAGCTGGCTGTCATGCTGGCAATGTTAAAATAGAAGAAAGTTCTTATTGCAGAGCTGCAGATGCAGCTCTGTTCTGTAAAACAAGCTTCTGTGTTGTGAAGTGCTATTGTGCTTTCCTGCATGAATGTGCGTAGGATCGAAGTGCCATGCAGCTCCCAAATTGTTAATTGCAGCTTTAAAAGTCAGAAAGTAGACAAAATAAGCTATATTGCTTCCCAATATCGGGACTGCTGTTTTTTTCCCCTGCTTCGCACCATTGGCTCCTCAGCCAAGCACATACACCAGTTTTTTCCCAGCCAGTGTTTTCTTGGTGCCAAAAACATTTGAAGGGGAAAAGACTAACAGGAACAAAAGGAGAAGGGCTCCTGCTATTTTTATTACAATGTGTGGCATTTGTAACAGTTCTTGCACTAATTTTTAGACACTTTCAAGGCTTTGTTAAAAGAAAATAGTGAGTGAACTTTCTACTATTTTAACACTACTGGCATGGCAGCCTGCTGAATGCAAGCAAACTTGGGAATAGCCTGCTTTGCTTTCCTGAGGCTGGGAGAGAGGGAGAGACAGAAAGGAAAAAGGAAAAAGAAGAACAGTAGCATAGGTGGGCTGCCTACAGTACAGTATAGAATAGGACAGAAAAAGAGATGCTGTTGTGCAACAGACTTTCAGGATGGAAGAAAGATGACAGTACAGAGTCTCTTCTCTCAGACTTGCTTCCCAAACCCTCAGGGGAGGGGGGGCACAGTGCTACCACAGATCCATAGAAGCAAAATAAAAAGTTCCACAAACATATAGTTAACAAAACGTACGAGGGTTCCCAAATAGTTTTATATTTATGAGCCTTGCCTGTCATATTGGCTGTAAGGCATTCAGCTTGAAGGACAAACAATACCTCCCTGTACCATTCAAGGAGTTGGGGTGAACTGTGGTCAAGCTAGTGCCGAAGAATTACCTTTTTTGTAAATGCTGCAATCAGGGCCATATGTGACCTCTGGTTACCAATCAATGTACTGGTAAAGTCTCCCAGAAGGTATATATTTCAGGAAGAAACACCTCGGACAACCCAAACAAGGGGTCCAGGCATGTTTGAATTGACTGCCAAAAGGGGAATGCGGTTTCACAAGACCAGAGGATATGAAATAAGGAGTCAGGCTCTTTGCCACATCTGGAATAAGTATCAGTGGGCAGTTTACCCATTGTATGCAGTTTCACTGGGGTATAATACAAGTTGTGTAAAATTTGGAACTGCATAATATGGTACATATCCCACTTTATGTACTTGTATATCTCAGGCCAGTTCCATGGTACATTAATGGCCGTGAGTGCTTGGTCCCAATAGTAAAACCTGGGGCACTCAGGATTAACCACATAATCCCTCATAGAGTGGTAGTAATATGAAATACAGTGAGAAACAGGAGCTGCAGTAACCAAAGGAAGAATAATTTTCCCCAAAGGGCTATAAAAGAGACTAGTACCAAAAAACTGAAGGAGCATATGCAACTCCTGAAAGTAACAGAAGCAATAGGGTGATGGCCAATAGCGCAGCCAATTAGCTTCTTGGAATGAAAGTAATTTTTGAGAACAAACCAGATCTGCTACTGTATCAACACCCATGTTGGGCCAGAACCATTCAGAAAGCATCCATCCAGCTATTTGGAAATTAGGATTCCCGAACAAGGGTTGAGAGATATCTTTGTATACAGGAACTCTTCTCCCTGTACTTCTATATGGTGCTCCCCTCCTTCAACCTCTCTGAGGTACTGAACTTTCAAAACTTAAAGTCTTCTACCATAAAGTCGCCCAGTTGCTGCTGCTGCTCACCCTTGTGACCACCACTGTGGTGTTCGCACCTCCCTCAACTGGCCAGCACTTGAGGTCAGGCTTGTCTACTCCACTCTCTGCTTTGCCTTCAAAACTGCCAAATTATCTGCATCACCTTGCCTTAATGGCCTGCTCAAGTACAAGACCCCAACACGAGAGCTGCATTCATCTACCAGTCCAGCCCTGGAAGTACCAATGATGAGATCCAGTGCAAGTGACAGGTCTTTTGCAGTCTTGGCACTGGTACTCTGGAATAGCCTGGCACCCCACGTGACTAACTGCTCCACCCTTAGCACATTCAAAATGGCACTGAAATCCCATATGAATATAGCTCGCAATTGCAGTTCTAACCGATGCCATTGGTGTGCATCATGGCTCTGTTGCCCAACCACTTGGTATACCCCAAAGTCATGGTCTCTTAATTCCAGGGCACTTAACTCCACCTTAGATATATGTACCCTTATGGATAACTCATTATAAGGGTTTGCAACACTGCTGCTCCAAGTAAAGCATCCGAGCTCTGTATTTCCCTGACCCTTACCTGCCTAGTATTTCCCTCCAGCTTGTCAGTGACAGGCCCAGGCAATTTATTATTGCATACTTGTTAGTCACTGCTATGGACCTGTCTTGTTGTGCATTGTTTTACTTTAGCCACAAGCTTTGTTCCTAACATATGTAAATTGTTACTATGTACCAATCCTATCATCTGTGTAACATGTAATCTGATGCCTCTGACTGGAATGTAAACTATATGAATGTAATCAACTCTGGGTTGTCCCTGAAAAAGGGACAATATGTCTTGGTAGGCTTACCTGGTTAACAGATTTCAATAAATAAATAAATAAATATAAAGAACTCACCAATGGCACTGGTGGCTAAAGACTAAGTTTTAAAGAGGAGATGGACATTTCAGAGCAGAATGTGTCTGCTATCACACTCCTTAAATATCACTTAAATACCTTGCTCTCTAGGAAAGTGGAACTGGTGCTAGTCAGATTGAAGCATTATTACTGGGACAGAGGTGAGAGAGTAGGGAGATTGTTGGCACACCGACTCTGAGTGCAACGAGCTAACAGACACATTGGCTCAGTCTGCAACACATGGGGGAAGCTACAATATACCCCCCCCAGAAATTAATCAGATAGTGGCTGATTTTTATGACACTTTCCAATGCTCCTAACCCCTCTTATGCAGAGGACATAGATTAATTCCTGGGTAAGTTACCTCTTTCCCATGTCCTTCCAAGTAAACAGACTTCTTTGGGAGCTCCTGTCATGTCAGTTTGTCTGAAGTGGGTCGGACAATAAAGGTCCTCTTTCCCTCTAAAGCTCCAGGCGATGATATGCACCCAACTGTCCATTATCAGCCCTTGCCGACCTAATTGCACCACACCTTAAATCTCTGTTTGCACAGGTATATGACATAGCAGAACTACCTTCCACCTTGAACAGAGCCATCATTACTGTCATACTGAAAAAAAGACAAGGACAATACAGTCTGCACCAACTATTGCACCATCTCACTTATAGTTGTAGACTACGAGATACTTGCCAAGCTTCTAGCCACTCATCTGACAGAAAGGCTAATACACCCAACACCAGCAGGTTCTGTTAAAGGGAGTCAAGGATCTAATCACTTGCATTCCTTGCTCATCCTAACATTGGCTGTCCAAGCTACATGTAGCCCAGCAGCTGCTGTTTGCATTGATTTTGAAAAGGCTTTGGATTTGGTGAAATGGCTTTACCTGTATGCTGCCTTGACTTAGTATCCTGTGTGCAAGACAACCGTGATTGAGCACTTTCAAAAAGGGTGACTCAATCACGATGCTTTCACACAGGGCTACCGGGCAGGGAGGGCAACAGGATAGGGGGTCTGCAATTATAGCAACAGGATGTTGCTATGTATACATGCATGCAGAGGGGTGGGGAGGGACCACACTGTGCAATGGGCAGAAGGGGAAGGAGGCAGGGTTTGTGGGGCATAGTGCAGCGGTAGGCTACTGAGCTGGCCATGTGGCATGGTGGGTTGGTGGCAGGCTGGGGTTGTAAAGGTGCCGGCTCTGGGTCTGGGCACACTCGTTTTTTGTGCCGGGTCATGGGTTTTTAATTTTCATAGTTTTGTACACACGCCCATGACATGCACTGCCCTGGAGCTGAGAAACCTTTAGTAGGGGAGTGTGGGGTGGGGAGCCCCCTGCATAAAACAAAAAAATGTGTCCGGCGCCATCTTGGTGTGCGGAGCAAGTCTACATCACCCAAATTCATTTTTGGTGATGTAGACTCGCCCAAATGGCGATCGCTATTACACAGTCACTGTTATCCCATGGAACCCCTTGACTCATTTTGCCATTGGTTCACAGTTCCTGAATTGGGTTCAACTCTATTACCATGCTCCATCAGCCAGGGTTTCTACCAATAGCCTGTTATCCACCCCCTTTCCTCTTCACAAAGGCACCAGATAGGGCTGCCCCTTCTCACCTCTTATTCCTCCTGGTGACTGAACCACTTGTTTTAGCCATCAGAACTTTTCCAGAGATTTGAGGCATTTCAATTGGTTTTGATGGGCATTCTAATCCGCACTATGTGGATAACCTCCTAATTCTGCTAATGGCACCCCAAACATCAGTACCATAGAAACATAGAAACTGACAGCAGATAAGGGCTGCTGGGCCCACCTGGTCCACCCATTTATTATTTTGCTTATTTTTGCTGCAGACCGTACTTGATCTATGGTGCTGTCCCTTCCACACCTTATGCCTATGATTCTTTTCTGCCTATCACAGGCATTTTTGAACCCCACTACTGTTTTCGCTCCCACTACCTCCACTGGAAGGCTGTTCCAGGAATCCATTTATCTTTCTGTGAAGAAATACTTCCTCATATCCCTTTTGAAACTAACCCCCTCCAGCTTCATATCATGTCCCCTTGTTCTACAGCACCATTTAAATGCCTCTGTCATATCCCCTTCTCCTTGTTTCCCTCCAGGGTGTACAAACTCCCTTAGCCTCTTCTTGTAGGTCTTTTGATGCAGACCCTGCACCATTTTGATAGCCCTCCTTTAGACCACCTCCACTCTGTCTTTGTCTTTCGGAGATGTGGTCTCCAGAACCGTACACAATATTCCAGGTGGGGTCGTACTAGCAATTTATATAAGGGCAACAATACCTCCCTCCTTCTGCTGGTGATATCCCTACCTATAAACCCTGGCATCCTAATAGCTCTCTCAACTGCTTTGTCACACTACCTGGCCACCTTTAGGTCATCCAATATGGTTACCCCCAGGTCTCTTTCCTGCTTGGTCATTGTCAGTATTATTCTCCCCATTTTGTATTCTGCCCCTGGGTTTCTGCATCCAGGTACACTATTTTGCACTTCTTTGTATTAAAACCCAGCTTCCATACCTCTGACAACTCATCCAGTCTTTTCAGATCCCTGCCCATCATTCCCCCCCCCCCGAGTGTTCACTCTGTTGCAGATCTTGGTGTCATCCACAAAGAGGCAGATCTTCCCTTCCAGCTCCTCCACTATGTCACTAATGAAGATATTAAAGAGGACTGGCCTCAGCATAGACCCCTGAGGTACTCCACTGGTCACTCTCCCTTCCTCAGAGTGAATTCCATTTACCACTACTCTCCTACCCCTAACCAGTTTGTTACCCAGGTTACCCTTTGGGTCACCTTATACTTCCTGAATGCTACTCTTTTAGCCTTAACATTTTTTGCCACCTCCTTCAAGAACCATAGTGGTCTCCGCCCATCCACCGTGCTACCCAACTTGTTTGCCAGTTTCCTATGTGGAACACTGTCGAAGGCCTTGCTGAAATCCAGGTAGGCCACATCCACTGCTCCTCCCAGATCCAACTCCTTGGTCACCCAGTCAAAGAAATCTATCAGATTTGTTTGGCATGACCTTTCCACTGTGAAACCATGTTGCCTGATGTCCTGTAATCCATTGGATTCTAGTATTTCAAAATCCTTTCCTTTAATAGTGTTTCTATTAATTTACCCACTACCAATGTCTAGCTGATAGGTCTATAATTGCCCACCTCTTCATGACTACATCTACCCTTCTCTAGTCTTCCAGGACCATGCCGATCTCCAGGGATCTGTTAAATAAATCTGTCAGAGGTGTAGCCAGTACCTCCCTGAGCTCCCTCAGCACCCTTGGATGCACCCCATCTGGTCCCATACCTTTGTCCACCTTCAGATTTGCAAGTGCTTTCCAGACTCTCTCCTCAGAAAAGGGACTGGTGTCCATTTCCCTTCCTGCAAAGCTCCTGGTGTCTTGCTGTGATCCCACCCCTTCCCCGTCTACTGTGAACACTGAGCAGAGGTATTTGTTCAAGATGTCTGCCTTTTCTTTATCCTCCTTCATACAGTTCCCCCTTCCCTCTTTAATAGTACTATTCCTCCCTTTGTCTTCTTTTTCTCTCTAACATACCTAAAAAATGTCTTGTCCACTGTTGATATTGTCTGAGTAGATAGCCACACACGTAGCACTTCAGCATGGAAATAATTTATATGGCAACAAATAACAGCAAATGCACATTTATTATGATCAGGGCTCTCAAAACCTAGACCCCAGTGTTTCGGCACAAGCCTTCATCAGGGAGTGTCTGAGCAATTCTTTCCTCAGTTTGTGCCTTTCCACTCTTTACTGGTTTGCCTGCCTCCCACTGTTTTCCCTGATATACTTGCCTAGTTGCCTCACTTTGGGTCACCTTATACTTCCTGAATACTACTCTTTCAGCCTTTACATTTTTTGTCACCTCCTTCAAGAACCATAGTGGTCTCCTTTTCCTTTTGATTTTGCTTACTCGTTTGACACAGAGGTTTGTTGCCTTTACTATGCCCTCTTTTAGTTTGACTGACTTTTTCTTCACCCCATACAGGTTATCTCCCCCTGACAGGTCATTCACGAGGCATTCACCCATCTTTGAAAAATCAGCCATTCTGAAATCTAGGACCTTCACCCTTGTGTGCTTGGATTCCACAGCCGTTCTAATGTTGAACCACATTATACAATAATAGCTGGTTCAAGAAGGTTTCCCACCTTGAGGTCTGCAATACTGTCCCTGTTATTTTTTATTTAATTTAGTTTTTGTTAACCGGGTAGATGCACTAGCCATAAAATGACTATTTTCAGGCACGACCCGGGAGAGTGCTACAAAAAGAGAACAGTTGAACAACAGCAACATGGGTACAATAATACAAATAGAGGAACAGTACAGCAGTGCTACAAAAATACAATGGGTAGAAACAACAAAAAATAATGGCAAGCATTATATATATAATGGCAGTAAGATATATAATAAGTGCCGAAACCATGGACCCGACCTGTGGAGTGAAAGGGTTAATAAGATAGTAAGGTTGTATAGAGAGAAATGTGAGGAATGTTCAAACATAACAAGAAAGACTGACAGAAGGAAGGTCAGGGGTGGTAACTGGCAAAACAACAGTGGATGGTCAGCAACAAGGTTCAAGAAGGAAGAGAGCTAGTAGTCAAGAAGTTATTTACGAAGAGAAGGAAAAATATGGGGAGGGGAAGAGGAGACAGTTTTGGAGCTGGATTAGAGCAGGGGTGACATTAATGGTAAGTCTCAGGAGCTTCAGGTTGGGTCAAAGCATGTTAGTAAGCACCAGGTCCAGTACTGCCCCATCATAAGTGGGTTCACTAACTAGTTGACTGAGGAACACTCCCTGCAGGGAGTCCATGATGTGCCTGCTTCTAACTGACACTGCAGCAGGGAGGTTCCAATCTACATCCGGCAGATTGAAATCCCCCACCAGTAACACCTCCCCCTTTTCAGCCATTTTCCAGTTGCTTCTAACATTTCCTTATCTAAGTCCTCCCCCATGTCAGCATCCTGTAGATCACTCCTGTCCGAATAGAGCCTCCATTTCCTGACTTGAGGGCGACCTACAGCACCACTGCCACCCCCTGAATTCACTGTAGCTCCGTCACTTTTATGTTTTCCTTCACATAAAGCATCACACCCCCTCCTTTCCTTCCTACCTTGTCCCTTCTGAACATCATGTAGCCTGGTATGTCCATGTCCCAGCTAAGGTTGTCAGTGCACCACAATTCGGTAATGGCCACAATATACAGGATTGCTTCTGTCATGACTGCCTCTGGGTCTGGGATCTTATTTTCTAGACTTCTAGCATTGGTACGCATGGCCTTACAGATATTGTTAGATCTTTTCTTGTCACTTTTGCCTTTTCCAGTTGTTCCCCCTTCCTCCCCTTTCTCTTTTGCCTGCTTTTCTTACCCCCCTCTTCTTTTGTTAACTGGCTGCTTCCTTGATTACCTTGCATCCCGGTGGGACTCTCTCCCCTCGTAATCTCTCTACTCTCTACTCTCTATCTCAGCTTTCAGGAGGGTAGGCAGTTTCTGCCTTCCCTTTTTCTTCCACCACCCCCTTTGGCTAGTTTAAACACCCATTGAAGTAACATGTAAACCATCCACTGAGGACTGTGGTTCCCCTCCCGGGTCGATGCAGGCCATCACCTCGGTATAGGCTCTTATCATTCCAGGTGAGCCCTCAGTCCCCAATGTAGCCATACCCCTTCTCTCTGCACCATTCCTTCAACCATGAGTTGAAGGCTCTGGTGTGCAGCTCCCTCTCCTTCCCTGTATCACAGGCAGATACCACTTCCACAAAAGCTACAGAGCATGCTATCCATCTAAGCCCCTCTCCAGTTCCCTAAACACCCCTGCACTGCTCCTGTCCTGTTCATAACTAAGTCATTTGTACCCAGGTAGACAATGACATCCAGCTCCTCTTCCCTTCCCATAGCCCTCGCTATCTGTAGGATTTGTTTCTCATCCCTCCAGGCTGTGGCGCCACACAGGCACATCACCTTCCTCTCTATCCCCTTCCGTATTCCCAATGCTATTCCCCTGACAATTGAGTCCCCCACCAGAAGTTACTTCCTCTTCCCCTGGTGTCCTCCTTCCTCCTCCTTGAGGACTCCATTAGGGACAGCCCCCGTATCCTCACTGGCCACTGCCTTGGGTGCTTCCTTTTGGCAATCCCACTCTGCCAGAACAGCAAAGGGGGCCCTCATGCAAATGCTGCAAAGCTTCTTAGCATCTCAGGTCTTCAGGTGAATAAGGGCAAGACTCAAGGGCTCCCTCTCAATACAGTATGCCCACAAGTTCCTTTTGCACAAGCAGGTCTACGCTGGTTGGCGGATGGCATCACCTACCTAGGAGTTAAGATAACCATGGCCCTCTCTGCTATTCCTAGAGCGAACTTGGGACCATTACATCGTACTCTGAAACCAGAATGGGACCCTGGAAAGCTTGCCATCTGTTTCTGATGAGCAAGCTAAAAGCCCTGAAGATGGTCACCCCTCCGAAACTACTCTGATTAGTAACCTTCCATTACCTATACTTCAACAGAGATCTTCTAAGATCAACAAGATGATGGCCTCCTTCCTCTGGGAAGAGAATCCACCATGCTACAGCAGAGGAAAACTCAGAGCCCACTGGACACCAGGGGTCGGGGTCTTCCATGGATATGTGGATATTTTCTGGCATTTTTGGCTGCTCAAACCTTAAGACAGTTTGCTGATGAGGTGGGTGAACACTCCCTTTTGTGGGTTAGAATGGTGCAAAGCCTCATTAAGTTGTCCTCAGCCAGTGTTGCCCTGTATTTTGCTCCACACAAATATAGGAATTCCACTTCAACCCTTACTGCTTCAGTCACTGGGTGGAGCTCCTTGGATAAGATCTTAAAACAAAACCTTTGTTGTATTGAACTGATGCCCCTTTGGGATAATCCCCAGATCACAATCAACAGGTAACTGCTCACCTGGGAGAAAGAGAAATCTTGTGGTATTCATTGGTTGCAAGATCTGCTGCTTCCACACTCCAGAACAATTCAATCCTTTGACTATCTTTGCACCAATAAGGGCATTCCAAGACAAGACCACTGGATGTTCTTTAAAATACAAAGTGGATTTCTCCAAATTATGCATAAGCACTCAGCACAGGATACCCCTGCTACTACCTCCCCTCCCATGTTATGGCTTGGGAAATCGTCGGGCAGGGTGGGAGTTCTATGTCAGGCTGTTAACAATGCCCAACCTGAGTATAACCAGGGGGCCAAACTACACTGGGAATATGACCTCTCAACTTTTATTTCTTCCAAGACTGGGAGAACTGCTGGAGGATGGCACACTGAGCATGTGGGGACACTAGAAGTTACCTGATAGAGAATAAAGATCTTCACTACTGGTACCATACCCCTCAAGTATTGTCTAACTTGGGAGTCATGTCTACTAATCATTGCTGGAGGTGCAAATCACCAGGTGGTACCCTCCTGAATATCTTCTGGCTTGTCCAGCTATCCAAAACTTCTGGAAGAAGGTCCATGCTTGCTGCTAGACAGTCCTCAAGATGCAGATATCCCTTTCACCTTTCATGTACATTTTAGGAGTCCCTGCGCTGACTCCCTCCCTTAGTCCATATCAAAATAAATGTCTCAGTGCAGTTGTTGTGGAAGCTAAATGGCTCCTTCTACAGTGCTGGTGGCCTTGAGACATACCATCCCTTTTCCTCTGGAAGCAAGTGGTAGGTGCTGCACATAATGAGAGACTCAGCTATCTGGCTGCTAACAAGTATCATGAATACACATGCATTTGGTCTCCCCTTTTAGACTGTCTTCGGGGGTGGTAACTTGAACTCTCTATCCATAGCACTGCAGATGCATTACCATCACTGCTGCTGGATCACAGTGTTCCCAAGACTCTCTGTTATCTCAGTTTGGTCATATCATATTTCCTGTTTTCTGCATCTTTCCAGCAGTATTTATGTTAGCTTACATGCATGTGCAAGAAACATAGTGCCATCATCCAAGTTTTCGGAGGTGTGGCACCCGTCTTCCAATTCAGTCAGTGTGTTTGCAGGCATGGTTGCAGTTCTCTAATGAATGCTGCAGCTGTCTATGACAGCAGTTGAAAATACAGTGGCCGTACGGTTGAAGGGGAGAGATACACTTCAGTGAGCAGCGATAAGATATTGCGTGCTAATGCACGCTCCCTCCCACACACACACACGCATGCATACTGCTTGTTCGTGCCTCCCCCACGCACGCACTGTATAGCCAGCGGGGGTGCCCAATCCCCCATCGGCTGTGCTGCGCTTCCCCCCAGTAGAGTTCCAGATGTCACGCTGGGAGCCCACCCCATCGTGGCAACAGATCATATGGCCGACAGAGGTGCCCAATCCCCTGTTGGCTCCACGGCCCCCCCAAACAGCCTTCCAGCTGCCACGCTGGGAGCCCACCCCAGCATAGGACAAGTCCCACGTTGTCTAAGTTAAAAAAAAAAAAAGAAACCTGAAAGAAGAAAACCTTCCTCGCTGACTGTCCTGACCCAATCTCCCCCACCCACACCCACCCTCTGTGCACTCCTGCCTCCCACACCCCTCCTCACCCCATACTTACCTCTGGAGTCTGGCGCAATGATCTTTGGTGGACAGGAACATGTTCTGTATTTTCAAAGCTGACCGCAAACTGAGGAAATGCCGGTAAGCTGTATAATGTAATAAATAGGGTTTTTTCAACTTTAGTGTATATCTCGGGCATTTTGGGGAATTTTTTCACCAAATTTTCAACATGGGGTTTTTGGGACCCCGCCTCATGAATTCTGTCACTGTCATGGTGTTAATCTGCCCCAAAAGGTGATTTCGTGGTCACTGCACGGAACCACCTTTTGGGACCAATTTACAAAACGACAGTAAGTTCATGAGGTAGGCACCCAAAAACCCCTTGTTGCAAATCTGGTGAAAAGATTCCCCAAAATGACTATTTTACGAGCATGCGTTGCGCTGTTCCTATGCATGCTCATAAGTTCGCAAATTTTCAATATGTTCACTCCAGATTTTCAAGATTACCATTTTACCATACCTCCTTATGAGCAGTACAGCTGTCATTTCTCACATCTGACCCAAAATGTGTTTCCGCGCATGTAGTGCACAATGGCGCAGATGGTGTGCAAAATCAATGTTTGGGACAGATTAAGAAAATCACAGTGACACTGTTCATGAGCAGAGGTGTTAAAATGGCTATGTTAAAAATTTGGTGAAATACGTCCATAAAATGACTGTGTTACGAGTGACCATTGCGTAGTTTCCACGCACCCTCGTAACTTCATGGATTTCTAATATTTTCAGTCCAGATTTTCACCACTGGCATTTTTCCACACTTCCTTATACACAGTACAGCTGTAATTTTTCACACTACGGCCGAAATGTGTTTTTGCACTTCCAGCGCAGAAATGCTTGGTCGCTGTGGGAAATCACTGTTAGGGGCAGATTAAGAAAATCACAGTGACACTGTTCATAAGCGGAGGTTACAAAATCCCTGTGTTGACAATCTGCTGTAAAAAAATCCCCAAACTAATTCCATTATGGGTGTGTGTTGCGCATTTTCTATGCATGCCCATGACTTCACAAGTTTTTTAATATTTTCACTGCAGAATTTCAACATTGCCATTGCACCTCCCCATGACCAGTACAGCTGTCATTTTTCACATCTTGTTCGAAATGTGTTTTCGCACTTCTGGTGCCAAATGGCGTAGTCGCTGTGCAAAATCAGCTTTCGGCTAACAAACTGATATTGCCACTGTTCATAAGGTGGGGGTCACAAAAAAAACATGTTGAAAATTTGGAGTGAAAATGCCAACGAATGCCTGAAGCGTTAGGGTTTCTGACCATAATGCCCCAGCCTGTAGAGATTGAGAGGCATCAGGGGTGTGACTTGGGATTCTCGCCTGTAAAGCTCATATCCATTCCACACCCTGCAGCCAGTGAGAGGCATCGAGATGTGCCTTGGACTCTTTGGCCCCAAAGTTCACCCCACTCTCCTATACAGGACCCATCTCACCGTATTTCCTGATGGAATGGGGTGAGCATAAGGGCCAAAGACCCCAAGGGATACCGTGACACTTGTCAGTGTCTGCAGGGTAGGGTGTGGTGAAATGGCGTAGCCATTATCCCTGACGACCCAAAGGCACACCCCAATGCCTGTCTCTGCAGGGTGATGTTGGGTTGGCTTCAGTTCAATACTTCACTGCCATTCCTATTATGCAGCTCTCTAACTCCTACACTACCAATGCCAATGCCAGCAAGCAAACATTAGGCATTGACAAATGCTTGTTTAGCTTTGTGTTGTGATCAGTGACTTTTGTATGGTGTACTTTCTGATGATTCCTGTGTTAGACAGGTTTCAGATCTGTTAGCATAAAGTTATACTGCTACATATACGGTATGATGGTAGAGTCTAGTTACAGGCCAACATATTATTTGTATTGTATGGTATGTTTTATAAACTTCATTAGGCCTCCTACAGGGTTTGTTTTCTGTATGTTATCTTTATACTTGATACTTCAATGTACACTGTACTCTATCATTCTGAAACCTGAATACTAAGTTGTAACAACAAAAATAGCATGGAAACATAATATAACAAAACTGAATGCAAAGTCTGATGAACAACACAAGCCATAAGAGTAATAATGAAATCACAAGGTTACAGAGTTAGCAATAGATATAAAATAAAGTGTAAGCACATAGACAGGTCTTTGTTTACAAAGCAGCTTATTCAGCAAGTAGGTACATATCAACGAATACAAGTACCGAGTCTACGTTCCAAGGACAAAAATCTGGAGGCCTTTTTTTAAGCCACCAAGGGAGGAACAATTTTGAAGGGGTGCAGGTAGGACATTCCACAGATACAGGACCTTATTCTTGGAACCTTGAGTAGCGATCAACCAGAGGACCAGCGTTATTCTCCTCAAGGGAGTAATTGCCAGGACATCACTGGGGCTGAGTGGGTAACACCTCTTACTAATTTGTACATGACACAGAGAAGAGGATAATGGACTCATCCTTCAAAGGAGGTCTAATTTAATAAGTGGAAGCTATCACAATAGTGCTGTCTAGGTGGGACACTGGCAGCAAATCTATCTATTTTATTATGAGGACCTTCAGCCCATTAGCCTCAGTGTACCTTAGGGTCTGGTGAAGTGGAGTACCATATAGTAGAAATGGGAGTAGCATACTGTTGGCTATAGCAAGCCTGGAGTTATTGAAACATAGAAACATAGAAATACAGAATGTGATGGCAGATAAGGGCAGACAGGCCCATGTATCTGCTCCTTCCCTACCTACTCACAAAGCTGCAGATCTTACTTTATCCACGGCTTTACCTCCCCTTTTGTCTTGATAGTGTTCCTCTATGGCCATCCCATGCAGTTTTGAATTCCCCTACTGACTTTGCTCCCACCACCTCTGCTGGTAGGCTGTTCCATGCCTCCACCACCCTTTCCATAATGAAGTGCTTTCTCACATTGCCCCTTCATCTACCCCTCTGCAATCTCAAATCATGCCTCCTTGATCTAGATTAACTCTTTTTCTGAAAGATGCTCCCCTCCTGTACCTTATTTACTCCCTTTAGGTATTTGATGGTCTCCATCATATCTCCCTCCTCCCTTCGCTCCTCCAGGGTATACATATTAAGTGCCTCCAGTCTCTCCTCATATGATCTTTGATGCATGCCCTTCACCATTTTTGTCCCCCTTCTCTGAACTGCCTCTACCCTGTCCATGTCCTTTCAGAGATGTGGTCTCCAGAACTGGACACAGTACTCCAAATGTGGTCTCACCAATGACCTGTATAATGGCATCACCACCTCTTTTCTTCTGCTGGTGATCCCTCTCCCTATCCACCCCAGCATCCCTCTGGCTTTCCCCACAGCCTTGGCACATTATTTGGCCACTTTAGGTGATCAGATATGATTACCCCCAGACCTCTTTCCTGCCTGGTGGCTGCCAACAACTCCCCACCCAAGATGTAATCTTCCCCTGGGTTCTTGCGTCCCAAGTGCATAATTTTGCACTTCTTCACATTGAATCCTAGCTGCTATACTCTGGACCAATTTTCTAGTTTGTCCATGTCCTTCTTCATTTTTTCACCCCCGGAGTATCCACCCTACTGCAGATCTTAGTGTCATCTGCAGAGAGGCACACCTTCCCTTCCAGGCTCTGCAATGTCACTAATGAAGATGTTAAACAGGACTGGCCCAAGAACTGATCCCTGTGGTACCCCGCTGGTCACCCTCCCTATCTCAGATCTTGCTCCGTTTACCACCACCCTTTGTGTTCTAGCCATGAACCAATTTCCAGTCCCATTCACCACCATGTGACCCAAACCCAGGCTACTCAGCTTGTTCATAAGCCTCATATGTGGAATAGTGTCGTACACCTTGCTGAAGTCCAGGTAGGCCACATCCACCACTCCTCCTGATCCACCTCCCTGGTCACCCAGTCAAAGAAATCTATCAGATTCATTTGACATGACCTTCCTTCCTATTGTGATTCTGTACTGCCTCGGATCTTGTGCACCGCTGGACTCCAGATGCTCCACTATCCTTTCTTTTAGCAGCAATTCTATAATTTTCCCCACCACTGAGGTCAGGCTTACATAGAAACATAGAAACATAGACTTTGACAGCTGATAAGGACCACTGGGCCCACCCAGTGTGCCCATTTCCCTACCTATTGGATAAGCTGCAGATTCTAGTTAACCAACAGCCTACTTCCTGCAGCCCCCCACTATAATTGCATTATGTCTGTTCCATGCATGTTTGAATTCTCCCACTGTTTTAGACCCCACAACCTCTCCAGGAAGGCGGTTCCATGCGTCCACCACTCTCTCCATGAAAAAGAATTTCCTCACATTACCCCTGAGCCATCCCATCTCTAACTTTAAATTGAGCCCACTTGTTCTTACATATCTCTTTTTCTGAAAGATGCTACCCTCCTGGACTTTGTTGATTCCCTTGAGGTACTTAAAAGTTTCTATCATGTCCCCCCGTTGCTCTTTTCATCAAGGGTATACATATTAAGCTCTCTCAGTCTCTCTTCATATGGTTTCTGATGTAGACCCTGCACCATTTTAGTTGCCCTCCTCTGGACTGCTTCCATCCTGTCGATTTCCTTGCATAGATGAGGTCTCCAAACCTGCAAGCAGTACTCCAGATGGGGTCTCACCAACTGTCTGTACAGAAGGATAACCACTTCCCTTTTTCTACTTGTGATGCCCCTCCCTATGCATCCCAGTATCCCCCTGGCTCTCCTTACTGACTTCTCACATTGCTTACCCACCTTTAGGTCATCTGATATTACTACACCCAGATCCCTTTCCATTATTGTTGTTGTTAGTACCTCCCCTGCTATTGTGTACTCTTCTCCTGGGTTTTTATTTCCCAGGTGCATTACTTTGCACTTCCTTGCATTGAATCTAAGTTGCCATATGTCTGACCATTCCTCCAACCTTGCCAAGTCCCTTCTCATCCTTTCTACCCTCCCCTTGTGTATCAACTCTGTTACAGATCTTTGTGTCATCTGCAAAGAGGCATACCTTTCCTTCCAGACCCTCTGCAATGTCACCTATAAAGAAGTTAAAGAGGACTGGACCCAGTACAGAGCCCTAAGGTACTCCACAAGTAACCCCCCTTTCTTCAGAATGTGTTCCATTCACTATTACCTTCTGTGTCCTGTTGTGCAGCTAGTTTGCTACCCAGGCTACCACCCTGGGACCCACTCCCAGGCTGGCTAACTTGATTATTAATCTTTTGTGTGGGACTGTGTCAAATGCCTTGCTAAAATCTAGGTAGGCCACATCCACAGCCCCTCCCTGGTCTATTACTTTGGTCACCCAGTCAAAGAAATTGATTAGATTCATCTGACATGGCCTTCCTGCAGTGAATCCATGCTGCTTTGGGTCCTGTGCCCCGCTGGCCTCTAGGTGCTGAACAATTCTTTCTTTCAGAAGTGATTCCATCATTTTCCCAACCACTGAGGTCAAACTAAGAGGTCTGTAGTTTCCTGCTTCTGCCTTGCTCCCACTTTTGTGAAGGGGAATCACATCTGCCCTCCCCCAGTCCTCAGGTACCACCCCATCCTCCCATGATTTGTTAAAAAGTGTGGTCAGTGGTGTCACTAAGTCCTCCCTTAGTTCTTTTAGGATTCTAGGGTGACTCCCATCAGGCCCCATTGCTTTGTCCACCTTGAGTTTTAGGGGTTCTTTCAGGACTCTTTCTTCTGTAAATGGACTGGCGTCAACCCCACCACCCAGAGTGCTTCTACTGTTTGGTTTACGTAACTCCTCCTCTTCTTCTTTTGTGAATACTGAGCAAAAGTATTCATTCAGTATCTCTGACTTTCACTGTCTCCCTCTGCCTACCTCCCCTCTCCTTTATTAATCTCCACTATCCCTCCCTTAACCTTTCTATGCTCCCCAATGTACCTATAAAAGGTTTTATCTCTCTTCTTAACTGAGTTGGCTATCTTTTCCTCGGTTTGGGCCTTTGCTTTTCCGACTGCCTTCCCCACTTCTTTCTGCTTTAATTGATACAGTTCCCTGTCGTGCTCCTTCTGTGATTCCTATACTTTTTGAATGCAACCTTTTTCTCCTTAACCTTCCCTGACACCTCTTTTGAGAACCATAGTGGTTTTTATTCCTCTTTGTTTTCTTTATTTGTTTCACACAAAGGCTTGTTGCCTCCATCATGGCAGTTTTGATTTTTCTCCATTGTTCTTCCACCCCTCCTTTCTGGCCATCTGCTAATGCATTCCTTGGGTGTTTGCCCATTATGCCAAAGTCAGCCCTTCTAAAGTCCAGTATCCTTGTCTTTGTATGGCTTGTCTCCATGGTTGTGTTTATTGTGAAGCACACTGTGCAGTGGTCGCTTGTTCCCAGATGTCTACTGACTTCTAAATTTGTGATCCTCTCTCCATTTGAGAGTACCAGGTCTAATATTGTTCCCTCTCGAGTGGGTTCCACCACTACCTGTCTAAGGCATGCCCACTGTAGGGCATCGAGAATGACCCTGCTCTTGGATGTGGCTGCAGTCCATGTCATCCAGTTAACATCTGGCATATTCAGGTCCCCCATCAACAGTATCTTACATGTCTGTAGTTTCCAGCCTCCTCCCTGCTCCCACTTTTGTGGAGAGGGACTACATCTGTCCTTCTCCAGTCCTCTGGAACCACTCCTGTATCCAGTGACTTGTTGAGTAGGGCTGCCAGTGGTGACGTCAGCACCTCTCTTAACTCCCTTAATATTCTAGGGTGAATCCCATCTGTTCCCATTGCTTTGTCCACCTTCAGTTTTGTGAGTTTCTTTAGGACTCTTTCCTCTGAAAATGAGCTTGTGTCCACCTCCCTTCTAATCCTGTTTCTCAGCTGTAGTCCTTCCCTTTCCCCTTCCTCTGTAAAAACTGAACAGAATTAGCTGTTCAGGACTGATGCTTTTTCCTGGTCTCCTTCCACGCTGTCACCTTCCTCCTCTTTTATTTTTACACCCCCCCCCCAATTTTCCTCTTCTCACTAATATACCTATAGAATGTCTTGTCCCCTTTTCCTTCTTGTGCTATTTTTTCTTCTGTTTGCACGTTTGAGTTCCTTACCACTTTTCCTGCCTCCCTTTGCTTCTCTAGATAGACTGCCCTGTCATCCTTTTTCTGCATTTCCTTATACTTACTGAAAGTCATCTTTTTTGCTCTTACTTTCCTGGCCACCTCCATTGAGAAACCCAGTGGTTTTCTTTTTCTCTTTCCTTTGTGTATTTGCTTAACACAAAGATTTGTCACCTCCAATATGGCTCCTTTTAGATGTGCCCACTGTTCCTCCACTCCCCTACAGTTCTCTCCCTCTGCTAGGGCTTTCCTGAGACAAACTCCCATCCTGGCGAAGTCTGCCCTCTGAAGTTCAGGACCCACACTTTTGTGTGTCCTGGCCCTGTTGCAGTACTCATGTCAAACCACACTGTGCAATGGTCACTGGACTCCAGGTGTTCTCACACCATGACATCTGAAATTCTGTCCCTGTTGGTTAGCATGAGGTCCAGAATTGCTCCCTCCCTTGTTGGCTTAAGCACTAGTTGCTTGAGGCCTGTTCCTTGCAGAGAGTCCAGGATGTCTCTACCCCTGGCTGTGGCAGCTGCGAGAATTAATATCCTGCAGATTGAAGTCACCTACCAGCAGTAACTCCCTTTCAGCTGTCATCATATGGATGGCTTCCAGTAGATCTCTGTCCATTTCCTCCCCTTGTGCTGGGGGTCTGTAGATCACACCTGTATGAATAGCTGAGTCATTGGCCACCTCCAGGGTGACTCACAATGCCTCTGCCTCCCCTGCAATGCAGAGAGATAACAACTCAGCTGGTAAAGTAACCCAATTTATTTGTGTCTAGACTTCAAGACATGATCCATACAGAGCCAGACTTCCTGGTCTACGTAGTCCCCTTAGGACTACCTCAAAAGATCAGGCTGCTTTCAGCTACCAAATGTTCAAGCTATGGTGCTCCCTCCCCCCAGACATTCAGCTCACCACTCCCACCCAGTAGCTCAACAGGCTTCTCTCAGTGCACTTCTCCTCCACCTGCTCTTGCACCTAACACATCTTCAGCTCCTAGGCCAATTACCCTTCCTGTGCTTGCCCTGTGTCACTGCCTTTACCAATCTTAGGTTGTCAGGCACTTGTCTCATGATATACCTTCTCTCAGTTCCAGTGTACTACTGTAGTGGCAGCACTATTTTTGTTTGTAAAACCCTGCCATTGTCCTAATTTGCCACTGCTCTACCATATTTATTATGACACTATGCTGTACCTCTGCTGTACTATTATTGTATCCATCTGTGTACAGTTATTCTGTCCCCAGGACACATCTGGAATCAAGCAGTACTCTGATTAGCATGCCTTACTGGTAAAACGCTTAAATAAATAAATATACACTCCAACATGTTTAATAGTGTCAATCACCTCAGTTTGAGCCTTAGTGGTCATGGCAATAGGTAACAAATGCTGTCTAGTGGACCAAAACAAGATGGCTTTAGTTTTGGTATTCAGGACTACGTTGTTAGTAGCAAATCATTCCTCTAATTTTGTGAGATCACTAGTAAGCAGACACCAAGTTGGGTGACATCACCAGAGCACCTGTATAGCATGGCATCATCTGCATACAGCAGTAACCAGTCATGCTACAGTTAAAAGGCATTTCATGAATAGAGAGAGAAAATGACAGAGTACGCAAGAGAGACCCCTGTGGAGCACCATTTGTTATTGACTTCTGAGTAGACTGGGTTCCCTTCCACTTAACCAGTTGAGACTTATTTGTTAAGTAATGAGAGAACCGTTTATAGGACAGATTATCAAGACCAAGCAGATTTAATTTATATTACAGGATGGAGACATACTTCTCTACATTTGAAGAGTGTATCACAATGCGGCACTGGCTTGGAGCTGTACCTTGTACTTTGGACTGCAGGCTATGGGCTGGGGTGTATGGGTGAGCAGTAGGATTGACATAGGAGGGGTGGTCAACCAAATCAAAGGCTTTGTTGAGATCAATAAAGACAGCACCAGTCGATTGCCCTTTATCTGTGGCCCTTACAACATCAGTAGGCAACCTGAACAATGCAGTGTGTGTCCCATGGTGTCTGCTGTAACCGTGCTGCCTGTCTGTCAGAAGTTGGTACTTTCTGTACCAGACACTCCTGCAGCTGGTTGTAAATTAGCCTTTCAAGTACTTTGGCAAAGGGGCTAAGCAGGGAAATAAAGCAATAATTTTCAATAGGGGACCATGTGGACAGGAACTACTAACGCCACTTTCCAGCTATCAGGAATTCTCCCTTCAAGATGGGATTTGTTAATCAGTATAGCAACAGGAGAGACAATAGCAGGGGCAGATAGCTTTAGGTGCTATGGCTCAAGTCCATCATATCCATTCGAGCACTAGGCCTTGAAAAGTAGTAAGAGAGGCAACACTTCTTTTCTCTTTACTTTCCGAAAGTGGAACTCTGGATGTAAGTTGACAAAATTCGGCAGATTCAGGGGGTGTGTAGTAGAACCAGGAGAGGGAGGTCAGAGCCTATCAAGATCAGAGAAAAAGTGGTTGAAACCATTCACAGTAACAATAGAGTTCTGGTGGGGTTTCCCATCCTCTACTTTGTCATATTCAGCTGAGCTAGCACTACCTTTTAGAAGTGCATTTATTTGCACTCAAAACTACTTGGGAGTCAGATAAATTTCTGTCCTGCAGGTGCCTTAGGTATTTTCTTTTGGCAGCCTTCGGGTCCTTTTTTACAGGCATTCCTGAGCTCCCTGTACTTGACCCAGTTAGCTGTCAAATGAGTGCTTTTGAAGAGCCCCCCAGAGCTTATCTCTTAGCCTCATTGATTTCCTGAAGTTGTCATATAGCCACCTCAACTATTGACCCTCGACTCTGATTTACTGATGGGGGCATGTGCATTGGCAGCAGATAGGAAGTTACTCACAAAAAACTGCAGGGCAGAAGCCACATCAGGGAGGGCTCTGATTGTTGTCCTGTGTATACCCAATAGAGCAGCAATGAAGGGTCTTGCATCAAATTTGGAATAATCACAGGCCATGAAAATTCTGGTAGGAGGTCTGGTCGAGCCATTATTCTAAACACTGATAATTGTAGAGTGGTCATTAATGGAATCCGCAAATATTCTTGTGGCTCTAACACGCTCATGTTTGGAGACAAGGGTCCAGTCAAAAAGTGCATGATTATCTGTGTTGCTGTTTAGTCTTGTTGGGTGTGAGATAGTTTGTGTTAGCTGGGCCTCTAGTAAGACAGCCTTGGGTCTGCCCCTCGACTCAAAGATCCAGTTTATATCGAAATTCCTGAGCAGGTTTAATTCACATAGGGCCTTGTCAGAGAGATCCTTAATAAGGGAATCCAGGGCAGAAGTTGCCACTCAAGGGGGTTGTAAGCATATCTCACATAAAGTGGCTTTGTGCCCCCAAGTAGTAATTTATTTATTATAGTCTTACATTCAGCATAATCTAAGACAGAGATATTCACAAGAGAGGCACTGAGAGAGGATCTGACATATAGAAGTACTCTCCCCCTTTCTTGCAGATCCTGTTCTACCTAAACTTGGAGTACCCAGATAATTCAGCTTCATGGGAGAGGATGAATGACTTTAGGCAGATCTCATATACAGTTGGTACATTTCACTCATATATTTTGGAAAACCAAGGCAGAAGTGATTCATTTGAAACCAATTTGCAAAAAACATAAAGATCAATTTCTTAAACATTTTTTGATAATGCTACAGATAATTTTACGTTTCTTGCTTCTTTCATGTGACCATGCATATATTCCTGGTAGACTAGGGAGTAGGCCTATATGTAAAAGACAGAGTGCTAAAAACCACTTGTAGAATGAGACAATGTTTTACTTGATCTGAATACTAATATTGTAGACTCTAGATGGCTTCATTACTTTTTATAACTTATTTTTACCTTATGCCAGCTTGCTGGTGCAGCGTCAGGGCTGCTCGTTGTGACAATGGTGACCTAAGTATGGGAAGGATGTGGGCTGCCCAAGGGACAGCAATGGGAAGTGGCTTGAAAGGCTCCCAGCAGACACTCTCTACTTCTGGGTGGGGTGACTAAGGCCTGTTGTCTAGTGCCACCTGTAGGCTCATGGGTTGAGCCCTGCAACATCCGTCAGGGTGTCACAGGGCTCAGGACTGGGACTGGTCCTCTTCAATGTCTTCGGCCTTTTTGCAAATTACACCAAACTCTATAATAGAGTTGCTACTCAGGAGGAGGTGGAGAGAATGAATAGGGACCTTAGAAATCTTGGGGAGTAATTGAGGGTATAGCAATTGGGGTTCAGTGCAAAATCATGCACCTAGGGCATAGAAACCTAGGGAATGAGTATAAAATTGGGATGGGGTACTTTCTGTCACCAGGTAGGAAAAAGACTTTGGAGTTATAATACCCGATGACCTCAAAGTGGCCAGGCAGTGTGACAAGGCAGTATGCAGAACCAGTCAGGGCTGCATAGGGAGTGGTATCCCCAACAGTGGGAGGGAGGTGGTGTAACCACTGTATTGGTCACTGGTGAGACTCCACCTGGAGAACTGCATCCAGTCCTGGAGGCCACATCTCAGAAAGGACATAGGGTGAGGCAGTTTAGAGGAAGACAACAAAAATAGTGTAGGGGTTGCATGAGAAGTGCTATGAGGAGAGACTGATGGAGAGATCGAGGGATCTCAACAGATACATGCATGGGTGGGGGCATGACAGGATCCTACAATTACCTCACAGTGGTGAACAGGGTACAGGAAGGGATTCTGTTTCAAATTAGGAAGTGCACCAGGTCAAGAGGGCATGCAATGAAGCTGGAACTGGGAAAGTTCAAGAGGAAGGTGAAGCAATCCTACTTCACTGAGTGATGGACACCCGGAACAGTCTGTTAGCAGAGGTAGTGGGGGCAAAAATGGAGGCGTCTTCAAGCATGCATGGGATAAGCACAGTGGAATACATGTAAAAAAGCACGGTGGTGGGAGGATCATCACAGAATAGGTAGGGTCTGTAGAGACAGAATAGGCAGGGAACATCTGGGCAGACTGGATGGGCCAAGCTGTCCATTTCTTATGACAAAATTCTATACTTCTGTGGAGCAACATGTTGGAGTTTGCCCGGAGGGGGGAACGATGTGTGTGTCATGCAGAGATGCAGCGAAATTTAATTTCACCGGTGAAGTTCTGGTGAAATCCACATATTTTGCCTGTGAAACATTTTGTGAAATTTGTGCATTCCGCAAAATATTTCATGAGTGCGAAATGGGGAATTTCACAGGTGAAATGTGGAACTTAGCCTGCAAAAAAAGAAAAATTTGCCCATCTCTACTAGCGGTCCCCCCTCCCAGAGTCCCAGTTTTGCCCCTAATATCAGTATGTATAAAACCACCTTTTCCTGGTGGTCCAGTGCCCCCTCATCCCTGAGTCCCAATGTTACCCTTAACGTCAGTATTTATGAATTCACCTTGTCCTGGTGGTCTAGTGCCCCCTCCCAGAACCCCGACATGTCCACAATGATAAAAAAAAACATGCTGTCCCGTTCGCTGGTGGTTTAGTGATTATCATTGTGGACACATTGGGATTCGGGGAAGGAGGTTCACTAAACCACCAGGGAACGGGACAGTATTTTATTTTTTAACATTGTGGACAAGTCAGGGTTCAGCAAGGGAGGATCACTAAACCATCAGGGAATGGGACAGTATTTTATTTTTTATCATTGTGGACATGTCGGGGCTCGGGAGGGCACTTGACCACCAGGACGAGGTGAATTCATAAATATTGATGATAAGGGCAACATCGGGACTCAGGGATGGGTGGCACTGGACCACCAGGTAAAAGTGGTTTTAAAAATACTGATATTAGGGGCAACATCGGGACTATGGGATGGGGGACTGCAAGTAGAGATGGGCAAATTTCCATTTTTACGAGGGTGAAATTCTGCATCTAGCCCACAGAATTTCACATTTTGCACCAGCGAAATATTTCGTGAAGTCTACGGATTTTGCCCATCTCTGGTGTCATGGGCCCTCCAATGCATGCATGATAATGGATGCACTCCTTGGGGAATGTTATGCTTCCATCCATGAGGAAGGGAGAAAGCAGAGGAAACTCCGACTGCTGCAGGATGATGCCAGTGCCCCACAGGCCCCGCAATACTGACCGAAAGCACCCTCATCTGCTTATCCTTTACATTACTTTATTCATAGAAAATGTGCAATTACTGGATTTGCAGTATGTGTATAAAAAATGACTCCTATTCCGTTCGTTATAGCAAGGGAGCACTGTATATACTCTGCCAACATGTTCTCTGCAAGCGCAAGCAACTGGCAAGATAAAGTCACAAATGAGAATTCATGCCTCCTTTCAACTTGTTTCTCGATGGTAGTTTTTCAAAGCTCCAGGATGTGCCCTTTACCTTAAATCTTCATTTTTTTCTAAATATACACATTTATAATAAGGCTTTCTTTTGCGAGTAACTGTATTGTTTTCCTTCTATGGCAGCAACATCCCTGTTTTTCTTTGTGGAAATGCACATTTCCTTTCATGATGACAGTTGCATAGGTTTGCCTTTTCTCACTTTGTTCCATCTGACAGTGACATTAAAGATCCAGCCATAATGTGTCTGTGTTGAACTGGTTGAAGGTAATTTATATTTTTGCCTCTAAGGCTCATCATTCTAGCCCAGTGATCTAAGGTGCTGATGAGCTAATGGGTGCATTCCCACAGCATCAGCTCCATGGATGACACATCTTAACAGAAGTCCCATTCTCTGTTGGGTGAGCTGATGTACACTACCTAAAAGGAAAAGTGCAGAAAAGGAAATGCAACTTGTTGCAGTGTATAATTGTAAGAATGCAAACTAATCAACACTGGGTTTTTCTTGAACAAGTGTACTGCTTAATTCTGTGGTTTAACATTTGTGAGACCTTAGAATATCAAAAGTAAAAACACTTTTGAAGCTACTTTGTGTTCTATCTTAGAACGTTCCTTATCCCTGCCCCCTCCTCCCACCCCCATTGTACAGTTTTTCAAATGTTTTTTTTTTGTTTGTTTTCTTCAAATAGAACTCTGTGTTCTCATTATATGTGGAATACATGGTTAGGAACCTTTTTTTTTTTTGCTTTTGAAAAGAGCACAAAAGGATGCCTTGCTTTTGATTCATTCAAAAGAAAAAGTCAGCCTTGAAACTATATAATTTCCCTTTTCGACTCAGAATAACAGAAGTAAAAGGGGCATGAAACATGGGTACTTGTGATCGTGTGTTGCGGCCTCTTTTCACTTGCTGAGGACTAGGAAGAAATGTCAAGTCCACGAAAATTAAGAGCCATGAAAATCATGATCATTTACTGTATGTGGTTTCAGAAAATGCAAAGTGTCAGTGAGTGCCTGTGACTGCTTTACTCAAACTATCTTTTAGAAAATGGCATGGCACAATATGTAAAGTACCAACTGATTCTGTATTAATGGATATTGACCTGCTGGGTAACAAGTTCAATAAATATTTTAGATTACAGCACAATTGTCAGTGTGTGATTCTAAACAACAGGACATTTGAAAGTACATGGAAATAGATGTGCTGCCTTTCCCTTTTCATTAAGTAAGGGGTGGGGGGGCCTGACATGACAGTATGTCACTAGCGTGAAGTCTAGGACCATAACTCAGTGGTGACATGACAATGAATTATAATGCCTCCCCCAGCACACACACAGAATACCATGCATATTCCTAGTTAAGCAATGGGTTCCATTTAAAACAGCAGTGCATTTTAGCTGTGAAGATTTTGACCTTTATTTTTTTAGGCACCAAACAACCTCTGGAGCCTATGGTCAGTTTAACTATTTTGTGTTTCAAATTTTCTGAGCTGGGGCATATAGGGAACTATTCCCCATTGACACCCCAGCAGAGAATCAGTATTGTGATTTACCCAGGTTTGCGCCATAGGCTTTGCATAGAGCTGTAGTAGCATAGGGATATGTCTGGCTTTAACGGACCATTTTTTTTTCAGTGCAGTGACTGCCAGAGACTATCACAACATGCAACTCTGCTCGGAGACACCTCTGCACCAGAGACCACTATAGGTTAGATGGGCAATTGTTGTAAACATGCCAGAGGCTCAGGTGGCTTGACTACACAAGCATACCTTAAGTGTGGAGACAGGATCATACTGTATATGGGACAGTGAGGTGGTTCGTAGATGGTTGAGCAGTGTTGGAATTACAGGGGGCTTGTCAGGGCTCAGCCACCATAGCTCTGATGTGAGCCCCAGTAGCTCACCCATCACTGCAACTGACATCCTAGGACAGGGGGGCTCAATTTAAACATGACACTTATGGGCCCCATAGCTTCCAATGCTCATAAAACAAGCATTTGTCAATGCCGAATGTTTGCTTGCTGGCATTGGCAGTGGTAGTGTAGAAGTTATAGAGCTGCTTAGTAGGAATGGCAGTGAAGTATTGAACTGAAGTCAACCCCACCACCACCCTGCAGAGAGTGACAGGCATTGGGGTGTGCGTTTGGGTTGTCAGGCATAATGGCCGCGCCATTTCACCACACCCCACCCTGCAGACACTGACAAGTGTCACCGTGTTCCTTGGGGTCTTTGGCCCTTATGCACACCCCATTTCATTAGGAAATATGGGGAGATGGGTGCGATATAGGAGAATGGGGTGAAGTTTGGGGCTGAAGAGTCCAAGGCATACCTCGATGCCTCTCACTGACTGCAGGGTGTGGAATGGTATGAGCATCACAGGCAAGAATCCCAAGTCTCACCCCTGATGCCTGTCATTCTCTACAGGGTTGGGCGTTATGGTTGGAAACCCTAATACCTCAGGCATTCTTTGGTATTTTCACTCCAAATTTTCAACATGTTTTTTTGTGACCCTACCTCATGAACAGGGAATATCAGTTTGTTAGCTGAAGCTGCTTATGCACAGTGATCTGGCATTTAGCACCACAGGTGCAAAAACATTCGAACAGGATGTAAAAATGATAGCTGTACTGTTCATGGGGAGGTGTAAATGCAATGTTGCAAATCTGTAGTGTAAAAATATTTAAAAAATGGTGAAGTCACTTAGCGACATAGAAACTGTGCTGGCTGCACCCTGTAATATGCAATTAGGTTGAATTTTACAGCAGATTGTCAACTCAGGCATTTTGGTGCCTCGATCATGAACAGTGTCACTGTGATTTTCTTTATCCGTGCCAAACAATGATTTCCCACAGCGACCATGCATCTCTGCACTTAAAGTGTGAAAACACACTTCAGCCATGTTGTGGAAAATGACAGCTGTACAGTTCATAAGGAAGTGTGGAAAAATGCCACTGGTGAAAATCTGGACTGAAAATATTACAAAGTCATGAACTAACGAGGGTGCGTGGAAACTGCGCAATGCTAACTCATAACACAGTCATTTTATGGACTTTTTTCACCAAGTTTTCAACATAGCCATTTTAAGACCTCTGCTCATGAACAGTGTAACTGTGACTTTTCTTAATCTGTCCTAAACATTGCTTCGCATCCATCAGCACCATTGTGTGCTACATGTGCGAAAACACATTTTGGGCTATTATATGAAAATTGCAGCTGTACTGTTCATAAGGAAGTGTAATAAAATGGAAATGTTGTAAATCTGGAGTGAAAATATTAAATTTCGTAACTTAAGAGCGTGCGTGAGAACTGTACAACGCGTACTCGTAAAGCAGTAATTTTTGGAATTTTTTCTGATTTTCAACATAGCCATTTAAGACCTTTGCTCTTGAACAGTGTCACTGTGATTTTCTAATTTATCTCAGACATTGATTTCAAGACACCGACTGCGCCATTGTGCTACATATGGAAACACATTTTGGTGAGATGTGAAAATGACAGCTGTACTACTCATAAGAAGGTGTGGCAAAATGGCAATGTTGAAATCTGGAGTGAAAATATTGAAAATTCGTGAACTTACGAGCGTGCATACGAACTGTACAACGCATGCTTGTAAAACAGTCATTTTTTGGAAGTTTGGCACCAAATTTTCAACATAGCCATTTTAACACCTCACCTCATGAACAGTGTCACTGTGATTTTCTTAATTTGTCCCGTACATTGATCTCGCACACCGACTGCACCATTGTGCGCTACGTGGGCGAAAACACATTTTGGGTGAGATGTGAAAAATGGCAGCTGTACTACTCATAAGAAAGTGTGGTAAAATGGCAATGTTGAAAATCTGGAGTGAAAATATTGAAAATTGCGAACTTATGGAGCGATGAGGAACTGTACAACACATGCTTAGAACAGCGTCATTTTTGAGGCTTACACCAATTAATATGTGGGCGTAGACTCTTTCATGAACGATGTCACTGTCATGGCGTTATTCAGGCCTGAATGGTGATTTCATGCAGTGATCTGCAAATCACCCTTCGGGCCCGAATAATACCATGACAGTGACATCATTCATGAGAAGGGTCCCAAAACCCAAGTTGAAAATTTGGCAAAAATTCCAAAATGCCTGAGATATGCAACAAGTTGAAAACCCCTATCTGCCCATTATACAGCTTACTGGCATTTCTCAGTTTGCGGCCGCTTTGAAGAGTGCAGGCGTGTTCCCCGGTCCACCGAAGATCATCGTGCAGGTCCGGAGGTAAGTGTGGGGTGAGGGGGTGGGGAGGCTGGGTGCACAGTGGTGGGTGCGGGTGTGGGAGGGCAATAGGAGACTATGTGGGACCGTTTTTTTCTTTCAGGTTAAAAACAAAAAAAGGATGATGGACATTTGCCATGCTGGGGTGGGCTCTCGTGGCACAAGCGAGTTGGGGGGCGCTCAGCCGACGGGATTGGGCACCCCATCGGCCTAAGCAGTCGATGCCACGCTTGGGTGGCCCAGCGTAGCACTTAGTACTCAGGGGTGAGGATAGTGAGCCGATGGGGATTGGCACCCCATCGGCTATATCATTAGTTGCCATGCTGGGCGGGTACCGCGTGGCATTCTGGAAGGTTTTGGGGGAAGGCAGGGGAACGTATACAGCCGACGGGGATTGGGCAACTTCACGGCGATACATCAGGTGGGTGCGTGGGAGGAGGGCGCCAGACACCAGCGGTGTGGGGGAGCTGCGCACGAGCAGGCGATATCTTATCACTGCTCACTGCCGTAGCTCCCTTTGAACTGTATGCCACTGCATTTGGAGCTTGTCAGACAGCTCAGCATGCATATGGCTTACAGGCCGTGCCTGCCAACACACTGACTGAATTGGAGGAGGAGGTGACACACCTCCGAAATCTCCGATGATGGCACTATGTTTCTTGCACATGCGTGCAAGCAAACATAATGAAACTCCAAAACTGGGCTGCCATATCATGAGTCTGAGAGAGGAACCGGAACAGCAGGCGACAGGCTCATGCCACATAGTGAGCTAGACTATTGGGTGGGCAAATAAGTGGATCTTAGCTGGCTAGCATACTGTGAGTGTGTGATGGGGGAGACAGGATAGCAGGAAATAGGTCTACATGAGCACAGTGAGAGAGATTATTAGGTAGGTGCTGAATCACCATTGCAACTAAAACTTCTTACTGAATGCTTTTCTAAATGAAAAAAAAGCATACGTTTCATTCTGTCATGCTGATGACTTGATTTACTTTGATGCTGATTTGTAGATTGGGGGCCTGAGTGGGGATTGGATCTGTGAGGTGTGTGCGCCTACTTAATATGCATCTTTTTCTTTTGTCAATGCAAATTATGACTCACAATTTGCATTGACAGAAGAACAATGATGCATGCGAGGGGCAGATACACACTGCTCAAAACCAATGTCAATCCCATATCTGGCCCCCATTTACAAATCAATATATATGTAACTTCTAGGCGGCACTATCCCAAGGGCTACTACTCCTGCCTGCTTGGCTAGTTGCAGGTTAAGGGGTCTAGGTTCTGATATAGGTCCCTCCACCTGGAGGTCAGGGTTGGTAGTGGTCAAGCTGACCTTGGCGCAGTCCTCCGGGACACTGTAACCCCCCCCCTTTTCTCCTTCTAGTGGCTTGAACAGTACACAATAATCACTTTCATAATGACCCCTATTCATCAGGCAAATGCCCACACTGTTTGCACTTACCACCAGGGCTGGTTTCTCTAGATTGACCTTGGGGACCCCATGTAAAACAAGGTTAAGCACAGCAAATAACAACAGTACAATACTCTTGGCACAAGCTGGAACCATAGTCAGGTTAAATGCAAACAAAGTTCTATCTGATTTATTCAGGGGACTTGAACAAGGGAGGGACGTAATCAGGTTGATTTGCTTAAAAGCTATATTAATCAGACAGTTATGCATGCAGTTCAGAGTCCCTACACAGTCACACACTCTGGATACCCATGTAGGGAAACGGTGGGCTAGCCAGGAAAGTTGCAGCTGGTTGGGGCCCTGTGATGGAAGAAAGCAACATGCACAATGCACAATGCACACTATTTGTAATCCAATCAGATGACAACACTTTCAGATTTAGCTGTTGTTGCAGGGAGCTACCCGGATATTTACTCACGACACCCAATACTACACGCAGGCAGGACAAAATTGAGACTGCAGGATGTTGAGCTGGAGTGCCCGGAGAAGCAGGGCCCACACAAATCACTGAGGCATCATTCCTGTTCAAGGCGTTGAGAAGGGGGCTGATCCCCAGGCCGGTCTCTCATCAATGACTTTCTCTGCATAGTAGGTATTCTGGCTGGGCCAGTGTGGCAGGGCCCAGACAAATGGAAATGGATATGGATTTAGTCCGTGGAGCTGGATACAGCCTCCAGCAAGCAAAACACAGTTCAGACACACAGTGGGGAACCAAATCACGACCCACTATAAGCACAAAGCACATTCACATGTAAGAAAATTCCACTGTACCAGGCAAATGACTCTCCGGTCACAATTAGAGAGTCTCTGCACAAACCGGGAATTCAGAGGCAGCTGGAAGTCTTGACAGGCCAATCGCATTCAGCAAATCTTCTGTCTACTTCAGGTTAAAGTCTGGTCACAATTCAGTGGCTTAATTCGCTCTCCAAGTTTGGATTCAGTCCAAAAAAAGCACAAGTTCCCTCTCAGAAACAGCAGACAAGCATGCAGGCCAAACTCAGGTCTTTCCACAGTTCTCCTGTGTGAATCCACTATGGATTGCTGCTTGAACTATCTTGAACTGTTACTTTACTTCCCAACTCAGATCTAACTGAAACTGCAAGCAGTGTGGGGACTTTTCCCCAAGATCCAAAAGGTACGGTTGGCTGATCTGTCTGTCAGTCACAAAAAGAGCTCCCCCTTCAGGTTATTTTAGGTGCCAAAAGCCCAAAACTACAATTCCTACAAGTTTTGGCCCCACCAAGCCCCTGTAGGCAGGCTCCATTTTAGAGTCCCAAATGTACTGATTGGCCCATTCTGACAGTCCAGGACCAAAATGATGGAAACAAACAGAACTGTCCATGCTGCAAAGAAGGCAAGTTAGAACAAATTGCAATATTATTACTACTCTAACAAATCATCAGCAAACAAGTACATCTTCTAACAGAGCTCCCTCTCAGACTAATTATGACTGCAATCCAGGTAGCTCTCAAAGAGACAGTATACAGAGGCTACAGAGGCACGCTTCTGGCAATATATTTAAACTGCTAAAATGCAGGACACCAGCCTGGCAGTGAGCATTTAAGCAAGCTCAAGGAAGACTTTTTGGGAACCCCCATTTGTAGGGGGGGTTACACCCTTCCTTGCCAGGAGAAAACTTGGCGTACACATCAAGTCTGTACCATCATGCATCAGTTAACATAAACTTATTACTTTACTATACATATTCACTACACTTCACAATACTATATCCATAATGACAATGCTTATGCACATTTCATACATGTATTACTGATTCCACTATGATTAACATACTTGTAACATCACAATACTGATTCACGTTATAACTTCCTGTTCATTAAACAATGTAGCAGGGGGGCCCTTCCCTATCAGCTAACTTGGGGCTGGATGGGGCAGGGGTACCATACTGAGAAGGAAGAACAATCAACCTGGAATTGGCCCTTAAGCTCAGTTTGGGTAGTGAGCTCTGAGAATTATGAACACCTTTGTGAACCACATTGAGAGGCAAATCCACTGGCCTCCCGGGAGAATCATAGCAGAAGCACAATACTGGCTTGACAGCTCAGCCAGTCTTTTTGGGGGGAACAGCCACAGTCTCTGTACTTTCAGGACTAACTCTGGAGTTTTGTCAGTCATGAGGGGTGACTCTGCACGGATGGAAATGTCCAAACTGGGAGCACTGTCAGCTCCTTGCTCTGTAGGCTCTGTCTCCACAACACTTGGCTCATTTAGAGAAGGTTCTGGCACAATTAGGTTTTGTGGCACTGAAAGGGGGCTGCCAGCACTCTCATATTGTTGTTCAAGTTCTGGTGTGTCATCAGAGAGACTCAGACTAAAAGCCCCTTCTTTGGGCAAGTCACACAGTTCCACTAAACACAGAGTCCACAGCCTCAGACATGATACTTTGCACTTCACTTTCAAGGATGAAGCTGGAAGGTTGGGCAGTCCAGGAGGACCAGCTTCATCCCCATGATTCTGCATAGGATTTCCATGAAACAAGTGACTCAGTTCATAGGAGGGATAATAGGCATTACCATAGTCACTTTCATCAGAGATTGACTGACAGTCACTATCATTCTGGGCCTGCTGCGGGGGAAACCTTAAATCTGTACTACTGGGGTAGGTTGACTCTGTCTCTTTTTTGCAGCAGCATGAGTCACCAGCCTAGGGGAGGCAATGTCTGCTGGACCAGCTTCAATAATAACTTGGCCGATAGGCAGCAAGTGGTTACGGTACATGGTCTTGACAGCTTTGGAGTTATTCTCTGGGCATACCTTGTACACTGGTAGATCATCCAACTTTCCAACTACTACATGAGGAAGATGATGCCACCTATCAGCAATTTTGTGCTTGCCATGTAGTCCCAAATTGTGTAACTACACACGGTCTCCAGGCCATAGCTCTTGAGCCTTTACTTTCTTATCGTGCCTCTCTGTTGGTGAGATTTCTCTTAGCGGCCATTGTCTGGGCCAGTTGATATGCATGGTTCAATTGAGCTTTCAGTTTCTGTACATACTGCAGGTAGTTTTTGGCTCGGACCCCATCTGAAGCGACCCCAAAGCAGATATCAACTGGCAGTCGGGCCTCCCCCTCGAACATGGGGCAGTAGGGGGAGAACCCAGTAGCATTATTTTTGGTGCGATTGTATGCATGTACCAAGGTGCTAATCTGCTGGCTCCACTTATGCTTGTCTTTTGGAAGGAGGGTGCTCAGCATATCTAGAAGGGTGTTGTTAAAAGGTTCTGGTTGAGGGTCCCCCTGTGGGTGATAAGGGGTGGTTCTTGACTTCCGCACCCCCCACAGGGAGAGCATTTCTTTGATTAGCCTACTTTCAAAGTCTCTGCCTCAGTCAGAGTGGATCCGCTGGGGGGCACCATAGTGGACGAAGAATTTTTCCACTAGCACCTTGGCCATGGTAGAGGCTTTTTGATCTTTAGTTGGAAAAGCTTGTGCATACCATGTGAAATGATCTGTAACCACTAACACATTGCCAATATACTGTTGATCAGGTTCTAAACACAAAAAATCTATGCAGACCAGTTCCATGGGGGCGCTGGTAGTGATATTGACAAGGGGGGCAGCCCTCTGAGGCAGGACTTTTCTTTGGAGGCGACGACTACAAGTCTTTACATGGTGCTCACCATCGGCCCCCATCTTGGGCCAGTAGAATTGAGATCGTACCAGGTCAAGAGTCCCGTCAATACCGAGGTGCCCCTTGTGATTGTGGAGGAACCTCAATGCCAAGCATTTAAAGGTCATGGGCAGGACCAATTGTTGCTTGTCTACTTGACCACTACGATCCACTGTCTCTCTGTATAACAACTGATTGAGTAACTTCAACCTGGGGCCTTCTTTAAACAATAGAGCAGTTCGCAATTCAGAGGAACACAACTTAGACACATCTTTCAATGCACGCAGGGCATCAAGTGCTGGTTGAATCATAGGATCTTGGGATTAAGCCCACTGAATACTGTCATTGTCAAGTTGAGGTAGAGCACTAATATCTAGAGCAGAGAAATGGCAATAAGCAGCCGGTATGCAGGTATCAGGAGGGCCCAAGCAATCTACTAGACAGTCCACTGTGTCCGCAGACATCTATTCATCTCTGTCAAGCTTTTGGCACAATGCTCAGATTTCAGGTTCAGACAACCTGACCCAATCACTGTTGGAGACTGGCCTTCTTGACAGGGCATCAGCATCAATATGGTTCAGTCCTGGCCTGTATTTTACAGCATAATCATAGGTTGATAAAGCAGAAAGCCACCGGTGCCCAGTGGCGTCCAACTTAGCTGAAGTCTGTACATAGGCTAATGGGTTATTGCCGGTCTCCACCAATATCTTTGCCCCAAAGAGGTACTCATGAAACTGGTCAACAATGGGCCATTTTAGGGCAAGGAACTCCAGCTTGTGCACAGGATAGTTTTATTATGATGGGGTCAAGCTCCTGCTGGCAAAAGCCACTGGCCTCAAACCATCCTCATGGTCTTGATACAGCACAGCTCCTAGGCCCTGCAGACTAGTGTCCATATGCACCACATAGGGCTTGGTAGAGTCAGCATAGGCAAAGATGGGGGTGTCGGTGAGCTGTTATATGAATTTGTGGAAGGCTGCTTCACATTCGGGTGTCCAATGGGGCCCAAAAGGTTCATCTGTGTGGAAGTACACTTTCTCTGGTTCTTTAATAGCCCCTTTCTTGTATTTACGGTTGGTAGGGGGTAACCCTGGGTGAGATTCAGGAGCGGGCGAATCACCTTGGAATAGTCTTTTATGAACCTATGGTAGTAGCCACAGAACCCCAGGAAACGTAGTTCTTTCAAGTTATGGGGCTGGGGCCAACTAGTCAGTGTCTCGACCTTACTGGGATCGGTCTCTATCCCTTCTGCAGATACTATGTGCCCCACATACTTCACAGAGGTTTGAAAAAACTGGCTCTTGTCAATGGACAGCTTGAGGCTGAAGTCTTCCAATCAGTCTAGGACTTTCAACAGTCAGGCCTCATGTTCCTGTAATGTGCGTCCGAACACAATGACATCATCTAGGTACAATACGCATTCCAGCAAGTTCATATCTCCCACCGCATGTTCCATCAGTCGCTGAAAGGTGGCCGGGGCACCCAAAATCCCCTGTGGCATTCTCAGGAATTCGTAGAACCCCAAAGGACAGATGAAGGTGGTTTTCTCATGGTTCTCTGTGGCCATCAGAATCTGGTAATATACACTGCGAAGATCCAATACTTAGAACCATTTGCTCCCATTCAAGCAATCCAGGGCATCTTGTATATGGGGCATTGTGTATTGATCTAGAACAGTCCACCGGTTCAGGGTTCGATAATCAATACACATCCTCACTGACCCATTCTTCTTACGCACAACCACAATGGGAGAGTCATATGGGCTCCTTGATTACTGTATCATGCCAGCAGCGAGCATTTCCTGCAGGTGTCTCCTCACATTATGTATGTCTGCTGAGGTGAGGCGTTGGGATCTCTCTCAAAATGGCCGGTCATCATGCAGGCATATATGATGCTCTGCACCCTGGACACACCCCATGTCCCATTCTTTTAACAAAAACACTTGGTCTTTCTGGGCGAGTTTCTTGCTATTCCTAGCCTTCCATTCAGCTGGCAGCGGGGAATCACCAAAGTCAAATAAGTCCTAGGTCACTCTCTCCTTTTGGCCAGAGTACTTGTTATTGGGTAATACTGCAATGTCTGCACAGTGTACTGTAGCTAGAGTGCACCCTCTGTTCACCTGGACCTCCCGATCTGACACATTTCAAATCTGGACCCTCACTCATTGTGCATGGGCATGGGCACAGGCAAGCAAGATGCTGGGTTTAACCAACAACCAAGTAACAGAGGAACTCCATCATACAGTCCAGCGGGGGGACACACTAGGGCCAGTGTCTCTACTTGCTCCTCTACACCAATTACAGTTGCAGGAAAAGACAACCAGAGGCGGGCATATCAGAGGTAGGGATAAGACTTGTCGCTCAGCCCCACACATGTAGGCCTTCCAGGGATTGTAATGGCACATCAGATAAGTGTTTGTCATACCAGTCCTGAAATACAATGGTTACTTACGACCCGCTGTCAAGCACAGCCTGAGTAAGAATACCATTCACAGCCATAGTAGTCTTCATTGAAGGGCCCACTATTTTGGACCAGTCTTGAGGGACAACAGCAGGGGCCTGGACAGATGATTTGGCCACAGAGGGGTTTGAGTTAGGATGGCCAAAGTCTTCACTGTGGTCATTTCATGCACCCCTTGACCACTGACTCATTTTCTGAAGCTCTCCTTGAAGCCGGTTCACCACTTTCTCTAAGTCCTTCTGAGACCGGCATTCCCTTTTCATATGGCCATCCTTGCCGCAATTGTGACAAATGACAGGCTATCGGGGCATCCTTGGGGAGAACATAGCAGGGGATGCTGGAGCATTGATGGGAGATTGTGATCTGGCTTCTGTTGGTAGTGTACCATGTCTCAAAATTTCCTTTAGTATGGCAGTCAATTCCTTGAGCTCAGCCGAGAAGCCACGCTTAGTAGAGGATGCCTGATGGTGCACCCCCACCCCCATAACAGTCACGCCCTGACAGGGGCCAAGGTCTCTGTCAGCAGGGGATACCTCAGCGAACGCACCTGGTTGTACTTTTCTGACTTCCTTCAGTCACTCCTCCCCCCACTGTTTAGCCCATGGTGGGACACTCGTAGTGGTCTCCATTTCGGAAGGGCCTTCTGGTGCCATGATCACTTGGGCTGCACTTACCCCATAATTACAATCTGCCTCCTTACCTTCTACATCCCAGAGTTCTTTTATCAAGTCACAGTAGTCAGGTGGGTTACCTTTCCTATCCTGGAGCCTTAACTCGATGATCTACAGTTCAGAATGCTTGACATGTTACAGTATGTGCCCCAATCTCACACGGTTCAAATCACTGGCAGCTACCCCACCTTTCCGGTAAGCTTTCTGCAGAGCTCTTTCTAGGTGAGTAACATGCACAGACAAACTTTCCCCTTCCCTTTGTTTGGTACCTTGAAATTTCCACATCAAAGTCTCCCCTGACTTAATGTTCCAAAAATTGCCTTCAAGTACAGATAGGTACTTCTGAGCAGATGCATCTGGGTTCGTGGACCTCAAAAATTTAATGGCTTCAAGGGCGGGGCCCCTCAAACTTTCTATGATTCTTTTCCACTTCTCAGCCTCCGCACACTGCCACTCGGGTACCAAGGGGGCAAATATAGTCAATCCAGGTCTCCTAGTCATCCTCACTGGGGTGGGAGGTGCCCAAGAAGATTCTCAGCCTTCGGTAGGAGTCGTGACTAATGGTGGTTACAGATATAGGGGCCAGCATTGGCACAGACACAGAAGGTGGGGCAGTAACAGGTGCTGTAGTGGGAGGGGGTGTTGGGGAAGGAACACCCCCAGGTGGCAGGAATAGTTTCTTAAAGTCCTCTACGGTTTTCCCTTCCTCCAGCAACAACTTAGCAAATTTCTCCTCAAAAGTCTCAGATAATGGTGGGAGCTCATCCTCTTCATGGTCTTTACTGTCATTTTATCACTCTCCAGGCGGCTAGGACCCCTTCTGAGGCAATAGTCTGTGGCACTTTAGAGCTGTCCATGAGGTTACTACACTCTACCAAGGCTATGAAAGTTTAGGCGATCAAATCAGCCTGTCGACCCACCACCACAGGTTTTTTTAAACATTCAACCTTGGAGAGTGCTCCCTCTACAGTGTCCTTACTGGTACCCAGGGAAATATCCAGTATAAGCAGAGCATTTTGGGGGTCGATCTCCTGCCCAGTACACCACCCCACCAACTGGTGTACAGCCATTTCTACTGGGGTAGCCATTAGTCTTTAACAATAATTCGTAATTTTTGGCCACTAGAAGGCACAAAATCCTAGCAGTGTGCCTCCAAGATGTAACCCCTAGATGGCACTATCCCAAGGGCTACTACCTCTGCCTGCTTGGCTAGTTGCAGATTAAGGGGCCTAGGTTCTGATATGGATTCCTCCATCTGGAGGTCAGGGTCAGTAGTGGTCAAGCTATCCTGGGAACAGCCCTTTGGACACTGTAACCCCCCTTTTCTCCTTCTTGTGGCCTGAACAGTACACAATAATCACTTTCACACTGACCACTATTCATTAGGCAATTACCCATACTGTTTGCACTTACCACCAGGGCTGGTTCCTCTAGCTTGACCCTGGGGACCCCCTGTAGAACAAGGTTAAACACAGCAAATAACAACAGTACAATACTCTTGGCACAAACTGGAACCACAGTCAGGTTAAATGCAAACAAAGTTCAATCTGATTTATTCAGGGGGACTTGAACAAGGGAGGGGAGTAATCAGGTTGATTTGCTTAAAAGCTATATTAATTAGACAGTTACGCATGCAGTTCAGAGTCCCTACACAGTCACACACTCTGGGTACCCAGGTAGGAAATCGGTAGGCTAGCCCGGAACTCTGCAGCTGGTTGGGGCCCTGTGATGGAAGAAAGCAACATGCACAACACACACTATTTGTAATCTGGAACCAGAGGGCTCAGTTTGTGAAATAAAAGGCAACAAGACAATCAGATGACAACACTTTTAGATTTAGCCGTTGTTGCAGGGAGCTACCCTGATGTTTACTCACAATACCCAATACTGGACGCGCAGGCAGGACAAAATCGAGACTGCAGGCTGTTTAGCTGGAGTGCCCAGAGAAGCAGGGCCCACATGAACCACCGAGGCGCTGTTCCTGTTCAAGGCATTGAGCAGGGGGGTGATCCCCAGGCCAGTCTCTCGTCGATGACTTTCTCTGCGTAGCAAGTATTCTGACTGGGCCAGTGTAGCAGGGCCCAGGCAAATGGAAATGGATACGGATTCAGTCCGTGGAGCTGGATACAGCCTCCAGCAAGCAAAACACAGTTCAAACACACAGTGGGGAACCAAATCACGACCCACTATAAGCACACAGCACATTCACATGTAAGGAAATTCCACTGTACCAGGCAAATGGCTCTCCGGTCATAATTACAGAGTCTCTGCACAATCCGGGAGTTCAAAGGTAGCTGGAAGTCCTGACAGACCAATTGCATTCAGCAAATCTTCGGTCTTCTTCAGGTTAAAGCCTGGTCACAATTCTGTGGCTTAATTCACTCTCCAAGTTCGGATTCAGTCTGAAAAAAGCACAAGTTCCCTCTCAGGAACAGCAGGCAGGCATGCAGGCCAAACTCAGGCCTTTCCACAGTTCTCCCATGCGAATCCACTATGGATTGCTGCTCGAACTATCTAGACCTGTCACTTCTTTACTTCCCAACTCAGATCTAACTGAAACTGCAAGCAGTGTGGGACTTTTCCCCAAGATCCAAAACTGCTAAAATGTAGGACACCAGCCTGGCAGTGAGCATTTAAGCAGCTCAAGGAAGACTTTTCGGAAACCCTCATTTGTTGGGGGGTTACATATATATATACATATATATATATATTTTTTTTTTACTTTCTCCAATTGGTGACACGGGGAAATATCAGCTGGATCCCAGCATACCGGGATCCCCCCAGCACTCCTTGTTAGGTCCCAGAGTACCAGGTTCCTGTTGTCATGCTGCACAACGTAGAGGGTTTTAGCAGTTTTTGCCCCTTTGGTCCCAACCCCAGAGGACGCCAGCATGAAGGACATATGTCCAGGCTGGCAACATGCTGATGCATGCTTCAGTCAAGCGCCTAACTGTGTCATCCCTTCCCAACTCAGTGAGCCTGAGACTGCCACCAATGCTTCCACCAGAGGCAGTATTGATTTTGAGCGAGAGAGCAGCCTCATATCCTCTACCCCCCCCAGAGAAGGAGAGTGTCCTGTGGGACACTCAGTCCTCCTTCCCCAGCCAGTTCCGACACCCAGGATCATTCCCAAACCCAGGTCACTGGTGTCAGGAGCGGTAGCATTACTGCTGTACGATGGGCCGAGCCTAAATCGATATAATTTTCATGTGTTTTACTCAAAATATTGGTAAATGTGCCATTCCCCACAGCATGCACCCACATATTGCAGCATCTGGTCTTCTTAAAATTAGAAACATGGAAACATAGAAGATGATGGCAGAAGGGGGCACAAGATCCATCAAGTTTGCCCAGTAAATACGTTCTACCCCCCCATTTTCTCCCCTGGTGAATGATACCTTTGTGCCTGTCCTGGGCTGTTTTGAACCCTTGACTGTTTTTGAGCCCATGGCCTCAGAAGGTAGGCTGTTCCAGGTGTCCACCACCCTCTCACTGAAGAAGAACTTCCTTGTGTTGGTCCTGAATTTACCCCCCTTTCAGTCTTAGATCATGCCCCCTTGTTCTGCTACCTTCCTTGACATGGAATAGTTCCTGCGTCTGCACCTTATTAATACCCTTGATGTACCTGAAAGTCTCAGTCATGTTACCTCTCTCCCTCCTCTGCTCCAGCAACTACATGTTTAATTCCCTCAACCTATTTTCATAAGCCATCTGGTACAACCCTTGTATCATTTCTGTTGCCCTTCACTGCACTGTCTCTAACCTATCAATCTCTTTTCTGAGGTGTGATCTCCAATACTGGACACAGGATCATTCCTATGTGAGGGTGGATAAGTGCCTTGTAAAGTGGCAATATCACTTCCCTCCTCCTGTTCGTGATTCCCCTCCCAATACATTCCAGTATGCCGCTAGCCTTTACTGCCACCTTCTCGCACTGTCTACCAACTTTCATGTCATCCAATATCATGATCCCCCAGTCTCATTCTTGGTTGGTTTCAGTTAGTCCCCCCAAGTAGTACTCCTTCTTTGGGTTGCTTCTTCCTAAGTGAATGATTTTGCACTTCTGGCATTGGATTTCAGCTGCCATGCTGTGGAGCACTGCTTTAGTTTCTGTATATCTAATTCCATTTTCTTTACTCCCTCTGGGGAATCCACCCTGTTGCAGGTTTTAGTGTCATCTGCGAACAGACACACCTGCCCCTCGAGCCCATTTGCAATGTCGGCAATGAATACATTGAATAGCATTGTTCCCAATAGCATGCCCTGGGACACCCTGCTGGTTATCTCCCTCACTTTTGATTGTGTGCCATTTACCTGCACTCTTTGTGTTCTCTGGTGCAGTCAATTTTTCACCCATTTTACCACCTTCTGTCCTACCCATGCATAGTCTAGCTTCTTTACTAAACTTCTGTGTAGTACAGAATCGAAGGCCTTGCTAAAGTCCAGGTAGGCCACATCAACTGCACCCCCATTTTCAGCCGCCTTCATAACCCAGTTGAAGAATTCAACAAGGTTTGTTTGGCAAGACCTCCTTGCGGTGAACCCGTATTGTTTGTAGTCCTGCTGACTGCTGGATTGCAGGAATGATGTTATCCTCTGCTTCAGTAAGGATTCCATCAATTTTCCCAAAACTGATGTGAGACTCACTGGGCAGTAGTTTTCTGCCTCCTCCCTGCTGCCAGATTTGTGAAGTGGAACCACAGATGCCCTCTTGCAGTCCTCTGGGACTTCTCCACTCCTTAGTGATTCAGTAAATAGGGCTCACTGGGGTGCTGCCAGTTCTTTTCTCAGTTCTTTCATGATTCTGTGGTGTATATCATCCAGTCCCATGGTCTTAACCACTTTTAATCTGTTTAGTGCCTCTAAGACTTGGTCTGTCGTAAAGGGGCTTGTATCAGCTGCTAATCCATTGGTGCAGTTTCTAACTGGCTCTGGTCCATCTCCCTCTTCCTCCTTTGTAAGCACTAAGCAGAAGTACCTATTTAGGACTTCTGCCTTTTCTCCGTTGTCCTCTACTAGGTTCCCTTCCTCTACTGCTAGTCTTGCTATACCCCCTTAGTTTTCCTTTTTTCCCCTTATGTACGTAAAGAACATTTTATCGCCTCGCTGTGCCCCTCTGCAATTTTCACCTCAGTCTAGGCTTTGGCCTTCTTTATCTCCTTACTTGCCTCCGTCTGTTTCTCAGTATATGCTTCCTTATCCTTTTCTTTATTCAATTCTTTGTATTTTCTGATTTCAGCCTTTTTCTCTTTAACCAAGTTTGATACTTCTTTCGTGAACCAGAGAGGGTTTTTTCTGTTTTTTGCTTTACTTACCCTTCTGGTGCATTGGGCTGTGTCTGTTTGAATAGCTCACTTAAGGCTTTTCTACATCTCTTCCACCCTTCATCCTTCTGTGATTTTTAAGATTCCATTCAGGCTTTCCCTCATTTTCTGGAAGTCAGCCTTCCTAAAATCTAGGACCCTAATTTTGGAGTGGCTTGTGTCCTCAACTGTGTTCACTTGGAATCCAACCATATGGTGGTCGCTATTCCCCATATGGCACCCAACTTCAATCCTCTTACCCTTTCACTGTTGGTGAAAACCAGGTCCAGGATCACTTCTCCCCTTGTTGGTGTATCTACAAGCTGCCTTAGTCCTGCTCCTGTTAAGGCCATAAGAAAGTCCCTGCTTCTTGTTGTTGTTGCTGTATGCATTTCCCAATTTATGTCAGGTAGGTTAAAATCTCCCACCACTATCACCTCACCTTTGTCTGTCATTTTGTGTATTTTTTCAAGCAGATCCTTGTCTCCTTCCCCACCCCCCATGTCAGATCTCACAGTTGATGGTTGATGAGGTTGTGGGGTCTAAAACTGTGGGAGAGTTCAAGAATGCATGGGACAGACATAAGGCAATTCTTGTGGGGGGTAGGATGAAATAGGCTGTTGGTTAACTAGGATCTGCAGCTTATCCGGTCGGTAGGGAACTGGGCAGACTAGGTGGGCCAACCAGTCCTTATCTGCTGTCAAAGTCTATGTTTCTATGTTTCTATGGTCCCCTCATAAGAGGGGGGACCCTCTGATGTTGCCACAGGAGTGGCGGGTCTGCTCCTGGTCCCCTCATGGGGGGACAATTTGAAGTAGCCACCAGAGTGGTGGGTCAGCTCCTGCTCTCCATCATGGGGGGACCCTTTGATACTGCCCCTGGAGTGGTAGGTCAGTTCTTGGTCCCCCTCATGGAGGGACCCTTTGATGCTGCCATCAGAGTGACAGGTCAGCCCCTGTCCCTTTCATGGGGAGGGGGCCCTGAGATTTAGGAATTTGGCTTTTATTGATGGTCACTCTGTGAACAGTGCAAATGCAGAAAAGCACAGCAAAATTATTTACTTCACAAGAACTTTATGTAAAAAAGGGCCCATTTACTGATTGAAGGTATATGTGTATATGCATCTGTACACACACACACACACACACACACACACACACATATGATTGACAGAACCTTTTCCATGTGGGTGTGAGGGATTCCAAGTAATAACATTATGGACCTCATGTCAGAGTGTGTGCGTGAGATATATATATATATCAGCATATATGCATGCAGGAGTAAGGGTGTATGTATGTGTGTGTGTGTGTAGGCATGAGCATGAATCTGTGGGCATGAGATTTGTGTTTCTGCATACATGAGTATGTGTGTCTGCAGGAGTGCATCTATGTGTGTGTGGGACTGTTAGGGTATGTGTGTCTGTGGGCATGCATGTATTTGTGTGAGGTAAGAAGTGTATGTGTGTGGACCTGCAGCCATGAGTGTGTAGGTGAATGTGTGTATATGTCCAAAGCATCAGTCTTTGTGTGAGAGAGTGTGTGTGTGTGTGGGTGTGCTTGGGTCTTTGCAAGTGTTAGTCTGTGTCTGCAAGTGCATGCTTGTCTACATGTGTTCTTTTGTTTGCAAGTGTAAGTGTACAGTATGAATGACTCTGCATCTGTGTTTGGGACTATGTACCTCCATGTGCAGGTATGCATCTATCTGTGTAGTTGTGCATCTCTGTGTACAGATGCATCTTTCTGTGTGAGCACCAAGCATGTGTCTGTGTTTGAGCATGTGTCAGTGTGCATAAGAGTGACTCTCTTTTACAAACTCTTCCCATGCTGGTACATGGAACAAATAGAATGAGAGTACCAAATGTTCCATGACAGGCATTGATCTGAATTTAGTAAAGTGCTAGTTAACAGAATGAATGGAGTGGTGTTCTGTGTCCATTTCCCAGATAGTTGGTCAGCCATACAGGACTGTCAACCCCCCCCCCAAACAAACAAAGCACCCTGGCCTCACTTCAGCACTGTCGCCTCCCCCACCGTGCTTTCCCTTCACCAGGAGTACCCTGTTTAAGGACACTGCAGTTGAAATGTATATAAATCCCTTCACTATCCAAGCTCCATGCAAAGTCTATGGAACAAACCTAGGTAAATCACATGACTGATTCTCTGCTGGAAGGTCAAGAGCGAAATCTCCCTACACACCCCGATCAGAAAATCTGAAACACAAAATAGTTAACACTGATGACAAAAGACTACAAACTTTGTTTGGTGCCTAAAAAGTTGTTTTTTTTCTGTGGAATAATGCAAGGACATGAATTTCTCAGGAAAGATGATCACTTTCTAAAAATAAGGGAGGATGAGCTTATCCGGATCTGTATGTTATTTGTATCCCATATGCTGTTTAAACTATGTTAAAATGGGGTTACACCAGTGAATGTAGATGGATTATACAATGGCAAGAAAAAAATCCTGCCCTTTGATTGATCTGTGGCCACCTTGTACAGTGATGTTATACCAGTACAACATCACTGTATCAAGGTCCAGTATACACATGACCTTTTTACATGTTAACACACATATTATATCACTGCACACAACATCTCTATCATGTTACACAAAAGCCATCAGGGCTCCCACAAAAAAATGCAACGTTTAGTTTTGTATTCCTGTACCAATCCACTACATTTCTTCATTTCACAGCAGCTGTAATTCATTGACCGCATCTTAGTGTGAGTTCAAACAGAGCAAGCAGAATTTCAAAATGACAGCACATGTCAGCGTTGTCCCATTCTTCCCCACTTATGAGCATCAGTATTGCACTCCATTTCCTGATCACCTCCTTCTATTACATTTTATAAAAGAAAGCATGTAAAATCAAGCCCTGATGATCATTAGTGCATTTCTCCTCAGCCCCACACAAACTTCCAAGCACATGTACTCCCAGCCTCACACGCACTCAACTTACTGATGGCTGACCTTCCAGTACAGGCATAGAGAGAGAGAGAGAGTTGAGAGAGAAAGAGACAGGGGCATGGGGAACAATGATGGGATCTGTACAGTACAAGAAGCTAAAAACTGCACCACTGGTCCTGGTAGAGGGACAGAGAGAGAAGAGGGGTGGAGGGATGACAAGAACAGAGTAAGTGATACAAAGAAGCATTTGTCAATGCCAAATGTTGTCTCACTGGCATTGGCATTGGTAATGCAGGAGTTAGAGATGCATAATAGGAATGGCAGTAAAGTATGGAACTGACACCAACCCCATCCCCAACCTGCAGAGACTGACAGGTGCTGGGATGTGCCTTTGGGGCGTCAGCTATAACGCTCATGCCATTTTACCTCACCCTACCCTGTAGACACTGACAAGTGTTGTGGTATGCTTTGGGGTCTTTGGGCCTTATACTTACCCCATTCCATAAGGAAATATGCTGAGACAGGTGCGGTATAGGAGAATGGGCCTCACCTTACCCTGTAGACACTGACAAGTGTTGTGGTGTGCTTTGGGGTCTTTTTACCCCATTCCATAAGGAAATACACTGAGACAGGTGCAGTATAGGAGAATAGGGTGAACTTTAGGGCCAAACGCTCGAAGGCACACCTCGATGCCTGTCACTGGCTGCAGGGTGGGGGTAGGGTAGAATGGCATGAGCATTACAGCCAATGATCCCAAGTCACACCCCTGACACCTGGCAGTCTCTACAGGGTGGGGTGTTACAGTTGGAAACCCTAACATTGTAGGTGTTTGTTGGTATTTTCACTCCAAATTTTCAACATAGGCTTTTTGTGACCCCACCTCATGAAGAGCGGCACAATCAATTTGTTGGCTGAAAGGTGGTTTTGCACAGTGGCTGTGCCATTTGGTGACACAGGGACGAAAACACATTTTGTGCAGGAATTTTCAACATAGACTTTTTGTGACCCCACCTGATGAAGAGCGGCACAGTTTGTTAGCTGAAAGGTGGTTTTGCACAGTGGATATGCCATTTGGTGACACAGGGATGAAAACACATTTTGGGCAGGATGTGGAAAATGCCAACTGTATTGTTCATGAGGAGGAATAAAAAATGGCAACATTGAAAATCTGGAGTGAAAATATGAAAAATTGGTTAAGTCATGAGCATGCTTAGAAACTGCACAACACACATCCATAACCCAATTATTTTTGGGAATTTTTTAGCCACATTTTCAACATAGGCATTTTGGGACCTCCCCTCATGAACAGTGGTGCTGTGATTTTGTTAATCTGTCCCAAAAGTTGATTTCCCACTGAGACCATGCCATTGTGTGCCACAGGTACAGAAACACATTTTGGGCAGGCTGTGAAAAATGACAGCTGTACTGTTCATAAGGAGGTGTGAAAAAATGCCAGTGTTGAAACTCCGGCACGAAAATATTGCAAATTTGTGAAGTCACAAGGCTGCATGGAAATTGCGCAATGCACACTTGTAACACAGTCATTTTATTGACTTTCATTACCAAATTTTCAACATAGACATTTTAGGACCTCTGCTCATGAACAGTGTCACCGTTGTTTTCTCAAACTGTCCAGAAAACTGATTTCGCACAGCAACCGCACTATTCTGCGCCGGATGTGTGAAAACACATTTCAGCCAGGATATGTAAAATGACAGCTATACTGTTCATAAGGAGGTGTGGAAAAATGGCAATTTTGAAAATCTGGTATGAAAATATTACAAATTCATAAAGTTACTAGCGTGCGTGTAAACAGAGCAACGCATGCTCGTAAAACAGCCATTTTTTGATTTTTTTCACCAAATTTGTAACATAGGCTTTTTGAGAGCTTCTCTCATGAACAATGGCACTGTCATTTCATTAATCGGTCCCGAAAGGTGATTCTGTGCAGTGACTGCGAAATCACCTTTTAGGACCAAATAACACCATGACAGTGACTGAATTCATGGAGGAGGGGCCCCAATAACCCCATGTGGAAAATTTGGTGCAAAATTCCAAAAATGCCCGAGATATGCACCAAAATTGAAAAAACCCTGTTTATGCCATTATACAGCTTACGGCATTTCTTCAGTTCATAGTCAGCTTTGAAGAGTGTAGACATGTTCCCGTCCACTAAGATTGTCGCGCCGGATTCCAGAGGTAAGATGAGGGTGAGGAGGTATGGGAGGAAGCAAAGCAAGAGGATGGGTGGGTGCAGATTGGGCAGGGAGCTGGACAGACCAAGAGGACCGTTTTCTTCTTTTACAGGTTTGAAAAAACATTAAGAGACTTTTTTTTTTTTGTTAGCATTTGCACACTGGGGTGGGGTCTTCAGCATGCCATCTGAGTGTTTTGGGGCTAGCCGATGGGGTATTGGGCACCCCCGTCAGCACATACTGAAGGTGTGGGGACAAGAGCCGAGGGAATGGGGAGTGGGATCCCCCGTCAGCACATAAACTGGGTCAGGGCATGCTGACAGGGGATTGGGAACCCCCAAAGTCGGCATTGTGGCAGGCAGTGTACCGCCATGTTTACTCTAATGTTTCACCAGGGAAGGCATGTCGGGAGGTGCCACTACATATGACGAGCTTTGCTCTCATTGCAGTGGACCTTTACTTAGATGTGCCGCCCCATTGTAGCCTTATTCCTGGCGTGGCACCTGCAGGCTGGCTTGTTAGGGGAATGAGGATGCACCTACTGATGCGTGCCCTGCATTCACCAAACAGTGACCGCGCCTCCAAATCTGCTACTAATTCAATATGTTGTCTGGCACGCAAGTGCTAGCCAACATAAAAAACTAAAAACTGCAGAACCACCTACTGGCTAAACAGCAGCTCAGATTTCTTTTTAAATGTGTACTTACCCATGCAAAAATAAGCAGAAAATATATTTAAAAAATTTATTTTTGAAACTTTTTTTAATAGAAGTGAGTCATTTTATATTACAATACGTACACCAGTAAAAGCGTAAAGACATATGTGTGTGTGTATGGTGTGTGTGTGTGACTTTTCAGGTGTTGGACACACTTAGCCTGTGGCCTCACACCCAACCACCTGACAGGACAGCACCAGAGATGGGTAGAAGGGACATCAGCCTAACGTCTCTTCTGAAGGATAGCACACCCACACAGTACAGCACCCCTCTGGTACTGCACTCAGGCACCAGCGTTTTAAAGTATGAGCTGAATCCTGGTGTGGGACTGGAGCCCATGTCCTTCTGGCCCAGACACAGATGTGCTACCAACTGATGGACCCTGACAACACAATTAGGAAAAATTATTTCCCCTTGTAAGCCACATACTCTGACTGAAATTGTATTTTCTTCAGAGAATCAATCAAGCATTATCAAACATAGGAAAGGTAATATGCAAGGCCCCTGGAATTCTGCGTTTCTACAGTTGAGGAATTTGCCGCAGAATTTGCACCATGCCGCAGAATATATATAGTGCCACAGAATTAATTGTTTTTAGTGAATTTTCATATAAATATACTGTTTTTCCATACTGTCAGGCTTTCTTTCCCATCTCATTTATCCTGAAGCCCCTCCTCTATGCTCAGCATATGATGTCATCACATCATAGTTAGCCAATGACAGGACTGCGTTCTGCCAGAGAAGTGAATAAATCATGCCACAGAAATCAGAAAATGCTGCCGCAGAAGCCAAGGAGCCCTGCCACAGAAAGCAGAAAATTCTGCTGCAGAACACCAGGAGCCCTGGTAATGTGGCCTTATCTTTATACGACTATACAACTGCAGACTACAAAACAGAATTTTAAAGAGTAATTCAGCTTATCACCAGATGCTGAGGTGACAAATAACCAGACTGAGCTGAATAAGAAGTGCAAACTGCAGCCATGTTGCCCTCTCAGTTGCATGCTGTGAAAGTCATGGGATTCTACATGACCAATTCTGTACAAACAGATGCATCTGCCACCACATAATTCATCCTGCTATCAATTGGTTGATCCCTTGTAACTAAGCATATTAATTAGAGAGGCTGACTCCTCCTCTGTTGGAATTCTATTTTAAATCTTTAAGAAAATCAAAAACCACATTGATGAACTAAATATATATAAAACAAATGAAAGAAAAGTGTTATACTGGTGCACAGTAAGACACAACAGGACACTGGTTCTGCTGGGTTTATTGCATGCTCTGGGGCATGGTATGGTATAATGCCATTGGCAGAGTGCCTTCAGCCCTTGTTTGTGTGGTGAACCCAGCACAACCCATGCACTGGAGTGTCATATTGTGCTTAAAAAATGTGTCTAACAAATCAGGTTAGAGTTCTAAAAATTGTAAAACAAAATCTTATGTTTAACAAACATTTGGACAAAAAGCCTTTCCACTGCTGTGTTGTTACTAGAGGGTGCTTATGGGCTTTCACTAGAGGGTGCTAAGGCCTGACTGGTGTGGTTGTCTAGCAGTGAGAAGAGCCTGCTGTGACAGTTTTAAAATGAAGTTGTGTCCATTTTATCTATTTTAATGGAAGATCACAGTTTTAAAGACTGGGTTGGCAAGTCACTCTGTGGTGAAAGGAAGGTGAAAGACATGGGAAAGCAGAGCCATGGGGGTGGTTTGAATTTAGAGCAGACCAAGTGAGTGAGCAGGCACGTAGGGAGAGGTGCTTTGGTGGTGGACAGTCAGGCAGCACTATGGTAACAGTTTTATTTTTCAGCATGAAAGGAGTGAAAACGATTTAGAGAAAAAACTTGAGGCTTCCTTTGGCAGAGCGGCAGCAGTAGTTTTTTTGTTTGTTTGCAGTGACAGTGGTGGGGATGAGAGGGAATGAGGGAGCAAGTGAGCAGTCTGGAAGGGGTAGGGGGACCAGTACAGATATACTCAGTAACAAAATTTGCCAGTGTGTGATGTGGTGTCAGACATGTCTTGTAGAGTGAGAAGCAGGACATGTAAAGGCTAGAGATACAGTGAATTTAAATTTTACTGGCGAAGTGCCCACAAAGTGGGCACTTCACATTGTCATTCTGCTACGTGGATTGGCCAATATGAAAGGCTCACGTTGCCTTGTAATTATTACTTCATGTTGTCATTATGCCTTAATGTGAAGAAAGGTGAAGTGACAACAATATTGGGCAGCCCCCACACACACAGTCACCAGAATTAATGTGTATCCCCAAAATGCTACTGTCTTGTGTCAAGAAAATTCCCCAGTGCTGACGAAGTGAAATGAGAGCATAACAAGAAATGCAAGTCTCCCAGAATTAATGATGCACCCAGTCATGCATGCAGTGGTCACACACAGTCACCAGAATTAATGTGCATCCCCAAAATGCTACTGTCTCATGTCCAGAAAATTCCCCAGTGCTGATGAAGTGAAATGAGAGCATAACAAGAAATGCACAGTCTCCCAGAATTAATGGTGCACTTAGTCATGCGTGCAGTGGTCACACACAGTCACCAAAATTAATGTGAATTCCCAAAATGCTACTGTGTTTTGTCCAGAAAATTCCTGACTCCAGATCATAAAATGGAAAAAAAAAAGTCTCCATTAATTCATGCCACACTCAGTCATGCGTGCACACACTCCAATAAGAACTACAGTATGTCCCCTGCTGCTGCTTTTGGAATTTCATGCAATGCTTCTTGACCTGACTGGGCTGATGCACAGTGTCTTGGCAAATGATGTGCTAGAAGGATGACTCGACCATTGAGTTAACCATCCATGATGATGTGATAATGCTGGTGGTTGCCCAATGTCTGCTGCACTGACCCTCAACAGGAAGGATGCTCTCTGTGTGTACACTAATACTATCCTAGGTAAGTTAATGTACCTGGCAGCATCATGGTTTTTCACAGAACCTGAGTTGACCTTAAATGTTCATACTCATTTTATATAGATGGATATATAGATATAGATAGATATACAGATATAGACATAGATATAAAGATATAGATATCGATATTCAGAAGAGACAGGGCAGGCAGGAAGGGAGGAGGAGTGGCACTGTATGTGAAAAATGACATAAGGGCCACAGAGATCCAGGAGGAACACAATGGGGGAGAGATACTGTGGGTTAAGCTGGAAAGGAAAATGGGGCCAGCCATCTGCATAGGTGTGGTCTATAGACCACCAGCCCAGGAGGAAGAAACAGATAGGAAGCTGATGCTAGCCATCTAAAGGATGGCAGACAAGGGTGAGGTAGTACTGGTTGGAGACTTCAATATTCCAGACATGGACTGGAGCATCCCAGCAGCAGCATCAACTAAGAGCAGATTTATCCTGGACTTCCTTCAGGGTGCCTTCCTCAAGCAACTTATCATGGAACCAACTCGGCAGAAGGCAATACTGGACCTTGTGCTCACAAACAGGGACAGTGTGATGGGGGTAACAGTGGGGGAGCACCTGGGGAACAGTGACCACCAGTCACTGTGGTTTGAAATCACAGAAAGAGCAAAACCAAACCACACAAAAACACGTATCCTGGATTTTAGGGGGGCAGACTTTGGGAAAATTGGGAGATACTTGAAAGAGGCATTAAGGGGAATGGGGCAGGAATCAGGGGTTGGGGAACAGTGGGCAGTATTTAAAATGGGGATTACAAGAGCAACAGAATTATGTATTAAGCAGGTTAGCAAGACGAAAGGAAGAGGAGACCATTATGGTTTTCCAAAGAGGTAGCAAAGAAAGTGAAAGCCAAAAAGATTGCATTCAGGTAATACAAAAAGACACAGGCAGAAGGGGATAGGGAGAAGTACCAGGAGAAGCAAAGGGAGGCAGGGAGGTCAGTAAGGGAAGCCAAAGCTCAGACAGAAGAACACATCACAAAATCAGTGGGTAGAGGGGACAAAACCTTTTACAGGTACATAAGTGAAAAAAGAAAGACGAAGGGAGGGATAGTGAGACTGAAGGGGGAGGATGGGGGCCATGTGGAGGATGACAACAGTAAAGCTGACATATTGAACAGGTATTTCTGCTCAGTCTTTACTGAGGAAGAGGAGGGTAATGGGTCTGAACGGAGTACAAGGGGTGAGAATGGTGCAGAAATGGACACAAGTCCCTTTACACGAGAAAGGGTCCTGAAGGAACTATAAGTAATAAGAGTTGATAAAGCAATGGGGCCAGATGGGGTGCACCCCAGGGTCCTTAAAGAACTAAGACAGGTGGTGGCTGAACCTCTGGCTATCCTGTTTAGCCAATC